>OX421884.1:48211807-50711807 GCA_949128085.1 Cetonia aurata | reverse complement strand
AGCAAATCCAGTTTACAAAGGCATTGTACTGTCTAACCATCTTCCAGCAGATATAAAGAATGTCAATTCCACTAGATTATTCAACAGGAAAGTAAAATCACTATTAATTCAGAAAGCCTATTACTCGGTAAACGAATACCTTTATGATAACTTTCAATAGATTTTTTTTTTGTTTTCCTTTTTTTCTTTACTATTAATTCAAAACACAGTTTATGTTACGTTTTATTTTCATAAGAATTTGTTTATATTTGCTTCTTCTTTTATGTTGTATTCTTATTTCTCCCATCTCTTTGACTTGTCCTATATCAATGCTTTTTGATCTAAATGGATTAATAAATATTATTATTATTATTATTATTATTATTATTACAAAATTCATGAGGGCTTTGTTTAAGGCTAACGACTACACCGGGTAAAGTAATTTGAATTTTTGCCCTCAAACCCCTGGCTGCGCGTTATAATCATGGTAACCAATGTTTTAGGTCGCTTGTGCTATGAGACAAAGCATTACATGTGATGATTAAAGAAAAGTTTGCGCTAGAGTTTGTACTTTCTTTTATCCACGTTTTATCGTTATGGTTGATGGTGACTATTAGTGTCCAATATATAATTTTCTTTTCTCTGGTCGCAGTTATTGTTTAGAGCTAGCATTCTAGTTTTTTTTATTTCGGCGATTACATTTAATTTTATATTGTTGTATTAAATAATAAATAATGAAGATAATAGGTTAAACACACGGGTATTCCTTTTTATATCTGAGCAGTGCGTAATAATGGTGCTTTGCTTACACTTAGAGACTGTAAAGGCCTCGATGCCCTGTTAATGCACATATTGCGTCTTGTTTGAGTTTCGGCAGTGTATTCTGGAGCCAGTATATCGTTTTTTATCGCTGTTTTATTATGCAAAAAAAGTCTATTAAGGACAATGCTAACAAGATCAGTAAGGAATTTGCCTGTAACTATTTTAGTAACCTAAAGTATAAATAGCAACAGTAATGAAATAAAATAAAAGAAAGCGATAGATACGTTTTAAATAGGATTACTTAGCTGTAGCGTGAAGCTGAGTTCGACGCTTTTGGGTATGCTGGAGAGTAGCACGTGGTTTTCTGTGTTTCGAGTTAAAAAGGGTCGTTGCGATGTCAAAATTAACTGAAGAGAACAGAGAGTACTTAGCTGTAGCTTGAAACAATCGGGCTTCGGAAGCTGAAATAGCCAGCACGTGGGTTCTGTATTTTCGAGTCAAAACGAGTACGTCACAACGGCAAATTAACTGAACTGGTACAGAGAGCGCGCATAGCGTGCAAAGCCCTTATAAAGGCTCGGTAAGTAGGTACAAAAAAAAAGGATGAACCAATAGCAGCGTCCAGAGATGCACAAAGGATCATAAAAGACGGCGCGTCTAAGAGGTTGGCGCGTAAATGAATGAATTTAAAATAACTAAGTTTAAATTTCGTGGCGCGTAAGTTAAATACTCCCGCGCGAAAAGGAACCGCTAAGTGACGTAACGGTTTTTCTAAAGTCGTAATTGCAATTGCCAGATTAAAAGTAAAGAGAATGAATTTTAAATTGCTTTCAAAATAACGTTTATATCGCCGATGTTGTCTATGATTAAAAGAAGCGAAATGAATTATTGAAATCAATGTCATTTTCGATTCAATGCAAAGTGTAACAACATTTATTTTTTTAATATGTTATGTATATGTAATGTGTTGTTTTATGTATATGACAAAACCAATGTCTTAAACGGATTACATAGTAAAATAAATATTAAAGAAAAACAGTCGTCCCAATTGCAACGCAGACCATATTTTTGCACGGCTTTTAATGTTGACGCAGATATCTGTGTGTTGAATACTATTCAATTTTCAAAAGTATATTAAATCCTCTGTATGTTCGTTTGAACCGGTAGTTATTCTGACGCTTTGTGCAAACCCTGCAAATTATTCTATTCTACAATCTATACTCGTTTTACTTTTTTCCAACTTGTACTGAGGAACTTTTGTCATTTATTAAGTTATTAAAAAACAGATTTTCTTAAAAAATGTCCTGAAACTTACATAGACCCGTTGTGTCACATTATAAATTACTCAATGCAAATTGGTTGTTTTCCACAATATTTAAAACGGGCTGTTATCATGCCCCTTTATAAGAGAGGTGACCCTAATGAGTTAAATAACTATCGACCAATAGGCGTATTAACCGGTTTTTCTAAATTGTTTGAGAAAGTCGTTCAGAATCGTTCATATATGTTCTTTACTAAATATAATTTAATAAATAAACATCTGCATGGCTTTCTGAAGGATAAAGGTGTTGATACAGCGCTATATGAGTTTGTTTGGAAGGTTGTTTACGCCTTGGAGAATAAGCAGGTTCCACATGGTGTCATGTTGGATCTGTCGAGGGCGTTTGACAGTATAGATCATCAGATATTACTCAAAAAATTGGAATGTTACGGGGTTAGAGGAAGTGCCCTCTTATGGTTCAAATCTTACCTTTCGAATAGAAACCAGTCTATTTACATTCTGATGGAAAACCTATACGTTCAAAAGATATTGTTGTTAATAGGGGTGTCCCACAGGGTAGCGTCTTAGTAATATATTTCAATGATATCTATGCTGTCAAACGTGTCGGCGATCCACACTCTATTACTATCAATTACGCGGATGACACTTCTTCGCATATCCTATTCAAAATAAAATACGTGTGTTAGATGTTTTGATAGATGATTCTTTAAAATGGAGAGAACACATTAACGTTATTTGTAAAAAGCTAGGCAGTTTCTTCTATGCTGTTCGTCAGCTGTTTCGTCAGCAAAATTCGATCTTCTATCTGTGGAGTACATGCTAATCTCTGCCGTCCAGTATCAGAAGACCGCTTCTCAAACGAACCAGTTTCTTTTAGTCGTTGAAACACCGTCTGAAACATCACATGCGAAGGCAGTTGGCGATCAGGAAACGTTTCAGCATAGAAGCGACGTGCTTGTAAAGAATTCCCATTAGCACGACCGTACATGAACACCATATCGCTCATTTCAGCATTAGAATATGCAACCATTGTAATTGCTACAAATTGCACAAAACGTCAAATTAAACTGTCATAAAACAATAGCTGATAAGCACCTGTTTACTGGGATATGTTATATCCATGTACTACTAGGAACACTTGCTGTTATCTCGTAAACGGTTGATTTGTGAACATATGTTTATTATGACTTTTAACCTTATTTTCGATCGTACTACATGCCCTTAAAATCTTTAAACGATGTTTCAAAACACCCTGTATATATCCTACTAGACATAAGGATAACTACCGCTACCCTAAACACAAACTTTCATCGACACAAAATAGCTTAGCGTATAACTGTTACAATTTTTTAATAAACTGCTAACTGCCGTTAAACAAATAAATAACCTCACAACATTTAAAAAAACAATTTTCAAATATCTCTGTGAATTAGAACCTTACAGCGTTGACGACTTTGTTAATAGCTAATTATGATAGTTTTTATACCTACGTATGAACTTCGTTTTTCTTTCTTTCTTTTCTTATACAAAAGCTTGTCGAAAAGACTAGCGGAGAACAAAACAAGGTAGGCGAAGAAAAAAAACATTGTATTTTTCTTAATTTGACATTTTGCTGTTGTAAATTTATTGTTTATTTACAAATTGCAATAAACTGTTTATTTATTTATTTATTTACTTATTCCTATTTTCAATACGTGTTAACAAATGAAAGTGTTATTTTGTTCATAAATACCACATAGATATTTCAAGTTACGTTTAGCACTATTTTTTGCTTTTATGTATAGTATCGGTATTGTAAATTATTGCTACTTAAATAAATAGGGGTACCTATTTACAATATTTCTGTGATTAACTCCAAATTATGGGCATTGTGACACATTATATGTGGATTGCAAGTTATGAATTCCAACTTAGAAAGTGTAAAATTAAATCTCAAACTCGTTTTTTTATTCTATTCGATTTCCATAATAATTGACCACTAAACGGCCATGTAATATCAACATTCATTCTCATTACAAATTACTTTATCTCTTTAGAAGTTTCGCTAATGGATATTTAGCGGTAACACTGTAGTTAAGGCGCTAACGCCTTACTCATTACGTAATTCTGAAATCCAATGCCTCCCGCTATTTGACGTTATCGATATAGCGTCCTAAATTATTTGTACCTAATTTTGCTTTCTATTCACGTAAATTTCTCTATATAAGGTTCTCAATCCTGACAAAAATATTATAGGTAATCGCCAATGCAAAATCTAGGTAATTGAAATTCTGAGAGAGAGATAAAAAAAAAAGAAATCTTAATAACTCACTATATCGGTAGTAAACAAATCAACTGAGCCTTGATATTATCAGATATAATTGACAATTAGCGAAGAGAAAATCGCGAAGATTCCATATTAAAGCTGGCTGCAGAGCGGTTAGTATATAATTTACGGCCCGCGAATTCGCAGTTAGATAGCTCACGTTGAAATCAAATTTCTGCAGGCGCGCCTTTTTTATATTCGTTTCACGAAAAAGTAAATATATATATATATATATATATATATTGTTTATAGTTTAGAGAAAAAAATGCAACAACTCAGAGGTGATTTTCTCGTATGCGTTCGTAACCTTTGTCGACAAAAAATGCGACGTTAATCAAAATTAAGTAGATGAAAGCGTACGAGAACGAAAAATCCGAGATCGCAGTGACCTCTGGAGTCAACGCGAAGATTTAAATTTCCCCGGCACTGTGATTGAAGGCGAATGCAAGGTTATCATTTAGTTAAGTGTTCAATATATAAGACGCTAAACTGGCGGATGTGTGGCCATCCGGCGTGGATGTAATTTAATAAAATGTTTTATGAGTCGCGTTACCGCGGTCGTAATGCCGCAGTAAAATATAAATGTGACTAGCAGAAGTGAAATTATAATCCTTGCATGGTTATCACAATCAATAACACCGCTGCATACTATTTTATACACCTTACGCACGATATACATTAATCGCGATATTGATGGGCCAACTACTTACATATTTAAAACTGATGCTATATCACTCACGTTCTTACATCATATATACACTCCGCCAAAAAAGTATCGCATGAACTAAAAAAGGGCATTTATGAACCAAGATATTTTTATACGTTCACAAAAAGTTTGCCTCGTGTATGTGAACTATAAAAACACTAACAAAATAATGGAACTTAGCGTTTTTACTTTTTTTTTTTCTAAAAGAACACATTTACAAAAATGCATATGTGTAAGGTTTGTTCAGTTGTTTATTGAAAGTCTCCTATACGGACAAATTTTAAAGTGCGAAGTCAGAGTTCTGTACCAACGCTTTTAAAACTAAAATGAGCAATTTAACTTCAGAACAAGTGGCTGCTATAGTTGCTTTAATCGAAGATGGACGATCTCAAGCATACGTTGCTAATTTGATGAACATCAATCAGTCAAGTGTTTCTAGAGCCGTAGCCAGATATAGGGAAACAGGCATTTACAGTAGAAGACCTGTACCAGGTCGTCCAAGATGTTCTACTCGCCAAGATGACCGCTATTTACTACTACAAGCATTACGTCGAAGACATGTAACTGCGAGACAATTGCAGAACGACTTGGCTAGAGTCAGAAATACTCGTGTGAGTACTCAAACTATTCGGAATAGGTTACGACAGAGTGGATTAAGAGCTAGAGTAGCTGTAACAGCCCCTCGTCTCACTAGGAACCACCGAGTGGCTCGCTTAAGATTTGTCAGAGAACATGTAAATTGGAACATTAATGACTGGGCCAATATACTCTTCACAGATGAGTCAAGATTTGGTCTTTACACCTCAGATAGGCGTATCTCAGTGTACAGACGAGACGGTGAGCGCTATTCGCAGTGTAATATCAGGCCTAGACCTAATTTCGCTGGTGGCTCTATTATGGTTTGGGGAGGCATCTGTTTAACAGGTCGTACAGAGTTAGTACCAGTAGACAGAGGTACACTGACTGCCCACAGGTATATAACGGAAATTTTAGAAGAACATGTAGTACCATATGCGCCAATTATAGGAAACGAATTCATGTTAATGCACGATAATGCACGACTGCATGTTGCAATAATCGTCCAGGAATACCTTAACGATGTTGGTATTCCAGTTTTAGATTGGCCTGCGGTAAGTCCGGACATGAATCCTATCGAGCACGTGTGGGACCTCCTTCACAGACGGATACGAACCCAAAATGTTGCTCCAGCGGACCTGCATGGACCAGAAAATGGTCTCCGTGACGAGTGGGAGAATTTGGATCAGGCTTATATACGGAGGTTAATCGAATCTCTGCCAAACCGTATGCGAGCGGTCATAAGAGCCAAAGGTGGCAATACTCAGTATTAAAAGCTACTGTTATGACATTTTTCTTTCCAAAATTATAATTTCTTGTTTTAATAAAAATCTCAAGTATGAGTTCTTGTTTTTATTTGGCCTGTATTTTATTTAAACAATCATAGAAATTATATCTTAGAGCGCATTAAAGTATATTTACAACTTTATGCTACAAACAAAGATTATGCGATACTTTTATGATTCAAAACTAATGCGATACTTTTTTGGCGGAGTGTATTTAAGACTGCAATAAATATTCCAGGAAAGAATGATTTATTATATATGCTACATTAGTTTATAAGAATCTCACATATGAAAAGTTATTGAAATCTAAATTGAAAGATGTATTGTTTGTAGGGGTAATCGTATTGCCACCTGTTTTTCTTTTTAGAACTTGTTAAATCCGATAAGTCAAAACCCTCCCACTATTAATAATCCAAACAGTAATTCGATACAGCAAAAACTTTGATCAGAAAGATATACACTGAGAAAAATACTGATCGTTATACCGATAATCTAAATTTATTGAGTGAATTTTCATTGATAGAACGAAATATTTCAATCTTATGATAAAATATTATTTACAATATCTGATTAAGTAATAACACGATTCATTAGTGAAGTAAATACATTATCATTATTACAACGAACCATGTTACTTTAGTCTAAGAATAATATATGTCATAGTAACTATTCTTTCATACGCTTAACAAATATTTTTGTTGATAATAAGAACAAGAAATGAATGTGTATTGGTATTCTTTACGTAAAATTTTCGTAAAATTATTCACCATATGAACGCAATAAAGTGTTGAATGATGTCCTGCCCGTTGTTTTAATGAAAAGAAAGTTCGCTATTGTCAGGGATAATTGTTTGGTGGCATATTTCGGTAGTAATGGTAATTAGGCATTTTTACCTTGATGTTTTTATTACGTCATGGTAAGCCGTTTCTGGAATCACTATGTATAAAATTACGCGTTCTCGTTTTACACGAGCTAGCTAGCGGGACTGGTGATCCGATGAATTGTCCGAGCTAGATCTGTTACTGCATTGCAGGTTGAGGGTTTTGCTTATGTCTCGTAGGGAGCGCGCGTCTAAACTCTTAATTTCCTAACAGGCGACGGTGTATAAAGCTTGAGATGCGATAGCAATGAAAGTAAGTTTACACGCGGAATGATACTGATGGCGCCTGGTATGCATCTTCACTGTATTAATGTCTTTGTTCATTTTACCTCGCACATAAAATTAATAACTCGCGGTTATTCAGTAAATCAAACGAAGTTGTTAAAACAAAACTGGTGTGTATTTCGTGTGAATTGTTTTAGGACCCATTTTTGATTCAGTGTAAGTACAAGATATGATAAATAATTAACTAGAATCTATAGCATATTACATTCTGACACCATTTAGCGTAGTAAGCATTTACCGTGTAATAAGTAGGAAAGGGAAGGCATACCATTCATTTATAGTCCATATAAACACCAATACTCTAGTGCTGCGCCATTTTTAGCATTCAAACTCTATTTTCTCAAAAAAGAAGTTCATTTGAAGACAGCATCCCTCGCACCCTACAGAAACTCTTAATAAAACTTAAACAATTATTTATACTAATATAAAAATGGGTTATTTTGCAATAGTTCTTTCCGTTTAAAGTCCAATAATTATTACACCAAATGTAATAATTATATTATAAATTGAATAATGGTTTACGAAAAGGGTATATAAGAAGTAAAAATTTTTCTTAAAGTTTGAATTTATGCGACGCTATTTCATATTAAATCGGTCATAAACAGAAATTATCTCAATGTTCCAAGAAGGATGACTATTAAACTGTCTAATAGACACACACAAAAATTATTGAATCCATTATTCCAAAATGATTTCTCTCCGAACCTGAAACACTGTGCGGCAATATACCGCATATTTATAACTAAGAATTCTTATTTGCAAATACAGTAGTCAGAAAATGAAGCGAACGTTATTATTATACCAGCGTAGCTTCTAAAAATTAGATTTCATTGATCATTAGATTCGTTGAAATATACCTGTTCTTCAAAATAAAATCAAAATTACTAATTAATTTTGACCATCGCTAGGGTTTTTCATCGATAGGAGTTAGGAGGACTATTGATGCAGCAGCAATACAATGCCTTTCAGACCCGCTATCTTTCCCATTTGGTGATGATGGGGGAGGCGAAGTGTGCAAGTGGCAGACATGCAGGGTTGGGGCACTACAGCTTTGCCCACATGTAGAAATCAACCTTCTGAGAATGAAGTCAGAGCTTCTAATTCCAAAAAATTTATTTAATGGAAATTTCAAGGTAAAAATTACAGCTCGAATAAGCTGGAATCATTTCCACTACAGAGACAGGCTGGGAGAATAAATTGGTCTACAAACGCTCTACAAACATAACCGAAACCGGCATTGAAAATAAAATCATAGTGAGGTGGAAAGTACGATGATCATCGTCTCACTAGAAAAATATGGCACTGCGTTTTAAACAGAGGTATACACAGTAAAAAAATTCTGTGATAATGCAGTAATAATCCTGTTTTGTAATTACTACAAGGAAGTTTTTACAAGAAAATTTCTGTAGCTTTATAGTTTTTCAGTAAATAATCAAACAACAAATGTAAAAGTCGAAAATATTGATGTAAATTTCTGACAGCTTTCAAATATACGGATATGGACAATAAATCTACAGCATTGTTGTAAAAATGTAACTATAAATTTACAGTTATACTGAAATTTTTTCTCCCATCTGTAAAATTATAGTAGTATTCGTGACATACAATTCTCAGGAATCTTACTGTAATCGTTTTTTACTGTGTATTCAGTATTGTACCGTGCAACAGAAATACATAAGAGAATGTTTCTAAAAATACGCGGATATTTATTGAAACAAACAGCCGAATGATACTGAGAAAATTAGTGATCTCTATGTATAATCAAGAATGATTTGAGACTGCATTCAAGAACTTAATAGCTTGACAGGCCACAATAAAGATACTTTACTGTACATTCGGGAATCGGAGAAAAGGAAGAAAGAGATTATCGGCTTCATGTGTAGACACAAAACTTATCATAGTAATATTAAGGAAGAAGACAAAAAAGGAGTGTCAAGAAATTATCTTCACACATCAGTAGGCCACCTAAGAGGACATTGTACATTAAAAGAGCACCTGGAGAAAATTGGAACTAATACAGGGGATACCTATTGCAGACTCTCACCTTTTGGAAAACCAACAATGCTTCCAGATGATTATTTTGTTTAACCAGACAGAAACTTGGATGAATTAATACATGGTACTAGAATATTGGAGTAGCTGCTATGAATTAAAGAATTAAAGAAATTGGAGATTAAATACAAAAAGTCAAAAGGCCGTAGTGTTTCTGGGAACCTCATGCCAGAGGGCTTTACTAAAAAAATACATACACGAAAAGACACAAAAGAAATGTCACTTCAAAATTTAGTTGTACAGCAAAAACACGTCGGAAGCACCTTTGGACATTGCTTCTTATAAAATTGTCGTCTTTATATTTGTATCAACTTTTTTGATATCTCGCAGAATAAACGAGTTTTTCCGACAGTGATATCGAAATCTCCTCCGTCGGTACAAACAACATTTACAAAACTGGCACAAATATATGATAATTGCCTCGGTTCCGAAAGAGAATTCGAAACCGTTTAGCGGAGCACTTCTGTTAAAATTGGGCAACTGACATTGCGCCTAAATAAGTAAGACGACATAAAACACGGCAATAATCCGTTCGTTACCCAGGAGAAATCCGTAGCATCACCCGAAGACAATTATATGCACGAGAGTTGTTGCTAAACAGACGTTGATTCTGCGAGTTTACGCGCAACCGCCAGATACATACATACATGCAGACATCTGTGCGTGTGATATACATTGGCGTTAGTTTTAGTGCTCGTATTTACGCAGAAGTAATAAGAACGAACGGCTCATTAGGGAATACCAAACGTAGTGAAAAGAAAAAGTTGTTAACGAGCAGTGTAACAGATACGTGCAGAAAATGAAACCGAAACGAAATACTGTATCTATTAATACCCATTTGCAGCGTTGGAGAAGCTACTTTCCTATCACACCGAGCAAGCTGTCACTGTTGCTAAATTGTAATAAATAATTCAGTTTGTTTGTTGCATCAAGATGGTCAACTAGTGGATTAGTCAACGTGCAAGTTGTTTAATTATCAAATCAGCAATAATTTTTGGTTTCTACCACACTGTGTTGATTAAGATCACTTTATTTTGTTATAATATATTCCCACTAACAACAAATATGATGCTAAAATAGTTTCTTTAAACAAAAAAGCTACAAATACAGCTCTTTTCTATGTTTAAGAAAAGTTATTAGATTGTGTCAGGCTAAGGAGTACTCTGTAGGGATTATGTTCTGATCTCACTAGGAAGTTCGACTATATTTCAATCACTGTTACCAAAAAATTGTATAATTATGATTTTATTGCAGTTATGTATAACTTTATTTCATCACATCTGGAGAACTGAAAGCAGCATATGAATGGCAAAAAATTTTAGTACATGGTCATTCAATGAAATCTACAAATAGTAAAGTCAACGTAGATACTTATAAGAATACTACAGTATACAACGTGCTCATTTCGAAACAATTTCAATCAATTCGCCAGGGGTTAGAAATTAGATACACCAACAACAAAACTGGTTGATACTTTCAAAGACTATGGATTTAACATGAAAAAATAAAATGGAGAAGACTATAAATAAGGAAGCCATTATGAAAACTATGTGGAACAATCCCTTTTTAAACATCTCAAAATTAAAAGCGCGAGAGAAGCTAAAACTACAAAGCGAAGTTACTACAAATAAAAAAAAAGAAAAATAGAAGCACAGTTCCGCAATATTAAGACTTTGACTGCCGGTGTTTTATTTCTTTGCTATTTGTAACCTACTGCTAGTCAAAGGAAAAATCTTGGAAATGATAAGAGGCTACGACGACAATACCTAGTTACGCTTACAAAAGAAGCTTTGTAATATTGCATCATATGAAGGGTGTGGTTCTCAATAAACAGTGCATTATTTTAAAGAAGAAACGAAAAATGCGCAATTAGTCACTGGAAGTATGGAATATAGTCCAGGATTCTTATAAAGAGGACAAGGTGAAGCACAAAGATGTACTAAATGGTTAATATCGGGTGAAAGCTCTTGGGGGAGGTGAAGGCATGAATAATTACTATTATTATTATTATATCGAATACCCAAAACCCTGATATTTGCTCTATTAGATTGCTTAAGAAATTGATAAATGAGCGAGACGACAATACTACAACCGACAAGCTTTTCCTAACAGTCAACATTGCATAGAATAAATCATGCTCTTCCATTAATGTCAGCATCAAATCATCGACATTATTTCAGAATAAAAGACCTTCGGTTAAAAAATATTGTGACAGTTCTTTCTGGCGATTACGATACACAGAAGTATGTGTGCCCGGAGCTAACAGCTACCATCCTTGAAGTCTATATCCTAGTATTTCTGCTTGAGCTTTTGAGAAATTCAATTCTCGAATAAGGTCATTTAATTCTGACTGATTTACTAAGGAGGTCCGTGCAAATATTCATCAACTGGTCGATAATAACCTCGAAATTTCTTTCTTTGCATCTATAATGGCATATTCCCCAGTCGAAACGCCTATAGTTTTGGTAACGGCAAGGCTTCTGAATGAGGTACTGAACGAGTAACAGAAGACACACTAGCGTAACTAATCTTGTTCTTACTTTTTTTTTTTTTGAGAACCCGAACGTTTTCGTGCAGCAAACGTAGCAATCACACAAATGGTCCGTTTGTTCACGTCAAATCATAGTATATAGCAAATTGAATAGCTATTCTTACCGTTAGACCAGCCCGTCAGAGTAAACAGAAGCTGTTGGGATTATTTGTACACGTACGGGACATTATAATATAAAACGACGTTCAGTTATCACAAACAGACTTAAATTGAATCTAATCAGCCGTCCGTAGCCCCTTATATACCAACACAGTCGGAAATCTACAAATTACTAATTTCATTGGCGCCAGAGCACAAATGGGCGTGGTTTAAATGCTGCGACGTGGGAAACAGCAAGGAGATGTTCAGACATGTCCCCTCAATACTCGGCACTACAATATGTCTTGTAATATCTTTCTTATATAAAAGTCACTTTAAAATTCTGTTAAATTTAATGTAGTTTTTGAAATAGTATTTTAAAACACAAGTGTCACAATGACGTTTATGTAATGCGAGTACAAGTTTGAATAACGAGCCGCGTAGCGGCGAGTGATTCAAAGTAGGAGCATTACAAAGTCATTGTGACACGAGTTTTTTACGGTATTTTTTCTAATTTCGACATTAATCGCCCATATTACATTCCGGTAAGCGTCTCACCACTGGGTTAATATCTCATTATAGCAAAGTGTGCGGTAAAAACCATGTCAGCACTGCGTCGTCGTTTGTTTTAGCTTTATTGTAACATCCGATTAGAAAAATATTATTTACAAAACCTTCTCAAAATCCTAACGTGATAGATCAAATTTAAAATTAGTTTCAAAATCAGCATGAAAAACGACATAAACTGCACCTGATGGCGTATGAGAAAAAAAATAGTTGGACAGTGGCGGCTCGTGACGTTTTGTTCAAGGGAGGCTACTGTAGCCTAAGTAACCCTAAGCATTGTAAGTGTAGAATAAAAATTGAAAACAAAATAGATTAAAACAAAATATAAATTATTGTCTTGCATGAACCACGTAGAAGAGAGTGAAATCTTGCCTGGATAGGAAGCTGGATGAGGTGATAGGTAAAAAGGTAATAAAAATGTAAAAATAAACTCTTGATAAACGTAATAATAAACCAAAAATAAACTCTAAAAACAATAACAATTAAATTAGAAAAGAAAATTGTAGATTCTTTGTTTATATTACAAGCTTTACTCAAAACTAAATTTAAGGCATGAGCATGACAATGTACAAAAAGAGCTTGAGGTGCAATTGCTTTGTTTTTTTTTACTTTGTAAACCAGTTAAATGCCCTGCCATAACAGATGCGCCATCATATGTTTGAGCGACTAATTTTTTTTTAAAATCATATTTTTCACTGTTATTTGATAAAAGGTTAACTAAATCTTCAGCAGCTGTTCCACCGGATGATACGTCAAAAAACTCCAAATATCTTTCAATAACTTCACCGCTCTTGACATAACGTAATTTGATTGATAACGGTATTGTCCCATATTTAGTGTACCATAATGAACTAAAACCACTATTTTGCCGGTTGCCGTCGTTAGGTACTACAGATAAATTAGGCCGTGGTTTCTCAATGTTTTGTACGATGTGTAATTTCGTCTCTATGTTTAACCAACTAAAAGAATTTCTTACCAACCAGTGGACAATAGCTTGGCAAATTCTAATTTCGTTCATTTTATCCATTTTGTGTGCGTAACATAACAAAACTCACCCATCGCTTCTTAGGTTATTAGTACTAGGAGCTGGGAGTCGCATGGGCAGTTGCGTAGCAACGTTTTACGACCGATAACGCAACATGCCGATCGGGGAGATTCTCACCGCGTATTCGCCGTATAAAATGCACGTGCACTTACGGAGACACATTGCTTTCAGCCATGGCATTAATCATCGGTGAGGAGCCAAATCTGTGGCTAGCCTCCTCGCTCTCTATTACAGTGCGTACAGTAAAATTTCGCGCATTATTGGAAATTTGTTCGGATTTTTAAATTAAGTAATGAATAAATATACTACTGATTATATATTTTTTTTGCAAAATTGCTTTATTTTAGTATATAACCGATGCTTAAACATTATTTTAATACATAATAAACACTACTTATTTTATTAAAAATAATAGAGGAGGCTTAGCCTCCGTAGCCTCCCCTGACGAGCCGCCACTGGTACTGGACAGTGTTATTTGCACCCTGTTATGGTATTACTACTGAAAAAACATTTCAATTTTATGGGTTCGTCATAATCGAGAAATTTGGCGCTGTTGGTCACGTAAAAATCTACATTCTAATATACCAACGTTAATTAATAGCCACACAAAGTGAACGTATGCGCAAGTATCATTGGAAATCAAATAGTCAGGCTTTTTCTTATTTATTAGTACTTACGTGTAACTGTTAGTACCTTCCTTGCCGCTTTGAATCCCAGTATTTGCATGTAGATTACTTATTCTCGAAGGCGACAATAACTGGTCCTTATAATCGAATAAATATTATATTGTGGATATTTTTAAGTATCATTCGAATTACTAATATATCCATATATGTGCCTAATTTAGGTCGACTGCGTGCTGTATATGGTAATCTATTTCAATAGATTCTATTAAACTCATATAATACTTTGTCTTAAATTTTAATAGTACCTGATATTATATTTTAATATTGTGCATTATACAATTTTCTCCATGTAGTAGTGTTAAAATTTCAAAAAGGACCTTACAATTCTACGATAATTACAATTAATCTGCGCTTGTAACACTCTAGTTAACCATTATTCTTTCGATAACGGCATACCCAGCATAATAAACGCCAGATCTAACTTTTATCGCTATTGTCGGTGTAGTAGTAGAACAGTAGCGTGAAAAAAAGACAAGTCATAACAACTTATGTAAATTTATGTAAACACCTCCCTTTATTAACATTC
This sequence comes from Cetonia aurata, assembly GCA_949128085.1. Classification (NCBI taxonomy): domain Eukaryota; kingdom Metazoa; phylum Arthropoda; class Insecta; order Coleoptera; family Scarabaeidae; genus Cetonia; species Cetonia aurata. Next base: position 50,696,742 of record OX421884.1, on the reverse strand, counting down.
ATCGTTGCATTTTCATAACAATGACAGCAATGCACGTGGGAATTATACTTTAATAAAACGTTTACTTGCGCACTACGATGGCATTTTAAGAACCTTTCTTCCTAACGAACCTGATAAGTCAGCTCTACGGCCTATTCGCACGTAGTTAGACTTCTATGAATCGGGCACGCTGTACAAATGAAACGGGAGAAAACGAACAGTCTAGCTGACATGAGGACGTGTTTATGTCGACTCTCCATCGAGAAAACGTGACTCCATGGAATTCACCATTTAAAATTAAAAGTAGTGCGGGCACGCTGCTGCTCTAGGCCGCTATAGTACCTCACCGGCTCGGCTGCTCGTTCTCTACAGATACACATATGTAACTATACAGACAAGTCATTGTATCAGTCGATAGCTATGCGCGAACTACCTATCATATTGCGAAAGGCTGCACCCACATAGCAAGAATGGTTTGAGAGTTTTACATAAGTATGTGTGTGCTTTGTCCTCTGACTGACTGCGGGAACACCTCTAGCTTTCCTTAACTCAAAAAACACATAATGGGCACATTTTCAAAACATTTCTCATGTGATAGTCTCTCAAATCCATGACTGCTATAGGAATGTAATTTATATGGCTCTGAAACCGCTCCTGTTAGCAAATTCGTGATGAATGACTTCGTGTTTTACAAAAACGTGAGATAATGTTTGAAAATTGATGGCAAATGCGTGAGAATTGATAATGTCCAGGTATGAAAGGTGAAATCTTGTTTAAGCTACGGTAGTTGTTTGATAGGAAGTCGTTATATAAAATAAGTAATATTACTTGCCGGAATTTAATTAGTACATCCCTTCATGGATTTTTTTTAAACTTGAGGGTTGACTTAAAAAAAAACAGCTTTCACGAGTATTGAATGAGATATATAACAATCTGGCAGAAAAGTCAAAAATATCTTTATTGATATTATAATATACGTGTTTACGCGTAATGTTGCACAAGTAAAACTTTAGCACAAAAAAAAGATGTAATAATACACAGAAATATATAAGCTTACAAAATTAATGAAAATAGAAAGTAAATGGTATGTATAATCAGCCGCAAATCATATGTGTGTGATGTTTATTACAAAAATTATATACAATATACAAATATTTAGGTTCTGGCTATAAATCTATACCAAACCGCTTGTACAAATTCAAATTTATTTATTTTATGATTTTCTAAGTCATCCGAACACTGAAAATAGCTTCAATTTTATCTTACAAATCAAGTTTAACTCGGGGATACAAACGTTGTACTCGGGATGCAATTTATATGTCAAACTCTCTACAGCTTAAGTAATTTTAGGTGGCAAATGCGCGATAGCATGCCCAATCGAGTAAGATACATCCGAAAAAATATAGTGAAGTATGATAACTCGCATAGCCCCCCACTGTCTTCGCGATTCGTAATATATATCTGCATTACTGTACGTCGACCAATGGGTCGGCTCCGCCCGCTTCTTCGTGCTGATGCATTACATGTGCGTAAGTGCAGGGCTTTCATCAACAGCCAGTGAGTGACCTGCCTGTTTTGAGATGCAATTTCAATTGACCGGTATTACTTAGATGGTGAGATCAAGGAATTATGTTAAAAGAAAAACAAAGCGGTTTTAACAAGACAAGATAATTACGTGCAAACATTTACATGATAGTTAAGAAATAGTGAATAGGAGAAATAAATGAACGAACGGAGTTTAAAACAGATTTTTTGTTTCATATTTTCGCTACTGCCTTCCGCATACCTATCATTTGATCCAGAAAAGCAAATTATGGTTTTTATATAATCGTTACTCTGTCCTGACGAGTAAGGTAAGATAGATTATTCTAATCAATTCCTTTGATACTATTTGTTCTGATAAGTATGGAGAATGACGTTGACGGTGATCACAGTCACTGTCCAACTTTATTATCTTAAAAGTATTAAATTGTGTGTCCGCTTCGCTTTGGTTTATAAACTGCATTCTGAAAACAAATCCTTAAATCTAATCTAATTTTTGAATTATTCGGAAAAGGAACATTTGTCACTGATTTAACCATGAACTAGAGCATTTCAAGGTGCATTAAGTGTATAATTCTGAAGTTTAAGTTAATTTATTAGAAGTAGCGGCTAATACTTTCAATTACACCTTCGCCTTCATTCACTGTCGAGTTTGATATTCGAAATGACATTCACAGTGCTTTAATAATATTTTAGTACCAGTCATTCATTATGTAAAAAAAAAATAATATGCTAAAAGTTTGTTGAAACGTTTGTTCAACGGTTTTCAGTAAAATTATCTGTTACACAACAGTAATCTCTGAGTTTAAGTCTAGATTATGGACCAACATTTATTAGGAAATGATTGTTTCTGCTTATTTCCCAAGCTAGTTTCTGAAGCCTTGACAATCCAAACGAATTACAATGTCCTTTATGCAGACGTCAGTAAAGTTTCCTTGTTTTTACTGCGAAACTACTAAACTGCAAAGCAGTAGTACGATAAATATAACCAATTATGACGGAACGAACCCTTTATGTGTGTAGTGAAGTTGCACAGTGATCAAATCATGTCCTTTATAATTCGTATTATTTATAATTGGTGAATCAGGGATGCTTGGCTCCGATTGTCTATTTTATGTTAATGACTTCAAGATTTTGTAATTGTTTTAGTGGATTCTTTAAATCAAAGAAATATTTTTGAGCATATTTGCAAAAAATCTTTTTTAACACAATTATTTTTTTTTTAAATTGAGGGATGTACTAGGTCTAAATTAATTGTAAATTTAAATGTTTATTCAACTATGCACTATGCACAACGATTCCTCGTTTAAGACACAATATTTTGCCGTTTTTTTGGTACGTATTTACTGGTTTGGTTTTTTTATACGTTACGCTTTCTTTTCTTGTACTCGTCTGGGCAGGTTGATGTGGTTTATACTGATCTGGAGAAAGCTTTTGATAAACTTGATCATACTTTGCTCATTTCTAAATTGAATTCTCTTGGTTTTCATTGTACTTTGCTCACATGCATTCAATCCTACATCACAAACAGAACTCAAGCGGTTGTTGTGAATGGTGTAAAGTCAAAAATTGGTTGAAATCACTTGAGGAGTTCCACAAGGTTCCCACTTGGGACCAACACTATTTAATCTCTACATCAACGATGTAAGCAAAATTATCAATCACTCTATTTTGTACTATATGCCGATCATATGCAGTTATTTTACAAAATAAATAGTTCCGATGTTTTCTTGGCATTGCAAAGGGACCTAAGTAACCTTGCGGATTATTGTGCGCGAAGTAAACTTAGCTTGAACATAAGAAAATGCAAGTTCATACGTTTTACTAAGAAAAAAAGAATTCCCCAGCTTGACTACACTATTGATAATAATAAGATACAAGAAGTCACACAAATTAATGACCTTGGCCTGATTTTTTACTCCAATTGATCCTTTCAGTTTCGTATTGATAACATTGTTCGAAAAACTCTCAAAAATCTCGGCTTTATAATTCGTATATCAAAACTACTTCAAAATATGGAGTGTATTTCAGCCTATATAAATCTCTAGTAATTAATACGGGTCGATTATGGTAGTATCATTTGGAATCCCTTGTATAAATCATACATTTATAGGATTGAAAAGTACAGACAAAATTTGTTAGATATTTAAACTTTAAATTTTTCACTCCTAGCTACAATTACAATGTTGATCTCTCGAGATACAACCTACTTACCCTTGAAAACAGACGTCACGTTAACGGATTGTTAGTGCTTTATAAATTAGTGAATCACTTGTTTAATAGTCCCAGCGTCATCGTGTCTTTGAACTTTACTGTCCCGAGGTTGAGTTCTCATGTATATCTAGTACATTTTACTGCGAAATTCAGAGAACTGATATTGGAGTAAATTCATGTGTTTACCGAACCACCCTCACATGTAATAATACTGTCAACGATATCGATATATTTCATCAGAGTCTACGGCGATATAAATCATCTGTTGTCCCCAGTTACCGTACTATATTACCCTAAACTTTTTTCTTTTTCTCGAGTTCTCGCTCTACTTTCTTTTTTCACCATTTCTTAATCCATTAATTAATTAATAATTTCTAATTTTTTCTATTGCATTAGTTTTATTATTGTTGAATTAAATATTAATTATATATTAAATTGTATTAAACGTATAGTACTGTAATATATATATATGTATATTTGTAGAAGCTCTTTTAGGTTCGCCTGTTTGCTTCCCAAACTATAAATAAATAAATAATATTCTTTTTCCATATATAAAGATACTTAACCAACAGTTTCTTTGAGTTAGCATCATATCTACTATCTCCTCCTCTAAAGCTTCACTTTCTCTACATTCCAACGTACGCATTCAAAAACTGTCTGATATACAGTATCAATATCAGAGTCCTGATACGGGCATGCAGCACTTTCTATATTCTCCACTCTAAATAGATACTTGTAGGGATAAGATAGCATCCCACCTCTTCATGTTTTCTATCTATTCACGCCAAAATGTTTTTAATTAATCTGTCCATCCATCTTCTAGTGATCTGTGTTCCAACGCATCTGCCAAAGTAATCTGGTACAATTTCACGCTTCAATTCCGGCCTGCCTCTCTCCTACCTCAGCCTTTCTATTATAAACATATTTCTTCTCTTTAGTCATCAAGTCTATAGGGGTTACTACAGCTATTAACAGTACCTGCATCCAAAACCGTTTTATATGCACTTGCTATTCGCAGAGCCCTTCTCCTTTGAACTGTCGACATTTCCCCCCACACTTTTCATTATCAAATGCGTCCGCTCAAATCTCGCTTCCGTAGAGAAGAATGGGATTGGTTACAGACATGAGCAGCCTACGTTTACTTGAAGATGCTCCGCCAATATTTGTCATCAATCTCCTTAATGAAGCAACCAGTTGACCAGCTTTCACAAACACCAAACATATATGTTCCAAAACGTCATTCGATTACCTAGGTAAATTACGAACAAAATAACGTATGTCACATAAGTTTTGGGAAAATTTTCGTCGGCGTAAAAATAACTGTAAATAACTTACAATCTAGTAACCATGATAAACATATGTTCATTAATACTCAAACTTGTTATGACATTTCATAGATGTCAAATAATTTGTCCAATTATGTCGTACAAACTTGAAATACGGAAAAGCATTTACAGCCTGGTTGGACATGTACCCAAGCAAGAAATTGTAAACATATTTTGGAATCAAAATATTTCAAAGACAACCATTTATAGAACAATTGCAGAATGTGAACAAGGTATACCATGCCTCAATTTACCAAAAAGCGGACGTCGCGGAATGTTGACCGAAAATCGCGCCAACCGAATCTTTGAAAGTGCAAAAGACCGCGTTGGATCGTCATGCCGAAAGTTATCCAGAAGATTTAATGTTTCTCATGAAACTGTAAGAAGGGTATTGAAAAAAAAGGCCTAAAGTTTCGTAAAAGACGTAAATGTCCACGTTATACAGAGGACCAGTTACGAAGAATTCCAATGTGTTGTCGTAGATTACGCCGAACTCATTTTGCAAACAATAAAGTGATCATCATGGACGATGAAAAATATTTTACGTTCTCTCACTCAGAAATGAAAGGCAAGGATGGTTTTTATACCGATAATATAGAAAATTGTGCAGATAATGTTAAATACAAAACAAACAAAAAATTTGAAGTTAAAATTCTAGTTTGGTGTGCCATATCGGAGAGAGGAGTTTCACGACCTTATGTTGGGCATGTGAGGGGTGAGGCAGTTAATGCCAACATTTATACCGAAAGATGCCTACCGAAGTTGCTACAGTTTATTACTACGACTCATCCACGTGAAGAAATAATGTTTTGTTATGCAAGAACGACTAGAACATGGTTAGAAGCTCACAACATACCCTTTGTGCCAAGAGCAGACAATCCGCCAAATGTGCCACAAGCTCGACCCATCGAAGATTTTTGGGGACTATTGACCAGAAAAGTATATGATAATGGGTGGGAAGCTCAAAATGAAGCTCAACTAAGGCGAAGAATATATCAAAGGATAAGAGAAATTGATATAAACATCGTTCAAAACATGATGGGACAAGTTAGACAAAAACTGCGTGCCATTGAGGACCATGGCCCTTTGTCATTATTTTAATTGTAGTTTTAATTAATTTAAATATAAGGTAAAATGTTGGTAAAGTGGTCATTTGAATAAATTACGTTACACTTACTTTAAAGAATTTAATTATTTTTCCCAAAACTTATGTGACATACGTTATTAGAGGTCTGTTACATACTGCCAATTAAGTCTTCCTTTTTTATTGCGAATATACTGGTATGAACGCTGGGGAGCGCATTTCCTTTCGACGTAAATCAAAGTCGCTGCCTACTTGCATAACCCAAAACGATATATGTGTACGAACACGCAGACTAAAGATAAACAAAACTGGCGTATGCAAATAAGTTAGTCTAATCTTATATAATCGAATAATTTCGAAGGCAAGACCCTCGCATACGCGTAAACACGTTTTGTGGTTTGTCCTATATAACCACCTGCGCAATTATAATAATTAGAATCATAATTTGCTTTCGCTTATTTCTAAAAACCAACGGCGCAGCAGATACGCATCGTCATCGCAATAGATGTTTACGCACAGACGTATATAAAGACGTAAATAAGCTTTCGCGATCAACGATCGATCCGTCTTATCTAATTTAATAATTCTCGTTTAGAAAACGCGGGTACTGCGCGATTCGCTACCGAGCCGAACGACCTATTAAATATGTGCGGCCACATAATCGAGATGTTATGTTAATTAAACGTGGTACGTACGTACACACGTTTCGAGAATCATCAATCGGTCGAACCTATTAAATTTCTGCAAGTGTATCTGTATCTTTGCTCAAGGAAATGTCGCAACTCTCGAGTTGTTAGACGGATAACCCTACTCAAAAAATCCAGAGCTCTGGCCTTGTTACACGCCAGATATGGAATTCTAGATGTATCAGTGTTTGTGTGAGTGTGTATGTGAGGCATCGTTTTTACTCTTTCGATTCCGTTCTTTTCGTTATTGTTTATGTGTCGTAAGTTTCTATTCCAATGTACAAATTGAAATGACACAGAACTACCAATTAATAAGAAATTATAAATACTTCAAAACACCTTATTTATTAATATACTTTCTATCAAAGATGCATTGCGCATCATTTGTATTGTATACCAAGAAAGACAAGGTTTGTGACCGTAAGATTTGCATACTTTGTTATTATTTATAATTTACACTAACAAATTTAAAAGAAATCAGATTTAGGGCGAGCATTAAGAGAGGCGAGAGCCTGAAATGGATAAATTATGTCCTTGCACAGCGCTTCCAAAACCTCGCTAAGTCAATTTACTCAATCAAAAGGATTTTTTATAGGTTTCCCTTACGCGCATCTATCGTCATCAGCTCGAAGAAGCGGACAGAGCCGACTCGACGAGTGACGTACTATAATACTGCAATACATACTGAATTGCGAGTTTTGAACGAATTTTATACATTTCTCTATATTCCTTCGAGTGTCTCACTCCATTGAGCACGCCCTCTTGCTACTGAACAAAATAATATTTTAATATCCACTTGTAAATATATTACTTAATAAAACTTAGTTTTACTGGAATACTGTTTGTCTTTATTTAGTTTAATATTTTCAGATAAGTGTATTACAGATAGAAGTAGGGTAAAATGCTGCAGATTGAGGCAAAGTTTATCGGTCCTGAAAAGAAAAAATTCTTGAATGCGGGATAAGAATCAAAAATGTAATTATATGACCTAATACAAAAGTAGTTCGAAATAGGCATAACGGTCTTAACCCCCTTTTGGTTGGGCGGCTTTGTCTTCTCACCAGCTCTTCTGAAGTAAAGTTTTAGAATTCAGAATAAAATTTTCTTTCCATTGGCTGTTATTTGAAAAACAGGACTAAGGGATAATTAATCGTCGTGTATGCTCCTATCTGTTTCTCGATTAGATTATTTCATACTTTTTTCGACTCCAGTTGAAAAAGTTAATTGAAACTGTCAAATAGCAACTAATTTACATGAAAGTTGTGTAAACAGTGTTGTTCAAAGAACTATTCCATTTATATCTTGACGTGAACTGGCATTGGGCATTTCCGATTATTGTCTGTTCCTAAATTCTTACTCAATTTTGTACTCAGAAGTATTGAGTTGCTCATTATACCTCAGAATTAGTTAAATCTCACAAAAAAGTGATTGAAATCATAGAATTTACAAAAATAACCCTGGGTACAACTCATGCCGATCATAAACAATAAATTGTCATAATATACAGTTTTCAGAATCGCTGAAAAACTAGCAGCATGAATAGGTAGAAATCTATGCAAAAAGTATTTCTAATTGCTTAGGGCCGATATTTCAATGCCCTAATAAAAGTTATTAGCTGAATAACTGAAATAACCTTACATTTTTCCTATACATATTAGCTGAATTGTTATTAGGTACTCTTATTGAAATACCGGCCCTAAGTGTACACATATCTTTTCTTTTGTTTGGAACGAAAGTAATCGCAAGTAATGAGGGCGTAAGACATAGTAATGGGATGTCTTTGTGCTAGAATTACTGACTAAATAATTACATGAATTATTTGTATATATGTATATATCTATCAAAGCAAAGTATATATAAGTAATGTGTGAGAGGCAAACAAAAGAGAAAACCATTGTTATAAGTAAAAAAGTAAGTTTCTTTAGAAATAAATTATTTTTGTTTAGTTATAAATTAAGAAAAGCAGAATCCGATTAAAGCATATGCGTAGGATTACTAAGTCCTACTGTAAATTGCACTAAAAAACTTTAGGTCATATAATATCACAGCTTTATGGTGATCTGTAACTGTTTGTTATATGGTAACCCGTTATTGTTAGTTAAATTTATTATAAATCCAGGCCAGTCTTCATAATTTTCGACCTATATATCGTTTCTTATTAGCTTTCCAATTTGCATATTCATGGATTTGTCATATAATTTCTGCTAAAATATTACTATAGCATTGTTCGCGGTGCCAGTCCCTGACAGTTTCTTACTAGTGATTTCGTTTAAGCAGCAAAATAATCATGGTTGCCTAATTTACGATTCTTTATATAACAGAAATGACTAGTTTGTGATTAGTTTGATTGCACCGCAAGGTTATAACAATATCTACTAATATCTAATACATTAATTTTCAAGAAAACTAACATGACTTCAACAACATAGCAGTAAAAATACAGAAAACCGATAAAAGGTATCACAATAATCTTACAACAGCAGATGACAACAAAATAGAAAGTACGGGTTTTCACAGCAAGCATTCTTACGCCTACATTTAATATTTGCGCGAAAAATTAACCGCACAGCAATAAAAAAGATAAAATACTTCAAATCGACAATATAAAGCAATGAACGCTACAAATGTCCATTTAAATAACGTAAAAAGAAGTAACAGCGACTAAGCAGGAATAAAAAAAAAGTAAATGAATGCATACCACAATATCCTATCATACAAAACCAATACAAGAACGTGGAATCAAATCATACGAAAAGCTTTGTCAAGGATTATAAGAAAGGATAAACATAAATAAGAGGAATTGCTATAAAGAAATACCAAATGTCAATATAAAAAATGTTTGCATTTCTGTGCTAGTTTGGTGGGATACAAGCTTTCGAAACTAATTACATTATTTTTTTTAACAGCTCACGTATGTACATATGTTATAGCTACGTCCCCGTATGCTAAGATGTAATCTAATATACCACCTTCAAGTTTAATTCTTTTATGCATGCACAAATAACCATTTCTCAGCTCAACACGTACACACCAGCATAAAGCGTAGTTTAATCGCTAATTACTTGGTTTTCCCACTGTTAATCTCATTACAGATATGGTTTCTTGATCCGCACATTTTTCTCACTGCAGTACGTAAAAGTAGGAAAACTTTCTTGCATGGTTAAGCACGATCAAACAAAAAGCCTGGATGTAATGAATACCTCAGAGATACATTAGAGATTAGCGTTAATTAATTGGAATGGTATAAGTTGCAGAGCAGTGCATTACGTTTGTTACGTAGCAAACTTCTGATGCTTATAGTTTAAATTGAATACGGTTCCCGTCAGAATCGTCTGCTACGTAACGTGTAAACGAACACTCGTTAGAATTGTAAAAGGAGCGTAAGCAATTACCCAGACAATTACGGATAATGAACGAAAATAATAATAGTGGGCTGTCATCGCGCTACCTACTGTAACAAAATTTGGACGACACTGACATTGACATATGTGTCCTTGTTTATTTTGTATAAATAGGAAACTCGCGCGTGCTAAATCATCACAAACATGATATAGCGTCCAAATTCTTCGACTAATTCATTTTTTTCTTTGCGTAACGAAAATAATATTGAGAAATTATGTTAATATAAATTATAGACGTTTATCTGGCACGTTGTATTTAAATGAAGATCAATGTTACGTTATAGCGCTTCCATAATAAATCTTGTAATTCTTCTTTTAAAAACAAGACTTCAAACAGATCAAACATTTTACATTCATCGTGGAATTTCAGTGAAACTCGGTATTCAAAAAAGTAATTTACTCACGATAATTAACGTTTTTCTTTTTTAAGAAACATTTCATAAAAAATCTGTAATTATGCAAGTGACTTTTTAATAAATTTGTATTAGTTCTATATTAGTTAACGCAAAACGTGCACGCATTGGGAAAGAGGTAAACGTAAATCTACCACGTGACTTCTTATGCTAAAACATTAATGGTATTTTCGTGTTCTAGGATTGAGAAAATGGCGTTTCAAGTACCTACAAAGGAAGATATTTATTAGTGGTTCGCAAAATCTATTGCATTACTATAATAATTGCGAGCACTTGTTTCCGTAATGTTGTTTTGAAATAACCTTCAATGGTACTGGCTATAAAAGCTTCTTTCTAAGGAAAAGTTCTCCTTTATTAATCTAATCTAATATGTACTCTAGATGCTTTAAGTAGCTAAGTAACGAAGAGAATGTTTTGCATTAATACCAGCATTCATATGGGAGAATATAAAACACGCAAGCAGATTCAAATGAACTGAGATAGTACGGAGTAGGTTAAATTAGCAACGGTGTAATGTCACATTAATTACAATTTGTAAAAAGAAAAGCAATTGGGCAATGTATTTAGCTACACCTCTATCTTTTTGAGATCTTCGACAGTAAAATCTCCATTCTGGAAGCATTCCTTGATACAAAGGGTCAGTAGTATTTACACCGTGTTTTGGAGGAAAAGGTAATAGAAATACATGTGAGAAATGCAAGAGTTAGAGGCTACCCCCGAGGAGGAGGTTTGTCAACATTTTGATGTAGAAATCTGTGACAGATCACATCGTTTGTGCACTGAATAGATCTGGCTTCTACACATTTGCATATGCAAACGACATTACTGTTGTTACTGATAGAAGATTCGATATTATGCTCAGCTATTTGATGCATATCGTCCTAAGAACTAAAGAAAACTGGTAAAGACGTACTCGTTCGACTCATGGTCCTCGAAAAGTACTGCAGCCTACAGACTTATTGTGCTATCTCCGAATTTCATACATCCCATTCCAGTGGTGATCCTCTCTACTAATTTGTACAGGTCCTTCGCTAAGCGGGTACGGTATATCTTTGGATTCCCTTTCGGTTCTCCAATTAGATCTCGTCTCCTGCACTCTAATGCTTCGCAGTATAGTACATACTTAGCTGTTTCTTGTTATTTCCCACAGAGTATACAGTTTGAGTTCTTATTATACACGCCTACTTTAAACAGGTGTTTCTTCACCGGAGCATGGCCTGATAACGCCTGTGATGGTGTCGAGCTGTTTTCTGCTTATCTGTAGCGATTCTCTAGCTTTCCACATGGATACCCTATGAATGTTTTATCATGTATTTACCCTTCATTATTCATGTTGTTTCGCCCGAACCCAGCCTCCCATATGTTTTCGAGGCATTCGTTTTGTTATCCCAAAAAACCGTTCTGGTCATTATACTTTTTTCTCTGACCCTCTCTTAGCGAACTCGTCAGCCTTTTGATTGCCCTTAATTGCCTGATATTCTGGTAACAAGATCAGACTTACTCTATTCCAGCCAGACAGTTCTACCAGTTCAGCGAGGCAACCCATCACACAAATAAGTTAGAAATAAGATTCTTTAATAATAAAGACGAAAAGGCGGAACAATTTCGCCCAGCACAATTATTTGGCACTGCTCTTAGCCTTTCGGCGAAGTCACATATTTAGGTGTCATATTTGGCAGAGAGCTGAGTAGGACAAACACATCAAAACAGAAACCTAGGAAATATGCACGGTATTGGGAGAGTATCGTCAGCAAGCTAAAGAGAATGACATGACTACAACGACATCTATACAACAAGTGTATAGATGCCCAGCGTCCTCTGCAGGTCTATGCACAGCATACAGAACACTGCAAGAGTAGGCTTACACAGTAAGCCAATGACCACTAGGCTGCAGCAATTACACGAAAGGCGTGTAACCTAAAATATACGAAGAATCTAATTTCAAACGAAATCAGATTTTCACACATCAGAGTCAATGTCGATTGTGTCCCGCCAGGTACGGACAGCGCTGTTTCGTGCTTGTTAGCAACTCATCAGCGTACCATAGGCAAGGCAGTGTTCTGTATGCTGTGCATAGACCTGCAGAGGACACTGGGCATCTATACACTTGTTGTATAGATGTCGTTGTAGTCATGTCATTCTCTTTAGCTTGCTTACGGTGCATATACCGCAGCACGGGAGAGATGTCGATTGTGCCTTGCCTATGGTACGCTGATGAGTTGCTAACAAGCACGAAACAGCGCTGTCCGTACCTGGCGGGACACAATCGACATTGACTCTGATGTGTGAAAATCTGATTTCGTTTGAAATTAGATTCTTCGTATATTTTAGGTTACACGCCTTTCGTGTAATTGCTGCACCCTAGTGGTCATTGGCTTACTGTGTAAGCCTACTCTTGCAGTGTTCTGTATGCTGTGCATAGACCTGCAGAGGACGCTGGGCATCTATACACTTGTTGTATAGATGTCGTTGTAGTCATGTCATTCTCTTTAGCTTGCTTACGGTGCATATACCGCAGCACGGGAGAGATGTCGATTGTGCCTTGCCTATGGTACGCTGATGAGTTGCTAACAAGCACGAAACAGCGCTGTCCGTACCTGGCGGGACACAATCGACATTGACTCTGATGTGTGAAAATCTGATTTCGTTTGAAATTAGATTCTTCGTATAGAGTATCGTCACATTATAGGTAAGTGTAGCGGGATATCCCCCAAAATTATCTTGCAACCGTATGCTGTCATAATTAGATTATGATAACATATGACGCCCTCGTCTGGTGGCCAAGACGTTGCAATAGACTTATGATGTTGGAGTCGTCTATTAAGGGAGGTCGTAGACACTACCACGTCCATATTGGCTACTACGTCAAACTATCACCTTTTATCACTATCTAGATAAATGGATAAAGACAAAAACAGGGATGGGTATAAAAGTATTCTTTGATTTAGAGTTGCACTTGTTAGATTATCCATGGTCCTCCAATACGATGTAGTTGCGGTTCGGCATGGTCCTGTAAAAATTTTAATAAAGGTCATTTATGGACGACTTGTTGTCCTATACAAGGATAGAAGCTTGTAGTAAAGTGTTTGAAATCATGTAGTGTTATCAGTGTCACAGTTTTGCGTATTTTTGTCATTTTTACAATGATAGTTAAACTACTCTTAAAGGCCTTAGCGATCATAGGATTACTTCAGAGTGCTTTGGTACCTCAGTGCCATAGTGTCCTAGGAGCAATCGCTATTGATAATGACTGGACACCCACATGGTTAAAAGTCATTAAGAGCATCCAAGTAATGAACCTGCCGAGGAACTTTTGGCCCATTCCAACAAGTAAGTTAGACAAATTCAAATGCACACCTAAACAAACATAGAACTACTACCATTTGAGATATACTCATTGCATAGATCCAACAAGAGTGAATCTGCAAAAAAAATTTATAGAATTCTTAAATAACAGATCAAAACGATTGAAATAATTCATTAGTGCCTGTTTACAAGAATTTCATATACTTTAACAAGAAAGGGCAACTGCAAATAGTTAAATGGGTTTTAAAAACAGATAATAACATTTTCAGGTTTCAATTTTATTGAAAACATACGTAGTTGTAATAAAATGTATTTCAAGTTGGGAAGTAGGTCTATCCAATACTAAAGCTGATAAGACGTTTATACAATTTTTGATATAAATTGGAATGTGTTCGATCTTCCTCACTTTAGAGCAACAGTGTACTGTAACTTTTATACCGCTTGTTAAATTATCTTTCTATATCCATCTAAATCTAACAAAATGTTATAAATGGACAATTAAAAATAAGTATCAGTTTTCGAATGATGTTACAAAAGATATATCAACTCATAAAATAATTTGTTTGTAATATAGCTGTTATTAGACAAAAATGGGTAATGAAATTTCAACTTAGACATAAATCTCAGGATTCCATGTGAAAATAAATATTGAATAACTAAATTAAAATTTTATAGCGTCCCTAATGAATATATTAGGGCTATTAATGCATAGCTGGTATTTTATTATCATACTGTCTTAAACATACTCTGTAAGCTGGAATAAATTTGGCCAGAGTTCCATAAAAAAAAAAAGAGGATTCACATTTTCTTTGAAATGATTTTCATTTTAATAACACCCACCTATGTAAGTATCTCAATCCACACACCTTATAAAAAAGTATACAGATAATAATATGGCTAGCGTTAATTATAGTATTGGAGATATTTCGTCACAGATCCTAAAAATAACTTGAATATTTATAGAACTATTTTCCTAATTATATCGGATATAAATCAATATTACTGACAGTTTATTTTATATTATCGTCATAAATATGTAGCTAAGGTAAATATAAATTAATTTGTAGATTAACGTGAAACTAGATTATGTAAACCTATAAAGCCCATTTTCTTTTCCTTAAAATATTTACCAAATAAGAGATCCTTTACTTCATATTTCCAAATATTTGTGGCGGTAATCTTTTACAAAATATACGTAATACAAGTGCATGGTGTAAATCCCCTCGTAAGATTAAGGCTATGTAGCATTTCAATGACAAGAATCGGAACAGACAGCATAAATTTACCGATATTTTTAATGGATTCTCATTATGTTCCTTTAATTATGTCAAACTCGTTTCGAGGAGACATTTCGCCGATGCAACGAGTTTGGTATTCGTAAACAAGGAACCGATTCGCATTCGAACATGGATATATTAGCCAAGAAAGCGAGAGAGACGGACGAAAAAGAAAATACCGAAATTAATAAGCCAATTTGCATATTTTTTTTTATCAGACTTGATTGCTTCGTCCGTCCTACCTGAGCGTTTGTGTGTCGCGGTGGTTTTAGAAAATCAGGCTGCGACGTTGCTGCATCTTGACCGGTGAAGATGAAAGAACCTTAGCATTTCTAACGGTAAAAGTGGATAGATGAATATTCGAACTTGATAGTTTCCACAACACGCAAGTCACATAACCTCCGCTACTTGCCTTTTTATAATATTTTGTTATTACTGTAAAGATACTGGTTAAAGTTCGTTAAAATATCTTGTTTGGAATGCACAGGAGGTATGAGAGAACTTTTTGTTTGTAATTCTAAAATGAAATTCAAATAAATATTTATGCAAATCATCTTAATGGTTATGTTGGCGCGTATTCCCATATTTATAAGCTTTTGGTCTAACACGCAAACATAAATAAAGTGCAATGAAGAGGAAAATTAAAGCGCATAAATAGTGAAAGTTTATTTTAACCGCTTCCTTTATTTACCGCTACACACGTTGCAGAATATTGCTTGCGCTGGAATTCAATATTATTAGTTACATACTCACTTGCTTCAAAGTATGTTACTAGATCGTTGTTATTTTTGACGATATAAAGCGATACTTGATATCATTTTTATTCTTGCCTTAATTATAAAGCAACTATATGTGTTGTGATCAGTACATTTTTGTTTGTGTTCATAATTATACTTTGTTTAGCTGGTAATGACATTTTTGCGTTTGGGCACGCCCAAGATTTGAACAATCTTTATGCAGTTATGATAGAAAAATGATTTATAATTTCACCAAAGTGAATGTACCATAATTCAAGACATTTTAATAAATAAATAGTGAGCCATGAATTAATAAAGACATAATTTTAAATTAGCTAAAACACTAACGTTGTTTTTATTCACACCACATCAAATTCGGTTACATAAAAGAATCAAGAGGTGAACTGAAAGCGCACAACGTCAATAGGAAATGAATAGAATAGAATTTATCACTCGTGGTGGTACAAAACACAATATATCACACTGCAAACACTGATATATCCGAAGCAGTTTCCACGCGTTCAAAAAGATTGACGCAAGAAAGCTTACTATCTGAAAACAAAATACGAACAAGTGGGAAAGAAATTGAATACCCAAATAAATATCCGAGCTATGTCGAAACATACTTTTGCGACACCATTCCTGAAGTGTAAGGACACTAATACAATCAACACGAGTGATCTTAAAGCACATACTTCGCAACAGGAAGACTGGGCACTACGCAAAATAGTTGTGTACACTTGTGCAGTCGCTAAGATAATGGTGCATGCATCATTCGGTGGTAGACGGTGACAGTTGGGCTGCACCTTTCTCTTTTTTTGTTTTTTATTGTCGATTGAACTTCGAGATGTTAATCAGATACACGGCGAGCTTTTATTAAAAGATTTATTAGTAATATCGAGATATTTAACAGAAAACAAACGGATATTCTTTTCAATTATATCGGTCCATTAAGGGACTTAAAGGATAAAATACACTAGCCTCGTGTTATGTAGACATAATATTCATTATAATATATTGAATTTTAGATTAGTCTTTTGGGGAGAGAGGTATAGCTTAATCATAATTAGTTAATACTTTAAAGTGTCTGAATCATAATTAGGTACCTACTTACGGAATATTAAGCTATAAATACCCATTTTTTAGGTTGAATATTCCTGGATGAAACTACTGATGTTAAGTGGGCATAGTGATATTAGAATGAATTTATTGAATGTTGAAGTTACACGGTCCGGAACATGTAGTTGTTCTAATATTTATACTTCCAGACTTTTATATCTAAAGGCCAATGATGTTTATTACTATTATTTTCTTATACCTGGAGTGCCGTCTGTGGGCTCATTTAACAATTATTGTTGCAATACATGTGTGTTTGCTGGCATAAATCAAGAAATACAAAATACCTACAAATCATGGCATACTATTAAATAAATGCTTTTCTGCTTTAACTGCTTACAGTTAAAGTAGAAAAGCATTTATTTAACGATTTCACACTGTAAGAAAATTACACTATTGCTTACGGCATACCAAAATAATTTCAGTATATGTTTCTTGAAATAAAAAGCTTCGCAGAAATATTACACCTTTACCACAACGGTAAAATTACTTTAGCTCTACTGCTGAGACTGCAATACAGCTGTCAAAATGAGTGACTCGAAGGAACTGTAAGGTTATGGATGGATTAGCTTTATACATTAATTAATTATTAGTTATTTATTCGGTTCTGAAATAAAATAAAAATCCCCAGCAGTGATTAAGTAAACTTAAGAATGTTAACTTCAGTCAGAGTTACGGTTTTGGCAAGCAATTTTAGAGCTCGCCCAAAGTGTGCACCTACTTAAAATCTTAGAGAGAAAAAGATAAACGTTTAAAAAGGTAATGCCAAAAGGCCGCTTAATACGAAAAAGAAAGATTAAGGCCAGAGCGACATAGAATTTCATGCTTTTTATGTGCAGGTTATCCCGCCGGAGACTAGGTCTTGATTACAGCTCTATTTTTCATTTCAGAAAGAAACTTTTTCTACAAAAACTTTATAGAATCCAATGCTGCATAACCTAAACATATTTCTGACTGTACATCTATCTTTAATAACAAGCCTTCGGTTAAGGCGACGTACTTTATATTTCCATTTGTTTTGGATAATCATATTTTAAACGGAACTAAAATCGATGTAATTATATATCTATATAGTTGTCCACTGAACACTTGCTTAACCTTAGTCCGAGGTAACATGCCGTTTTTAAACAGCACCCTATATTTTTGCTTTTGCTAAATTAGCCGTTACACAAAACCCTTTCAATTCATAATAACATGCTAATGTTGGATTTTATAGCTAATTAATAATTTTAAATAAATCCAATCAATTTTCCATTCATTTTCCAGTAGGCTTGCTATATAAACGCTGTAAAATTTAACAGCTACGAATTAAGTAGATATATGACAGTATTAGATCATCAGACGTGCATCTCAAAACATAGTACCACTTTATTTGAAAAGGTAATAGATATATAATTGCATTTAAAGCTAAACTCATGGAGAGTCTCGTATCCAAGTGCTACTACTCTTTTTGCGATTTCTTTCTGTATATCAAATATTATTTATTATGTACTGTGTTTATGTTTTAATGTTCTGATGACAATGTTGATATGAATTTATCGATCAATAACAAAAACATTAAAGAAAAATGCCTAAACACAATTAGAATCTAAAATGCCACCATGGCAAACACTCTTGATAAAAAAAGGCAAAACTTAACCACACAAGTGAGATATTCGTGATAGTTTTAACAGAAAAAAACTCCATTTCTACACAGTAAAAAAATATACTTTTGTATAGAAAAATATCAACCCGGTCTAACTTATGTACAATTAGGCAATGTTTTCTTACAATATCTAGTTAATAGCTCCTGAATATACGGAGACCGACCAGACATAATAATAAGGTTTATTGCTTCTTTGTACATAAATCAACAAAACAAAAGCAAAATTATAAGGCCAAAATTTTAAGGTAATTTACTAATGGACTTGCACATTTAAGACCTTTTTCAGTTTTTCAGTGTATTTGTAATAGCAGTGTTTGCCTTATTTCAGGTATGATAGGCGTGTTGAAAGGTATTGTGGTCAAATAAATGTTAATGTTTAAGTAGGAATACCAAACATTCGATTATGTAGATAGCAAAAATGGTGCACACGTAAAATATTTTTTTGAGCAACAAAAACTCGATCGGGATCCCTACTGCCACCGCAAAAAATAATTCTAAATATAAGGCAACAGCAGGTTGACAGATGAATTTCACATAGACCATCAGCATCGATTACATCAGAAAGCATTCGCATATACAAACAAAGTGAGTTTATTTTTTTACAAACTAGATCTATGTGGCCTCTCCACTTAAGACAGTCATCCACAGTGATGCCCAAGAGCCGGACCGAGTCTTGAACATCATGATTCTTTAATGATGTAGTGGTCGGATAATCCACTTCCTTAATTTTGAAACGTATCAGATTAGTTTTACTATGGTTAATATTTGAACCATTAGAAATTAACCATGTTTCAAGTAAGGCTAAGTAAGTGTAACCATTGTCAGTGACCGTCCGATTTGACAACAGAAATATCATTAAAATAAACCACAAAGAGCAGTGGACCCAAACTACTACCTTGTGGCACGCTCCTGCGCGCAGTAACTATACTGAAATAAGCATTGGTACCATTATGGTTGATCTCAACATACCGCTGTCTGTGGCTCAGCTAAGAGCTAAACCAAAAGGGCACTCCTCTAATGCCAGAACACTGCAAGTTATAGATCAATTCTGAATGATTTATGTTGGCGAACGCCTTTGACAAATGTTATAGTATACTACATGGTATGTATTTATTATTCAAGGCAGTAGTAACAGAACATCGCCTTTTTTATAATGAGATGTAACTTTTGCGTACTTCTAAAAATTTAGTTATAATATGACAAAGCCGTCTTGACAACTGCACTAGGTACAGTTTCGAAAAGTAGGTAAGAATACTATCAACTTCTGACGATCTGCAACTATTTAGCAACATAATGCTTGTCGCTGATGGTACATATACATACGTAGATGACCAGTAACTATTCTTCCATACAGCTTACCTGTTTTATGTAAGTATGGTATAACTGTAGCAAGAAATAGAGTCGATGTAAACGGTAGCAGAAATCTCATAGCGCTATAACGCTGCCAAAGGAATATGTCCGTGAGTATTTATTATAACGCACTAATTAAGCCTAACTGCTATAGAAACGACCTTAGAATGTCCTAAGGTCAAATAAATGACCATAATTAAGGCTACTTTGCGGTAAGAAACTGTTAACACGAAATTGATTCCCGAATAGCGGACATTATTATTACTGAAACATTTGAGCAGCATTATCTCAACTGAAGCTTGAAGTTCCGTATCAAGGTCGTAGGTCAGCCGCGTGCATAAAATATGACATGCCGGTGTGCATCGTTAACTCCCTCGTATAAGAACGTTAGGGCTCTCCGCTTTATTTAGTGCGACCCGGCCGATGATAAAATTGATAGATCGGAGCGTGCATGGACGGACCCATTAATAGTCCTGTTAATTAATAATTCAGTAGGGAATTAAAAACATAATAATCTAAGCGGCGCTATTAGCGTTAAGTAACAGTACACCTTCTACCACGAGCATATCTTAAGGCAAAGTTATTACCGCCGGGTGTTAGTTAATAGAGCTTGAAAAAAATGAACGACATGACAAGATCTATACTTCCTTAAGTTCTATGTAATTTACATGATCCTTATCTGCTTATTAGTTTATTTTATGTTCATTTTTTGGTTTAACTAACACCATCTCACTATTCCGTTATGCAAGAACCTATAACTAGAATGTATAGACTTCTTCTATGTCAGTCTCTCGGGATCCGAAGCAATAAGTCCATCTAATTATCTAAATAAATAACTAAATTCCTTATAAATTTATTTCGCATGTAAAAAGCACGACTTAAAACCTATGGGATCTGGAATCTGTTTGAGAGATTATAATTTAAAAAAGAAGAACAATTCTATATTTAGCAGAATCAGGAATTTAGTTTTTAAGACTTAGTTTCCCAAATCAGCAGTTGTTGACACACTTCAAATACTGACGGAGCAATAAAGAGAAAAAGATAAAAACAAATTTGCACACTTTTTGAATGAGAATAACATAACAAGACAAGCATTAGGCTATCAACGCTCGGTTACAATTCAGCAAGGAATGTCCAAAAGGACCTGGAAAAAAGTGTAGAGAAATGGGTAGAACTAACACCAGTACCATCATAGACGGAATTGAAGGCAACCCGATGACCTCTTATGCTCCTGTCGAAGTAAAGAAAAATTAAGACAGGGATGAGGAAAGCACGCATTGACAGAAAACTTTTTGTAAAATTACAGTGGCTGATTTTTGTTTGTTTTATTAATAGCGTAATCGTAAATAGATATACATGATTTCCTTTTATCGCGATGTGACATCGCATCTAGTATGCGAGTACTGCGAGAAAAGTTCTCACAGTTAAAATGTAGTGCATTTTTATTTTGATACAATATAATAAATGAGTGAAGTGTCTAGCTGTTGAAATTGCAGCTGCTCGTTCAATACTTTTTCTCCAACAAGTGCAAGATTAGGGTAGGCCTCAGATTAGATATTTTATTCTGAATGTCACAAAATCTAAATTGCGCCTGTTGATGCAATCTTTGGATACTTTTCAGTTATGGATTTCCAGCTTGCCTCACTCCTTACAAGAAGAGGTCGCCAGATTTTAAGCTCAGTTTTGATCCCGGCCTTGACAGTTGATAGTAGAGACCCCTTGGAGTACTTTTGTAAGATATCAGCCATAGGTGGCCGGGCGTTTATTTTGCAGGTCAAAAATACAATTTGATGCATTATTATATTTACCGTATACATGGCATGTGTCTGTCATGTCAATATTTTTAGTAGTTCCTGTTGATACTGTGTAAAACCACAGTTTCATAACAGCTTCAATCTGCAATCCTCGTAAATCAGGACACACACATGTATAGTAAAATATTGTAATATTACCATTTCACAATATTTTACGTGATCAACAGTGTATAAATGTATAAAATTATTCAAATTTTCTTTAATGTGTGTCACCACAACAAATTTAACAAAAAAAAATCACGTGAAAGCCGGTTGTATGAAATTCTATATTTGTATAAATAAAACTACTTTGTCAAAAGTTTACGAGCATGTATTTCATATAATAAATATAAGTAGTGATACTATGTTCTCTAAGCAAACGAAACTACCGAATACTTAGTTATTTACTCTGTAAATAGTTCAGCTACCCGGATATTTATTTGCAAATGATTTCGAAGATTTCTGATTTGTCTCAATAAAAATAGGCAACCTTGCAACGCCTACATAAACATCGGTTAAAGCATAAAAGCAATGCATAATGAAGCGACATTAAACCATTGTATGATTCACCGATTAGCCATTCAGTGTTATAGACGTTTTTCAAATACTTTGTATCAGAGCTTTATTTGTACGTTTTGAAACAATGCAATAGACTTCCAGCTGAACTTGGCACTTTTTACAGGTTTAGAACAAATAAATTGCAAACAATTAAATACAGTTTGAAAAGGAATAAATTCTGTTATTTTCTATCAATATGTTTTACCTCATTATGGCAGAATTCTTAATTTAATTAGGACAATTTCGACATGCACAAGGTAAATTTGCATATTTGTAAATCTATTATTTTCAGAACTTAATACAATGTGCAAATGAGAAATAACGGTCATTCCTGTCTAGTTTTCGACACTAGTTTCTTAATATTTACTACCTATCTAATAGAAATGGATATAATTTTAACGTTTCTCAAATTGCAAATAACTAGCGAATAACTGTGAATACTTTAGCTGACCACTACTAAGGCGTTTACATAATCCATTTAGCAGGTGCTTTATTAGATATTGGCTATTAAAAACAACAGTTTCCGTGTCAATATAGTAAATAAAAAACTGCAGAGGTAGCCGTTTAGAGTTAACCGATTTTTCGGTATGTATATAAAATCGAATATTCTTCAAAGTATAAGAAATTTCTGTTTTTATGGATATATATGTTAACGTCTATTTTGATTTTCTCCTCCGTTATTTATTCATGCTAGCTACTATTTTCTGGGTTGTTTGTCTAATAAATAAGCTGTCATGTTTCTTGATGCAAATTTACAGGGGAATAACTTTCATCTTATGATATGCAAATATTTAACGGTCAAATAATGTTATAGTAAGGTTTGCCAAATATATTTGACTGTTTAGTTTTAACTATTCTTATAAATGCAAATTTGATGTTATTGGTCTAGTACTTCCTATCAAATATTTTAATATGGAATACGTATGTAGCAATTAGATGCAAAGTACCAAAAGCACACATGTAAAGATCCCAATTTAGTAGTAGAGCTAAATTTTTTTCAGTAGTTATCATTAAACACTATTCGTACAATTGGCATCATTAACAACGATTAAATCATTATTAGACGTTTTATTTTAATGATATCAAGGTTCCATGTTAATTTGCCTATATTTGCTGAAAATTACAGAAGACAACTTATTGTTTCAATAGCGCCACGATCTTCCTTATACATTAGCTAAGACAAGAGCTAGTTAAGCGGTATCGGTATTACAGCACAATTATTTTTAGCTGACGGGTGCGCCATAGTAAGAGGGCGTGCTCAATGGAGTGAGACACACCCGAAGCAATATGCAGAATCGTTATAAATCGCGCGTGAGAACATAACCACCCCACTATCTTTGCAATTCGTACAAAATACGAAATTCAGTTTTTATTGTAATATGTATCTGCAGTACTGTACGGTGTTCATTCAGCGAGCTCCGCCCGCCTCTTCGAGCTCGTGACATGAGCTGCGCGGGGGGGCGGGATTTCCGCCAAGTTTTTGTATATTATAGGCATATTATGTATTGCCTTGCAAATATGATAAGTCGCCTATATTTTAATACGTTGTATATTCTTTCGGGAAACCGTAAGTCTTGTAACTATAGACACATGTATCACATAGTTTAACTGGGTTATAAAACCTAACATCCTAGTTGCCACATCCGCCTGAATTTCTATTACCATGTCCGATGATAATGAAGTATTTTTACTCATCCTGATTTGAAATTCAAGACTGCTGCGCGCGGTTGTGATTCTCATATGTTTCAGGCGATGAATAAAAATTTACCTGTTCCGCCTTGACATTTATTCTATTTATAGATAAGCATCCTTTGATCAGCTCATTCGCGTATTGGTTATAATAATATACTGACGCGCGTAGTTCATTTAAAATGTAAACTGCTGTCTCTCACCGACGCTAAACGATAAGGAAATTCCGAAAAGAGAAATTAAATTTTCATGACAAAAGATACCCATCGGAATGCGTTATTAGCATCAAAATGAATAACAGAAAACAGTTGATTCTGAGAACATCTATGCGGTAAATATATCACGCGTAGTATTTGCTAATAACGGTGATTATATTGAAATAGCAATTCATCAATTGCAAATATGTTACCTAATAAGTTAAGTATACTTATTAATAGTAATGATTTAAATTTGCACACGTATAGCAAATGTGTACACCTCCCCACTTAAGTAATGTTGTCGTCTAAAATGCAGTGATTATCAAAACTACTCACCATTTGGACAGGTGCAGGTTTCTGCAGATAATATTGGGGTACCTGTGTGTAAAATACCTGGCAATTATGCAAATCAGGTAGGAGAATTAAAATTATTTAGTATCCAGTAAAAACATATAGGTATACTTATGTATTTTGGGATTTAAATATGTTTTGAAAATACTCTTCACAGCCTGGAGGCGATTGGCAACTTTCAATATGAATGTTTAAGAATATTTAAGTAAAGTATAGATGACAAATTAAGAAGCATTAATTATTTCCAGGTATATCAGAAGAGACTTAAAAATTATCTGTTGTTTTTTTATGTATGCATTACAAAATTTAAGTGATTTTCATATATACCTACGATTTTAACATCACAGAAATTGGTACTTTTCTGAATAGTATATAATTTCTTATAATCAGTTAATAATTATAGTATATTTATTATATTAATTGATTATAAATACATAGAATAGCTAAGATACAATCCATTTGACAAATATTTTACATATATAGGCAACAATAGCTTTTTCAGGATCATCTGCAGTATTAAATTAAATTAATTAAAAATTCAATAGTAATTTTTTATTTTTATAGATTCTGTTTTTCTTTTTGCTTGTTAATAAAAATACTTAAATAAAATGTATAACCAGGTCAAGCATTGTTTTTATTTCCTTAAGAACACCAATTTTACGCGTTACTTACCTTTAGGTAAGTAAGTCAATGAAAAATCCTAATAATTGAGCATTATTCACAACTCAACCTAAACGATTAATAATATTAATAAACTATTACCTAACTATTATTAATGTTTGTTAAAGATATAGTGAATTTAAGAAGCATTACTCTGTTGTTTATGTTTTATGTTATCTGCAGTAAAGCAGCTAAAATTATAAAGAGGAAATATGAATTTGTTTGTCCAAAATCTAAGACTACTGGCCTGATTTACAAAATTCCTTTCACTTTCGTAAAGCTAGCAGAATGGGGCGTTTATACTTTTTTTAAATTTTTTGTCATACCAGTAGGAGAGGGGTTGTTGGAGAGAGCAAGTTTAAAATTTTAAATATTTAATCTTTTTGTAAGTAGCACCAAGAAGCTCTTTTTGCAGGCTCAGTAGGTAGGGTAACAGCGATGGTTGAAGTCAGTTTCTTTTAAATTATGCAATTAATTTTCTTTTTTTAACATTTGGTCAAAACGATTCGTGGCGCCTTAACTTTTTTTAATTGTTTTGGTTTTTTAAATTACTGTTTCTAGCAAAATCGGAAGGAAAGGAAATTCACCTTTCCAAAATTATTAATTTATTGTTATAGCACTTGTGTGGGGCGCACTAAAACAATCTTTTCAACACCTGCGCACATCACCACCTAAACTTCCTGTAAGAATCTAGGAATAAATATAGAAGAGTATACAGTTAAACTAACTAACTAGTTAAAAAAAACTCGCTAGCAAATGGGATATTAAAAAATTAGAGAACCCCAAAATAAAGGAAAATATGGAGAACGTATGAATGTATTATTAGAAAGACAAAGTATGAACACGCACACCACACAAGAAGAATAGGAAGAAAGAGAAAATAATAGATACAGTGAAAAAGAATAATAAAAATTGGTTCAACGATGACTGTCAGATAGTAACCAAATGAAAAACCGAAGCCAGATTAAGATGGATAAATAGCAACAAAGGAGAAGACAAAGAAGCATATGAAAATGTAAGAAAAGAAACCAAAAAAATAATAAGATCAGTTAAGGGGAAATGGTTAGAAAATAAAGTAAAGAAAATAGAAGGAGAAAGCTACAATTAAAACACAAAATGATTCTATAAAAAGATCAATGAACAAAATAAAACGTATAAAATAGGCATCAAAGAGAAGGACGGGAAGTTAGTAGGAAATGATGAGGAATACAAGGCAGTTTTGGGACAATAGAAGACTTTAGAAAACTATTACATGACCCAGACAACAATATGGAAAGAGTAGAGACAGAAATTGAAATAAATGAGTCAGAGGTAAATGATATAGAAGATATTCAAACAAGAGAGGAAGTAAAGGAAATTATTAACAAGAGTCGAAATGGTAAAGCCCCGGGAAAAGACAACATCAATATAGAATTTATTAAATATGGAGGTGAAGTACTACAAGAGAGACAATATGAATCAATTAAAAAAAATGGATAGAAGAGAAGATGCCGCATGAGAGATTGGACAAGTAGTAACGGTACACAAGAAACAATACTTTAAACAAGCATTCGTTGAGACTATATAGGAAACAGGAACATAGCTGTGACATAATCAAAATCGGAAACTATAAATTTGAAGTGGTAAACACATTTAAATACTCAGGACACATAACAAACGATGACAGCAGGGATGCAGACATAAAGGAAAGAATAATGAATATGAACAAAACCTACCAAGCGAATAAAAGACTATTAAAAAGTTAAATATTGGAAAGAAAAACAAAAATGAGAATTTACGAAACAACAATACAACCAGATATCCTGTACGCTGCAGAAACAATCACAGACAAAGCAGCAAGAGAAAGACCTGAGAATACAAGAACAAACTGACAATAATGAATATAGGCGCAAAACAAATTATGAGATAGCAAAAAAGTTGGAAGATATAGGCGTCGTACGAAAAATTAAACAACAGAGAGCAAGATGGTTGGGTCAGGTGTGGAGAGCTGTAAACAAGACTACAATCTATAACAGACTCAGAGCTACATGGCTGCAGGAGGTGAAGACCGACCTAGGTAGAGCTGGCATGTACAGATAGCAGGAGAAGACAGGGGCAGGAACAAATAGAGAGACATATGCTAGAAGATATAGTCAGAAGAGAATGGGGATTGATCTACCTCGCAGTTTTCCAAGATCTAGAAAGCTTTAAAAGCGCCCCGATTTTACCACATTACTCATGTTTATTAAGTAAAAAGGAACAATTTATTTTTAAAGCAACGGGTTTCTTAGAATGATATAATTAAAATTATTCGACTTGATAAAAGCCAAACAGTTAATCTTGCAATTGTGAGAGCGTAGTAAATACTTAAATAGTGCTTACTAAACTGTTTTAAATAAGACTTGGTTTTGCCAACTATAATCTGTGTGGGCGTTTAATTATCAATTGCTAAATAGATAGAATTCACAGGAACAAATTATTTACCCAAACAGCCTTGAAACGTACATACGAAGAGTTGCGGGTTTTGAAAAATTACCGCAAATGACAAGGTCGAGAGTGTATTTACTCTCTTTACCACAAGAAAATAATAATAGCTTCGACGCACATACCTCAGTAGAAAATACAGTAACTGTAAACCAACAGATTTACCATGCGTATTTAGATTTTACCTCTGAATATGTCGGAAGTTCACTTTTTTTTTTATACGTGTGATCAACATCGACAATACTTCGTCTAATCAACTTGACGCTTTAGTTATTTGTTGATTGATTTCAATTAACTTCATCAGATTATATTGCAGAAATTGGAGTAGGTATATGCTAGACGATTGACTAAAATTACATTCATTACCTAAGTATTTCGACTTCGCATGATTCCAAATTATTTCATGATTATTACTTATTACAAGAGCAATTTCTCCAACAGCAAACCTACGTCATTTTATTATACCTTTAAAATTGCCTCCGGATTCGGCAGCGCTATTCCGAGAACTGGCAAACAACGGTCGTTATTGCCGGTACCTTACAGGAAGCGACCAAATTCCCATAAGCGGTTCGATTGTTTCAAAATTCTTCTACGCATTTAGATCGCCGCTTTTTTTCCTGACTGCTGAACGTTAATAAAACCTCTTCGTCGAAATTGTTCGTTCTACTCTTAGCGCTTAGATGATGCTTGAACTAGATTTCGGGATACATAAATTAAGCAGAACAAAGACGTTGTAAAACAAAAGCAGCTTAAGGTTGTGTAGGTAAGTTTAATGTGAGAAATTTTATGTGCATGGATGTTAGCAATAAATGTGATTCGTTATATCACGAAAAATAGGTAACTGCTTTGTAGCGTATTTTTTTAAAAAAGGAAAGCTGATCAAATGTATGTGTAATAGAAATTATATAATAAATGGTGTGTGTAAAATGCTGGTAATAAAATTTTTAGTATTCCTAATAAAACTTCTAACATGGCTGCGCACATTGAACTAACAGATATGTATATCAATTTTACATCTAAAATATTTAACATTTGTATTTACTTTCCAGATATCATCCTGGTGTTTAACCAACAATTAACCTCACCAATGTAGAGGGTAAGTAGGTAGACTTCTTTGTATATGCATGTTGCCAAATGTATCTAATTTTAAGGTATTTAGCTAGTTTGTTCTTTTTTCTTTGGAAATAAAGTTGGAGAAAGCGACTAGTTAAATTATGTAAGATATTTCGACTTTATTAATAATCCAAGATGGGGTGACAATGACAAAAAACCATAAGTACATGCATTTTCGGTTTTTGTTTTGACGTGCTTGCTCCAGCTCAGCCTCTTGCTAAACACAACGTCCAGGTATTTGACATTGTCCGAAAAACTGAGAGCAGTGCCAAACAATTGTGGTGGTTGCAATTATTCCACTTCCTTTTGTTGGTAAAGAGGACCATCTCTGTTTTACCTGGGTTTACAGAGAGGCTACTTTCCCAACATCAATTTTCGGCCTACATTGATTTACAGAGCTCACCCTCGAACCTTCCATCAATTAACACGGCGATATCGTCCGCATATGCGATTGTGTAGTAGCCAGACACATTGAGCATACGAACAAGGTCATCTACCACAAGGTTCCACAGAAGTGGTGACAAAACACCTCCTTAGGAACAGCCTCGATCTTCAAGCCCCCTGATCCTGAAATCTCCCACATTTATTTCTACTGGCCCTCTGTTCTAACATACGGCACAACCATCCTACGAGAGTTGGCTCGACACCCTGCCGAGTCAAGGCATTAACAATATATATAAATAGTTAAGATTATTGATGAGTAAAAATATGCGAAATGCTCGAACCATGATAAATACCTGCCACTGAAACTGAAATATTTAATATCATTATGGACATGAAAAACTCAAAATCGATGATATATGTGTTGAAATTGTTAAGCATGCAGTTTGTTTTATTGCAACGCCTTTATGCCATATTATTAACGAATCTTTTATTATTGGCATGTTTGCGTCATGTTTAAAAATAAATCCTACCAGTTCACAAAAGTGGTGACGTTACAGATATTTATAATTATCGATGAATTGCATTACAGTCAATTTCCAAAATATTTGAAAAAAGTTATGAGGAAACGGATTATTTCCTTCCTTGATAAATATTTCTTAATGAACCACCAACAGCATGGGTTTAGATCTGGTTTTTCTACACCGCTAATACAATTCTTACACGAAGTATATCATGAAGTAGATAAGGGCAACTTTGTATTGGCATCTTTAATTGATTTCTGGAACAATTATTTATTTCAACAAACACAAACTATACAGTTTACAAAATGTATGTATATACACAAAAAAAATTGCAACTCATATAGCAAGCATTGCCATGCACTGTTTTTCCGCCTTCATTCTTCATCCGAGCATACGCGATGGTGCACTCTTCTCGAACTAATGGTATCGAAGGCGCCGTTGGTTTAGTCGTTTGGTCCTTCCTACATGTTGTACTGCCGGTATACCTCCATTCTTATCTTGCTTTTAAATTTAACGTGTTTTAGGGTCTTTGTGTGTTTTCGTAGTTTATTGTATGTTTTGATCGCATCAGGTGTTGGAAATTTTTCATATTTGTAACTTGTGTTTTTTTCTGTTCTTAGGCGTGAATGTCTTCGTGTTTTGTGTGTGTGTATTTCTGTATTAGGTGTGAATTTGCTATCAGTTTTCATAAATTTGTTTTCGATTTTGTGTACTGTAAGGAGATTTGAATGTTATTAATTGTTGTAAATCTAGTTCTTGTGTCTTCTCGTAAACGTCCTTTGATGGTGTCCATTTGTCCATGTTATACAGCGTCTTATCTAAAGCTTTTGACAGGATCGATTACGATATACTAGAGGAGAAACTGGAATGCTTTGGAACACGTGGAAATTGTAAATTTTTGTTGATGTCATACGTCTGTAACCGACAACAGGTTTGCATGGGTCAAACCGTATGTGAAACATTTATTATTGAGGCAGGTGTTCCGCAAGGACCTATTTTGGGGCCACTTCTATTTATTATTTATATTAATGATTTAACAAATATAAAACTATACTGTACGCCGAGAATTTACTTTTAGATGACAGTGAAATTACTACTAATCCAAAGTTTAAAAAAATTAAGCGTACCCTTGGCTAAGATATATCTAAATTACATTGGACTCTACAAGAAGTAAGAATAACTAAAACTAAATGGCACTACAAGGTCTAAAATTAAAATAAAACACGATGGTGCGACACTAGAATATCTGGCTTAGTCGCCTTTTTAATGAAGATGCCTATCTAGGGAAATCAATTTGCCTCGGAGAAAAATCTGTTGCATTGAATATTGTTTCTGCATAGACGCTTAAACAACGGCTGCCAGTTTTGCTACAGATCCATTCTTTTTTGTATTAGTGTAAAAAATGCTGAAAATTTACTGCCCCTGTTTGCAGGGGAATTAAATTTTGGAAAGGCCACACTCAGAACTATAATTTATTTGGAAGCTCTGCCTTATCAAAAAACAATAGTTTGTGGATTTCTCCTGTAATTTCAGAAAATAGAACAACGTATAAACCAGCCATATACTATAAATTATTTTTGATTAGTAAAATCATATTAGCCGAAGCGAGATGATATCAGTCTTTCATAATGTAAGGTAATGAATGTTTTCTCTTCTGCTTTGATAGGCTAATCAGAATACTCCAGCTATAACAACCATTAATCCGCTCTTTTATTTCATTTTGTATTTATTATATTAACAATTAGAAGTAAATACTATGAAAATTCCTTACAAAAATCAGGGAGCCGATTATTAATGATGGTGAATCGTAAAAATGTAAATTCCAACTAACCTCCTCCATCGATGCAATCTTGGCAAATATATCATGCTGTACTGCACAACCCACCATTCGGTCAGCTGCTTGGTGCAGCAAAGCTCGCACAGTGCAAGCATCTAAGCCGTTGTCATCATTCGTAATCCAGTTAATGGGCCACACAGTTCAGTACATAAATTACAGATAGATAAACGGTCGAACAAAGACTAACTATACATACTGAATGCAACCGAAAACCAATCCTCGTTTACAACTGAGTCACACTATTTGCACAATGGGGAAATATATGAGCCATCTCTTTTTCAGGAAATCGAAACTCTGTCGAAACGAATAGAATCTAATGTATGTGTATGTTACGTCAGAATCTGCAATAAGAGACATAATAGCGAGATAGCGACCGTGCCAAAGAAGTAGCATATTGCTGGACCACATAGTGTTCTGAACGAAGAAATAGTTTTTATGACGATTTTCCTGGTAGTAAACGAAGACAAACGGCGTCTGTAAATCATCTTGAATCTTCCACTTCGTCTTCTTCCTACTTCTTTGTTCCACAATTCTTTTGCTCCACCTCCGCATTTAGATCCGTAGTTTCTTCCCTTTCCGAACGAGATAGCACGTCCCTGTCTTTTTTCTGCGCCAAGATATACATACGCAAAGCGTGGATCTTGAGCCGGTAATAAAAGAAGGTCAGAGGGAGTTAGCAAGAAGAGGGGC
Organism: Cetonia aurata; assembly: GCA_949128085.1. Lineage (NCBI taxonomy): Eukaryota > Metazoa > Arthropoda > Insecta > Coleoptera > Scarabaeidae > Cetonia > Cetonia aurata. Next base: position 50,664,411 of record OX421884.1, on the reverse strand, counting down.
AGGAGACTGCTCTGAACTCGGTTCCCAGCGCATTCCACTAGTACGTGCCGTTTGCAGTTGCCTCATAGGTCAGCCGGCTAGATGTATCTGGTCTTCTCTGTCGCGTCTATGTGTTCGTAAATGTCCGTATATGTGTGCGTGTAAACGTCTGCTGTATTAGAGCAGGGCTTCTCGAACGGCTGGATGAAGGACGTTCTAACAACGATTTTATGTCCTGAATTCGAATCAATGCTCGCACGATATTCTATCGAAGGTTATTACTGTTAATGGTAGGCGAACAAAGAAATAAAGCGGAATACAGATACAGTACCACGATTCAATAAAGTATTTTGTATTATAAAAGGCAATTCGAACGGCATCCACGCGTGTATTACATGCGCTTTATTGATCGTAAATTTCAAATAAAAAAAAACTTCGTTCCTAATGGACAGGTGCATTATCGAACAAATTTAACGCAATTCTTAAGATTATGCTATCTCAATTTTTGCAATTCGTTCGTCCATTCATGGCTAAAATGTTTTCGTTTTCTTTTAAATTTACACATTAACGGTAATTAGGCTTTTAATGGTCAAAGTACGTTAAATGTACATACATTAAATAGTTAGTGATTAACCGAAAGCGCTGTAAGCTATATTAATCGTTGCTAGTTCTACAAAAACACAGACCGTTAAATAACTAGATAAAGCAATGTTCGAAAAAAAATCGAAAAGTGATCACAAAGTTCTTTAAATACCTTTGCAAATTAAACACATGACATTCACTCATACGAAAGATTAATTTGTTCGGAAATTATTTATGTCTATTTATTTCGGGAATTTCTAGATTTCTTTAGTGTCCATAAATGTTAATACTGGTCAAACCGCCTCTTTCCTTAAACAAAACAACTCTTGTTTTCTCCTTATTAATTTCAAATTATTTTTGGTACTCCGACCAACACAAGCTTGCTAATACGAATATTAAAAACTCGTAGTGTGTTAGTACTAATATACAAAGCAGATGCAAGAAATGCAAGTTATGGCTATGCCAGGTAAAATAATAAGACTTTACAACTAATAAAAACCGTAATAGGCACACATGAAAGACGCAGAAATTCCTTTGATATTAAAACTGGCATGAGACGAGATGGCATCATAAACCGCAAGGAAAAGGGCTCTAAACAAAGAAGGAAACAATAAAATTTATTTTCAAAATATCTAGTTACTTCTAATATTACGGCTTGTTCGTAAGTCGGAAAACAACTCTAATACCGCACATCAAATTCAAATTCAAATACTTATTTATCCAACAACCATAAATATGTGGGGATAATCTCAAATATATATATAAATATATACTGAAAATACAATAATAATAATTTTTAATGTTTTAATGTCAAAATAAAATATTAAATACTTAAACAACTATTGCTTCACAGTTTATAATAATTATTGGATAATTTCTGAAGAAACCAATGTTGACATTGGAGAAACGTAAAATAAAGATTTAATTTCTGCATTTAGAATTTATTAATACAAATTTCCGCAAAACCAAGATATTTCAAAGGATAATAATAATAGAAACAGAAAAATTATACAGAAAAGTACGTACACTGGTGGTCTCTAATCTTAGGACACGCATCGAGCCTCGAATCTTTTCGTAGCCTATAGCTGCCTTTCCCATTTATTTATTTATTTATTAATTCCTGTGACCATATAAATGGTATGGAACAAGTCAAATTTTAGAAATAATAATAAACAGATAAAAACAAACAAGAGTAGATAACCGTAAAAGGACATAAGTACATTACAACTACAACAAACACAGTTCAGACGTACCGATCTGAGATATGTCTATCGCTCTCAAAGTCACTAAAAGAGTAATAGCATTTAGCAATCAACAATTTTTTTATCTGTATTTTAAATTTTGCTATCGGCAGACTCTTGATACTTATGGGAAGTTTATTAAATGAAGTTATCGTCAAGTACAGTGGACTCCTCTTATAAAAAGACAATCTATGTCTGGGCACCTCCAAAACATCACCCCGTTGCATATTCATGGCGATCCCCAACTTTTGCATATCGATGTAAGTTTTGTTTGGCGTACGTTAATAGTTGGTAGATAAAAATACACGGTACTGTCATAATATTTAACTGAATGAAGTAGTCTCTACATGACGTTCTCGTACTTATACCCACCATGTTCCGTATTGCTCTTTTTTGCATTTTAAAGACCCTCAAACTCTCATTTGAGGAGCCCCATGCAACTGTGGCGTACGATATCAAGGAGTGAAAACTTGCATAGTAGTATTTTTTTAAAATATCAATATTGACAGAATATCTTAATTGTTTCAACGCAAAGCAAACCGTTCCCAATCTCTTGCACAGATCGTCAATGTGACTCTCCAAGTTACATCTCGAATCAATAGTTACACCTAAAAATTTTGCTTGGTCATCTTGTGTAATACTACTTTCACTTGTTTTAACTAGGTAACTGTATTTTCTTTCTCGATTTGATGCATAAAAGTTAACAAATGTCGTTTTGCATGAATTTAGGTATAAATCATTTTCATTGAAATACGACTCCAATCTCCGCAATTCTTCAGTCGCCAATGCGGCCACATCATCAGTCTTATCGCAGGCCACAAACACCGTTGTGTCATCTGCAAACAGCAAAGCCCTGTCTGTAGGAACGTCATTCACATAAATTATGTATAAAAGCGGGCCAAGGACGGATCCCTGAGGTACACCCGAAACAATCGACTGTTGCCGAGACCGACATCCACCAATCTGTACATATTGTACTCGGCCTCGCATAAGCGAGACGGGAGCAAGAGATAGCAATAGCTACGGAAAGGCTGCTTCGATGCGTGTCCTAACATTAGATACCACCAGTGTACATAATAAGCACACATACTATGAACATTTGTTGCCATATATAGAGGAAAATCACGCATTACATATTGTACTAAAGCTTCTACCTAGCCAAACTGATACGAGTTCGTTAAGCAATAAAAAAACACATTTCACTTTAGAAAGAAATCGTCTACATTGTAACAAGTTTTCGTGAGCAACATTGCCTTTAGTTTTCTTTTGAAATTATACAGACTGATTGATCTAAAATAATTGGGTAACTTATTATAAAATTTGCAACCGTTATAGAAAATATTTCTCTGGTATAATGTAGTAGAGTACTTGTCTGAGCGTAGTAGAAATTTTGCCCTTGTATCATATGCATGGTTACTTTCGTTTTTACTAAATAAACTGTAGTTCCTACGAACGAAAGAGCTATCAATATATGTATCGAATATTGTCATTATTCCAAGCTGTTTAAACGACTCTCTGCACGAGTCTCTTGGTATTAGCTTGTTTATTAAGCGGATGGCATATTTTTGAATTATAAAAACCCTTTCGGCATGTGAACTTAAACCCCACAAAGCATGACCTAACGCATACGTGAATGCAAACAGGAATGATAAATTGTTACTAAGGTGTCCAGGTTGCAAAGATCCCCAAATGTACGTAAAGCAAAGCACTGTTTCCTCAGATTGACCGCAAGGCTAAGAATTCGTGCTTCCCAAGTCAAGCAAGCATCTAACGTGACACCAAGCAGCTTCACCGTCGCGTCTAACTTTATATTATTATGTACACTCACGGACATCCAAAATGTCCGGTCTAATGCGTAGTCTAAACGCCGCCTGCAAGTCGGGTGCATGGAATGTTGCGCTCACACTGTGACTTAGACCGGACATTTTGTTACCTTGAAGTCGATTTTACGCTTTTAAAATGAATCGCTACCGTTTTGCTTTCATTTAATTTTAAAATATGTTTGGTTGACCACAGTAATATTTATTTATATACACGTACAGCAAGGCTTACAGCAATTGTTAAAAAAATTAGCTTTTATCAAGAATTGTCGTCTGCATAACATACGACTTTAAAATTATGTATGTTTAATTTTTCTAAATATCGAAATAAATCATTTATGTATATAATATATAAAAGTGGACCTAAAATATAGCCTTGCCGCACACCCCCAATAATTTATATACTCGGCGACGTGTCCAATTGGTAGTTTCACACTTTGATGCCTATCTTTGATGTAACTCTAATAAATTTAAAGCTTCCCACAAACCTGATGGTGTTGCAGTTTTTCCAGTAATAGCTCACGATGTGCACTATCAAAGGCGCCACTATGGTCAAGAAACAAACCCAAAACATTTGATTTTTTATCAATGCCATTATTATCATTATTTTCGAAACAAACTCAAAAAGTGCTGTATCTACTACCTTAGAATGAAATCTATTAAAAATGATAGAGATGTGCTACTTAAATACTATATCTAATTGCTTTGGTAAATAAACCAAAATGTCGTATTTGTCGGTAGTATATAGGTATACATATAGTAGTATATATCATGTCGCATATGCGAAAATATAAACTATATCCGACTTGCATTTGTATCAAAATTATTGACTTAACTGCGTGGTATGTTGAACGTTGATTTACTGCTGATAACGAATAAATCTAACGTGCTAGCGACATTTTCTATGCGACGAAGTATGTAATTTCTATATTATGACACAACAATGCCTTCTGCCTTAATAAATCTACGAGCAAGACAATGTACGCGTCTGTTCTATTTATTAATATTCAAGAAAATTGAAGCATTGCATAATATACGAAGTCGCATTCTCGCATACTATTATTTACGATCGGATGCAGGATGCGATTTAATGCAAATGGTCTGGTCGTTGTGTCGTGAATGCACTCCCTAAACACATACATATGTCGTACATGGATTTCGGGCATGCATAATTAATATAACCAGCAGCTGGTTACTTACTAACACAACGTTACGTATAGCCAACAAAGCTTATACTTCTCCAAAAAAGATCTGCTAATTATCTCGTTATTAACATGTTTAATTAACGAAGTCTTGTGGTGTTTCCGCATTTTTTAATTTGTAAACGTTTTTTTTTGTTTTTGTTTAAAATTTCTTCCGTGTTTAATCCCTGACGAATAGATTTATTTGGCTGTCCTATATACACAATAAAAATGCATTATTATCTTAATTCGTTTGACCTCACTTGGTGGCCATAATGTTTGACCTTTAAAGTATTTATATGAGAATGTTTTTTGTGCTACATCTATGTTAAAATCTAAACAACATTGCATATTTGAATTTTTCACGCAAAAACGGTTTCTTTAATTCTTAAGGTCAAGGTTAAAGAGTTCCCGAGAAGAATTCCTTGTTATAAAGACTAATTAGGTATATGGGAGCAGCTATATGATACAATGTTTATTTTAAGCGGTAACGCCTGCAAAATCTTGTTCGAGCGTTTTAAAAATACCTTAATAACTTGTAGTTGTAAATTCACATAAATAGTATATGCGGTTACAAAAACGTTTTTATTATTGTGTACTTGCAGTTAATAATCAACACAAAGAGTAATTTGGAAGGATACTCGGTCCGCCTAGAACCCACCCATTCTGATAAGCAATTAGACTAATATGCTGTTACTCTAAGCTAAACTAAAATTGGAAATATGAGGGGCAATTATTTATATTTATATCTGTATTTAAATATACAGACAAATATTTATGTCATAGAAGTTCTAATAATAACAAACTGAAATTTAATTCGTGTACCGTTACTGCTACGACTTAATCAATTATTCATTGAATTTCATTTTCTAATTCCGACGCAGCTCTTCTAATAACTATACGTTTGCTTAAGGCAATATATTTCGGAGAACCTCTGGAGATAGTATCTCAGTATTCTAAGAAACTTTTTTAGTAATTAGCAACTGTCTTCTGGCACCAATCTGTTTTTATTCACTACCTACATGTTTTCTCATTAAATGCATTGTCCTCACAATTAAGAAACTTAATTGAGTTAGTGAATGACCTAACCAAATGTTGATGCAAATAACTGACAATGAGGTGTTGTTTCTATATATTATCACAACGGATTTCTGATGATGAGACGGATAATTATTCTGTATTTTACTTACATTTTTGATGCCTGATAACATGATCAATAAATACAGTGGTATCTGTCATTTAAATTCAGCTTATTCACGAATGCTAATGTCATTTCTCTATTATTCCTCTTTAGTGTATGTAAGATTTAAGGTATAGCACAGACTATCTCTACGTGCGGTACTTTTCAAAGTTCACCACAAAGGAATACATCTTAGAACACTTTGCCACAGAATTTTGTAATGATATAAATATTACAATCATTTCTTGTAGTTTCAATTCCCCATCTGCATTACACCATATGGGCATTCTCACTGAAAAATATAATCAAATTTACGGTTCATTTACCTCAACAAGTTAATAGCTATCAATAGCACGTGCAGAGAACATGTCACGATGTAAAAGCAGGCATTGGTTAGAAGCAATTCGTAAAGGAATCGGAATTTTAAGGTCTAGTCTAGACGTGCGAAGATGCGTTTATAGAAATTTTAAGAAGCAAAAAGTCATAGGCCCAAATCGCCGGAACCATATCCAACCTTTTGTTTATTACGATATTCCGGCAGGTATATGCTATTGAACTAACACCAGATCTACTGCAGATAAACGACCTATTATTACTTATTATTTGTTCCAGCAGTTTTGCAATAGGTGGCGTGTCTTTTGTACTTGACAAACGTATGTACTTGCTTACATCTTCATCGCTTAAAATCGTATTTCCGACTCAATCTGAACGACTTTTCCGATGAATTTCTCAACCGTTTTAAACATTTTTAGTATAGCAAGGACAAGGAAAGCGTTCTTTAGAATATAGAACTAGTAGAATACTATTAGGACAATTATTAATTAAATCATATTAAATTTATATTACCGCTTCATCTGTAGTGCGATCACGCAAGCATTAACAAGGCTTTAAAGTGAATAGTTTACTATTTTAGGTAACTTCCGTCCGTCGCGTCGTACAGTGGCTTCCACACAGTGGATTCGCGTCTATCCTACTTTTACGAAATCTGGGCGTGTCTTCAAATGTCTCCCGATAAACCGCAATACCCCTGTCACCTACGACACGCAGACGCCGCCCTGAAAAGTTATTTCCATTTGCTACACGTATGAGTGGTTTCCGCTGCTGCTGTATTAAACTTTAGAATGGGTAAAATATATTCTAAACTATTCGAAGATCACTTGAGAAAGCAACGACAGGCTTCCACTTATTAAATTAACTGTATGAAAAACAATAACAATGAAAGAAATTTGCTAATAAAGCTATCGAAGTGTGGCTACGCTTGATTTTCATTAGTCACTTTTATACATGTTCATTTACCTGGATAAATCGGAGCAGTTTAGAACTGGGATGCATACCAGAAGTCTGGAGAAGGGCCAAAGTCACCTGCATACCTAAAGCAGGGAAAAAGGATACTACGCATCCGAAATATCAAAGCTCTATCAGCTTCACATCTGTCTGAAGACGGTGGAACAGGCGGCACTCATGTCAGATCGCCTATCATTTGCGCAAATCCATAGTTGAGCTGACAGATCAAATCCAGGATGTACTGACTAACAAAGAAATTGTAATGTGTTCCTTTCTAGAAATGGAGGGCCCTTCCGACAACACACCGCATGAGGCCGTCAAGATGGATGTCTGCTTCACTGCTTTCTACCAGATCATTGGAAACGGAGGTTAATAAAATCATCTCGATTAGTACGACCAGTGGGTTTTATCTCCCCACTAATGTGGAGTTTAACAGTAGCTGAACTCCTATGCGGTTTGACTCATCTAAGCATATTCTACCAAGGGTATGCTGGTGATATCACCACATATGCTAAAGGAAAACTTGAGAATACCCTCTTTAGTATAGTACAAAGAAGACCTAATACTACGAAAAGGTGGTGTTAATCAGTGAAACTTAACATGAACCCCACTAAGGCTACCTTAGTAGCAATCACAACAAAAAATCTAACCCCAAGACCATAAAAATAAATGGGCCAGACATTGATTGAGAGATAAAATCCTACACAATAAACTTCTTTGGAGTTAACATGAGCTTGAAGTAACCAATAAGGCAGGAAGGTCCTAATGGTTTGTAGAAACTTTACAGGGAACAGCAGAGAACGCAACCTAAAAATACTGCTCTGGATCTGCACAGCAACAGTGAGACCAATAATCACTTATGCGGCAGTAGCTTATAGCAAGTCTGGCCACTGCGAGAGCCAATTTGACACATTTTGGTGGACAGTATAGCCATAAAGACTACACGCTGAATGATGGGAAAAGGAATGGCTACAGTTAAGCTTCAGCCTCCGGAAAGGGGCCAAATTTGCGACACGTCCCTAGATAATATGCCAAAACACTTTAGCTTTGTGAAAGAATTTACCACAAAGCATAGCAGCAAAGGCGAATGGAATAAAGACATCATATTGCGGTCAGATGCTGCACTGATGCCTCTAAAATGGCAGAAGGTACTGGAATATGAGTAGATGGGCCTAGAACCAAATATTTTGAAAGCTTGGGCTTGTACCTGAGTATCTTCCAGGAGGTCCATCAGGCTGCAGAACTCAAACATAATTAGCTCGAAGGTGGTTTGGGACTAGAAAAACTAATCGAGCTAGGCCAAAAAGGAATGAGGCAAGCTAAAACTCTTCTGGGGACCTATAACCGGTAGAGATCTATAGAGCGTATCAACCTAAGTAAAAGCAATATTCGCATATTGACAGGCATCCCCTTCAAGCCATTATAAACTGAAGAGCTCTGAGCAGGCTTGGAATAGCAGAGGAGTTGATTTTGTGGGAAACAGAGTGAAATATCTATCCAGATACTCTCAAATTGCGGTGCACTATGCAACCCAAGGGCCTTGCACCATGTGAAATTAAAGCGGGAGGGTTACCTAAGCGCGTGCCTTCTGGCGTTTTGCTTTTTTTAAAGGAATCGGATTGAAGGACCAGCTGTAAACACAGTGAGAATAGAGGACACAATAGATCTTTCAAGTCGTAGTGTACTATTACCCTTATCTTGCATGTTCATTTGTTTACACAAGTTGAAATAGCATGTTCAACAATCATTTCTTCAACCGTTTACCGTTAAACCACAAGTATTAAATATCTGCATTCTCCTACAGAATGTCAACATTTTACAAGTTTCCATTATATAATTTTTATTACAAACATATACACTGTTCTTCCACAAAACATAACAAAATAAAGAAGAGCTTGTAGGTAAGTCGTGATTAACTAAAACCTACGTATAAACTCCAGTCGCCAAAGAATTCTACAATTGCGCGGTCGGTTTCAAACGGGCTGCTGACACACATTCTTTAAAACATCGACAATGTCGAAATTCCATGTCTAAGCCCATCCAGTCTTGGATGACTGAATTAAATACCAATCAACCATCGAATAATGAAACTAATTAAGATAAAATGGCGCAATTAGTCTTATGTTTGCGCTAGTTTTGGAAATAAGCTTACGTAAATACTTTTTTTTTCTTCTTGAGATGATGTCCATCCGTACAATTTAGTGTCACATACCGAAAGTTTAAACACGGCTTCTACCAGAAGACTAAGAAAAAAAAATTATGGAAGCAAATATAATTTATCGTGTCATGTGGACGGCACGATGTTGAGTGTGTGTTTTTAATAAATATTCATACATGTATTTAAGGCTTTCCTTCGCATAATTAATCAACGCCAGTCGTTAAGACAAAATGAAAACTGATGAGGAGCCGATGGATATAGATAGTGTCAGGGACTGCAAGTAGAAGAAATAAGTTGAAGGTCAAGAGATTTATCACACTTTGAAGACATCTTGGGTAGAGAGGCAAGAATTATGCATTCTAATCGGCAAATACTTAAAATAATACATTAGTTTTCTCATTAATTTCAAAACACCTTGTGTTTTTATCGGAAAATATACCTCAGAATTAAAGTATTCTTTTGTTTTACAATAACACCCACTGTCCTATTCCTTTATCAATTCCTCTGGGATGCAAGCACTCAAATCGGAGGTTTTAATATTTCAGCCGTAGGTACTTGAAATCTACTATACAGGATCATAGCACTGCTCACTTATAAATTTAATTTTGTTAAACCTCGGTAACAAATTTTCTCAAAATAGCCAACCTTAATTCTTCCTGGTTTTCTCATATTATACATGGAAAAATACATTTTAGGTGTATGACACTACATTGTTAAGTACTATTAAGATTTTTAATGAAGCAAGACAAGAATCGTAATAATAAATTAGTACGGCATTTAGTACGACATGTTGCGGTCTAATTTATGTCAGTAGTAATCCGAAAAGTTATGTTAACAACCGCTCCACAATGTTAAGGACATTGTTTCTATTGGGAATTACCACAAAACAATGCCACAACTATTTCAAGACTAAAGACAATTAACGCAAACCAGATAAAATGATTGAAGAAACGTTTAATTGGGATTCATGCTATTAGTATGACAATTCACATCTTGAACATTAATTAACCATTTGTATTGCACAAACTAGTTGAATAAATGTTTAGTATTGGTTACTGGTACCTATAGTATATAGTGGTCGTTAAAAATATAGTTTATCGTATACCAAAAACTGGTATACGATAAACTTTATTTTAACGGTTCATTCTGCTGGTATTTTATCGACTATTATGTTGCCACTTCTGTTGCTGTTGACTTGCTGTTCGAGGAGGTAATCTCAACCTGGCAATAAAGCAGTCGTATCTGCTTTAAAATTCCGTTGTTCATTGTTAATCACGTATAACTTTTTTCGCCTGTTCTTGTTTATTTTCCTATATTTGAGTGTTTAATTTCACTTTTTAAATGATTATTCTCTTCAAGTATTTGCATCGTTATTCTATATTTTTTTTTTATATGATTTCTCATTTCCTAATTTCCTTACACAGATCCATTACTAATTCTAGTAGGTCACCCATTTTGAATAATCATTTTTATCAATCTGGACTTCGTACTGGTAATGTCTCTGTGTGTGCTGCGAGAACTCAGTGGCCTATCGGCCTGGAAAATCTACAGAGGTCGCATTGGATGTTCTCAACAGGATATTATCAATGTCAATAGAAGACAATATGGCCCATTTCGTGGATATTGATGGAGCATGTAACGATGGATCCACAAATTCAATTATTGAACGCTAAGGAATAAAACTGAGTAGAAAAGGCCTTTATTGCTTAAGATATGCTGACAATCTTACAATAGTTGCCAGAAGGTGGTGTCCAAAAGTTCGGGTAGAACATATGCGGACCGCACTAAATATTGTCGACAGCTGGTGTAAACAAAAGCGACTATCAGTCAATGCTTAGAAAACACACATTCAGGAGACAAGAGATGCTGGAAGGTTTATAACCACTAATGTTAGATGGTGAACGAATCCCGTATCTCAAAGAAGTAAAATACCTTGGGATATGGTTTGATCCAAGACTTACATGGGAGACATAAATCCAGAAAACAACCAACAAGACCACTATTGCCCTAGACAGGTGCAGTTGCAGGTTGCAGTTGCGTTGATAAAATTGGAGCATTCGCCCCGAAATGACACGAACTGATATACAGACGGCTCTAAAACTGATTATGGCGTAGAAGCCCGAATATATGGAAAGAAGCCTGGAAAGGTCCTTTCGATAGACTTCAGCAAGGATACGACGGTGTTCGAGACTGTGATGGCCGCAAATCATTGTTGCGTTCGAGAAGTAGATAAATAAACTGAGTCAAGTAATAGCGTTACAATTTTCCAGGCAACGCTTAAAACGATCAGTTCATCAAGAATTTACTTTAAGCTGGTTTGGGACTGCATAAGCGCTCCAGGGCTCGTCAATGTCATTCGTTGGAATTCTTTGGGCATCACCAAATCGCAAATTAAAATGTCCATCAACGAATGAAGACAGAACAATTCCAAGGAATTGTGGCAAAAAATCACCAGAATAAGCACAGGCTTAAAGACTCCCAAAATAGTGGTAGGTCTATTGACTGGGCATGCCTACAACATAGGCTTGGCAGAGGACGCTATCTGCAGATTCTTTCAAGAAGAGGAAGAAACTCCAGTTCATGTGCTGTGCCATTGCATGGGCCTGGCGAGGACATGGTTCATGTAGAGGACCCCACAGCGAATAGTTACCTAAACGAGCCGCTCTCAAAGCTGATAGGCCTAATTAAGAAGGCAAAGTTAGAGAACGCCTTCTAGGACAAAGGGTATCACAATTGATCTGAAAAAGTCGCGGTGAAGTAGGCTGGATAACCATCTCAATCCTAATCTAATGTAATCTAATACCCTGTATTCTATTTTGTATTGATTTCATCGGGCATGTTACTAGCCAGGCAACCTGTCGAAGAATAAAAAACTTCACGAGTTTTTACTGTATATGTCCAGTCGTTTATGGTTCACAAATCCGCTCAAACATCACACAAAACACAGTAATTGTTGGATACGGTCCTGTCCCATAAAATTTATGTGTAAATTTAAATGTGTTTACAAACATATATGTAGTATTTCTTTCATATGTTTTTTACACGGCTAGAATTTTACAAAGCGAAGGGACCCGAACACCTTAAGACCTTAATCCATATAAACGTATATTACACATGTACAATATTAAACATACTTATGTAAAAATTAAACAAAGTATTTAAAGAAAAATTAAAATACACAACAGTAATAGTAAATAAAACTTACCAATCTTTTCTACGTTCTACAAAAATCACGCAGAAAGTACGACCCGCATTTTCGCAAAAAAAAAAAGGTTAAACATCGGAACAGTGTGTTTGCACACGGCCATAACTTCACGAATCCCGCAAAACATTAACGTCATGAAATCTATTACTACCTACATAAAAAAAAAATATTACTTGAAAATTACTTATTTCTATTGCGCCAAATGAAATATAAAAAACAGCTTTTCACGACGTATGTAAACGTTACCAAAAAGAGAAAGCATATACAACTAACAATAATTTAAATTACAGATAATACAGATATTTCTATTTAGCGAAGCTCTGTTTATGATACCAAGTAGAGCAGTTTAATTTAACAAGATCCTTAAAAGCAAATGATAGTATACCGTTAATAAGACCACCAGAAATAAAATAATGCTTCCCATATGTATGACCATCATAATATGAAGCAGTAGAAGGAAATCCATTAAAAAAAGGTCATTAGAAAATCCTAAAAAGGATTAAGATCTGTTGAAAACTTAAATTAATCCATCATCCATTAATATATGACACCTAATTCTACCAGCACAAATCTGTAATGGTATACAATTTATGAATGCCAATGTAGTTTTGTAAAAAGCTATTTCCTTTTTCGTAATGGTTAATGCACCAATAAGTATTGTATGAAGGAATTTTTTATAAACTTTGCGCATGAATTACTAATTCACGAACTTCGCCAATTGAATATCTAATAGCTGCCCCCTTTCGTAAATTACATGGTGTGCTAATAGACCTAATAAACAGCAAGTAACGAACATGTATATTTGCATACGAGCTACAGATAGAGGCATGAGCACGACCGAGTTTTACCAACTGCATCATGCTCGCGCATAGAATTAATATATTGCGCTTATAGCACGGACTATCCACCTACGTACGGTACTTCTCAAAGCTTACCACCATGGAATTAATCTAAGAACACTATACCACAGAATCTTGTAATGTCTCAAATATTACAATCATATATCTTATAGCATCAATTCTCCATCTGCGAAACGAATAAAGGCATTCCACCATATGGGCATGTTCACTGAAAAATATAATCAACTGCACGGTTCATTTACCGCAACAAGTTAATAGCTATCAATAGCACGTGCAGAGAACCGTGGCCAAGATGTAAAAGCAGCCACTGGTTAGAAGCAATTCGAGAAATAATCGGATTCTAGACGTCTAGAGGTTCGAAGATGCGTTTATAGAAATTGCAAGGTGCAAACAAGTAATCACAAGCGCAAATCATCGGAACCATATCCAACCTTTTGTTTATCACGATATTCCGGCAGCAATATGCTATTGAACTGAGACTTTGTGCTGTAGATAAACGACCTATTACTGCTCAGTATTTGCATCAGCAGTTTTGCAACAGGTGGCGTGTCTTTTGTACTTGACAAATGCAGCATATGTGCTTATATGTGCATCGCTTTATGGAAGCATTATTTCCGTAGTGATACACATTTAATGGTGTACATTACTCCAGTTAAAGTAGTAGCTTTAATTTGTAAGATTATAATGGAAGCATATAAAAATAAAATTAATGTTAAATGAGCAAATATAGAAAAGATGCTATCTGTATTATATTTTAGGTGCATACAACAATGGCAATTTTCTATAAGTTGCTAATGAATGCATACTTATACATAAATAATCTTTTTTAGTTATGTAATGCGGACGATACCTCGTGTGTTATAACAATAAACTCCGTTCAATAATATATAACAAATCTATACCATATTTTAAAGACTTCACCGGCAACATGTCTCTACTCATCATCCTCCAGGTTCTAGATGAATATTAATAAACTTCAACACTTTCCTCTCCTGATGTGGCGTCCTACCTTGGGATGCAGCTGGTCTCATCGAATTCCATGCATCCAGACTTGTTAGTTTTTCCAGTAATTGGGTTTTGGAACTTTTGGTGTAACAATAACTATCACACTGACAAAAGTCAATGCTTTGCATTGACTTTTGTCAGTGTGATAGTTATTGTTAGTTTTTGATATTGGATCGAAATCATACCAACTAATTTGCTTATTACCCATCATTGAATGCACTGAAATCAGCGGAAAAATTTACGCAACAAGAAACCTTTCAATAAACACACAACAGCCTCGATATTATATATTCACGAACTGTTAATTAAGTTCGAAGTTTCTCCTTTGGAATCGAAGAAAATTGAATAGTTAATAATAGGAGGCTCTTCATAAATTGCCCCACGCGCACTAATGCCTCTTGATAAATAGGGAATTACTGAGTTGTACACACAAATTCGATCCTAATATGAGTGCACTCACAGAAAGAGGCAGTTCTGAAGCATATTCACCACTGGTATATTATTACTAGTAGGATAATAGAATACCGAACAAGCAAATGTATGATCATGTGCTCGGTGTAGGTGCCCTTTAAATATCAAATTACTCGTACATACGGTTTATGATTTCGTGTTATTTCACCAATTTACTTATGCACTTAACACGCAAAAGGGCATTTTTCATTCACTTTTCGAGGACGTAGAGACAGGTTACGACCATTGTTCGCAGGCAAAATTTAGTACTTGGGCAATTGACAGCAGTTATTCGCAAATTGGAATGCATTTTCTCTTTTGTTCTAAAGCTGTCACTCGTCAATTTCAAAACAAAAGGAATGTCGCAGAAGTCCAACGTTTTTAATTCAAGACATTCATTCCTTTTATTTTACATTTTATTCTTTATTTTAATGTTAATGTAAAAAAGAAATCAAAGACAAAACAACAATTACCTTATAAAAATTGCTGTATATAGAATAAATGAATTACTACATTCAGACAAAACCTGTCAATAAACATAAACAATTTTAACCTTATGTTAAAAAAAATTGCCTCTAGAATCAAAGCAATCGCATGTAACTAATCCGCACTTAATCGGCTTACACAAACGTAATACAAATCCACTACTCCACGGAGTAATTAATAGTCTGACTCCATCTGTTTAACTAACAACAATAGAAAACCCACATTCAATTAATGTAACACAAATATATTCTAGGTCGGAATGTATAAAATTAAAGATAATAACAAGTCGAGAATTGGTAAAGCCGAATATGTCAGATCAGCGGATCTATAAATTAGGTGCTTTAACGCTATCTACCGCTACCGATTGAAATGATTGACGTTACATTTATTTACACTGCCAGGTCTGTACAACTGCAGATTTATTGTCAGACAGGAAAGCACGTTAGTGGGACGAAATCAAGCAATCAGTGGCGCTTTTATGCGCTTAGATATGCTTCAATCGGTTGGAAAACCAGGATATGAGTACTATGTAAACAGAACAAATATATACCTCAAATATTTATTTATCTTTTTAAGTATATGGGTAAGTCATACGTGTACATGGTTACTTTTGCCCGTACAATATCTAACACATTCTTTCATTAGCGCCTATTGTTAAAACCAAGCAGCACCCACACATATTAACTAATGCCTAACAAATAACCAATTTTAACACTTCATCAATATCGAAGTGGAAAATCTTGCTGATGGCGCAAATCATAAATATAAATATGTATATGCTTGATTAAATTTGATTGATCTTTCAAAAGTAGCTTTCATGCTGTATATACAAATATAAATTATACGGTGTAGTGTCAAATATTTGTGGTGGAAAATAGGCAACCAGGGAAGATGTGTATTCTTCTAGCAATAATTGTTGTAAATATTTTAGACAACATTTTTCGTTGGTGCAATTCTTGCTATTATTATATGAAAAACAGACGTTTTAATCGATATGTTAAAAATGAATGTTGAAGATGTGGCAAAATGGTGGGCATTGTTCACTAAAAAGCTGAGTCATCACCGGACACATTCGAGTTTGCTATACTACCCGCACAAATATACAGCGTACATAAAAACTATAGAACAAAATTAATAATTTCTTTAAAAAAATGATTTTTAATTCAACTTAGCATAGAATTCTTGCTCTTTTTTTCTTACTTCCAAGATGCACTGTATAATGAAATTAAAGATCATTACAAAAGGCAAACGAAAACTCAGTCAATAAGCAAGGCACCATCTGGAAAATAATTAACTAACTAACGGGTAAAAGTATCAAAGGAAAAGACAACATACCAATACCTCCTGATGACATGAAAAAATGCCTTCTCAACCAAGGTGCGCCGGCACCCACCTTACCATCAATTAACCCACATCCACTACTATGCAAAACAAAGAAGATGATCGTAAATCCGTGTTATTTTGGGCCAGTATCACATAGTGAAGTTGAAAAGATAATTGTGGATTTTTGATCCGCCTGTCGCTATTACTAACAATCCCCTCATGACAGGAGTGTTTTCCAAAGAGCCTAAAATCGTAAAAGTATTGCCCAAACAGAAAAAAGGACATACAAGCGCTCCTGAAAATTATAGGCCAATCTCCATACTTGAGTATTTGAGATAACAATCGCAACAACACTAAACGACTTCCTGAATAAGAATAATTGCAACATAAACACGTAGCATTCCATAAAGATAGGTCAACAACAACTGGTCCAATTGAGGTGATGAATACTATACTGGCCGCATTAGATAAGGAAGAGTGCATACAACTTACATGTTGTGACCTCAGCCGTGCATTTAATACAGTAGGTCATAAAATACTAATGGACAAACTGTATTACTATGGAATGCGTAGCCAGAGTTACAGCTTATCGGCATCCTACCTTGAAGACAGGTGCCAGTATGTTGAAATAGCATGCTGTAAATTTTGTATGATGTCTGTTGCATGCGGAACTCCGCAAGCGTCCACACTGGGACCACTATGATTTGTCATCTACGCAAACGATCTAAATGTAAATATCTTAGCATTTGTCTATATGCGGATGACACAACATTCGTAATTAAAGATCAGATATAGGAAAAACTACAGAGCAGAATAAAAACCATTATGGGGCAAGCGGAAAATTGATTCAGAACAAGTAAGCTCAGTCTCAACTTGAATAAAACACAAAATCTAAACTTCTGTCTGAACAAGAAACAAATTACCACCGATATTATAGTGTTAGGTATTCAGGTGGATGGTAGATTATTCTGGCCAACTTACGTAGATGAGCTGGCCTCAAGAGCGACTGCAGCTATCTAGAATTAATAATGTGTCTACTCACCAGGCCTCCACTATGGCTTACTTCACAAACTCCCATAGTATAGCTATTTATGGAATACGATTATGGGGAATATCGTCTGAAGCAGAAGGTATCTTCTTACTACAAAAACGGGCTGTTCGAATCCTACGCAACTTTAAAAGATATTAGTCTTACAAACAATCATTTGTAAAACAACAAATACTTACCTTAGCGAGTGTGTATACACTTACCACTGCCTGATATATACAAAAGAAAACACAGGTACTACGATAGGAATGGGAATACACACGAAGATGACACTCGTACAAAATCTCAACCTAAAGTGCCATATCATAGGTTGCAAACGACGTAGAAACACGTCAACTTCTGGAGGATAAAGATATTCAATAAACTTCCTGAAAGTGTAAAGTGCCCGCCCTACAGTAAGTTCACCAGCATGTTGACGAGACACCTGTTGAAACATGCCACTGTTGTCGAGTTTTTGAACAGTTCATTTGTCATTTTCTGGTTTCAATATTAATATGTCTTTATTTTGGTTTATGAGTTTCTGGGTTTGATGTATGTTTTTGTCTAATTCAGTAATTTTTTTAGTACTAATATGCGATTTATTTTTAAAATTAGTGTTAATATTACAAATATTTCCTCAAAGTTTATTTTTATCTTCAGTATTTAGGTGACTTATAGAAGATGTAGCTTTTACAATGATCTTGTTTATTGAACCATCCTTTGTTTTTTTCTATAATCTATGTCGTATTATGGTCCTAAACTTAAAACATGACTTAGGTTGTTTGGAATATTTGCATCAGTTAAATTTATAATCCAATTTTTATTATTAAAATTATAATAAAATAATTAATTTAAATATTATTTTACAGGTTTATTGTATAGTGAACAAATTAAAAAAGATGTTTTTAAACATCGAAACATTTTTGCCATGTAATAAATTTTTAACGTTTAAAATACACACCAATTCACAAGAAAGTGTTTTGATCTAAAAATTGTAATTATATTAAAGAAACTTTATCTTATTTTTAGATGGTGATATCGTGATCAATTTTCTTAAATAGCAGGCTTATATTTTGAGAACATGAATAGACAGAGTATCCGAGATGAAAGTTTAGCACTATGAAGGGCTAAAATTATATAAAAACTTTGCAACGATTTGAATCCTCAATAGAGACAATTACTATCTAAGAAAGCAATTATTAACGATCACTAGCATTAACGATATGCAACCTTAGTTACAGCCATATTTCACTCATGGCTTATTTAAGCGAAGTGTGTGTGACAAAATATCAATAAAAATGCGGTGCTAAACTTTTACCTCCACCAAACAGTTGTATATATTAGCATCATCAATACATTAACCTTTATATTTCGTCACCCGCTATTTGTCTGAGACCAAAGAATTCAAAAATTTTAGTGATGATTGGACAAGACGACAAAATCAGGTCACAGATCAATGTTAAATGTTCAGATAAATTTTAATTGAAGTTTTAATTGAATCTCCTAGAGTCATTGCACACATAGAAAACTATATATAGTACTAGAAATACATCCAGAAATACAAAACAAACCCATACCTATCCAGCCATCAAATTGCAGAAAATTTAATATTTGTCAGTCAGAAAAGTTATGAATATTTTGAAGGGAGAGAAGTTCTATCTCCACAAAATTGCTCATGTATAGGAACTTGCAAAAAAATCCTGCAGTAAAGAAACGACCTTTTCACTGCATGGAGATCTGTAAAGGTACAATTGTAAATACTGGACCGTAAGTTAGCATCATTGGATGCACGAATTATGAATATAATTTTCACAAACATTAAATGTGTGGTGCGGGTTTTATCAAGGTTTTATATTTTGGAACTAAACTTCTTTGATAGGTGCCGAATGGTAAGATGTACTCACAATTTCTTCGTGATTATCTACACTTTACACCTAGTTTTGCTGTATTATTTCTAGACACCAATAACCCAAATGTTCCTAAAGGTGCGTCCAAACTTGAATAAAAAATTTGAACAAACCATGCGTTGCTTTTACAAAGCAAACTTCATTATGAGAGGCACCGAATGTAGTTCTGGGCTCTCGGATTTTGCCACACATCAAAATTTGCTTCGCGTGTGAACTTATTTTGGACTACTTTTTGGGCTGGATTTACCAATATTATTTACTTCTACTTATACAGTTATTTTAGCATCTTTGATGGAGTATTCCTATGAAAGAAGTATTACTGAAAGAAACAGATAGCTATTCCCGTTAACCGTTGCATCTTAGATTGTCGCGAAGGCGTGCATCTTGCGGGGAGATGAGTTACGAGTTCACGCGAAATAAACGTGCATGTAGCAGTTTCCAAGGCCACCATGTCTATTCGTATAACTGTTAACGAAGTTCTCTCTTTTTACCAGCAACTTCCTGTACCATACGTATACACAACAAACCAGGTACAACTTCAAACGACGTTATACAAGTATACAAACAACTGGTACGAGTTATTTAACTCGTACTAGTTGTACATACGTTCACATATTGAATGTGTACATACATATATAGCGTACTAGATCAGACGCTCTAATCAGCTGACCATTTCGGAAAGAATTCTATCGAGGAAAACCAAGCTGCAAGAAAAGTGTCGTCGCATAATCTCGCACAGACATCGCGATGACTTTGCTTTGCAGACGGGACGTTGAGATTGTTACGTGATCTTTCAATTTACCTTATTTCGGTGATCTGTTACGACGTACTTGTGAACTTGCTACGGTTTTTTCTCGTTCTAATTACCCAGTCTGTTCTAATATAGCAATCTATTAAGTACATTTTAGGTTATGCACGTTTTATTATTATTGCGGAATATGTTTTGCTACGTTTTGCTCCTGGTGTGTGTAAGATTTCTCCGGCAGAAAAAGTGGACTTTTATCGGCTTCTTGTTCCACCTTAATGTTTCTCCAATACCCTTTCACATAAAACTTTTACGTAATTGTTAGGAAAACACTGCACTGACGTTTATGGTATTTTTTTTTAACAGGCAACATCCATTTTCTCTCAAAGATAACATAACTCCATTAAATCTTTAAACATCTCCTCGCATTCCAAAAAAAGAAGACGAAATACTTCTGGGATCTGAAGCTTTAATACTTTGAGTAACAGGAAAATGCTTGAGTACTCCTATAATTAAACTTATGAACTTCAGAATACTTTGTTTTTCGATTTGATGGCATAGTAAATTTAGAAAATATGAGAAATATACTGGAAAGGATGTTATTTGTTTTTTGCTCTTGCTAATTATTGGAAATTTACGTAATAATACATCAACTAAATTATTATTACCACGACGTTTCGAGCATATATATAAGCCCCCATTCAAATGCTGAAATGTTTTTTTTTTCTTCAAATTTATAATTTAAAATTTCGTTCCTAAAAATCTTAAGTTTAAGACTTAAAAGAACTAAACAATTAAATGAAAATTAATTTTTAAAATTTATGTAAAACTTATGTAATTTACAACTTTCCTATATATCTATAATTCTCTAACGATAAGTGAAAAAGTTTGTATTTACGCGGAAGGTATTTCATATCGGAGCCTCCATCACAACACGGTACTGCAGAATATACAGAGTGTTGCAGTTAAAAGCAATTCTTGTATGAATTTAAATAAGAACAATTTAGTGTTTAAACGTAGAGTGAAGGAATTATAAAGAGATGCAACTCAGTTTGGGATCCGACATCTAGGTGGCGCGTCAAGTCTTACGTGATTCTTATGGGACTTGGTGCGCTATCTACGCCGTGGGACCTCGCAAACTGAGTACGGTTTTTACATGTTTATTATCCAACAGAGTCCCAATTACAGGATAATAATATATAACGTATGTGTACATTCAATATTTTTAACTAAAAATAAAAATAAAAAAAATAAGTAAGTTATAAATCATTTAAGCTATTGAAAAAAATATCTGTATAATGTAAAACCGCGGAGCGGCACATTGTTGAAACCTGTAAGGTGTGGATTAAATTGGTTCTAGAAAAGGGTAACGCAAAGGAAGAAGAGGAACGGGAGGAAAGTCGGAGAACACGAACATTGAGGAAGGCTAGAAGAGAAGAACTATCTATAATCTCGTGCACTAACCTCCGTACGAAGCGAGCTCCATGACACTCTCGACGATATGTCAATGATGTGACAGCATGCCTATCCAGCAAAGATCCATAGTCAATTCCTCTCTGGCGGTAGATTCCATCCTCTTTAAAGGAAAACTACTTGAGAAACCGACGCTGCACCTTCTCAAGTGCTAATTGTAGATACACATACCGAGGAGACCAAACCTGAGAGGCATATTCCAAGTTGCTTACTACAAAACTAAAATATAAAGTTTTAAGGAGCTGACTGCTATTAAAAGATTTGGAACAACGAATGAGGAAAGCCAATGTTTTAGAAGCTGAGAGGCAGAGGTTGATAATGTGTGGTGCGAAGCTCATACAACTATAAAACACCAAGGTCCTTCACCGATTGTAGCTTTTGCAAAGAGTGTAGTTTCATCATGTAAACAGAGGGATTTGGATTGATTTTCCGGGTGTAGGAGACATAGCAACATTTACTGAAGTTTAGAGATAAGTTGTTTTTGGTGCACCAATCAAATAAGTAGTCAATATTTGCCTGCAGGTGTAGAATGTCATTTAAATTCGAAATCGAAGAATAAATTTTAATATCGTCAGCATAAGCAAGTACAGAGCAAGAGAAATTTTGTAGAAGATCATTAGTATATAAAATAAAAAGCAAAGGTCCCAACTTTGATCCCTGCGGAATACCTGAAGACGGAAAGAAGTGAGAGAACTTATAGCCATTATAATGTACATAATTACATCTGCCACTTAAATATGACTCCATTAACAATAAAGGAGTAGTAAGCCCAAATGAAGATAATTTCCGAAGTAAAATACCGTGATCAATGCTGTCGAATGCGCTGCTAAAATCTGTATAAACTACATCAACCCCTGCCCATCCAGTTCCTGGCAAATAAACTGTTGTATCTCTTTACAATTCCTTCAAATTCCTTAAAATTGTGTATACATTTTGGACTGTAAGTGTAATTTAACTGTAAGTGAAGAAAAGGTAACGGCATTTAAAGACTATAATTCAAAATTGAAAGTACACTTCTAATTAATGATAGAAATGATGTAGTTAAGCATGTAAAGAAATTGTAGGAAACATAGTTTTAAAAAACTATTTTAAAATCAGAACCATTGATAAGACAAGATTTTTCCACATCATCAGTAAGTACTTCTACAAACAACATGAATGTGTTACAAGATGTTGATAATGGAACACAATGATTTATTTTAGTATGCAATTAATTGGATTTGGCTGCAAAAATATTGCTGTATAAATTGGTACCATTTAAATACTATTATTAATAGAACTGATAATTTAAAATCTCAAGCTTTAATACTTACAATTAAATATAAAAAAATGCATTTCTCTCTGGGTTTAAAAATGATGCATAACATATACTTACACAGACAACCATATTTGACTCTTATATGTGGTTGATATCATTACTATAATACTAATTTAGCAGCAATTAAAAAAAGTTAATCGCAGATATATTTAGGAACAAAATAACAGAAATATATGTGCTCTTGAGAGTACGAAGTAGTAATTTCCCATTATTGACCTTCACAAAAACACCGCATATCCGTTAATTGCCACTTTGTATCGCTGCACAGTGTTCGAATCTCTCTTTTTCTATTCTATCGGCATAGATACGAATTTAGGTTAATTCTCTTTAATTTTGGGGCGTGTCTAAACTCTCTCTTGCTTGATTGCAGCGCGGAATAGCAAAAAGACGAACCGCAAAGTAGGTCCGAGCACTACACGAAGTCTTTATTTAACTATTCGCACAAGTAATCACTTGCGTGCAATGTTAAGGTGCCCATTGAAGGAGTTGATTAAGGACGTAAGGCAGGCGTCTTCTGTGTTTTCCTACGGCGTCCGATGTTGGCAAATTAATGATTCGAACTGCTTTCCATCGAGGCAGTATAAGCAATAAACGTCCACTTCATAAATTTAAGCAAACAAAACGTACAGTAAATATAAATGTTTGTATTTATGATAGTACAGTTAAGGTTATAAACTATGTAGGTATATTCCGATGTAGGCAAAATTTATGTTTATGTGATGCATATAGCCTAGGCATATTTAACCGTAGGAGAGATTGTCAACAAAAGTTACACGAGATGCTTCAACTATGTACTAATAGTTCAGTTCAAATGGATACAAGTAACATTTCGCCATTTCTTTTCACAAAGACAGGTGTCACTCTGCATTTCCAGAATTTCATGAAACTCGATTGTTTCTGTTTCCCCAAACGAGTTTAGGGTGTGAAACTGACCTTTAAGGGGGCGCCGGACTACATCTTTCATCGAGAGTTTCTCCGCTATGCGATAACGAAATACTACCAAATTTGGTTAATTGCTTCATTGACGTATGGGGAAGTGATTAAGTTTTTTTGAATTAATATGGTGCACGCGTTTTTGAGAAACTCTCGGCAAAAGAAAACCCTATGTACTTAAATGGGAAAAATAGTTCCTTTGGTGTAAGATAGAGGGGCCTGGGAGCGCGAACCTCTTGACAGTTTGTTTACAGTTGAATGAACACGCCCCTTTTCGTCCCTATCTCGCCTACCTAAAAGTATTGCTGGGTATTGCTTATATTCGTCACCCGATATGCCGCAGCAGAGAATAAAATACTAGAAATGTTAGTTAGCTTGCGTTACCAGTATATGTAGATATGATACATACATTTGATGGGGAACTTTTTCTTAGCCGTAAGATTAAATTTTGGTTTTTTTGTTCTTTTTTTTTCTTGATTTAGCGGCTTGGTTTTTAATTTAATGATTTATTTAATGAAACTATCCATGACGTTTCGACAATCTTATTTGTTTATTGTTGTCTTCCTCAGATTTTTTATTAATAATATAATAATTCACAAAAAAAATTTTGTTGTCTAGAAATTATGAACATGTTATTACCTAACATTTTAACATTTTTTTATGTGTTTTATACAGAATTAAAGACATTCACAAACATTTTAAAATGAAGTTGTTGTGATGTTTGTCCTATGTACACACCATTACAATTGTTACAGGGAATTTTGTATACTACATGACTTTGGTTTTGTAATGGAATACTATCTTTTAATTTTGAAAAATTAAAATTTAAATTATTGTGGTTTTTATGTGCAATTTTTATTTGATACGGGTCAAGAATTTTATTAAGTTTTTCGGATAATTGTGGAACGTATGGGACACTAATATACGTGAATTTACTTGGGTTTGTGGTTTTTGTGTTATTGATCTGTCTGGTGTTATAATATTGGTGTATTTTGTTTTTAATGGTTTTTTGAATTAATGGTAGCGGATAGTTATTTTTTTGTAAGTTAGTTTTTACTGTGTGTAATATTTCTTTTCTATATTTTGGATTGGTTAATGTAATGGCTCTATTAATTAAGTTGGCCATAACATTTTTGTTGTTTTAAAAAATTATGAAATAGGTTAAAATCTTCATTACTAATCAAGGTATGTAATGTGTTTTGTAATTTAGAAATTACTTTTAAATTTCCTTTTATATTGCAAGTTATATCTGTTATAAGATAGTTTAAAATTGTAAATTTAATTTTTTTTAAATTTTGATATAATTTCTTTCTTAAATTAATGTTTTCAAATTTAATATGTTGTGTTTTAAAATTGAGGAAGCGGGGTTGCAAACCCTTACCTTTACATTGAAGTAAAAATATCTTCTTATTTTTCATGGCTTTTCGATTTTTTCATCCAGGTACTGGCAGTAAGATATGCAGTTCGTCCGTATGTGTTGTAGATCGTTTTAAATAAGGAACTTCTGTGATTATTATTGACCGTTTTTTCACTCAGGTCGACTTGTATTTGATGGGGAATTTTTTCTTAGCCGTAACATTAAATGTTTGTTTTCTTTTTTCTTGATTTAGCGGCTTGGTTTTTAATTTAATGATTTATTTAATGAAACTATCCATGACGTTTCGACAATCTTATTTGTTTATTGTTGTCTTCCTCAGATTTTTTAACTTAAAATATTTTGAAAAATAATTTTGTGATTGCTTTAGTGTTGGTGCTTTATTTTGAGTGTTCGTGTAAAGTGTATAATAAGTGGCGGTGTAGTGTTTTTCATAATAAACCAACGTATTGTGAGAGTACTTATAGAATTATGGGAAATAAGTATAAATATGGACTAAAAAAAAGGAGTAAGCAGTCACGTGCTTTAAAAGCATTCTTTATAAAAGAAAGGTAAGTTTACCTTTGGAATTTGTTCACTTTTCTATTCTCTCTTCTTACACTTTTTAGAGCAGATGTAGATCGTGTAACAAGTAGTGCAAATGTAAGCAGTGACATTTGTATGACCCCAAATGAATTTAAAACGGTTTCAAAAACTTTTCCGAATATAACCAAAGAGGCGAAAGAAACATCTCCTACAACTGAGAAATTGAAAGTCATGAACTTATGATAGAAAAAGTCCCTTTATTTTGTAGCGAAAAAGATTATGCATACTTTGTAGCATACATTGATGAAGAAACTGATATCTTTGTAGAGAAAATTCCAAAGAATCCACAATTTTGGGCAAATATGTTCATAAAATTACAAATTTTTTATGAAACATGTGTAGCACCTGAAATAATTTTACGACGGGTTCAGAAAGGTCTACGTTGCAGGGACAGTAAAACAATAAAGGAAGCCCAAAAGAAAAAACAAAATGTTGCCAAATAACACAAATCAGTGATAGCTTTCAACAGTTTTCTTGGATATTTCAGTAAGTCAAAATTACGGCAACCATATGGAACTAATGTAAAAATTTAGTACATTTTTTTAAGTGCTAACAAATTAACAATTAGAAAATTACTTTCAGGTGAATAATTGAAAATGATCCGGGCTAGTGTCAAGGAGTTGTTCTGATACAAATGTAAAATTTGTAAAAATAAATAAATAATAAAACACACATTTCCCCGCTTTGTATATTATTTTCTGTTAAAAGATATTTTGCATTTTAAAGCAGGTACCATCGATATACGCAAGTAGAAGATTATTTGTGATTTATCTAAGCGTGGGCTCAAAAACCGACAGAGAATAATAACACCCCCGTTCAACCGTAACCAATTCGGAAGAAAATAAGCCACGCCCTTGTCATAAATTATGTTACCGATCGTAGGGACATCTTTTAGTTTAGAAACACACTAGATTTTACTACGGCGTCCCCTTAAAAAACATCGTTTGCTGAGTGTTTCATTAATTGTAATGAAATAAATGTGCATAAAAATTAACGATACATTTAGGTGTTTAGCGTTTCCAAAGTGCTATCGACATGCTAAGTTTAGTTCAACAGGAATGTAATCGACGTGAGTCCCCCCCCCCCTTACTTTACATATTTCCTTTTAAACATTTTTAAACCCTTGGGAAAAAAAAACCTTTCCGAAAAAAATTTAAATTTAAACAAGAAACCCAAGATATGTAACCAGTTATTTTATAGTCTGGTCCTCTAGTCTAGTCCTCTCTGATTTAATCCTGGAGTTTTGAAGGACAACATTCGAGGCAAATTTTGGCTATAGGTTTCCTGCTAGTGTCTCGTACAGTTCATGAGAGCTGAAATGATTTCTGTAATTCGGAACATATATTGAAGGAGTTATTTGTATTTCTAGTAAGTGATTTTATCATTCTTTTGAATTATTTAGTTCGAAATACGTACGAGGTATTTCAAGGTTAAATATTAGTTGATTAATTGTCATATTTATTTAGTGAAATTTGTTTGTCTGAGGTTGGTAACGATTCTTTGGGTTTTCGTATATGATTTTCCTGTTAGTATATTTTATTTTCATGCGTTGGTACATTGACTTATGAAAGGTCGTTTGGTGGGAATTGGGTGGGAAATTTGAATTTACTTATGTTTGTAAAACGACAGAATTAAGTTTTTAGTCTGAATTGAGATGATGGGAGATCTTTATTATTGTGATTTGTCTAAGTAAATGATCCTACTTACCTGAGGTTATATGTAGAAAGCTTATTTCTTTGCCACATTTTGGATCAGTACTTATTTTATTCGATATAACGCATCGGAAAACATCACTAAATGATAACTAAACAATCACAATATACAAATAGAGCTGTAAAGAGCTTTAATAACGGCGATATATCCTTCCCACGTCCCATAAGTTACTAAATAAAAACATCCTAATCGTTGATAAGGGAGTGAAATCACTCGAGAGGGAGAACAATGTACAGCCAGGACTACCTGCAAATTGAGGTCTGGTTTATTTGTGAAAGAGTATAGAGTACAGATGACTCTGAGTAGTATTCAATAGAGTTAAACCGTTATTTAATTTATAAAAATTTAAATTTAAAAAAGTTTTGACTTAATTTATTTTATTGCTGCTTGACTGTAATACCTGCTAGAATCCTTATACTACTATCACGCGGTCTGTCTTGTATGGATTAAAATAAAAGGAGAGCTAATGTGATACTAACTAATGGAGTTGTTATCCAGGACCAGATAATTTTAGATGTGGAAAATATGGTATGCGGATGTCTGAATCTGGTTTTTTTTATTCGAAATATAAAATCTGGATCCACTATGGAAAATCTTGATTCCGAAGGCGCCACTCAAAACTTGGGATCCGAATCTGAATAGTAGATCCGTATCCTAGGATTCAGATATTCAGATAACTTTGAAACTAGATATTTGGATCTCAAATTTATCGGATATCTACAGCATCGTTAATCCTCTAAAAATCCTATAACACTTGTATGTACATAGAAGGAAAAATAGCCACCAGGGAACTACTTCGGTTGGTCCCTGGCGACCTCTTCGACTTCAGAGTCAACTTGTCAGCTACTAAAAGTGTGGAAAACTATTTAACTCACTCTAAAATTAAATTTTATGAAATAGATATCTATAAAAGTGTGACTTTAAACTTCGCTTGACGCTAGATTTACGAAATAAGATGAAATACAACTAAATTAAGATAAACTTATCTCAATTTCAAATGTTGCAGCTATCTGTTGATCAAAATTAGTGTAAAAAGATACCAACACTAATAGATTTATTATGGGTGATTCAAATCATTGCGGATAACATTTCTTGGTTAATAGATTAATAACGTTTCTACTTAATAACATCGAATTCGACAGAGAATTACTAGATTAAAAAGATTGCTATCTACAATGGTTACTCTTCTACGAATGTACTCTGCCACTTAAAGAGAGTTTGATATAAACATTATGTGCGCAGCTCCACGAATTTAAGTTTATTTCAAACCCGCGATAAAAAGTTTATTAAACTACCTTTCGACCGAATTTGGAAAGGTATAGGCAGCATTTTTAAAGAGCATAACGTGAACACATGTTTCACTGCACAAAATATATTACAAAATTTGTTAGGTAGGTACTGCGCAGAATAAACTTTCCGTCATGGAAAGGTCAGGCATTTATAAAATTGGGTCTTAGAGCTGCAATAAAGTTTATGTCGGACAAACGAAAAGAGCGATAGTCACTAGATTTGAGGAACACATTGCACATTATCGGTACGGTAGAATTGACGCGTCCAGTGTGGCACGGCATATTAATGATACGGGTCACAAGATCAACATTGAAAACTTCCAACTACTAAAAAAATGTAACATCCCTGAGAGAATTATCCGCTTTTGAAAGCATTTATATTAACAGAGAATCTAAAACTAATAACACTGGGCAACAAATTTTCGAAAAGTTCATGATTCCAAGCTGAAAATAGTCATTTCTTAATGAATTCAATGTGCTGAACACGAAAATGACTAAGAAAAAGCTAAATTGGCTACGGGTTGTCTGTAATATGTACGCATATTTCAGAAAAAGTGTACTTATGTCAATATTATAATACATGGTAAGAAAACATTTACGCATATTTCAGAAAAAGTGTACTTATGTCATTATTATAATACATGGTAAGAAAACACAATCTCCAGGGAATGAGGCAAGCTAAAACTCTTCTGGGTACCTATAACGAGAAAAGATCTGCAGAATGCCTCAACCTGAGTAAAAATAATATTCGGATATTGACAGGGATCCTTACAGGCCATTGTAAACTGAACGGACATCTAAGCAGGCTTGGAATAGCGAAGGAAGCCGAATGTAGATTTTGTGGGGAACAGGACGAAACGTCCATTCATCTACTCACAAACTGTGTTGCACTGTGCAACTCAAGGGCGCTGCACCTGGGAGCATGTGAAATCGAAGAAGGAGAGTTACCTAATCTGGGGCCTTCGGACATTCTGCACTTCTTGAAAGGAATCAGACTGGACGGCCAGCTGTAAATACAGCGAGAAGAGGGGACACAATAGATGTTTTAGGTCGCAGTGTACTATCACCCTAATCACACATACATACATACATACAAGAAAACATTTAAACAATGGACAAAACGTCAATATCTCTGGAACGTGAGCCAATCAACTTTTTTCAATGTGATATTCGTGTTCAGCACGTTGAATTCATTCAGGATTGGGTACTTTCACCTAAGAAGCAATTTCACTGTTGACCAGTGTAATTTATTAAATCGTGAATAGGGTCCGCTCCATCATTCGGTGCTGATGGATTTATTAGGGTAAAAGCGCATTTTTTTCGCAGTTACATTTTGTATGAGTTCGGAATTCCCAGAATTTTAGCAGGTCAACGCAGGCGGTAAAGCATGCACTTGAAAATTTAGGGTAGGGATAACTAACCTTGTTTAAGATATTTTATCGGTTCTTAGTTCATTCGGTCTTCGGTTGAAAATGGAAATCCACGAATTTCTAAAACAATGTCTTATGTGTCTATATTACTACGCTACAGACCTTGTATATCTCAGTATAATAAAAAAAAATTCTACATCAAATAATCAAAGAAGTTAATAATAGGTGGGTTAGCTTTAGTTCTCAATCATATTTTTAACTCTCTATTAATTATTTGTATTTACCTAAAAATATTTATTTTATATAACACTGGCAGCAGCTACAACCAACTGAATGGTTCTTTATTGGCAATTAATGACAAGAAAGCCTTTACGGGAATTTCAATGAATTTCTTAAAAGATAAAGTTAAAGTTACAGGTGAAATACTACATAGTAGAATGCTAATAAAACCACAACACCAAATAAGGAACGCTGTCAACCATGCATTAACTAACGGGCACAAAATTAATTACTTAACGGTAGCAGAATCAAAGGTGTGTCAAACAAATACTTCATAAACATCTATTTGCTATGTGAAGCCGTATTATGAAGGTTTAATAGAAGGATGTTACAGTAAGAATTCCGATCTTGACCATCACAACTTATATATTATGTATGTATAATAATATACAAATCAAGACGGACGAGATATAGAAAGGAAAAGCAATACTGGATAGATAATAGACAAAAACAAGTTATTGCTGTTGTTTATGTTAATTAATATTCTTAAAATTGCTAGTGTATAGCTGAGGATATTAATCAATCCAAGTGAAACCAGCGCACCCATTTGCCGCTCTTCACGTAGCCTAAAGAAAATCTATACCTGTTCCCACATGTCATGCAACAACTACATATAATTGAATACTAAATGGAACTAGCGAGATCCTGTAAGAGCAATTAAGTATAACGTAAGGTAGGCGTTTAAAAACACACCTATACGCGATGTTTCTCACTTGGCTTCTTCTCATTATAATGCATTATAGGTATATGTATCCGTCATCCTTGACAGTAAAATAATAAGTAACTGCAAAGCATGCCAATGTAACATCGTGTTAAATCATTTCGCTTTAGCTTTGGATAGTTACACTTCCACATGCATATAATATACAATACATATGGCGGCGCGACCGACACTAGAATAGAAGTCTGGGAATAATGAATGCCTAATATAGAACTGACAAGTAAAGCAACTTGGAGAATTTAAACAAGATAGGAATTTCCTTTAAAACACCGAATTATTTATAAGCACCGCGCCGCGTATAGAAATACCAGTGACATAATAATAAATGCTCGTGTATATTTCATTATGCGTCACTATTATAAAACATCTTGCTACAATTTCCAGCATAAACTCGCGCGTCCGAGAATATAAATTGGGTAATATGAACACTTGTTGCATTTAAGACCACACAAAAAAGGTAATGTTCCAATGCGATCGGTGGTTGGTATATAAAATGCGGTCCTATTTTACTGCGAGACTGCTTAAAGTGTTTCTACTAACATAAAACGTGCAACTGTATCAGTCATTTCCCATTATATCGGCACTTTTTTAATTGACTATTCAGCCGCAAATATGGCTTTTACAGGACACCGGCGTGTAGCTACATACATATTTGAAATCCGCTTTCCCTAGTGTTCATAATTAAATATATTTGTGTAAACCATATACATCAAGAGGTTGTATCATTGATGTAGTTTCCTTCGGGATCGTTAATATATTCACATGTTTGTTAGATGGTATGGACCGAAATTTCCACATTTTTGGGAGCAATGAATAAAGGCGAGAGCAGTTTTCCGGAAGCTGATATTGTTGTGAGTATGGTATAACTATATGTAGTTGCGGATATAGACTGTGCAACTGCTGTAACAGTTTTTGTTCCCTGCACAGCTAAAGCACGGTCGCAATCTAATTCATGATTAAAACCACTCTCATCAGCATTGAATGTATTACACAAGCCAACACACATTTTGGTGCCGGTGATTTTTTAGCTGTTCCTGGGTACTTTTTGGGTGGAGAATCCGAAATAGCCATCAGATTTTGTCTATCAGATCTAGTTTTTAAAATAGGAATTATTTACTGTTTTTTAACCTCTATATATATTTTACGTTATAACTATGAGTATGGCCAGTTAAAAAAAAACACATATATTAAATATTTATTATAAAAAGTAGATTAACATACATTCATACTTATATTAGTCACTATCACCTACAAATTTTCGTTTATACGACCGTCTAGCATGGAGTTTACTGGGGCAGTCTCGCTGAAGGCTCCAACAGTAGTCGGCCATCATGTGGTTATCCCATTGTCCTTGATATCGATCTTCCATAGTTTTAATATCCTGATGGAATCTTTCTCCCTGTTCTTCACTATAGTCACCTAAATTTTCTGGAAAGCGGTCTAGGTGGCTGTGGAGGTAGTGAACTTTTATACTCATGTTACAACCGAGAATATGAAAATTTGAAAGCATAGTTTCCACTAATTCTATGTAATTGTCTGCTTTGTGATTTCCAAGAAACTTTTGAACTACTTGAACAAATGAACCCCAAGCGTTAGATTCAGTCTCATTCATTGATGTGGTGAACTGTGGATCTTTAATAAGTTGCCTTATTTGAGGACCATCAAATATACCAGCTTTTAGTTTTTCCGTGCTAATCCCAGGAAACTTACGTGAAAAGTATCCAAATCAATTTCCACCTCGATCTAACGCTTTCACAAACTGCTTCATAAGCCCCAACTTGATATGCAAGGGTGGTAGTAAGATTTTTTCTCTCGTAACCAAAGGTTCATTTACTACGTTTTGTTTTCCTTTAACCATAGTATCTCTTAAAGGCCAATTTCTCTTAACCCAGTGCTGATCTTTAGCTCTGCTGTCCCAAAGACATACAAAACAGGGGTATTTTGTATATCCACTTTGCTGTCCAAGGAGGAAGTTCACCATTTTCAAATCAACACAAATTGCCCACTGATGTTCTTCGTATTTAATTTGTTTCAAAACTTGTGCTATTGTTTTATACTCCTCTTTCATGGTAGTAGAATGTCCAATAGGAATTGAGGCATATTTCTTACCGTTATGTAAAAGGACACATTTAAAACTACGTTTTGAACTGTCAATGAAAAGACGCCACTCGTCTGAAGTATATTTTGCCAAACCCATTTTTTCTAAGACTCCTTTTATATCGTTACAGAATACCAGCTTATTTTCCTGAGTGAAGAAAGGCAGCAGATCCTTTTCTCTCTTACGATAAAATGTAACATTAGTGCCTGGATAAAGAAGGTTCTTTTCTTTTAATCTGGATGCCAGTAATTCAGCACACTCCTTTGAGAGGTATAGGTCTCTCATGAGATCGTTCAGTTCTCTTGTTGATTAAAACACTGAGAAGTTGTTAAATCTGCTTCAAAGTCACTGTCGTTTTCTGATTGCATTCTTTGAACTTCATCAGACGTTGATGTTTCTGTTCGTAACAGTGACTGTTAATCATCTCCTGATGATGCTAACTTGGTTAGCGAAACGCGCGTCGAGAGATTGTGCATTGTTGTTTGGTGATAGTGGAAAACCCAGCATTGACTTTTGTCAGTGTGATGGTCAACAACCCTCCAGTTGAAACATTTATAACCCTGTCTGCGGTATCCACCGTTAACATTAATTGATTACATTTTCAGCATTCAAATCGGTTCGGGCTTATAAATATATTTAAATTGCTTATTTAAAGAAAATAAGATAAGCATCTGGTATTCCGAAATTTACCAAATCTTCGCGATATACGTGACATTCATCCGTATTTAATATTCTAGTTTGGTTGCCGCGTAGTTGGTAGGCATGCAAATTGCAAGTTTAAATCACAAGAGTTGTATACAATTATTTAAATTAATCCTTATCGGATGTAGGAACGTAGAATTTGCGATCAGCAAAATTATAGTGTGATCGTGTCCATAAAAACTTTAGTCCAAAAATTTACAACTCCCGTCAATATAATGGAAAGCTTTGTGAGAACCTGTGCTGACGCACTTGCTAATTGTTTGGTGGGAAATGCTAGAGATATATGCCCCACTAGTAATTGTTTGTATTGTTCCAGGTTTTATTGTTGCCGTAATTATATCAAATTGCCTATTCAGATCGTATAGGTGTATTTTCTAAGCAAACTCGTTACACCTTTTATTGATAGAAGAAATTTATTATTATCTGCATAATGCTTTATCGCCTATTGTTGTACTGTGAGATGTGGCAGAAGGAAATTACGGAGCGCTGGATAAGTGCACTAGTTTACAGACCTAACAAATAAATAACTGGAGCTAACTTAAATAAAATTATATGATGGCATAGTATTTCTTTAATGATGAAAGCAACCATATTAACAATAAATATTTTTGTAGATACTATGCTACGTCACAACAAAATCTTAATCTGCCTATTAGTGATTTGATTTCATCATATCTTATGATTTTATTGGCAGTATCTGCATGGCTCTTTCGGAATGTCTCTCGCACCTCCCGATCACGTTTGGTTTCGTCCCGACACGACTCGTTTGACCGGCAACATTTAAATGTCATCTAAATTAGAATTTCGCTAACCAGTTTAGCCAGTGGAACGAACAGACAAGCTCAACAACATTGCGCTAGGAGGCGGCTCTAGCGGAAGCAAACGGTAGTTCCAAAACAATGTTAGAACTGCAAGGTTCCTGCTCATATTAAAATTCTTTAGATAATACGTCAAAAATATTTCAATGTTTATCCAAATGTGTAATCTAATACCGTAAATACGTAATATATATTCTATGAGCGTACTACAGAAATTTATGTATCCTTATTTATTTACATTTTGCAAGTGCAGAATGTCAGAGTTATGAAGAAACAAAAAATAGTCTGACGAATAAAGTACACCTGGTATCATTAAAAGATTATCTCTTTCACAAAAAACTTGTCTAACTAGATTGTAATGTACTTATTTAAATAAAACTGTCATAAACTTTGATCTTTGTATCGTATTGATGAGCTTTCCAGGAAGTTGCACGATCAACGAGTCAATGCTCGAGGTCATGCAAATTATCTAGTTACTGAAATTTTTATTTCTGCTGGAACAGCAAGATCTTGTAAAATCGAATGGAAATCAAAATATTATCAGCAACAGGTACTTGAAAAATGGGGTTTAAGTATACGTCAGTAAAACTAACAACAGGTGCGCGCCATCCACAAACATGAAAAAATATGTTTAGATAAAGTATTCCTGAATGCTGAACAACTAGAATATTCCAATAAGGTCAAATATCTAGTGCTTATACTTGTTCAGAGGCTAAAAATGGCATATTGATCTTGCCAAAGACTTTTTGACAACACTTGAGGACTGTAGCCAAAGATAACACATCTGTTATATACTAGTATGGTATAAGTTTTTTTTTTGTTGGGTGAAAACCTTTTATAGGCGCTGGGTACTAGTTCTACCTACCCGAGTGTGTAGGACTTTGAAGCCCTCTGCAGCCCGTATACCCACCAAAACCACCCCTGTTCCACTCCCGCCAATCTGGAACCTCTGTTCGAATTCAGTCAGATAAGCGAACAGTTTTTAACATTCCTTAACTCCCTATTTTGGCAGACACACTCCCAAGTCTCTCGATCTTTGACCATAAGCGCAGTCATATTTTTAGCTGACATCGTTTCTCCAAGCTGACTATTTGTTACTTGACGATCTTCCTCCCATCTAGGGCTCCCGAAGAATTGCGCTGTATCCACTTCGAGACAGTATCTGCACGCGTCATCGCTGGTTTTGCCCATTCTTTTAGTATAGCTTTTGAAACATCCGTGACCCGTGAGTACCTGTGTCAGGTAGTAGGTGATTCGTCGGTGTCGGCATTTGACCCAGCCATCTATTTGCGGGATCAGTTCTTTGATCCATTGCGCAACGCCAACAGTTGCGCTCCAACTACTTTGTCACTTCTGGAGTGTATTCTCGCGTGTTTCCTTTTTGGTTCTTCCCATATCGGTGGCATTGCTATATATGCTTTTTTGTTCGTCGACCAGAAGGCGTATCGGTGGGACGCCAGCGATGACTTGCAGTGTCTGGGAAGACACTGTCCTGTTGGAGCTCGTGGCCCTAACAGGGAACTTTCTTTGAGCCTTTGTTAGTCGACGCCCATACGCACAATATAATGCAAACTCTGTCTTTACCATGGCTATATCTTTTTTCAAGTGTTGGTAATGATCTATAAAATATTTCTGTATTTGCATATATTAATTGAAAGAATGAGGTTTTTTTTAGTATTTTCATCACTATTACGTGCTATAAACGCTATGGAAAAGTAAGAAAGGAAATAACGGAATATACCTAATGTTATTGGTGGTATACAGAGATAGGGATGGTATAGAGCTATTATTATTCGGTCACGCGACACAAATAAATAAGAGCGAACACCAAAAAAGGCATTAGAATTTATATATCGTGAAAGAAAAGTAAGAATGGTAGGCGTCGAACAGAATGGCTGGCCAAAATAAAGATAATCACTGAAGATTGAGGTCTCGAAAAAGGAGATTTGCAACAATAGAGCGAAGTGCCGAATAAGACCTAAGAAATGGCAAGAGTTATAACAATCTCGCCGCAAAGAAAAAAAAAGCATTTCTTTTAGCAATATGGTTGCAATAAAATACATTTTGATAGAGGTCTTAAATTCACAATATACCCATACTTACACCCGCTCAAGTATTCATTAAGCATATATATCTATTGAATAGGAAGTGTAATGATTTTCTACGCTCCAGTTAACACCCACTACAGCTAATAATAAATTTCAACGTGCAAGTATGGTTGTTGAAATATCGATGAGATCATTTACAAGCCACGTAATGTGCTATGACCCAAAAAATATGAATCGTATTGCATAACCAAGCCACCTTAATTACATATAAGTTCTTTTATATTGAAAAAGAAGATAATACCCGAGGTATAGATAATAACAATAATTGTTTATATGCAAATACGTACCTATCATTAATAAAAATGCCATCAGATTGGTTCATGAACGCAAAAAAGACACCGCCACAATTGAGGTCACAACCTAGATTATAGGGTATTAAGTTTAAGATAAAAATTAATGGTATGCCATGAATTATATTACACACGGTATATTCAGCGTTGTGAAATCCGGACTGATATTTTATTC
This sequence comes from Cetonia aurata, assembly GCA_949128085.1. Classification (NCBI taxonomy): domain Eukaryota; kingdom Metazoa; phylum Arthropoda; class Insecta; order Coleoptera; family Scarabaeidae; genus Cetonia; species Cetonia aurata. Next base: position 50,626,731 of record OX421884.1, on the reverse strand, counting down.
TTTCCTAAATTAAAGGATATCGAGTTTTAACGACGGAACTAAACAATAACTTAGGAGCAACTGTTGTAGGTACTTTTTTTTTAAATTCTGAATTGAAAAACGTTTATGGTTTACTGAAACAAATTATGTCGTGCATGAGAGCCATCATGATATTTCAAAATTTAACGGTACGTTTAGCGGATGTAATGGGAACGCAACTCCTTTTATGCAAGGCAAGCGATTAAGAATGACCAAAAAGTGCAGTGTATCTAATTAGCGTTAGCGTCTCTTCGAAGACGGGCATGATTACGCTGCCTCATCTTTCTGGGAAATATATTATTTATAGGCGAAGATGAACGAATTAGAAAAGACTTACTACAATATGGCTAGATGGTCAACTTGGCTAGAATTCACGTGTGTCACCATTAAGAAAAATAATAAATATCAAAGTATGCTTCTAAAAAAAAAAAGAATATTTATTCATAAAAATGGTAATTCCGTCATAAGTGCAAACAAATGTCCTGTTATTTGCACACATTACAAAGAGAATACTAAATGCAAAATGAAATTCCAGCCAAGAGACTTACTAGAGCATAACTATGAGATATTATGTCAGTTGTTAACAAGTAGGTGAGAAAGAAAGATGAATTACCGGATATTCTTTTGTGATAATTCATAAACAGAAAACAAGCAACAACAGAAATGGAAATAAATAATTCCTGAATATGGTTAAGAATTTGTTCCATTTAATTTTCTTGTTCATTGTTCTTAAGGAAACTTATTAACTTGCGATTCAATTTCCTATGTCGCTTCTATAATATTACACATTGATATTAATTAATTTAATGAAGGTGTATGCGAACTTCCTGCGACAGTTATTTTAAATCAGCATAATAATCTTACTGTGCAAGCTACTTTCAATGTCAATTCATAGTTTCATACATTTTAGACTGCGCGCACACACTAACTGTCCAACAGATTTAATGTCGTTTATAATTCAGTTATCATCATCATTTTGTTATGCTGTTCCAAATAGAATAATTAATATTGTTTAATTATGCAACCAAATTGTGCGATATGTATTACAATGCATTCCAAATGGAAACGTCTATTTCATAGTTTAGCCACAATTGTCAACTCTTAATCTTTATGTTTAAGAAGAATTAAATAATGTATAAGAAGCAAATTAAATTATGTCAAATATTTACTCTAAGGTAGCCGGAAAGAAGTGAAATTGATACGCTTACAAAGTTGAGTATTTACAGTACATCTCGTGTCATATGTTTATAGTTGTTTTAAAAATGCAGGAAGCAAAAACCAAGAAAGTCATATTTTAAGAATTTACAGCACAAACTTTAATTATTGTATCTTGAGCCCATAATCAGGTAAATTTCCAATTACTCACCAAAAATATACGTGTTCAAAAATCAGCATATTTTTTTTTAAATACTTAAGTAATATAACAATGCTAAAAATGGTCTTTATTTTGATACCAGTTTTAAAGAATTGATATGCACGCATCATTATTGGAAATATGGTGCCAAATCGACGATGCGATTCGTCTAACATTCGGGACGTTCCACTTGTGACCGCAAGCAAGAGTTCTTTGACATTTTTATCCGCCATTTTGTAATGCTGAATTTATCATTGCAGTGCGATTTAGAATTTTAACGAAATGGTTTCCTGTATAAAGCAATTTTGTTGCAGTGAGTATTCCACAATTTAAGAACAAGTAAATAAAATAGCACATGAACCTAGAATTTCACATAGGTGTTCGCACTTACTCCACTTCTTATATTTATGGGGGAAATGTAAACAAGATTTCGGGGTAAATGTAAACGAATGTTGGAAGTCAATTTGTACATAAAACCAGAGTTGCTATCAGTTATCCGAAAGCTATAACCCGGATACTGGGATTCCGATAGTAGATTTGGATACTACGTTTAGAATATCCGGATAGTTTTGGAAAAAAGCTCTACCACCACATCACATTCAAAGGTTCATTCAAAGAAGAAAACTTAAACTGTTTTGACTTGTGGTCGTCAAGGTGCCACGCTGAACAAAGTTTACCACCATTTGCAGTTGCTCAAACTAATTTATCTCAAACTCCATATACTGCACAATCATCGTGTTTATTTGAGGGCGCAGATGATACGCAGTCGTCAACCTAAACTTTTAAAATTTGACACTAAACGACAGAAATTGTGCAACCCCCATATTAAAACAACAAAGATAACAACAAAGATAACAAAGAGAAATAAAAGAAAGCAAAGAGCCAACATCAAACTGTAAACATATATTAAAAAAAAAAAAAATACCACGAAACCAAGAAAAACAGAAACCAAGAAAAAGAACGATAAAAGTGAGATAGGTATCCATGAGAGTGACGAAGATCCCTAGAGAACAAAAACAATTCTATTTAGTCCAGTCGACCCTATTACCTTGTTTCCTGCTTTCTATATTTGTAGAATAACAACAACCAAGTTAATTACAAGAGATTTATTGTAAATATCGAACCTTTTAAGGATATCAACTTTATTTGTTTTAACACTTTGTTTTTAAAGCGAATAATTAATACAATTTAATTCGCCATCTATACACTTAGTATAGTAGTATAGTTAAGCTGTTAAACAGATATTTAAATTGAACCGGCAACATATAACGTTCCTTCTCATATTAGGAGGGGAGTGGAACATTTGGTACTATACATTATCGAAGGTGTGAAACTTGAATTTGCAGATATTGTAAAATATCTAGGCGTCCTATTTGATAAGACACTAACCTGAACATGTGGAAAAAATCACTCGCAGGATTTGAAGACATTGACTTGGACATGGACCGAAGACTATGGGGAAATCATGGGCCATATCCGCAAAGCTAATCCATTGGCTTTATGTGATGGTAGTACGTCCAAGCATAACCTATGGAGCGATAGCATGGTGGCAGTAAGCGCTGCAAGCAAGGCCCACAGCAAAACTTACATCCATATAAACGATTGCAAGTATGGCAATCACGAGAGCAATGTATCCTTCCCCATCATTGGCATTGGAAGCTTTTCGGGAAACACCATCCTTGCACATTGCTGTGGAAAGGGAGTCCAGATTAATTGCATTGCGAATCAATCGCCATATACTCATGTCTATGTAGCCAACAAACTGCTGAAATCGCTCACTTCCGCCGGTATCATGGGAATGCCATCTGACATGATGTGTACTCGGACATAGATCGATGCATACTGCGCAACCTCCTTTCCAAACCCAGAAGAATGGCGGTGCAACGAGGAAACGCTGATGCAGGTAGACACCTGCTGCATTCACGGCCCGTTCGAAAACAAAGCAGGGTGTTGGTGCAAAAATATTCTGCCGCAATCCAAGAGTTAGAAAAGAATACAACCTTGGGCAACACACAACGATCTTGTAAGTTAATATCTATGCCATTGAGATGTATGCTAGGGAGATTTTGGATAAAAACATCAGACACAAATTATCAGTAACAGTCAGGCGGTGGTGAAAGCATTAGACGCGCATAAATGCAACTCGAGGCTAATCTGGAGTTGTTAAAATACTTCAAATACAGTGGAGACGGCTAATAATATATTGAATATGGTCTGGGTGGTTGGGCATTCACTTATTCAAGGTAATAAGAAAGCACACACTTTTACGGAAAAATGTGCTGCTGAGCATTTCCAGGGCCAGAATCTGCCATTAACTTAGCATCTGGTGTAGCTAAACAACAAATAAATGTCTGGGCGTGCTCCAACATTGGACCAATTGTCTTGGTTTGGTACATGCGGAAGCGTGCATTTCATCTAATCATGTCAGAACCAAGGAACTACTTGAACTTGACTAGAAGATTGTCAAAGTAATTGTTTCTGTTTTTAGAGATCACTGCAAACTCAAAAGTACCTACACAGAATCGGACTCTCTGAGGAGATGAATGAGAGATGAATGCCGACTGTGTTTGAAGGACGAAGAGATAGTTCATGACATCTTCTACCACAATTCCCCATCGTAACGAGAATCAACTATGACATCTTTGGAAAGGTTAATCTTTCCCTAGAGGACCTGAAAAGGATCTCATTCAAAAAGATTCTAAGCTACATCAAGGGCCTGAAGTTGTTGAATGAACTTTAAAGATAACATTCGCAAAATGTCCGCATTTTTGTCTTCATTTTAATACTCCCATATTAAATAATTTACCCGATAATTTTACAGACACTACCACAATAAACTTTACTTCTACAGAAGGGGATGCTAGCTCAACGATTGCGTATTTTCCTATCTATGTATGTAAGTGGACATAGTTTTAATAATCACTGTAATATAGACCCGGCATTAGATCTGTCGAGCGCTGTACGTATTTAGTTGCCGACTTCGCATTTTTATTATGTCCACCATGCGTTACATTGGTTATATGCATCTGCATACGCATTTCGTTGGCATTTAATGCGATCAACCAACGACTTTACCATTAACAAATGTCAGTCAGTGTGTCGATACAATGTTAGTGTGTTTCTATATCTCGAGAAATACTATCTCCCTCTATACACACTTCTGAATTAGCCGAAGCGGTTAAAAGTACCATCGACAGAACCGGTTACTCGCTAAAGAGAACTAGATATTCAACTTAAATTAAGCGTAAGTTGTATTAGTAGGCATAACTTCCTCGGCGTTACGTAATTTACGCAACGCTTTTATTATGAATGATACCGTGCACCTACATACATAATAATGAGGCGATGCTGCGTGTTTGCGACGTTATGATTTGAAATTAAAGCTGTACTCTATGTAATTGCGCTTTTGTATGAAAATTCTTCTAATAGAAAATTGATTTCTTCCATTTCTCTTTTCTTTCGTGATATCTCAATTTCATAATGATTCCTTGACATATAAATACCTATTTAAACCTATTTTGTTTTTATTGCTATTGCGAAAATTACCAGCGCCTAAGCTAAGGTTATGTAAGGCTTACTTTGTCTCAGAAGTATGTGCAAACACTTTCTTCGTTATTGACATTAGGTGTAACGACGAATACATCCGGGTGCGCAAATTCTAACCAGACTGACTGATTTTTCTTTGCACAATTCATTATAGACTTTTGCAACTCGTTTGCTTTTATCATACTTCTAACAATGCATTCAATTCATCCAGTAGACTAAAACTGTCTGGCAGAAACTTAGCGGGAGTTATTAGCCTAAGAAAAATATTAGCGCGTCCTAAATTTCTTTAAAAAATTCTGTCTGTTACGTTTTGTGCAACACACACGCTTTCTTTATTTACGCTAGCCAGCACTTTTCGAACATGGCAAATAATGTACAATACTTTTAGTGAATATAGTTACTTTATTATGTAATATTAAATGCAATTCATGAGCCACATAAATGCATTACTAATATAATAGCATGGACACTAATTTACTCAATAAATAAATTCCAGTAACAGGAACGTAAGAACTAGTAGGTATTTAGAATTATAAATAAGGTCTAAACTATTGAAGAAAATGTAAACTAATTATAGTAAGAATAGCTACGTGCTAAAATATGAAAGAAAGCTAAACAAGCAACTATATGAAAGAAAACAGCAAAGAAACTTAAAAGCCTGGGTAACCATAGGGTCTGCATTGAAATTAGCAGTTATTATTAAATCGTGCTTAGAAATGCGTGGTTATCTAAGAAACTTCTATTATAGAGAGAGAGAAACTTGAACAGCACAGTTCTCAACCATGTTTTGACGTTTTACTTAAGACACTACTAACGTTTTATCAAAGGCAATTTATACCTATCATGAATACTTCATCTATATCAATTACAGGAGGTTGACAATCGTAGATATTTCGTTTCTGAGTTTATTTATTGCTGAAGATAATACAGGGATCAAATCATTGATGAATGTTCAAGTTCAATTTTTGCAAAAGCTAAAAAAGGGTCTTGACAGATGACAGATTGACATCATCATAAGCGAGATGAAATGATACAAGTTCCCAGATACTAAAATGTCTATGAATTGGTACTTGATTAACACACTATTACATCCAACCTTTATTTAAGTTGAAGTTGTCCTATTTTCGTTGATAAATGATTTGCTATATCAAACCTTTTTAGAAGTAGGTCAGACCTAAGCAGATGTTCCAGATATTACGATCCTAGAATTCACCAACGATGGAAGATCACTTAAATAAACATCATAGAAGAATGTGAACGTTACCGAACTCCGGAGCAAATTATAAAAACTTGAAAGCGAGCTATTATAAGGCATTTAACAGACACGGGTTTTTAAATAAGTTTTAAGGAAGTTATCTTTTCCTAATTTACGTAAAAATGATGATAATTTAGTGTAATAATACTGGAGCACTAAATTAAAGAATAGCGATTGGGTGCCAAAAAAAAATGTTTTTTTTTCTTTTGTATTAACTAAATGATCCACTACCCTTCATTTTTCTGCGAAATAATCCGTTTTGCAACAAGAAAATGATAACTTATTTCTTACTTGCCAAGTTGTCGGCATGCATAAATCTCTTCCTTTCGGGTTTACTTAACTTCGCTGAAAAATTGTTTTCTTTCAGTATTCGACGTTTATTTTCTTGTCGAATATTTAGTTCAAATAAAACTATCACAGTGTTGCTAGGTATTATTCTTGACAAATCTATAACTACGACAAATAACAAGTACGGTGTTAGAAAGTACCACCCGAAGTGAAAATGACAGACATACGGCATCAGAAACAAGATTTATGAAATTTATTCAATCGTACTTTAGCTATAGGATTAAATTTTATCGAATTCGCTAATGATTAAAACAGAATTCTTCCACTGTTATTGGATCTATATAGCAGCCCATACCCTTGATACAGCAGGCGTAGAGGTTTGTAGCTTTTGGTTGAAAATGTTTAATAAGATGCTTGCTCATTATAAAGAAATTTCTTGGGTAAAAACTTTCAAATCTGAAGTTAAAATCTGTCACCTCTCATATGCATCTTTATCCGTTATGGAGATAAAAGATTGCAATAAAATCTAATGTAATTCGAACGACATTATACAAAAGATTTCCTTGGAAATAGTCTTTTACCTTCCCCCACTTCACTATTTTTTTTTTTTTAATTGTACTCCCACTTTCTTCGCAAGATTTGGGTAGCAACTAGGCTTACAAATACAATTCAAAATATTTTAAAAAGGTATTTCAGAAAAATATATGAGATCATAAATGACTGAGATGTACCGCCATGAAATATTACTTATGCCGTTTATTTTAGTGATTATCATCTTCTCTGATATTTCATTTCCCTGTTGCTTTATCTTTGACCACAAATTCATTACTTTTGTTACGAAGCCATTAACATCTTATTTTCTAATATCAAACCGTAAAACTGTTCATTTACCAAATACGTACAAACATCTGTCTTCCTGTCATAAATGCATTCTAACTTCAACCACATGTCATTAGCACTACAACACTGCAACACATGTGATAGAGGCTTTTCTTCCATTGGTGCAACCAATGCTTTTTGTGTCTTCGCATTTTCAATTTTCAAGCGGTTTTTAATTTTTTATGTTCTGGTTCCTTCTCCACACCGCTTGTAATGTCAAATAGTACTTTCGCTATTAAAATTAAAATGATTGTTATTTGAAATGTCCGCACATTCCAATTACAGTGTGGGGGAATGGTTTTCTCGAGTTCAAGAGGTCATTACTCGGCTCCTGGAAGGGGTAGAGCAATGGGTTTTGGTAGCTTCATGATGGTGTGTTTGCGCCATTTTCAGTTATCAACATGGGTTGGTCCGACGACCATCGCGCTTTTCACGGTCGACCATTTTGGAAAAAGAACCAATCAATACTAACAACACAGTATGCCTTGGTGTGGACTTGACCAACATGGCGCCGTTCAAACTAATTTCCGTGAAAGAGTTTCCGCGCTTAACCGGAAACGTACTGGGCAACGAAACACGGCAAGATTGTGAGGATATTCTTCAGGACATTCTGCCAAATGAAGTTCTGATTTTTAACGCACACTGAATTTTCCTGTATTCTTGCGGTCCTCCGTCTCCCAGTACATTTGCGGCTGAGCGCAAAAGCTGTTTTGCCGCGGCGCCATGTCCACCAACATTAAACCAAATGCGGAAGACACGCTCTGTTATTAGTACAGATTCGTTGCTTTTCCTAAAGTGTTCGACAGTGGAAGCGCAATGCTCTCTGGACCAAGCCATGTTGATAACTGAAAATGGCGCAAAAACACCAACGCATAGGTTAAAGCTCACTGTTCTACCCCTTTCCAGGAGCCGAGTAATGACCTGTCGAAATCGAAACAAGCATTTTGCCGCACTCTGTATTATTGTTTAATTTATTCATTGCTAGTACACTTTGTGTTGTCTCCATACCTTTTATTCCCGCTTATTTGGGCCCATAACCTATTGCAGAGTATTTTATTTAATAAAGCAAAAGTACAATAATAACTGTTTTTGTTTATTTAAGTAGCTGACAACACTCACTTAAAAAAAAAAAACAAAAAAAACAGATCAGGCAGTACCATGCGCTCCTGATAATTCGCTGCTTATGTAGTTTAGATGTCCATCTAATAATTAATAATTTAATAGAACCTTATGCGCATAATCCCAATTACACTGAATTTTACTGCAATATTTTATCTCCGTTAATTTAGGAGTATACATGGAGAAATATATACTTTTCCCATATGCCAGACACCCTGTATACTTTTTGTTCCATTTAAATACAATACATTATTATTATTACTATTAACATGATTTTAAAGTAACATGACTTTCCTTCAGCCAACTAAATTCAAATTTTCAAACATGTTTAGTACAATCTCCTAGATTTCGTGTGAAAGTTAAGAAAACGTCAATCCACAACGCTTCCGATGTAAATTGAAATGTAATAAAAAAACAGCGCAAGATAAATCAAACCAAACTTAAAGCATACTAAAAGTAGGCGTGACCACAGGTAAAAAGTCGCGTGCCTGAATCCAATCCGTTCCTTTAATTGATGGGCCCTCTCTGAGCCCGAAACATCTAGGTTAATGGAAAACACCAATCAGCTACTGTGTACAACAGGGTCCCACTTGCAAATTCATTAAAAGACCCTGTTCTCACGTAAGATCGAAAGAAATACGTGTTTATATATTGAATATCAGCACGATATTGATATTTATATAGCAGGATATGCATTCAGAGGAGCAATCTGAGTCATCGACGACTTTCCCCCAGTAGTTAATTGGTAACTTGGTCGTTCATTAGTGGTTTATGTAAATGTAGATGGTGATATTTGAGAACAGACGAAGTGAAGTACAATCTTAGTGGATTGTAGTTGGGCACACCTTAAATACAATTAACGGAAAAATAGGAGGCAGTTTCCGAAGTTGTAAGGATGATATTACATGCGGTTAATTAGTGTCATGATCATTCAAGAAATGGTTATTCCGTTGTGAAAAAATAAAAATTAGCATCCAATAATAAAAATATTATTATGAAGTATTCTACGAAAATAAACCAACCAACAAACGATAGTAGCTGTAATTCTACGTGCATTCCACTCGTTAGCCAACACGCAACTAATATAAGTGGATGTTATATATAAACTAGCGTTGGAGACACAACTTTGTTATCGCATTGCCGAAGATCGCCGATTGCGCTAGGTGTCTACAGGACGTTCGCACAAACAGTATACAACTGCCTATATGCACTTTAAAGACACTAAAAGATTACTGTGATCTCAGTCTAATTAAATATATAAGGCATACCAACGGTAGGATTACGTTAGCACAACCATATTACGAACTATAATAATTTCACTTAATGTTTCATTTAATTCAATATATTAAATTTTGCGGAAAATGAAGCGTTGTACTTGTACAATGAAGTCATAGCTATATATTTTATGCTAGAGATTTAATTATTCATTGTTTCATTAATAATCGCTTTCTTATTTTTCAGATTTCACCGCGTCAAGACATACAAGGTAAGAAATTTGTTTAAAAATAGGTATGGAAAGTTATGTAAGCGTTTATTAATAGGCACAATTTCAACACACTGATGCCGTTTATAATTTCGAATTTTGCATTTTTTTTATTTTTATAGAGTAAAAATATTCAAGCTTAATTTAGTTTGAAAATGTCATGGTTGATTAAAACTGTAACGTTCCGAATCCTGTTTTAACACATACCTTAGTTTTTGTTAACTGTTTGGGTGAATAAAGGAAACCAAAACGTTCATCTGAAAATATCACCACATAATTTTCCTATAGAGAACCAAATTTATCAAGTTTTTTCATAAAAAAATTGTGCAAGATGCACAGAGAAAAAAAAGTTCTTTGAGTGAAACAAATTTGCATTGAGTCAACCAAATTATAATTTTAAATTGCGGCAAAGATATATTTGTTTAATTGAACAAAATAATTTTGTCCATGTCATTTATTTGTTTCAAACATATATCTGTTTGTATCTAATCATCTAAATAATTTCATTTGAAAATATATTTTCTTGAATTAAAAAACGGAACATGTTTCATTTAAAAATATATATCTTTCGTTTAAAATGCATTTCTTATTTGATTCAAATATACTCATTCTTACTATTATTTTGATTTAAATATATACTTACTTTTCATTGCTTAACAAAATATTTTTTGTGCTTTAAGGTGCGCTTTTACTCTGATTAACACCATTCAGTACTATCTTACAGTTAAAAGGGTCGCGCTTTGTATAAACCCTTCCTTCCCTACGATAAACAATTATTGCTGCAATGAATAGAATTCTATACATTTGATATAGCTTAAATATCCAAAGTAATATATTAGTAGAATCTATTATGCATAATAAAGAAAATGTAAGCGTTTATTGATGAACACATAATAACACAACTGTTTTTATCAAAAAATTTTATTAACTGTTGTGAATATGAAATACTCCACAAACAAATATGTACATTATACAAGCAGGTAACTAAAATTTCATGAATTAATCTTTATTTCTTTGGTAATGTCGTGTAGGTATTGTATAACATTTTTGCGTGAATATTAAACAAAATTTCGGTTTCTTATAATAACTAGGTTGTGAAATGAAACAATGTATTTGCCATAGAAACAAAGATTTAATTAGATCAATTAGATTCCATATTGTAAAATTGTAAATTTAAGAGTAATCATCCTGATATTTGCAGTTTTTGGAAATATAGTACGGTGTAGAATGATTACGAAGGCATGATAGTATAGGTAGGTACTTTTCTTCTACTGAAATTACGTCTTACGTACGCAACCTTTTATAAATAAAGATTTTTTAGGTTAAGTCAACACAAAATGCGTCGAAGTCGAAAAAATGCTCTTTTATCGGCGAATAACCGTTGAAAACAAGTACTACGTTTTTAACTTATTATAGTGAAGAAAAAAATAACATATTTATACATGATTTTTAGCAAAAAGAGTACATTTGTATTTACCACAAATTGCGGATCATATTACACGTTAAACAACTAGTCGGTGACGGGCAATTTTCTTTTTCATGAATATGTAGTTTAGGATGCTTATCTATTATTTTCACACTCACAAGTCAACTCTCACAACTCTCTACGAATTAATACGAACGCCACTCCAGTAACGGTTAATTGTTGGGAAATTAATAGAAGGGTCTCTATTGGCTAATGCTAACCAATCCCATAATGCAATGCTTGTAATATCACCATATATGGGCATCGCCGGTACTACACTATCACACATTTTTCATGTAAATATATTGTTAATAAATCTATAATAAAAATAGTGAATATGTTTTAGTATGGTGCAATGTACCATAGTTACATGTTCGTCTTTTCGAATAATTTAGTTATATGTACCTATGTATCATGAAATCTTTTAAAATAAATCATTGTTAAACATCTTTGATGGTGTAACACGTTCTATTTTGCTTTCAGGGAAAATACTGATACATTATACCTACATTCTAAAATATATTTATGTGAGTCTAAAAAAAAATATATCAAAACAAAATAATTGTCAATTCAAACAAATTAGTGTTGTTGTTTTAAAAAAATATTGTTTGATACAAATAAACTATTATTGTTCAGTCAAAAAAATATTATCAAAGATTATTTGTTTGATTCAAGAACTTTTTTTACTCTGTGGGGGCAGATTCAAAGAATCAATATTGAAATTAACAATCGTAAATCATTACGGAAAATGCCTGCAGCTATCTTTAAAAGAGTATGGATTTTAACAGTATATCCAAAACAGACAATATGACTGTTTCTCAGATTTAAATACAAATACCGTTATGTTTCACAGATCGTTAAATATTTTAAAGTATCGCAGGTTTAGACCCACAAAATATCCGATCACTCCGTGTAAAGCAATTTTAAATTAATTCGAGACAAGCAGCTTCGTATAGTTTTTTTTTTAATTGGTCCAGTAGTTTGTTCCGGGCGAACGAACAAACAACATGCAAAGACACAGTTTCTCTTCGTAATATTGTTTTTTAGTTTTTTAATCGCTGGTAGATGAATATCTAGATATGTTATGGGGATAACCTCATCAGTCTGATATTGTTTTTCTTGTTTACACATCAACCGTATGCGAAATTCTATTCAAGTATATAGAAGGAAAACATACACAGACATATTACACTGTAAATTTATAAAGTAGTTAACTATTACGTCTACCTCCAGACGATTATACCTATAACACTCGGTAACATAGAGACGTAGTAACCTTAAAGGCTCAACGTTTTTTTCGCCTTGCGTTACGTGTTTGCTGTTAGACACGGTGTTGAAATATCATTTCACGCATAAAAACATTATTAACTGGCTAAACGCAGATTTACGGCACTTGTAGAAAACACAAAGTAGATCTTGCATGTGCATATGTGTAGATATTAAGGTTTATACGTACGTACATTGAATGTATATAGAAGTAATTTCAAAAAACACATAACTAATTACTTTGAATAAAATTACACATCAGACGTATTATGTTGGTACTTAACACCAGCAGTATGTAAATTTCATAAGCGTACAACAAAGTCAGCGAAAGATATTAGCGCTAACCGAATAGCTGTCACATACAACAAATATTTATTGTGACGCGCGAATGTGTACACAACTGATTATAAGCCCGACATAGTCCGACCGATTACATATTTGGATTTTTATTTCGTACATGCAAATTAGGTGTCGGTACTTTTGTATCGTCTGATTTATCGCGATTGCTATTATGATTATGTCGCATTGTTCGTCCGTTGACAAATTGCCGTACATTTACTGATTTTTAATCTTCCCATACCGGCATAAGGAATACCAAACAGACGGACGATTGCACAATCGGAGCCGAAAACGACAAATGATCGGCCATTGTGCAAGATAGATCTTACATTAGCCATTCTCATACGTTGGCCGCATTAGGTTTTGCTCTAGGAAACTTAGAGCATCCATGCTTGCTTCACCGCACATTGTTTATGATGCATGGCAGTTGTCTCGATTATCATAGATGTTAAAGAATTTAAAATCTCTGTGTAGTCGTAAATAAGAGCTTACCGTTCAATATTTAAAGGGGTAAAGCAAATCTTGCATTGAAAAAGGCGAATATAAAGTAGAAATACTTACAATGCCGGTAACGATAGCTTTAGTATGTATTACTATTCCACTATTACCCCATTTGTATTATTTGGAAATATTTATTTCATCACTTACGAATTCATTCAGCTCCAAATTATTAGTTTTTCTTCCATGGTTAAGACCTTAGCACTAAGCAAATATCACATGTCCAACCACTCATGCCTAATAGTTAAATGTACACTGACAGTGAGAGAAAAAGATGCGTTGAATTAACAAAAATCACATTGTTACGATCACGCTTGTTGAATTTACCGAAAATTTTGTTATACCAACAAAAATAGAGCACTGCATGAACTAAACATTTTTGTTAAAAATTTTTTGTTGAATTAACAATTTGAAAACGTTAAACAAGAAATTAAACAAATGAGATGCGTCCTGTTAACAAATTGTGGTTGTTCCCTGAACTAAAATAAAATTGTTGAAAGGAAAATGTATATGCCGTTGTTTTAACAAAACACAAATTCAATATAAACAGGAAGAATAGTCTATTTTACAAAGTACTTATGTTTACATTAACTCGGTGGATTTATTGTATCTACCACTAACATATCCTTGAATTGCTCGAATTCTATTGGCTATACTACCCACGTGCTGGACACCTGCTATGCAACACGTGCAAATGCATCTCAAACTACACATTTTGGTTTTATTCGTTTCTCATTAAATTAGATGTTTGAGCGTGCACCGTGTTGTGAGTTGTTAGCAAATTCAATAGTACATCTCAGTTATGGCAGATGAAACTATCGCGAACCTATTAAAAGAGTGGCAGTTGGATGACATTATTCCTGTATTTAAAGTAGTGCTGCAGATATCTAAAACTATCCGGATATCCGAATCCTTGGATCCGGATCCGCTATCCGAAATCTCGGGTCCGGATCCGCTATCCGATACCTCAGATCCGGAAATCTCGGAACAACTGAAGGGTCAATAGTAATTACCATTAAAGTAATTAGTAATTACCATTCAGTTGTTGGATAATAATTTGTATGTTTTATGTATAGTTATCGGATCTAGATCCCAGCACCGAATAGTATATGCGAATTCAAGAAACGGATCCGGATCCGAGGTTTCGGATAGCGGATCCGGATCTGAGGTATCGGATAGCGGATCCGGATTCGAGGTTTCGGATAGCGGATCCGGATAGCGGATTCGGATAGTGGATCCGGATAGCACTCAGATCCGGATATCCGGATAGTAAATTATCCGGATCCAAAATTATCCGGATCCGGATAACAGCTCTAGTTTAAAGGTAAGTAACCATTTCTTTATATTATAGCAAGAAACAAGTTATAAAATGAAATTGAACAATAACAAGCCATGCATTTTTTTTTTAAGTACACGAATATGGAGTTACTGGTGCTGTTAAAACAAACAAAAAAAATAGTAAAACAACTGAGTGTTCCTTTTGTGATTTTAAACTTGTTTTGAAGTGTATTTATTTGTATTATAGAAATGGCATACCCTTTATTAAACGCAATCGTATTAATTATTACTTGGTAGCTATAGCATTGACTTCGAATATTTAATCCTCGAAACCAGAGCTGTTCAACATGAGGCCCGCTACGATATTTTTTGTTGCAAGTTGCAAATGAATTAAAAGTTTATTTTTATCACAATGTTTATCTATGTAAATATACAATCAATTTAGTGTCTCTTAAATTAATGCTACACTGGTACTGTATCTATGCTTCACCTACGAAAATACGAGCAATTTGTTGTTAAATATTAATTTGAAAAATCTTTAAAATCTTAAAACAATACACAACGTTGACCAGTTATGTTTTATAGGCACATATGTATGTACATTACATTTAGTGTATTTATTTTTACTCTTTATTATGTTTGTGAGACGTATAGAGCCGATGTTTAAATGATTTTAAAGATTCACGGGTTTTGCTCCAGTTCTATATTCTAGCGTCATTAAAACCACCGTCAAGAATAGCTAGAAAAAAGGGTCAACATTGGAAATCGTCTACAGCCGAATCCCGTGAAAGTTTTATATTATTATGTGTAAAACAATATGTTTAAATGTGGTATCAATATTGATGAAATAATAAATTTTAAAAATTTTATATCTTCTTTTAATCTAAAATCCTGCTTTAATTGCCAATTTACTTGGAAGGAAAGATAACTGTTCATTTTGCAATACGGAAAACAATCCTAAATGGCCAGAGCCGCTGATTTATAATGGAAATAGTGATCCTACTTGTGTCTGGTTTGAAGGTATTTTTTTTTTCAAAATACAGGAATTTGAAGCAATTTTATTCTTTCAGGTATAATTGCTCGCTAAATTTTGTTGGAAATTATGGTATTGCACATAATTTTACCTTTTCAATGTAACTACTATATGATTGTATAATTATCTGTTTACGTGTACAGAAAGTGCAAAAGAATATAGTTTTATTTTTATTTAAAATTATTCGCAATATCATAGTTTTTCGTAAACTTTATATGGAGTAGTTTTACTTGTAGGAATACTATTGATCAAATTACTGTATTTCAGAAAAACCAAAAATTACGTTTGATTCAAGCACAGGCATTAGTTAAACTGACAATTCAATGTTGTTAAAGCAACACTTCTTTGCGGTTAACTCAATAAAATCACGACGTTTAACCGAACGAAATTATATGTTGGAGCAACAAACTCTCATGCTTACATTAACGAAAGTATTTCATTGTGTTAACAAAATTGTTTGGTTAATTTCACTAAAAAATTTTGTGCTCGCAACAAATTTGTTTTGTGAAACCAACAATTTCATATTGTTAACTTAACGAAAATAGCATGTGTAATGAAAGAAAAACAAATGTTGGATCAATCATTCGAGATTGTTAAATCAACCTGATTTACTTGTACTGACAAAACAGTTTTGTAAGTACAACCAAAAAAAAATTCAACATAACAAGCGTGTTTGCTTAAATCAACCAGTTCCATTCAGTTGATTTAACATGTGCAATATTGTTACATTAACCAAAATTTGTTGACAAAAGTCATTTAGTTAATTTAAACGCAAAATTAGGTTGACTGTATTTAAACTAAATTTTTGGTTGAATTAACAAAATTTTGGTTGATTCAACACATCTTGTTTTCTCAGTGTACTATTTCACTGGTTGATCCATTGAATAATTCATTCCTTGCAATATTTTTTTTTTATAAAAATCAAGCTTTCGGTCAACAATTTCTTGAAAATTAAGATTAGTCTTCAGCTTACAAAGAAATTTACAAAATAATCTCTAATTACAACTCGTATCAAATGGGTGAATACAGTAAACCTACTTTAAAAATGGCGTTACTGTAAAAATGCTGTACCTATATATAACAATGTAGTCATTTTATTGTAAAATCACAATAATTTTTCACTGTGAATATCAAAAATTAAAAAAAAAATTTCATGTATTACAGATCACAGCCAGAATATCTGTATATCCAGGAATAATATAACTAATTTTTGATTATTTTTATTTGATAGGTGCCTTGCCTGATCCTGCATTGAAATCTCCTACGTTTACCCAAAGCTAACATTTGAATTCTACTAATATTCTACTATACTTTAGCATCGCAGAATACATTCTGTCCATAGTATTCAGTTTTATAAAAAAGGATTTGGAACTCTTTATCAACCTATAAGTAGGTATATCGATTATCCAAGAAATAATTATCAGTACTTAATAAAAACTCTTCTAAATCATTTTTTTTTATTGAATTTTAAAATTCTACTGATGTGGAAGTGTTAGCTAATAGTTAATACCTATCTATATTTTTTATTACTTTTATCTGGTTTGTATACATATGCATAGGAGTTTCTGCATTGAAAAGCGTTTGCGTTTACCCAAAGCTAACATTCGAATTCGAGTAGTTTGCTTCATTTTATTTCACTTTAACGCTTGCAGTATAATCTGTCCATTGTATAGAGTTTTGTAAAAGAGAATGTAAAAGCCTTTGTCCATATACCTACACTACCGTTCATATATTTGGCAACGATTCAAAAATACAGGTTTTTTTTTTTAATTAGAATAAAAACAATCAGTTATTTGCACTTTATGAGATAGAAGATAATACTATTGTAAACTATGTTCATATATATATAGAAATGTATACCCTTCCATATAAAACTATTGGAAATAGTCACACAAAAAAAACAAAGCAACTTCTTTGTAAGAACCCTATCGATGATGATCTCATCGTAGGATAGTACATTTTCTTTGTTCGAGCTTATGACTCACGCGCTCTTCAATATACCTGCCCGTACGGTTTACCTAACAGAGTTAGTTTTTAGTTAGTTATTCGTCGATGTTCTTAGTAGTAAGATCGTGTTAATAAAACTGCGTTATTAGAAATTGTATTTTTAATTCCACAAGCCCTAATAACCAACACCTTCCACATAAAACAATTTGTTTTTTCGAGTTTTTCTTAGTCAGCCCAAATATATGAACGGTAGTGTATGTAGGTAGTTATATTGATAATCCAAAGGATAATCATCACTACCGTATAGAAACTCGGGCAGGCAAATGCGTAACTCGACGTGGGAAAGCTACTTATAACTAAAAAATATTCTAACTATCTTATTTCAAAAACCAAAATTAAGTCAATGTACTGCTGTGTACTGAATGTACAAACAAAAATGCCAAATGAAATTAAAAAAGGAAAAATTAAATTAGCTAGTTCAAATGATAACAATTTTTATAAGGCGCAAAAGAACAATTAAACTCAGGGTTACTATCATGGAAAGTAAAAATGTGGGTGAAAGAAATCTGACTTTCTTTTATACTCAAAAAAAAATTTTAAAAGGTTTAATTAAAAATAAAAGAACAGTATTTTGAATGACATAAAAATTCAATAATTTTATTGGTTTTTTAAAAAAAAAGAAAAAAAATTAATTACAAACTTTGCAGAAAAAGAACCTTGGACAAAAAGGTTCTGGTCTAAATCAAAACTGCATTTGCCTTTAAATTACAAAAGGACAATTCAAAATCCTTTTACAAAGCAACAGAAAACAAAAAGTTCAGGAACATAATAATTTTTTTTTCAATTCAATCCACGTGGTCTCAATATTAAAACAACTAAATTAAACGTGGAAAATTCTAGTAATTTATATAAATGAAAAATATAGTAGTAGGAAATTTTTTGTGGAGTTTCCGGCTTTTTTTAAAAAAACAAACTATTTTTCCTTTGATAACGTTTCGACCATATTATGGTCTTTTTCACAATCTTTTATTTTTTTTTTATCATGTTTCCAATCGTACTAATTATATTATGTTTTTACATATATAAAACATTTGTCAGGTTTTTTTATAATAGTATATGACATAGGTACATATTTAGAGACGAACAACATACATTTTGAATGTATTGTTGAATGTATTGTTGAATCAAAATGTATGTTGTTCGTCTCTAAATATGTACCTATGTCATATACTATTATAAAAAAACCTGACAAATGTTTTATATATGTAAAAACATAATATAATTAGTACGATTGGAAACATGATAAAAAAAAAATAAAAGATTGTGAAAAAGACCATAATATGGTCGAAACGTTATCAAAGGAAAAATAGTTTGTTTTTTTAAAAAAAGCCGGAAACTCCACAAAAAATTTCCTACTACTATATAAAAAACTGGCTAAAAAATAATCAACCAATAAATGAAAAATAAAAGCAAGCACAATGCTTTTATTCACCCAACCCGAGGTGATTAATAAATAATTACAAATCAGAAAAATTAACAACGAACAAAAAAATTAACTCTTTAAACTTAAAATATCTTCCTGCACGTAAACATAATAACAGATCTTATATCTAAATTGTGTACACAAAAATACAATATCAATTATTATTAAATGAGTTCCGTGATGAACGAAATAAAATCAGAAACGTGAATTCAAAACTTGAAATCAATAATCACAAAATGTCAGCAATGAAATATAACTTTATATATCGATCAGGGAACTGAACTCACAAGGTTAAACAATCGTATAAGTATAAAAATCTCAGATGCGTGCGATGCAACGCACACAGATCTGTCCGCAAACGGACGAAATCGCAAAACAAAACAATATATATACAATACCAGTGAACGCAAAATGTACACTTGACTGAAATTAATATAAACAACTGAACAATAAAATAAACAAATTAAACAATCCAAAATATTAACTAAATCTTATTTGAAAATAAAACAATTTGAAATTTCTCGCAACATTGACAAACGCTTAACGGAATGAACAAAAAAAAACTGAATTTACAAAAACCCGGGGTGCAAGACCACAGCAGTACCTACAAACATATAAAAGATAATTTATACAATTAACCGACTTAATATTTAAATCTAGCAACTTGTATTTTCTACTGATATATAATTTAATCCAGTACTTTCATTTTCAGCTTTTACTGAATGCCTTTCCGATATTCGTATCTCATATCATCTAAGCAAATCGGTAACGATCAGTTCAAACTGAATATGGAAGTTGCATTCACACCGCATCATTTACCCAATGCACGGCATGTTAAGTGACCCGTGTCCATTCTCTTTCTTGGCCGCCTCGCCATCCTGGATTACTATAATTTCTTTTTCTCGTTCCCTTTAGTGAAAATAACTCTGTCTTACCTCTCAACGTTATGTCCTGATCCGGACGTTTTACGAGCTCAGAATATAATCGCGAATGATATAGTACTCGGCGCACTAAAATTTAATGAACAATTCTGCAAAATTTGTACCGGACCGTATATTATTAGTCTCCGTTGCGATTTATTGCGCACTAAATTGGCAGTAATTATCCAGAAGAAAGCCCGAAATCGAAGCGCAGCGAGAAAAAGACTTATACGCATTGTCGGGTCATGTGTTTTTTCCTTCTTCTGCAAATTTATTATGGCTTTAATTTGAATTGAATGATTTGGAGACTTACGAATGAGTATAACTTTCACCGAGAATTATTGCAAACAATAATTATAAATAGTATATTTAGGTGATAATACAGTACCAAAATGGTTGTATATATGTAAGATTAAGATGTAGTATTCCACTGCGCCCTAAAAGATCTTTTGTATCCTACCAAAATGGCTAGGAAGCCAATTAGTGCTTGTTCGGGAAAACAAGTTAAGTAAAATTAGTTTACCTACACATTTTCTATCACGAAATGTCAATGTCATAAATTCCTTGACAATGTAACTAGATACGCATAAAGGTATAACAGATTTCTAAAATTAGAGGAGTAAGTCATTTTCACGATAATTTACAGAACCATTAGCACCTATGTGTCGAGAACACGGTATCAATAAACTTATAATAAAAAAGTGCTAGAAACAAATTGATTTCACAAATTAGAATATAGTAGACCATTTACATTTATGTAGGGTCGGTAACATAAGCATAAAATATACACAGAAAATATATAATGTAATATATAAAAGAGTTCTCTGAATAAATAAATGAAAAGAATATTTGCAACTGATAGTTAACATACCTTGATCACAGAAAACTTATATTGAATCGATTATACAAAATGTGTTATACCCAGCAGCTCTGACACTAATAACCTCCAATTCAAAAATAGGTATTTGAACGCAAAGCTAACGGCAAAGTAAATTTAACTATCTTGTTTTATGCACGTCAAAGGATATGAAATAACACGCTTTAAGGTATAATCTCTTGTAGATATATATGACAATTCCTGAATGGGACGACGACGATGTATTATTGACGTTAATATTTCATACGGATACCATAATTAGAACTTCGTTCACAGTAATTCAATATGCTTCTATTTATTTACACCTTCACCTTCCCATTACTTACAATTAGACACAACAAAGCGTAGTAATCATGATCTGCTTTGTTGAAACATCAACAGCCTGACAAGATACATGTTAACATAAATACACAAACATGTAACGCAGACATGAGCTCAACCTAAACATAATTTCACGGGAAATAATTATTTTACATACTAAAATAGACAACCTGATATGAATCTCAAGGAATAGACACTCGCAAAATAATAATCTTGTCAGGAAGATCTTAAAGTATACGACGAAAGGAAATAATCTTAGCAGTTAAAAATGTTTAAACTCGCTGATTGTACATAACTCCATTGTTTACTATTCATGAAAACAAGTTCATACACAGCAATATATGATGTTTAATGTATAAGAATTACTGATAGTAACCAACGTAATAGAAAGATCTTGACTCTAATTCTTGATATCTTCATATGAAAGAAATCTTTGAAAATAAAAATAAGAGAGGATACAAAATATTAAAAGAAAATGTTTGCTACTTATTGTTAGATAAAGTCTAAAATAAAACACATGGTGCTTTTTTATTGTTGAAGTTATACTTCTAGAAAAATACTAGAAAGGCAACAAGTTTTTACCTCTCATATAGCCAGAGTTAACTTTCGGCTGTTTTTTTTTTCTTTGTGGAGGCCGTCTGACAAAGTCTCCGGTAACATTGCAGCTTTGTATTATTGACTATGCTGTAGCTAAATATCAATCTAAATATTATCGTATATGTCTGTTGTTTTTATCTCTAGCACACATCTCAGTGATATAGAGTTCAGCCTGAAAAGTCGTTGTGTGTTGTCCAGGGCTGTAGTATTTTCTAACTCTTGGATTATGACGGAATATTCATGCACCAACACCCTACTCTGTTTTTGAACCGTCGCGTCGTCCATAAACCAGCAAGTGTCTGCCTGCGTCAGTGTTTTTTGTTGTTGTACCTCCATTCCTTTTTATTTGGAAAGGTGGTAGTGAAGTATGCATCGATCATTGGTCGAATACACGTCATGTCTGATGGCGTTCCCAGTATACTGTCGGAAGTGACCGATTCCAACAGCTTCTTAACCATACAGATCTGCATATATGGCAATTGATTCGCGATGTGCCATATAAGTGGAATGTGGAGTCCGTTGCAATAGAGAATGGTACATGACATCACATACGCAATGATCGAATATTGGTAATCTTCGTTGCTAAGCAACAACAAATGGGAGCCTCATTAAAAGTGCTAAAAGTCACACTACACGAAGATTTTGGTGAAGATATGTATCATCTTCTATTGCAAAGGACCTTAGTTGATCTGGCCTTTTTTCCACAACAATGTGCAAATGTGGTAGGTCCAGAAGACTTTCCAGTACCACTCACGGAGAAGAAGACATTGCTCCTGGATTTCCATACTTGCAATTTGTATACAAAAGATTCTTTCAGGCAAATACTTACCAAAATTAACTGGCACCTAGAATTACACCAAACGATCGGTGACAATGCTTTCGATAAATTCTTTGCACTATTTAACGACTCCTTCAACCAGGCAGCATTTCTTGTCAAAAACAAAATGATAAAAGAACAAACGAAGCATCGGCTGTTGAGGAACGGTAACATAAGAGAACAGAAGTATACTGTTGACTGTACACAATCTGTAGCGCCCAGGCGATTGAATGTACATATTAAATATAAAAAAAAACTTACAAAAAGACCATAGAAGATACAATAAGGTGAGCTAACGATACACATATACAACAGGCGACCAAGAAACAGAAAGCGATGTAATAAACAGAGAAATGCAACCGAAAAGACGCAACATAAGCTCCACAGAATTGACTACTCAAAACATGAGTGAGGACATTGCTAATATAGCAAATACTGAGCAAATAACCAACAACCTAGATTACAAACAATATCTCAAGAAAAAGAGAGTTAAAGTTTCAAATTCCATGTTTATGAGGGGAACAATAACTCACGAAATCGAAGAAATAATAGGGAGCCTTAAATCGAAAGTTTGCGAGGGTATATACGGGCATTCAGTTGAGATGTTTTAAGGAGTAAGGCATTAATAAATGGTCCCATGGCGTATGCCATAAATCAGTGCTTACAGTAGAGCAGATTTCCGGACGTTTTGAAGGTTGCGATAGTGATCCCTGTGCATGCAAAAGGGAGTAGAAATGAATGCAAAACATTCAGACACATTGCAATACTACATACTAAAAAATATTACGGAAAATTCCAGTAACGTAAAAGGTAAAATTGCCAAAAATTGGGAAATTTACTAGAAAACTTGAGGTATTTTTTCTAATTTTTGGTAAATTTACCCTATATATTACTGGAATTTTCCGTAGGAATTGCAAATATTTTTTTAGTGTGTACCAGCGCTGTCAAAAGTTGTTGTGGTAAACGTCAACAGCATTGATAAATTTTGTGGGAGAAATGACGACTGCTATCGACATTGGGGAATCAGTGGGAGCCACCTTCTTGGATCTTAGTAGGGCGTTTAACCTAATATACCATTCTTCCTGTGGAAGTTAGAGTATTATGGGGGTGAGGGGAGTGTCTTTGGAGTTATTGGAATCATACCTGACAACCATGAAGCAACAGGTTTTTTTTTTAATGGGAAGGCTTCTGAAATGCGGGGAGTCCCACAGAGCTCAATATTTGGTCCAATCTTAGTCGCGACATTTACTAACGACCTTCCTGATAATATCACCTCGTCTACATGTATCCTATACGCAGATTATACAACGTTTGTAAAAGAAACCCATAACAAACAAGATTTACATGTAGAAATTGACACGGCAGTGGAGCAGGCAGAAGGAACTAGGCTCCTTGCTATAATTTATTTAAGTTAACGTTGGATAAACCAACCATTTGATGATATCTTCGACGTTGGCAAATGAATCACCAGTTGCCAAGATCCCTGGGGTGGCCATTCAGAGCAACCTGAAGTGGGAAAGCCATATGGAGGGTGTGAGCAAGCGGCTAAGCTCCGTAACATATACCATTCGTAAGCTGTATCCTATAACTTCGCAGTATAGCGTAAAGATCATTTATTACGCCAACTTACTCATATCCTAGAGTAGAGCATAATTGTGTGGGGTAACAGTCGACATACAGATGGACTCTTTCAAATACAAAAACAAACCGCAATCAGAGCCTTATACGGAATATGGGATCAACGACAAAGAGCGAGAGACTTGTTCAGAAGATGCAATATCCTTGCCCTGCCCTGCATATACACTCCGCCAAAAAAGTATCGCATAAACTAAAAAAGGGCATTTATGAACCAAGATATTTTTATACGTTCACAAAAAGTTTGCCTCGTGTATGTGAACTATAAAAACACTAACAAAATAATGGAACTTAGCGTTTTTACTTTTCTTTTTTCCTAAAAGAACACATTTAGAAAAATGCATATGTGTAAGGTTTGTTCAGTTGTTTATTGAAAGTGTTCCTATACGGACAAATTTTAAAGTGCGAAGTCAGAGTTCTGTACCAACGCTTTTAAAACTAAAATGAGCAATTTAACTTCAGAACAAGTGGCTGCTATAGTTGCTTTAATCGAAGATGGACGATCTCAAGCATACGTTGCTAATTTGATGAACATCAATCAGTCAAGTGTTTCTAGAGCCGTAGCCAGATATAGGGAAACAGGCATTTACAGTAGAAGACCTGTACCAGGTCGTCCAAGATGTTCTACTCGCCAAGATGACCGCTATTTACTACTACAAGCATTACGTCGAAGACATGTAACTGCGAGACAATTGCAGAACGACTTGGCTAGAGTCAGAAATACTCGTGTGAGTACTCAAACTATTCGGAATAGGTTACGACAGAGTGGATTAAGAGCTAGAGTAGCTGTAATAGCCCCTCGTCTCACTAGGAACCACCGAGTGGCTCGCTTAAGGTTTGCCAGAGAACATGTAAATTGGAACATTAATGACTGGGCCAATATACTCTTCACAGATGAGTCAAGATTTGGTCTTTACACCTCAGATTGGCGTATCTCAGTGTACAGACGAGACGGTGAGCGCTATTCGCAGTGTAATATCAGACCTAGACCTAATTTCGCAGGTGGCTCTATTATGGTTTGGGGAGGCATCTGTTTAACAGGTCGTACAGAGTTAGTACCAGTAGACAGAGGTACACTGACTGCCCACAGGTATATAACGGAAATTTTAGAAGAACATGTAGTACCATATGCGCCAATTATAGGAAACGAATTCATGTTAATGCACGATAATGCACGACCGCATGTTGCAATAATCGTCCAGGAATACCTTAACGATGTTGGTATTCCAGTTTTAGATAGGCCTGCGATAAGTCCGGACATGACCCCTATCGAGCACGTGTGGGACCTCCTTCACAGACGGATACGAACCCAAAATGTTGCCCCAGCGGACCTGCATGGACTAGAAAATGCTGTCCGTGACGAGTGGGAGAATTTGGATCAGACTTATATACGGAGGTTAATCGAATCTCTGCCAAACCGTATGCGAGCGGTCATAAGAGCCAGAGGTGGCAATACTCAGTATTAAAAGCTACTGTTATGACATTTTTCTTTCTAAAATTATAATTTCTTGTTTTAATAAAAATCTCAAGTATGAGTTCTTGTTTTTATTTGGCCTGTATTTTATTTAAACAATCATAGAAATTATATCTTAGAGCGCATTAAAGTATATTTACAACTTTATGCTACAAACAAAGATGCTGCGATACTTTTATGATTCAAAATTAAATTATGCGATACTTTTTTGGCGGAGTGTATGTATGTATATACTGGCCGCGATAAAGCACCTTGTCGGTAGCCCTACCATTTCCATTCTGATCACCACACACGGAGAAAGACACAGTGGTTCCCGTTCATCGTACCCAGCGCATTTCCATTGATGAGGATGCCGTGAAATTATATAACTATATCCCCACAGAAATAAGAAGCCGGTCACCAAGATCCCTGGTGCTCTAGGTAAAGAACTACCTCACCACCGAGGCTTTGTACGGTTTGAAGAATTTTCTGCAGTTCGTGCTGTTGTTTAATTAATCCTGTGCTCAAGTTTGCTCGTCTGTATTGCATATACTTCTTCATTTAATCACTTTTGTGTATATATCCTTCATTATTTTATTTATGTCATATTTACCATTTGTATGTTATATGTCTAATTGTTTGTGTAGATACATATAGGTATTACTACTTTATATATTTGACGAGTACATTGCTATGTAGCAGTTTAGGAAATAAATATGAAGTATGAAATATAGATGTAGGTTTTGCTGTGGCTCTGACTTGCAGCGATCAAGAGGTATATGAACCCTATAAAACAAAAGAAACCCATATTCGGTTTCCTAGACTCACGAACCAGCACTCTAGGGTAAAACAATCCATCTTTAATCGAAATAAAGCTACAGTACGATCTTAAAAAATAATTACCTTAAGTGTCAGATAAGTACATAAAATCATACAAAGTATAATTATTCTTCACAGCATTTTATGATTTTGTGAAGTATGCTCTATTTATAACTACCAGCAAAAACGGTATCGAAATTTAGAATATAGCGTGACGCAAACCCAGCATTTTATAGACGAGAAAACTTAATAACTGTAAAAATCCGGAAATTTAGATTTTTATCTACGTAATCACTATGATTTGCATGTAATGTAGATACGTATGCAAATAAAATATTCTGGTAATTAAATATCCCATGCAACAAATTTGCGGCTCTTTAGTAACGACTTCTCCAAACAGAAATCCTGTTTGCTTGTATTACATAGTATATATAGGTTCATAGAAACTATAAATGTGCTACCACTCAGCTCAATGAAATAGCAATATTGATATAGTCGTCGACATGCATACGTAATGTGGTTTTTATAATAAAGTATGTACAAAAATTTGTTTATCTAGAAGCGTATATTCCCAGAATAATTTATTTTTATATAGGTACTCTAATTTAGCGGGAATTTTTAACGGTACTTTACCCGCTTGATTATCATGATATTTCTAATATATATTTGTATTTGCCCAACACGTACAATTTAATTAAGCAAACATGGCCGTGAAATTAAGTAGTTTTAACGGCAAAGTAGTGCATAGAAATGTATTTTCATGTTCGTATTTTGCGATATATCAATAAGATTGCAACAGAATAACTAATATTTTATTGATAATGCCTTTTTGTGTACAATATATTTTGAAAGTTTAGACGATGGGATGTTAAGACGTCAATGCTCATGGTTTCAACTGGTAACATTTACGAATCTGATAAAATTTCACTAATAATAATAGTTTCATATTTGTTAACTGCTTAGCGGCAGAGCTTTAGAAGTTTTCACTATTTTGCAATTTCAATGGAAGTGCTTCAGAAACTTTATCTCCAAATTTTGAAAGCATTTCTTATTTGGAACCAATGAAGTTTGTCAGCACTTTCCGCATGTTGGAATTGGTGATCATGGCGTGAGTCGCCGTCACGATATTTTAAAATGACATCACTAATCGAATGATAAGGGTTACAAAGGTTATAAAACGTTTACAGTATCTGTCTATTGCGGGGTATTCCGAAAGATTTAAAAGAGGCTACAGGTGCTGTTTTAAATAATTAAATATTAATAATATAATCAATATAATTAAACATTAATTAAAAACCAATCCATAGTTACTACAGGAATAACTCATTAGTTTAAATGTAGAGTGCAATATTATAAAATGTAATTAAAACCGGTAGCCCATGATTATCCTTCATAGGTAAGCACAATAGCGAACCCTTATAATCCGATTAGTACGAATTGGGGTCATTTTAAGATATCCTGACGGCGACTACAATTACGTACTAAATTTTATTAAAAGTTAGCCAATAACTCAAGACTTTTATCAGCCCTCATCTGATTTTACATTATCTATGACAACAGTCTGCTTTCTATTAGTTAAATAAGATTCAAAAACTTTTAATGAATCTCCTCTTATACCATAATAAAGAAGCTTCATGCCATGAGAGACACTGACTTATTTTTAAAGTACAGTAAAACCTCTACTTACGGACACTTCTCTAATACGGACACTCCTTATTACGGACACTGTTTTAATGTCCGAAGCACTTGCTACACATTTTGCATGTAAAAAGACCTCTGTAATAAGGACACTCCCTAATACGGACGCGGACAGTATCTTCAGATCCCAGGTAAAATTGCCAACCTCTTAATCCGGACATTAAAACCTCGTTACCAAGATCCATCATAAACACAATTTACATTAGGAAGTCGTTAAAATAATCCTTTTGAAAATAGACATAAATGGTATGTACCTAAGTTTAATCTTTTGGTAGTTAAAATGTTTGTACTATATAAGACAAAAGTCTTGCATCAGATTTGGAAAGGCATATAAATAAAGAGAGATAGGTATAGACCATCAATGAACTTGTGCGAGCGTAATATAAGCTTTGTTCGCTGTGCAGTCAGCAACTATCCACAACTGAACGACGCATGCGTAATAACAATTAAGCGTTCGCAGTGCTACAATTTCGGATTTGGACCGTTTGCAATTTAGAATTTGGTGTTCGCACAGTGTCAAATTGTAGTCAGTAACAGTTGGTGATTAATCCAAAAATTTCACGGATTTCTTGTGGATTTCAAATCCGCACATGCGCATTAAACGAGAGAGATAAAACAAAGCGTGTTGAAATATGTTTTCTTGTGTTTGTGAGGGGATAATCAAAAGATCGACCATACCGAAACCTGTAAATTATATTTCTTGAGTGGCAAAGCAATCAATAAATACTTTCGTATTAAAGATTTACCATCCATATTAATCCTGTTATTTTCACAAAAATACAAGCCAATATTGAAATTGTTATGTATCAAAGGCCAGATAACAAACACAAACTTTAGGTTATACCCTTGTTTATATACCCAGTTATATCGAAGTTCATGAATATTGGAATATAAACTATGTACTCGACTTTTTTTTTTTTTGAACTTAACTCCCCTAATGCGGACACTCCTTTATACCGGACACTTTTCAAAATCCGGTGAGTGTCCGTAATATAGAGGTTTCGCTGTATCTATATTATTGCTCGTATAATAAAGAAAATTTATCAAAATAGCTTAGTAGATTTACGTTTTAAAATTTCTTCAAATGCTTTAGTTAAGCATAGTAGTAACACTGACATATACTGTGATATAATCTCAAAATTAAATACAATTATTTAACTAAGAAACTATAAATATGTAATTTAAAAATTAGAATAAATCCATAACTCAAAAGTTTTACAAACACATCAAGCAGAAATGAGAATCATAATTTTATTAAAGCATGTTGTAAGTTACATTTTAGTTTTCTTTAAATTCAGATAACAAAATTAGGAGTTTCGAGAATTTAAAATCGAGACAGAATTTTACTAATTACAAGATTATTCAAGCTCAAAGCTACGATTAAAGACGTAAGAAAACTAACAGTGAGTAGTGCTTACACAATTTTTAAAAAGATATTTTACCTTGAGTAAGGTAGGAATATCAAAGATATTATAAGCCCTAAGATAATTTTCCGTATTACGTTAGATTTATTTATCGAATCTTTCAATCGATTTCACCATTTAAAGACATTCATTCCTTTTATATATTTGTCCAGAACCTAGAATTTTAAAACGGTTAACTGATTTAATTTACACAGTTCCACAGTTAAACAGAGCTCGATTTCAATAATTATAAGTTAAGTTGGCTACAAACAGTAAATTCTTTTTTGAACCACGTCCAAAAATTGTGTTTATATCTTATTGCTGACTATTTCTAATTTTAATATAAACTGTTTAATTTACCTGATTATATTTGTGGTTTCCTTGAAAATATTCAACTCGCCGATTTTCCGGTAATCACTAGATTTGGCGGCAACAATTCGTTACCCAGTTATTTTTAATTTAACCGTAATTGTTCATTGTGACCAATGTAAGAAGTTTCCAAATAAAGCGGAAAATAAGCTATATTTAAGTTTATTAAAAGTAAGTAGCCCAATGTAACGTTCAAACGAATCAAAAGTCTTTTAATTTTATTTCTTCGCATTTCTTTAGTATATTACAAAATATACAATGTCTAAAATGTCAATTAGGCAATGAAATATCCCCACTGCACTCCCTCTCAGCTATATTTTCGTATTGCGTTTGTTTTCTCTATATATGTACAGGTACGTACATCAACATAAACATGTGTAGGTTGAGCAATTTCTTTTCCTGGGCGCTATGTCGGTGTACAAAAGAAAAGAAACAAGTGACTTGCATAATTTATAAATCTAACACGATGCACTTGTATCTAAAATTAAAGCACCTTGCGTCCGCCACACATCGAAACGATGTTCATAAGCTAAAATATCCAACGAGTTGGCTCTGAATAGGATTATATACCGGCCTGTGTTACCTTAGTATATACCTGTATATTCACAAAGGTATATTATGTACCGACCCAGTACTATTTTCTAATGAATTTTAATGAATATTTACACATGTCTTCGCACGCCCAATCGACTGGGATCGGTCTTTTCTATAATAGCGAACACACCCTAGATAGATACGGCATACAACGTGCAGCAATAGCTCTTTTCCCTATCCGTTGTTGCCGTTGTTCCCGTTATCTACGAGATCTATTTCTAATTCTATTATTATGGCGCTGCACTTCGAGTTGTGTGTGCAATATAATAATGAATCACATCGGAGCTCTTTGAGCGATTCTCATAAATATGCTTAACGTAATCGCTTTGTCATAACGTTAGGTATTTTACCGGTTTCGTTGCCTCATTAATGGTAAACGGTGGTATTTGTCACCTCACTATATCGTGCGGATTTAGCTGCTTCGTGCATTATCTACTTTAGTGTAGGTTATATTTTCAGTAGTATATCTTGTAGTTTGTTCTATTGAACGGTTAAAAAGTTATAGCATGTAATATAGGATAAGGCAGGGAAAAGCATCTATATAATATCAGTGTATAGCCAACGATAGCAACGCCTTAGAATTGCAGTACCGCGAATTGCAATTTATTTAGCTACAAGATACATGGCAATCAAAGTAATTTGAAAGATATACTGAGAAAAACATCTTCAAATGGCTCACACTCCTGACATAATTTTGTTAAAACTCCGGAGAATATTTTTGGTTTTGCACAAACTACAGGGTCCTGCAATAGTACGTCAGACTTGCATAACTCTTTTACGAATTAACTGCAATGATTTCCCCTAATATAAAAAACGTAGCATTCCAAATGTTGATGATTGTGAGGTAGCAATAGTAGTGAAATAGACAGTAGATCTTTGAAATTCTTTTTCAACTTTCAACTAGCGTGCATATTTTGTGCTGAAATTATTAATTTTTGGCTGCTATCTAGATGCTAAATTTGTGCAAAGCAGACGGACCTTTCCTTTTATTTCTAACTGATGCGAATCTGGTAGATCATTCTCTTGTGCAACTTACAACAAACAAACTTATAGACAAAAGATCAAGCTATAAATGATAAGGTATGTAAACTATATACTGCTTGGCTTCCGAAGTCAAACCGCGTCCTGGAACTACTTCAGAACTGCTTCTTCCGTTGCCGTTAATCTCAAACTGATAATCTGACACATAGAGACGGTCCACTGAACCACTTGTTTTACCTTTGTAAACACTGCCGCACGAACATGAAATCCGGAATTTCAAGAATTTACGCTATATTTTATTCTAAAGCCAGTATATCAGATGTGTATAAAGGATACCATATCAGCGCAGCATATTCGACTTTGTTTATAACATATGTAAAGTATAATGACTTAAGTAGAGATGTATCCCTAAAATACTTTGAAATGCGCATTATAAATCCCAGCGCTTTGTAGGTCTCGGCACAGACTGTGGTGATGTGGGGCTTGAACGTCATGCCAAAATAGAATAACACACCAAGATCTCGAACTTCAGTTTCACGTTTTAGAGCACTGCCATTAACATAGTAGGATGATGTATAAGGTGAATGAGAACGGCTATAGGTGACCACACAACACTTATCAACATTCAGTGTGAGTGCAGATCTCGCGCACCACTCCACCAATATGTCCAAATTACGCTGAAGTTTGTTGGTGTCAGTGATATTTGAAATTTCAAAATAAATTTTGATGTCATCAGCGTATGCAAGAATAGGTCCCTCCATTTGAAGAAGCAAGTCGTTAATATACAATACAAACAAGAGTGGGCCTAGGTTGGAACCTTGCGGGACACCAGAAGGTAAGATATACTCATCAGATCTATACCCATTATAAATCACGTAGCACTTCCGCTGAGATAGATAAGAACATATAAGTTCTAAAGCAGATCGGATAAAACCAAACGCATCCAGTTTGCGGATAAGGATTTCATGCTCGATCAGATTAAATACCTTGGATAGATCTGTATAAATGACATCTATCTGCCCACGCCTATCCAGCGCTTCACTGATCTGCTGAGATATTACGGCTAACGGTTAGATGTAAGAGGTAGGTGTTGGTTTATGGTACGTTAGACGTGGTGTTTAGAATAGTTGTTTTTCATTAGGATTTCCCTAACATGATGGGATACTTCATGGGATAAGGAATGAGATTCAGATATGGCAATGTCCTCTGTACTGAGGAATTTATGACTCCGTTCTTCTGAGTAGGATGATGGTATGATAAGGCATTTAGGTAACGTCGGAGTGTATAGGTTTGCTGTAGACGAAATGTCCAAACGAACGATCAGAACGGCGATTTACTGGGACATCTAAGAAAGGACCGAAAGACCATTCGACTCCACTTCCATTGTGAATTTAATGGAACTGTATTGGAAATTAAGTATTGGAGGAACAGTATCTAAGGACCATGTGACCGAGTCCAAACCAGCATTTCGGTGTCTGGAAATACGAGATTAGGATTTATTGCTTAAATGTCTCCATGAAAATGTTGGCTGCAACAGGGGAAAGTTGGAAAGCAATAGCTACGTTTAAAAGTTGTTCATAGTAGCAGCTTTGGAACTGGAAATAAATATAGGTAAGACAGATTTCCACCAAGTCAGCCAAGTTTTCAGCTAAGAAATGAGAAGACAGGATCTCATAGTTCACCTGGATAGTATCGGATATGGTAAATGAGGATTGCACATGGAAACTAACAAGCAAATCATTGGGATTTGCTGTTAGTCCACTTAGTTTCTGTACAAATTTTTTTGAGTTTCAGATAAAGGAATCGCTGTACAGGGTTTTAAGGTGTTTGTATTGTTTTCATTATTCGTTGTTATATAATTTCAAAACCAACTTAAATATCTTTAACATATACAATAATATCGTGAGGAGTAAGGTATAAAATGCTAAAATTTGACTTAATTCATTCCATATTATTGCAAAAAATTAAAAATAAATTATACTTTTCAATAAAAGTAATATGCATTAAATACCTTAGAATAAAAGTGTTTCTAATGTTTATTTAATATTGCTGGATACACTGCCTTACCACTGTCATACAAAAACTTACTTTTTAGTTCTAGCTCAGTTGAAGAAATATACTTTATTTACTTAAAAAAATAACCCAGCTCGTTCCCAACATTTATTATTACCTATTTTAATTTAATTAGTTAGAAGGATTAATAGCTTCTATCACATAACAAAGTTTTAAGGCTGTCATCTACGCTTATTTTCCATTATTTATAAATACACCAACTGCTTTCTAAAATCACAAGAAAACCTATCGTACCATGACAATTAGCCGACGCAATATTACGATCAATTATTCCCGATGGGGAATTCATATATTCTGCTTTTATTCTGATCTATGAACCGTTCGCCTTCTTTTGTTTTGGAATTTATCGTGATTGACAGCTTGGTTACTGGCGACATTGGAGCTTAACTTATGTCTTACATTGCCTTGTCATGTTGCTTGACGGCAATGTTTTTAGCCGCGTACAACAGTTTATATGTTCTTCGTTTCCGTGTGTTCTTGTTATCCGCTTAAGGAATAAGTAACAATTAACAAGAGATTTGTTGGTGTTATTGTGATTCGGAGATTAGAGATAGATGATTCCATGGATAGCTTCAACTTGCTAAAATGGTATATACGTGAAGGAGTTCTACAAAACGTAACTGGTCAGTTCTAATAATCCAAAGTATTTCTTTTGTATAAAAATGAATGATAACTGAAAACCTTGATTTCGTCCTCACCTGTGGACTTTTTCTGATTGTGGTGCTTCACGCGGCCAAGAAGCAATATTTTCTGCTCAATGATTTCGAACACAGCTTTTTAAGTGCACGTTGCTGACCGGATAGAGATGTTAATTTTGCCATTTACATATGCCCGAAGTCCTTTTCGATGTAAGTTAAGGTACCGGTTTGTCTCTCGTGAACGTGCTCTATATTAAACGATGAGGCATTTACGTTTATCATAGTGGAACGGCTCCGCCCGACTGAAAAATCTTAAACTATCACATTACGCGGTTTATTGAGCGGTTCTGCTATCAGTTCGACTATAAAATGGCGATACATATTATTTATTTACGCGGACTTGTTTCGTACCTACCGATTTCGAATTGTTTTGAACGGTGGTACATCGCTTTAAATAGCAAATTTAATTTCCTGTTGTGTGGTATGTACGGTGGAAAGATTTACTCGCTCAAGTGAACCCAGAATTTTAATTGGTACATTGGTCACTATCGCTGTTGGTGGTTTCTAAATTGCCTGTTGCAGCTGAATTATAGGATATATAATTTTGCTTTTCGCAATAGAATGCGAGATAACATGTAATCGCCGTATATGGCTATGCGGTTTTTACAAGTATTAAGAGTGGCGATAATACGACAATGCAGACCTAATAACCTGTTATTGTTCTACTTATTTTAATAGAGCAATTACATACTCAATTTAACTGAGAGAAGCACTTGGAAAAATTCCTTTTGAGTTTGCTTGTGTGCTTTAAGTTTTAGTAATATGACTCCATTTATTTATTCATTTGAACTTTTACTTACATGGATAAGAACAATCCTGCTAAAACTCTCTGCTGCTTTTCATTGAAAAACATTTTTTTCCCAAATTTCAGTTATCCGAAAGTTTAACCTAAAATAAAAGCTTTCCTTTGAGCGGAGTAAAATCTTCTTTACTATATAGATCGTTCAGGTTTGTTTCGCTGTCAACTTAACTGGACTAGTTTAGAGTACAATAACTTTTTAGAACAAACAAGTTTAAGCGTTTATTGGAAAATCTTTGTTTATCAGAAAATTTACTGTTCTTTAATTAAAAGAATGGTATGGGAATGAGAAAACCTGCTCTATGTTTCAAAAAAATATTTATTTCACTGTATTAGAAACTTTGAGATAAATTACATTGCTGCCAATCAATTAAAAATCTTTCTACCAGTGGTAGCTTATTATACAGTTT
The DNA here is from genome assembly GCA_949128085.1 of Cetonia aurata. Taxonomy (NCBI): domain Eukaryota; kingdom Metazoa; phylum Arthropoda; class Insecta; order Coleoptera; family Scarabaeidae; genus Cetonia; species Cetonia aurata. The sequence continues at coordinate 50,591,016 of OX421884.1, read as the reverse complement.
TCACTACAAATTCTGCAAGATAATTAGATGGATTATCATAAACATTGAAGAAGAAAATAATTCATAAACATATTAGATTAAATTTAGATTTGAATTGTGATGACTCCATCTAACAAGATGCTCTCCAATTTTGCCTTCTTTAATTTACCTTACTAACAGAACCAATCAGTTGAAATTAAATAAGAGAAGTGTCAAACACTTCCATATACTTTTGAACACAATTATTTCGCCTGCTTACGTTATCGAAGATCAAGTTTTATCCTGAGTTCGTACATTGAAGATTCTCGGTATAACCTTTGACAAAATATTGACCTTTAGAGAATACATTGATTATATTTCTTTACTAGCATCTAAACGCTTAGGATTCATCCTTCGCGACTAAATGGCATATCAAAATGGGAAACCCTTTGTTCCTCCTTTGTTGTAAGCTGTTTAGAGTAGAACTCTATGGAGTGGTCGCCGTACTATTTATACCATCAGCTAGTTGGGGAGAGAACACAATGTTGTTTATGCTTTAAAGTTGATAACCTGTACCCAAATAGAGGAACTGAAAATCTAATTAATTTAAGTCTTGAATTTTTACATTTTGTGTATTTCATAAACCCTTGGGCATTAATATTACTATTATTTATCATTATTAAACCTATCATCTACTAGTAGCTATCTACTCTAGATTAATGCAAGCCGAGTAGTATCTTGTTGTAGTTTCTTATCTTGTCCGAATCAGTTAATAGCATCCGCTGCATATACGTATTTTCTCTATAATGTCTAGTTAGTAGCCCTATCATCGTTATAACAGTCTTCCTGTCTTTATTCAGTTAATCCTCCGCAAATTTAGGTGTTTGTTCCCTCAAGAACTGTTTTGTTTGTCTTTGAGCTTGGACTTGTATCAATTCATAGATGGACTCTGTTATTTCTGATTTGATATTGCCGAAGGAAGGGCCAGCTTCGGTAAATATCTTTAACGTTCTCCTTTAACCAATACATTTCCTACGGTATCCTCTTTTAATGCCCATATGGCTGGGCGCTCAAGCGAATACTGTTTTCCATTGGGTGCCCACTTGGTACATGCAGTCCCAAACCAATTTGCAGTCAGCTCTTGTGGAATTAATTGTTTTTAGTGTTGACTGTCTAAGAATGTAGCGGCATTCTTTCCTACATATGCAGTATTGAATTGCGGCAACCTCAACTTGAAACACCGTCTTGCCTCCACTAAATCCCCGTTCTAAACATTCTCTTAATTTATTACGGCTTCTGAAATATTATTAGTCTTTAAGCTGGTAGTACACTAGTATCTGCTTTTACCGGTGGGCCTTCTTTTTCCAGGCAGTTCAGTGTAGCTCTAGGTTATACTTCTAAACCATGACATCACTTGGCTTTTCCATAAACGAGAGATATTATCCGTATCTAGCTGTTCATGAGTCTATTAGCTGCAGATATACCTATTCCCTGTATATAAATGAGTGACGGTTACATGTTTGGAATTACCTCTATTGTGGCAGTAGGAGTCGACCTCATCGCATCTGTGGTACACCGCCAAGCAGGTCTGTTAATGGGTTCTATATTAGAACGAGTTATGCAGGGCTGAACACACATTGAAGGAATGTTAAACTGTTTTGAGTGAAGAATCATGGGGGCATTGGCTAAGGTAGAACGAATGGGACGGTTTTTCCAAGTGAAGTTGGCGTGAAAATGGAAACTTACTTTCTACAAGAAAATCGTAAGCTACAGTGACAGTAAGTTGCGAAGACAATGTCTTCTAGTCTCTATGCTAAGATTAATGTTTATGCTTACCACTCTCGATGGATAAAACGATATTTCAGTTCCTCTTTCATACAGCAGGATCGCTAGACTGAGCTTTTGGCATGAGGTTTATTCAGCATAGATTCTTCAGCATATTCGTGCGATTTTGCCGTGCCCAATCTAAATCGCTTGGTTTTGGAACGTCCGAATTATGGATCACATCGACCCAGATATTTCAAAATTCACCGTAAACAGGAATCTACAATTCCCGAAATTATAAATATGGCAGAATCAAAGGAAATTTGGGTAAGGTCTGAGGTTAAATGGTAAACTTAAATCGGAGAGAACAATATATCGAATCAGCCAGGGTACTTAGAGGATTCAGTGCCTCACCCTTGTTACGATAAGGTAACATAAACCAATGACTTAAAAGAGAATTCCAATAGAAAGCCAAATGTTCGTTTCATTCTTTCTTCCAGTAATGGACTCAAATAAATACTTTTTGGAAACAATGAAATATTTTTCTTATTGATATTCTGAAACTTATTTACACCAGATAATGGTAAATGCAGTTGTAAAGAAATATTTGTCAATCATTTGGTTCAAAAGAAGAATAAGGTTTTATACGCAAAAAAAAGAATTACTTTATCAAAGAATTCGATGCTCTGGTGAGAATAATTGCTTCTTTAAGTTTAAGCAAATGAACTGTTAACGAACGTTTATGGAAAGCTTTTTGACTTAATGATATAATCCTTGAATAAAAGCAGCGCATCATTCAAACAAATAATTGAAAAAAAAATGCTTTTTTCATTAGAAGTAAATTTCTTCTTGGGTGAAGACAATATTGCTTTCAAACAAAGAAATACCATTATAAAATAAATTCCTTTTGTTTAAGGAAACATCTTTTTTCATATTTTACGCTTTTGTATTAAAATATCAATAAACTTTGTATGCTTAAAGAGTAGGTATAGCTTCAGAGTCGTGTTGTATACCTACATAATGTAATACCTAAATTACATGATCTCCAATTAACTTCAGATAGTTCCTATACTCCTTTTCTGCTAAACTACGTAGTGAATTGGCAATTAAAGTTATGTAAATTCCTACATCTTTATATGTACGTGGTATTATATGCAATTACAGACTTTTCTTTATTCAGACTGCTTTTTACCAGTACCAACAGAAAATAGGCATTCAATTATGCTTCCAAAGTGCTAATATAGATGTTAGCGTGATGCAACCTTATAAACATCAATAGCACACATTCTGAGAAGTTGATTTATCCTAATTAGAATCCTGGGATGTTTTCGCCAATCCCCTAATGCTTCCATTGCTGTACACGCGTAAATATCAGACTTTTTGGTATTTTCTTTCAATTACTTCATGAAACGCAAAAGGAAAACTGCTTATACATCGAACCAGACACTGACTGACGGGCTGTCTTCAGATAAGATAACTCATTCAATTTGCAATTATCATTTTTATCCAAATAAAACTTACGTGCGTACGTATTGAGGGAAGAATTTTATCGCTCAGGTAAATTATAAGAGCTCCATGTAATTCTATTATGCGCATGTTGATTTTAAATTCGTTTCGTGTGCACAAGCTTAGTTACGAGCGCAGGTACAAAACAACACATGTACGCAAATGTATTTTTGTACGAATCGTTTATGCGATTATAGCATGCTCGAGCATCGTACGGCTGGCAAAATACCAGCTCGAATCGACCGACGCGATGTTGCGAATATACCCGCCGCGACCACAATAATATTGTTGTTATTTGGTCGAAGCAAGAGGATTGAAAGTTGCTGTGAGGTTCGCGTGCATTTTCGACCATTAAAACTGTACATTTCGTAATGTATACGTATCGGAAATTATAAGCTACTCCCGGGCGTCATTATCCAGCGATGCACAGTAAGCGATATGTTTCAATTTCTGATTCGTCGTGCCAATACAAATTGTCATAATTGCACGCACTCCATGTGTTTCCACCGACAAAGTACACGCAAAGATAAAAGATTAAGGAAAAAAAAAACTATAAAAGACGCTGATTTTTGTTGATATACCAGATTTCCTTAAGAACATGTTTGCGTTGAGATGTCCCTATTATATTCATCAAAAGCTTTCGATACTGTTATTAAACCTACAGGGGTTAATCTTAATAACTTCAACATTTTAAAATAACGGCTTTCCCAATAGGAACGATATATTTTTAATACATTATAGCAACCATATATAAACTTGTATAAATCTCACTAGCTGTCATTTGTATTTAGCATAGTTTGACAATTCATCATAGCAAAATACACGCATGAACAGCGTTTGATTATTTTCCAAAAATTTTATAAAAATAATCGTTCTTTTATTCAAACTCAACGTGATCTGCGTGAAGATTTTGGTCCACATAATTGCCCTCTGTGCTTGCTGTTCGTCGAATCGTTAACAAAATCGAAACAAATTGTACTTTACACTATACCAGAAGGAATCACAAGAAACTAAGAGAATATTGGCTCGGTAAGTGCCGGTGTTATCATAAGATACAAATCAGTCGATTAATCGACGTTCTCACGAACTTGGACCTTCAAGAATGACAACTTGGCATATTTTAAGGAAAAATTTGGGTTTATATCCATGCAGGATTTTATTGACCCGACAACTGAAGCCACATGACCACAATAAGCGTCGTGTGTTTAGTGATTGCGCTCTAGACCAACTTGAAATTGATCCTGATTTTTTCAAAACATCATGTTTTCATATGAAGCCCCACAACAGATTGACGAGAGTTCTTTGCTTCCAGCAAAAGTTACTGGTTAGTGTTGTGAATGACATGGCAGCATCATTGGACCATATTTTTCCAAGATGCAAATGGAGATGCAGTAACGGACTTTTTGTGGCCAAAATTGTATGAAATTAATTTGCAGGACATGTTTTTCCAACAAGATGTTGCAACATCCCATGTTGCGAATGTCACTATGGGGTTATTGAGAGAAACGTTTGGTGAATTTGTAATCTCTAGAAATGGAACTGTTGATTGGCCTTCAAGACGTTGTGATTTAACACCTATGGACTTCTTCTTGTGGGGTTATTTAAAATCGTTGGTGTATGCCAACAAACCTCGAACTGTTGACGCTTTAAAGTTGCACATCAAAAGCTGCATTAATGAAATTACAGTTTTTTTAAGTTTTGCTATTATAAAGTAATTTGCCAGAAAAAAATTATAAATTCAACACATTTCTAACACCACAAAGTAAAGAAATCATACTAAATTATGCATAATAAAATACTTTATCTACAATAGAGAGAGATATCACCGATCTTAATCGACAAAAATGAAAAAAATTGTTCTAAAAGTGTCAATCTACACTTATTTCTTCGTTGTAAACTGCTTATATCCAGTTTATCTCACTTTTTGTGACATTTGTAACACCAAGCTACTGAAGTTTGAGCCTTATATATTCGCTAGTTTTCACATAAAAGGGATAAACATTTCATCTTTAAATTCAAACCCAACACTTTCCGTCATTACAAGCGCTAACTCTATTTATTTGAACACCAAAAACGAATGGATGCCAGGGAACACCGAAAAAGGGCTTGCTAACTAGCTACTTAGCAGAGCTAACTCCAAATTTTTATATGTGTATAAGGATTGAGGGAATAACGCCGCCTTGTGGTATTCCACACTCAGCAGATACTAGTTTACTTTTATTTCATTTATTTTTGTTATTTGTGATCTGTCGTTTAGGTAACTTTTTAAAAGATTCCGGTTCTTTTTCTCAAATCAATAGTATTCCAGCTTCTCGATTAATTTTTCTTTGGACACAGTGTCAAAAGCTTTTTTGTTTTTGTATCTATGAAAACCGCTGCTACTATTTTGTTTTCATCTAGTTGTTTTTTGAGATTGCTAACTACGTCATATGCGACTGATGTAGTTCAGGATAATTGCTGGAAGGCGTACTGGTAAAAGGGTAATAAGTGTGAATAGAAAATAAATTACACCATCTTGCGGGAACATTATAAACTTAAAATTAGTTTTAAGGATTTTTTTGAATCAAAGCTGCTAGTATAATTCCCTAAGCCCTAGGACCTAGGACCAACTATTACAGGGATTGGCCACCCTTAATTAAACGTGCTGTAGACACATGTAAAGCCAACCAAAAGCAAGAGTTTAAACGTTTTATGAAAGGAATTGTAATTATGTAGATACACAATAATTTTCCATCTTATTATTGCTTTGAAATATTTTGTAATGCAGCGCCTATAGCGATTTTCAACATTTGAATAACACGTAGCACACTTAATAAATTTACTTAACATATAAGTACATAAAAAGATAAATTAAATATTCAACGAAAGTACAAAGAAAACGAGCCTTAGAGCATCATACAATTAGTGCTAGCATTAAAATATTAACGAATGTTTCTCTATGACAAATAAAAAAGTAATTATGGTCAATTTTATGCGTTTATGGTTGTATTGCCATATAAACCTTCATATACTGTTTTCCATTAACTCTATACATCACCTAAATCTGCTAGGGCAATAAATCTAATAATTTAAGCTTGGAATAGAAAATTGAGACTATGAATATTCTTTACAGCCGAATTTAATGACCTTACCATTTATATATAGGCACATTTATGTATGCCTATACAATATATTACTATCTATATTTAGGTATAAATTGTCAGGCTTACAGCTATAAACTGGAAGCGCAAGATGAATTGAAATAATTATTTGTGCCTCAGTTTATGCTACAAAAATCTTTAATTATTTTACAAGTACAGCAGGTTCAATAAGCACCTGTTGTTCTCGTTAAAAATATATCTTCTGGTGTAACTTTGTAAACCACATACCTACTTCTAAAACATCCATAATGCTTACATCAAAACATAAATAATCGCTCAAGATAGATTTCCATTTTTCTACCTAGAAATCAATAACAATCTCGGCATTAGATTATCAATAATTAATCTTCGGTTCTTACCAGGAAAGCAGATTCCTGGTATCGCACCAACATCATGCGCAATCCTTCTTGCACTACTTACATAAATATAATAATGAGGTCTGACGAAATCACCATTGCTTTTGAAAATTATTAATGATTGGACTCGCTAATCTGACATTGTTCCCACATTTCCTAATCGAACGACCGGCCGGTTATTTACAGCATTATAAAAATTTATGAAATAGACCGTAATTGGCGGAACGAAATCTTTCATGCATAAGACGAGAGAGAGACCTCCGACAAAAGATATCCGAAGCATATCTAATTTATTTATAATGAATTCACAAGTTGCTTCAAATTTTTTATTGTAACACATTAATGACTAAGTCTACATTGTTGTTAATAGTAAACTAGAAAATATGCGTGAACCTATTAACTTATTAAATTATGCGCAATCTGATTACGGCATCTTCATTACCATATGCCCAACATCGGTGTTAAAATTAGCCCAAAGGCATTTATTTAGCTTAATTTATACCGAGTAAATATCACCTACCTCATGTTTCAACAAATAGTTGGGATAGATACTCTAAAGGGACATTTGTGAATGTTAAAAACAAAGCAGGATGTTAAATTTTAATGAAATTTTCATGGATTCATATAGATATCATTTGCAATTATGTTGGATTTAGATGTTTTAGCGCTTGGGGCAGAATAGCAGGTTTAATGAAGGCAGAAAGTATATCTTCTGATAACCTTGCTTTAGATGAAGAAGGAGCAACACTTTGCCGGGTGTCCCAGCTCCTACGCCCTGATTTCATAACATTTTTGTTTATAAATATCTTATTAATACAATTTGGAATGTAATGAAAAAAAAAGTAACAGAGTACTCATAATTTATAAACATAAATAATTTAACGGTGATAACTCCACAAAAAAAACAAAAAAAAAGACTTCGGGGGGTCGAAACAACAATGTTGAAAGTAATTCCTCTTAATATAACATTGTATAATATACACATATAGTGTCTTGATCACGGCAGACTACAATGAAGGATCATAAAAAGAGAGTATAAAAACCAACAATTTACAACCATACATTCAAAAATTTTCAAATCTTTACGTTAAATAAACAATTTGAGAACATTATAGAGACCGTAAATTCAAAGAAAAATAAGTGAAGTAAAACGTTAAAAATAAACGAAAACCTAATAGGAAGAAGAAAAAAAAGTTTCCAGACTATTAACAGGTAAACAGCATATAAAAAAAATTAGAAACTTGACGTAAACATCTGATCCTGCTTTTATTTTTGATGGACGTTGTAGGCTTTAAGCTCGTTAATTTTCTACATCTTTGTATGTTGTTTACTAATCGTGAATTTTTACTCCTGCCATTTGATTTTCGTTTATTTTTAACATTCTACATGACTTATTTTGTGCGAATCACTTAACTAATGTATAAAATTCTGAACGTAAGCTTGTAAATTAAAGGTTTTATACTCTCTTTATATGTTTTTCATTGTAGTCTGCCCTGATGAAGACACATTATGTGTTAAAATATAATTGGTAATAAAGAATTAAGAGAAAGAAATTATTCTCAACAGTGTTGTTTCGGTCCCTCATCCCATGCCGAATTCCTAACGAAATTTTGATGGAGTTATCAGCGTTAAATTATTCTTGTTTATTGTTTTGTTTGTGCATATATTTGTTATTGGAAACAAAAACTAACAAATGATATATTTCAAGACTCGAGATAATTATGTTCAATTTAAGTATGGAAACATATACTAAGTATTCCTCTTAAAAGTTGAAGATAGGTCACTTTTCCAATAAAACCGGAAGTTTAAAATAATTATAATTATTATACAATATTTACATATAAATAGAAAAGATATGGGGTCCAAACCTCTTGACTGAGGGATAACGTCTACAAGGCTCGATTATTCGTCCTGTCCTCTGATGCCTCTAGGGCCTATTGTAACAGCGCGAAAGTGACTTTAGTAGATTATCAATATAAACAAGGCGAGTTAATATTCACTCCCCAATCCTGCTTTTATGTTAATAATATGTAGCGATGGTTAATTGCAATTGGTTACTCTAACCTTATTTCTTAATACAGCTCACTTTGTTAAATGCACAGTAGGCACTTACTGTTCAAATGTGCTCTCCATGAGGATAACTGAGACAACAGTGGGCGAACAGAATATGAAAATCAGAACCACTCGTGGAACACCTCAATATATGCTCGCCTTTGATGTGAAGTCTGGTAGTAGATGAACTGCTTAACAGGCTGACAGCACGGTATAGAATATGCGTACGACATTGTTATAATAGCAAACGGCAAGTTTGAGGGAATTTGTGGGACCTAATACAAAAAAGCCTTCAAATCACTAGTGAATGGTGTCGATCAGTGGGGCTGAGCATCAACTCAGCGATAACCGGGATTGTACGTTTCACTAGGAAGAGGAAAATTTCGAACATGAAAGATAGCCGTCTGGATGCAACCGTGATCGAATGTAAATCGGAAGTCAAATATCTAGGAATAACCTTAGACAAAAGAACTTCTGTGGTACAAGCACATCGAATTTAAAATGAATAAGTCAACAAGAGCCGTAATGAAATGCTAGAACCTAGCAGGTAAAATAGGGGGCTGCAATCCAAACATACTGCGATGGTTGTAGATCGAGATAGTAAGGTAACGTACGGGGCGATAACCTGGTTCCAGAAGATCACAGAGGTTACAACCAGGAATGCTCTTGACAAGCCGCAACGGTTAGCATGCGTATGCATCACCGGAGCTATGAGAACATGCGGCAATGCATAGACTAGATAGAACGGGGACTGGAGGGGACGAGATTCCGTACCAGAGGGCTTGGTCCCCTCGAGCAGGACTCTCCCCAGTTCTAAGTCTACCGAATGACGAAATGGTTAGGAAATTTAGCTTCGAAAAGAATTTTCATACGAAGCTAAGCAATAAGAGAGAATGGAAACGAGAACCCCCGCCTACTCCCTAAACTAAAGACAAATACCATTAAGTGGTATGTAGATGGTTTCAAAACTAATAAAGGAACAGCTGCTGAGGTATTCGGGCCAGGAATCAAATACTCAGAGCCAATAGGAACATACCCCAATGTATTCTAAGCGGAAATTAATGCAATTGGAAGATGTGCTCAATTGAACGTTGACAAGGATAAGTCTGAAACAGAAAAGCGACTGCAGGTTTTGCGGGGCGCAAGATGAAAGTCCGGTACACCTAATCAACTGCACTATTATCACAGAAACTCATACCAACCATCTTGGCAAAGATGTCATAGACGAGGGGAAATACCTTCTCTGAAACCATCACAGCTATTGCAATTTATTAAAGCTCTCAGACTGCATGGGGAGCTATAAGTGCGGACAAACCCTAGCAGCTTATGGTTGATGAAAGGGGCACAATAGATCAATACGTCGCGGTGCGAGGTTATCCTAATTAGATCTAATCCAATCTAAATCTACTATTGTTGATATTGGTATTTTTTGATTTGGTATTAACACCAATAACTAAATTAATTGCCGGAAACACTAGAACTAACCTGCAGTAACTAGAAATTTAATTATTACTAGTAAAAATACTCCAGTAATTGGGTTTTGTAGTAAAAATACGTTAATAGTAAAGTTCATTTGCACCAAGAGCGTTATAGCACTGACTGCAAGTATATTTAGGGCAAGTGAACACTATAACCTACATACTTCTCTCTAAAGTGTAAGTCTACAGAGTCCTATTTGTGTAATCCAGATTAAATGGTATTTGCAAAAGAAATATTTTATTAAGAAAAGAATTATTTTATACTTTCAGAAAAAATTTCTAACCACATATTTTTCAACTAATATTAACTCTCCTTAGAAGCTGTTGGTGTTGTTAAATGGTTTCGCTAAGGAAGAGAGTTAAGATAACATGAAAATGTGAAATTAGTAAAATTTTATTGAGACTCTATTTTCGTAAGGTTAGGAAAATTCTGGTACGTGAATTTTAAGTCCTCAAATTAGTAGATGCTACTGTATGTTAATCCTGTGAAGTTACTGCAAAATAGAAATTGCAAAATTGCAGCTCCTACTGCTAACTTCGCACAGGAATAAATTTACATTGTAGAAATGAGATTTTGCTTCGAAACATTAGTATCAAATTACACAACTCGCTGGCTTTTAATTACTTGTGTATTTCCACATGAGTGAATTACCGATGCTGGTTTCCTCACATCCAAATTTAACACCGCATTTCTTTCTGTGTAAGATAAAACATGACCCTGGGCACAAATATGGAGGTTACAATTGCCATACAAAATAGGGAGTGGTAAGGCAAGAATATTATAGAAAGGATGATAAACATATGAATTTGGAGAAGACGCCATGCTAAAGCGAAAAAAAAGCGAGAGAATTCTAGAGCTTCTAGCTACCAACACATAAATAATAAAAAAAAATCCAGTCTAGTCATGAAATATTGGTTTTTTCAGTCATAATTTTATCTCCATAAACATAAATCTGTAAGAAAAAATTAAGACGTTACCGCTATAACAGAAATGTGGAACATAATACATACATATATCTTATCCGCGCAACCTACACACTTATTAGATTTCCCGAGAAAATATAACCGAACAGATGTTACTGTTAAGATCTTGGGTGCTTCAATTAAACCATAATGATCGCTGCATAAATTGTAATTCGATAAGGGCATGTGCCGAACCAGCTTTCTACATCCAATAAACGGAGAAAAGGAAAAGCAGCATTGATATATGTAGTAGAGTTATGCAAATGAGCGCGCACGCGGATGAAATCGCCTAGTCCCCTAGACCATATGTACAACCAGAAGAAGGCCGTCTGCTAAGGAACACGACGGATCGCTCCGGGTCATCCTGTTTTGGGCACGCGTTCCATCCATTTTTAAGCATACCATATAAACTATGCTAACTATAGATTTATGTTATTGCGTCAGCCGGTTTACTTTACATAACGCCATTTTTCGATCATTAACAACGACGTCTCTAATTGTTAAATTATTGTACTCCCTTGCCATATAAGTCGACGTGTGGACTGCACTTTTTGCACTCGCTCCGGTTCCCTACCACTCGGTCGCATGCAAGCACGCCATTTGCATATAAATTCTCAAGTCTGGTAGTCGGTACGCACGATCCGATGGTAATATATGTTAATTTGTAATTGTGTCGGCAACGCTGTAGGCGCACCAGTTAAATTAAGATGAAAAAATTCACTGAACCCGATCCGAGGGCTCAGTTGCAAATATGTCGGCAATCCCGCTAAGCAACAGAGATGTTTTTATTATGGTTGTAAATTGTAGGCTTTTAGTGGAAATTATCCATTACTTTAGAAAATTACTGCGAATCTCGATTGCTGCCTATTGAATCCAGACAAAAACTATTAATCTTGCTATTTATTTCGTGTAATAATCACTTTGATAGACGATTAAGTAGAACGCACAGATAATATACTTATTAGTAGTAATAAATTGAAAGGAAAAATGTAAAATACCATCTTTTTCTATTTAACTATTTTCTTATTTAACGTTGAACTTCTTGACGACACAAAAACTGCATTAACTAATGCGATAAACCCTACAAATAGCAACGAACAACAATAAAAATCGCGATTATGGGCATTTATTGACTATTAACGGAGATGATTATAATATAATTCATTTGATTAAATACCTCTTTACAAATGTGAGGAAATTGATTTACCTCCATACTTTCTACCAAGTTAACCAGTTGGTAATCCAATTAACATAACAGTTTAAGCTTTTGAGTTGACAAAGTAAATTTTAAGAAAATTATGTTTTGGAATTGACAACGATTTGTGGTAATGAAAATAAATATGTTACATCAAAGCTTAGAAACAGTAAAGAGTATTTAATAATTCAATAAAAAAGAATAATATAATTATCTGCTATAGCATTGCCCATATATGCGGAGAAAATGAAGGAATTTTTACATAATGAATAATAATAACATAATATAATAATATATATAATATATATAATAACACAACATAATAAAATATAAAATTTATTCTAAAATTAGGTGAAACGTTACTTTAGAAAGTTGCATGTGAAAATAGTCACATTTTTAAAATTTTGAATTGATTCACTTAAACATCTATCTCAACCAATTGTAGCGCGAGCAGCTAGAACCAATCCGTTAAAGAATTTCTCATGTGAATAAAAACATTTATCACAAAGAATTTTTTTAGGCGAGCTTTAAACTGAGTGAGCAAAGCTTGGCTCAGCTCTCCTAGTAAGGCGTTGTGTATTTTGATACCTATTTAGATGTGTGAATTATAAAATTTATTACATTTTGCTAGATCACATCTTACGTAATTCGAATTTCTAGTATAATACTTATGTACATTTCTATTAATTTGAAAAGTTTTTATGTATGTATGAAGCTGCATTTAAAATAAGTTAGAGGCTTATAAACCGTTGGTATTTTGATTTTTATGAAGAAATTTCTACAGCTTTTAGTGGGAGTTAAAGTGCACATGATAAGAAGTGCTTTGTTCTGTTGTGGTAAAATTGAATTGAAATATTTGTTTGTAACCCAGAATAACAGGCCGTAGTTTAAATGCGAATTAAAATAAGTAAAATATAGTATTCTCGATATATCAACGTCGCAACTTTTTTTTTAAATGTTTTGTAGTACGACTTAATTTAAGTTAGAAGTAACAGTATTTAAATATAGATCTCAGTTTCGCATATGGTTTATCAATAATCCTAAAAGCCTACACAAATAATTAAATGATCTAATGTATTATTTATATTATCTACAAATTCATTGTGATCCTGACCAGTTACAATGATGGTTGTATCATCTGCATAGAGTATAAAAATACCTGGAACAAGCGCAAGGGAGGACTTTCAGGTATAATAAAAATAGAGAAATCCTAAAATTGATCCCTGTGGAACTCCCACATTAGTATCCACTATTCTCGAGTGATAATTTCCAAAAATGCTGTTGGTATATAGATGCTTTATTTTGATGAATTAATGATATTTTCTAATGGTATTGCTATCGCATCTGCAGCACTCTTTAAAACTAGTACTGAAATATCATCATTTTCTGTTATTGTTGTGTTACTTAATTATTTAACTATACGTATAATTTCTAAAGCCGTTGCTGTTCTAACAGATATTGAGTTACTAACCTGTATTGGAGGAATTTCAGGAGGAATTGTTATTGCTTATCTTGGTTGTTTAACTGGTGATTCAAAATAATCAGTGAACATATTACATACCTCACCAGGGTTAGTTGATACAATGTCGTAATAATTTATTATTTTGAAATTGTTTAAAGGTGGATATTGTTTGATTTCTTGATTGATCATATTCCATGGTGATTTAGTAATATTGTTTGAATCAGAAATCAACCTACAACCATGAGTTTTTTTGCTGCGTCACTGGTGTTTTTAATGGACGGCAATGCTTTTTATAATAGTCAATGAGAATCTCGTCGGAAAACACCCGAATCGTTGCATGCAGTTCCCTCTTCGTACGACAAGGTTTTGGAAATCCTCGCGACATCCAACACTACTTCAATTTCCTTTTTGTAAATTTTAATGAAAAAATTCACATGTGATAAGTGACACAATATAAAAAAGTTGGAAATCAGCATCATATCAGTTGATTAATGTATTGATTGAATTTAGCCTAGAATTCATTATGCATTTTAGCTAATAATAAACCTTTAGAAACCGTAGATTTACTATTTGTCTTAGGTTCGCACCGGCCAAAGTTTTTCACATAATGTTTAATATTTTTCCTCCCCTGGCAGGATATTTTCAACATAACAAAACCGCAGTGTCTGCAGCTTCAAATGCAAATAAAATATTTTGATCGTAAATTATTCATTTATGGTTGTGTTTATGATTGCTCATGGGCGAAGAATGTAAGAACCTGTCGCAGTTTCTTTTCGTAATATTTAAAAACTTATTTGTACACTAGTTATCAAATAGAAACATCACCAAAAGATACGTAAAGGGTTGTATTTTTAGAATCAAAAATTAAAAAAAATACCGTTTTTCTAAATAAAAATATCTGGTATACATATTTTTTCTTAAATCCTGCAATGTGAGCAATAAATCCAAGATGGTTAGGTGCTGTAAAATTAATTTAGCGTGTGACTGCATTCTGTTAACAGGTCATTCAGAGACACTTAGTACATTACTTCAGTTGTACATCAAATAAATTTTCTCTAGCGTGGAAACAAATGCAAATGGAAACGCTATAAAATCTCCAAGAGTTATTTCTGTTGACTTCCAAGAGAAATATGGACATTTTCTTTTTGAAAATAAGCAATAGATCCTGTGTAAAATAACACCATACATTGTTATCGTATGTATTAATATTCAATTCAAGTATAAATTACTTTTCAAGTAAAATTAATAGGCGAGAAAAACAGGTTAAGATGAAATTCTATATCATGTTGCTAGCATTGCATGAATGTTGTACACTTGTCCATACACGTTACTACTAACTTAGACATTAACTTATTACCGAAATGGAACCGTTCGTGACCAATTTATTATATACTACACGCATTTCTTTAAGTGGCCGTCTTCTTGCACAATTTCCATTACAAAACGAATATTCTATGCGCTACCATAATAGTGCTGTAGATATAAACGCATTACGTAAGACTAATAAGTACATGACAGAAGAAATTCCAGATCCAAAAGATTTTTTACCGGGCGACAAAACAAGAATAAATGCAAAACACGTCTACGAGGCATTTATATAGAATCGAATTGCGCAGACGGCAGTACCAACGATACTTATATAAATCTGTTGATCTATTTGAAGAGACATCTAGCGGCAAGCAGTGAAAAAAAGGGAAAACCTGCTACAAAAATGTCACCGGTCGAGTTCACCGGCTTATCTCGTAAAAAAGAAACAACTACAGCTTTTTATCCTTTTAATCCGTGTTTGCCTCTCGCGGTTGAGT
This sequence comes from Cetonia aurata, assembly GCA_949128085.1. Classification (NCBI taxonomy): domain Eukaryota; kingdom Metazoa; phylum Arthropoda; class Insecta; order Coleoptera; family Scarabaeidae; genus Cetonia; species Cetonia aurata. Next base: position 50,575,337 of record OX421884.1, on the reverse strand, counting down.
AATGTATTTATACACTTGGATTCCGAACGCGGTAGAAGAATGATAAAAATCGATTATTAATTAGACAGACGTTGGGTACACCGCCATTAAAATTATATAGGATAACGGTGCAGGGAGACCGTAATAAAAATTTAGATGGATAAGATCCCGTTGCGAAATGTACATACGTAAAATGCAATTATGTGTATTTTAAGATGTACGGTGGCACAAGACTTGCTGCTGTGGAACTAATTTATTGCAGATTAGAACAAGCGGACTACCGTTCGCATGACATAATGTATGTCTACTTAAAGTTACTTATTCAGTGCGAATACATTAATCATCCGCTGAGACCTGTTGCCGCGTGTACAAACGAACTCGTTCCTTGTTTTAATTTTTTTTGATTTTCACATAGATATTTTAGATTATGAATATCGCATTAGTTATAACTTATGAAAAATCGAACCGACAATATTACAAGATGCAGACACTTAAGTAAGTTCTTAAAATATGCATATAATCGTATAGTGCTACAAATTGTGTTAACGTAGGAAAGCATTCCGCATACTTCTAACCGTTTCTCAAAGTATCTCGCTTACCTGATAATTTTATACCACTATGGCTCCTAGCTTCCTGATTTAAAGTTGCTTTTTACTTTCTTTTCTCGCAGATTTTTCAGCATTTTTCTAGTCTGCCTCGACATAGAGGATTTTCTAAACCAAAGAAACAAATACTTAACAAATACTCTCTTGTCGCAGTTCCTAGACCATTTTCGTGTTTATTTAATTATGAATTTAATAGTGATATCTTCTTCTAATCTACCTACCTTTCACAGATTTTAAGGTAAATTTTCTGTCTTTCGTTTTCCTCTGACCCAAAGGTCTTTCGTAAAATTTCCTATAAACAATAATTTACAATTTTGACAAAATTTCGATAGTAATGATGTGTTTTAGCTATGATGCAACAACACCATCGCGATCGCATGGGGGGAACTGCAAGTGCATTTAAACCGGGCGCTTAGCAGCGGTAGAGCAGAGAGAGAGCGCGAGTAGAGAGAGAGAGAGAGTTCCCGAGTACCTCCCAGTCCGCTCTGGCTGTTGTGTCGGCAAAGCTTCTGATACACGTCGAGCTTCCTATTCCTGGTATGACTGTAGCGCTGGTAAAGCTTACTGGAGTAACACAGGAATTTTACTGATTTCTCGCGCTCTGGCCGTTGCGTTGGTACAGTTTCTGACACTCCCAGGGCTTTATTTATATCATTCCCGTACCGCAGAGTTTAACGCCGTCGCCGATATCTGACCGTCATAGCTCGTGAAAACCGTTCGCGTACTTTTCGACCGACCCCTGCATACAGATTGTCGCTTTATGTTATTAACAATAGCCAAAAGGATGCAGCATGATCGGCAGATTGATCGGGGAGTGGAAGATTAGGCACAGGCCTCAGCATCCTGAAATTAACCGAAGCTGGGACATGCCCCGGGACGATATGCCAAAAGAAGGCTAGCTTTGTGAAAGAATTTACGATAAATCTTGACAACAAAAGCAAATGCGATAAAGACACGATCTTGAAGCTCAACAGAAATGCCATCAAACGCTACACGGATGGCTCCGAAATGGCAGAAGGCACTGGAATGGGGATATATGGGCCTAGAACCAAATATTTTGAAAGCTTGGACTTGTACCCGTGGATCTTCCAGGCGGAAACACATGCTATTGAAAGATGTGCTCACTTCAATATTGACAGTAATTACGAAAGGCAACAGATTATTACTATGTCTTATAGTCAAGTAGCCATCACCTACCACTTTTGTTATTTTAGGTTACTAAATTAAATCAATGAAACCATACGGGTTCTCTTGTATAAATTATGATGATAAGATATGGAATAGGTTTCTTAATAATACTATTATAATGGAAACTTGTTACCCTTAAATAAAGCTGGCCGTCATTAATATTTGAAAAGTTATATCACCATGTTCTTTTTTTCTGTTTTTTACTGTGGCTACACCATTTGTTTGTCGAATTATCCGTAGGTTCATTGTCTCGAAAGAATGAATAAGTAATATTGGTACCTTCTGCAACAATTTTTAAAGACTACAAGTGCGTAAGATAAAATCGCCCAGTTATACTTTCCATAACTCCATTATCTTATTCCTTGGAAACACATTCAACAGACACTTAGCATGTATTCTTAATTTCAATAGATATGGTGAACGTTATTATTTGTGTATAAACCCTGTATAATTAAATGAGAGCAATTGTGAAAGAAAAAATAAATCTCTTCATCTAATTAATGTGAAATGAATTTAACTGATGAACAATTACAAAAAAAAAACATATCCAACCTCATTTACTCACTACCATGGCTGTGATGAACATTTTTTCTGTATATTTACGTAAGCTGCATTCTTATGTACTAAGAATAAACAAAATCTCAACCGAGAATACCATGTAGCCTAATATAATTAATTCAATTAGGAACAAGAGTAGCAAATTGAAGATGCCTCATATAAATCTAAAATAAAATTTTAATGTTCGTTAAACTACATCAAACGTGAAATGTAATGCGGCGGTACGACGAGAAAAAAAAGAAACAAAACACATGGTAGCGTGGTATGGACACCAAAGATGGCATGCCGAAATATTTTAATGGTTTATTACTGGTTATTTCGGATGTTGCTGGAAGTTTCTTGCAATTATCGCTAATGATGCCCGATGTTTTTCTTTCCGGATTAATTTAAATTTCAAACAGTTGCAATAAATTTTGGTCGTTCTGCGTGTGTGTGGCGAGTTGAAATAAAATAAGATCTCTTAAATATAAAAGTATTTTAATTATTTACTTAATTTTATCTCTAATTGGGTAAATGATTTTAGGAGACATTATTTTCATTTGAAAACAAATAAAGCTGATTTCGTAAAGTGCTTGGATAAGAAAATCTGTTAGTATATGCTTTCGTACAACATGGCGAGGGCACTTCAAATGAAGTGCTGTATATTAAATTGCTTGTTTGCGTATTATCTATTGTTGTAGAATTTCTCTAACAAATAACCAAAACATAACGTGTGTTTGGAAGCTACTGTAAAAACTTTAATGAATATTTCAACTTTCATTCTATATAACTTTTATTCTGTATAAATATTTAGATATGTCCTTAAAGTTATCTTAGTTAGTAAACTATTTATCTTGATTGGAGATTTTAACGTACCCAACTTGTATTCGTTGGATCGCTCGCATTGCAGAAAAAACATAATATTTCAAACATTTTTAGATCTACTTAATGTTAAACAACAAAGTAACATACAGAATTGTGACGGAAAGAAGCTAGATCTTGTTATTTCTAACTTTAACCATGATTTTAAGATTCAGCAATCTGAAACGCTGCTTGTACCCGAGGATCCTTATCACCCTAGACTAGAAACTGAATTTTATTTTATACATTTCAGCTCATTGGAAAGATTCCCTTTTGCCAAAAATCTCAGATATAATTTTGATAAAGCCAATTATTCATTATGGTTCATTATGATTGGTCTTTTATTGAAGACTACAACGATGTGAATGAAGCCTTGCATGCTTTTTACAATTCTCTGTATGCAATTCTGGATCAGTATGTACCTTCCAAATCTCTTTCTAATAACTTCTATCAGAGCAATAATTAAACACTACTCTTGCTACATTAGACGATACCTCATTGACTGATTCCGACAATTCTTTGCCTCATTCCTTTCCATTAGTCACCATAGATGAGCTAATAGCATTAATATCTGCTTTTACTAACAAACGCACTACAGGTGATGATATGCTGCCCAATTTCTTGATTCGTGACTGTAGATTTGTATCTATTATATCTAACTTGGCGAAACTTTACGAGAAGATATTATTTGTTCTTATTTATAGTGACACCCAACCTTTTATTTCTCCTAATCAGCATGGTTTTCTTCCTGGTCGATCTACAGTTATCAATCTAGGATCAATTTCTCAATTTATTAGTGAAGTCCTGGACAGACGCGCGCAGGTGGGTGTGATTTACACTGATCTAACCAAACACATTCTTCTCGCTAAGTTGAGTTCCTTGCGTTTTGCTCCATCTGCTTTGTGTTTGCTTACATCTTATCTGAAACAGAGACAGTGCTATGCCACTTATAATGGGTATAACTCCAATAGTTTCATCCTTACCTCTGGCGTCCCTCAGGGATCGAATCTAAGTCCTCTACTATTTGTGCTCTTTATCAATGATCTGCTGTCTCAAATCGATCTTCCTATACTTGCTTATGCAGATAATATTAAAATCTTCTCGGAAATTTCCTCTTTTGACGATGCAAAACGACTTCAACGTGCTCTAGATACGATAGCTGAGTGGTGTGATGACTTCAAGCTAAAATTAAACGTTGATAAATGTTGTGTTCTCGCCTATACTCATTATTTTCTTCTATCTCAAGACAAGCAGATTCCTTCTACATTCAGTTTTATTAATTTTATTCTTACATGCATCGGAATTTTTAACTAAACTAAGGACGGCTCGTATTAAAAAAATCTGGACAACTTCAATAAATTTCACGTCTTAGTACAAATATGCAGTTGCAGGAAGCTGATACTTGAATAAGTGACCTTCACTCCATCAACGAACCCCAAATTATTATTTACATTAATTTATACGCCGCATTTATATGGCAACGCAAATGACGCTTGTTATTAGGTTTATAGAAGCTCTACGCCTACTTACAAAAGCACTTTGTAGATCGAAGACGTTGATTGCAATTCCCTGACATTACCATATGGTGTGTCCTACCTTACTTTAGTTTTATCTACACACGTGAGCAAGTGAAGATTTATAGTGACATCAATGTATTAATCAACATCCAGAGTCACAGGAATGATTTTCCATTCTGCGAGGTGGAATTGTTCCGACACTTAAGGACATATGATAAGCCCGTATAATATTTGCATAGATATACGGGCCTGACATGGATGCGTAACTCGTGTTTAATCTATGGTAATGAGGTAATAATTTAATTAATAAACGTCCGATAACTAGCAGTAAATAATTTGTCAATATTGTAATGGATGGATTTCTAATCGTTAAATTCTTTAAAACTTTGCTGGTTGTTGAGAAGATATTCGTAAGCTTCGATGTTTCTAGTATCATATTCATATCTCGAAGCTAATTGCTTGTTCTTACAACAGCTGGAGTATGTATCTATCTTCCTACGCTAAGTTATTAACACACATCACATGCAGTTAAGACATGCATATATAAAATTGTGCTATTCTTAACAAAAAAAGAAAAGAAAACTTATCTATCATAAATAAAGATGATCTCCATAGACGAAGATAGTCAAAAATTTAGCGGTGGATCTTCCTTATGCATTACCAAGTCACAAAGTCAACCAATAAGTCCGGGCTGGTGGTAAAAGGCTGCCAGAGAAGCAAAAAGTTATTAACAGGACAAACTCCTGGCTTTGCGAAACATATGAGACGTCACCTAAACATATGTACTGGGTGTTTATAATTCGTAAAGGACAGGCAAAAACGAAATTTAAGTATGGAAATGATTTTCGCATTTTTGATATGGTAAATAAATATATAGAACCCCCAATTTAATTGACTTCTGGGTATTCTTGACGATACTTCATTATCAGAGGCAATATTTGGACTATCTACATCGTCTTTATGGTTTATTATTATGAGCATTCGTCGACCGTTTTCAAGGTAATCTTGAAGCTTGAAGCACATAGAATTCTTTGACGAAATTCTGTCACTTTGCTTCAAAATATCACATCCATTTTAGAGCCAAAATTTGTAAGGTCGCTCATCTTGATGTTTGGGTCTATTGTCCCAATCGAGTCCTATGTAGTTTTTGTTGTGCACCTCGGTTATTGTTGAGATGTTCTCTTAGTGCGAGAAGCAGTATGCCCTTCACTTCTGGACTTGGTGCACTGAAACTATTAGGTATTGTATTGATGTAGATGACTTCCTTCAGTTTCCGACTGTTTCTAGTTAGATTTTCCTCCTTTGATATTACTGATGCTTCCTCCCATTTGATTTTGTGATTCTCATTCCATGCGTGTTTAGCTATACGAGATTTCTCAGTTTCTGCGTTCTTGTACCTTGATGTTGAGTGGCTATTTTCTCCTATATATTGGTGTCGATATTCACGTGGTACTCTGTATACGCAGTTTTCGGTGTCTTGATTTATGTTTAAGTTTAACCCACAATAGTGTTGTTCGTTTTGAATGCCGTTCTTATGTTGCATGTTTTCCTACTTTTCTGATTTTATTTGATAGTCTTTTCACACATGGGATGACTGCTGTGGTGATAGTTGCTGACCCATCCTCCCTCTGTTCTCTTGTGGCCTTAGTTTTTCGAGTATTCTTTGGGGATAGCCTTCCCTTTGAGTGTTTCATATATGTTTTGTGTTCTTTGTCGTTTTCTCCCGTGTTTGAGCAAATAATTGTTGCTCTCTCATACAGTCATTTGACTACTCCTATTCTTATCCAAATCTGAAACTATCAAAGATCTTGGTGTTCTTTTCGATAGTCGTCTCATTTTTAACCCGCATATTAATCACCTCATATCCACAACTTCCAAGAAACTAGGTTTTATCTTGCGTGTATCCAAATATTTCACTAATGTTGATACCTTGAAATCTCTGTATTACGCCTTCATTATTACTTCCCTTGAATATTCTTCTGTAGTGTGGTCGCCTTATTACATTTGTCATCAATTATCCTTGGAGCGCTTACAGCGTCGTTTTTTGAAATTTCTATCATTTAGGATAGACTCTCTTTATCCGCCCCGAGGTGTTGATTACCAATATTTGCTAGACCGTCATAATTTTCAATCTCTATCCACTCGCAGAGAGCTTCACAGTAATAGATTTATGTGGAAGTTGATTAATGGTGTGATCGACTGCCCTCAACTTCTTGGTGGTGTAAATTTTCATGTGCCTCGCTGCTCAGCTCGTTTTGCAACTACGTTCTCCGTTCCTGTTCCGAAAACCAATTTACTTCGGCAATCACCACTCGACAGGATGTGTAAAAACGCGGATAATTGTTATTTTGACATTTTTTTCCAGCCCATTTAATTACGTCTTTATGTTTACTTTATAATTAGTTGTAATGAATTTTGTTTTTAGTTTATTTTTGTATATCTATATTCAATTTATTTTATTTTTTGTATACTCACAATTTATGTTTATGTAAACATATATATATACATGCATGCTTGAAAATATTTTTATAATTTTGTCCTGTAATTGGTCTGTACTGTTGGACAATAAAAACACCTATTATTGTCACTTTAAATTGGAAATATCCTAAATTTTCCAATCCTTAAATGGAACCAACTATTTCTTTGAATTGATTTAAAATAATAATCTAATAAGCAACTTTGATAAATATGTGGAATATGTTTCAATTTCTCTGTATAGTTCTCAAATGGTAAGAGATAGACTTCAGAAGGAACTTTTCTCTATGCTATTACAGATATTCCTATCACGCAAGAGTTGTTTTCCTGTACAGTACCCTGTATATTTCACAGTATCTTGTTAAAGAAACCTTCCAATGTCAAGTAACTTACATTTAAACGCCATATATATCTTTTACCGTTTGAGAATTGTATAGAAAATACTGAAATTTAATCAATTTCGCTTCGAGTCTTTCATTCCCTCAAAGTGAATTTTCGCCGATCAAACACAAATCCCTTTAATATCTAAACACATTCTATCTGGCTATAAAGTTTCGCCAAATTCTGAATTTGATACCTCAATATATTTTTTTATTCAGTATGCTTTGAAGTATTATGAATACTCTGTAGAGACACCATAACAATTTTATTATTATTTGAATTTTTTTTTAATCCAAAGGGGTGGCTCACTGGACATCATGAACAAGCATGAAATTACTTTTTTTGATACACTACAATTATACACCCGTCCCATATATATATGTTAAGTATTCTTTTGTGAAAATGCTAAAAAAAAGTTTAACGACAAATAGTAGGTACAAAGACGACTTTCAAGAAACCGTCAATATACGAAGTCATCAAAAAGTCTGGAGATAGTGTCCTATCGAGAGATAAGTTGGTCTATAATTTTGCAAGCCAAGGGTTTTTGTTTTTTTTTGTTTTGACATAAACAACTTTTTCCGGGACAAACGTTGTAATTTAATCTTTTATGGCCTTTGATTATGGCGGCGTTATAGCATTAATATTACAAAACTTACTTATTACTTCTGTTACTAGATGATTATTTGTTTAAAAAATCTTAATGCATTGCGTTCTTTAAAATAATAAAGTAATTACTCTTCAAGCTACTAGTAGATAATATAATTATTATAATATCGCAGCGCACTGTGTCTAAACTTTCTGACAACACCTGTATATACATATATGAATACCTTATCTGCGCAAAACACGTTTAACTAAAATGCACCTGTACGCGTATGCGTACTTTACGGTATTGTAACAGTATATTCGTTCCACTATTGAAAAGGCATTAAAATTTCATAAAACACTGCCCAGGTCCGGTTTGGTTTCAAAAGGCTATTTCAATTTGAATTCTTGATGCCGATAATCTTGTGTAAAACAGGAATGCAGCCAGCTTTTTCTATATTGGCCGGCGACCTTATTTCTTTCGTATGCATATTAAGCTTTATGTGAGAAAATGTGTAAGTACTTTTAAATAAAAGAATTCTTTCTTTCTCCCTTGCAGGTATGGATCCAATAAAATGCCAGGTTTAAGTGACCATTTATGTGTAAGTAGATCTTTTAGTCGCATTCTAAAGTAAGATCGGTTTAAATTTTAATTTATGTCATAGGTATTTTCTTTACTATCAAAGTTAGTGATAGTAACTTCATTATGTAATTTCAAATAACTATTTTCTTGCATAATAGTAAATTTATTCGCTTGTAGCAATAGTTCTGAAAGTTTCCTGAGTTCTCACACTATTTTAAATACAGCTTTAATTTACCTTTTATCATTTAAGTACTGTTACAAAGTACCAAATATTATTTAAATATCAATTCATTTATAAACTATGTGCTGGATAAAGGAGCAGTACTTTTTTAGATGAATTACTTATGCCTATTTAATAGACATAAGCATACTTTACACAACCTAATAGCACTTTATACATATCTAGATCTGGGTTATAAATGACCCATATGTAAATTTATTCAAGAGCATACACAAATCACCAATTAACAAGAACCATCGTATCTCTTATGCTTATACTTAGATATATTCTGATTATGACACTATAACTTATATTTTTTTATGATCGTTGGCATACATAATCACCTACATTTTTACATAATTAAAGATAAGGAACCGACATTAGCTGTGGAAGTCACTTACTAATGTGCTACTAACAGAAAAAGTAGTAGAAATAATCTACCAGTCAACACTATAACCAGTAAGTTAAAATGGTACATTTAAATAAGTTTAAATCTTTTTAAGTTATGGGATAATTAATGCGTGTGAGATGGAAGTAATTAAGACGTAATTTAAGAAAGCACTTACTAGTATTCCGGTACGTTTTCAAAGTACTATTTTGCGAACTGTATAAAGGCATTATTTTATTTCAAAATACAAACTAGAAAATATATTAGCACCCACCAATAAATACCAATACTTTTTTAGTTTTTATTGTATGTTGTTGATCTCATTTTCATTACTTAATTAATATTTTTCATTTCTAATTATTGCTAACGTATAAAAGGAACAGTTATGGGCCACTATCTACCACAAACAAGTCGAGGCACTTAATATAGCTCAAAATCCTGGTGGGCGATGGACAATAAAAGATATTGTGCTCTCCTGTCTCCTTCAAACTCAATCGGCAATTCTTAGAAAACAGTCCGAGTTTGTGCAGGTACTTATTGAGTCTGAATTGATCTGCAAAAGAAGAAATCATTATTTTGAGACTTTTATGATCAAATTCGACTAATTCCTTGATTCTAACATGATTATGTAAAGTGCACATTTTCATATGTACCAAACCACAATTACCTATGTAAGTATTATTATTAACATGGTTTCTGATTTATCGAGAAATTGATTTGCTGTTTAGCTACTGTGGCTCAGATTCATTTGTATAAATACTTTATATTATATATTAATTTTTATTTGAAATTGTAGCTAAAGGAAAAGTTTCAATAAATTTTATACTGTGGCTCGAAATACCTTTCGTAATTCATTTATCTTTATGACAATCAAAATTTCCTACCATTGATATATCATGAGCTTACCTCCCCATCAATCCTTCTCTTTGATGAGCAAAATAGGTGAACCAGCCTAGACAGTTTGGTTTAATTATATTACCTTTCTCCCAGGCAAGCAGTAAAAAATCTAGGTTTGTATCAATACCATGTTTAGTTCGTTCAAAATCGCTACTGAAGTTTATGCTATAATCAGAAGAGTCGCCCAGCAATAGACGATAAATAACATTTTTAATTATTTCATACTATAATCATCAAAACAAATCTGGAATTTCTTTTTTGTAATTCCAAGTTGAGACTTGTAGTAAAATTTTTTTTGTTAAATCTAGGACAACAATTAGGTCTCCCATACAAGGTCACATTTTCGTAATGCCTAAAACCTCGCAAAGTTTTCATTGTATGTGATATTTGGGGTAGGTTATACTATATGGTTATAAGTATTACGATTTGTAAATTATATTACGTAAAACATTAAAAAAAAAAAAGTTTTTGTTCCCTTAATACTCAATGTTGAGTGAACCTATTCTAAACAGTAGCTAGCTAAAACTAATAGTTTATAAAAGTAGCAAGAATATTTTTGTTTCTTCTCTCTGCTTCTTCATTGACGATTTTCTTTTGTTTATCAGTTAAATTTTCTACTGGCTTCTCAACCTGCCGATTTTGATGAAGTAATGGAAAGGAAACAACTGAACTGTAACAAGACTATTTAGCATAACCTACTTCCATATATCACTTACAACGCAAACCTTACATTTTTCGAAAATACGATAATTTAAGTATTGGAAAGAAAAAACAACAAATTTTGAGCAAAAATAGTTCTAACGTAATTACAGTCTTCTAATGCTACTTAATTCACGGGAGCGTTTAAAACTTTTTTAGCAAATACGATAGTTTAGTTAAAATTGACCAAATTTAAACCATGTGTGGGAGGCCTAAATGTTGCCCTAGTTTTAAAATATTCTTTTTACCGATTTTCCACACTGTACAGTTAGAAAGTCTCAACTTGGAATTTTTAAAAGAAATTGCAAATTCGTTTCGTTCTTTTTCTGTAAGATTCAAATTTTGGCAAAAAACAAAAGCTTTAGGTTCTGTACACCTAAGAATTTTTTTAAAACCCCAAATTTTTTTTTGGTGTCTACGTCAAAAAGTTGGAATTCAGATTAAAAAAAAAAAAGTCAAAATCGATACCCTAATGTGTAATCCTGGGCATCTTAAATTTTTACAATTTGAAACACAAATCTACTTTTATGGATAATACGCGACTGCAATTGTCCACATATGTGTTTCCTTCAACTATACAATAATAAAAGTTTATATATTTAAATAGATAAATAAGTTCTTTCCATTCATTTACGTTTAAAAAAAAAAAGAGAACCTGTTTCGGCTAGTTAGCCATCTTCAGGTCTTAATACGTCAGAGGCGAAAAAATTCAGAGAAAATGTCAAAAAATAAAATCTACAGAATATGGACAAGATTGATTATCAGTAAATTTTATATAAAGGAGGATAACTATATGTTTAAATTTGTGTAGAGGAATGTAGGCTAATTAGCCGAAACATGTTTTAAATATATGTTAAAAAGTACCTATATGAATGGAAATTTAAACTTCTTTTGCTTTAAGTTTCCAGCACTGAGGTGACTTTACAATTTTGAAGTCCGTAAGCAGTTGCGAGCAACGTCAGGATTTATGATACCCCATTACCTTCAGGCAACTTACAATTAGAAGCTTCACTTTACAACGCCTTGGCCTTAAGACTAAGGACTAATAAGTATGGGGTAGAAGCTATTTTCTTTTGTACGCTCTTAAATACCTCACCACCCTATTAATTAAGGAACTGCTTGCATAACTTTAAACGAACACGACAAACACATGCCTAAATCCTTGTAAGTGTAGAGGAGATGTTGCCAATTAATACCACAATTAAAATTGCTTCCGAAAGGTTAAAATATCGTAAATGTGTTGCTAATGTTTTACGTAATTGGGTAATTTTCGAACAAGAACTGTAACTGAGCATGGCATTCTTGAAAAGTATTTTATTATGACTATGACAAGAATACAATGCGCAGAACACAACGAATCGAATGAAACTAAATTCCATTCCAACAGCAGGCAACGCGTGAAAGGCGGGCACGTGTTCCGGATTTTGTGCTGTAATGAAACCTAATTTATCAAAGCATTTTAATTAAAGACCAAAAAAATTACGTCCCTCCTGAAATTTAATTATATAAGGTTGCTGAATAGGTACAAATTAGACAGCACATGTGAAAATTAAATTACGTCTAACAGGATTTATTAGTATTAACAAATCCTTTATTGTGGAAATGATATCTGATAGGATATTGTATCACTCTCTTCCAAGAAATGTTATAATTTTATATATAGCTGATAGCCGGGTCGTTGTTTATACTTCATTTATTATTCTAGTGGACAACATTTCTCTCGTAATGAATTACACACTGATTATTACCATTAATAAATAAATATTTCGTTAAAACGATTTATTCGTAATATCTGATTGTTATTACAAAAATAAGATCAGTAATATTGCTTGTAAATATTAGAAAGTCCAGTCCTGATTCAAAATTGCGACGGACATAAAGCACAACGGATAATGACCGATAATATAGTGAGGAATTTATTTTACCCAAATACAGTCATACCAGGCAATAATATGTCTCAGTATGTGAAGTTTAAAGAATAGCACAATGGTGTTAGTATACAGCTGGTCGAATAAAACTGCCAGGAATTTTAATGAAGGTTTTCTAGCACATTTTCTTCGGTTGAAATCCGCGGTTTCTCACTGGAAACTAGTAATCGTTACGTAACCACAGCATTACGACAACGGCTATTCAACCAAAAATGAATACATCTTGTGCCGGTAAATACTCGACTAAACATTTTCACCGATTTCATTCATTAATCTATTTTGCGTGGCGATTTACCAATATCGGCATAGCCTTATTGAATTGAAATTTAAACATATTGCTTTGTAAATTTTGCGACACATTTATTTCATCACGCTCCGCTCTATTTAAAACGGCTGCACGGATTTTCCTAGTATCTATATAAAATACAAGTGATTTCAATGAATTTCAGTTTCGTAGCCCATTTGTTACATTTCGTGATGTATTAGTTACTACGCAGTAGGTATGATATAGATTCATTCTCTCACGATTCTTAAGCTCGAAAAGGTCATTACGGTGTGTGAGTGTGCAAAGCTTTAATACGATGTAAATGAACCAAATGCTTTGTTTCAAAATTATTCATTACTCCACGTTACGAATGTTCTTTACGTTATGCAATTGTATAACGTTCGATATTTTTATGGATTATTTTAAAAGCCCTGGCATTTAGTTTTAATAAAACCCAGAAACTAACGAGCATAACTGGATGTATTTTGTGCAAAAAGACACTTAAAGGTATCTAAGTATGGTTTTGTATCTAAGCTACTTTTTTTGCTATGGAAAAGTATTCATAGCCTTTTTGTGATCTAATAATCTATAGAAAGGTAATTTAAAAAATTATACAGCGTGTAGAGGTTTAAAAAGAACAGAAGATTGCACAAACAGAGAAGCACTGGATTTGTACAAAAAAGCAGAAATATACCAAAAAGTGCGAGTACAATAAACAAGATGGTCATATTACTCAAAAGAACGGGAAGAAGGACAAGAAAAAGTCAAAAGGAAATTAACTTGAGGAAGAGAAAGCGGATATAAATGGGATGGGCCAGCATATAGAGCTGGAAAACGTTGGCTGTTCTGGGTGCATCCATCGTTTTACTGCTGGTCTGCTCGATGTAGTTTCGGGACTTCCGCAGGGCTCTACTTTGGGCCCACTGTTGTTCGTTATCTTTATAAATGATTTACCTATCAATATTCCTGGATCTGTTACATTATACGCCAACGACACTAATGTGGTGGTTACTGGCACCAACATGCGTGAGCCTCTCAGTAATTGCTCTAATGTTCTTCAAAGTTTGGTCGGCTGGTTTAACAACAATAAATTAGCTTTGAATGTTGTAAAATCAAATATAGTTTTCTTTGATACAGACGAGCAATTACGAATTGACATTGGTACCGTTGGATTAGTTTCAGTTTTGAGCTGTAAAGTGCTGGGTATTACTATAGATAATAAATTAAAATGGGATATCCATATTACTGTTGTTATATCAAAATTGACAAAATCCCTTTATATGTTGGTCAAAATAAAAAAAAATGTGTAATATCCAGACTTTAATAACTATTTACTTCGCTTACATTAATTCACAGATCATTTATTTGTTGTCACATCGAGAGTTTCGGCTCGGGCTTAGAGCGTTTCTTTCTATGAGTTGGATGAATTTTATCAGTGTTCGTTTGACGGTTAGGCCGTTATATTTGAGTGCACACGCTCACTATATAGTATGTTTGTGTTTAATGTCTTTCCTTGTATATACTAGTTTTATATTTTATTACTTATTATTATTACTATTGTTATTTTATTGATTGACTGTATACATTTGATGTTTTTTCTGTGTTCAACACCTTGGGCACTTGAATAAAATACTACTACTACTACTAAACAAGTGGGAAAAACAGCGGACACCAAAAAAATCGAAACAAATAGTTTTTAAACTTTAGATTTGAATACACTACCGAAACGCTCTGATCCAGTAGTAGTAGACTGTAGTTTTCTTTTATACTATAATTTTTAGTAAAGATTACCGAGTATACGACAGCATTCAATTAGACTATTATTAATTATTCAATTTTTCTCTAGGAAAATATGTCAGCAGAAAACAAGCGGATCTGTATTGTAATAGACAGTTAGGCGAAACTGAGGGCATTAGTGAACCTTAGGATACCATCAAAACTCGTTTGGAAATGCATTCGAAAAATAGCCTAACGGACGAAAATAAAGTTACTTTACTATAGGTACACGGATATTAGAAATCAGATGAACCACAATAAAAGAAGAAGGGTAAGAAATACTAAAGCTTAGTAGGAATAATCTTCGCATAGTGGCAAGTCTCCTAGCATCGTACACTGAAACGACACCTACAGAAAATTGGGATCAACACCGCAGACACCGACTGCAAACTGTGTTGTAAAATAACAGAGACGACATCGAAGCGACTGCCAGGCATTTACAAAAAAAAAAAACAGACAATTTTTGTAGAGCCAAAATGAATCCAGATTCTTATTTCGGTCGACCAGTCAGACTACTACAGGACACTAGGATATTGGAATGGATAGTATAATTTAACGGGAAAAAAAAATGGAAATATAATACAAAAACAAAATAAAAATCTACTTAACTAATGTACTACTATTATTAAACAAAATTTTGAAGCAATCTACATAATTACATATTGGCAGATTCAGAATCAGATCAGACTCTTAAAGCACCGAATTGTCTGTTGATTATTATAATTCTCGTTATTTTCGTTGGTTTGTTCCATAATTCCTTTTATTTGCGCCAATACTGAAGTTTTATCAAAAGATATTTGCGATAATGGTATCAGAATTATCATTTAAAGGAAGACAAATATTACGCTATAAACTAATTTTTTATCAAGTTTATTGCTACCATTGAAATAAAATGGCAAATTCCATTGTGCATGTCAATGCCAGCACGTAAAAGTAACCTACATACGTGAGTCTTCTGGGCATAACAATTTGGACAGCGTTTCTTATAAGAAATATAAAATGTGTGATACGCTCCAATTTTTCAGTAATAAAAAAGCATTTCTTACGAATGTTGTTACAAGAAAAAGCGCTTGACAAGTCGAAAACGATATGTTTACAGTCTATATTTCATATCCGTATTACCCATAATAAGCGTACGGCTGCTCGTAAGTAAACTAATGTCATAAACTGACCTCACGCGAGCCAAATATTACTTAACTCGCGCGTCCTTTTCTTTGCATCCAAAAGCAATAAGGAAACCGTAAAATTATCTATATCCTGTCCCATATATAGAGCGGCAATCGTGACGACTGCAGCGATACGCCAGCAAAAGCAAAGAAAGAAAAAACGAAAATCGTTAAATTGGAATGGCCGAGTTATTAAGGGATTTATTTTCGTCATGTGATAATGTTCATTACACGAAAGGTATTCACGGTAATCTAGACGTTCCGAGCATAACTATATATCATTTGTGAGACGACAACAAAAGGTTCAACTCGTGGTCTTAATAATGTTGATGTAAGTGCGCATATACACTTTATAGCTGTAGTAATTTATAGCTCCATTAAACTGTGGTTACTTTCTGCATCAATCGATCCTTCTTTATTTCGCCAATCATGTTTATATATCAGTAGTAAAACTAAATAGTTTTTCCTCTGTTTGATGAAGAGCAGTGAAAGTTACCTTAGCAGCTACCTTACAATTAGATAAGTTGTATGGAGTAAATTGCAATTTGCCATCATCTCATTGTCAGTCGAGATGAGCTGATCTTAATAATCTGTAGAAATTAAATAATTACAAAACAGGCAAAATCGAACAACTCAATACAATTAATTGCAGTGGCTATAATTGGTTTTATTGCAAGAATAACGAAGAATTTCACTTTGCAATGAAAGTTTCAGAAAATTGTTCTTCCTCGCAATATCACCATCTCGAAAACACTCAAAATACTCAATACAAGGTTTAAAATAGAGCAATTTATAACCTCTAAAAAGTCTAATGATAAGTATTAGATGAACCATAATCGTTTTCGTGATAGTTGGTATAAATCTTAATCTTTCTACCAGGCAAACAATATATAATTAAAATTAAATTTGGAGCACAGTTTACATCTTCTAAATGATCTAAAGCGGGTCATCACAATGATATTCAAAGATAATAATCAGAGAAATTGACCGCGCATACAACTAGTACAGTGTCGTGTAATCATTATAAACTCACCGGAAACTTGCTGCTACAACAATATTAGAATGTATGTCAAAAAATAAACAAAAAGAAGTACAGCAAATTAATCCATCAGCTTCAAGTAGATATACTAATTAAGTTGAAGCGTGTTTTAGGCGCAAGGCTATGGCCGGGAGACGAGGAGCATTTATAACAGGCGTGCATAAGTTTTACGATGCAAAATTTTTTGATTGCTCTTTGTATATATTGCGTACGCCTACTGTTGTAGCCCGTAGAAATAACCGATATCTGATAGCGAAGCTTCGACCGGAAGTGGATTTGGCTGACTGGGGCGATAGCAATCAGATAAACAGACTTACTCGACCGATGAACACGTGTAGCACAAAAACATCGGCGTACCGATAAAATTACTACAGTAGACTCTCCATTCTCCGAGGCAATTGGGACTGAGGTCACCTCGGATACGGAAAAACTCGGAGTTTAAGTGCTATTGTGGTAAAAATAACGAGGAAAACTCGTGAAAAATGTACAGTTCGTATATGATAAAGAAAAACGTAAAATACACATAGTTACACACCTGTAAGCAAGTAGAAACATGCACACTAAAAAATATTACACTTTTCCTACGGAAAATTCCTGTAATGTATAGGGTACATTTACCAAAAATTGGGAAATTTACTATAAAACTTTAGTTAAATTTCCCTTTGATTTTTTTCTGAATTAGCCTTTGTCTTCTATTGGATGCTGCGATGTTACACCAACGCTGCAAATAGAGTATATCTAGTGGCGTACACTCTTGTTGTTGCTCTATGTAAAAAAGAGCGGCGTCGATCGTTTGCAGGCCACTAGAGCGCGATATTTTTGTAGTTATCTCGCCCGTATCTTCGTCTTCTTCACAATCCTTGACACTGTTGGCCATATCGATAATTTCCTCATCGCTAATCTCCATCTGGGCACCTTCATTGCATCAATTATGAATGTCTTCGCTGTTGACTTGATTTTCAACGGGTAGCTCATTAGCTAGTTAAATTAATTCCCTCACATTCTCCTGTTCTGGCACTCTTTTGGGGTGTCCGTCTAAACCGAATAAATTTCGCCAAGATTTTTGAACCGTGGTAGGTTTTACTTCATCCCACGATAAAGCGGTCCAATAAGCCACATCCTTAATCGTGATTTGTTTTAAAGCTTCTAGAACACTCATTCCTTCGTCCAATTTCGAAATTAACATCTGTAGATGCTGTGTCCCGTAATATCTCTTCATAGTTTCTAGAACCCCTTGATCTAGAGGTTGTATAAGTGATGTCACATTAGGTGGTAAAAATATAGCTTTAATATCACCACTGCACAGCTGTTTGGCATCTGAGTGAGATGGTGCATTATCCAATAATAAAATGGCTCTCCTGGGGAGCTTACGATTTTTCAAAAACGCAAATCCAAAAAAAAAAAACTTCATAAAACCATCCACTAAAGATAGTGCTATTCATCCATGCACTTTTTGGTTACGGTACATTGTTGGCAGACTGTTGACTTTGATATTTTTAAAGGCTCGTGGATTTTTAGAGGCTATAGTTTCAAAGCCAGAAGCATTGCAAGTAGACTGAATTGCCAAAAGTCTAAACTACGCTGTCGTCTAATAATAATGCACGTTTTATTCTTTAGAAATATATAAAATATGAATGCGTTTAACTTCTCCATTAAATGCTCATATTTAAGGAACTTACAACATTTGTACAAAATTAGCAATGATTTCATCACATTATTTTAGAATATTCACTTCAGATGAAAATATGTTTTTATTATTAAATCCCAAGAGATATCTATTTGTGCAAAATAGTGGATCCTCTTTTCTTCGGCTATAATGTCTGAGTTTAGGGTAATTATCTATACATCTGCAAGCAAAAACTGAAAAACAGCAATAAACTTTAAAGTAAACATAACGGTAATAGTATATATATAATTACATCAGTAAAGTTGCTATTGTACCTTTATAGCTGCTATGACCTTTATAGCAACACCAATAAATATTTTTTGCTTTAATTTCTGTTTTAAGGTAACATTTAAATTACTACGCAATTAAAGAATCTTTGCCCTATTTACAGTATACTGTAAAATGAAAACATCTGTCAGCTGCACATTATAGGTGCTATGACACATTTACGAATAAATTTATCAAAAGAAGAGTATATTGCAAAAACCCTATGACGGACAACGTGAATGAAAACCAGTTGCCAACAAAGATAAGATATATTACATCTATATTGCTATTTAATTTTCTATGTTCCTTTTAACGGTAAATACATATTTAGCAGCGACTTTATTATAATTCCTATGATCTTCGATCGAAAATTAAACTTGTTAAATATCCTATTGACATATTTCTTTTCTTAAAATATTTCAGTAAATATTTTCGTTTATATACGCTTTCCTCAATTAACTGCCAATCATTTTATAACAGGCATTTGAACAAAAACAAATAGATTAAAATATTGTAGGTCGTTAAAGTAAATAACATTTAAGTCATAACAAGTCTTTGTATCTCACGCTTTTATTAAAACTGAAAATCAAGATTTGAGTTTACGTGCGGGTTTACTTCTTTCCTTCTCTCTCCGGTATAGGAATATTATCTTGTGGTGGTTTCATTATGATTTGTTATAGGTACTAATCAACTCGATAAGTCCCAGGATATGAAATAGCAGTGTTACGATCAGGTGTGCGTGGCGTGCGGAAGCAGTGTGTGCTACACCTGATGCAACTTAGTAAGAAAGCGGTACACACGAGTATGACGCTTGGAGTCGCTGTAATGATTAATAAAAAAAAGAAAGATCCAAAACGTAACGATAACTTTATTGTAATAATAAAAAAAAAAGAAAAAAAGAAAAACTGGCCACGTGGTGGCTGACTTCTGGTGTTAAGATTAATGTAAAAAGAACAGCACGTGGTTGCTGTATTCTGATATTAGAATTAAGACAAAAGAAGGAATAGCACGTGGTAGCCGAATTCCTAAGATTAATTTAAAAGTGACGCAATTAATCCGTTTCTATAAGTGAATAGTAAATGACTGCTAGTGAGAGCAAAGTTACTGGCAATTACAAGTTAAAAGTATAAATAGCAACAGTAATGAAATAAAATAAAAGAACGCGATAGATACGTTTTAAATAGGATTACTTAGCTGTAGCTTGAAGTTGAGTTCGAAGCTTTTGTGTATGCTGGAGGGCAGCACGTGGTTTTCCTGTGTTTCGAGTTAAAAAAGGGTCGTTGCGACGGCAAAATTAACTGAAGAGAACAGAGATTACTTAGCTGTAGCTTGAAGACAAGGGGGCTTCGGCAGCTGAAGCGACAGCGCGTGGTTTTCTGTATTTTCGAGTCAAAACGAGTACGTCACAACGGCAAATTAACTGAACTGGAACAGAGAGCGCGCGTAGCGTGCAAAGCCCTTATAAAGGCTCGGTAAGTAGGTACAAAAAAAGGATGAACCAATAGCAACGTCCAGAGATGCACAAAGGATCATAAACGACGAAGCGTCTAAGAGTTTGGCGCTTAAATGAATGAATTTAAAATAAGCGAGTTTAAATTTTGTGGCGCGTAAGTTAAATACTCCCGCGCGAAAAGGAGTCGTAATTGCAATTGCCAGATTAAATGTAAAGAGTATGAATTTTAAAATTGCCTTCAAAATAACGTTTATATCGCTGATGTTGTCTATGATTAAAAGGAGCGAAATGAATTATTCAAATCAATGTCATTTTCGATTCAATGCAAAGTGTAACAGTAGCTGGCCTTGTTCTATTTTTTAGTTGGTTTATTAGTACTAGTCTAGCTTGAAAGAAAACTATCAGGAAATGCCTTAAAGGAATCTCAAAAAAAAATGTCCAGTGTAGGAATCTAAAACTGATTACTCTGATAAACAGAAACTCAAGTCAGCTTCTAGTGCTTTTGCTTTTGCCTCTATAACAAGCCCTATAATAGATCATGAACTAACATAATGGCATTTTTTTTCAATTAGTACTGATCATAAAAAGCCAAAAGAAATCAGAATCCAAGACAACAAGAAAAATATATCAAGTAACAAACCCAGAATTCCCCAATAATTTTCTATAAGTGTCATATTCACAGTGATGATTAATTTGTCTAGAATTTTCACAAATAATAATATGATCTTTGTTAAGATTGTATATTTCGATACAATCGTATGTGCAAGAAAAAAGTACATCAGAAAATGTATATTAATTTTCTCTTACTTTTATAAAACCCAAAAAAACTTCTTTCAACATAAAAAACTTTACCAATTAAATATTCAAAATATTCTGATACATAACTAATATGATAACAAATACCTCAGTTTTTTATTATTATTTTAGCAAGTAATTACTTTCTAAAATGGAGTAGTTTGCTAGAAGGCATAAAATTTATTTAGCAGTAGTTTTTTTTTCCATCCAAAATAAGCAATAATTAACAGTTGTCTTGTTTGCAGTTAATAGCATGTTTATGAAACCTCCGTTAGGTATATTGATTATTTTTTAACTTTATACTGCCAACAAACCTACCTCAATATACATTCTAAATTAATAAGGAAGTAACCAATATATGCAATAATAATAACCTACCATACGCTATTTAGATATGCATGTCCCTCTTCCACTGGTACTTTTTAAGGATTAATGCTACGTAAATAGCAAATTAGACGCTATATTTTTTTACAAACGTAATCCCAACGTACAATTGTGCCTATCTAATTCTATAAATTACATGCAATTTATCCGAGCTCTGACATAATTTGGATTAAAGGAATAAATGCTTACGTTGACGTGATTTACATATCTATCTCCGTGATTAGCTTAAATAATAGTAATAAGGTTATGAAATAAATAAAACAAAGGAGCATATAATCAGATAATTGCCTTATACGGCTCAAGTGACGAAGGAAACACTAAAAGTAAATCTCCTTCAGCAGCGGCTCGGAATACAAGTCAACAACCCACGTAGATGTCAGCGTGAAATTTTTACTTGATTGATGTCCGCCTTGGATGCAATGCAGGAGAGCACGCGAAAGACAGGTGTTTCTTTTTATTTGGATGAAGAAGAAGGAACTGCTATTGACACGTACAGCGAACGAGTTGTTTTAATATGAACACGTTGAGTTCCGTATAAAACAAGCGTTTAAACGATCTAATTTCAGAACGACAGTTTTAAATTAAGAAAGTAAATTTTATGCCTGTTTGCTGTCAGATATGTAACAGCGGTATTTCAGTAAGCCTTCCATATTGAAGGACTGAATATTATGCTTAAATCTTGGTTATTTTTAGAGAGGTATCAAAAGATATAATATGGAGATATTTACCGTTATTTAAACATTTTACTAAATCTGCATAATAAGCACTGAAGCATTTCTGTGATAATTTCTTCTCTTTCAAAGAAGCAACTCTCTCCTATTTTTGTTTATTTTATATTCCGATTGATTATTTTTAGGGAATTTTGCTTCATTCAAATCAAGTGTAAGGAAAAGATGCAAAAAATTTTCAACATTTTACTTCTTTTTAAATGATTAGTTTCTTTGCAATACTACAATAAAAATAGTAGAAATAAAACTGAACCATTAACAAATGTGGGAACACGCTGAATATACATAGCGGGTGTCCAGCCTAAGATGCAACGGTCCCTAGCCGATTTATTATTATCTTTTTGAAAAAATGTCTCGAATCATATTCTACACATGTTAAAATTAGTTTCAGAAATGACGGACTTTTGTTGTACCGGAAGTAGATCTTAACTTTATTATTTTAAACGGAACACCCTGTATATTATTGCAGTTTTGGATTCCTTGTTAAATTTAAATAACAATACGTTAGGGATAGATTGGAGCTAAGTTGTACAGTTTCCGAATTACATGACGTTTTTCGAAAAAAATGACATTTGCAGTGTCTTTGGTGTTTGGAAATACCTCAGGAAATACGAAAGTTAGAAAGATGCGGTTTTCGGTTTTCGCTTAACCATGAAACAGCACACGTCTTTTATTTTAAAATTGTTGCGTTTAAATTACAGCGTTATTAAATAGGGTTCTGTAATTTTCGAACTCTAAAATCATGGATAACTTGATTTTTTTAAATTGAACGGTATAGCAATTTTTACATAAATGGATGTAAAATTTAATTTTCTTTCGATTTTATACGGCTATCAATGTGTTTATCTCCAACGGTTTTGGAGATATTCGCAATATTTCAGTTTCTTACGATAGATGCGTATTGCGAAGCGCCGCCGCTGGCCACTTTCCCCTCGCATTTCACCAGGCTTGGGACTAGAGTTCGGAAATTACAGATTACGCTATTTAATAACGCTGAAATTTAAACGCAACAATTTTAAAATAAAAGACGTGTGCTGTTTCATGGTTAAGCGAAAACCGAAAACCGCATCTTTCTAACTTTCGCATTTCCTGAGGTATTTCCAAATACCGAAGACACTGCAAATGTCATTTTTTTTAGAAAAACGTCATGTAATTCGGAAACGGTAAAACTTAGCCCCAATGTATCCCTAACGTATTGTTATTTAAATTTAATAAGGAATCCAAAAGTGCAATAATATACAGGGTGTTCTATTTAAAATAATAAAGTTAGTATCTACTTCCGGTACAACCGGAAGTCCGCCATTACTAAAACTAATTTTAGCATATGTAGAATATGATTCAAGGCAACATTTATTTGAAAATTTTTTTCAAAAAGGCAATTGGACACCCGGTATACCGGGTGCGCCATTAGTGTGTCGGCGGAATTTAGGAGAAAAACTACTAACGGTATAAGATATGCTGTCTTCGTACACTTCTTCCTCGCACACCCAGAAGTACAATATAAA
Organism: Cetonia aurata; assembly: GCA_949128085.1. Classification (NCBI taxonomy): domain Eukaryota; kingdom Metazoa; phylum Arthropoda; class Insecta; order Coleoptera; family Scarabaeidae; genus Cetonia; species Cetonia aurata. The sequence continues at coordinate 50,551,450 of OX421884.1, read as the reverse complement.
TACATAATATATAAGAAAATCACTAACTCACGCGAGCCTACCTATCACGTAAATATATTGTATAATGAAGATAGGTGGTTCAACTTTCTAATGCCAAAGATGAATTTGAGGTATGAAATCTGAATCTTTTGAACACAAATTGCAGAGCCAAGGACCATACAGTTCATAACAAAAAGAGAAGTTGGGCTCAAGGCGGCATAAAAGTTATGTTTAGTTTTGGCAGGCAAGTAATATCAACAACAAAACAATTTAAAATACAATTCAATATATGTATGTGCTCGAAACCTAAATGGGGTTTCAAAAGCTATACCCAAGTTCTTAGCTCAGAATGGACTGGTAAAGCTATAAGATATAATTTCGGTTTGACTTTTCTTGGAGTAAATTCGTTATTAATATCCTGCCAAGCAGTTAAACAAACAGTTACAGGAAGCGAATAATAGATTTGCATGTCATCAGCGTACATATGCATGCTGCAGGCGTGAAGATTGTTGTAAAATGGAGATGTACCTATATATAGGGAAGAAAGAAAGATTCAAAACTGATCCCTGTGGGACACCGCGTAGAACATATGGGTACCTATATAACGATCTAGGTGCCAGTAAGAGACGCTTTTTAACAAGAAATCCAATACTAGTCACTACTTGATTTCCGGCTGGAAGTGGCGTTCTAGAGCTGTTTCAGCAACGTGAAGGTGTTCCATACAAATGACGACGAAACGTCGACCAGAAGCTGTTTCAGAACGCAAGTAGTGTTTAGCATAAACAACGGCTGCGAAAGTCTGCAATCCATGTTGAAAATTGCTTTATATTAAAGACGCCCGTTAAAAATTAAAGCAAAGCCATTTGGTACAAGGTTAAAGAAAAAATAATAACAATGGAGTCGTGTATGATTCGGTACTCTCAGTATGTTCATCATATGTTTGTTTTTTGTGTTTATATTATATTACATTTGTAGACACTGTGTTAGAGTTATCCACCAAAATAAAAAAAAAGAAAATGCACAGTTGAAGATCATCATTTACAGTTAGTTAGTTGTATCTCAAAAACAAGCGAAATTAGTTATACATGAACACCCAATATATCTATACCTAAACTCAAACGAGATATTCCCATCGTTAAATACCTAGGATACCGTACAACTACAGTTATTGCATTTGTTACACCTCAGCTTGAAATAATGGTGATCATATTGCAAGTACACGTTTCACTAAAATGATAAGTGATATCACATAAGAACGTTATGGGTCTCGTACATTAATAACCGTTTATGGCTAATTCGCAATAGGTACAGCACATTACATAGAGGTTTAGTGCTTTTTCCCACCCATGTAGCCATGTCACGGAGCGAAATACGATGTCTTCCACGTACTGCGATGAAGAAACGAATCAGATTTCGCCCGCGGCTTATTATCCACGAGTGAAGCCTTTAATAGTTATTATCAATTCGATCTGACACAGTGACATTAGGACGATATATAAATATATATCTATAAATATGGATGTCACACCTACGGACCGATGTTGTCTCTCCATTTAATACCAACCTGTCCTGAACTCTTGAACGTGGCGACGGAACAACTGTTCTGAAATTCTTTCCGAAATACCAACACCTAATAATAAACCTAATAAGCATTAAGGACATTCTAAGAAGGCGGTTTACAGAGGAAACGGGAAGCGATTAAAACAAAAAAAATTAAAAAGGGTTCATATAATACCTATCAAACAACTAACTGCGAATATAATGAGTTAAACAACACCTATGCAGGTTAATTTCAAAACATATTTCCGTTTTACTGTTCAGTATTCTTATTTTCTAATTAGGAAGGTGTGCACTTCGATAAATCATCATACGTATTAGCAGATTAGCATAGATAAGTGCACCAATTTTCTGCAATCAAGTTTCATTAGCAAGCTATGCTATAATCACGTGCACTAAGTTAAAAACAAAATGCTTTTCCTTGTATTGAGTAAAAACTTCATGTTTCATGTATTAATAGCTTTGTTGAAACAAGGAGGCAGTAACGGTTGCAAATTTGTAATTATTGCGCACGTCCAGCTTCCAATCAATTGCAAATAAAACTGATTTGATTTATTGTTTTAGCGCTTATAATATAGCAGTAATTTATATGAATTACTATGGATGGCTTTATAAGCCTCTGTCTATTTTTATATGGGTTAATTTTATTTACAAGATTCAACCCGTTAGTTGTTTTACGAAATTTATTATTATACATTTCTGGATTATACATATATCAGCAAAAGAGAGACATAATATTGCTAAGGGTATCTTTATTTAGAATTTGAGGGTCGATATTGTGATGGAGTCAATCCTATATTGATGCTCATTTGCAGGTTATCAAGTCAAAGGAATGTGCTCTATAAGGTTCTGTTATTGGGCCTTTGCTGTTTCTAGTGAAAGGTCTTCCAAAACTGTCCATGCAATACTATATTATTATTCGTGTATAACACACGAGCCTTCTCACCTACGATAATTATTACTATTATCGTTATTACTATTATTATAATTGTTGGAACACTAATTTTTTTTTAAAAGGGTACTCGCCGGATCTAAAACTGCCAATCATTGTATGAACAAAGCAATTACTACAGCGTCATTCAGCGTACGAAAGTAATACGGCATTAAAGTAGACAAACGTAAAAGAGGAAGAAGTTATTTGGAAGCAGCCAGTTTATAAACGTTATACAGGATACAAATCATCATTGATTATTCTAATCGGAGCATTCCCAATATAAATTTGAGCTTACGCAGGATGCTATATACATGTTTCCTGCTTTAGTCCAAGTGTTCCTCTGTTACTAACTAATATTCGTAGGCATAATTACGCCTAATTCCAAACAGAAGTGGAACATTTACTAAATTATTTCTTGGTGTAATCTTCGATAATGACTATCGTCGTTAGCTTCCTCAACAAAAAAAAAACCGCAATGCCACTTAAATGTGTGCATATGTTAAAGGTGCGAATAAAGTACCTTAAAGTTAATATTAACGTCTACGAAATATATTTTGACGAAAGCAATTATCATCTAAACGTAATTAAATTTTGCTACAATACTTTTGCTGATGAAATTCTCCTTCCCATTCTTTTGCGATAAAACACATTCTGCACTTAATTTAAATCCTTAATGAAAGGACGGCTACTACTGTGGTAGTTAACTACTGGGCGAGATAGTTTGAATTGCTTACGTGCCGAGATGTGTGTGTGGTCGCTAATGAAAGTACAAAAGACTTCTTCTTGGCAATTAATTACAGCGTAATAGTGAACCGCAGGCATTCCTATTGAAATACTTTAAAAGTTCTGTAACAATAAACAGCAGCTTATGCAGAAAATTCGTGGTAATTTCTCGTTGTATTATATCGATAATTTAGTCTTGAATAAATAGGAAAATTAAGTAGTTATAGAATATATAATATAAGGCAGAGCGCGATTTACTGTACATGCAACAATTATCAATCTTGATGTTGTAATGACCGGTTAAGATTATAATGGTACAAAGACATTAAAACCTTATAAGCAAAGAGAATATTGTTGCCGTACCTTTCGTTATCGCACATACCTCTTCCGTTCCAGCTCCAAACAACTACTAAAAACTAAAAACAAATGATCATGAAACAAAAGCACGCAACCAAGATACCCTTTCTGGGCTTTGCTTCGTATATTTCGGCTCATTTATTAGCATTTGAGCTAACCATACACGGCAATCATTAGACTCATGATCACCTATGCTACTCTCGATTGGTGGTCATAAACAACACAGAAGACTGCACAACAGCTTCAAGAAATTCAGAGACTTACTTGTCTAAATATTACAGGAGTGATGCGGACCTATACATTCAAAAACACGCTAAATCAAGCAGACTCAGGGGATTAAAGCCTGGAGACATTAGAGAGCACCTTAGAACACTTGAAAATCCCAATACCAACTATCTGATTCACATTACAAAGGACATGATCCCTATGCAATACAATTTTGATCAGCCTTACAAGGTGGTAATCGAAAGCCGTACTAAGGTAGGCATTCGGTGAGCCTCAACGTAAAAGAGGATCCCTGGCGTGGTACCCAGATGACTCAATAATAGAAGGAAAGGGGACAGGCAACTACCACCTCAGAATGCCTATCTGCCTCCACACTAAGATTTCTGCTATAAACTTATGCGCCGTAAAGAACTTTGAGACAGAGATACGAGGCGCAACCATAAGTATGTTCACTGACAGCCAGGCAGCGTTAAAGGTCGTTAGAGCATACACACACGAGTGTAGTCTGAATGGGTATGTAATTCCAGGCAACTGGGACATACTAACCCCGTTACTCATCAGTAGACCAAAGCCACCAAGGGATTGCTAGCCTTTAAACTGTTAATATACTAGTTCGCGTCTGCTCTTATTAGTGAAGCTTCCTCCCATGCGTTCTTGACACCTCTTACTCCAGTTATTTGTCTGACCTATAGCGCCACGTCGCATCTTTGTAAGGGAGTCATCTAGTTCAGTAGTAACTTTTGATATCTTGTTAAGTGTTTGGGTTAACATACCTAGATAAAAGATTATTGAAAGCCGCTAGATAATCTAAGAACAGAGAGAGGTAAGATCATTAAAAATTCCAACGGAAGCAATATCCGTAAAATTTAGCGCACGCAAATTGAAACTTAGATAGACCAAGATTTGGAAGTGGCAGAAGGAGCCAATATGACAAAAGCAGTGGGGGTTGGAGTTATAGGTGCGAACAGCTTTGAGGGGGACTCCGACTACCTTGTGGGCTGACATATTTGCCATAAGTGTCTATGCCATAAAAAAAAGTTGAGTTCAAGCACTTGGCTACTTTTACATTAAAGGTAACAAGTTCAAATAAGGGGCTAGCAAGCAGCTCAATATATCGAGTTGCATGAAGCACTAAGGCTGACTGGTGAACTAAGATCAGGTTGTCCATAATAAATCGATTTTAATTCCTCAATCCTGTTGCAATACAGTACAATCCCCGTCAAAAACAAAAGAAGAAATTTTACATTGTTGGCACTGATGTACTGATAAATTTATTTCTAACTTCGCGTTCTCTTGAAGGAGATCTATCGAGTGGAATTGAAAACTTATAACAACTGGTTACTAAAATTAAATTTATGTGCCCAAAATGAAGTTGTTCGTTATTTGGTAGTAGCCAGAAACTAGCTAGGTGTGACAATATTTTAAAATAATTGCGCAAAATCAGCAAGAATTGCGAGAAGGTGCCGCGATCACATCGCAAATGGAGCAGATTTGAAAATAAAACAAAATTCCAACGGCGGCAGTCTTCATTTTGCATCAGAACGTTAAGTGTCTCATTATAATCGGAAATTCCTCAAATCGTCGGCCAGATAAAACCGATTTACATAGTAGCAATTACCCGGTAAAGGAAGTCCTTCTCTGTACGTGCGTAACTGTAAAATAAGCGTAACAAAGGTGTCTGGTTGCCGGTAGTAGCGCACAGTCCCGCCGACCAGCAAAGGCTCGTATGAGATATTTTCATAATTGACAACTCGACAAAGGTAACCAACAGTCGACAATAACATTGACCTTGACGGTATAGAAAATCGAAGCACGTATACGCGCAACCGGTAGAGAAATAGCAAGTTGTAGTAGCACTTGTAACTTTGTGCTGTAAGCTCAAGCGACGACGGCTGACGACGCATCGTAAACATAACAAAAGCGCTACTTTTCGATTCATTTGTCCATGAATATTTCCGGTTTCTCCGGTCCCGTCTACAAGCACATATTACGAGTATGTCAAATAGAGGGACGGGCGTGAGAAAACCACGAGACAGATGACTAACGCGACCCAGTCAAGGCCGACCGTGATTTATGAACTGTCTGTTGATACCAAAGCTAACAGTTCACTCATTAAACATTCGTATACGCACCTTGCAGACGTACTATATTTAAAATTATGAAAAATTCGACAGAGAGGGTAATAATACTTTGACCGATGAGATTCTTTCTTCACGTGAGTATTTATCATTCATGAAACAAGGCAGGGAAGTCGTGTAACTGCTTTGGAGTTTTCTCACTTGTTGATTTCTGGTCATTAGTGTAAGGGCACCTTAATTTTAACTACAAAACATTCATACTTTTCCAGTATTATCATTTATATTCCAATTACTAAGGCAGTCAACGTGTCGTTAGCTGAAATAACTCGTTTACCAACCATATACGATTACTTTAGAAAATATTGTCAAAGAATCTTACCGAGATTTAATTATTTATTTAGTTGTCTATAGAAAACATATTGTAACGGTTTTCTATATATAAGAGATGTACAAAAGACACTTCTAGTAGCATAACAGCTACCTTTGGCAAACAATTTCTAGCGGAAAACTTTTGATGTTACTTATAATCTACCCATTTGCATGAAGTACGTAAGAAAGACCCACCATTAAGAGCTAAATCAAACTAACCCACCAATTCTTCGTAGACCGACGACGGAGTGGGTGCTAGAATATATAAAGGTAAACCCAGAACAGATGTACGTCAAAGATACGATAGTATTCCAGAATGAGGTGGCCACTATATACTACTGAACCAAAGAAGCAGAAAAGCTTAAGTCAAACTGTCGCAATATTTACTTTAGGAAACCATTCAAAATACTGATTCCAGGTCGAGACGAATGGGACGCAGGGGAACCAAAATTTTAACTACACGCTGGTGTGGGACACAGACGGATCTAAGGATCTAAAGGATGTGTCGGGGTTTTTAGGCCGAACTGTCCTCTCTCAATAGCTTTAGGACTGGTACCAAACCATCTTTCAGGTAGAAATATTTGCCATAGAAAGGAACAAACATCTATATATGCACTAACAACCAAACCAAGCTGAGCGCTCTGGGAGTGCATTCTCAAATTAAAGGTAGCGAAGGTGCTGACCCAGTAACCGAACGAGAATCCAGTAGCCACTTCTATGAACCAGAACCAGCTCTGGGTACTTTGAAAACTCAGATTAAAGGTGAGGTCCAACAATGGGAGCATGAGAAACCCATATCTTTCTGGAGTCAAACCTCTGGACAAGACGTCGCTAAAATGCAGGTCAACCCTAGGCTAAACACTAACAAACCAAGTTCAAACCGGAACTTACCGATATGGACGCCTCAACCTTAATCTAAACTAATGGAGAGTTACTCTAAAAATTAAAAACAAAATTGTAGACACGACACTAGATTTTGCGAGAATATATCTTGTTTTTAATTTTAAGCATCCATTAATTACTTAACAATGTAATACAATGGACTTGTACGACCAGTGGCTGTATGTCATCACAGAAACACACTGAAAGTTTGTTTTACAGTCACAATACATCACAGATAATATTCCCAGCACGATAGGTAAAACTAGATGATTAGAGGTTCAATTACACATCAAATACTTATTTTCTTCTTCTACCTGCTTACTCTCTAACTTACGTGTTTTTTGTTTACTTACTAACTTTTGGCGGGTGTTTCATCTTAATTCGCCGTTACAATAATATTTCAACCCCAGAGCGCTATTGGTGTGAGAGCGGGGTGTCCCGGGATACAATCGAGCTGTGCCCAACAATTTAAACAGTGAAAGCGTATTTTTACAAGAATTTATTACTTTAAAATGGATGTGCAAGACATTAAGTATGTACAATGACAAAAAGCGGGTGAATTCAGATGCGCAATTTTAACAGTTTAATTTTGGTGAAAATGGGAAATGAAAATCTATATACCGCAGCCGGGTAAAAAATTCGCGGACGGTTTTAACGAACAAGTTTGATGCAATGTCGGGCCAGAGAGCTGTGCCGGCATCTACCTTACGAAATGATAATGACTAGGAATAATTCTCTCTGTGCATCAGTGAGCTTTGCCGACACGACTGCCAAAGCGAGGAAGGCTGATAGAATGCCTGCGATGTATCAGAAGCTGTGCCGATGCAAACTGCCAGACCGAGGATAACCAGAGACACTGCCTAGAATGCTTCTCTTGTCGTCAGACGCGCGGTTTATATACATTACAGTGGTTCCCTACGCGTTTGCGATGGACGTGGCGTGGGTGAACGGATGTACCGTCTGCGGAGACGATAGTCGCCTCGTAAATAAGAATAAATAAAAAACTTAATTAAACGAAATATCATGCGATAATAACAAAAAATCAATCAAAAGAAAAAATAATGATTAATTAGCGATAAAATGGATTTTCTCACAGAAAGGCACGTTCCATTCTTAACAACGGAACGGGTGTAATAGTGACTATGTGGCAGCTACGTGATAGGGAGGCACGTTCTATCAAGAAAAACACGACGAAATATTTTGTAGAAACAAAAATCGTAAAACCCTACCAAACAAATTTCTAGAAGATAACATCCGAAAAATAACTCATACACATAATATTCTACCTAGTACATATAAATATAGGTTCAAAATTCTATATAACTATCTTAAGCCAGACCACGAGGCACGACTTACATATAAGCTTTTACATCCACATTACATAGTCTATTACGAGAGCTAGAAGTCAACTCACAAAAGCAGAAAAACCAAAGGATAGGTGCTACATACTTGCGCTCTTTCAAAAAGAGAAATAAAAAAGGCAAGCCCACCCCTCATAATTAGAGCTACCCTGAGGACGGCGGCAGAATTGCGGCCGAAACGTCGAATACTTACAAGCTTACAAACGATGGAAATAGCTCAAACCCCATATAGTAATCCATCGTCAACAATTTCACTTCATAAGTAACACGCAATACATTTATTATTAGTAAAACGACATGCTTGCAATAAAACAATCTCTCAAATTTCATTTTATTTTGTTGTAGAAGTAATATCAAATACTAACTTATCCGCATTCATTCACATAGGTATGACAGATATTGGTGAATCGTAGTTTCCGATGTTCGTATCTACCGCAGCCTTGCTGGTGCAGCTGTCCGAGAATCCAAATATAATACACTTACACTGAGAAAAATAGTGATAGCAAATTGTATAATTTAGTAAATAATAATGTATGTCCCTGAATTATTATTTGTTATATTTGTAATATGTGGTAATATATATTTTTCTCAGTGCAGTCAATAAGAGTAGCGTAACATCCAATGCGCTGTCATATCTAAATATAAATAAAGAATTTGCTACCTATGCGATTTTTCCAGGTACCTGTTATTCCAAATTACTAAATGACCTCATTTTCAAACAAAAAGTGGACGATATCCAATTAGATTTATGACTCAGTTTACTCTAATAAAAAGCAAAACCGGTGTTCATTAATATTGTTTCAAACAGGATGTAAATATTAATGATCCACTCATATGTAATACGTTAGGCACCGATTTTCTTAATAATAATCGGTATTCATCTGATACATTTGCTGTTGTACTTACTCCTGAAAATAAGTAAGATGATGTAACTGTCAGAGAAGAGATATCCTGTTTCAAGAAACTGCTTGTATAGGTAGTCATCCACCATTGAAAATCATTTATGTATCGTATTATCAAATGGCATATCATGACATACATATGTATATTACTTGCACATTGACAGTTTAATCTCTATAAATCTTTACATGGGAAATAAATTGCGTTTCTTTCTGATTAATTTTCATAATCGAAACGTGTCCATATAAATTTCGGCCAAAATCTGTCACGTATTTATACCGAAGAAGTGAAATTTAAACCGCACCTAATTTATAAGGCCCTTCGCCGCCGCCGGTATTAATTTAATACTTTTATAAAGGAACGACAACGAATATCTTATAAAAATGAAGTAATAAACCATGTTTCATACTGTTCGGCTTAGGGTTCGTTGAATATTCTCGAATCTCCTTGTCCAGAGCTTAAACTCTCCTGATTCTTTGCAAAAAAAACAAAAAACAAAAAAGCAACCGCACTTATGTGGGTTAATGTTTCCAATAACTTGAAATACCAGAAACGCAGTTCTTCAGGCATACACACACTTGTGTATACATATATATCTGCATTTGTATTGTGTAAATAACTTCCGTTTCTACATAATGATCCATTACAAACCGTAATTGTTGCTTACGTACCAACACTTTCACGATAATAGCGTTACCAGTTCGTATCTGACACCGAGTGCGAGATTCATTTATCAGTAATTTGTATGTATCTGGATATCTTCAGGTATTTCAAATTATTATATATTGTATAAAACTGAGCCAGGCTCATGATTTTAATGCAACGATAGCAGAAATTTAAAAAAATTAAGATAGTAAGTATATTTACTAACAGCTTTTTCGAGTGGCGTAGGAATGAGGTTCAAGTAAATGAATCTCGTAAACTCTGATAAATACCTTCCGAAATGTAGTTTAGAATCCAATATTTAGGTACTGGGTGACTATGTACACTGACGGACACGTAAAATGTCGTATCTAAGTCACAGTGAGAGCGCAACCTTCCACGCAGCGTTTAGACTACGCATTAGACGCAAATCCTATTTTTTTGCTACCACATCCAAATGTACAACCTTACTACACTCACACTTTATTGATTTGAACAATAAATTGAATGCATCACTTCCGCTACTTTATCGTCCATGCACGGTAGAGTACAATAAGAACATACCGAATTGAAGTACCAACGTGTCACCTCCTCTACTTTACCGTATTATTCTGTGAAGATTCTGAAGTTTCTCTGGGCTCGATTATTATAATAGCTGTCAAGCAATCTGTCATTCAAATATAAGTTATCTGTATGTTGAACACTATAAATGCAAGTTTTAGTAAGTAGTAATCATGTGGTAACCGGAAAAGTTTTGTACGCACCACGGCTGGAAACTGTCTTATCGAACTCGTTTAGTTGCTCTACTCTAACTAGTTGGACAATACATCACTTTCCAGTCTTGAGCTTTTTGAGAGATATTTGATAGAACGACAGAATTGCGTTACTACAGCTAATGATAATAATAAAATAAGCAAATGTAAAAACCATGCAAAACCATTTTTAGATACTATTTCTTGGGTAAGGACTATTATAGCAACATAAGATGTTCGTATTAATCCCAAATAATACTTTTCTGGGAAATTCTAGTATAATTAATATGAAATTTTTATATTAAAAAAGCATTTAATGATTTCACACTGTAAGATGTAGGTACACTATATGCATATTTGTCGCCCTGTCGGCTTTCTAAGACCTGTATTTGAGACGATTCAAATTAAACCTGAACACCTCGTTAGCTCAACTGCGAGGGGCTGACCACTTGTGGAATTAGTTGTACAGTGTTCTTGGAATTACACTGCTTTGTAAGGGAATTACTACGAATCGCTAGGAATTACTGGGAATTGCTGGGAATTAGTGGGAATTACTGGGAATTGCTGGGAATTAGTGGGAATTAGTGGGAATTATTGGGAATTACTAGGAATTTAATTCCAAGTGATGGAATTTTGATAGAATTAGACGGAATTGGCATTAGTTGTACGCCATTTTTCGGAGTGGTCAGCCCCTCGCTCAACTGATAGAGCACTCGTTCCGTGAACGGGAGGTGAGAGGTTCAAATCCTTCACGAGGTAAAATTTTTATTATAAGAATTTCCTTATATTAATTACAGTGATTAATCGAAAAGAGTTACTTAATAATTTCTACATGCATATTAATTAATCGTTTTATTAATACGTTGCACATGTTCTAAAGCAATTTTGGCTGGTTTGAAGAGAAAAAGTAAGAATCGGCACTTTGCTTGTTCAACCAGTATGTTTAGTTCATCATTTGCCAAATGACCATATCATCGTCTTAAAGACTGACTAGTGGGCAAACATGTTTAACGACCAATCTACTTTATTAAAAAATAAATCATAAGCGGTACTCATTACCACATCAGGAATTGCCCAAAAAAATATCGATATGGTCTCGTAGCAATACAGAATATGCTTCAGTTATAAAATTATGTGTTACGTCACTTCGGTTAGGTAGGTTTCTATGTGAATTTGGGTACACCGCATGCTTCTGGAAAATGGTTCTGATGCACTTCTAGTTCCTAATACTACTAATTTTTACTTTATCATAATAAGTAAAATATGTCATTTCCAAATTCATTCAAATTTTAAGCGTCCGCATCCTTTATAACCTGTTTCTATCTATACACCGTTAACAGCTTTTTCTTAAGTTTTTAAGAAATAACGCTGAGTTTTACATAGGCAGTCAAAACAACATGCTTTATTTCTTTAATATTAATTTATTTGAAAAACACTAAATCAAACATTAAACGTTGAGAAAATGATAGTTATTATTCGAAATTTTCGTTTAAAATAATGAAAAGTACCCACAAAAATGGGTCATTTTTAGATGAATTGGAGGTGATTATAATTAGGTATTGACGTATCGAGGCTGGAAAATTACGTATTGCCTAATGCGTTTGGACCTTACCAGTCAAGGCCAGCGACCAAACGAGTTCGATAAAACACTTTCCAGCCGTGGTGCGTACAATATTCTTTCAACTACCACTTACTAACATCAATTTATTTACATTTGTAGTGTTCAGAATACAGATGAATTATATTTGAATGACAGATTGTTTGACAGCTATTTTGATAGCCGAACCCAGATAACTGCAGAATCTTCACAGAATAGTACGGTAAAGTAGCGAAAGTGATGCTTTGGTACTTCAATTCAGTATGTACTTATTATACTCCACCGTCTATGGACGGTAAGGTAACGGAAATGGCGCGTTGACCGTTCAATTCGATAAAGTGACACTTTCTATCTTCGAATGAGTGTAGTATGGTTATACTCACCGATGTGGTAGCCGAAAAAATATATTGACCGTATCATGAAATTGTACAGGTAGATAGTGTAAATAGCATTTGTCTTAAACGTTATGTTCAAATTTTATATCTTATAATTAGTTACAAATCCTTCAGATCAATAGCAAAGACAAAAAGGTTTATTGAGCAATTATATATATTTATCGCTACGTATAAACCATGCACTTTCAAGCACGACGTTTCGGCAACATTTGCCTTTCACAAGCTTCAGTAAATTATATAAGTGAATGTCAATCTATAAATACCATTATCATCACTAAAGACATGTAAAATTTTTAAGAACATAAAACGATAATAGAAATGGATAACTTTAAAATAATGTTGTGAAATGAATATATGTTCTGAGCGTCATAAATAATAATTACTTAATCATTCGATTTACTTTTGTTATTACTGGAAAGTAAAGCGTTTCTGTGTTAAATATACATCAGATGTCGTACTCGTAAAGCGGATCAACTCCGAGATTTATATCATTTGTCTAAACAACATACAGACCCAATTTTATTACGTCCATATACAACTGAAAAGGAGAAATATAAAGTTTTAGTAAATAATACCAAAAGAAAATTTTATGAAAATAGATTAGAAAAATCAACAAACAAAAGTAAAACAGCATGGCACATTATTAATAAAATAACCAACCCCTTAATATCTATGATAGATTCTATGTCACTACGTAGTGCGTCAGGAGATGTCATAAATAATCCTCAAACCCTATGTGAAAGATTTACGGAAGAATTTTTTAATCGTGACATTAACCCTATAAGTGGCACGCCCAATATACCTTGTGTTAATGATAGCTTTTTTCTCGAACCAACTGATAGGTATGAAGTTGAGCGCGTTATACTGGGGGTTATACACATAAAAGCTTCGAACCCAACTTCAAGCTACAGCTAAGTAATCCTATTTAAAACGTATCAATCGCTTTCCTTTATTTTATTTTATATCATTACTTTTGCTATTTATTCTTTTAACTTGTAATTGCCAGTAACTTTGCTCTCACTAGCAATCATTTACTATTCACTTATAGAAACGGATTAATTGCGTCACTTTTAAATTAATCTCAGGAATTCGCCTACCACGTGCTATTCCTTCTTTTGTCTTAATTCGAATATCAGAATACAGCAACCACGTGCTGTTCTTTTTACATTAATCTTAACACCAGAAGTCAGCAACCACGTGGCCAGTTTTCCTGTTTTTCTTTTTTTTTATTACAATAAAGTTATCGTTACGTTTTGGATCTTTCTTTTTTGTATTAATCATTACAGCGACTTCAAGCGTCATACTCGTGTGTACCGCTTTTCTTACTAAGTTGCATCAGGTGGAGCCCACACTGCTTCCGCACGCCACGCACACCTGATCGTAACAACGAGAAATTACTGACAGTACCTACTGTATAAATGGCTGTCATACATTCGTAATAAATTGTGTATATCTTATACAAGTGTTTATTTTCATTAGAAGACAGATGAATATATCACATAAAGGCAGTATCAATTCAAATAAAGACTATTTAACTAAAGCAGAAGAGAACGCTCAGGAGAACGCTACAGGTCGTACCCCCACAGAGTTCGGATTCGAACTTCATCGAAATACTGTGGAATGAGCTCAAGAAACGAATAAAGGAAGTCTGCCCAAACTCAATGCCCCATATCGATAGAAAACGATATAGGTAACGCAAAATTTTAATGAGAATTCTTTACATTATTTTTTTATGTTATGTTGTTTAGAATTTTATTTCTATGAATATACTTTTTTGTTCTTTTCTATTGATGTCATCATTTCAATGATTTGCATCGCAGCTGTTGTTATAGGTACTGTAGGCAGGAGTTTATAGCTCCAGAAGTGGTGAAGATGACAGCGTATTCACAATAGATTGAATCGGCCGCGGTGTTTAGAGGCTTGGATGCCTCAACCCCGTTGCAATACAGTTCAAACGTAATTGAGTCCTATCTTTGCTTCCTTGAATAAATCTCGGCGCTAACAAAGTGATGGAATAATTAGTTTTGTGTGCACCATATCAAAGGATTATGTTCTATTTGAACGGATCTGTGCAAATTCCTAATGAAGGAAGGGGATAAGAACGTTAATTCTACAGTTAACATCACAATCACAAAACAACCAACAATATATAAACATGTGGACAGCTGTTTAATATATCTATTGTTATTATGAATAATAGCTTCGCTAGGTGTATCTAGGCATTGAAAAGAATCACATTTCGACATAACAACAAACGCAGTAACCTCCCACACAAAGGCGACGGTGCGAGGCAACGTCGGCTTGCTACACATTGTACGTGCGAAGTAGAGCATGCACGTATCTCGCCTTGGACCGCAGGCGAAGAGCCTCCAGTGAGTCTCCGCTTGCTTATCTTCCTTTAAGCCACGTTGTTTAAGCTGTTGTTTCATCTGTTTATGTACCGTATTGCTAATTACGTATTTAAATCCTCGGTTCGTTGCATTAATCGTGATATTAGTTTCTTGGTCGCCTGTCATTATACCTGGTCCGCACTGTAAACAGTTTACGTGTAGGTAGATCCATCCGTATATATTGTAACACTGCATTGATTGCCGTGCAATAATGCGAGTGTTTAAAATAGATGAAACTTGGCGGAAATCAAACGTAAAACTTAATGTTAATCCTGCAATTATTGGCAAATATAAGTGAATGATGATTAGCTAGTTCGTATTTTCTACTATAGTCAAAGTAATACATCGCTTGTCACACATCATCCTCAAATCTAGGATACCGTAGGAAAATAAAAAACATTAAACGTTTAATGGATTAATTCTATAGCGTTAAATATAAATAAAAACTCCAAAGTAACTGGATGTTGATTATTATGACCTGACCTATTTTACTAAAACGCTTAAGCACATATATAATAGCGTAAAACGTAGTACGTCATTACCGTTTCTGGTAGCAATATTTTACACGAAGGCATAGAAAAATTTTAAATAATCGCGCTTTTCACCTCAAGCATCCTTTAAGCTAAACATACACAAATGCCGTGCTCATCTGTTGTTTCAATGCTGTTCTTGCGCGGCTGTTCTCGTGAATTTTCTCGATAATTTTCAATTGCCGCGGATTATACATTAGTGTCAGGTAAGATTAATATATCCTTGTAACCTAAATTGCAACGGTTGAGGCGCATCTTGCCGTTCGCCCCGGTGCTGATGCCTCTGATATATAAGGCAATATATTTCGTGTCCCTCTTTTTAACCAACGTTGGATTTATGAATTTTTAAGTCTTTCAGTAAATTTAACGACTCCTGATTACAGGTTCTTGTCTCACGGTCGTACATCTAGTTTGCACATTACTTCGCATATTCAGTCGGTTTCGATCAATCACATCCTTAATTTGTACTAGAGGCTTAATTATTTTAAGGAATATTTTTGTTTCCGAACTAAATTATATAATATCTATAGTGTCCCAGGGGATTGGTGTGATGTACTTTTGATATTAAATAATAACAAGAAAATGTTCGTATTCCAATCCTTTTATAAAAGGATTGGAATACGAACATTTTCTTGTTATTATTAAATTATATAAGGTTATGTAACAAAATCTTTAGAAACCTAACCAATCAAGCTTTTATCCTTATCTCATAAAATACGGAATAGCACATTACACAGCATTATTTAATGGTTCTTGCTCAAGCTCAGTGGTTGGAATAAAGCTTTGAAATCCAAAGATCAGCCAAATTTAAATCGGAATTTTTTTAATTTACTAAGTCATAATAGAATTACGAAACAAGTTGATTGCTTTTCTGCATAGCCTCCTTCAATATTTACATGTTTTTCCCAGCTTCTTATGGATCCCGTCCTCATAAAAAGTGTGATACCGTGTCAACAGTCAATTGCGTATAAACTTTTCTACTTTTTGATCGTTTTGAAAATGGTATCTGACTAGTGCTTTCTTCAGTGTCCCAAACAAGTGAAGGTCGCGTTGGAATAGATCTGAGCTGTAAAGACTATGTTCTAGAATTTTCCAGTGGATTTGGTTTATTTTAGCTCAAGTCAGTGTACCCGGGTAAAATCTTTTGTTGTCATGCAGCAAAATCACATTTCTCATTGGTTGGTTGCGCACTTTGTTTCTGTATGTGACTTTTGCCCTCTCCAAGAGCTGGCGTTCACAATCCGATCTCCATCTAAAGAATCAATTAACAAAACACATTTCTAATAGAAAAGAACATGTGTAAGAACGTTCCCATATGGTAAGCGTGTTTTTTGCTTTCACAGAGAGGTTCTCTACTGATTCGCCACTTTAAAGTCACTATTTTGGATTCAGGTTACTATTGTATGCAGAAATATTTCTGATTGAAATCGATTCAGAAGTCTTTGGGAAGTGTCTCGTCGGATCTGTTTTTTTGGTCATTTAATAAAAGCTTTGGAACACATCTTGAACAAATTTTGCTGAAATCCAGGTGATTAATAATGGAATACGTACTACCGTGAATTGTTTGTACTTCAGTAGCAATTTTATCTAGTGTAAGGTGCCGATTACCTTTAATGAGGTCAAAAATCGCTCGAATGTTGTCATCAGTCAAAGTTTCCCTGGGCTGTCTATTGTGCGTTTCACTTTCTACAGTTTTACGGCCATACCTCAATTTTTTAAGCCAGTCATACACGTGAGTACGTGACAAAGTTGCGCTACGTGAGTCTAGCTAAAATACTGTTGGGATTAGTACCCTCGTTCATCAGCCTTGCGCAACCGCCGGTGTAATACTATCTTGCTTTGACATCACTGCACTAGGGAGCCAAACTTTTGCCTTGGCTGCCAGCTTCGCTCACAATTACTATAACGATCATAATCGTTTTCTGAAATTCGATTAAATAAGCACAAAATGCATATGTCGTTCTGTGCTTATTGTAACACCCTGTACATAAATAGCTACACCAGTCGATAGGCCTGCCTAAAAGGTGCAAGTCCGCCATTGAAACTTTTTTCTATCTTTCACCGTTCAACAGTTATCTTGAATAAACAAAAATTGTAGAAAATTTCAAAGACAAATTATACCCCTAAAGTTGAAGTGCCAGCGCAACAGAGAGTGCCCTTGAGTGACATTCCATGGGATCTACAAACTGACAAAATTTCACCAGAATCTGCAATGTACACTTCATGAGTTTCCCTTATCAGTTGCTTGGTGTGAAAACTAAAGTGAAGTTTAAATTTGGCCGACCCTCGTAACTTATTTTAATTCACTTTTTATAGTTGCACCTCTCTTTTGTTACAACTCTACTCCTAGTAACCCTGAGTTTGAGTAATTCCTGTACTATCTAACTAGGTATTGAAATACCATTTCCATCTTTACTTTACTACTATCTTTTTTTTATTTTAATTTTAGCTAATATTATTAAGTTATTAACTAGCTAAAGAAATTTTGTTTTTCGTACATATTGGCAAAGATATGGAAAATACACTTTTGCATTTTAATTAGATTCTAGACAATTTTTAGTTTTTAAGTCTTCATTGTTGAATGCTCTGCCAACCCATATTTACACAGCTGAGGGCACAATGAGATTTTCGGATACATAAAGCATTAAATAAAGTTAAATAAATAAATATTCTAACATGTGCTCCTCTACAGGTTACATTTAACACGAAACTACAATGTAATACAATGTAAATTGCTCTAACCACTGTTAATTAGGTTTATCCGTTTTTCTACATAATGAAATTTTGCTATTCGATAATAAGATAAGCTTTTGGAATATATTTACAAATAAAATCATAAGAATATGAACCGGAATACTTATCGTTCTACATGTTTCACAAATGAATTTCCTAAGAGCAGCACAAGATACAGAAAGCCGTTATGAATTTACAAAACCAAACATCGTGCCAAACATTTTTTCGGATTATTGATGAAGTAAAAGACTTAATCTACAACCAGCTTATTGATTTGCTGGATATTAACACATACATGCATACCAATACCTCACAGCTAAATTATATTAAATGTACTATTTTCCATATTCTGTCTAATTAACAGCTTTAAAATTTGATAAGCAACAGTCATTTTTAACAGACACGCATTTCGCCTTCCCAAGGCCCATTTGTGCTACTAAATGACTGGTTGCATTATACGAAGAAATGTCGTCTAGTAGCACTGATGAGCCTTGGTAAGACGAAACGCGCGTCTGTTAATAATGGCTGTCGTTTTAAGCAAATTTTAATCTGATTAATTGATTAACGCAAATTAATCAAATTAAATCAAATTTAGTGGCTTACCGCCGACATACAGTATCGTGTTCTTATTTAGAAACATGTTCCATCTTCAATTCTCGTACGTACTCTTTCACCTGTCAAATTGGCGGAATAACAACCTTACAGATTGGCTCTAAGGTAGTGATATGTATATTAGCAAGGCGAGAATTTATTTTAAGAAGAACAACCCGGTAATTCGTTTTACACCGATAAAAGATATTCGATGTTAAAGCCAATAATTATTAGTTGGTTCAACAAATTTCTATATTTAAATTTCCTGGAACCACTCAAAAGAGTAAATCAATTACGTAGGATTAGATGTGGATTAATTTTGTTAACTCAATCTACATTTGCCCAATAGTCTTTTAAACACTGCCTGAAGAGATTAACTCTTCCAAGTCAAAATTTTAAGAATATTTAACAAATAACTACAGCAAGTTTTAAATTTACACCGACCTATTTTTTAAGCAAAATTTGCTTAGCTAAAACACCAAATCTAAGCTACTTCATGGCATTACACAGAATAGTGGGTGCACATATGTGGACTAGAATCTCTGTAAAGCTTAAATTTGTTGCCTACTCAACAAAAGTTTATATATACATATTTTACCTGCTAATATTTAAGTGAATAATAAGTGCATATATTTCCTTTTCTCAATTCCAGTTTTGTGTGAAACAATATCAAAGGAAATAAATAGTCGTTACAAATCGGCCACATATAATATATAGGTACATGTAACTAATTTTATGATTCCAATGATATTTAAAGCAAGTAATTGTACAAATTTGTTCAACAAAAATATTAATTTCCCTTCATTAAAAATTAAAGTGTACTGAAACTAAGATTAATTGGAAGCATATAAAAAGCGGTTGTAAATATTTGCATGCCTAACCTTAACAAGTTCAAACTATGTTACTAATCACTGGACAATATATAATAATTCGAAATGGCAGGCATCGTGAAATAATATTTGCGATTTGCGCAAATTGGGAGGCCATTGCATTGAAATATTTATCTCCATTCCATCTGCATCATTCATATCCTTCCAAATGTGTTATTAAGTGAACACAATTTGCGATTCTTAGGAAAGCAGGTTAGCATAATTTACCGGCAAATTTACCAGAAATTACACACCGTAAATTCTGTTCCCGATGAACGCTTTGGAAAGCCTTCGCACATCTTTATCAAATTCTCTCGATACAAATGGGTGCTGCAAATGGAGCTGGTACAAATATCATTAGATAGGGAACGGTGCACAGCGTATTATTATTTAAATTTTAACCTTTTGAAAACTATATACGTCCGACCGTTAAAAATATAAAACAATTGTATCTAATTCGCCTCAAGGTAGCTTTATTGTTACAGATCTTTCTGCTTCATGTCATACGAACGCTTGGTACTATTTAATATTCATTGCTGCGAATGTATCAGGGGCAAAATTATCACCATACCAGTTTGGTATTCCGTTAAAAACCGTAACGATAAAATTGCGAGAACGGCTCAAATAAGTTACGAGTACTACACTTGCGTACATACATATTAGGTCGTCACTCGCGAAGGGAGACAGCTAGAGAGTAGTAATTTTAGAAGTGGTAGATCATTATGCGATAGCACACTTATTCCACGGAAATCAATCTAATTTATGAAACGAAGGTAGAGGTCTTGTTGCCCTAGAAACGCGGAACTCACGATTTTAAAATTGATGATACAAAAAAGCAGAGATAATGTACGTTTTGATCGGCGTTAATAATACTCAATTATTCTAGTTAAATGGTAGGTCGTGGATTCAGAATGGAAGCGCCTATATTTAAACAAGAGTCAGGGAATCATCTCTTTCTGGTCTTCGCGGTAGAGCGCGGTCATAATGTTGAATGGCCGTTAACATTTTGCTCGTAAAATTACTTCTGCAGATTGTACTGTAAACAAGTATTTATAATTTATAATACGGTATAGGCTAAACTAGATTTTAGCCGAGAAAAGTAAATAATAAAAGTAGCGATAATAAATTTTATAATCATGTATACCTTTTCTAATAAATAATAATATGTAGATGGGTGCTCGATATTAGATAAAGTGTTACTGTCCTGTCTATGATGTCATTTACATATATGTATACTTCTTATCATACAAATGTGGCAAACATTGATACTACTACTTCAGATTTAAGTTGTTACCTAATTTGTCTACCTCAATTTGATTGCATTAGAGACTTCATACTATTATATTAAAATTGCATTCAGCTAAAATGATTCTAACACAACATTATAAATAATTTTTGGTCAGAGTATAGACGGAAAAATGGTTCCTTATAACGTTATAACGAAGGAAGAAATAGGCGGTGCAGACGAACTCTCTCGCTCGAATCTGATCTGAAAATTTTTTGAATGATGCATTCATTCATAATCTCTAACACGAACTGCACAACGTTCGAGTCAAAGAAAGTAAAAATAGAAGAAAATGTATTGAGATTGAGTAAATTTTAAGGAGCATATGAACTTTGGAAACGAAAACCAAAATACGAAAATGATACAGTCGTTTCGAACCGACTTGAAGCACTTTATAAGCGTAGGTATATTGAATAGATTAGATTAGATTTTTCACCGTAATATCAAATATATTGTGATCCTTTCATCCTAGAAGATGACTTCTTAATTAGCCCTATCATTTTTAGGAGCGGTTCCTGACTTAAGAAAATGGATAATTATATACTCGAAGACCGATTATGGTAGCACCACAGACATTATAATTTGCTTTGGGAATCTCAGAACTCAGTAGTAAAAATATTACCCTTGTCAAGCCATCGCATTGGCACTGAATATGGATTTGGTTTTCTTCCTCTTAGCAGAATCTCCAAATAGCAGCCTCTGTCAAACCTATGGCGTGCATATAACTATTTACTCTACAGGTACTAGTCAGTAAGCCTAAATAGTTTTCCTGTCAATAGGTCCATTGTAATCTGTCATGCTAACAAGAATCCTTCACACCAAATAAACATTTTTTGTATATATTACTAGTCGTTTGATGACCGCTTACGCCCCAACTCGGCAGAAAGCAGAAAGTCTGCGCTCCACCTAGAATGCACCGCGTACGCCCCAACTCGACAGAGATTCTACTTTGTATCGAGAAAAAAATATTTAATTTAACTTTATTTCCCTAATCGAAATCATATTGTCTTAAATTAAAGAATTCTAGCTACCCTACAAAAAAATGTTGTAAATTTTCAAACAATTGTACTTAACACTCTTATAGTGTTATTCCACTAGTGATTTGGTGAAGAGCATATCTTCCAAGGTTTACCTTAGCCGAAAACACTATATTTAACACTGCTCTTCACTTGTTTCTACTGAAGATGGCAACTTAGTTGCCGAAATACGTATTTAGATTTGTTATCTAATTTTGTGGTAAGGGATTTTTTCACCTTTCTTTTGGGATTTTTGTTATAGTTTTCAAGCCACAGTCTCCACCCATCACAGGATGTTTCTTGTAGACGGTTGTTTCGGGGTTCTGCTCACTTTGCAAGGCATTTTTATTCTGGAGCTTTTGCGGTATATTCATGCAAATAGATCCAAATTTATAACGTACTGTGGCATACACTCTCACTATACACGAAACAGAAATAATTATTGTATTCCTTTTGCAAAATACCGGGTGGCATCAGTTTCTCCTGACTGCTTAGGTTTGAGACTCGATGCTCTGTCGGAGGAGTATAAAGCATGTCAGACGGCTCGCTTATTCAAATCCAGAGTGGAGAATCTCCTTTTGGAAAATGTTGTGTATTCCATAGACGAGTTTTTTGGTTTATTTGAGTGACGTTGGCTTACCTGCAAATATATATATGTATGTACTTTTAATGTATCATTCTTTTAATGTGTTAAGTTTTTTTTTCTTTTTTTATTTTTATCTATTTCATAATTAGTTATGACGTATCCAATGTAATATTTTATATTGCCTAATGGATCTAATAAATACATACATACATACATATAATTTTATTAGACCGTGACTGCGCGCGAATTGCCATCACATAAGCGTGATTATAGAGAATAGCAGAATAGCGGGTGTCGAAGCATCTCGTACTCGTACCGTGAGCGATTGTCAATCACAGTACCTTTATACGATATTTATCACGTGTATTGACGTGAATACATCAAATAAAAATTACATATCCGCGAATACCGAACACTATTTACATTGACTAAGCACTCCAACGGTTGTGAAGTAACGGTAGCGCCATCTTTACGACAATTTCTGTAGCATTACATATTTATCTAGTTAAACCAATTATAAGTATGATGGTACTCGTACTATATAGGTATACAACTTTGCTGTAATACAGTTTCAGATAATCTACAAATATTTTTCTTTCTAATTATTATCGTTACTTCGCTATTTCGTACAATATTAGAAACTGTTAATGCAATTTCCGTCAAACCCAATTTATGATATGGATTTTTCTCGGTGTAATACTTTTATAAGATTCAAACATGCCTACTGTTTAAATTTTAATAGTTTCTCTTAAAACGGAAGGCGTAAGTAAATTAGAATTACTGTTTTATGATTCAGAATACATTAAATGTAGTAATCAAAAAGGTAACTTTGTCTGGTTTAGAGTATGAGATAAAACTAAGATGTGGAAAACTGAATCCACCTAAAAGACTGGAGCGAACTACAAGATCAAAACCAAACACGGAAAAGAATGGCACAATACATCTAAGCTCTACATTAAAAGCATTGCTTGTCCAAAGGAAACATTAAAATAGTTTTATGTCATAATGTGCTTACCTTCTTCCAAAATTATAAACTTGGTAACAAACGTCTTATTAAAATTTTCTATTAAAATTATTACACGTTTGATTACTTTTGAGAAATCCTGTTTGTTATTTTAAATGATGGAATAAACCATTATTAATCCCATTATGTATGCATTAATAATATTTTATACTAAGACTTTAAGAGCTATTACTTAGGACTGACAGGTATTGAATTAGAGATAGCTGGTTTGTATTCTTCTGTTGGTAAATCTGGTTCATAACACGTTTCTTTCTTGGATTTACGTTTTACAGTGCGGATATATGCACAGGTTTATAAATCTTAAACAAATTTACTAGGGAAAGTGATAACGTACCAAGTATTAAATTTATTGCAAAAGTACTGCAACACACGACAACGTTGTGGATAATTAGCAAATCTGGTATAATTTCTCGCATTTAGTTCCAATTATATGCACGGTGTCGCAGAAATGTCAGTGTACTATTAAATTCACCTTATTAGTACCGACATAACTTACTTGTTTCAGATGGAATTTAGCCGTATTGAATTTACATGAACAACAACGTGTATAATGAAATAACGGACAGAAACATTTGAAACGTGTTGATATATTTATGTAATTTTCACTTATACGCCTCGGACAAATATAACTATAAATATGCATACACACGCATATGCAACCGTATATAATTGCGTTAGAATTATCTAGAACAGCTGTGTGAGTATTTTTATCTACGCGAATATTAGAAGTAATAAACTAATTAACGCAACTATTCTAGTATATACGTATAGAACTAACATTTCAAGTGTTATTCCTTGTGAATATGGTATCCTTTTTTATACCGATTATAAAGTCGTAATGAAACGCAATTCTAAAGCAGCAATTAAAACGCACACATAAATTAACTTCGATTCGTTTTTCTGAATGAAATTTAGTGTGTTTGAGAATTATTGCAAAGTTATTACTAGTGCTAATTATGCGTAGCATAAAAGTGATTCCTCTATTATTCGCTTAACTGCGAATTATATAGCGTCATAACAATACGCATTTGTCCCCTTTAAACCTCTCACAGTGACGTCTTAAACATGCGTGACCAACGGTATTATAACACTTTATTTAGTTCTTGCACTATATGCAATTCCACACAAATTACACTCATGTTTATGGTCACAAGGTAAATATGCAGAAACAGCAAGTAATGCTCTTGAAATGATACATAATTATATGTAATAAATCCATAAGATGTATATAAATATACAAAAAAAAAATAAAACAGACAAGTATGGAATATTCGAAAATACACATTTCCACTGGCTATAATATATTATAATTATAATCCAAATGCTATTTGAGAAAATCGCTCGCAATCATAAAAACCGTGTGGCTTGCGGTAATACTTTAGTTTTAGAGATTAATATAAACCATCTTATGAATGTTTACCATACAGATGAGAGTCTACCATAATGACCACATAAAATTTAATTCGTTTACCTAACATTTATTGCCAAAGTTCAAGGCGACGAATCTACAAGGCATAGGTACTAATAAACCATAACAAGAATTAAATCTATAAGGTGAAATTGCAATAATCAAATTGATTACTTCATTCCACTGCCCATCGAAAGCTCATACACATGGTTCCGTCCATTGATACTTATAAGGTCGGTTAAGTACTTGCTGTGTTGTATCATAGCACCAACCAAAGGCGCAGCAGGCGGGGGCGGCCAAAGCGCTGGGTGGCGTGCAAAGGCTGGCGTGCCTGTGCGCCACGGGGGCGTTGAGATCGACCCCTACCGCCGCGATTAAAGTAATTCTGAACCTGCCACCATTACATATCTTTGTACAAGGAGCCGCAAGGTCCACAGTACACAGACTCTTACATAGTCGAGTACCGATAAGTAAATCGCACGGGGCTGACTATAAAAAGCTGCTAGACGAACTCAAGAAGGTACCTCTTTTAGGATTGCCATGCGATGCCATGGTTCGTACCCCTAACCTAGATAGGAAATATCAGGTTATAATACCAGATAAGAAGGACTGGAAGGCAAGTGCCCCGGTAAGAGCAGACTCAAACTGGTTTACTGACGGCTCTAAAACGGACTACGGCGTTGGAGCGGGTATTTACTCTAAGAAGCCTAAAAAGGCTCTTTCGGTAACCTTCAGCAAAGACACGACGGTGTTCCAAGCTGAGGTTGCTGCAATTCATCACTGCGTCCGAGAGATAGAAAGATGTACCGAACCGGGTAAAAGCGTCGCTATCTTCTCTGACAGTCAGTCCACACTTAAAGCGATTAGCTCCGCAAGCGTGGACTCTAAGCTGATTTGGGACTGTGTAAGCGCCCTAAATGAGGTGGGCACCCAAAGGAAAGTAACCCTAGCCTGGGTCCCTAGCCACTCGGGCGTGAGAGGAAACGAGGCGGCGGACGAGCTAGCCAGGCGAGGTTCGTCAAGGCCATTCGTCGGAGCCGACCCCTCTTTCGGCACTACCAAATCGCAAATTAAAAAATCCATCAATGAATGGATATATAAACAGTCCAGAGAGTGGTTGCAAAAATCACCGGGACAATGGCAGGCAAAAGAGTTCCTAAAGGAGCAAAGGCCTGAACTTACGAGAGATCTACTGAATAAAGACAGGAAGGCTGTCAAAATGATTGTAGGTCTGCTGACTGGTCACTGTAGACTGAATAGGCATATGTACAACATAGGCCTGGCAGATGATGCAACCTGCAGATACTGCCAAGAGGAGGAAGAAACACCAGTTGATGTGCTGTGTCAATGTGAAGGCCTGGCGAGGACAAGGTTTCTAGTAATGGGGGAGGTGAACCCCACAGCTAGTAGCTACATAAAGAAGCCGCTCTCAAAGATGATAGGCCTAATTAAGAGGGCAAAATTAGAGAGCGTCCTCTAGGAAAGAAGGGGATCACAATAGATCTGAAAAGGTCGCGGTGAAATAGGTCGATAGGCCACCCCAATCCTAATCTAATCTAATCTAATCATAGCACCAAACATGCAAAAATTTCCTTTAATGCGTGTCGGAAAATTAAATTCTTTTGCATCCATAGAAATATTTCTGCTTCTGTCATGGGTGATTAGTTCAAGAAACTTTAAAAGAAACGCTCTGATTGAATTCTTCAACGGTTAAGTTTAAAATACTTAGCCTGTATTGTAAGTATATCAAGATGATTAGTCTTTTCTTTGGTTATAAGGCTAGTTAAAACAAAGCAATTAAATTTTTCTTTCGACTAATTTATTAGTCTTTTAAAATTAACATATATAATTTAGACAGAAGTAAACTGTACTAATAAAAAATAACAGTCATTGTCACAATATAAAGTGTTACACATTAAAATTTTGTAAACGGGACAAGTGCAACAAACGGAGACACTTAACATAAAGAATGAAAATCTATTGAATAGACTTTAATAATAAACTAATCGAACGTTTTAACAGAAAAAATTAATTGTTTTGATCTAATTAGCCTTATAACCAAGGAAAATACTAACCATCTTGATATACTTAATGAATTCTAAAATGTGATCAGTTTCTATAACATAAGACCTGCGGTAGACATACAGAATGTCCCCGGATGGACTTAAAAAATTTATCTGTAGCTTAACGAAAAAATGTCATTCTTTATAAACATTTTTTCTTGTGTAAAAATCAAAAATCTAAATATTTTTCTAGCAGCTGAGAGAATTACAAAAACACAAATGTTATGGAACTGGTAAGGCTTCTTATAACTTTGCAATTCAAAAATTTCAACAGAGGTTTCCTAATGTTCACGGGTGCGTTAAAGCTTTACGAAATTTGGTAGAAATATTTGAAAGAACAGGTAGCGTACATGACACGTTTTTGTGTTTTTGTAATTTTCTCAGCTGCTAAACAAAATATTTAGAATTTTGTTTCAGAATTGGTGGTTTTGAGACAAACAAAATGATTTGTAAAGAATGACATTTTTTCGTTAAGCCACAAATAATGTTTTCCCTTTTGTTCAGTCCGTCCGGGGACACATTGTATGTATCCCTACTGCTATTCAATGATAAGTGCCAATTCAGTTTCGATTCTTTAAAAGCACAAAAAATGTAAGCCAGGTTAAACAGATCTCTGGGCAATAGATTACCATTTCAACTCTCATTATGAAAACTGTTTTAATCATACACTCAAAGAGATAAACATATTATCCAACAATTATCAATACATAATTGTACAACCATTAAGTGAAGAAATTAATGCAACGTACATAGACAAAATGAGCAATTAGTTTTTACTAAAATCTTATTATTTGGAACAAGATTGGGGTTCTAATAAAAATTCTAAGCTTTATTTGGCAAACACTACGCCAATATAATATCAGTTGATCGAACGGTGGGGGTGTCTTTAAGTCCTCATATGTTCTCCTCCATCTACCATAGCGATTGACAAAAGCTGTAATTAAAGCTTTGAGACACAACAATATTAGCAAAAATACATAACGTATTGAGAAAAATATGTCAGTAGAACTAATGGTACAGTTATCTGTATTATCAGCTAGAAATTAACTTATAATTCCACTATTCAAAAATCGATGATGCTTTTATTTTTCATATAGACTATATGTACTGTGTTGACACATTGAGATTATCAAGTAACTACCTACTTTGCGTTTAGATCTTATAGAATTGATAGATAAATAACAGTATAAAACTTTGTCATATTGAAACTAATATATTTCCCAGAAATAGATATAAATAGTATAGCAAAAATTCTTAATATTTTATGAATTAAAGATTTCTACAATATTATTTATATCTATTTTTTAGAATTACATTAATTTCAATATGAAAAAGTGTTATACTGTCATTTACTTATGAATTCTATAAAATTTAAACGCAAAGAAGGAAATTACTGATGATACTGATTAATATATAAATGATATCATAAAAATGCACTTTTAATAACACTGCCGGTATAACTGCTACTGCTAACATCTTCCGGGTTTCGCCGTGTGTCAAAACGTTTCCTCGACATTTCGCTGTTCATACGTCAAACAAAATTTTTTACACATGGCGAAACCCGGAAGAAATTATCAGTAGCATGCATTTTTAAAGTCTAAATTTGTAAAAATGATAATATTAAAATTTATTTAAAAATAGAAACGGCAAACAGTAGCGTCTCTAGTTGTAAGGTATTATAGTATTTATCCTTATGTGAAAAAGAAATCTATGCCGATTCAAAGTCCACTAAAACTATTAATCAATGTAAAAACTTAAAGAAAATGTTAATGTTAGATGTAGAAAGTATACTAGTCAAAAATGTTTGCTTCTGCAAAGGTAAATATTACATTTTGAGTCCACTTATCCAAATATTCCACTTACGGCCATGACTGTTTTCACAAGGACGCTTAGCGAATTCTATTGTTAAATCACATAATATGTAATTCGGAAAAGTCGGATTGACGGAAAAAAAGATCACAGAAGTAGGCGATCGATAAACGTAGAGCCGTCGGAAAGAAAAAAAAATAGATATTCAGCATTGATTCCTCACAGCGACAGACCAATCAATGTCTGATGGGTCCGTGAAATTTTCATTAATACATGCAGGAAAAAAACCAAGGAATTGGCTAAAAGAATTTGTTATCTAAAAAGTTTAATTGAAAATAACTCACCTGAAATCCACTTTGAGTCAAATTATTGAATCGGGATAAATTCCAACCTCTAAATGTATATAAACATATTTTCGACACTCCCAGAGTCCCGAAGAATCATTTTATTTACCTATTTGACCTGCCCTAACCTCTACGAAAAATTCAAGGCCTAATCCGAATAGAACTGCCAGTATCCGGAGAAATCCCGAAGAAAAATCGTACTCGTATCCTGTGTATCCCCAGTTAATCCACTGCTCATCTAGCCCAAGAGTCCAATAAGGCCTGTAACATTACCATTTTCTATATTTCAAAGGGTTAAATGCACCTAGAATTTATATATCGGGCTCAAATGTTAAATTACTTGAAATTAAACATTTAAAAAATATTTTTTGGCCAATAAACTTTAAAATAACACTTACTCTGTAGAATATTCGTAATATATATGATAAATATCTGAAGGCTAAACGAATTAGTTCTATAATCGTACGAAAATTAGTAAATAGAGTTTTATTGGTTAAAAAATAATATATTAATAACCACTATAAATTTGATATGCAATATACTTCTAAGTGAATACCATTATCTTAATTTCATTTAAAATCATCCATATATTTATATTTATACCTGAAAGTAATAGAAAAACTTTTACGATTAAGGCAAGAAAATCAATGGGAATCCTTTGATTGTGTGCACTGATTGTACTAGATATAGAATGTTACTTGCTATATAACTTCAGTGAATTATCCGTGTTGATATTATTATAATAATCTGTTTTACAAAATTCTAAGATTCAATATATTATTTGTTCTATTGAGAATTTGTGTTGCATTTTCTCGAAGCGGTATTATAAAAACTATATTAGTCATTACTGTATCAATTATATTGTTAAGGATTTTAAGATATACAATCCTCCAACTCGCACGTGATAGAAGTATGTAAAGCATAACTGAGAAGGGAGCTTCATGTTCTTAACATTTTGTGACTCCCATAAATAATTCCGAAGCATTGTTAATGTCATAATAGATTATTATTTTTGAACATATGAATAATTCCTTTTAATTTCCTAAATTAAGTCTAGAACTCGCCGAAAATAAAATCGCCAAACATCATGGCAGCCATTAAAATGAAATAACAGATTAAAATTATAATAGCTAAAAGCAAGCATGACAATATCTGAATTTGTAATCTAGTATTTTGCATACCTACGAATAGGAATTAAGTTTATTAAGACGATCTACCTACGACATCCTACTATTTACAGGCTCTTGTTCCCTATAGCTCAATTTGTAATATTTGCAAATATTTATCAAATAAAATAGTTGTAGGTGCTAAATATTTAACACATGTTGAGAAAGTTACAGCGTAGTCCAGCGACAAAATGCATAAGCGTTTGCATGGAAAGCAAATATTGTAGCCGTTAATTAAAAACTAAGAGGTTGTCCTGTGTGACGTCTAAATTTCCCGAGGAGACATCTACAAACACTTTTTCTAAACAAATTAATTGATTTGACTTAAAAGCAACGTACACATGGTAAAACTATTAGAAAAAAAGTGTATCTGTTTTAATTAACACAAACTTTCGTCTCGAGAATTTTAGGTCATCATATTCGCGTGGTCGAAAAAAGTTTCCACAAGACGGACCCCCTACCTGGCCGTATTTGTACAAAACTTTAGCGCATATATTTCACTGGTAAAGAACTATTCAGAGTCAATTAACATTAATATAGTGTGCTTTTTTTCTTTAGGTTTGGTTTGGTAAATGTCTTTCTGTCTAATGGATTTCAAATTTGTAGTGTATAAGATCGACAGTTTGAATTACTAATGCACTTTTAGAAATACTCACTGTAGATCTTGTGCTAATAGTAGCATTTGTAATATTGTTTAAAGCTTCTTTAATTGATATATTAAGTGTAATGAATTACGTAGAGGACCACTTAGCAACATTAGTTCGTTTTTATTCTCCGAAGAAGTGTTCTAACTCAGAATCAACTGTTTAAAGCACCAGTTATGTTCAGAAAAAACCTGTCAGGCATACGACGCTAATGTTTGCTTTATGCAATACCCCATTTTAAACTTATAAACCTTACTTTTGGTTAGTAAATATATACGACGAAGCAGCATAACGATTTACTGCTCTGATTATTATTTGCCTTATTATTCCGCATACGGAACTTCTTCACTCATAAAAAGATATTTCCATCACATTATACTGCTTTAAATTTCAGAAGTAGTTCTTAAATTGCATGGGCATTAACTGTGTTGGTAGCTGTATATAATTACATTTGGTAAAGTGGTAGTGGCAACGTTGAAGGATGATTATTTATTCGGCAGATGCTCAATCAACCACTTCTTTATATGGAAAACAAGCGGCCGCCATATTTAATTGATAAGGTTTCAAATAAAGAAGTTAGGTTATCATAAAAAATATATTATCTATATATTATTTTAATCACCTCCTTGTTTTGCTAAATTGCTTTATAATTTTTTTCATTTAAATGCTATTGACTTAAGTTGGGCAAATTAAAGTTAATATAAAACTATTTTTCAAAAGTTTTTTATGATGAAAATGCCATGAAGAAAATTTGTACAAAATTTTTTCGTCTTCTTACCTAACTATGGGTTAACCGTTTGTGAAAATGGAACATATACGTTATAACTTTTCTTGATTATTAATACTTAATTAAAATACTTATAAGATAAACATATTCTTTGAACTAACAGCAAGATGCTGCCTCCTGTATAAAGTAACAAGAACTAAATTAAAATTATAAAAGAAGGATTTAACTTTCTTATACTGTTGTCGAGATAAGTCGAAAATAAGAAAACGGCAAACTAATGCACACTTTTAAGGCACACCTCCTTAAAATTGTTTGAGGGCCTCAATATAATTAACTCAGGAGTATCTGGGTGTACTATAGACTTCTTTGCTTCGAAAATATATAACAAAGTTTAGTCCTGTAGAAGCCAAACATTTTCATTTAGATGATTAGGTCTGTTTAAACTTAAATAACCATTACCATTTAAACTTCCTCTTGCGGAAATAATTTAACAATTACTAGCCTAACATTGATTAAGCCATAAATTAAATTCTTCTGAAATGAGAATGCTTTCATTCGTTTAGTGTATTGTATTTAACTAACAGAAGCAGCTACATTTACTTAAATGGTTTTCGGTAATTAGAATTTGGTTCTCTTTCAGGAACTTCGCGAATCCTCAACTTTTTGTGCAACCACAGAAATACGTTGTTATATCTGGAAGTAAGGGAACTACCATCGGGATCCTGCACAAGTAGTTAAAAGCGAGAAAAGTTGTGTAATTTAATACTAACACTCATGTTTCGGAATAAAATTTTATTTTTACATCATAAATTTGTTCTTATGCGGAGTTAGCAGTAGGTGGTGCTGTAATTGTTCTATTTTGGAATTGGTTTCAGTCCGAGCTAGTGTTATCAATACACTTTGCAGAGTTGAGATGCAGCAGTATTTACTAACTTAAGGAAGTAACTTTCACTTTCCAGAATTTGTCTAACAACCTTAAGAGAATAAAATCTCAATAATGGTTTGCTAATTCATATTTTGGTGTTACATTAACTCTCTGTTACTGCTAAACCGTTCATCAACACCTAAGTAGTGTCTAACGCTTTTCCGGTTGGTGTTAGTTGAGTCTGATGTTAAAACCTACTAAATTCATTAAGTTGATGTCTGGTTGCTAACACATTTCTATCTGCATTGCGTTGCAAGTACGCTTCTACTCCAAAATTCATTATTTCTTTTGGCTCACATTTTCCTTTGTTCGTTAATCTTCATTTTTTCAAATGATATCAATTGTAAAAACACTATTGGATCTCGTACTTCACCAAAAGAATCTTCGCTTCTTACTGTAAGGGTACTGTCAAACCAGCGGGGCTTGATAAGATCAAACCTCTCGGCATTGTTAGTAACTAAAATAAATTATTGCAAATTACCCTTAATTAATTCGTTAAAGTAAGAAAAATAATGCCATTTTATTTAAAATGAGGAAGTTGCTATACACAAAGAAATACGGTGTTAGATGTGGAGGTGAACAACCATCGTCGGTAGTTTCGGTCACATCCAAATGCACAAGTTAAAAGCGAGCAGAGTTGTGTAATTTAATACCAACACAGATGTTTTGTAGTGAAATTTCATCTTTACAATGTATAGATTTGCTGCTATGCAGAGTTAGCAGTAGGAGTTGCAACTATTCTGTTTTGGAGTTGGTTTACGCCTAAGCTAGTACACGTTGCAGAGTTAAGATACAGTAGTATCTACTACTGAATTGTGCTAACACCCCCATGACAATAAAGCCTCAATAATGGTTTACTAATTCTCAATTTGGTATCACCTTAACTCCTTTCTTTAGTTAAACCGATAGTCAACGCCAAAAGTTTTCCGATTAGATTAGCTGAGAGCGATGTTAAACAAAGGTGGAAAGATATTATATTTCTGCTTTTTAGAGTTGAAAATTTCTAAAATAAATATATATATGAAATAGGGTGTAGTTAGAAAACTTTCTGAAATGTGTAAAATATTTCTTTTTAATAGTATTTTGATAAGTTTTTAGTAATAATTTAACTGTTTTAAAAAAGCTACAACTCCATTTAATTTCATTCAGAAGTGTGTAGCGTACATTAATGATTCAGTTAATATCCTTCACTCATCAGTTTCAGCTTAGGCAGATGACATTAGTTAGATTAAGTTTAGGAAGTTATAAATCTCACTGAGAATTGATTCACTGCAACATGGTTTGGATTATTTGACCAACTCAATATTATTAAATCACTCAAAATTAATGCAAGTACTGTTTTGTCCCCTATTCTCAAAGGCAGAGTCTCCTTCCTTATCTTGAAAGGTTAATAACGTTTCTCTTGAAAACTTTAAATATTCTTTGACCTCTCTTTTTCTTCACACATGTCTAGGGGTCGTTACGCTATTTTGCTAGATGCTCGATAATATAGAGGTTTCTTGAAATGTGAAAAGTAAAATTACAAAGAAGGAATTTAAGAAGCAGCTGAGGTATATTTTTGCCTCAATTTGTCGTTTTCTATATATTTCTTCTACTTTTATAGCTTACAACTTCTTTATTACCTACTGCGTTTACGAGGAAAAGTGTTTCCATAAACTTGAAGAAACCCACCTACATATATCTAAAAAAACGGGCTGGCGCATTTTGAGCATATTAAATCAAAAAGTTAAAAATATGGTGCCTGAAAGATTTTTGTAATTAAAATTGTTTTCTTCTTTGTAACTTCTAACCTTATTATGTTAATATTTATGATAAAAAGTTATTTTCACAGAATTAGGAAATTTGTTTTTATTTTATAGCAAAAATACGGCTTACAAAATATTGTCTAAACATTTTTCGTATACTACAAGTAATCCTTTCCACAGCTTTCTTAAAATGTGACAATTTCTTGGATAATTTAGATATTATCGCATTAATAAACAGCCAAACACCGTGATGATTAAGATATTTACAATCCAAATTAGTAATATATGATATAATTAGTTGGTAGATGAGTAGAATGAGTTGAATTATCTGCCTGGCATTATTAGTATTTGCAAAATTATAAACCAAAATTCATCTGCATCTCAGTATCAATGCTGAGCCATCGATATTATTAAAGATTCAAAAATACAGGTTAATGTCCCAGTTGGCCTCCTTATTAAAGCTTAACAGGGACGTATACAGACAAAGAACGATAATTATAAAGAATTATATTGTTATTCTTTAAAACTGTACCGCAATAAATGGTGAATGGCAATATGCGGCCTAAAATCAAATAATTAAGCTAACTTCGCGTATAAAAGTTTAAGGCAATTTACCGCTGGAAAGTTCACTAAGTGCAAAGCGTGTCTCGCAAATATGAATAGAATTATAAAGGTAACTCGGATAAGAAATTGAAGCATTACAATACCTTCAGTATTAAGTAAAACGATAAACCCAAATTTCCGCCAACACAATTTCTGGAAGACGAAAACATAAAATTAATTTTACATCGTTAAAAGTTTTATAGCTTCATTTGTGCAATTCTCTTTCCGCCATTTATAACTTTATATGCGCGAACTGAACGAATAATTTGACGGTATATACACGCGAATACGTGACGAAATCTTTCTCCAACCTCACAAATACGACCGATAGCAGGGGCTAATTACAACCGCGGTCTCCTTTCATCCTACTCGGTGAAGACGATAAATCAGAATGGAATCGATGTTTTATTGAGGCGACGCGACGTACAAGAAAAAAATAAAAAGTAAATGTTCATTAAAATTGCTCCATTGCATTGCGCGTACAATTCGAAGACGCTGGCATCCGGTTGAAACGCAAACTAAGTATATATAGCAAGGAATATATGGGAACCGAAAATATCGTTTTAATAATTGCGGTAGTTTTTCTTTAAAGCGGGTATTAAGCATCATTCATTAGTGACGTGTTATTTTTTCGCAAAGAATTGTGCATCCCGTTTTAGCACGAAATCCTTTAAATGCTCTTCGAACATTTAATCATCACAATTACTTCAAGAACTACAGCAATGTTAATATCATAAAACGCCCCTCTAGTGAAGTAATTTTGTAATTATTATACATGGTAGACAGAAAAGATACCGACAAACGAACACAGCAGATTCTACACATAGGAACTTCTGTTATTGAATGTACGGAGTCTTACCAGGGATAAAGTAAATCTCATTGAGCTAGAATATTTGCAGGATTGTAATCTGGATTTTGTTTGTTTAACCAAAACATGGTGCCATGATATATCTCTATTATTATATGGTGGGATCTTATACATACATAAAGACTGAAAACGAAATATTCTTTCTTTTCTAGTTTGAATTAACTTGCAAGCCTTTCTGCTAAAATTTCTATCTAGAAATCGTTTTCTTAAATGTTTTTTAGCCAGTTTGACAAGTTATTGCTCGAATTAAATCGCTTTTGTACAAAACTTACAGTAAACGTGGCTTTACAGTTCGTAATTTTTCTTGCATGCAATAAAAAGTGCAGTGCAATTATATTTGACCATAAGGTTCAGCAACTACAGCCACACAAATACTTGTAACGTAGTGGATGATTACAAGTAACCATAGAACGGCTAAAGCAATTACCTGAATTGCGTGTTGGATGTAAAAAATAGCGTGCAATACAAGTAAAATTGCACTCAGCTGATCTAAATCAATTGAATGCGCATGCGTGCAATTCCTATTGCATGCAAACTATAAAATAAAGATATGGTAACGTAAATTCCGGGAATTAACCAATATAAACACAGTAAAACAAAATACATACATGTCATTTTAAAGTTTTTAAATCTCTCCAGTGTTGCAAAAAATATATGTACCTATATAGTGTGTCCCACATCTATTTTTCCACGCATTTACTCGGAAAAGAAAAGAGATAACAAGTTGCAGTAAAATCCAGTGGAAATCAGACGACATTGTACATCAAATTCTGCCATTATAACACACCCCGTATAAATAGTCTTTTACCCCGTTCCACACTTTATTTTTTTTTTTTAAATTGCACCCTAATTTTTGTCGCAAGTTTTCAGTAACAAACAGTAACAAAATAATAGGATAATGGAAAAGGCAGAAACAAATAACTTAAAACACACACAAATAACAACAACAAAGGAATTATACACATATGTATGCTGTATGAAATAACTTTAAATGACTTGAAATAGCGTTGACTACTTGACAGTTTGAAAAACGTCAGATTATAGTAGCATGCTTTGTTTCATGGGATCGGCACACTTCAGGAGGGTAAAAAGCTATTTATACTGGGTGCGTTATAACGACAAAATTTGATGTACAATATCGTCTCATTTTCACTGAAATTTTACTGCAACGTTTTATGTTTATTAGTTTCCACTTTAATTTGCGTGTTGCAAAAAAAAAATTAATCGTTTAAACAAATTCAATTCGATCTAGTAGTTTTAGCTATTGAGTAATATTATATAGTGGCTTTAGAGTTTATTTCAGACAAATAAACAAACAAACTCAGACTCTTTATAAATCGTAAATAAAACACAAAAACGTTAAGGAGTAAAAAATATATTGAAATAAGTAGTCCACAACAATATTGTTTCACCACACAGTGGCTTCATCAGGTGGATGAAATTAACTAAACAGAATATAAAATTACACACTATTTATACTTTTAAACCTAGGAGTGGGGAATAATTAAAATCCTTTTGTTCATTGAGCGCTAAATTATTTCAATATATTTTTTACTCCTTAACGTTTTTGTGTTTTATTTACGTTTTGAAGATGGAGTTTAAACACGTATCCTCCCATTCGATTAACTCTATAAATATTAGTAGGTATAGATATAGATTTTTTTATAACCTAAAACACTATGGCAGTTAATTAGAACTTTTCATATATTCTTCTATAATTTTGTTATGCCTGGTTTTCGCCTGGTTTGGTCCTTCAACATAACCAAGTATGTACGTAACTGTATTTATACGTTCAGAGAAATGTAACACGCACGTTTTAACGTTAATTTAGACTATAAAATGTACACGCCCGAAAAATTAACGGTAAATAATAATACATACAGCGTATAATAAAGAAACACACAATATACTTGAAGGCCGAGAGCTTGTGAGACTTCTATAAAACTAAAAAAAAGAAAGAGAATTGCTGTGCTTGATAAATATGCAATGCGTCAAAAATAACTCATAAATATGACATGAATGTCAAGGTAAGAGCGGAAGAAAATTACTGTGTGATACCTTAATATTCGCTCCAGGAGACAGATTTAAAGTGAGATTCCGTGAGAAAATCATTCAAACATGCTGACAGGCGTGCAAGATATTTTATATATCCAGAAATATATAATGTTATAATAGTGAAAAAGATCTTAACGAGTTTTCGGTAAAGCTTTTGCAATAATTATTCCGATAGGTGTTACATTCCCAATAGGTAATTCATTTACTCGCGGTAATAAGTTTTCTTTATCATGTTGTGACACAAAACATAAATCGCTTGTGCACAACGCCATGTGTAAACACAAAACAGCATGCAAACGGCACTTCTATGTAAATGCAAGAAACTATCTTAGTATCTCCCAATATAATGAGACTGCTGTTATGTCTTTATTTTACACCTATTGCTGATTTTACATTCAGCTACATGGATAAACATAATTTCATCAATAAGGTGTATTATTCCAACGTAGAAATCCATGCAGGTTCAAGCGATCGTGAAACTGTTACTGTGTGCAATACAGAACCAGTTCTTGAAATTTATATTCATAATAATATTGTATGTAGCATATCAAGTACAAATTATACAATATCGTAAATACAACAGCCCTGCTTACAGGTGCACGAATGTTAAATGCAACGTACCGAATATAAGACGGATAAAAGTTTACATACAATTAATCAATCGAATTCGATTAAGTAACGACAATTGAAATTTACTACTTCGTATCAACGTTAAGCGTTAATTGTAGGTTATTACTAGCTACATATGAACACAAATAATTTTTGCATCAAACTAATGTTACATAATAGTTCAGTATCTCAAGTTTACATTGGATTTCTTGAATACTTACATAATGTTTATATATATATACATATATACAGGATGTCTCCTCGTTGAGTTGCATAACTTCATAGGGTTATTCCTTGTATCAAAATGAGCAAAACACTTCCAGTCAGCATACGTCCAATTCTCAACCGTTTTCGAGATATGGGTGGTCAAAAGCGCTGAAAATCACTAGTTACGGTAACTAATTTAGATGAATCATGGGCGCATTTGGCTCGACTGGTAACTTAGATCCAATGCACTTGACGTAGGCCTTTTGACAGTTGTCATGTAAGCAGTTTTGTTGTATTTTTGGCAGTTTGGGATTTCGCTCGCAGAACATACGAAGGAAGAGTACGCCGACATGATATTTTTGTATGGCTATTGTGGAGGAAACGCTTCAGCAGCGCTAAGAGAGTACGCAGAACACAACCCGAACCGAAGACATCCTTGTCGGACAACCATCACGAACTGTTTCATATCGCTCCGGCAATCCTTCCCGAAAAAGACTAACGAGCGAGAGCCTGCGCGAAGAAACCACACTGAAGCTGTTCTTCATGAAGTTTCTGAGAATCGGAGAACCAGCATAAGAAGAATTGCTGCCACCACAGGACAGAAAAGAGCGTCGATTCACAGGGCTTTACGTGAAAATGGGCTACATCCGTACCACGTACAACAAGTACAAGTTACCTGCCGACTATGCAAAACGGAAAGAATTTTGCTCGTGGACCCTAGAGAATCAGGATCTCCTCCCAATTGCTTTGTTCGCTGGTGAGTCCACCTTCACTCGTGATGGGATTAACAACTCACATAATGAGCACATCTGTAGCGACGAAAATCCCCATGCTTTGTCAGAAAGTAGATTTCAGCACCGATTTTCGGTTAATGTGTGGGGAGGAATAATGGGAAATGTTATCCTAGGACCGAAAATCTTTGATAGAACATTGACTAGTCATGTCTACAGGAGATTCCTAGAAGAAGAGCTTCCCATTCTTCTTGAAGATATCCCCTTCAATGTCTGTAATAGGATGTGGTTTGTCCATGAGGGGTGTCCGGCACACTATGGAAGAGACTGCTAACCGATCGATAGAGCGGAATGGAGCTATCGCATGGCCCCCGCGCTCGCCGGACCTGACGCCTCTCAACTTTTCCCTCTGGGGCAATGTTAAGACCATCGTTTATGGATAAGAGAAGCCGGCTACCAAAGAAGAACTGGTAGGTAAAATCCAACGAGTATTTCAGGAAGTTCGTGGAAATATGGAAAATGTCAACTGGATAGTAGGACTGAGTCAAAGAGCAGAGTTGTGTTTGGCAGTCCAGGGTCACCATTTTGAGCAGCTTTAAATGTTTATAGCATTGCTTGTTTATTAAAATCATTAAAACAATTTCTGCTCATTATTGTGGAAGTAAGACTGTAATGTAAGTTAATCGTTCCTTAGCAACCATTTCATGCCGAAATTCGAGCCAAGTGCGTCTATGATTCGTCTAAATTAGTTACCGTAACTAGTGAATTTCAGCGCTTTTGACCACCCATATCTCGAAAACGGTTGAGAATTGGACCTATGCTGACTAGAAGTGTTTTGTTAATTTTGATACAAGGAATAACCCTATGAAGTTATGCAACCCAACGAGGGGACAGCCTGTTTATACATCGACATTTTTGCGTCAGGTATAGAATCGCTTCTGATTCCAGTAATTAAGGAGAAAGTGTAAGTTAATCTTAAAAATTACTATATAAGCTCTCTGTGCGAGTAAATATGTAAAATAGACAAAGGCAGATGTTAAATAAAAATTCTATTTCGTCACAGATTCTTTAATAAATTAGGCGATCGGCTTCGTCCACACCAGGACATCACCAGGACAGCTAAGAGCATACAAAACAAGAATGTACAATTTTGAAACAAGTGGCACAATATATAACGTTTCGATTACTATATCTTGTATCTTTGTACCTTGGTTTAGTTCTTTTTTTCAGTGTTTAGGAGTGTTTTTCAACGTAAACTAAAATTTAAAATACAAGGAATCTTGCCAGCAACACCAAGAACAAATTAACGGGATGAAACAAAAAAAAGTCTTATCATGCTGAAAATACGATTCACTTACAATAATACATTAAATGTATAAACAAAAACCAATAAACCGCCTTTTGAATATCAAATACGCCCTCTGCTCAATCATAAATACCTAGCGAGATCCATTATTCCATTGTATTACAGATAACCCGGAAGTTGACGTGCTTTTTTCGACCGCACCCCTAAACCAATACCAGCACAAATCCAACTATGCATTTATCACCCTCAGGGCATAACGACTCCATAAGGAACACAATCATAATTAATTATATGTTTGTAAATAGTAGCAGAACGCGTCGAAACTCTCACGTCAAGTATTCCAAATATGCGAAAATATCGGCATCGGCTAAGTGTGTAACATGTATATGCATAAGTGCAAGAAGGACTGAAGGCTCAGTCTTTCATTAACTGTCTCCGCAATATAATGGCGCATAGGTGCGTGCGATTTATTTATGGATGCGCCAGAAGCGGCAAAATACTCTATTCTGAGAAACTCGCCAAGCTTGTTAAGTCAATCTGTTTGCACAGTATTAGAACACCGGCGCAAAACTGTTAATGTGATTACTCTTTTAATGTATCAATGTGATTGTGACGTGCAATCCTTGTTTGAAAATCACTAATAGACCGCATCTTCAGCATATAATCGAAATGTTATAAAGTGAATTAACAATAACTGTATCTTAGTTAATAACAAAATTGTTATTTACATTTTATATATCCACAAATTTTTACTGCCATCTTAATAAAAATAGTCTAGAAAGAATATATCAGTTTGGTCAAAATTTCTAAACAAATTTACCTAATCAAAAAAACCGCCACCTAATATTCAATATAAAACTTCAGAATATTAAAAGCAAAAGCAATAAAGTAGCTTTATAAAGTAGTTATACTATTTAATACCACCAATGAAAAACACAGTAAAGCTAAGTGCAATCTCTCAAGTAAATTGCAACAAAAAATAAATGATTGACAATCAAATAAAAAATTAACCATCGAAACCGCATATTATACGTATAATTTCCGAATCAAGGATCAATTTACATGTTGTATGCTGTCAAGCGAAAACCAAATTATCATGTAGGTATGTCATTTCGCTTGTACCAAAGATATTATCAGAATAAGTGCTAATCGTAGTACAGTATTCTAACAAGAATACGAGATAGCTTTCTAGATAATGTACAACTGCTAACGAGGCCAATTTTTTTTTTTTATTATTTAATTTGAATATTAACAGTTTTGTACTGTAATAGCCTTGCAAATTAAAGATTTCAATATTTTAAAATATGTCGGTTATGTACTTAAAATAACTTAAAATTTAATTATTATTTATCAACTCACGCGAAAACCTGTTATTACCGCTTTATATGTTTCCAATACTGTAGGCAAGCATCAAAGCTTTGTTGCATTATGTTACACAGTGAATATAGTTGGCCTTTTAAAAATAATTCCATTTTGTCAGTTTATATTTTTTATTCAACAGTAAACGTAAACTGTATACATAACATGCTGGCAAACCTACGATGTACCGTCGACTGGGGTTACTTTGGAAAAAAAATCTTGCAATTTTTTAAATATTTCATTAATGGCTTTCTAAATAATGGGTTGCAGTTTTGCAAGTATGTTACCTGACTGATCTTCATCCTCTATAGTATTTTTTGCGATACTCTCATTAGCTTTAATAAATGAAATTGAGGGCTGCTACTAGTCTTAATCTGTTGAATTATTAATAAGTCGTTCTGCATCAAGTCCCTTTGTCTTCGCCTGCGATTCACGACTTTGGTCTTTTCAATTAATTGCTTTCTGCATCATTGAAATTTGACCCACCTGTAGCAGTTCCTGGATTTGCAGTTGTCGCCCCCTTCTAGTTTTTGTTTGTGCTTCCGGCATACGTATCTTTTTAAATAAATTAACCATCGAATCAGAACAATTTCTTTCTATATCTTCAGTGGTTGTCTCCTTATGCCCTGGAATCTTTTTAAGAACTGCTTTTGTATCAAAAGCCCTGATACCACAAGCTTTAAAGCATGCTAGTGTATTTTGTCGTGAGGAAACTTGGATGTCCTCTAATGTGCTAGCAAGCAAATGTGGAAAATCACTTTTTTTTTTAAAAAAAAAAAGCCCTTTATTTTTGTCTTTCCAATTGGACAAAACTTCTCGATAAGCTCGTAAAGGGAGTGAATAATGTCAGATCGATAGGCTGTGCTATATGTGTGCGGTAACACGAAATCAATGTCAGTTTTTCGCAATCTGTTATTACATCGACCGACAAATGTGATGAACGCTCAAAAAGAACTATTCTCTCATCCCTTCTTCTGAAATATACCAGAAAAATCCTCATGAACCACTCATAACACATGTCCCCGTCGAACCAACCAGATTTATTGCAATCATACAGCGTACCAGGTGGCCCATTATTGTCTCACTCTTCATAACGATGTCTTCCTCTGTACAAAAAAAAATGACGGTAAAACTTTTTCGTCAGCAGCTGCCGATATCATGACCGAAATTGAAGTTTTTGACGAAACCATAACACGATCTTCTCTTGCACACCACTTTTGGACGACCAGGATCATCCGAAAAATTGGTCTCGTCAAAATATACTATGTTTTCTGGTGGAACGTCAGCTTTTACAACCTTCAAACTCTTAAAATACGAATACTTCAGCCATATTTCATTTAATGTTTTGGGTGAATCGCACCGATAAAACTTTATGACGTTCCAAAAACTTCTTCAACCAATCAGGACCTGGTAAGATGGCCTTACAGCCTGCCATTTGTACGCTCCTTTTGTTTAAATAATCTCATACGATTACTCTAATGTCATACTTAGTGTTAATTTTGTTTCTTCAATTTCAGCCAACACTTGAGAACGCCCCTGGTTTCTTTGTGTGTTTGTTTTTTAGTTTCACGTGGATTGTGGATTTTGAAAAATCTCTGCTCCGCCATCGTCAACGTTACTTTCCCTTCTCTAACTGCAGATACAACTTTCTCCAGGTTACCGTTATTATAATTCTGGTAGGATCTGATAGCCAATAATTTTTTAATGCTGGTTGTCCAAAGTTGGACTTCAAATGACAGTTTTCAAATAAATTGTCGTCTGAAACCTAGACAAAGAGCTAATTTGAAAATGTAATTTAGGTTATGTTTTTACAATGCATATCTATATTGAATTATTGGCAATTCACTACCGTCACTGCATGATGGGGAGCACTTCCTTTTTGGAGTTTTCTAAAATCAACTGTTATTACAGTTTCTCTATTTAACAGAAATTCGCACTGGGAAACTTGCCACGCAATTTGTTTTCGACAACAACGGTACTCTCTTGCAGTGCCTACTTTTACCAGAAAACTCTTTGCGCTAAAATTAAGTCCGCTAAAAGTTTAAATTTAAATTATTGTCAAATTGTCCAAACTCACCTGGAGTGTCCAATGTAACACCTGCCGACCAGTAGCACCCGAACAGAAAATTTAGCCAATATGAT
Organism: Cetonia aurata; assembly: GCA_949128085.1. NCBI lineage: Eukaryota > Metazoa > Arthropoda > Insecta > Coleoptera > Scarabaeidae > Cetonia > Cetonia aurata. Next base: position 50,506,964 of record OX421884.1, on the reverse strand, counting down.
ATGCGCAGACCCCTTTTAATGCTTAATATTTCTACTTTCACATCGGCATGCTGTAAAAAAATTATGTTCTTAATAAGTGACAATAAATCGTTTTACCATATTTTTTTAATTCACAATTTCCAGAAAGCTCACATCATGCATGAAATTTTCTATAATAATTGCACATAATTTTGGCAATGTTTCGTTGATTTAGTATTCAATTTTGGCCTACAATCCTCAGATGATCGGGATCTAGTGGGCACAAATTCGAGACTTCAGAAAGCACCAACACAAAAATCAACTGGCATTAAACCCCAAGATTTTGGAGGACCATTCTGTTCACCAAAACGGGAAATAACAAGACCAGGAAAAGACTGCGAAACCGTCAAAAAATTTGGTTGAATACCTCATAGCAATGATAAGAAATAACCTAACCAATATCAATCAAGAAAATGCAAACCGTCATAGAAATAATTCGGAACATCAAAAGTGGCATTAAATGTGGTTTTACTTTATTATTTTCTCTAGAAAGCAAAAAGAAGTTGATAGAAGCAAAAGAGAAAGATGAACTCCTTTTTAGTTTTAAAAATCAACAGGACCTATTTTGTTTTTAAGTCCGTAACATCCAGAAATGAAGCTAACAAATATTAACTCTATAGTAGGTGTCTAACTTTAACAATAATACACTAACTCTAAATTTTTATTTTCGTTCTTTTTTCTGTGCTACAAAAGGATACAGTTATTTAAAGAGCTGGCAAAATATGTGCAAACATATACGTCAACGTTTAGAAAATAAAAAATACCATATATTTATATAGTAATAACTTTTATACACAACCTGGGCTTTTTTTTTATTTACAATCTGACGTCTGGAATATACTTCTTAATAAAAAAAATTACCTTTTCCAATTGTCACGCTACCAAAAAATTTATGACATTATAAGCCTAAACTTATTGAGATGAATGCATAAACATAAGAAGTTAATGGTATCCCGAAGAGAAACGGTTTAACGAGCACTTATCTCGAGATCATTTAATTAATTCTTTTTATAGAATAATTGCTATCATTAAAGGAGGATATTAGTATGACATAATCAAATACATCAAAAAGATGAACGCTATGTTCCATTACTTTACCGTTTGTTCAGGTCTCTCGAAAAATCGTATGCCAGTTTATTTTTCTCGTACTAATGCACTATTCATGTTTAACCTATTACCGCGTATGGCATCTCGAATCCATATTGGAATTGGCGGGATCACCTTGCTTATGATTATGCAGTCGGGGAGTTGACGCCAGTTTGCCTATATCATAACTTTCTGCATTTTACTGTTAATTAGTACCTTCAGTGTTACCGCACATTAGTTGCGACAGGACGAGAAAATAAACAGCGCTGAATAGTAAGACATAATTACAGTGTATAAACGCAGATAACGCGGGTAAAATACATCTACGGGACAACTTTTCATCATAATATAAATTTGTGAGGATCAGTACGACTTCCTCCTTTTAGATTAGAAGCTGAATATCTGCAATGTTTCTCCATAAGTAAAGATAAAATTAACCAAGCGCAGTTTATATAAATAAAATGAATGGATAGATAAGTAAACACATATGCATATCTTTAATATGCCACGTTTCTCTAAATTTATGATGGATAATAAGTTATTATTCACTAACTACTAGTCTATAAACTTACATTGATTTTATTTTTTCCCAGTTAGAGTTAATACGTAACATTACCATATAATTAAACAAAATTTTAACAAACAATTCTTAAACAAACACCTGCGCTGAGCCTCCAGAAAGCTTGCATCATTATTTGAATGATCTTTTGTTTCAGGTGCCATGGGATAACCGACATAATATCCAGTATTACCGTAAACGTAAGTTTCATTTAGTTTTCTTTAATTTTAAAGTAGTGCTAATGTAGTCGGGCACATAAAGAAAGATACCAAATGCCTCACCCCTAGGATGTACAAAAAAATTATATTTTGGATGTTTTGACTCGTACTTAAGCCAACAAATTATTTTTTGTTGAACCTCTATTTTGAAAACTGCATTAATTTCACAGAGAAAACAACTAAGTATACGAATTATTGATGGTCTAGGATCTAGAGAGATCTACAGAAATTCTTTTATGTATACAAGCATTTTCTCAGAGTATAATCTGTATATTATATTTGTTTTTTGCTATATTCGCAACAAGTTTGAAAAATACGACCACGCAAGCATCAATAAATTTGTTGAACTCTTACAATAATTTATTAAATTCAATAAAAATATACACTAATTCTAATTTCCGGAAAAACTTCGGCTAGAAAAAAGAGATTTTTATATTTATTACTATTCAACACAAAACTATCCGAAATGTTACCATAGCTTTAGTCAAGTATTTACAATTAATCTTTGTTTTACATTAGTGAACGCCATGTAGCCCGTAACGTGGCACCATGTCTGCAAAAATAAATCTTCGTTAAGGAAGTAGTTTTCACGGAAATGTACCCGCACAGCTTGATTCCGCAATACTTAATTCTATTAATGGTACCTACAGGTGCGAAAAGGTCATTAATCATTTGAATGTAAACAGGATTCCGCTGACTTGAATTCATTTGCCTTTTTACTGCCTCTGATGCCATGTTACTTTCACGTTTCGCATTCGCTGCTATACGTTTGTTATGTTGTTCGAATAAGCCAAGCCTCATTCGCACGACATAGAAATTTATTTCTTAATTAGCACACTCAAAATATGTACTTAAAAATGAATTGATAATAATACATATATGTTAAAGATACCTTTGCAATATTCATTTAGAATAATTCACTTGAATTATAACAATCTACCAACTGTTCTAGTTAACGATTTTAATAGGTACTTTGTGTCTGCTTAAAGTTTTGAGTAGAATTTTATATTAAATTACTCTTTGCTGGCATAACAAAAAACATGGCCATATTAATCCACATTAATTTTTATAGTTTTTTGTAAAATTCTAAAAATTAATCTTATACATAAATTTTTATGTAATTATTCATCAGTGTGTTTTTGAATATTTGTAGCAGGTCCAAACGTTACTGAGAGAATTGTGTATTATAAAATAAAGTCAATATTTGCAGAATTTGTCAGTTTTCTTCTTAAATACTAGAATCAAAAGAGAATTAAAAGAAAGGATTATTTATTAATGCAAACACAACATAGCTGACACAGCAGGTATGGAACAAAGGCCACACTATGTGCTCATTAATTATTACTAAATTAAATTTCATATTCATAGGTACACATATCATTTTTTTTACTACATCCATATGTTATTGCAGTCATTAATTAATTCGTAGAAAAAGAAATTCATAAAATTAATTTTGAATGCACATCTACTAACCCAACAACTCACGTGAATATATGTGAGAACAAATCAAATTAGCTAAAAATTTACACACTTCCTGTAGCGCAAAAATTCAAAGCATCCTTTCGTGGAAAATAACATCTAATTCTATCCTATAATCAAGCTAAAATTGACCTCAAATAAAAATGCTAATTAGCCATAAGGAGGATACAATAACTCTTGTCAATTGACAATAGCTCTAAAGACATATTCATTTTTAATTTATGATCATAATATCTTACTCTTAATTGGATGATGGCAATTACAAATTAGAGGTAAACAAATCGTGCGTCATTAGTGCCAATCAGCCAAATACGATTAATGAATTAATTATCATCCAACTAGATGCCTTTGATTTGAATGTTTGACGGAAATTAACGGTTACTATTTATTGAAAATGCCATTTAAGTAAAGTACTGTGACGCAGTGATGTTTCCACCGTTGAAAGGCTGTAATTATCTCTTATCGAGTCACAAATACTTTGCCGCTATTATGATTAAGCTAATCATAGTGCGCGAAAATGATGTCGATGAATGACAAGCAGATCTTGATGTTACAAACCATTTTCAATTATAACATATTAAAAACTATAACCCACCTAAGAATTACAGTAACTAAAGTAGGTAATTAAATAAAATTTTGGAAACATAAAATATTCCAGAAATATCTAGACAGATAGATAATTTTATTGGTTAAAGTTACAAAAAAATGTATATAACAAGTCAAAAGAAAGAAAAAAAATACTTATTACTAACTACAATGGTATATACTTAATAATAATTGTGACAGTGGCGAGAATAGTAATTATAAACCCTTGGAATCCTCCTTATTATAAATATATTAATGCTATAGAGAATATTAAAAAAAAAATTATTAAAAATTTGAATTATAGGTGTAACCGGGATTTAAACTTTACATCTTACAAATCGAAAGCTTTGATATTTATTTATAAATTACTGAATAACTTTATTGATTCTCCCGCCTGCACGAGCTTCATCGGTTTGAACTTGCCTGGATAAAAATAATAAATTGAAATGTCTTGTACTATAGACATTTCAATTTATTTTATGGACATGCAGCAAACTCTAACTACTGTTTATTGTTGTATTTAGTGTCATTCCGTTATGAGTCCTCTTTGGCCTGTCGAATAACCTATCTCATAAATAAAATAAAACAAATAAAAATAAAGAAGGAAATAGTTATTATAATAGAAACACCTACCAAGAATGACAGTAAAGTATGATAATACAAACACAAACAAATTATAATAATAAGTATAGATATAAATTAGGTAGCAAAGGATTCATCTAAGGAATAAAATGAATGTACAAAAAGGAAATATTTTACTTTGGTTCTAAATATCGTGAATGGAAAAATAAATAAAAAAATATGTAGTTGTTTAAAAATAAGTCTGCAGGAATCCGTGAAATGTGCACCCGTTATACTGCGAACTACCGCTTTCTGGGTCTTAAACACCAGTCCTGCTGCAGGAGACGGTCCCCACAATAGTATACCTAACCTCAGCATAGTAGAGTGACATAAGGCAGGAAGTCGTTACTTGAGATCTAAGACAACGGCAAGTGTAGCCTTTATGGACCATGATAAATCAGAGCTAAGTGTGATGCCTAGGAATTTAACATCAGTAGATTGTGAAAGTGCATTGCTATTAATTTCCAAATTTCCAAAATCTACGTGTCTTTGTCTCGTATGAAATATCATATACTTGGTCTTTTCTAGACTAAGGAATAATTTGTTTTCAGAGAACCAACGCATTAATATCGGGAATAGGTTATTTGACATGTGAAAATGCAGTACTTATTATAAGTAAATTATTATATGACCATTTAGAAATAACATTTGATTTAAATTAGTAGCAAAACATCCTAGTATTACACATTCACTTCATTGCTTCGCTAACTAGAAAAACCTTGTTTTAATCTTACCAACTTATCCAGAGGCACAACAGCAAGCTGAATGCAGCAACGGTATAATATAAATATTTTTATTTTATAGTAATAAATTTAGTATTTTATAAACGTCCAATTTCTAGCTCCAAGAGCGAATGTGTATGTAAATTGAAAGGTTAAAGTTAATAAAAAAAAAAAGATAAAGATATTGAAGATATTATACAATATATCGGGAGATGACTTTCACAAACGTTTATTTATTTGGATTTAATAGGCGGCTAAAATAATTACAAATAAGTGTCTAGTGTTTTAAATATTTGTTGCTTTCTATTCAAATTGACGATAGAAATTTGTTTAAGTTTTATTATTGTTTCATAACACCACTGTGTAACTTAATACTGTTCAAATAAGTATATATTATTGTGACTTTGTCCTATTTATTTTGTACTTGCAAAACGCAATACGGGTGTAGATACCAATAGGGGTTACACGTAAACGCTTGCTGTCCTGACTAGTAAACTTAGCGCAAAAACAACTTTCACATTATAATATTCATAATCGCGAAAGTATGAAGCAAATAAACACAGGGCACTTGAAATCACTTAAAGCAATACTTATTTTAAAATTTTCGGTCTCTGAGTTTAACTTTAAATTTTCATAGATAAGTCAGTTCCATTCAATACCATAAGTCTGTAAACTCGGTTAAGAAGGTATATTTAAGCTCACAAACAACCAAAGCACATTTTGGTAAGGAATAAGCGACTTGTTTATTGCTAGGATAAGGATATATTATCTACTAAACATAAACAAACATTGTTAGGTTTCCTACTCACGAAGACCTAATGTACTCCATTAATCATATATAATGAATAACATAATGATTAGATTAATATCCAATTTTAAGGATCTAGGTGTTGCCTTCGACGCTTGCCTTACCTTCTTACCACACATTGAAAACTTTTGTTATGAGTATTTAACAGTTTGGGATTGTGTGGTTGGATAACACCCAATGCATCCTGGTCAATACTAATGGCTATCCTGCTTCTTCTGTTCATTTCTGCACAACACCAAAGCTCATCGCACCCCATCACCTCGTTTTTACACAACAGCAATGCATTTTTAATAACATCAATGTTCATTCCACCCATTCTGTTCATTTCTAAAGAACATGAATGTATTCTAAAGAACATAAATGCTCATTCCATTTCTTCTGCTTCTTTCTAACAGCACCAATACCCATCCCATCTATTCCACTCGTTTTTTAACAACAATAATGCATTCTGAACAACTCCAATAATGAACAACATCAATGATCATCGCCCCCACTCCGCTAGTTTCTGAACAACATTCAGGTATTGTCAACAATATCAATGCCGATTTCACTCCTTCTGTTGAGTTTTGTAACGGAGCTTTTTAATAAACATATTTTAGGATTCTTCTTTATAATAATTTCGATTCATGAAATCAAGAACGAAGTTTATAAACAAATATTTATAGCGAAGTTAATGATTTCTGAGGAAGAGGGTACCCTCCTATTACGTTATTACTTTTATGCGTTTTTATTGGAATATTCTTACTACATTAATAATTGTTTTTTATAATATATGCCAGCATTCGCCTCGAACGCACCATTCTATAGAAAGTGGGATATGCTTTCTGTAGTTCCTCTCTGCTTTTGTCCAGTAGAATTGATATTGGAATGCATTTCGAACAACAGCGATACGTATCCCATCTCTTCTGTTGGTTTCTGAACAACACCAATGCAGATGTAACCCCTTCTGCTTGTTTCTAATCAGCACCAACATTCGCCACATGTCTCTGGCGGATTTCTGAACAACATTAACGCCTGTTCTACTCCTTCTGTGCGTTTCTGTCACCAATGCGTTTTGGACAGCAACAATATTCATCGCGTCCCCTCTGACCATTTTTGCATGACAGCGATGCACTCTGAAGAACACCTGCGCTCATCCCACTTCTTCTGCTCCTTTTTGAGCAACACAATGCTCATTCTATCTGTTATGCTCGTTTCTATACATATATAATACAAGGTTCTAGAATGATTAAATCGGGCGATCTTGTGGGCCAGTGCAAATCATCAAAACCAGAGATTAGGCGACACGGAAATGCAGCCCTTAGAATTTCGGTTGTGGCTCGTGCAGTATGCGCCGTTGCTCCATCCTGTTGGAACCACATGCTCTCCAGTCGATGAATGAGAAACACGTTGAGCATGGCTCTGTAGCGCCGTTCACAGAAGTCGTTTGGCCCGCGGCGTTTTCGACAAAATAAAGCCCGATGAGGCCTCCAGCGTAAATACACAGTAACTTTGAGCGGGTGTAATGGCTCTTCCTGTGTTATACGCGGATTTTTGTTATAAGCCCCAGAAGCGATAATTCTGCTTATGCACGTATCCACAGAGATGGAAATAGGCCTCGTCGCTCATGATGATTTTCGATTGAAAGTTGTCTTCCTCGTAGTGGTGATTCAGGATGGCTTGAGCGTAGATTACACGCGCTTGGCCGTCAAAGGCTAGCAGCTGATGCACTGTCTGCACTTTGTAAGGGAACATCTTCAAGTCGTTCACTAAAATTCTATGTAAAGACCGCCGATTGATGCCCAATTATGTGACACGTCGTCTGGTCGATACTCCGGGGTCTTCTGCGATATCTTCAGCCACAGCCGCGATATTCTCATCAGAACGGCTACTCCGGGTCGCCCAGACCTGACAGCATCTCGTGTTGTACCACCGACGAATAATTACGCAAAAAAATCGAAACAATTATTCCGCGTTCTTGAGGAGTATAGCAATTCATGTCTTATTGACGTGTATTTTGTATCTGTTTACTTCACAAATGTCAAAGCAGAACTGACATTTACCGCCATTTGCAAAAATTATGGCATCTTCCGAAAGGATGATGACTTTTGCGCCACCTAGTATATAATATAGACGGTGATAACAATAAAATGTCCCAATTTTGCTATTTCTCTTAGTTCTCAGTTTTTAATTACTAACATGTTAAATTTTAACATTTCTTTACTTTGACATTTTTACATTAACTTTCTTCTTCATATTCATACTCCCTAAATGTCATTTTCACATTATCCATTTTCAACAATATCAATGCTCACCCCACTTCTTCTGCTGGCTTTTGAATAACACCAATGCCCACCTCTTTTGCTCCTTACTTTATATTATGATCTGCAAAATGTTGTTGTTACTACTCCCGAGAAAACAAAATACATCTTATGATTTATTCGCTTAATCATAGATCAAAGAAGAAGACCATCAATAAAAATATCTCTGCAGAATATTACAGCTCAAAATATTTTAATTATTCATAAGGGAAACGTATTAATAGCTATATCTGTCCTAATAGAACTTCTTAGAATTCTTATTATATAGTATTATTGACATTTGAAACCTCCCATTTTAATTTGAATTAATCACATAAGATACCTACGTAAGTTGAATTATTACTACTTTGTAGAGCCGTAAAGATAGACACAGATATGCACACGTGACCGGTTATGTTTAAAAGCCAAATAGGAAACTGTGCTTTGCTCCCGGCGTTTACACAGTTTCCACAACTCTGTTAGGAAAGAAGCCGCCCACGACGACCGCGTTCCACACTCTCTTCGATGCTAGTTTTGCTATTCTCTCTCGTAAACGGTTAATAATTTTCAAGTGAATCGAGGAAAAATGGCGTAACCATCGGTTGAAACACGGCATCGCTTTTATCAGGTTCACTGTGGCACGCTCCGCTGGTTATGTTGATTATAGGCATACAGATACACCACAGGTGTCTAATAGAAGGAAATTCTTAAAGAGAATAAAACTCTCGATACACAACAAAAACAAATAGAGAACGAACGGACTACGACGGAAAACAATTAAACCAAACCGCAGTCTCTTTGGAAATGTAATGTATAACTAGCAGAGATATAACGTGGACTTTACAGTGGAGGCTATAATTTCCTTTATATTTCTGGTAACCCCGCTTGGGAAGTATCAGTTTCGCGGCCTCGAATATTATTCTGCACAATAATTGGCTGTAGAAATAGGCGCACTTACAACAAAACTAAAACATAAACAAACATGTAATACAGCGGTTTGAATTAACATTCAACATCTCCAGCTGTTTGTAAAATAAGCCCGTAAATTCTGTAAAGGATAATATAGATAATTGTTACTTGTATGTATACATGAACCAAATGGGTTAATCCCCGTAAGTGTAAGGCATCGTAAAAGTAAGGAACTCTAGAATTAATCAATGAATAATAAGCTTTAAAAATGGAAAATACAAGTTTCAAACGAATATGTATACTACATGACAGGAATGAAATACTTAGCTTAACAGTTTTTGAAATGCTAGAATTACTATCATTGGTTAAAATGTATAGTTGTTTAAAACAATCACTTATTTAATGTTACCGCATTGTGGTTAAAAGATTGAAAACAACACTGTCGAAAGCTAATTAACATGTCTTACAAAACTATTTCTTAATATACTATTAACAAATCTTTACGTTATACAGGGAGGAAATGCGAAATTTTTGTAATCCTTTGGTCAAGAATAAGAAAAGAAATTCTTATAAACATCCGTCGAATTCTCCACTACTGCTATAGTTACAAATCTGATCTTGAGATTATTTTCTTTTCCTTTGTATACAAGAAATTCATGTTTGTCATAATTATCAAAGTTTCGCTAAAAATCGCATTTTTTTTCTTTTAAATTCGCTATAAAATGCACATCTTTGTTGTAAACTAGCTACAATGATGCTTATTTTCCACTGATATCGTCTAAATTACCCTAATTTTTATTTAAAACTAGAAAGCCCGCGTCCCACCTTGGAACGCGCCCTCTAGAGAAAGTGTGTACCCTTGAGTAGCAGCTCGCTCTTTAATAACGTAGAATTGATATGGAAATTTGGAATAGACTTTCAATCTAGTAATTTATCATCTGTAATTTTTCAGTCGCGTTTAAGTTTCACTGTTTCACTTGTTGTTATTTTTTAAACACGTCTCATTTGACAAAAGACCAGGCGCTGTGCGTCTCGCTGTTGTTAACTCTTTGTTTTTTTTTTTCATAAAGTTCGTTCAAAACACACAAATTCAGCGTTTTTTCGAATTCCTATTTTTCTGTTTTTTAAAGTTCAAATGAGAAATTACATAGAGTTTTTTAGTAAGGTACTTATAAGTATCGACGGTCAACAAAAGATTAAGCTCGTCATGTTGAAAAAAATGTAATTTCTTAACTTTTGAATTTTTCCTAATTTTTTCTTCTTTTTAAACACGTCTCACTTTAAAAAAGATTCCACGCCGTCAAGCGGTCAAGACGTCAAAATTTAACATAAAAAATCTTTTTCATATAAAGAACCGTCCAAATATCCGACTTTTTCCGTGGATTTTCCAAAAATCTTGTTTCCTGCGAACCTTGCCCTGACAATTACAAACACAAAAAATCAGCCAAATCAGTAGAGCCGTTCTCAAGTACCGCTCCGTCATACATGTGGCAATTGATTTTCATTTATATAGATATACTCTAGGTACCCATTGTGTGACTTTCACATGATATAGTTATAAATCGCACAATCTTATCATTTACAAGAAGGGCATCGCTAATAATCCCTATAAAACCATCTTCGTTTCACTAATCACTCCACAAATTGCACACAATCTTCTCTTTACATAGCACAAAATCGCTCATAGTCCGTAATGTCTGTGTAACACCAACACCGTTTCACTAATCACCATGCTAATAGTTCCTGTAACGCACGGATATCGTTCTCGTATCACTTAATAATAACACTGTATCACCGCTAATAAATGTCTTTTTTTGTATTGCAGCTACTGTAACTGCAAATTCCATTGTTTTCATCCTAACTAACCATCTTCGATGCTGTAAAAAAAATACGTGATCGGACGAGATAATATTGCTTGTATTGTTGCTTCTTTTATTGCCGTCTATTTACTCGTAAACAAACATAACCCACAGAAAATTCAAAATGAATGGCTAGGTATATGGAGAAACATAAATATGGAACCTGACGAGACCAATCCTAACATATAGATTTTAACGCATGCGCTTACGACCACTTGCGCTCTGGGTTTATAAAATATACTTTCACTTTCGCTTTACGGACCATTGCCGGTAAAATAGAATTTTTGCTATTCAAATGAGTGTAGTAGAGTTGTAGTTTCAAATGTGGAGGCCAAAAAATTATTAAAAATATATGAAATTATTCGTTACTAATTATCGACATGATTTACCATCTACTAATGTAATTAACACTTAAAATGCACTTCGAAAAACCTTTATTTTAAAATTGACCAGTAATTAACAAAAGAAATGTTGTTAAACAAAATATTCACAACTGCTCGTCATGTGCATCGTGAACAGTTAAACATAGTTCCGCCCTTCTTCCTAACTCCCCCTGCGAATCTACATGTCCACTCTTCCTCGTTTATCATCAAAGGCTTGCTCGATTCTAACCAGTAATTCGGGTTTTCGTTATCCGAACACAATAGCTTTTGCCTAGCCCCATAACTAAAAGTTTCCAGCGGATTTCCAAAAGCAACCAGCCAGCCAGAGCACGGGGCCGTTTCATCCTATTCATCAGTTTGGAAACATTGCGCTCAACAAATCTATGACAATTCGTCCATGATACGCAGGATCTCCGCCCTACTGGAGTCACACTTGTTGGCATACATTCAAAAATACTTATTCGAGCCATAATGAAACCTCATCTCGCAGGATATCTCTATACATTGCGATATTAAGATTTCCCTCGAAGGCATTCGGTAAAAGCAGAACGTAGCGAATCATTTTTCCCCAGACATTCACCGAAAAACGGGTGCTGAAAATGATTTTCCGAAATTGCACATGGGCTATCCCAGACATGTTCGTTTTGCAAATTAGTAACTCCCTCTCTGGTTAAAGTCGCTTCGTCAAAGAAAAGTGTTACTGGAATCAAAGTTTCATTTGCCTAGGAGCATAGATAATCATTGGGGTGCTGCAAGTTCTGAACTGACTGGAGACGGTACGTCTACAAACCATGTTCGTGTAACATACGAGTAGTGTATATCGATTTATACATATGATTGCCACTGTTTTGCTATGGTTGCGATTCTGCGGATACTTATAGGTTGATGCCGTTCTACTTTCTGTAGATTATCATATAAAAAGGCGATATCATATTATTGATTCGTAAACTGAACAATTCTTTTTAGAAATATGGAGCCAACCACAAATTTCAATTGTTATGACAACCTTTTATTTTGACACAGGGAGCTACTCGAGCGGATGGCACATACAGAAATGGAAACGATTATTTCCTATTTTGGTTGTAATTTTAAAATAAAAATACTTATAAACGCATTCTAAGTGTAAATAACCTTTTTCTAATTGGATGTTGTAATAAAGCTAAAACAAAAGACGACGCAGTGCTGATATGGCTATTACAGCATACTGGTGTGTAATGAGATATTAACGTGGTGGGGGGGACTTTTGCCGGAACGTAATATAGGCGATTAATGTGCAAATTAGAAAAAATACTGTAAAAAACGTGTGCCACAATGACATGTAATGCGAGTACAAGTTCGAATCTCGAGCCGCGTAGCGGCTCGAGATTCAAAGTATATACTTGTACTCGCATTACGTAAACGTCATTATGACACTTGTGTTTTAAAATACTATAGCAACTGAGCAACAATTTCGCAGAAGCAAACTGAAAATATCATCTATGTAGCAGAACTTTCACCACACATATCTCTACAACAGTTGAGAATTCGACCTATGTATATCAGATGTTTTTTTCCATATTTTTGACCAAGGAATCGCTATACAAAAACTTCGAACTTCCTTGTTGGATAATCTGTATAATGAAATTAAAATAATGAACAAGTTAATATCGCTTTCGTGCCCGTCATAGATAGCTAAATTCTACTTATATATGATCAAAATTTGCCACTTGAAGTATTATAATCATCACTTCTCCCTTTGGCAGTAGAATTCCTTTGAATTTTTACTTGAATCTACCTTTTTCTTGTATCACAATTCCACATGGAAGATTCTATGAACCCCAAAAAATCAAATTTTTTACTTCAGCGTAAACCTATCGAAAATCGATATAAATAAGTTCAGTCGTAACAATACCTTTAAGTAAATTTCAAAATTACGTGCCTTTGAGCTAATAACAACAATTAGTGTATCAGTTAACATTGCCCTCATTTACAATTAAAACTGTGTTCACATTAATTAAACTTTATATATAACTAAAAATTTTTTTCTCGATATGCAGATGATTATATAAATAACTTGTAAAAAAGACCAAATAAATTTAACAGTATCCAAATAGCCTCTCTAAATAAACATGAAAACTGTCCACTTTTATTTTAACTGAAGGAAAAGAGCAATAGCCTTTTCTATCTATAAACATAATTTTTGTAATTCCAATCCAATCATTCGAAAGCAAAACGGTCATTTCATTTCATATTAAGGTTCACACAGGCATACTTAGGGCTACAAGGAACAATAGTTCTTCACACATTTCTGTAATATTTTCTTGGGGAAATTGGGAAAGCTTCAAATTCACACTCCCATGGCAGATAAATTATTTCTAATACTCTTCTTCAGTTTCCTCCAATAGCTTTAATTTATGTGTTAAGTTCCGGGAATCTAATTCAACAGCTATTCCTAATTCCCAGCATAACAAGGAAGCGATGATACTATTTATTTAAAGTGTTGTGTACAACGTTTATGCGCAATTATCTCATGTGAAGAGATATTTTCCTCTGTGAGCTAGATTATTGCTTAATCATTAAGCAATTTATACTTTACTTTCTCAATGATAATTTACAATTTTATTTAAGCGATAAGCTATATAATGCTAATTGAGCATAACATTATTTTGTAACCTACTCTGCATCAGACGTAATTAAGACAATTTAATTTGGTAACTAAGCACATAATACGTCTAGCATGATTCATTGTGATTTGAATGAAGCGTAGATTCAGAAGTGACTGCATAGCAGTAAGAACTTTACACCAAAATAATTTCCTGATCGAGAAGCACTTGATAATCATACTTGTATATTATTTTTGTAGTTCATTGTCTTTTAGAAGTTCGTTTACATGACATGAATTTCAAACAATAGCTGTATTAATTCCCTTCCTACATTTCATTATCCTCCTACGGATTTCTATTACTTAATTACTTCCTAATTTGCAGAAAACAAAAGCCAATTAGCACTATGACAGAAGATAATAGAGTTCTTTTAATATTTGTATACGGAACAAGACAACAAAGGTACAAGCAAAGAATTGTGTGCTAGAGAATTTGGACGTTTGCTCTTGACCTACCTAGTACTGCCCTCAAAACTTTGTTACTTACGACCAACGCAAACTAAATTGTATAGTTTTCTTACTAAAGGAAGCAGTCGATATAAATTGATTATCCCAATGGAACATTTATTAATCGAAACTGAGGATGTATATATATATATATATATATGTACAAGCATCAGAAATAATATGGTAACCCGCTGAGAAAATGGACGTTGTTAAAAGAAGTTATAATTTATACGATATTAATTTCCTACAACGATATAATTGGTCGGATTATACTGAGTGAAATACAAACAGGTAAATTAATTTGTAATACCTATCATTAATTTGTCAGAATGTGTAGTTTGTTTCGTAATCCACCATATTAAAGATCCATCGAATCTATACGGAAAATGCAAATTTATTTATTTAATTAATGTATTAATTTCATAATCATAAAAATTGGTATATACAAATTTAGTAATTCAGAACGAAAATACTGTCAACGAATATTTTCAGAAAATACCTATAGCTACTTGTCAAAATATTCCAAACGTTGTAATGTCTATTAAGGATATGAAGATTAACACCCATACCATGTATTTGTATCCATTTTCAGAACCTAAAATGATAACAGTATTTGATAAGATTAAGAACAAATTTACATCAGGACTAGATGGCATACCTGCTAATATAATTAAACTTTGTAAATATGAATTAGTGAAGCCTATTACGCATCTGATCAATTGCTCTTTCGAACAAGCTGTTTTCCCGAATTTACTTAACAGCTCTAAAATTAAACCTTTTCATAAAAAAGGCGAACTATCTAATATTACTAATTATCGGCCGATTACTTTGTCTTCAGTTTCCTCAAAGCTGTTTGAGTATACCATGCTAGGTCGTATAGAAAATTATATAAATAAATTTAATCTGCTGTCATCATCTCAACATGGATTTAGACCAGGCAAATCTACAACTTCTGCACTGTTAGAGATTTATAACTGCATTCTGGAGAATATTGAAACTAAGTCTTATCCTGTTGGTATACTTTGCGACCTGTCAAAGGCATTTGACTGTATCCAACATAGTATACTTCTGCAGAAACTTGATACCATGTGTCTTAGAGGCAAGGTAGCGGAATGGATTTCCTGATACCTATCTAATAGATTTCAGTTTGTGGAAGTAAGCACTAGTAATGCTAATATTAGGTACAAAATAATTTCTTCTTACTTACCGATCAGTGTTGGCGTCCCACAAGGATCAGTCTTGGGGCTATTATTATTTTCATTGTTTATAAACGACATAGTTGATTTTGTCAGCGATTTCACTGTAGTGTGCTATGCAGATGACATTACTGTTATTGTTTCAGACAAGGAAATTGATGTTAATGCTACTGCAATTTTGATTTTGGATAAATTATTCAACTGGTTTTGTGCTAATAAATTATCATTAAATTTTAACAAAACAAAATATATTGTATTTTATACTGTTCAAAAAAAGATAAATATTTTTTTAAATGTACAGATTTCAAATAATACAGTAAAGTCCACTGATTCAGCACTCTTTTTAGGAATGACTTTTACTTCCACCTTAAACTGGAATATGCACTGCCAGCAACTAATAAGTAAACTAAACAGATCAATTTTTAAGGTAAGATCTTTAAAGAATGTAGTTGAATTAGACAATTTGAAGATGATATACCACGCTGAATTCCAAAGTCATCTAACATATGGAATTCCTCTATGGGGTTCTTCGTCCGCAGTGATGAAAGCTTTCCTTAAATGGAAGTCAGCTGTTAGATGCATTGCATGAGTTAGTCAAGTCACCTCATGCAGAACTTACTTCAAATCCTTGAAAATTTTAACTCTTTCTGCATTGTATATATTGGAATCCAGCTTATATATTCACAGGCATAAACATATTTTCATGAACAAAAATAATAACTTACATAGTTACAATATCAGAGATCCACAAATACATTCAATGAGACCTAATTTAAACTTAACCGCCAAAAGTGTAGATATCTTAGCTATTAAAATATATAATCACTTGCCCAATGGTTGGAAAATTTAATTTAAAATGTTAAAACATGTTTTTATTCTTTAGCTTTTTTTTTATTGTAATCTAGTTTCATAATGTAATTTCATAACATAAGTGTATTGCTCTTTCTTCCTTTGTACTTTCTGTGTTACTAATTGTTTCTGTTTAATCTTTTATAATGACATATTTTATGCTTCTGTCTTTAAAACAAATTTCTACTTACTTCTACTTGCTATATTGGTGGATTTTTTATGTTAATTGCTATTTAATCTCAATTTATTACTGTTTAATTTTACCTCTATTCATCCATATTTTGTATTACCTTTCATCTGGAACAGCGAAAGCAAACATTTTAAAATAGGGATTGACTGGATCTAATGCTTTTCTTATGTATTTTTGACAATCTGTCTGACATTTTTTTTTTAGTTTTAACAAAGATAGAGAGCAAACCAAAATTGCAAGTACATTTAGTTCCATTTATTTCATAACATAGAAAATTAATTTCCTGGTTTACGTTTTTTCTCTCTTAAGATATGTATACTATTTGTAAGAGTTTTTATTTGTTATTTCTATTTATTCAATCAAACACAAAATAACTAGTTTTACTAGGTGGGCTGAAAAGTCCTTGGGAATGAAAACATTTTTTTTTAAATGTTTTTTTATTTTATTCAATATAGTCTCCTTTCAGCTCGATACACTTATTCCAGCGATTTTCCAACTTCTTGATCCCGTCCGAAAAGTAATTTTCCGGAAGGTCTGCAAAATACTCCTCCGTGGCGTGGATGATTTCCTCGCGTGAGCTGAATTTTTTATTGATGAGCCATCTTTTGAGGTTTGGGAAGAGATAATAGTCCGAGGGAGCCAAATCGGGCGAATACGGTGGATGCGACAGCAATTGGAGCCGTAAGTCATTGACTTTAGCCGTGGTTGGGATGCTCTTGTGCGCCGGTGCATTGTCTTGCAAAAACAAAATTTTTTTCGCTTCATGTGAGGCCGTTTTGCAGCGATTTCGGCCTTCAATCGCTCCAATGATGCACAGTAATACTCGCTGTTAATGGTTTTTCCTTTTTCGAGGTAGTCCACGAAGAGTATGCCATGACAATCCCAGAAATCCGACGCCATAACCTTTCCGACCCATTGAGCCTCCCTCGGCCGCTTCGGAGCACTCGTGCCGGCTTCAGTCCATTACCGGGCACTCATTCTGTTCTCTGGTGTGTAATAGTGGATCCAGGTTTCATCAACAGTTACCAATCGACGCCAAAAGTTCGCCCGATTCCGCATCAGCAAGTCCAAACACTCTTTATAAATGCTCTCGCGTTCGTGTTTTTGGTCAGGAGTGAGCATGCGCGGCACCCAACGGCAGGATAACTTTTTCATATGCAGAATATTGCCCAAAATATGGCGTGTGCGTTCAGTACTAATCTTTGTGGTATCTGCTAGCTCGCGCAGCTTCACTTTCCGGTCAGCCAACACCATCTCATGTATTTTTTTGACATTGTCCTCTGTAACCGCATCGGAGGGCCTGCCGCTGCGAACTTGATCGGTAGTGGAGTTGCGGCCACCACGAAACTTCGAAACCAATATTTGACGGTGTAATCTGACGGAGCATTAGCCCCATAATGTTTATCCAACTTTTCTTTTGTTTCCTTCGCCGTTTCGCCTCTCAAAAAATAATGTTTTATGAGAGAACGAAAATCGTTTTTGTCCATACTCAACACGTCCAAACACGTCAACAACAATCAGCTGTCAAAACAAAACTAAATACAGTATCGCACTGAAATTTGGCAAGTCTGCCTAAATATGAACGGACTTCAAGGCACCATAACCTTTTTTGCAGTAGCAGCGCATTCTGGCGGTCAAGGAGGTTACTTTTCACCCCACCTAGTACGTTACAGACAAGGAAGAATACGAAATCCTTAAGAATAGTATGGGATAGTCACATTATTAGCACTTTGAAGATTATATTTGACAGTATTATTCTTCTTTCATTCTCGCACATCATGGTATCTCTTTTCTTTAGTGAACTTACCCTATATTGCCTTCTTCTTCCTCAAATACGCTGTAGACATTTTTAATTAATCACGCGATATTATACGGCACATAGAAAATTAAATCTCAAGTAATAAAAATGTTATAGACAATGGCACAGTTGCAAGTTAAAGTAATTTGAATTTTAAATCACGGGCTCCTACTTACACATGGTTCGTAATTAAAGCTTTTGTGGTATAACAAGTAATTTTTAACGATGTGTTGTTTCATAACAAGCAATTTGCTGTATGAAGCTAAGTTTAACTCATATATTATGCCTGCCTCTTCAAAAAAACTAAATTTAATCTTCTTGTATTCTACAGAAATGATGTTAATTTTCATGGTTCAATAAGGATCTCATTTGTATGTGTGTGTACTTTTATACGTAAGCAAGTGTTTAACCATGCGTTAAACGGCATATCATTGTTCTTTAAATTCAATCAAACTCCTAGACTAGTTTCTAAATACTTTGTAACGTAATTACATCCGTTTCGGTATAACGCTGTAGATCTAGATATTAGTATCTTAAATCCGTTAGTAATTTAACAACCAATAACTCCTTGTAGATTTATTGCGATAAAAAACACATAGCCAGACCTAATAATGTAGCCAACAAAAGAGCTAATAAAAATCTAGTAGATCAAGGTTGAACCTCCGAGCAAGATATTATGGAATTTATTTTTGTCAACACATTTTATCTAACAAAAATTAATAGTGATATGTTATTTGTTACGCAGACAACACTGAAATGAGAATCAATTTGTTACATTTACGAATTCCAAACGTGCTCGCTATGTTGCAGGCAAGGTACGCGATATTCAATGTAAATAGGCTCACACCTACAAAAAACACGCGTCAGATTATGTGCATGTCGTACGCTATGATAGAGTATTTACGAAATAAATTGATACAACGGTTTTGGGCGTGAGAGTCGAATTGGTCGGGCGATTAATAACTATTAAAGCGTGGATATTGCGCAAAAGAGAATCCAGTCGTTCTTCAAACATTATGCATAGTCATATGATTGCGTATTTACATATGTTTATCAAAATTAAGATTCGATTATCTTAATAACGGAGATTAGATGCCTGCTCCCATCGATATTCAGTCATCGAATTGGAGAGATATGTTTGGATTATCTTTTGGCAGCTACTTTTTGAGACACTCCCAAAACTGTGAATTCTAAACTCTAAATATACATTCATACATTTTTATATTAATTTTTTGTTGTGTATACCATAATATTTTGCTTGCCGATCTACCTAATTAACTCATATATCTATGCGTTTTCACAATCATTCACGACTACCATATACAAAGTTTAGAAATGTACCTTCTATATTTATCGCTTAGCACAACCAAACAAGTTTTTTAATAGTACAACGATTTTACTTTAAACTTCAAAAAATGGTCATAATTACTTTTTCCAAATTGTTATGTTAATATAAGTTATACTTTCAAAAACATATGTAGATAAGTATAATAAGAAGCTTTTTTGAAAGAAATACCAAAATGAGAAACTTACATCGTGGGAAGAGACAGCTTGTATAGATACATGCAATACATTTGCTAAGCAGATCTATGTGTTCTGTTGAGGAAGTAATTTTTGGATGGACCCAACATATGGCAAACTTTGAATTTACAGTCAATACGGAAACGCTATTCTGCTGCTTCAAACTTTTTGAGGTGGTGCATTAGCAAAACTTAATAACTGATAGCTGCTCTCAAAATTACTGTCGGTAAAAATTTGTAGTAATTTTTTTACTTCCGTACCTACCTTTAGATGTACTCCATAATGGTCATATTGATATTGTTTTCTAGTATTATAACATGAATCTTAAAAATACGATAATTTTTAATAATAATAAGCTGTTATATTAAAAGATCTAATTTTTCTATTTTCTTTTCTCGAATACAGGGTTTACGTTATAAGGGCAGTTTTTCATCTACCACGTTAATTGTATGAGCAACATATCTTCCCACACTGAGAAAAATACTGGTCATTATATCAATACACTACATTTATTGAGTGAATTTTCATTGACAGAACGAAATATTTCGTTCTTATTATAAAATATTATTTACTATCTCTAATTAAGTAATAATAAGATTGGTTAGTGAAATAAGTACGTTATCATTGTTATTGCAAATCATTTTACATTGGTCAATATTTGTTATAATAGCTATTGTTTAAAATCATTGTTTCTTGACTAGTGTAATTATTTCATATGAGACTGTGTTCTTGGTTTTTCCGGTTAATAAAACATAATATATTTATAGATAAAACTTTAGGGATACAAAGTTTCGGTTTTATTTAAAACCTTTTCTAGTACATATATAAAAAAATATAAATTATTGTAAAAATAACATTGAAACTGTAAAAACTTTATCTCGCACAAAACCCTGTCTATTACCACAGATAACTATTACCTAGCAGTCCCATAGAATTGCAACGCGTTATGTACTTGTTGTAAATGTTGTCATTGTGACTGTATGTTTCTACATGTAATTTCTTTTATTTATTTATACATGTCAATATGTTGTGTTTATGTTTATTTTATATATTCACATATATTATTTTGACGCTGTCCATACAAATTGCATTAATAATGGAACAGAAAATATATATTATTATTGTTAATATTAGTTTTATTTTTACATACAGCTTATTCTCCATATGAACGCAATAAAGTATTATTTTTTTCATTTATTTGATGAACTCGGTGAACAACGAATTTTTTCATTTACTCAAAACTCTTTTTTGGTTGAGTGTACGTTTGTGTTAAGGTAATAAAATAACCTGTTTTCCATTTATAATTTAGACTACCTCTAGTTTTACCTAAAATAAAAATTATTTTAACATCTTTTCTCGCTAGCAACGATCTTCTCTTTCTTCTATATCTCCCCAGGGCCTGCTCTCAGAGTGAGGTTTTCGTGGTTTTCCTCACTCCTTGGCAAATGCTGAGAGACAAACACCTTAAGTCGCTCCACGGGCGCAGGCGTAATAATAACTCATGGCCGGCCGATGCCCCCTGTAATTGGCGAAAGCTGTTGGGGGATGTGAAGGCATGAATTATTATTATTATTATTATTATTATTATCTCTTTATTTTCACCTGCCACACCTTAACCTAATACGAATAAAGATAAAAATACAGAAACTAAAATAATTGTATAGGTCACGTTTTCAATAAAGCACACATAAATCTACAAACTTACAACAAGAAAATATTATGGGACGTATACATACTGTGACCAACATAAATGTTGCAATATATGCTAAGCCCTCTTGTTATTAAAATATAGTGATTTTTTTGTACAACTGAAGTAACATTTCTTAATATGGTTTATACAATTTTTCCAATTATTGTTTAACTGACAGAGCTAAAACTAAGAAGTTAATTTTCAATATGACACTGGTTGCTGCAAGGAAACTGTCTCCAATAGAAATAAATAAATTTTACAAATATTTTTATTATACAGTGTGTTAAAAAAAGGTTGTCGGATATTTTACCCAATTGTAGTACTGGTGGAAATAAACAAAAAAGTCTTAGTCAACATGGGTCCGCAATTCAACTGTTTTTGACATATAGTCGATTGCATATTGTTTTAGTAGGATAAAAATTTTCAAAGAAATTCTGATCGCAATGTAAATTAAACAAATGTTTATTTAAAGTAAAACTAAAGAAATTGTTCTACATGTCATTTCTAAGCACGCTTCACACCTTCTTATGAAAGATCGACGCAATCTTTCGAAAATTCCTGGAGTCCTCCGAATTTCCTCGCAACAATTTACGATTCGTTGCCTGAGTTCTTCCAAATTGTTTACAGATCGTGCGTACACTAATTGTTTTAGATGCCCCCAAACATAGAAGTCTAGAGGTGTCAGGTCAGGGGACCTATGAGGCCATGCAGTTGGTCCACCCCGTCTTATCCATCTCTCGTTGTAATCTTGATTTAAGAAATTTCTAACTACGATGGAAAAATGCGCAGGAGCTCCATCGTGCATAAACCACATATTTAATCTGTTAAAAAGTGGCTCTTAGAAAATCCAAGTATACTAGTCCCGTTAAACGATTAGGGAGAAATAGCAAGCCAAACATTTAGCGAAAAACGGTTTTGGTGATGCAGTTCAACAACAGCATAGGGATTTTCATCTGCCCAGACGTGATTGTTATGAAAATTGAATATTCCGTCTCTTGTAAACCCAGCCTCGTCACTAAATAAAATCTGAGTCGCAAAATTAGGAGTTTCTGCCAGCTTTCGTAAAACCCAATGACAAAAAACCCTACGTGCATCATAATCGAGAGGAGCAAGAACTTGCACGCGTTGAATGTGGTAGGGATAGAGCTGCTGTTCCCGCAGAATTCTCCAAATGAGAGGATGACTGACGTTCAGGTCTGCGGCAAGTCTTGAATATTTGGGTTGTCTTCTACCCGTCTCAAAATATCTAATTCTACTGCGGGAGAAGAAACTGATCTAGGTCTACCAGAACTACCATTAATTTTAAATGAACCAGTTTCGGACAGCCGGATATGAAGTCTTGAGAAAATCTTATCACTCGGTAACAACCGATTTGGAAATTCTTCGGCATACATACGCCGTGCTTCAGTGGCATTACCATTCGCACGACCGTATATAAAATGCATATCGGCCATTTCTGCATTTGTGTACTTATGCATAATTTGAGAACAAAACAAAATTGACGCAAATGATAAATAATCTGATGACAGATGTCTGACAGAACTAATTTTAAGTCACAATCAGTTGTTTGACAAAGGAAACTATTCTCAAAACCGAAAAATATTTTTTTTTTTATTTTAAAATATGCAATCGACTATATGTCAAAAACAGTTGAATTGCGGACCCATGTTGACTAAGACTTTTTTGTTTATTTCCACCAGTACTATAATTGGGTAAAATATCCGACAACCTTTTTTTAACAGGCTGTATATATATTACCATATAATAACTTTTACTTTTACTCAAAATTATTTTTTTTATTTGGTTTATTGCAATGACGTAGAAATCTTAAACCTAATCCAAACATCAGATATCTTACTCTTCACAAGATTACAAGCTCCCAGAGTTTTGAAATCAGAAAACAAGGAAACAATGCAAAAATAAAAATAGTTCAAAATCAACGAAACTCAATAAAAATAAGTAGTTAAACTTAAGTTAATTATGAGAATATCAAATGAGTAAGGATCAGAAATGCAGAAATACCATTCCACATTGTGCACCACAAATAAATTCTTTTATGCTAAAAGAACAAATAAATACACAGAGGAACCATATTTTGCATGATGGACATACCTAAATTTCTATTTTCTTTGTTATTTAAAATATATACTTACTATGCTGAATAAGTACGTGTTTTCCATTATTAATTATCTAACTATTTAAATGTTTTTACATATTTAGAATTTCTCATAATTAAATTAATTGTTGGTTATTTATTTTTATCGAATTCCATAGAAATTAAACTACCTTCATTTTTTTATCATAAATCGCAGCTTTTTGAGACCCACTAAAGTATTTTGTATGTCACTATTAATCTGTAACCTGTAAGATACATAAACACAAAATAAACAGATGTGATTTTCAGTAAAGATAATGTTTATTATTTAGTTTGCCATAAAATTCATTTATTACTACTAGATACAGTTTTTTGCAACAGTAAGTGACAAAACTGGAAATATATAATCTAAAAATAAATGAAATAATTGTGATTTTTAAATTTGTTTAAATTTGTTCACAAAATTTTTCCCATGACACCTCAAAATTAAATTCTGAGCGACTTTTTAAAATAGGTTTTTTTTATCTATTCTTACTGTTTGCGTGTTGATTTTATCTATACTTTTAAATTTGTCGTCATAGTAGTCGTCACGTGCGATTATTATATTTCAATATTAAAAAAAATTACCGTACATTATAATATTTATCGGTCACTGCACAAAGATGATCAGG
Organism: Cetonia aurata; assembly: GCA_949128085.1. Lineage (NCBI taxonomy): Eukaryota > Metazoa > Arthropoda > Insecta > Coleoptera > Scarabaeidae > Cetonia > Cetonia aurata. The sequence continues at coordinate 50,482,340 of OX421884.1, read as the reverse complement.
TTTAGTTACTTGAAACGTGGAATGTAAGAGTAAACCCACTCATTATTTGAATACGAATCAGAATATACTATTGATTGAGAGTATTAAGCTTCGGGGCTCCATAATTTAATCTAATTTTTCTTTTTCCAAGCTTTGTTTAAAAGTGCTTGAATAATAAATTGCTCTGAATTGTTTTTAATAGTTAAGTCTGAAATGAAATAAATCAAACATATAATTATTTTAAATGTACACAAGTATGTACTTCCTCTGATTTTTTTACAGTAAGTTGCAATAAAAATCGTGACTGGAAAATAACTGTAAGTAGTTCTATCGAATTGCAAGTACGATTTCTTAGATACTTAACATTCTCTATTTTATTAATACAACGCAGAAACTTTAGTTGTCTTAGAGCACTATACAGACGTGTTACATAAACATAAATTTAAATGGAATCGTGCAGACGTTTATGTAGCAACAGCAAATTTGCTCCAACAAAGACATCCGCCGTATAAGCAAACAATGTTCGCCTCGAGATCCAAAAAACCGATTCGGTACAAACAAGCGATCATTACCCGTGCAACAGTTACAACGATTAGACAATAGTCCGGGGGAAAAAAAATACGAATCTCCGCAGACAACGCGGAGCACTTAAGTTTCACTTACGACCTGATGCAATTTTACTTATTGTAAATTACAATTTAATAACTGGTACACCTCTTCATTACAAATAATTGGTAAATTCTTTGAAATGTTCCTCATTTTTTACCAGTCTAGAAAATGGATCGTTTGCTCCTTACAATTACCTTTAATGTTCTGTACTTGTTTCTTTTTTAGAGCTTTTCTTTTTTTTTTTTTTTAAGAGGCGATCATTTGAAGGATTCCATATGGGCAGGTGAGTTACCGCGCGTTGTTGCGTTAGAAAGTGGTCAGATCACTGCCAATATACTCGTATACGTACTGCGTATTAAATTATAACGAAACAAATGACTACACGTGTAATTGCAAGCAAGAATTCTAACGACGATTCTGTCGTATAGCCATTAACAGAACATAGAAAACGGCTAGCATTCGTGATAATTACTCACGATGGATTTACATAGGAAAGTCCTAGAGTATTCAGTTTCTATTTAATTTTGTATTCACTAAAATGTCGACGTACCAAAATTGAATGCAGAACAGCTCGCCATAAAACATTAACTGGCGGCATTCATTCCAATTTATTCGTTACAGATAGATCTACTTTTCAAGACCATGAACACAGACTAAGGGATTGAAAAGTGTTTTAAAATAGGGTCAACGGTCCTTGTTGAAGTTTCTGATCACGATCGAACATTATTATTTTTAAGTTACATAATTCCCTAACTAGGAACACTATCCCATATTTAGTCATAGCTGTGATTAATAACTTGCAACTGCAACATCGGCAAAGAATGATCAGTTTTCCACATGCATACACACATAGAATTCCTTATACAATTCAGCGATCTAATTTATGTATCCTTTGATGTATCAAACGGTAATTGTATGCGCTATCAGGTTATAGAAGCCCGTTTAAATAAAATTACTTTCCGAAGATCAGTGTATCACAAAATCCGCCAATATATATCAAGCTTCTTTAGAGCTTTTGCGTGCAATAAGTATCGCCCTTATCTGATAGGAGTTTAAGAGCGATTTAGAATTCCCGCAACTGTCAATCACTTAGAGAAAGTTGCAATACTCCAGGTACCTCTATAACCGTGAAATAATTTTAATTGCGAACATATTCTCCGTGCTTGCCGCATTCTGAAATTGTGAGATATGTTGATTTGTATAATGAATTTGATTTTTTTAAACATTGACCTAATAAAATAAAGTTGACTCTTTAGAAAGTTAGATATCTTATTCGAATTTACGAGAAATAGTAATTCGTAGTTAAGTTAGTGGACAATCCAAAATAAAGAAGCACAGAACTGGATAAATTTAAATCAGTTTCCCTCAGCTAATCGCAATTCGATTTGCTTTAAGTCAAACTATTGCACGTAGAGAAATGAAATTCTTTATTCAATACTTTTGAAGCGTTGTAATTTTAATATAGACTTGATAAGCACATAAATTGTTGCTTTAATAATTATAAAAATGTTAAGATGCAAATTTTGAGAAACTCGTTCTCAGTGCAATATACTAATTCAGGCATTCAATTGGTCCTATTAGGTCAAACATTAAATTGTATATTTCAGATATTTTTTTAAGAAAGCCATTTAAAATACTTTCCAAAAGTTTTTAAACAATTAATGTCATGATTTTCGAGGTTAAACTAGTCAGTTGTATATCATCACTTCATATATGTAAATAACGTTAGCAAGAAGTAAGGTTAGGTACCAAGGCAAGGTCAATGACTGTTTCTGTCCTATCGTAGATGGCGTTACTAAATTATTATAGACGCTTTTGTTACATATGCAATACACAAGAATATTAAGTTTTTTACACTTTGTAGTACAATACATTTATATATATGAATGAATATATACTTGCAATTTGTTAGCATTACGTGAGCAAGCAATAAGCAATATCCACCTTCTTTTTAAGTTATATATGTCCTAAAGATGTTTATAGGAGTGGAATGAGTAACATTTTTGACCAATTAAAAATCAAAATAAACAAGATTAATTATTATGAATCAACTATAAAGCACGACTTCATTACAAACGATAATTAAGATGACCAAAAAAAAATTACGACTTTAATTAACATAGTAAACGTATCACTCATGTTGAAAACTAAAAGACAGTTCGGTTTACCGTTTTATGATTCATTTTACTGTTTCTCTCTCTTTTTTTCTGTCATTTGCTTAACTGAAAACTTACCGATAGCAATTCCCTATCTGAACATTCAGCTTTTTTTTTAATGTCTATAGTTTTACCAAAACTTTGACATTTGACTCCTTCCATAATTGAAATGCTTTCATATTTGAAAAGCCATATGACGAAGACAGCTAACGACGCTATTTTGCTATACTACAAAAAAAAATAGGTGTATGTCAAAATTCTGTTAGAATGACTAAAGTTTATACAGGCTGTTTCCCAAAATTGATAATCAAGTTGACTATAGAGAACTATTACTTTTTTTTCAAATGAAACACAATATTTCTGTTTATTCGATAAAAAAAATTTTAATATCTTACCTCTAGGGCTTTACAAAAAAATCAATATTTACTTAAAAAAATGATGCTTAAAATAATGCCTATGCGGTGAAAAATAGAAATAAAAGGAAGCCTAATTCATTCAGACAATAATAAAGAATGAATTACCATACCATAGCGGAGTTCTTCATGCAAGTTTTCTGCTCAGCAAAGATCATCTTTAATGAATGTATTTTCTCACTTTTTTAAGTGAATTAGGTGATTAGCTGTAACGAAACCAGAAAAGTTACATTTGCGGTAGTTTGATATATATAAAAGGAATTTGGTGATATATAACTTATCTTTATGTTTCTTCATAACAATGATTTAGAACATTGGATAGAGCCTTTAAATGTACCACGTTTTATTAAAGTCTACGGCCAACACTATGGGTGCTTCTCTTATTAGGTAGCTTTATTCTCCTAATTTCTTCAAGTTTATCAATTTGAATGTTCATGTTTTCAACTTTCCTCATCATGATAGTCAGAGGTTGTTGCAAGTACTAAAGATAAAGTACTTCAAGTAACCACTATACAAGTAATTCAGAAATTATTTTTGTTCAAAGTAATAAGTAAAGAATACTTCTACAAAGTACTGGCAGTAATAAGTAATTACCCCTTTAAGTACTTTTAAACTATTCCAAGTAATTTGATATTTAGATGCCTTCAGTACCACAATGTACTAAACTATATTTTAAAGTAGTTTTAAGATAGACTAAGCACTATTTATTCACAATACTTGAAAAATGACTTTGTTTTAGTTTTATTTAAAATGTAGAGAGTGTATTTAATTTTTTCTGATACGACCTTTATTATTGATTTAGACGTTCCAAAACTAACTTCAATGGTAATACAACAATACAAAAGTTTCAGGTGTATCCGGGGTAACTCAACTTATTAATTACTAAGCAGTAATCACACACACAGTCATAAAAATACCATAAACCACAAACGCGTCGGTAATGCTGCAAATTACTACTGTTACCTTCTCAAACGCACTAAATTAAAATAAGTTATTATGTGTAAGTTATTTGTGTAGTTTCAGAGAATATGCTTTTGCAGGAGATAACATAGACAATTTATTTCTAAACATAAAGACATTGATCCCTTTAGAACCATGTCGTAGTTATAATAACTGTACTATCGACGCCAAAAGTCTTGACTCAAATTTAAACAGAGAAACATTTGAAACACTGAGGATAATACAATCATTCTATCTCTATTTATGTCAAACTTCAGTCAACCCTTTTGGCTTCTATGCACCTCTATTTGTATGATTACAAGAAACGCATGAATTTAAAATAAAAATACATAAACCTAAAGCTTTTTCTCATATTTATATAATGTGGCAAGGCCTATTCACTTTTGACGGCAAGTGTACGTGCTCACTACCAAATATGTTGGACTCGAACTACTTTATACATCACAAAATACTTAGAGTAAAAAAGTACTGAATATTTTACTTGAAGTACATTTTTGCTGGGAGTACCTCAACTCCGATAAAGAACATAAGATTGACTAATGGTGAGAACAGAGGCCACTAATAATAATAATAAAATAACATAAGAAAACAATCGTAAAAATAAAAGCGCATCTCATCCGCTTATTCACCAGTTTATTTTGTACAATTTTAAACAAGTTTATTATACCTGCAGTTAGAGTCAAATGGGCATTTAATTCCAATTCAATTTCCATAAAATGAGGACATGTCCTATTTTGAATGAGCGCTCCTTAGATTGATTGGTTGCTACAGGGCTGCACTTAATTATTAGAAATAGTTTGCACTAGGATTTCAGAGAACTGTAGAGAGTAAACATTTACCGTGATAAATCTATTACTAGTTTTCTAGTAAATGCCGATCTTTGGTATGTTAAAATAAATAGTGATTATATTTGTTTTAAACTATGGATATCGGAGACATAGTGATAAGTGACAATGATAGTACTACATACATTTTCAACGGAATAGTACAAATATGTTGATTATCATTCAATGTCGTTTTATTGCTAGTATAAAAAAGATATAAATTATATGAAATTTCTTCGATTACATCGACATCCAATTGATGACTTCAGTAAATATGACAGACACATGTAAGTTTCTATTCACATACATTACGTTTACCCATCACTGTTAAGGTAGTGGAAGCGGTAGTTTACACAGTCCGATATTGTGTTGTAGGTCATGTAATCGACCTCGGCCACTACACAAAATAAACTTCTTGCGGGATTTCATCGAGATGTATCGAGCAATCTATTTCGATCATTTACCATCCACGGCGAACATATTTCTCCATCTGCTTCTTTCTGCGGTCTTCGAAATAACTTCTGTTATCTAGTAGACAGTTAGTGCGAGCAATTGTACGTTTCCACGTCTATTAATCACTCGAATCTAGCGGAGCCATTACAAGAAGCAAACATTTATCACTTGAACAGTTCCGCATGGTCACTTGGTCAGAGCCCCGAGCAGCACCTATTAGGAAGTACCGACAATCGATGAGAGGCCCCACGGCGGGAACGATAATGTTCTGGCGGGTGAAAATTTAGTTCCACATCGCCAGCTAATAGAAACGTATAATTTGCATGCTTGTCGGCGGTGCATATTTACACCAAGAATTTACTGTAATTTAATAATTATATCGGGAATTGCATCCAAGAATTCAGAACACTCAATCCAGTGCAGTTAGACGGGCAGAAAAACTAGTTTCAAGATCGATGCATATATGCGCATACTAACTGAAAGAAAAACCGTTTTCACATTGACTTATGGATACATCTGATATATATGGATAACCAATAGCTATGGTGCTTCATATACCTGTAATTAGCGTTGAAATATGCATACGAATCACATAATCGATGCCAGGCAATTAGTGGGTGTCATATACATACATAGCGTAGAAGTATTCAGATCACTTTCAAACCATAATAGTACAGCGCTAATTATACTGGTATCCGAAGAGCCGTTAATTTAAATAAATTATATGCTTCTAATATATGTAACATCTACATTCGTTAGTCAATAGCATGACGGTACTCCAATATTCCCTATAAATTATTAAGTTTATTTGAATAGATAAGAACATTGAACATGCGTTATTGACAAGCTTTCAAGAGCTGTTCATCCAAAAATTGTTAATATGCATACTGTAGCCAACATTTACAAGAACGAAGGCAATTATAATGCTAAACATATTAAAGAATTATGATTCAGTTAGGCGTAAAATATACATATATATTCAATTATGAATTGTAAAATTTCTTAATCTAATTAATCTTAATTATAATATCCTTTTATAAATAATAAAGTTTTTCTATAGGGTAACGGCTTTAATTTCTATTTTGTTTAAAACATATCTCACATATAATTTTTTTGACGTTTGAAAATAAGGACTTTAATATTATTATTATTTTTATTCGCAATATGTAATAATTTAGTGTATGTGAACCATTGTAAACAATAAAAGCATCTTATTACCAGCTCAAGAACAATATCAATGCTAGCGAATATATTATATTGAATTATTATCAAAAAAAAAAAAATATTTCTTAAAATCATATTAAATATGCTTTCATGGCTGGTATAAATGAAGTAACAGATTTCAGGCTGTTAGGTCATGGTGTAAAAGAATTGCTTCTGCATGTTTCATTTACAGCTACGGCGGAACTGAACCAAAAACTTAAAAACTAAATGGCGTTCTGTCACACAAACGTCACAACAAAATAACAATGCAGTAGGCTGACTATCACAATGAGGATGATTTTCTTCGCCAGTAGTGTTTGTCATAGTTCATAAATCAACTGCACACCGAGTTCTGCTTACGGTGCATGTGCTGAGGACCGGGTACCAAACTTATTTTTTTTTTTTTTGAAAATTTTATTTACGCATCTTATATAAGTAGGTACATTTCTATGTACAACACGATGCGTCGATGTGCGTCTTCCCGTCGTCGGTCCTTGTCGCGGGGTGGTGAGGCTTAAAATGTCTCGTCCCGGACTATCGGTATTGAGGGCGATATTGCTTTATTGCTTCCTCTCAAGTTTTTTCTTTTTATATAAGGTGCTGTGTAGCATATTCTTAATGGTTTTTTTTTGTATCGGGTGTGATCGAGTTCTTTTGTTTCTTTAGGTAGTTTGTTATATTGGGTTATGGTTTCTGGTACGGGATTTTTTTTTTGTATTTATTGCTAATGGTTTTCTCTGTTCTCAAGTGCGAGTGTCTCCTTCTATTATATGTACGCATCTCCTTGTTATTCGATAAGGTGCTGTTTGTTTTTAATCATTTGTTCTAAATTTAGTTCTTGGATATTCCTGTATACTTCTGCTGTTGCCGTTCATTGAACATAGCAGCTTTAATATAGTATTTTGTTGTCTTTGTAATTTGTTTAAGTTTTTCTTGGTTGTGTTGCTCCATACACAGTAAAAAATTGCGTGTAGAAATTAACACTAAAAGTGGTCTATATAAATCCACACTATTTTTGGTAAATATTACACTGTGAAATTTGGTAAGATTTACCAAAACGATTTGGTAAATCCTACACTTTAAAACGTATAGTGTAAGACACTTGCCAGTGTAAACTACCAAGAGATGATGTACACCTTTGGGTGTTAGTTAGAGATACACTAATGGGTGTAGCTTTTACACTAAATAAGGTAAGTGTAATTAAGGTGCTTTTAGCTGTAAATGTATATCGTACAGTATATATATGCTAAGCACTCTAATAAACGTAAGGTGGTGAAGTGATCCAAAAGAAACTTCAATTTGCGCAGAAGTACATATGTACGCCCCTCTCTTTTCGAAGTCAACTTTTTACACCCCCAGATGTAGATATTTCAAATATTGGGCAAAGATGTCCTTACCTAATTGATTTTGGTAACAAAATGCAACTTTAACCAAATTAGGTGTTAATTTTAACACGCAAACTTTTTACCACTTACTTTTTGAGCTTTACACGCAGAAATTTTTTACTGTGTATGTGCTTCATTTAGTGCGCCTGCATTTTCTGTCCTGTTAAAATTATTTTGGTGTTTATAAATTTTATGTGCCCCGCAATTTTCAATAGAATTTCAGTATTCTTGAAACAAATTTCATGATTATCACCATGTAAGGCGTGCTCTGCTACCGCTGATGTGTCAGCTGCTCTAGACGATAGTTTCTTGCGTGCTCCTTTAATCGCTTGTCATTGCTACGTTTTGTGGTGCCACCATACTGGCGCACCACACCAGTTGACACTGCTTTCTTTGCACCACTTTGGCGTGACTCGTGTAAGCGTCGTCATTCTGGTTTCCCCCTTGTTTACTGCGTTTTTTGTGTTCGCGAAATACTAATCGTTGTCCAAGTTATTCCTAAGTACACAACGCTTCTTGTTAGTTGGATTGTGGCACATCCCACCCTGAAAGATTTGCCACCCCGCAATAGTAAATGTTTTTCACCGATTTTTCATAGAAAAGAACTTGATATAATTTTAAATTTGATGAACTTATTTCGCTGAAATATGTAAGTACTGTGTGGTGTTTTTAGTTCTAATCAAAACTGATAACCATTATATAATATTTAAGTGTCTGCCTAAATTGCTGCTTTTAAACAGTTTATTAAATGCCGTATCATTTTGTTCTATAGTGCTTAGAGTACATCAAATTTTATTTATGTAATGAGAACACTGTAGATATAAATGGTTTTAACTGTAATGCTTTCCCTACTCATTATTTTTTAAGACTGGAACATAAAATTTAATCACTACAATACTTAAATGTCACTGCATAATCATTCAAGTAGAATTCATGTTTTTTCTTTAAATAAGAAACACGTCGGTATAGTATGAAATTCACGTTAAAGTCATATTCAAAACTTGATACAGTTATTAGGTACAGCCAGCGTGTAGTAGAGAATAAAACGAATAAAGAAATAAATAAGCCGCCGGTCAATTTTCTGAGTGCGATTGAAAACCATCCGTCCTCATGAATATGGTAATGAGGAGAGACCCACAGACGCAAGCCACAACTGCCGCCTTATTATCAGCACACATCGGTCGGAATGTGTTTCATGTTGCGCGAGGATAATGCAACGTTAGGTCGCCCACCATTCGCCGTGTATAATATTATGTAAACTCGGCCGATTTCGCGGATACCTCTTTTAGGAGTTGCCTTGCAAGTTTGACCTAACTCCGTATGCATTATATCTAAGACGCAGATAAGGAAATCAGATCTGAAATGTCGTGCTGCTTGCCGCCGCTACGACTGCACCTGTAGCACGACTGCGAAATACATATATCCGTTCGGTGTATCCACAGCCATTAACGACTCTATATATACTACTGTTTAATGCCCCAATTAAACTTTCTTCTACATATTCTCGGAATTTTTATTGACTATGGTCTTCCATAACTACCCTACATAAAGTATTAGTATATATTTCTAACACAATTAACTACTAGAATTAATTCAAACTTCCATTCGATCTTTGGCGTATTTTACCACGTCTGTGTGTTCAAGTCGCCCTCTCTAACATGGTGGTCATCTCAACACAATTCTCTTAAAGAGAAAATGGAATAGTTTTGTTGTAAGTAAATCGTTTACCACTAAGAAAAAAGTTGAAAGTTTTCATTTAAGAAAATTTTTGTGTCCATGAATTTTCTTAACTTGTTACGGGGTTCCGGCTCTTAATTCTCAGGATCGTTTGTTTCGGAGAGGTGGATTGACGTAATCAAACACAACACAATTTTACGATTAAATACTATATTAAAACTGATTAGAAAAACTTTTGAAATTTGCAGTTTCCAAGTGAAATAAACAAAATAAAACAATATATTTTACAGTGAGGTTAAAAGTTGAATTGTCAATGCGACTACAAGATAAATTGAACAAAATGAAATAAGATATTTTACAGTGATGTTAACAGTTGAATTAAACCAAATCCGTGTGACGAAATCTTAATTAATCTACAGCTAATCTACTCGATCGAGAAGCATATATAACGGGCCATAACTCAATACTTATCGGATATTCTATATATTACTAAAACTAACAGCCAAAGAAAGGAACGTAAATTTTGAAAGAAAAGTTATTAATAATAATAAATGAATTAGGGCACGTTTTGCAAAAGGAAAATTAAAATAACTTACAGTAACTAACACGAAATACACATACACTGATGTTGCTGTTGTTGTTGTTGTTGTTGTTGTTCTCCGGAGCTGATGTGAAGTGGGTGAAGTTCTCGTCTCGGGTCGTTTGGAGTAGACTATATCCGTACACAGTACGCGATTTTTACGGAGTGATCAAATTGCACTCTATGCAACAAAATGCCCCGTGGCAAACTTCCCGTAAAAAATCTTTTCCTTTTTAAAATCCCTAAATCGTAATAATTACGTTTTGCCGACAGCAAATTAGGATTTAAAAAAGGCTCTACCTTGACACCGATAATCACTTCCAAAAATAAAATACTAATCACATCATGCTCTCACTTCCTTGCTCTTTTTGTCAGACAGAGGTTTCCCTTTTTATAACAGCTGTTCGTGAAATAATGATGGCGGTGTAATATGACCAATCAGAAATTAGGTCAGTAGGACAAAGTGATTCTATTGGTCGCGAGTTAGTAGGTTCGCGAAACAATGCGCAGATTAAAATTTTGGGGTGTGTCCTTCGCGGAATTCTAGTCTTTTCGATCGGAACAAACAAAACAATCTTTTCGGAAAGTTAAGCGGCTTAAAATGTGTTTGGCGGATACCGACAAAGTAAAAAAAATAAAACATGGGAAAATAACTATTTTTAAAAAAGAATCGAAATAAACAAAACAATCCCTTTAGGAATGTAGAGCGGATTAAAATGTGTATGTCGCATGCCGACAAAGTAGAATAATATAACATTGAAAAATAACTATTTTTAAAATGCAACAAACTAGCGAATATATTTGCTTAGTGCAAGTAGATAGAAACGAATTGTCCGAGCTTAAATCTGTGACTGCATTACCGGCTTACGTTGCGGCCCTCTCCTGGATTGAGAGTTTGCTTGTGTAGATGGAGACAATCTAAACCTTTATTTCTATAGTAGATAGAATTGCAGAATATAGCTTGAGAATAAGCTATATTCTGCTAGCGGGTTTGCACTCGGAGCGACGCTGATGACGCCTGGTAGGCAGAAACTCGTGTCCGCGTCTGGTGCTATTCCTCTTTCATTGCTTTTGCTGGTATGGTGATTCCAACAATAGACAGACAATGAGCCCGCCTTGTGGCATTTTTCGTTTCTAATTGTGTTTGGTATTTTTACTTTGACTTGTATAAAGCGTTATGATTTTAAGGTAAGTATTACTTTGATATTGAAATAATAACAGAAATGTTCGTATTCCAATCCTTTTTATTTTTAAATATCTTTTATTGCGACATGTTTCGGTCTATTAGACCATCTTCTGGCAATAATAGACCGAAACATGTCGCAATAAAAGATATTTAAAAATAAAAAGGATTGGAATACGAACATTTCTGTTATTATTTCAATATCAAAATACATTACACCAATCCCCTGGGACACTATAGATAGTAAGTATTACTATTCTTAAAAAGATATGAAAAGTGATTTAATTCAAGAATTCTAACATTTTGCTTCAAGACTAATGCTTTTAATGCGAGTAAACGATATTCTTAAATAAAGACTAAAAGTAGTTTCATCCAAGACGTCAAGATTATGTTGTTAAGACAATTTTTTTCTTGCCTTAAGAAGTTTTTGCTTTGCGGATATTCAAAACGTAGATTTATTTGATCAAAGACAAATATAGTTAAGGTAAGCATGCATTTTCCAGTGTGCATCTCCAAAACCTCCCTTCCCTTCTTGAGATGTACTTTAAACTTCTTGTGTAAATTCTTAATTTCGCCACACTTTATTCACAATATTATCGCGTCTGACAACATTAATTAAATTAAAATAAACTTTTATACCTTAACATAGCGTAACACCAAAATAAAACTATTTCCTTGGCCTCTTCTCTCTAAAACTTTCTCCAAATCCTATACGACACACATCATCTAACCTAACTACATCAGCGATTCCAAGACCCCTCGATTTTCATCTCAGAACGCACCATTTAGTATGAGCTTCCGACCTTTGCCGAAGCTTTAGTGTCTTTCTCTGCCGTTTCTCTTACATTCACGCCCGCTGTGCTTGTGTTTGCATCTAAGTTGTCTAAATTGCAGTAATACTTTCAACTGCTCAACTCTTCATTATCTATTCTCACCATTATACCGATTGTTTTCAAAATCACTGTAAGGCGACAGCGTGTAGGCATAAAAATTCCACCATCGGTTACACTATCAACTTACAGCGATTTTGAGAATGATTTGTATACATTGTAACACCATTTTCACACATTTTTATATTGTGTGAAAATCAAAAAAGACAAAAGCATTAAATTAAAGCTATTTCTTTCTCTATTTGCGCTGCATGATTCTTTTATTAAAACCAAACCAGCACAAGTAGCTGTATATTGCTTTGCTATTGATAGAAACATGATTAGGTTCTAATGCAGCAATATAAATTTAATTTTAGTTTAACACGATAACCATTTACTTGCCTACACATAAATATGAAATTTACAAGAGGAATAACTACATTAAATTAAGTATGTACACATATATACTCGAATGCTGAATTCACTTCGGTAGTTAACGAGGGGCATGTCAAATCATTTATCAATGTTTCCCACCGATAAATTACGAGTAATCGTTTTGATTATAGTGCTAAATTATTGAACGCGAGCCCTTTCAACGTAAACGTATACATATACCTTACCAATCTCTACCAATATACCGATATTCATTCGTACAGGTGATCACTAACAACGCGTTTACGATAAGGCAACAACGTCCGTAGCGAAAACATGTTCAGAGATTAGTTCCGGTAATGTTGTGTTAAAACTGCGGCAGTACAGCGACTATTGGTAAACGCGATTAACAACGCTACTTGACGTTGTATTATTCGCGTGATTTACGACAGCTTAGGATATGCAAAGGCGGTAATATTTCTAACATGCGTCCAGGGCAGACCGTTGAATTGGATTGGATAGAGTGCCGGGTCTTGTGAAGCCACCGAACAATGGCTCTATACTGCATAAATCACTATAATGTGATGTCACCGAGCATATTCTGTGATTTATTTACGTTTTACAGTCGGGAAATAAGTCAAAATGAAGAGTTTATGACGATGAATATGTCCATCATAGTCATGGGTGGCGCTGCCGTATTCACCTAAAGCATCACGAAGAATATAATGTTACAGGATTTAATATATGCATATTATACCTTTATGGTGCTATGACCAACAATACAATACATAATGGATATAGTAATAATCTGTAAAATTAACCAAATATACAATATGTCTTAAAGAAATATTTATGCAATTTCACATTACATAAGGCACTTATAGCGTTTCATGGGAGTAATTTTACGTTTACTACTTCCAACAACGAATGAAGTTATAGCTTCATGGTTGTAATGGTGATATTAATACATTGTGAAATGCAACGCCTCCTTACTGATTTACAATGTATTATGCGCAAAAGTGCAGTGCATTAACACATGATATATTGTAAATATATTCAGCCGTACTTATTTGTAAAATAACTTGAAAATCAATGAGTAGAAGTAAATAACTGCGTTTGAAAACCACATATTATTATATTTTAGACCTTCAGTTTGTTACACGTACACACCTACAAATAAAGCGCAGCCCTGATGCAATCTTATATCTCAACTTAAGGTAAAAGCGTAGGAAAACTGAATAGTTTGCTGCGCGAGATAATTATATCTCTCACATAACATCAATCAATAAAATTATTGTTTACAAAACGTTCAAAAGTTTGTGTGTACTACATGAAAAAAATCCTATGCGGAATTAGCAGTAGATGTTGCAGTTATTCTATGTAATAGATAAATATCGTCTAAAGATACCCACTGTGATTGACAAACGCTCACAGTACGAGTACGAGATGCTTCCACACGGTGCTCCGCAATTAACGGCTAGTCTGATCTCCGCAATCACGTTCAATGTGACGAAAATTCGTGTGCAGTCACGGGCTAATAAAATTATACGTTACTATATTAATTATTGTAATAGCGTAGTTGACTTGTAGGCAAAATCTTGTTGAGAAAATTTACGGTTGCAAGTTTTGCCACTAGGTTAAAGGTACTATTTGCAACAAGTGACCTGATGTTATGCTACTATGCTCGTGCCTTTATGTTCTACAATTTATTATTGTACTAGGCTTTACAATTGTTTTAAAATTTGCAGCATTATTTTTTTTCTGCGTACTGCTACTTTGATAAATTTTTAGTGATAGTTTAGCTGTTTTAGAAAAGTTACCACTCTGTTTAATTTAACTCGGTAAAATTTTTATGTGCGTATGATAAATGTCGATTTAGACCTTCGTTTTAGATTGTTTGAAATAACAATAAATGACAGACAATGTTGCAAGTTAATTGGGCGTATTTAAAAAAAAATTTCAAGAAAAATAAACTTTTATTTTAATTTACCAAATCCGATCTTTTTAGACTGCCGTTTTATTATCTATATTCGACGAAAAGTTTTACAAAATATATTGCTCCATAATTTAAAAATATTTGCTTCTAAACAGCCGTTCCAAATTAGCACTTTATTTTAAGTGGTACCTACAATTGCACTTTGTTGCAATTTCGAGTTTTGAAAGAACAATAATAAGTTGGCGTTATGCTATTGGCATCATTAATATAACGAAAGTTTATCTAGTATTACTGATTATGCTGTCATTTTCTTGCATTCATCATTTTCGGTTTCAATGATGTTATTGTTTATTTTTGTATTGTACTATTTTAATATATCTTTGTGTCGAAGTTACATTTATTGCAGATATGATGGGGGTTTGAATAATTCATTGTTTCGTTATACAGTGCCCGATCGTACTTGCGTTAAGATTAGATTACGTTTGGGGCTATTTACATAAATTTGGGACTAGGTATACCTGCCAAAAAGGTAAAGGATTTAGCAATTTACGCATGACCTCGACTTGCATGGAGATTACGTTTCAACGTTTTCTCCGTAAGATAGGTAGGAAACTTCACCAAATCTGGTAATTTTCCATTCTATTATTTTAGTTTGATTTTATTCTTGACTTTTTATTTCATTGAAAAAAGGTTAAAAAGGTGACGACCTACAGAAGTTCGAATCCTCATACGTCGTAGATAACATACCTTAATGACCTTTATTCATAGATTGAATGAAAACATTTATTATAAAACTGACAGTCTTTACAACAACAACATACTTCATTGAGCCGATCAAACTATTGTTTCATTTTCAATTACTTTGGTTTCATTCATACAATGAACAGTTTAGTGTCCAATAAATGCCCTCCTCATTTAATAAAATATTTTTCATTTATTTGAAGAACTCTGTTCTTCTGACCAATTTTAATGTAAAATTCGTGTGAGCAATAAATTTTTCGTTGTCTTAGGACCCATTTTTGGTTCAGCAGTGTTCTATTGCCCATTCACCTGAAATGCTTTGTCGACTGCAAGCAGTTATTGAAAACAGATTCATCTCTGTGATTTGAATTATATACGACGTAATAATCGAAATTTTGTATGGCCGATACATATTATTACGTAAAATCTGTGGATCCGTTGTTGTACCGCTGTCAAATTGGTGAGCAATTTGTCGAGATGACATATTAAGGGTTAATTTCACCAAAGCACATATTTCATACTCTAACTCGCATGGATTCATCTGGAACAATTTTGTTTTTACTATTTATTAAAGAAAATGTTACTTTAAAACCTCAAACCGTATTAGGAATAGTACTCATGCTAGAAATATGGCTGTCGAAATAGCTAACCAAAAATAAAACTTGATGCTTCCGTAAAATCTGCTTATCATAAATAGTTTCTGTTTTTAAATTGACCGCTAAATATGATGACTGATAATCTGTTGATATTGCACTTGCATAGTGTTCGATTTTCTATCTTCTGCTGATTGTCAATGCGATAGAAAGTCTAATGTATCTGAAAAGATGAGTAAGATAAAATTAATAATATTCCTCAGCTCTGGACTCAATAGAATAAAGCGTTTATTCTTCTCCTATTGTATCAACCGGAAACTATCTAGTCGTTCTTATGCTGTTTGCTTTGCCGATCTGGGGTATATAGAGACGAAACTTACATACAGCAACCCAGCACAAAGTATAATTTTAACAACCAAATTTGTCCTTTAGAAACTAGTGGTGCAAAAACTGACAACAAGTGGTGTTTATACCATAAGGATTTTCTAACCCACTGCACGGTGAAGAATGCAATTGTTAAGTTATGTTGTTAATGGAATTGAAGTGCTTAACACAAGCATCGTCACTACTCTTTATTCCAATACTCATTAGAGCAAACGTATGTAGTAAGAACTTGGAATATGCAGCTGTACCTGAAGCTGATGCATCTGTCAAGTTGTCAAGCTGAGCAATAAAGATCCAAAACGCAAAAGTGCAATAAGCAGAGCAGTTGTTGCAAAGGTACATGTGAAATATCGTATGATCGAAAGATAAAATTCAAGGCGAGTATTATCTAAACTTTACTATTACGTCAAGATCGTAAACAGACGGCAGCGTACGCCATATATTATCGAATTTATCACCGTGATGTTAAAAAATCGACGTAAATTTATATCCCGTCAAGTGCGATAATATTGGTCTCGCCGACCGAACGTTTCGAGCGAAACTGCACACACTTCACCGCCGGCCGTGCTTGCCAGATCGTATCGACCGACTACCAGCTGGGTGACGAGATGAGCTTTGTGAGTCGTCGCCGTTTCAGGCGGTGGGTTCCCCGCCGCGATAACCGTTTGCTAATCCGGATCTGTTGCTCGACCGGAATAGTTAACTAATCATACAAGAAGTCATCAATGTCCGTCTCGTTACCATAATATGATCCGGTGCCTAATATCGTACGTAATGAATGTTAAGCTTCTCGTGATTTGCATCATATTATCAGATATTGAACATCTTGGAGCCTTTATGCCGTTCAATAAGTAAACAACTCGGCATTCTTTATTTTCCTTGAAAACCGACAAAACGCATTCCGCAATATATTTCAGTCAAATGTATTATGTAATGAGATTGAATCGATTTATGAGAATTCGGTGAGAAACTCACACAGATGAAATTAGTCTCTAAAGAGCTATCTAATAAAACGGGAACATTTATGTTCAAGTTCAGTGGGAAATGTATATACAAACAGATATCAGATTGAAGCTAATTGAATAAACATCAAAACTAAATTCCTTTTAATGTTGCAAGCGTTATAAAATTAACGGAATAATATTATTTCGACATAAGATATCGTATGCTGTATCTACATATTATAGTTCAGCAATTGTTTATACGGAAGCAATTATGTTATAACTATACTTATGGAAAATGTAAAAGATATTATGCACCCACTTTGCGTGTTTTATTCCAACAATTATATTCCTTCATAAGTGCTTTATCATGCAGCAAACATACTATTGCCATTTTGAAGAAAATTTTCGTCATATTACGGTTCCGAAATATACCAAAGAATTACTATGTTAAATGTTATTTCAACCAGTGCGCCTCACAAATCTATGTACGAACTCAAGGAAACAGTTGTAGGTACAACTGTACATCGTTGAAGTAAGTACTTTAACGATGTATCTATATTCTCACTCCAAGCATACCATAGAATAAACAACTTCTGAATTTTAAACTACTTGGTTTGCCGGTGGACATCGCGTCCTGACCTTGCTTCTGATTGACGTTTTGTCCTCACTAGTATAGGGCATTTTCAAGGGTACTACCTCTGCCGCTGTTAACCTGGAAACTAAAGGACCAACACCTGGAGATAGGTTTATATTCAGATTGTAGTTTTGGTCCAGTACAGCGCACTAGTTGTGGTTGAATTCTCTAGAAGGTATTGATTTGAACATATTGCGTAAACGAAGGCTGAACGATTATAAATATCTCTAATATGGGGTTCCTCAAGAAAGCGTAAGAATGGCATCTGCTTTTTACACTTTTTATTATTATTATTATTATTTTTATTAATAATGCCGCGGAATGTATGGGAGGTGTTTTTTTTATATATATATGCCGACAATCTGGCTATGGTGGCAGGATCTAGTACTGCAAGGGATGCTTCTATACAAATGCAAGAATGCTTTAATAAGCTTCAAATATAGGCACATAATAAAAAAATAATAATTAATTACAAAAAAGCTAAAGTCATGCACATTCGATCACCGCATATGTCATCCGACTACACCATGAGCGTTAGTATTTTCATACTGTTGTTTCTGCTAAAAACACCTGCGAGCATAACTGTCGATTAGAAGTGGTCAACGTGTTCACCTATCTGGGACTTCAAATCGATTCTAACTCCCAGTGGAAAGGCCACATCGCAACATTACGTCAAAGATTAAGACTTTTCGCCTACTGATTCTACTATCTGTCCCAGTTCGTACCCATTAGAATAATGTTCACTATCTACTACTCCCTGGTGGATTCGATAGTAGCTTATGGGATTGTTGTCCATGGAAGTGCTTCCAAAGCCGTTTCTTCTCTTATTTGGAGTTGCCCGGGAGAGCTCCCTTGGTAATATGTGGTTGTTGAAAGTAAAAGAAAACTGTTTTCTTTTTCGACCTTCTGAGAAGTAAAGTATTTTTCGAAACATTTATGTAGAAAGTTTAATGGATATTTGTTTATTATCATTTGAAATCAGAAGTATAGTTTGCATTACTTACTTTGAATTGTTGATGTCATGCTTGGTGCACAATTTATATGAAACAAGTTATTTGGATAGTTTTGAATCTTCCCTGCGTATATCCTAGTGTTTTTCTGTATCTAATGTTCAAGACAATTTGCGGATAATCATCTGACGGCTGTGGGATACTTCATGAGAATCGATATAACTCCAGGAATTCGGAACATATGTTAGAGGTGTTATATGTACCTGTTGTAAGCGAAACTATATTTTTTTTAACTATTTAAACCAAAATACGTAGAAGGTATGTCAAAGTTAAATATTTATTAGCCATCTGTCAAAATTGTGTAGTGAATTTTGGAGACTTGTATATTTATGCTTGATTGAAACTGGTATCAATTCTTTGGAATAAGTAAGGTTTGTTTTTGATATGAGTGATTTCAATTTTCATGTCTTGGCGCATTGAATTATGAAAAGTCCTTGGTTAAAATTTAGATGGGAAATTTAAATTACTTAATATAATTTGAAACAACTGAAGTGAGTTTTTAATCTGAATAAAGATAAGGGAAATACTTGTAATAGTGTATTTATATAGTATATGAACTTACTCACCTGAGATCATGTGGTAAAAGACTATTCCTTTGTCACATTTTCGTTAGTATTACACTAGCACAAATATATTTAGAAAATTTATGTTAATTTGTTTTTTATTTGATAAAAATTAGAAATATATCATTTAATGATAACGAAACAATCACAGTACTATTTCAGTAAATGTTAATGAGTACATAATGTTTTATGGGGAGCAGAATTCACTGCAATACATATCACCCTATATCCTCTGCGTAACTAAATAGAAATATATATAACAGCCTGTTCGTTTGTAGGGGAGCAAAATCGATCGAGAGGGAGAAAAATATAGATATTTAAAATTGAAAATATTGTTTACGAGTTTCGTAGCAGTATATTTAGCAAGGCGTCTTCGTACCATCTTTCGCTGCCGTTTAGCCAATTTAAGTCGCCAATAAACTGATACGAAACATACTTTAGCATGTTGCAAATGCCCTAACTTCAACAGTAACTAACGGTGGCGTCCCAAATCTCCGATAATTTAACGATTATGGTCACATTCCAGTGATATAAGACATCAATAAAGCAAGAGGCACATAACGTGCGTACGTTTATGGGTATCTTACGTACTGGTACATACACGGCACATACCTTACTTTGTAGTGCTGCTTGTTAATGTAGATCTCTAATCTTCACCAGTTAACGTCTATGCACCGTTATCAGTCCTAAAAATCGAATTAATAGCTTCGTGTTCCGTTTTATGTGCAGTGTAATTTATCTGTCGATTAGAATGTAACTGAACCACTAATACACAGAGACCATAATAATATTTAGTTAGCAGCTTTAACGGCTGCGCTTTCTCTGCGCTCGCCAGACATTTTTTTATACTGATGGGAACGACATAATATTAATAAAACCTTAACCTATCAAAGTTTATGGGCCGTCCAGCTAACTGTAGACGGTATGATTCATTTTGTAGGTCTTAATTAATAATTAATCATATTGACGGTGATGAACCCGATGTGACTGTAAATTAAATTCCTTACTTGACCTTACATTTATAACTTCATAAAGTGCGCCTTGCCAGTTTTAAGTTTGTAGATACGTACACCAACGAATTACGAGTCACTGCTCATTCATGCCTGACCAATAAAATACTTTCAATAGTTGTATAAATAAATATCAACGCAATCTTTTTTAGCTTTAGTAAAAAAATAAGACTGGGGGTTGGAATTTTTGTAAGCAATTACAAAAGTATCTAGAGTAAATATAATTAAACGAAAACCACAATATAAATGTACGATATAGTGTAAAATATTTTCCTACCTCATTGTGCTAATCACCATTAAATCATTAAATCCCGACAAGTACAACTCACTGTTAGTTAAACAGTTATTTGTGGTGAAGTTTAAGAACAGGAAATGCCTTCATTGACGAGCAATAAAAAATTAATGTTGCAGTATTGGTGAGGTTGCGGTAGATATAGCATATACTTGCAGGTATCAATAACTCAAGGTCTAAGTTTTGCGGTAAGTAGTAAAAAACTGCCAACAGGTATTCTTGCTAGACAATAAATGTTATAGTACTACTCATCAAAAACAATAAAATTTTGTGAAACTTAACGATGTAGAGAGGTATACTTGTTTACTTATTTGTTCTTTCTCATTAGGTTTGCGGTTTTTATTACTACTTATTGTAGCTCAACTTATATCAGCAGTTTCTACAGGTATTCGATTTTATTCTCTTCGTCGACGATACGTCTCTTACGTCGCACGCTTCGAATCATCAAGACTTAGAAAAAATAATCAACGCCGACATTTCCAGGATTTGTGAGCGGTTTAATGCTAACGAAATTGCCCTTAACACTAGCAAAACTAAATTTTTACTATATAAACAACAAACTAGCCTTAATATTGTTATTAACAACAGTCTTCTATCCCCTTCTACTGATATTAGATTTTTTGGTGTAACTGTAGATACCGGCTTGAAGTGGTCCGAGCATGTTCAACTGTTGTCGAAGGGTTTGTCATCAGCCTGCTATGCTCTAAGAATTATTCGGCAAAATCTTGGTGAGCATACTGCGAGAAGGGTTTACTTTGCACTATTTGAGTCTCGCGTGAGGTATTGTGTTTCGTGTTGGGGTTTCACCACTACAACTTATTTGAAATCTTTAAATTACAAAAGAGAGCTGTGCGGGTAGTCGGCGGAGTGGACAGCAGAGCTCACTGTCGTCCCTTGTTTGTTTCGCAAAATATTTTAACTTTATACTCATTAATTATCTATGAGCCAGTGAGTATGGTATATAAATACAGAAGCAGGTATATTCATTCTTACAACACCCGTAACTAGGATAGTATTAATCTGGCGAAAACTGACTCCTCTCTCTGTAGAAATTCCCTGTACTTCATGGGCTTCACCTTTTTCAATAAACTGCCTTCATCTGTATTAAGTTCTCCTAATTTAACCATATTTCGACGCAAATTGAAGGCAATATTACTAAAACAACCTTTTTATTCCTTTGACGAATTTATTAATTTTAAATTTTAACCTGTCTCCTTGTTGTGAACTTGCTTATTGATTCATTTTTATTTATTGTATTTATTTATTGTTTTTGTTTATTGTATTTTTATCTGTCATACAACATTTATTTGTTTATTGGCAATATTAAGTCTAAAAAAAATCTATTCATAATTTTGCTAAAAGAATTAATGATTACTTAGTTAGTTACTTATCTACAACCTCGTCTACTATCGGTATGGATGTAACAACCCTTGTCCATTTTTATCTGTCACCAGCTGCTTTGTTCCCTGAAATCTCAGATTATTATTAATCATCTTTAATAAATTAACAATATTTAACAATGGTAAAATCACCTCATTATTAAAAATTTACTTTTGTTTAGTTCTACATACAGTGTGGCAACCATTCATAGGACGATGCATGTATTAGTAACTACTGGTCGACTATAAATGGGCGTGCCACGCCTACTTAGCGGCACGCGGATGGCATTTACAAACGATAGCGGACATATTATAAGTTACACGTATAAATGTATTGGGGCATATAGGCAAATCAAAGTCGTTTAGAGTTCTATGTTATAGCATAAGTGATTAATACCATTACATGTGGTAGAAAATACTGTTCCTGAAAAATAAAAAGCACTGTTAGAGGTAGTGTGTTCCCGATATAAGTAAATATTTTTAGTTGTTTAAAGCATAAGATAATCACCGATAACATGTCAGTGAAGTAATTCATCACAGCCTCATAAACAAAAATTCCGACGAACATTTGTTAACATATCTGCTTCCTCTAGGTTTGATGGCCGTTGATCACCGTATCCGTATATTGTATTATGTAAAAAGGGCCATGAAAAGAAATCGATTGGAGCTAGATCAGGGGACCGCGCTGGCCATTTAATAGGGCCCGTGTAGGTAAAATGTTTTTTCATCTGTGAACAATACGTTGTTAAAAAAAAATTGGTTATCGTGATATTTATTTATCATTCTTTCGCAAAATTCCATTCGGCGATAATAATCATCGGGGA
Source organism: Cetonia aurata (assembly GCA_949128085.1). Taxonomy (NCBI): domain Eukaryota; kingdom Metazoa; phylum Arthropoda; class Insecta; order Coleoptera; family Scarabaeidae; genus Cetonia; species Cetonia aurata. The sequence goes on along the minus strand of OX421884.1, from coordinate 50,459,367 downwards.
GAAGTACTTGTGAACTTGTAAATTTGTATGAACGATATTTATTAGTACGTAAAATCTTATGAACCGTTGTTTTAGAGATACCTAATTCGCGAGCAATTTGTCGAGATGACATAGTGGGATTTACTTCAACTAAAGCACATACTCGAATTTCTATATCGCTTACATTCTTATCCGGAACAACTTTATTTTTATTATTTACTAAAGAAAATGTAGTTTCAAATCGATTAACGGTCCTACGAATGGTGCTTGCATTGGGATTTTGACTTTCGGGGAAATTAGCTGCAAATAAATCCCGAATTACTTCCGCGAAATTACCACCGTAAAAGTGTTTAATCTTGAAGAGTTTTTGCTCCGGCGTATAGTACTCCATTTTTAAAATAACCGTTATCTACCTACCAACAACGCGTTTTATTAAATAGTACGAGCGAGTAGTCCCGACGAAATATAAAATGCATCTGACACGCACGTGTGCGACGGCTCATGCGCCTGTGCGGCGACAGCGTAGAAATGTGGATTTCTTGGCAAATACGAGTGCATCATAGCAATATGCTAATGTAATCCAGTCGAATATTCCGTATACTTCTTTACCGTTCTAATGCATGGATACCTCTGTGTATCTCGCTTACACTACAGGATCGCTATAATGCGGACGCAGGCGGACAATTGGTATACTTTTTTTATTTTTCCTTTCGCAAGTTATTATATCCTTTCTTACTTATTTCTGAATCGCTTTGTTAAATTATGCTTTTCGTTTCATATCTATTCATACTTGCATACTATCTGCGCCTTATAATGCAGAAGAGTTTAGTATATTGTGCAATTAATATAGTCAAATTTGCCTTTTTGCCTTGTTAAGTGATATGAATCTAAGACACTCGAATATAGACAAGCACTAGCTGATAATTCTAAACGTATAATTAAATCAGGATAATTGGTCTTCCTACACAACAAATTAAGTATCCCGTAAGTCGTTTTGATAAGCAGCAGATAAAATGACGAATGAAAAATCGGAGAGACGTTTCAGTTAATTATTTTGATGGATCAATAATTACAGCAATTAAAAAAGATTGTTACAAATGTTGTGCTTGATAATTCGTAGTTATTTGGGATATTATGTGGAAGATATAAAAAAAGATGATAAAAACAAACTAGTAATTTGCTGCCCATTATAATGACTCTTTTAAAATAGCACTCTTGACATTCCAAAACAATTTTAATAGCCAATAAAATTATAAATTATAGTCGTACAAAAATAGCACATACTTAACGAAGATTTGGGTATTTGGAGGGATTTATTAGCATATTTATGAATACTAACTTTATACTTATACCCATATGAGCTATATGACGCATGCACTTGAATATATATATTGTATTCTTGATCCAAAATGTGTTTTCTGTCAATCTACATTATTTTCAAGTCCAAAATAAAGCCAACTTGAATCAACTAACAAAATGTTTCAATTAAAAGAATCAACTGCTTTGATAAAGAAAATATATTATTTCCGAAGAAATATATATATATTTTCCGAAGAAAAGGTTTAAAATTATTTTCTGGTGGTGGAAGCCCCGCTTCCACGTGCATGTAACGTGATCAGGTCGAAGAAGCAGGTTATTGGCTGACGTACAGCAATACATATTACAATAAAAGCCGAACTTCGTATTTTGTACGAATCGCGAAGATAGTGAGGGTTGTTGAGGATCATATATATCTATATTTATTCGGATGTGTCTCACTCCATTGAGCACGCCCTCTTGCTATCATACATCCGCCACTACGAGATAATTCAAGTTGTGAATTCCTACGCCTCCAGTTTCAATGTCTGCTTTCTTAAACATTTAAAACAATCCTAGATTATGTACATATACAGGCTGTCCCGCCGAACTCGCTCATTAGTATTTTGCGAAGTTCCAATTGGAATTTGATTTTCGAACTTGCAAAATAGTCATGGCTGACTATGATCTATTTAAAAAAATGTTTTATCAGTTTTATAGCCGACCCGGTATACAGGGTGTTAATATCAACTTTCATATTTTAAATGGGATGGTGCAATTTTAATGCTTCTAGTGTATTTCGTCATTTCTGATCAATTTGTATTAATCCTAATAAATAAATAAACCTCTTTGAGTTATTTGCAATTTTGTCAAAATTTTTACATTTCCGCTCTTTGCAATTAAACTAAATATTTCATAGGGTATTAGACTTTAAGATACCATATTGCTGTAGACGCAAGTCCACATAGTCATAGGCATTAACTACTGCACCAGTAACCAGAAAATCCTATACAGGCTGTTCAGAACGGCATGTCCAATATGACCACCTTTAAACTACAAAGACTTTTTTTTTTTTCAAATGAAACATGGTGCTTTTCATTGGAGAAATGAATGCAACGTAAAATTATGCATCGGTCGGTATTAAGGTTTCATGTACCTATTATTGTTAGTTTTTTTTAATATTAACACTTATATCATAGAACCCCCAGAAATAAGCCAAAGCTCCTAGTTTTTAGCAAATAAAACTATTTTTTTAATTTAGAATATCCTGTATACTATGTTCAAAATGATGCACCCATTTTCGTGGTTCTGGATCGGTTTTATGATTTTTATTTATTTTCCATTTTCCAAAATGGATAAAATTGCCCTGTACTTTCTTGATTTTTTTTCTGTTAATTGCATAGCCTACAATGTTTAGTATCTATCGTTAAATACTCGAAATGATCAATTAAAGTGCTTGTCACACTCTTCATGTAAAATAAATTTAAGATATCTTCGTTTATTCAAAATTTGCCTTTATTTGTTTGTTTATGTTTGTTGTTTGTAATAATACTTATATCTCGCTAATATCTACTAATTAATAGCTATGCTGCATAATTAAATGAATTTTACTACTAGCAGAGAAGTTAGTCACAATAAATACCACAAAGCATTACTACCAATGAATGCAAGGACAGATGATGTATCATTTTAAAACATGGTATACAGAGTGTTCTCAATGAGAAAATCAGTTTGAAAAATTTAAAACTAGGAGCTTTGGCATATTTCTGGCAGTTTTATAAAACAAGTGTTAATATTTTAAAAATTATCAGGAATAGGTATACCAAACCTTTATACTGATTGATACTGTATATACCGCGTATGATCTATTGCGCATACGTACGGCGCAAGGGTAAACAAAGATAGAAAAGATTTAATGATCGTCCGTTTGAGTTATTCTTTGTTCATGCGACCTACGTGTTTTTAGAAGTATAACTGTTAGTGTTTAAAGTGTTTTAAATATTAAAGACACGTTATTAGTCTTTAATATCTTACCTCGTCAGCTGATTTCTTAAGGAGTAAATTTAATTATACCTCTTATTTATCTGTAGTCTGTTGGCGTCTTCATCAGCACTTTTTATAATCATTCCCAATTTTTATTAAGAAATTATTCACATAATTTATTAAGTTTTACCGTAATTAGCTCTTCAGTGCTCATTTTCAAATAAAAAAATAAATAAATATACTAGCACGCTATCACTATCTCTGTAGAAACAAATGTTACCTATAGCTACAAAACGAATTTTGCAAAAACTACCTTGTACAGTGTTTACACTGCACAAGGAAGCTCAAACAATGTCCGTAAAATTTAATTTCGTATTTTACACAGACAGGGTGGGCATTGATCAAGAGCCGTTGTACTATTACAAAATCAATATAATTTGTTTTTTAAGGGAATTTAATATCATAGCTCCACTAATTGAAATTACCCACCTCAAAATCTGATTAATGTAAATCACCATGCTCCGTTTATCTAGTATAATCTCCCTCTAATTTTATCAGTTTGCAACAAGCACATAACCTACAATTAGATCTATATACCGCACACACTGTAACTACATATTTAGACCGCAATCGTGTCTATGTAATTTAAACCCTGCAATTAATTGCAATCCCAAGAACTTACGTATGAAGCCTCAAGCGTACAAGAAGCTTACTTTGGTACGTCAGTGTTCCAACCGACTAATAATAATTTGTAGTAATTAAAGGGTAGTCCGTTTACAGTTTGATGGTTCTGCTTTTTCGTCTTTAATTTTCGGCTCGCCGTCCACGACCTGTAAAATTGTAAAATGGATATAACCGGGTCTGTAATCAGTAGACTATGAATGGTCAAGGTTAGGTTCATGCACCCATCGTTAACGGTAAACGATATCACCATGAAGTATCGGATGTACGAAGCTTTATTCATATACCTAGTAGGTTTGGATAAAATGTAGCAGACCACGTAAGATATTTAAAACCGGTGCACGCATACATTATAATGACATGTGGCATGTGGAGTATACGGCCCAGGTATTTCCAAACTATCCACTGTTCTTGCTCCGTGTATACATATATAAAGAAACTGTAACAAACGACATGCTATGCAATTACTATTTTACGCTTTGTAATTTGAATGATGCTTCTTAGATAATTTAAACCAAAGTTTATTTACACTACACAATTATTAAAACAAAAAAAAAACTTGGTAATTAGGTACTAGAATAAAGCAAAGCCTATATACAGATTTGTGCTATAAACACAAAATCTACGTTCCTTAAAAATGTGAATTTTATCAGATAATTTACTATTTTGCATAAGGTTACGGTCGCGATGAAAGGTTTGTTATTGAACCTTACAAATATTACGGAAACTCCGCGTCAATTACACGGACTGGTAGTAAAACGAAATCGCCACTAGTAGTCATTGTGTACGTGCTAAGATACATTCAATAAAATAAAGGTGTGAATAGTATTTCCTTTCGGCATTCACGGTTTTATGCGACCTTCGCTACGCAATTTATTATTAGATTTTATTGTTGTCTTTTGCAATGTTACCGAACATTTTGCATAAATTAAACCGATTATAAAAAAGATATATAAGTGAAATTATACATATACTTCTAGTTAAATAAATCCTAAGTAACGCTGACAAGGTGAAACGTATGTTGGCTGATTGTATACCAACAATTTGAATTACATAAACCCTGAAATTACATATAATTCTGCACATTGAGCAAATATATATAGGAACACGCTAGAGTTTTGCGTTAATACCAACACATTTTTGTTTACAACGTTAATTAAAGAAAAGTAGGTTTAAAATTAAAATTTATAAATCTAGAGGCATATAATCTGGCCACCTTCTAATTGAATAAGTATCTCGCTATCTCAGAAGTATAAAAAACCCAAAGCCGGTTTAATAAAGAAAAAGTCGCCTATTTTAAACATGAGTCAAGTTTATTTACATTTTTGTTATATAGTCACTTAGTTACTAGTAATTGTAGCTAGATTTGCAATACAAAATTTCTACTTCCGATCAATTTTCAAAATATTTTATGAGAAATTAGAAATACGGTCTTAAATAAAATCAACGTTTCTTTGTTCTTTCAATACTGTGATATTTTTAATGTTAAAATAACTTCAGTTTTCGATCAATATTTCCTTCTACATTTACTTTCAACTTAAGAAATTACACGAAGTAATTAGAATCACTTAAGTAGAATTTATTATATGTTTTACAATACAGGGTGTAACAGTGGGAACACCGTGGTCTCTGGTAGTTTAATGGTAACCACTTTGTTTACCATTATATATTATAATATATAAATTAGACATAGGGAAACTTGGGAAATATAACATAGGGAAATAAAACTGATGTGGTTGTTAGCATACAAAAGAAAAATATAACTTTGACACATTACTAGGTTTTGTAGCATCCTGTGTATAGCGTATAATTTTTAAATTGTAGATCTAATCTACCTACATCTATCCTAACAGATAACTTTCTAAAAGTGCTACCATTTGTCTACCGGAGAGCACGGCGTTGTCACTGTTACACCTTGTATATTTCAATGATTTTTATGCAGGTAATTGCAAATACTTTTCAAAATTATTATAAATTTAATGTCATTTTATTTTGGTCATACTAACTCTACCCAAATCGCAATTGATGCTGACTTTTTTTAGAAACAGACGCACAATTTGCAGCATCAGTGGACACAACTAGAGTTTGCCTAAATGTGGTTTAATTGTAAAATAATTTGATCCGAATCTTAATAGTTGTAGTAACTTATAATTGCATTTGACTTTAGGAGGAAAAATACATTATGCACCCTCCGCTGACAAGACCGCTGTGTGGGGCTCTCGCCAGCTAAAGAACCACCCTATCGGACATGACTTCACCTCGGTATCGTTATTCACATTTCATCGAGGTGGCGTCCCTTATTTGTGGCACATCCATTTCCTGCCTTTTTGTTATTAACACCTCTTTTACGAAAACGTAGGCCCTATGCAAGGAATCTCGAATTCGTAACATTATGTGTATAAGATCTTTTGGTCTCAATTGCCCGATTTCTTCTTCTAGGTCGTCTCTACTTAATCTGCATCTTGCGCATTCGAAGATCATCGCATTCACTCTCCCCGTATATACGAGTGGCGCTATCTAGTGGTCCCATTTTGCATAAATATTCACGGAAATATCCATGCCCTGACAACAGTTGCGTAATATAATAGTCAATCTTGCCGTGCTCCCTTCTTAACCAGATTGACATATCTGGAATCAATCTGTGAGTTCATCTTCCTCTAGTGTCTAGCGTTCTCTTGTTTCACGTTTATTGGCTAGGAAAGCTTCGAATTTATTAAAACATTTGTCCCTTCTTTTCTTGTCCAAAAGATCAGAGAGACATTACTCCTACTATTATAAGAGCAGCTGCCTCCGACACGGTTCTAAAGGAACTAACAAAACCCAAAACTTCTCTTTCCTAAACCGTCGCCATTCTCTTGTGATACTTTTTTCTTTTATAGAACTTTCGCCCAGATCTCACTATTGTATAGGAGGATGGATAGGACACCGTCATTAACAGCCGATGTTTATTCGCAGATGGCCCGTTAACGTTAGCCATCAGCCCACTAAGTGACAAGTTTACCATCTGGGGCGCCTTGTTAGTCGCGAGGCAGTTGTGGTCCCAGACTGTAATTCGGTTATTTATATACACCCCCAAATATCTCACAACTCGCGAAGTACTTATCGTCTCCGTGTTTCTCTGCAGAGGAGTTTTCTTTCTGCACAGACAGTTCTAGCCCATGGTCACTCATCCGAGTCAGAACTCTCCTCATAACTTCCCCTAGATGAACTTAAGGAGGCACTCGTTTGAGGGATGCCAAGTGATGCCACGGTTCCGAAATTTAACCTGGATAGGAAGTATTAGGTCATAATATCAGATAAGAAGGAGCGGGGGAAAGGGCTTCCAGTAAGAGCGGACCCAAACTAGTATAAGACAAAACTGATTATGCCGTAGGAGCCGGCATATATGGAATATACACCTCATTCATTCATTCATTAATTCATAATGTTAGGGTGGACACCTTTAGTCCAGACACTTGAGCTAGGTACTCATTGTACCGTCCCTTTTAAATCTCTTACTTCCACTCGAGCAGCTTGGTGTTCTCTATAAAGCCCAGAATCTTGCCCAGTGGAAACTTGAGAACCTTCGAGGGCTCCAATAGATCCTTCCCGAAATGTTTCTGCCGGAGTACTTTCAACTCTTCACATGTGCAGATTACATGTAAACTCGTTTCCTCATGTAGCTCACACCTTCTGCATCACGGATCGCTTACACAACCTGTGTTGTATAGATGCTTTTGCAGAGGACAGTGTTAGCAGTCCAGTAATGGTTTTAGCTTCTTTCTTGCTGCGTCTAAGTAGGTCATAAGAGAACTTAGCATCTCCATCCCCTATTAGCATTTTGGTATGGAGTTGATCTTCAGTCGTCCTCCATTTCTTTGTACTTTCTTTGTCTAACCAGGTCTAGATCTCCTTTTTATACATACCTTTCGATAAGTTTCAGAAAGGAAATGAGTGTTTGATTATGATCAGTGTTCCAGGCTGAGGTGGCCGCAATTCATTATTGTGTCAGAAGAGTAGAAAAATGCTCCGAGTCAGGTAAAATCGTCGCTATCTTCTCCGACAACCAGGCGCATTTAAAGCGATCAGCTCAGCAAGTGTTGACTTTAAGCTGGTTTTGGACTGCGTAAGCGCCTTCAAGAAGGTAAATATTCAAAGGACACGTTGGCCTGGGTTCCCAGCCACATGGGCGTGAAAGGAACTGAGTCGGCCGAGTTATTTATTGGCGCTTCCTTCGCCATTACCAAATCTCAAATTAAAAAGGTCACCAACTAGTGGATACAGAACAAGTGCAAAGAATGGTGGCAAAAGTCACCAGGACAAAGGCAGGCAAAAGAGTTCTTAAGAGAACAGAGGTCTGGGTTTACTAAAGACAGGAAGACTGTCAAAATGATAGTAGGTATGTTGACTGGACATTGTAGGCTAAATACTCATATGTAGTTCATGTGTTGTGCCATTGCGAAGACCTGGCGAGGACAAGGTTTCTAGTACCGGCAGTAGAAAACCCCACAGCGAATAGCTACACAAAAGAGCCGCTTTCAAAGATGATAGGCCTAATTAAGAAGGCAAAGTTAATCTAATCTAAGTTCCCATAACTTGGTTGAGTCTCCTCTGGGCGGCCTCTATACAGCAAATACATATGATTTATGAGTATTACATACTCATAAATCATATGTATATCACCATTATTATCGATATCATATTAATGATATCGATAATAATGGTAAATAGGGATTGGGAATAAGAAATTTATTAACCAATGATGCTCTGTTGTTTCAACTTACAAGATTACAAGAGTAAATAATAAAAGGGATATCGATTACAAATGATGCTATTTTTGTCATCGATAAGTGGCAGAAACAAGAAGAAACATCCTAAAAACATCAAAATAAAGAAATTATTATTGCCACCATATTTAATCTACAAAAGCATATCCAAGAAAACGGAAAAAAAAGTTTATAGAGCATTGTATTTAAAAAATAATTATTGGTGGTGCTTTAAATCCGACGCCTTGTATTTTTAATCTACTTACAATAACTTATAGCTTAGCTATATATATTTTAAAACAAAAAAAAACTTATAAAGCTTGTATCAACCAAGAAAATTTAACTTCTCATGCTTTCCCTCTACAACGCCTTCTTTAATTTAAAACCCGTTACTGGTGTCTACATGAACTTCATATTTCTTAATTAAAAATTCTTGCAGCAGAGCTATATATAATATAAGCTAAACATCATAAATACTGCAAGATGCATTTCTTTCACTAATTTAATTAACGAAAGTATTAAGAAGGACATGTACCCAATCTTCTCTATAATTCCGACAATTAAAACAGACTGTAGTATCGATGTTAATAATTACCCCCTAATTGCTGTTCAAAAATAGTGTATTTTACGTATTTGTATAAAATCCTGGACTGGGTGTATGTCAGCTATTTACTTAAAGGATTTATACGTCAACAAATCTTGTATACAAAATTTGTTGCAAATGTAGAGTAGGTATAAAACTATCTGTAGGGGAGCTGATGCTGCTCTAAAAACTAAAAAAGTTGCAGCGGAAATAATGATTATCATAATCACTCCACGAGATATAAATTAGATTATGTTAATAATGGCTACACAAACATCGAAATAATGTAATTTATTTTGTAATTGTCTGTTTTAACATTTGTATATTTGGATTAAAAATTATGAATATTAACTTGAGTTTGAAAAGGTTATATTTAGTTGAAGAATGTTGTGTGAATTTCCATAATATTATTCAAACCAAATAATGTGCTAGTTGTTTCATCATTTTTTTCTTGAAACGTTAAATGACCTATGTGTTTCTGTTTATCAACGTTAATAAAATTTATTATTATCAGCATGCATTTTTTATTTTGAACATAGCAATTATAAATTTTTAAGAGGTAAACGATACCTAAGCTTTGGTGTATCCCTAAATGCATGCATGAATCGTCAAACCTGTATCACTGAAGACATCAGAGACTTTAGAAATCGTTTATCATAAAGCATGTGCAAATTAATGCACTTCCGAGTTGATCTTTAAGAAATTTCTATATTTAAACCATTTTATTTGTACAAATGTATTCAGTATTATTTTCAAAATACATAATGCAATTAAAAATTTCTTAAAATCTCTTTCTACAGCACCTAAGCTTTACTCATAAATATTAATTCACCAGATTTTGCAAGCCGTAAATTTTAGTCCATATTCCGCACCGCTGAATATTACATGCATAATTAATTGCAGTCACGCGTTTGATATTAGGTAGATACTCATACATAGGCAATTATATTGTTTTGCACAACAATATAGCAATAAAACTAAAACAGTTTACGTCTCGCGAAATAAATTTTTCCCGTCCCGCACTTTCAGATTTCAAATTATAATTATACCACGACATTACCGAACAGTTTCTGCGTCGTAGGCTTATTGCGAATGAAATTTGCGTGCTACAGATTAATTATCTGCGATTCCGTTAACATATTATGTGGCGTTTTGTTTTGGCGACACGCCATTGCATTTACACGGGTATTGGAACAGGTGAAACTTATAGTTGTGATAAATTGAGTTCTCGCTGGTTGAAAATATGCATCCGACTTTGTCGCGCAGTTAACTAGTCTAGCGTGCATGCCAGAAAAATTTCGACCACCTGTTTTTCAACACACGAACCATTCATGCTCTATTACTTGCACGCCCATTTCGACAATAATTTTTGTTCCTCCGTCTATCGGACTTTATTAATAGTCCACCGTAAGCTATTACCGCAATTTTTTTTTTCGTAATACTCATTATTATTTACAATCTAGGTTAGGCATTTTGTGTTTGAACGTAACAATGTTATCAATCATAATAGTTCAATGCTGACAAGCGACTGTTAATTGTCGATTTCAAACGGTCTTTACGCATACGCGCCTTCGTTACTATCAGTGGGTGATCCTGTGGTGAGGCTAGTTGGGGTAACAACAACACATGAGCTCATGATTCATTCAAGTCACTTTGATTGATTGATCACCTCAACCTGTCCATACATAATACGTATACACCAATGCATGCGAATTTTTATATTAACTGTATTCGGTTGTATATTACCTACCTATACATACAAACATAAAGCAAAATGTTTACGCACAGACGGATCTGATTAATGTTAGGCGTGTAAACATTTTATATCAAAACGGTATTGTTTGCATTCAATCAAGCGCGATATACGAAGGTCGCTTGTCATTATTACCGACAGATTATTGTAAGTACAATCATTGTATTACAATTTCTAGATTCGAATAAAAGACGACAATAAACTTGATTTATCTCAAAGTCTATAAGCACAACTGAATCATACATACGAACCGGTATTGCAATAAAATTTTATGCGCATACTAAAACGGATCCGTATGAAATGATAATAATACAATGAAAACCATTTTCTTGGTTGCGTGATTAACAAAAACCCCAATTAACACATTGATTGATCCCATTGAAATATTATTATTTCTTTCCTTAATCTTATGCTCTAAGAACCCCAGATTTAATTCTTCCCAACGCTTTACCTATTTTTTCCATGCTGTTTAATCCTTGGCTAACATCCTTATGTATTTTGCTGTTTTATCTCTTCCCTTTTCTTTTTTCTCGTCACTTTGCTTCTCCTTTTCTTCTGTTTTCTCCGTCTTCCGTGATGCTTTTTATCAAAATATTCAGTTTTGGTCTAGTGATATATCCACACTATTGCTTTTTGCTCTACATAATTTAAATGTTGTCCCACCTGCTGCCTTATACACTCCGCCAAAAAAGTATCGAGATTCGATTAACCTCCGTATATAAGCCTGATCCAAATTCTCCCACTCGTCACGGAGAGCATTTGCTAGTCCATGCAGGTCCGCTGGGGCAACATTTTGGGTTCGTATCCGTCTGTGAAGGAGGTCCCACACGTGCTCGATAGGGTTCATGTCCGGACTTACCGCAGGCCAATCTAAAACTGGAATACCAACATCGCTAAGGTATTCCTGGACGATTATTGCAACATGCGGTCGTGCATTATCGTGCATTAACATGAATTTGTTTCCTATAATTGGCGCATATGGTACTACATGTTCTTCTAAAATGTCCGTTATATACCTGTGGGCAGTCAGTGTACCTCTGTCTACTGGTACTAACTCTGTACGACCTGTTAAACAGATGCCTCCCCAAACCATAATAGAGCCACCAGCGAAATTAGGTCTAGGTCTGATATTACACTGCGAATAGCGCTCACCGTCTCGTCTGTACACTGAAATACGCCTATCTGATGTGTAAAGACCAAATCTTGACTCATCTGTGAAGAGTATATTGGCCCAGTCATTAATGTTCCAATTTACATGTTCTCTGGCAAACCTTAAGCGAGCCACTCGATGGTTCCTAGTGAGACGAGGGGCTGTTACAGCTACTCTAGCTCTTAATCCACTCTGTCGTAACCTATTCCGAATGGTTTGAGTACTCACACGAGTATTTCTGACTCTAGCCAAGTCGTTCTGCAATTGTCTCGCAGTTACATGTCTTCGACGTAATGCTTGTAGTAGTAAATAGCGGTCATCTTGGCGAGTAGAACATCTTGGACGACCTGGTACAGGTCTTCTACTGTAAATGCCTGTTTCCCTATATCTGGCTACGGCTCTAGAAACACTTGACTGATTGATGTTCATCAAATTAGCAACGTATGCTTGAGATCGTCCATCTTCGATTAAAGCAACTATAGCAGCCACTTGTTCTGAAGTTAAATTGCTCATTTTAGTTTTAAAAGCGTTGGTACAGAACTCTGACTTCGCACTTTAAAATTTGTCCGTATAGGAAGACTTTCAATAAACAACTGAGCAAACCTTACACATATGCATTTTTCTAAATGTGTTCTTTTAGGAAAAAAATAAAGTAAAAACGCTAAGTTCCATTATTTTGTTAGTTTTTTTATAGTTCACATACACGAGGCAAACTTTTTGTGAACGTATAAAAATATCTTGGTTGATAAATGCCCTTTTTTAGTTTATGCGATACTTTTTTGGCGGAGTGTACTTATACCAGAATCAGACTTGAAAATAAAGGAAACAAGAAATAGTGGGATCAAGTTGAAAAAATTAGAAAGCCGCAGTGTTTTCGCGAAGTTCATGTGAAAATTTTCAACGAATCAAAATTTGAAGCACCAATAATTTTTCAGTGCTTCAGTTTTGTATTCTTATGTTGGCTACCCTTAAGAGATAATGGCACTTACTACATGCATTTAACAGACATTACGTTAGACAACTGCAGTAGGTTTGCATTTGTCGTTATAGTCATCATTACTTAACAACGTAACTGATTAAAGGTTTCAACCTCTCACTCATTTACTTATTACAAAACGCTTATACGAAATATCAAGTATAAACTGTTAAAGTTAAACTGAGCATATATTTCCTTCAATTAAGATAATGCAACAAACTGTTACAGGAACCAACCAATCGGTTAGTGAGGATTCGATGTTCTTATTTCTCTGCATTGATTATTGTGTAAGTTTGATGCACGTGCATGATGACATACAAGACAACAATTCATCATTTATACGAGTGAATGTTATACATTCATTACGTACCTATCTATAGCCGTATAAGACAAACGAGCTATGGTATTTCAAAAATGAAAAATGAAAACTCTTAATTGCAATTGGCCGCTAGTCGAGCAATCAATGCACGTTGATGTACAGTAATAAATTAATGCTAATTCTCTAGTACTGCAGCGAATTTAGACGCTAGAAGTAGCAGAGGCGTACAGATATTTTTTTTTCTACTTTTACTTTATGCTTTATTACTACCTGACCAATTATTCAAAGAAAAAAACCTCCATCGATGTGCAAAGAATGCTTGCAATATATTATGTTGGGTGTGAGTGTTATAATAATGGTGATTGCCTTGTATAACGTAAGTAAGAATTTGCATAAATACCGCTGCATCTCTTATTGTAAAAGCAATAAAGAGAAAATAAATCTAGACTTCCTATTCTTATGCACACACCATATCAAAGCGCCATAATAAAGCATAACGCCAAAGAAGCCGTATTTCAAAAGTCCTTATTAGCGTTACATGTGAAAATTCTAATGTGCATATTGTTTCCCCTTATCTGATGTGTAAGTAACCCGCGGAAGTACAAAACCATTTGTATCGTTCTTGAAATCACCGCTGTCTGGTATGAATGCCGCCGTTCTGTCGTCAGTTAATATCAAAAAGCCTCGAAGCACATTCCTTGTTTAGGTGATAATTTAAATAGGCAAAGTTTATTACACGTTTCATGATAAATTAATAAAGGAATGACAATAATGTAAAAAGGTAACCGCGTTCCTTTTCTCATCTACGCTGGTAACTTACCATAAGGATGCTAACGTAATTTTGAAATATGTTTATGTGGATTCCATTCATTTAGTGCGCGTAGGATTTTACCCTAGGCTGTCGTTAATACGTCAATTGCGGTGAATATATAATGATGGTAAAGCACATCGATTATGGAGTGGCTATATGCAGGTAATAAAATTACCTACATAAACATACAAGCAAATTGAACTTCCTGCAATCTTTCATTGATTAAATACCGGCAATTAGCGAGAACACAAAAACTAATAGTACTGCAATAAAATTTATATCTTATACCTCCTGAGTATTATAAATATGATCAGATTTAAGAACGCTAAACAATGTAATCCAAAATGCTGAAGAACACAACAGTATTCTTTATGTAACGGAATTATCACTGCAAGTCCGCAGAATGCATTTTAATGTAAACACATAACTCCATATAAGTAATAAACAAAGTTGGTAGATAATAGTACCACTAATATATGAATCCTACAATTAGTGTGTTAATTATCTTTCTATTACATCAGGATTAAAAGCTTTTGAAAGAATTCCACAGACTAGAATTTGAAGAAAATAGTGGGACACTGGACGATATGCAGTGTGGATTTCACTGGACATCTAGCATATAACGGCGAAAGAGACTAATTGTAGACAATGAAAAAAAACTAAAAATAGACATATATATATGCACAGTTCATAAACACGAAGAAAGCTGTGTAGCCAGTAAACTGCATATATGCATAAAGCGCATACGGAAGAGGGGTAAAAATAAGAATAAACCGCACACCTAAATACAAACTATCACAAGCTTATAGAAAAAAAATTTAAAATCAAAACCGAAAATGTAATAGAATATCAAATAGTTTACCACAACGTGCGACAAAAAAAGAGTGCTGTATGTAAAGTATCTACATACATTTCTTTTATTTTTTAATCTGCCGTTTACCGTGGGCAAATATTGTTTAATATATTATTATTATTAAATATTGTAAAGTAGGACATTCTGGTTTACTGTGTCGATCAAATCTTACACTAGGATCAAATTGCTTCCAAATATTTAACATTATGAGGTGAGGTAATAACAACAGCACAAATATGCATTTTTCTTTCAGAGAGTTCTGAGAGCCTAAACCGCGTGGGACTTGATGTTTGTATGACAACTACCTGGCCAATACCGCCTGATAGTTTTAGCTCACCATATCCTCTAATTCGGATTCTATTTTCCTCTAGATTTCCTCTATTGTCACCCCACAGCGCAAATTTTAAGTTTTCGCTCAGCTTTTAGCTTTTTTTTATTTTAATAATAAAGTGTTAAAAAAGTGACGACCGCCACTGCAGACCGCAAACAGCATGAACTGGTACGAATAATACCAATCCCTGGATACGAATCTTGGTTCCAGAAGGAGTCTTATCCTACAAATCTTTGAAAAGAGTCGGACTGCCCATGTTCACTGTGAAAAGAAATACGAACAACAAAAAATACAAACATTTGTGATAGGGTATCGAAATCTTGAGTCAGCTTAGATGAATGACTCAACATAAGCATATACAATTAAGGCATATTATACAAAAAATATTATGTATGCAACATTAGAAGAATTGCCACCGCAAGCACCATTAAGCAGATAATCACCGGCATCTATGCAGAACAATATGTACTATTTGGCAAAGCAAAAGAGCGAAATCAGATACCAACTGGGAGATAGGAAAAAAGATTAGAAACAGTCGAGAATAAAAAGTATGAAGGAATAAAGATACTACGAAAGAACTGAGGGGATAGTGAGGTCAGTTGTACAAATATTAGAAGATAAAAAAATACTGGAATTGGTTTTGATACTTGTTTAGCATGAACAAACAAAAGTATGTGAAGCAGCTCTGGATAGCAGAAGCAGTTGATAGAAATAAAAGCGGAAAAGTGAAGACAGAACAGAATAGTGTTGTAACAGAATGCATAATAAAGATGGTCAAAGATAGAAATTAAGTGTCAAAAGTTTATACCAATAGAAAATAGAAAGGAGTACGAAGTATCCTCAGCACCCAATCGATGAATTTTAACTTTCCCAGATTCCCAAACTTATCTTTGCCTAATATCATGTTTTAGACAATCAATGGCAAACGTCAAAAGAAAAATGTATCCTAAGTAAGTACATTGGAATGAGCATTGCGAAATTACCTAATAGCTGAATTACACAACAAATAGATATTGATCAGTTTACAGTAATAGACAGTAATAGTAATAATTTAACTGACCGTACGGTTTATAAAAGCAGATACAAGTCTTGTCAATTCTAATACAATATAATAAAGTACAAAATATATATCATAACAATCGTGATATAGTAGAATGTAAATTTAATAAAATAAATAAGTTAGTTTGTAAAAATAGGCAAAACATTAGACATGAAATTCATTCACGCTATAATAGCGTTTGTCTAATAAGTGCTTTCTTAAATTTATTTTAAAAGCCTCCATGCCACAATGTGTCTCAGATCCAATTACAGTTTTAACGCAATTGTAACAAGGAGGCCGCTCAAATAATGCCGTATTATGGCTAGGTATGTTAAGGTCGCCAGCACCACGCATGCTACAAATAGAAATATCTTCACTATTTGTTCCAAAATCAATTATATTATTATGTGTATATATAGCACATTCTGCAGACTAGCCTATGTTAAAATACCACTGCAAATAAAATATTCTTTACGTGAAACACTACTATTAAAATTGAATATTGCACGTAAAGCTTTTTTCTGTATAATAAACAGCCTGTTAAATTTAATAGATCAATCCCAGAAAATTATACCATACCTCAGACGCGATTCGATACATGCCCTATAATAAGTGACTATTAAATCAGTAGTAACGTTTCGTTAAATACCCTGATTGCAAATATTGATGCAGATACCAATATGCAAATTTGGTCTATCTGGTGCTCCCAAGACAGATTTTTGTCCACTGTAAACCCTAAAAATTTAGCCGTGGCGCAATCAGGCACAGATGCATCATTAAGACAAACCAGCACTGACCAGCATTGTTTCGCCTGTGACAGTCAAAATTAATGAACTTCGTTTTAGCTATATTTAGAATTAGCTGATTATTCTGCGTCCATTTGAGCATCGCAAGTGCACCTTCTGTTTCCTTCCTAGACAGCTCTGATAAGTTCACCGAGGGGACATCGACAAATTAGCACAACTCTCCCGCACTAAAATTTACATAAAAATCATATACAAATATCAGAAAAGCAATGGACCCAGTACTGACCCTTGTAAAAATTAGTTATTTTGTTTTTTTAGTAAAAAAAACACTGTTGTGGTCTTGAATTATGACAACGCTTTCCAAACGTTTTTTCGTACTGTTCTAGCTTTCTTATTAACATTAAATGATTCACTGAGTCGAATGCCTTAGACAGATCAAACATTAAGGAACTTACTTTGAATTTATTAGCTAAATGTTCAAAAATATTTTGTATGACGAAGAATAATGCTTCATTAATTGACTTTGCTTTTAAACCAAATTTATATTTGACGGACAATGAAAATTTCTGAAAATAATTGTATAAACATGTGAACACTACTTTTTCAAATATTTTAGAAAACACAGACAAAACTGATATGGGTCGATAGTATGCAATATCTTGTCGATCACCTTTTTTATAGATGGGACACTGAATCATTTGAATGTTGTGCGTTTATTGTTCCACCATTCCATTTTCATTACATGTCAATAAAATAGATAGCCTACGATTAGATAACCCATTGCACTATAACCGAACAACTTATAAACAGTGAACAGTTTGGATAAATTCAATATTTTATTTCCTAGATTTAAACTTATTTGTTTGAAAATCCTTTTAAATACAAATCGCGTTATTTTTAGTTTCAGTCAACAGCGATGTTTCTATTATTGTTTATAACATAAGGAACGTTATATCTACATTTCTTAATTCCAATATCTAACACACATAAGACTGCGCGCTGTCATTTAGTTAATGTGACATTAATTTTCATTATCGACAGCTTTATGGCCTACGGAGTTTTCACTAACGGCGCGGTGTATTTTTCACGGAAAAAATGAGTAAAATCCAATCTGACGCGATCATTTAGAGGCGGCTATTATCGACGTGACAAAGATATCCTGCGGTTATAAATAATTTCAAGGTGAACAAGTGAGATTTAGCGAAACCGGAGAATCTCGTGAAAATACCTGTTATACCGTTAGTAATTTTAGGTACACTTATCTCGTATCGTCGCCTGCGTATACAAAATTATTAGCGCTATTTTCACTTGTCAAAGGTGAAAATTTCCTTTACATTAATTATATGTCGTGTGCTTATATGGTACAAACCTACCTCCATATATGTAGATACGTATGTAATAGAAGCGCGTATTGTATGGATGTATTTTCTTTTCATTACGTGCAGTTTAATTGCATGTTTCACCTATCGCACCTACACTAATATGACCATACAATATCAAAATAGTCTATTAAGTAATTTATCCCTTATAAAAAGTTTTTGCGTTAAGTCAAATATTACTTTTTATGTTTACTGTTCGAAAATCAGCAATACATATAACTTCAAGACAAGTTAACACGTAATGCTTAAAATATGGGCGGCACCAGATATAAAGTGTTTGTGTCCAAACACTCAATTAGGTTTCATTTTTTTAAAATATAATTATTAATTAGGAAACCCATTAATAAAATTAGATTAATTTCTGAAGATTTGGCATCAATTTCACATTAATCTCATCGGCGAAAATAAGAAAATAGACTTCATTTCTCATGGCACTAGAACGTCATTATACCTTTCATGCTCTTTCTCCTCATTTCTCACTTTGGCTTTTAGTAACTCACAGCATCACATAATCCATGTAAGGGCGATTTATTGGATGAGAGTAGGTGGAAATATTTTGCCCATATGGTTTTCCTCACGCCCGTCAGGTTTCCATTATCGCATCGTATTTAACATCATAATACTTTTGAATGATAGCTATTGTCGTTCATTTGACTTTTTTCCACTTTTTACCATCACCGAATTCCTTTGAAACCAAAGCAACTTTTAGGTTTCAAAACCATTTGTACTCTGCTTTTCAACCTAGTCGATTCATATATATATCTGGACCATAAAACACCATCTCTCCAACTGCCAATAATCGTAATCAAAGTATACCTTTTAGCGACTTTTTAACAAGGCAAATTATGAATTTAGTGTAAAAAATATATCAATAGAAGGAAAACGCGATGGTACGAAGCTACAAATAAACCAAAATATGTCGAATTGTAACAAAAGCTTCAGGCAACCAATCTTTACAGAAAATCAGCCGTGAAAATGACTGAAAACTGGAATTTTCAAGTGTAAAATTCAAGCCAGAAACAGCGATTTTACACTGCAATTTTCACTGTATTATTACCGAAAATTTATTTGTGATTTAACTGCAATATGGTAAAATTTCGCTCTCAATATCTTAAAAATTGCAGTGTAAATTTGCAGTTTAGGTTTGAATTTAACGCCTGAAAATTCAGGTTTTCAGTAATATTCATTTCGTATTTAAAATTACCGTACCTAACCGGTAATTAGATTGCTTGTTATCCGTAGCGGAGTACGCCTGAAACTTACTTCTAGAGACATATAGCAGTAAGCTTCTGGGGATCTATTAATGAGGAATACAATAACAAAGTAAATAAAACGTACATTTCAAAATATGTATGAAAAAGCATGCAACTACCAGGGACACACAACAAATTATACAGCAAGCAATATCTTAAAATATTTTACTGACCTTACTTGAAATTGATTTCAATTTTGAAGAATTTGGGATAAGGTTTTCTGATTATTTCTTTCAATGAACATTCTTTTCTCTAAAAATAAATCACAAGTAAAACACATTAATCTACATTACACAGTAAGGTATTCATGCGTAGACAATCTATAATATAAGCCAAAATATAAGATAAATACAACTACTTGATACCTGAAAGGACATTTTATTGCAACTGTATGTACTTACTTAATGGGCGCATGCAAATCGGGCACCAAACAGGTAGGTACCCTTTGCGGTCAGTTTCGAGGGATTATGAAAACTGCAATTTGGGCACCGAAGATTTAATTACGATTTAAGTACGTATTAATGGTCAACTCGAAATGAACCGTTCCCCATTGTTAAATATTTATAATCCTTAAAACATAATGTATAGTGAGTTTAGATACCTAGAATAAGTAATGATAATTTTCATTTACGATTTAAGTACGTATTAATGGATGTTTTCATGTAACCTATATAAAGCCTGCAAAAATGAAACACATTTGGGTCGGTGCCCAAAATGCATGTTGAATTAGTCCATTTATTGCCTTGGTGCCCAAAATGCAAACTCCCTACTTAATGATGCTTGTGTTAATACAACAGGTATTCTTATATTACTGTGCATTTTAAGAATATTTATTTACATATTAAGTGCATGTATTAACTAAAAGTACAAAGAGGTAAAGCAAACTAAATACATACTATTATTTTCCTGAATAGAACACAACACCATGCACGTTTCGACACGAATTTTATGATACTAAGTATGAGCCTGCGCATTCCCCATTTTTCTATTTGTGTAAGATCTTTTTATTTGCAAAACTCTGAATGACCGTTTACACTTTACAAATGTCAAAAATTGACTTACCTTACTATCATTTTTCATGTTGTCCATTGTTTTGTTTTCTTGTTGGTGTGTATTTAACTTTTTTCCACATATACAATAGATATTACATATTTTTTAAATATTAATCTAATATTATCACACTTCTTTATTTTATTATGCTCACCTACTGGCATGTCAATCTTAGGGTACCCGCACACTGGAAACAAAACAGTCTGCAGACTGTTTTACCCTTATCAGCTATATCCTGAACCAGCACAAGGGCATGACTGTTTAGGTTTCATACCTGCACACACCAAGCTTCAAAAATTATGCAACACCAGACTAAAAATGCACATTCAAATCCGATACTTATATTTCACAATAAGGAATTATTTGTTATAAGTCAAAATGAAGTTACATATATTTTTGCAAGATCTATATTACGTAATTTTTCTCGCTTTTTGCCGCAAAATCTTTGATTACGTCAACAAACTTTGAGTTTGTTACTTCGGTTTCTATTAAAAGAATAGCCAGAGATGTAAATCAGTCGTGGCTTATTGATGGTAAAAGATAACTTTTTGTGGTTGTGTGGCAGCAAAGTTGGGATTGTTTGCAATGTTTCTTAAAGACTCTTAGGTAACAAATCTTGTACACATTGAATATGATATGGATGCAATAGACTTTCTTTTCGAATATTTCAAACAGCTTTGTGACTATCATTTACTTGTTGAGCAATATTTCTGGTACTCGTTTCTGGATGTTCGTCTATAATTTGAAGAACCTCATCTTCAAATTGTGGAGTTCTCGCATTTCTAGGTCGTCCAATAATATCCCTTGATCTTACAAAACTTCCAGTTTCTTGTAGACGAAGATGCAGTTTAGTAAACCTTTCAGAACATGGCAAGCGGTTATTTGGATAACGCTGGGCATACATACTTGTAGCTTCTAAGGCATGACCATTGGCTAATCCATACAAAAAATTCATATTAGCCACTTCAGCATTAGTAAACGTAGGCACCGTCAAAACGTTTAAACTGAGCACAAACGAAAGCAGAACTAGTACTACAACAAAATTAAAATGATGCGTTGGTTTTTGGGTTTGACACAGTAATTGCCAAAATTTCAAAGGCCCCTAGACAAAACTTATCTTGATTATAGGAACTTTTCGTGTTAAAATTTAATGACGCGGCCCCCAATAATATTTCTGATTACTTTCGAAACACTCTGCATTGCCTATACAGCAACAAACACCGACAAATGTAAGAGCAACTATCTAGTAGTCACGCCGCGCTGGTCAATCCAATCATCGTTGTGATAACTACATGTTGTTGTCGCTTGATACGCTTTACTTAGACGAAAACGGCTTGCATTTATTTTGCACCTTATTGCGTCGCATGCCTAACTTTAGCAATAATAACAAAAATTATAATGCACACGTTTAGGGTTTTAATAAACCTTATTTCATTACAAAACCCAAAATTCTACGTTATAATTTATTAGTATTTGAAAGACATAAAAAAATCAAGAAAATATTAACGAATTAAGACGCAACATTTTTTCAGAAATTCTAATTCTGGATGTTGAAAAATATTTGACCTTCAAGGTTGTGTTTCGACCAGTTCTGACGAAATACGAAATAGCCGTAAAATAGAGCTTTCTTTTTAATAAAACGGTTTCGGTATTAAAGATACAAAAAAATCATTAATTTTCTTTGCTAAATAGTCCAAATAAAATTTACAACACAACCTTTCGGGTTCAATTTTTTCACTTGTACGCATTTGCCACACTGTTATTTTTTCAATATAATTGAAAATATCTACGATTTTATTCTTCGCTATTCGTTTCATTGTCTGAAATTAGATGCTGTTCCTATAAAGAAAATAGCTAACCTGTATAAAAATATAAGTAAGTTAGTTTATACCAACTCAAAATCTATTCCTATACATAGATTTTGATTTGCGTAAAGCATTAGAAAATTGAATATTCCATAAAAACGTGAGATACAAAATAAATATATCCTCTTGTTTAAATAACAAAAAGCTAATATCGAAATGAACTTCGTCGATTTTAATGTATGTAAGAGAAAAAAAATATTGTTGAAAAAGTGGTAAAGATATGCATATTGCTCGTGTAGAAGGCATACCGTTAAACATACCTTGAAGGCATCGTTGTCCAAAGCTAATTTAAAAAGAAAACGAACCTAAATAATCCTATTATTATTAGGAAGTTGTAAATTGGGCAACGCACTACTAAACCTTACTAGCAGGAGTACAAATTATATCGTGAAATTAAAACAACATTAACAAAGAATACTTAATGGAAATAAATTGCTGCTGCACGCATACCTATCTAGTTAACGAAAACACGCTTAAAATTATTA
Organism: Cetonia aurata; assembly: GCA_949128085.1. Lineage (NCBI taxonomy): Eukaryota > Metazoa > Arthropoda > Insecta > Coleoptera > Scarabaeidae > Cetonia > Cetonia aurata. Next base: position 50,436,090 of record OX421884.1, on the reverse strand, counting down.
CTTATTCAATCAAAGCATCGCAATGCAGACTATTTTTATTGTAGTCAAGTCAAACAATTCTGGCTTTAGCTAATTACGGAGCGCGGATTGACATTGGCAAAACTATATATATCTCCAATTGTCAATTAAATTTATCATGACGTCCAGAGTACCTGGATAACGATCGCTTTAATAAGACTTCTAAGTCGCTTCGGTATTCAGTCAATGAAACACCATAGATCTCTCTATTCAATTAAATGCTTTACTAAACGCAAAATTATTGCGTAAAACGGTAATGAAATATTAATGGATGTGAAAAGTAAGAACGTCCATCGAGGGAGATAAACATACAAAGTATATGAGACGACAGAAAAAGAATAAATTATGTATTACTATTATTATTACTGTTATTACAAAGAAGGAACCCAACGGCACTGCGGGTTGAACAAAAGGAATCTATTAGCCACTTCGAAGGACATATAAATAATGAATCAATAGAAAAAGCATTATACTAACTTTGAAATTATAATTAGAGCATTGTGCTTACCTGGATAGATTTTTATAACACAATCCATATAATGTGCATATATGTATTTTTGTATATTCTCCTATGCAATAATGAAAAAAAAATTTCAAATACTTAATGCTTTATTCATATGTATATATACTATTTTAAACAAAATAGTCATTTACAAAACGATTTCGTCTTCTTTAAGTGTTAATTGTCCGAAAAATTATAAACAGAAATTAGTATATATAGCTAATTACAGATAAATAGTTTTACCTGTTCAAATTCGCTAATATTTTCTAGAAGCAATTATATTTTCTTCTATAAATTCTGCAAGACAACTCCTTATGATATTGCATACTGAAATTATAAAAATATGCATAGCATTCTTGCAGTATAATAACGAAATCCTCAGTCCCATAATTAACCCCCTCAGTCATCATATTCAATTGCTACATTCCATCGTATTTTGCCGTCATCTACAAATAGAACATTTTAAAATTTTATCGAGTCCATTAATCTGGATGATTACCATAATGTTGGATAATGCCTGGGATAAGGTTTTCTGATTATTTCTTTCAATGAACATTCTTTTCTCTAAAAATAAATCACAAGTAAAACACATTAATCTACATTACACAGTAAGGTATTCATGCGTAGATAATCTTTAAAATGCCAAAATATAAGATAAATACAACTACTTGAAAACTGAAAGGACATTTTATTGCAACTGTATGTACTTAATGATGCTTGTGTTAATACAACAGGTATTCTTATATTACTGCGCATTTTAGGAATATTTATTTACATATTAAGTGCTTGTATTAACTAAAAGTACAAAGAGGTAAAACAAAATAAATACATACTATTATTTTCCTGAATAGAACACAACACCACGCACGTTTCGACACGAATTTTATGATACTAAGTATGAGCCTGCGCACTCCCCATTTTTCTATTTGTGTAAGATCTTTTTATTTGCAAAACTCTGAATGACCGTTTACACTTTACAAATGTCAAAAATTGACTTACCTTACTATCATTTTTCATGTTGTCCATTGTTTTGTTTTCTTCCGTTAGGTTGGTGTGTATTTAATTTTTTTCCACATATACAATAGGTATTACATATTTTTGAAATATTAATCTAATATTACCACACTTCTTTATTTTATTATGCTCACCTACTGGCATGTCAATCTTAGGGTAATAGAAAAAGCATTATACTAACTTTGAAATTATAATTAGAGCATTGTGCTTACCTGGATAGATTTAAAGCAAAAATGAAGATACACACTATTAATTTTAGTGATGCGCATTGCAAATGGACAAATACTAAACTGATCGATATTAGAACATTTACTTCCATATGCTTGCAAGTTGTACATATGTACTTACACTTAAGGATAGCTAGTATTTGCTTTTATTTACCTTTAGATACATACATCGTAGTTATCTCAGACAAACGAGGTCACCTCATTCATGATACCATTTCGTGGGGTTGGTATTCTAACTGTCGGAGAAGGAGAACACTGCATGCATATTTGTTCGCGCAAAATACGGACTCACACAAACGCATATAAGTAGAATTTTTTTTTGAAAAACGATACTAAGCAAAGGTCTGGTAGTAATTCAAGAATTTTTTTCAATTTTTATTTATTATTTTATTATTTATTTGAATGTACAAGTACAATTATAAATGTGTATAAATGCATAAGGACATAGATAGACTGACTCATGAGCATATGTACGTGTCACGTTCCAAGAAGCCATTATAAACGACTATTGCAAGCAATGCTATAAAAAGAAAGCTTGGCATTTACTTTTTAATCTAGCACTCTTGTTAAAGACAATTACATTAAGTATTGTGTGAGACTGCTCTTCAAGATTTGTGATGTTTGTTACTTGGGATTTGGATAATCCAGTAAAATTTGAATGGATTTTTCGTATTTCCTTTTTCGTTTGTAATAACAGAAAAATTTGGTAATGGTGCAAATTCTTGAAAAAGTAGACAGTAGATTTCGCATATAAAGGAGCCCAAGCGTCTACTTATTACTTTGTATGTCAAGAGGATACCAGAGCTAATTGACACTTTTCATTTGAATCTTTTTGAATTGTTGTAATAACTTGGTTGGAACTTTAAGTACCACGGAAATATAACTTTTAACTACTAACTACCTAATTTTTAAATTTCTAATTTATTATTTTTTTTTTAATTTAGTAGGTATACCTATACATTCACAAAAAATGTTGTGAACTTCAAATAACAAACTAAAACAATTTCGTGGCGGAGCAAAGTGGTTCAAATATTTCGATCGTTTGAGTGGTAGTTTTGGATCAATTCACCACTCTTTTCTCTTAACTTCGAAAATTTAAACGCAAATAACTAATTATTTGTTTTGTACAATCCTATATCGTGGATAGCCCGAAAGTATAGATATATATTGTAACGTTGAAATAAAGTAAAACGTAAACAAAGCAAAATTAATCGAATTTAATCACTAGTTTTGATGAAATACAGGAGATTTCAACGCAGGGTCAGACAGAGAACTTTCTGCGAATAAATAGTGGGTATGTACATATATTTATAAGTACCTACATTTATAGCCATCCAAATTATAAATAATAAACAATTAACTACTTTCAGCTTATGCTTAGAAAGACACTTCTAAGCATGTGTTATAATAGGTAGGTAACTAAAAATGAAAACTTTAGTTTTGATTTTTGTAACGAATGGATAAGTATGTATTGTTATGATCTTTACGCGTGGGTTTTTGGCATCTTAAACGTTTTCGTAATTATTCTCACGTATTCCCATTACTAACCAGTTTCGTTTTGCGTTTTGTACTTACTTTCTGCGATCCTTAGTTTTGTTCTTTTTTTCTTTTTACTGTTACCGTCCTTAAGAAAATGGGCTAACATTTTTACGTCAGCTCGGTGAGATTTTCTTTCCTTTCAAGAGACCGAAAGGCATATTAGGCAGAGTGTTGCAACTTCATTAAATTTTGAAGTTATTTAAATTAAACCTTTATGGGGATTTTTAAGCTGTAGCAATTCAAGAAATATTAAGTGTTGGTTTTTTTAAAATATTTTAAATCGACGGATTAACTCGCCGAATGTGCACGGAGAAAAAGAGATGTTACCACGTATTATAAATATAATAAATGATATTAACACAAGAACAATGCTACGTTATTTAATACCCAGTATTCATCCATGTATTACTATTTATTAGAAAAATTATACGCTCTAATATAATTATAATACAACTAATTATGAAGTTAGTTATCCCCATTCTTATTATCTATTTTTCTCAGTGTGATTAACCTCGACTTTCAATACGTCCACGCGGCTCAAATTTTCCTAATTTGCCCTTTTATCCATCTAAAGGGTGCTAGCATAGGTGCTAGTATACAGCATTTAACATCAGATTCTGGAACAAGCAGCGATATATGTTCTTTGTTTCAACATTAATTATTAGTTGGAAGCGGCAATCCAAATTTAAAGCAGTCCGAGCATTTACCAGCTATACTTAACTTGAAATTGGGCTCGAGTCGAGTAGCTGACCGGTGAGATCCGTTCGACGGCCAGGTTTCTGGAGTCCCCAAGAACTTAATTCATCCGTCGATGATACAACACCTTCACATGCCAGTTGCGATCCCATTTAATTTATTCAATCGGGTTTCCTTCCTTCTATTTTAGAACATGTAACTCTAAATAACCAGCATTAATTTGTATAAACAACTGTGGTTGCCTATCTGAAAGATTTATATATCGGCCTACAGTATCTTAAATTTCTAGTATTTAATTATTAAATTTTTGGGTTTAATACCATCAGATTCATATGTATCGGCCCTAAGCGATTTAACTTTCTTTTTTTCATTTGACTATTAGGTTAACCCTTAATCTTCTTTTATTTATTAAATTGTATTGTGACGTGTAGGCGCTGATATTCTAGGGATCACTGAGAAAGAGTGCTCAGTATTTTTTTTGTACTTCGAATTTTCATTGCGCATCATCTAATGTCTAGTTTAATATTGTCACCAAGATACACTGAATTTTCGGTGATTCATATTATATACTGGGTGAACTGTTATTATCAAACTTGTTTTTGCATTTATTTTTTTCCAGTATACGGCTACAACTCATTGCAATTTGACTAGTTTCATTGTCTCCTGAAACGTATGCAATTCCCTCTCGGCCTTTATTCTAACATCGAGCTTTTTCGTTCTTGCTGCACGCTGGATGGGGTTTTCTTTAAAGAAAACGCTTATTTAAGATTTTTTATTTTTAATCCACGGCCGTCCCACTGTAGCTGACTGCAACCCTACGTGACAGGATTACAAGTGGGTCAGGAGTGGGGATCTTATATTTTGTTGGTACATATATGTAAACTTTGGATTATTACCGAATTAGTTGCGAGAGGGCGTAATAGTATACTTCTTGCATCAAAAGACATTCAAACCCCTGTTTTCTGCTACTACTGAACGATAATTGATATTTTGACAACATTTCATGGCTATCCTATTTTAATGATAAAATACATTATTCCTCAATTGAATCGTCCGCTTGTAAAAGCAGTGAAATCCATAAAAAATCGAGTGTTGATATTGTTGGTATCCCTGGCAAGCACTACCAATTCGTTATCAAATGAATATGTTCTAAGTTCTAACATTTTAAATTACCTTTCTATAGATTATTTGATCGCAAAAAAGTCTATTATAACCGATTTCTGAAAGTCGATCAAATAAGCACAACATACGTAATTCCGCGTTTATTGGAACAGCCTGTATGTAAATATCTATACCAATCGAAAGGGCTGACTAAACGATACAAGTCCGCCATTAAAAGCTTTTATTAAGTCTGTTATGCCATTTGATTAAAATAATAATTAGTACCTAAAGCTACTTCTTTAATGACACTATACGGGCACTTCAATTGATGTATATAAAACACCTTTATGCATTTATAAGAAAATACCTTATTGTGGAATATCTACTGAAACACTTTCAATTTATCTGCATTAGTATTAGCATGTCAGTTAAACGGAGATAGTAAGTATAGGGATATACGGAAATGATTAAATTAACTAATAAATCTCAAATTTAACAGTCTTTCGGTAATTATTTTCTACCAGCCATTTGAATATATTAACTCAACTAGCTATAAATATACTCTAAGCACGTTTAAGTTTCCATTTCTCTATGCTATGCAGAAAAATACTACAGAGAATGGAGAAGAAAAGGACCACATTTGCCGTGGGGCGTGCTTAAGACTCACAATAGTAAGCGACTTAATCAACAAATTAAAAACACTTTCTATTTATAATTTATATACACAAACAAGTATGTCCGTCTACACAAACACATAATATAATATGCGTGTATGTATAGGGAAACGTGCCGAAAAAAGTGTGGAAGAAGTGGGTCACCTTGTTTTTAAATTTCTAAAAATGCATCGTTAAAAACATATTAATGAAATGGGAACGCGTGAGGTTTTTATGCATTTGCTGCTGCATTAATTGTAGATATATACTGTTTTTATCCGCTGCGGTTAATATTTGTCGTGATTACACGCTTTGAAATTACAATGTAAGAAAGCAATACGTAATCCTATAAATATGCGTCCATATTCCATACAACAGATTCAATTTTCTTTTATTAATTTTAGCACGCAAACAAAACATTATCTCATCTAAGTAACACTAATAGCATTTCCCCTTAATTTCAAGCTCTTTATTTTGTTTAAAGTCAAGGCACTACAGACAGAAAACAGCAGCTATAAAAAAACAGTAAACTAAAGTACATTAACAGCTATATTAGTGACTGCCATAATCCAACAAGGCAGATTTTGGAAGTGGCCAAGAATTTCCTACAAAAGTTGATATATACTGAACATGTTGAGAAAGGCGTTTCAATAAGTTCGCAACCCAAGAAATTCTAATCATAATACAATAAAAATGAACAAAAAAATACATTAAGAATAATAAATAAAGTAGGATGCACTATCTTTCGTAAGCAATCGGTAATTAGGTTCCGAAAGAATATACTATAGAGCTATTCAACATTCATCTTCATTATAAAAAGCTACTGCATGTATATAGTAATTAGGACTACATTAAATAAACTTACAGTAAAAGTAAAGAAAAAGAAAGCAGTCGCGTGGTAAATTGACCACTATTCTCGAATCGTAAAGTAAAGAGTAGCCGAAGGGCAGCTTAGTTAACTGAAGCGTGACATGTGGCTCTTTCCGGTGTTTAAAAAAAAAGAAACTGTATAGGAATCGACTTATGCACGCTCCATTTGAGAAAACTGCAATTAAAAATCCGTCGACTCGACTATGGACAACGCCCAGCGCTAATCAAGGAGCAGCTACTTATAATAAAAACAAAGTCTGATTTTGCTATAATGTTTTTGCCCGACTTTATTGCGGCATTAAATTCTTGTGAGGACAACACGATTACGCACCTGCTTACAATATGTTAAAACATTCAGACCAAACAAAATAAAAGAAAAATGGAAGAAAAGATTTAGGTATTCAGTAACGATGTCTAAGCCAACTGAATTTAAATAAATTGTATTAAATGTAGTCCTCTAAAAAGAATTAAAACAAAGAATTAAATTCTACGTTGGATAACGTATGTCACATAAGTTTTGGGAAAATTTTCGTCGCCGTAAAAATAACTGTAAATAACTTGCAATCTAGTAACCATGATAAACATATGTTCATTAATACTCAAACTTGTTATGACATTTCATAGATGTCAAATAATTTGTCCAATTATGTCGTACAAACTTGAAATACGGAAAAGCATTTACAACCTGGTTGGACATGTACTCAAGCAAGAAATTGTAAACATATTTTGGAATCAAAATATTTCAAAGACAACCATTTATAGAACAATTGCTGAATGTGAACAAGGTATACCATGCCTCAATTTACCAAAAAGCGGACGTCCCGGAATGTTGACCGAAAATCGCGCCAACCTAATCTGGGAAAGTGCAAAAAACCGCGTTGGAACGTCATGCCGAAAGTTATCCAAAAGATTTAATGTTTCTCATGAAACTATAAGAAGGGTATTAAAAAAAAAAGGCCTAAAGTATCGTAAAAGAAGTAAATGTCCACGTTATACAGAGGACCAGTTACGAAGAATTCCAATGTGTTGTCGTAGATTACGCCGAACTCATTTTGCAAACAATAAAGTGATCATCACGGACGATGAAAAATATTTTACGTTCTCTCACTCAGAAATGAAACGCAATGATGGTTTTTATACCGATAATATAGAAAATTGTGCAGATAATGTTAAATACAAAACCAAAAAAAAATTTGAAGATAAAATTCTAGTTTGGTGTGCCATATCGGAGAGAGGAGTTTCACGACCTTATGTTGGGCATGTGAAGGGTGAGGCAGTTAATGCCAACATTTATACCGAAAGATGTCTACCGAAGTTGCTACAGTTTATTACTACGACTCATCCACGTGAAGAAATAATGTTTTGGCCGGACTTAGCAAGTTGCCATTATGTAAGAACGACTAGGACATGGTTAGAAGCTCACAACATACCCTTTGTGCCAAGAGCAGAAAATCCGCCAAATGTGCCACAAGCTCGACCCATCGAAGATTTTTTAGGAATATTGACCAGAAAAGTATGTGATAATGGGTGGGAAGCTCAAAATGAAGCTCAACTAAGGCGAAGAATATATCAAAAGATAAGAGAAATTGATATAAACGTCGGTCGTCCACAACATGATGGGACAAGTTAGACAAAAACTGCGTGCCATTGAGGACCATGGCCCTTTGTCATTATTTTAATTGTAGTTTTAATTAATTTAAACATAAGGTAAAATGCTGGTAACGTGGTCATTTGAATAAATTACGTTACACTTACTTTAAAGAATTTAATTATTTTTCCCAAAACTTATGTGACATACGTTAGTATCATCACATATAGGCTGTTCTATTTAAGATAGGAAAATTAATTTACTGAAAAGTCATCAAACTTAAACAAGCGTTTACAAACACCCAATATAATTGTGTGACTAAAATTCCACTTCATTTCATTGCTTAGCCTCTTAGCTGAATGATGAATGTAGGTAGATGTGTTTAACTTTGGATTACACAGTAAACATCAAACTTGAATTTTGTACTGCAATTTCATAAATTTTAAAATATCTCAAAAACCGCTGGCTTTAGGAATATGGAGTATTACATAAGCTTGCCCTAATTTGGTCTTTAGATTCCAAATATGTCATTATATACAGGCTGTTCCATTTAAAAAAAGGTAATTCTGTTATTGATCTTTTTTCTCGAACACCCCTGTATAATTCAAAATAATTTTAAACTGTACATACAAAGGTCTAGCATTCAACTAAATAAAAGGGATTTCAAAAAATCCTATGCTTTACCATATACAGCCCGCGCCGTATGAAGTATACAGGCTGTAATCAGCCTTCTTTAACACACAGTTAAATCTTGATAGCATAACGTTATAATCCCCTCCCCATCGTACATGAGATTAGAATCGGCTTTATTTTAAAAAATTGTATGTTCTACTCGATTGACTGAATATGCGGTTTTAGTACAGTTTCAAATTTAATGTGTAAAAGCAGATGATTACATATATATCCTCATTATCGAATGGCAAACTTTCTCATTATACATACAATTGATAGAATTTACATTGGATAGAACTAACAAAAGTCTAATAAACGATCATTAGAATTATAAATTTCATTACGCTGACTCAAATCGAAAAATTCTTTATTTAAGTTGTTTAACATTTGAACACTACGATCATTGTTATCAATACTAGATACAATATGGAATATTAAAATCACCCACTAAAATTGTATGTTTAAAAGTCGATAACATCTAATGTTTCAAATAATGCTAAAAAATGTTGATATTTATTAAATATTGTTGCATTTGAAATTTAATTAAAATAATGTATGTTCACTGGAGGTCGTTCATTCACCGGACGCGTCATCCCACCTTAGACCTATTTTTCTCGAATTACAGCTTTACAAACCTGATGTATCTATTTGTATCATTTTCTAATTATATTCATGGCATTTTTAATCTTTTAATCCGACATTGGGCTTTGGAACATCAAACTCGTATTTTTTAATGCAATGGCTAATATCTCAACCGCAATTCATTACACAACAATCTCATCGTAAGCGAAGACTTTGCCCCATATCAGACAGTTCATTGGCGCGTTTCGTAATGAGAAAACGAATTCAAATCACATGAGCGCATAAAATTAATACGTACCATTTCATAATGCGTACATATCTAATTACACACCGAAAGAGTAAGTGAAACCAGGGACGCACGAAAGCCCGTTAACAGAAGTTATCGTGATGCCTGTGCATATTTTAAGGAACGTTTTATACCTTTTTTTATTCACGCGGCGGCGTCCGACATTCCTATCAGTTAATGTAGTGTACAGACCCGTACGCAACGCCAGAAGGCATGGTCTAATGTCTCTCCTCTTGCGAAAACAACTCTAACGGGGTCAACTGTGAGAAATCAAACGGTAATGCGATTCGACAAAAGAACATGGCCACCCACGCATCAGTAAGCATGCGCACAGGCCCTCCGAATGCGTGTACCAATTGTTTCGTTACTTCAATCGGTTGTCCACCATTCTTTTGTTTGCACAAATGAACACCTCATTCGTTCCTAGAAGCGCTTTGATGTGACAGGCGTGAAATATTTGAATAGCATGTGCAGTTGGCTTCTTAGATTATGTCGGTGTAGAACGTACAATTAATTGCCTGCAATTAAAGACTTGAAGCGTTGGGTTTTGAATTGTGCGAACCTACTGAATTTATCAATCAGACGCTGGAGAAACTAATTCGAAAAGAATTCTAAAAGAACGTCATACCTGACAAATTAAAGACAAATACAATAAACACATGTTTGCTATTGGAATAAAAGGCATCATAATTATCTTATATGTTCGTTTAAGCATAGCTAAAGTCTTTATCAGGTACTGAAATAAACAAATTGCTTTTGAAATGTACTCATCAGAAAATTATTTGTTATCATATTAGCAACAACCAATTCTGTGTTACCAATTCGCAAGTGGTTTGGAGTTTTGACTTATGACCAATAGATGGAGCATGTTTTGTACTCCTGGCAACAATTGTGTCAAGTTGCTAGAAAGTCACCGACAAATACCGATACAGTTTCAATTTAGTTGTAGTAAACTATTGTTATTTTTTAAACCTTGTTAAATTTTACGGATTGCTTCAGGTTTCGAGACTGATGATGTAGAATTCACGAGTTAATGGATCTTATTTAAAATGTAGCAATAAAAATTAGTTGGTGAGTATCGGTTTTTAAATTAATAAGATATTTTTAAAATAGAAAAAATCGCTTCCCCACGATTCACAAGATACAGGGCGTTTTCTGAAAAAAAAAATGCATGAAGTAAGCCATGATTCTTTAACAAACCTATTTTTTTGATTTAAAATAGAATTAATAACAGTTGTGCAATTGTTTACATCGTTGCTCTTTAAAAATTTGACACAATTGGCACTTTGGATGAAGTATTATAGGTTATTTCGAGCTCAAATTTTCTATTCTCTTTTGAACTTGATTCCTTCAATTATTTGCTGTGTTGAAATAGACCCTCATGATCAAATAATGCAAAAGAAGGGTCTAGAAGATCTAGGCCTTAGCCTCTTGATAGTGACCAAACCTGTGACATGACCCGAGATGATATGCCACAGAAGTTCAGCTTGTGAAACCATTTTGAAAATCAACAGAAGTGCCATCAATATTTCCAAACGGCAGACGAAACTGGAATATGAATATATGGGCCTAGAACCAAAGATTTTGAAAGTTTAGGCTTGTACCCGAGTATCTTCCAGACGGAAACGTACGCTATTGAAAGCTGTGTCCAGTTCAACATTGACAGAAACTGTTATCAAAACCAAGAGATTATCATAATACCTTATGGTCAAATAACCATCAGGGCTCTGAGTTCAAATATAATCAGCTCTAGGATGATTCGGGAGTGTCTAGGAAAACTAAACGAGCTTAACAGATAATCTCGCTAAGAAAAAGGCTGAAATAAAATTTCTAAAACCTGAACCCTTTTGCGGGATACTGGAGAAACTTTAAAGGGAAGTAGAGCAGAAGAAATCTAAATACTGGAAGGGAGAAGGGACAACCTATAACTTCAAGTGATCTATAGAATCCATCAACCTAAGTGAAAATAATATTGGCATGTTAACAAGGATCATATCAGGCCTTTGTAAACTGAAAGTACATCTGTGTAGCCTTTTCAAATCGGTTTTAATAAATCGTAACTATAAACAAAGTTTTGTTTAGCTAAAATTACTGCTATGCATTTTTGCAAATGACTCATACGTTAAACGTAATTAACAAAGACAATCTAAAGTCGCTCGAAGCTATACAGTAAATTCATAAGTATGTAGGCATTAAAACAACTTCTTTACTTATTGGAAAAGCCGACACAGTAAAGTTATCTTACTGTGGAAGTAAATACATAGGTATAATGTTGATATTTATAGTACAATATTTCATTGTCTTCGAGTACGATTCGTTTTGCTTCGATAACTTTAATTACTGCGAATGGCAATAAACGTGCAATATTTTAAAGTTTCGTCCGGTTTGTTTATAGGTCGAAGAAAAGCAGCGTGCGAAAAGAAAATACGGAGCTCCGTAAATCCACACATGAGAAATCCTTTAAACGTTCCGAGTGGCTATTAAAATAAAACGCCCGTGTGTGCGGAACGCAACTGGGACCAATAAATATGTAATTATATACAGATACGTATGGAGTTAAAGTTAGCAGTTTTTATAATGAAGGCAGATCGCAATTATTGTTATTTGCTGAACGTGTAAGACATTGCATCTTCCTCTTCGGTGGTCCAACCATACAATTTAGTATATTTGTGAATTTTATGTCGTTAAACGATTCAAACGTACGTCTTTGAATATGATTGTTCTTTCTTTGCTGTATTTTACAATAGGGTCACAACATAAATTCCAAAATTTCACACATTACCATTCGTCTTGTCTATGAATTTACTCACCTATAATTTCGCAAAATATAATTTTAATTATACCACACTATTATTCACAATAATAAAACGAAGCGTTTTATCTTTATTATTTCCTTTTCCTCCATCAAAATATCTTCATTTTAAACGATTTCTCGTCCCAGTTTTTGCCTCACTTAAATACGATATAATAATTATTGTTATAATAATCACCCATTATTCTTTATTTTAATATTTTTTTTTTAAATGGCGAACAATTGAAAAGTCCACCACGTTGCACTGGCGTTAAATCCTTGTTTAATTTAAATGTGCAAGAAGATTAGAAGGCATTATTTATAATCACAATTGCGAATAGAGCAACACAAAGATATTGCTTCTTATAATCATGGCTGAAATAAATTTCTCTTCCTTATGGGACTGCGCAAATTAACAGTTTTGCAACAGCACCGTTTCAGTAGTAAGTATATTCATAAATAACCTAACAACAAGTATAAGTATTTCACTACGAGTATCATATTTAACATAAATTATCATTATTAAATTTAAGTGGATTATATAATAGCAATTTAAACGTAAATTATCGCTGTATTAATTAGCGAACAATTGAAATTAATATTGCTCTAGTTATCGCGTTTCGTACCGACTCGACTGCTAGTTAGCAATTGCATAAGTTTCGTTTTCGAATTCCAACGGCGCGGATTTCTTTCCAGATTTATTAGCGATAGTATAAACTTGTTGTCTCGCGCCAGGTTATAAACACCAGCGCTAGTGTGGCAGCAACGATACAACTTTACTATCAACAACAGCGGTTCAACTGGCGGAGAATATTTCAACCGGACTTTCCCTACTTTTTCCCATAATTAATTAGTTCCAGCTTGCGCAATATAAACTTAATGGCATTAGTAATTGATGTAATAGTAAGTACTGCCGCGAATACAAATAGATATTTGTACCTAATGGAGCCGATACCGATCGGCCATTTTAATTTATTAGATAATTCCCACGAGTTAGCCGGTAAATTTTTTTTCGCGACATTTCTCTATCGCATAGAGTTCTGGAACATTTAGTTGAGAGCAAGAATTGGAGAAAACTCTAAATAGTTCTCCTGGAAAATAATGTCTTTCGACTTGTAATAGCCTTCTTCCAAACCGACGATATGACGCACATACGTAGATATTACTTGCACTGCCAATTTGAATCTGAATAATCTACAGTAAGAGAGACGAAGAAACCATAGAAGACATAAAGTCAATGTACAAGGATAACATAAATATAGTAAGAATAAATAATGAAGAGTCGAAAGAATTGAAAACGGAAATAAGTGTTAAACAGGGATGTATTCTCAACCCTATTTTGTTTTCCTGTGTATTAGATGACGCAATAAAGAAGGCAAAATCGAAAATGAAACAACTCAAATTGGGATATTGGAAATAGTAATATTCTAGTATAGCAGAGTACACACAGCAACATCTTAAATGAAGAACTTACAAAAATTAATATGGAAATAAATACAGATAAGACAAAGAGTATGATAGTGGCAAAAGAGAAAACAAAACATAACATTAAAATAAACGGACAAATAATTTATTGAACAGGTAAACGAATACAAGTACCTCGGGACGATAATTGCAGCAAATGGAAGAATAGACAGAGAAATAGATGAAAGGATGAAGAAGGGTGGAAAACTATATAATACGATTAAAAAGATGTTCCTAGGAAAAAAAGAGGTGCAACAGAACGTTAAAGCCGACGTAATAAATATAATAGTAAGGCCAACGCTGATACACAGCTGCGAATCCTGGACGCTAACCGAAAAAACATAAATCCAGAATTAATGCCATGGATATGAGATTCCTAATAAAAGTAGTAAATAAAACGAGAAGAGATAGAATCAGGAATGAGAAAATAATATGAAAATAGAAAAAGGACAGCTAAGATGGTATCGACATGTTTGTCGAATGTCAGAAGAAAGAATAACTAAGAAAATTTATGAAACTAAAATAGCTGGAACGATGAAATAAGGGAAGCATTGACCGAGAGAGAAATGAATTGGCATGAGACAAGAGAAACGACAAAAGACCGGAAAAAGTGGAGAGACAAGATAAGGGCAAGAAATTAACCTCAACCTCGAAATGACCTTACACCTAACGGTAGGATACATTTTAAAGGAATAAAAAAAATTAAATTTGAATTATAAAATATAAAATATACTCCTTATTAGTATTTGAAATATCAAAATAAAATATAGGCCCGAGGTAGGGCTCAAAGAGACAAAGGCAAACTTAACAATCTGTACTTGCAAGACTCTTGTAAAGATTCCTAGAGGAGTAAGTATATGCGGCCACGAACAGGCATGGGCTCCATGGTTGGAATTTATGGATCCCTTGGGTAGTAAGTATATTCATAAATAACCTAACAACAAGTATAAGTATTTCACTACGAGTATCATATTTAACATAAATTATCATTATTAAATTTAAGTGGATTATATAATAGCAATTTAAACGTAAATTATCGCTGTATTAATTAGCGAACAATTGAAATTAATATTGCTCTAGTTATCGCGTTTCGTACCGACTCGACTGCTAGTTAGCAATTGCATAAGTTTCGTTTTCGAATTCCAACGGCGCGGATTTCTTTCCAGATTTATTAGCGATAGTATAAACTTGTTGTCTCGCGCCAGGTTATAAACACCAGCGCTAGTGTGGCAGCAACGATACAACTTTACTATCAACAACAGCGGTTCAACTGGCGGAGAATATTTCAACCGGACTTTCCCTACTTTTTCCCATAATTAATTAGTTCCAGCTTGCGCAATATAAACTTAATGGCATTAGTAATTGATGTAATAGTAAGTACTGCCGCGAATACAAATAGATATTTGTACCTAATGGAGCCGATACCGATCGGCCATTTTAATTTATTAGATAATTCCCACGAGTTAGCCGGTAAATTTTTTTTCGCGACATTTCTCTATCGCATAGAGTTCTGGAACATTTAGTTGAGAGCAAGAATTGGAGAAAACTCTAAATAGTTCTCCTGGAAAATAATGTCTTTCGACTTGTAATAGCCTTCTTCCAAACCGACGATATGACGCACATACGTAGATATTACTTGCACTGCCAATTTGAATCTGAATAATCTACAGTAAGAGAGACGAAGAAACCATAGAAGACATAAAGTCAATGTACAAGGATAACATAAATATAGTAAGAATAAATAATGAAGAGTCGAAAGAATTGAAAACGGAAATAAGTGTTAAACAGGGATGTATTCTCAACCCTATTTTGTTTTCCTGTGTATTAGATGACGCAATAAAGAAGGCAAAATCGAAAATGAAACAACTCAAATTGGGATATTGGAAATAGTAATATTCTAGTATAGCAGAGTACACACAGCAACATCTTAAATGAAGAACTTACAAAAATTAATATGGAAATAAATACAGATAAGACAAAGAGTATGATAGTGGCAAAAGAGAAAACAAAACATAACATTAAAATAAACGGACAAATAATTTATTGAACAGGTAAACGAATACAAGTACCTCGGGACGATAATTGCAGCAAATGGAAGAATAGACAGAGAAATAGATGAAAGGATGAAGAAGGGTGGAAAACTATATAATACGATTAAAAAGATGTTCCTAGGAAAAAAAGAGGTGCAACAGAACGTTAAAGCCGACGTAATAAATATAATAGTAAGGCCAACGCTGATACACAGCTGCGAATCCTGGACGCTAACCGAAAAAACATAAATCCAGAATTAATGCCATGGATATGAGATTCCTAATAAAAGTAGTAAATAAAACGAGAAGAGATAGAATCAGGAATGAGAAAATAATATGAAAATAGAAAAAGGACAGCTAAGATGGTATCGACATGTTTGTCGAATGTCAGAAGAAAGAATAACTAAGAAAATTTATGAAACTAAAATAGCTGGAACGATGAAATAAGGGAAGCATTGACCGAGAGAGAAATGAATTGGCATGAGACAAGAGAAACGACAAAAGACCGGAAAAAGTGGAGAGACAAGATAAGGGCAAGAAATTAACCTCAACCTCGAAATGACCTTACACCTAACGGTAGGATACATTTTAAAGGAATAAAAAAAATTAAATTTGAATTATAAAATATAAAATATACTCCTTATTAGTATTTGAAATATCAAAATAAAATATAGGCCCGAGGTAGGGCTCAAAGAGACAAAGGCAAACTTAACAATCTGTACTTGCAAGACTCTTGTAAAGATTCCTAGAGGAGTAAGTATATGCGGCCACGAACAGGCATGGGCTCCATGGTTGGAATTTATGGATCCCTTGGGTTTCCGAAGCGGCGTCATCCACACTCATGAAGTTCGATTTGTAAGAATAGTATTACTCCTACACAAATCATTTTTATTTAATCCAATAAAACCCATCTCAAAAGCCAAAATGAAAAGAAATCTAAATTTCTAAATTGTGCTTATTGCATTATTTTCTTCCTGTTCTTTTGAGCAATTAACCTGAGATTCGATTCATTGTGAAATTAAAATTGTAAAGGTTTAATGCCATAAAATACCTAGTTAATTTTCCACCCAGTGTATTGTCGCAAATTCCAAGTAATTTCTTAGTTCTGACATGTTTGTGTGATTTTCAAACCAGGACAAAGTTTTCAATATCTGAGCAGTTTTTGTTTGACCTAGAAATTGATCTTCTGTTTAGCTAAAGTATATGCTAAGACAATTGCAGGTTCTAATCCCTGGAATTGCTCCGAAGTACGCTTAATCACAAAAACTACTGGTTCCTCATTACCATGAATGATTGAGTGCCCAGATACCCAAAGTAGGAATAATTTCTTAACAATTCTTACAACTTCAGACCTGCTTCGAGATGCACTTACGCGCTTCTTGTGCTTTCATCACCGCTTGACTATTAATAAAAAATGTGTTGATTTGTCTCTGATGTTTTTAATCAAAATCTCTCTAGCACACATCTTTGTTGCATAGATTTCAGCCTGGAAAGTCGTTCTGTGCCGTCTAAAGTAGTAGTATTTTACTGTACATTTTGTCTTTGTGCTACAGCAAAGTACTCCTGCACCCACACCCTGCTCTATTAAACCATCAGCATGTGTGTCTGCATTAATACTTTTTTCCTGCATCTCCATTCCTCTCTATTTGAGAAGAGATATCTCTAAAATACATGTTTAAATATTTACTGAATATTGATAATTTTCATAATACAAGCATTCATACCTTGCCATGCTCTTGCCTTTTTTAAAATTAAAAAAAGAAACATGTATTTACTTACGCCATTAAATAAGTTAAAAATACTATAAAAGAACTTTATTGAAGATACTTTATAAACCCATATGTAGAAAAATACTAATTCAAGGTAGTCAATGACATAAAATGCGATTTCTCCATGATTCCTTTCCGGGATTCCTGTATTTTCATTATAAACTTCCGATGCTTATATACATAGGTACTATTACAGTATAGAGCTTTCTAATTCTATCATTCATTTGATGTTTTTAAATATCATATCCAATGCAATTACTGTTCTTAGACTTTCGATGCAGTATTAAAGCTTCTTCATAATAATAATAATAATAATAATAATAATAATAATAATAATAATAATAATAATCGCCGAAGAAGTCAACGGTTTTACAATTTGAATACTAATGAGTAGCTGTTTAAATGCTAGCTAATTAGTAGGTGAGGAAAATCTACTTTCGCCGCTGTCATATTTAAACGCTAGCAGAAGATATTAAAAGTGGGTCATAAAAACAAAATAATTATGATAGAAAAAAAGAGACCTACTGGATTTTATATACAATAAATTCCAATGAATAAAGGCTCCTGAACGTCCGGATAAAAGTAGCAATCACGTATGGTTTTAGGCTAAGCCTCCGTGTTTGGTAATACAGGATATCTTGTATTAAGTACGTGTTTGCATGCAATGTTTCTAGCTTAAAATTAAAATTTTCTCCAAGTAATGCACGCATATATGTACTATAGATAAATATAAATTAATGATTTTACGCTTAGGTATATTAGATATTTGCCAATTGATTAGGTTGGTATGCAATTATCTCTCTCACTAGAAACTTTACAATAAATATCATTTAAGCTCAAGTTAACTCGAACTACACAACAACGCTTGTATATTTCATTAGATATAAATCTTTTCTTATTCGAAACACATATAAATTTATTTCATTAAAACTCTAATTTCTACTATTTAACGTCAATATTTATAGTAATATGGGTTAACACCATAGAGATGATAGAGTGATATTAAACTCAAAACTGCCATCAATTGAAATGCGCCATATTGAAACACAAACTTCATCAATGACGTCGATACCATGGCGGATATTCAAATAAACAAAGTTAAGGATATCAATAAATTTTAATAGCACTTGCAATTTGTAATGATAATAATTAGTAGTATATGTTATATTTTATCCTATGTATTTTATATGGTGTTGTTTTTTTTTTTTTATTAAAGTTGTGGACAACTTAGAACTATAGACAGTTTCTAAACTTACGATGAACTGGTAACATATACTTCATTCGTTCTCAGATTTAATAAGAGAGAAAAAAAAATTTCTTTCAATGCCATATAAAAATACGTAGGAAAAATCTAATACAACTTTCATGAGATCTTCACGACTTGTCATAACAATTCAATATTGTATGTTGCCTTTAGGAGTAAATAATATACTGCAGTAGTTGTTGTATCATTTATTGATGATTAAATAATATTAGTTTACTTCATTCCTTCCTTATTGATTTTTCTTGTATTTTTTCTGTAAACTTCTTCGCTAAATTATGAAATCTAATTTTGCTATAAGACGATATTATGGTTTTACTTAAAATTGAAACATGGGTTTCTTCCAGAGGTGACATATCTAACAAATGATGGGATAAACTAGAAAAAATGTTTGGGGGAAGATGACTTGATAGTAAATAAACAAAAGTTGTTAGGAAGGTTTCTTCTTGTGGAATCTTGCTTCCTGTCAAGACCATTACTTTCCGAATTTGTTTTTCGGTGAACTGGCAAATATATCGTACCTCCTTTGCTGGGCAGATTAATTTATCTAAGAAATAGTGAAAAAAATTTAAAGAAATATATATGTTATACAGCATTTATTTACCTCTACCCTTTTTTTCAGGAATATCAAGTGATTCTAAATAAAAATATACTTTTTTAGATTTTCTTTGTCCGAATTCAATGTTGGAATAACTCCCTCTTTAATTCGCACAATCTGTTCTATCAAAATCCTTTTCGAAGAAATGTAGTGAACAAACATATGCGGCCCTACTTTTGCAGGGATTTATGGTACCCCCTGTAACAGTAATCCACACAACAATGTTTGGGCATTCTACAAAAAATTATTTCACATAGAAACACTATGTATTATCATAATTTCAGACTAATTTTAAGCTATGGCGTTATTCTGCAACTTACATATGAAAAGTTAGTTCTCTGTCATCTTTGTAACTATTGGTTTGGCAGGATTTTACACGACACGATGGCATCACTTTTCTTTAGGAAAAACTACCTGGATTAATTGTCACATAAGCGCAATTGTTAATGCTATAATATGCATACTTACACCACAGCCTTACACGTAAAACAAAAATATCGTGTGAATAATATATAATATTCGAAACAGTCCGTGAAAGAATAAAGCAAAGAAAGTAAATAAAACAATCAAACTGCAAAGTTAGGTAACATCAGCAACACTTGTCAACTTGCAAAACCCTTAACGTGACTTAACGCAAATACTTCCTAAAGAAACCTAACGTAAGCAGGACGCTACATGAAACATGACGCATATAATGACGCCTGTGTTCCAAGATGTCCTTTAGTCTTTTGATGGTGCACCGTAGCGATGCGCATACGTTTCATTGGCAGTCTATCAGGTCTGTGGTTAAAACTGAAACTAAAAAGAATGCGAGATATATCTTTTCTTGTATTTCTCTTAATTTTTTTACTCCAAGGGTAGGTATCTATTTTCATTCTTGCTTAGTTCTCGTAACAGTAATATCTTTTTCATTCTCACAACCATCAATATCCAATATTATTTAACCTAAATCATAACGTCATTCACGCACTATTTACTCGAACTGGTTGTCGTTATACTACTAGCATTATTATTAGAAAAAAATATTGCTAACCGTATAACGACCCGTGTTTGCTCTGAAAAATCATGATCACATAATTATAGTTGCGCAGCAAAAAACGGAACGCTGTTTTCTAAGGAACACGATCTTGATTAGACGTTTAATTTTATACTACATTGTATTATTTATTGTGGATATCTGCGCCCATTCCGCAATTACAAAATCGGTTTTATCTAATATTATAGACTAAGTTGACTAGCACATATATGTATTATCTGGTATCTAATAATAAGTTTTCTTTGATATTTTCTGACCTATATGCTTGTTTGTAAAATATTGTCTGGTTAATTATCTTATAATTATATAGTAAAACTTAATGAGATTTATTATTTTTTTTTTTGTTAAATGTTCCTGACATTTTTGCCAGTATTTATCATCTTGTTAAAGTAAAATACACCACTCACATCAATGCAATAAAAAATAATCTAAAAATATTATCATACCATATACGAAGTTGGAATAATAAACAAAAAATAGCATAGTCTATCATTAACGGAGAGACAAAGGCAAACAAAAATAAAGTGCAGCTTACAATTCTAACATCCGATTTTAGGAACTTCACTTTTTCCAATTTAAATTTATAGTATCTTGTACTTCAGTATTACGTTTCCTAAAATTTGAATGTCCTCTAAAATAAGTTGCATAAATAGCAAGTGACTAGCTTTTGCTATTGTTCAGCTGTTGTATGAGGCTATACGTGTAATATGCAAGTAGGTTAAAGTCATTCAATTTATTGTATGGTGTCTTACAAGTTCAATACTAAACAATAAATTAAATACTGCCGACGCGATTGATATATTAACGATGTCAAATGTTGTAATACGCATGGCAATGGCTGCCAGGCATGGAATTCAGGTGTTATATTTTTTGTTACTGTTAAATTATTAATTTATTGCGTACTAGACTGCCAATTAAAAGTCGATTAACACTTTTATGCTAAAGCTGCGTAAATAATGAACTCCACGGATTATCTATTTAGAATAAATATTTCGCATTGATAATTTATTAGAATACGTATGATTTAATATATACCAACCTTGAAAATTAAATTAAGTTTTTACATTATCTATAGCTTTAAGCCCCTTTAATTATTCTTACTCTAGCTATCTGTGTATTTTCGGAATCCAATTTTCCAAATACAGATTTTTCTCTTATCATGAAATTTCTTATATTAATCTTTCTTCCATTCTTATTTGCACAAATTGAATGGAGGGACATAAGCCAGGCTAAAAGAAAAAACTCTTGTAATGTGATATAAAACATCACTGCAGAGTTCAAATAAATCCAATGCGAATTCCAGCGATGCAGTTTCAGTATTACAGATTAGGCTAATGGACAACCGTCATTCTAATGAAACATTTATTTAAGAACAGCTGAATAAAATACAAGAACGATTCGTCTTCATTAAAGTATTGTTGTACCACAGCGAAAATGCAAAACCCAGCTCAAGGCATCCACAATGAGTCATGGATAGGGCGCTGATTTAATTATTTTAATCAGCTTATAGCAATATCTCTGAAGTATTTAGAAATACCTAAAAATACTGCTGCCGTAAACCAAATTTGATCGCAGACAGAGTTAAACCACAGGAAAAAGGCATGACGAATGGTTTCATCATCGGAGTAGCATATCTATCTTAAGGTGACACTGATCTACCACGTATCAAGAACTGACTGAAGAGTTTATTACTTATTTATACCAAAATTAGCCTAAACTATACGAAAACCTGGAGAATTAAATAAAAAACGTTAAAAGACTGGATTGTTTCCGGAGACTTCAAGTGAAATAACTTCCATCAAGAAAAGAGTTTTTTTACAATAATGACAAGTCAACACTTCAGAATCTATTTTGCTTGCCAATGCTGGTAGAACAATATTTGCATAACACCCAATTCAGAAGATATATTTCAAAACATAAGAGTTGTTCAACTAGATTTGGGAGCTATTCCTGCTTTATGATACGATTTGTCATAACTTCTAACGCAAAGTACATTCAACAATTCCAATCAGTTTAATTACAAACAACATAATTGTGCAACAAAAAATTAATTTAATTTATGAGATTTGCACAAAAAAATTTACAAAAATATTCGCTTTAAATGGAGGAATTTCACTAATTGTAACATAGAAGTAGCTAAAATACTGTCGTAAGTTAAGTAACTGACAACTATAATTTAATAATTATTGGCAATGGTGTATTAGTAAAAAATTGAAAGAAAGGTTAATAAATTATTCGATCGGTATACCCTTATATAATAAGCTGCCCATAGATATAAAAGAGATAAGTAATATTAGAACCTTCAAATACAAACTAAAAAAGTTCCTCGGGGTAAATAGCTTTTACAGTATCAACATGACTTTGTGATACATTCTCTTTATGCCATAAATTTAAATATAAACTCAACTTTATTTTATTCCATTCTGGAACTTTTACTTATTGTTACATTTTATAGTCGTACTTTTATTTTATATGTTTATTTATACCTTGTCTTATATCATATTCATGATCAATACCTCATAGGAGGTAACAGTAACCAATTCGAATAAAACTACCACAGTTAGAATGTTTCTAATCCCATTACAATTAGCCTCATCCCCAAACGAGATTGATCGCAGAAGCATAAAATGTATGTACCTACTTACAATGACAGAAATTCCCAAAACTAGCACTAACAATGCTACAAATTTTCAAGTACGTTACCACAACCTTCACTACAAGCTTTGCTAAGCTATTATCATCAGCAGTAAACGAAACTGATCAGTTTTACACTTTTATGTAATGACGATGTGTAAATGATATGAAGTTTAGTGAGGTAAGGTGCCTGAAAGTGTGTAGTGTACTCACAATGTTATTAATTCTCACAAAATGCTTAGAAATTTGCGGTTACATAGTGGAGAACGACATTTTTTCTTTCAATTTATAGAGTGACTTCACGTTGTTATATTGTTACTAAATACAGCTGAAGTGTTTACCGAACTATTACAAGCACAGACAAGGAGCGAATCAGGACTGTTTTAGCCTCTCAGCAGTCGTTGTTACAGGATCTCGTATTATTCAGCAATTTTCTTTAATCTATTCACCACCTGTAAGCAGACTACTTACTTACTATGATCAGAATTCTGTTGGCAATGTTCTATTTTCCCTGTTTCTTCCCAGATCCTTTTTTCTGACTCACCAAAATTACTATGCAAACGAAAAATTAGCCGTGAAGGTAGATATTTCGCAATCTCTAACAATTAAAGCCAGTAAACCAATCTCATATACGTTAATGTAGTTACATCAATATTCAATTAATAAAGAATTCATCTACTTAAATCATTATAGTAAAGATGCACTCAACAATGTATGCAGAGCCATACATGGTTACCTTATGTTTTGATATAGTCATAGATGCGAATACGATAAATTCCAATCATACGCCAGGTAAGTATATGTTCTCGTTTTATTGCACGCGAACGACGAATGATAGAAAAGAAAAATGCCGGATCGCAAATATTTTATTGCCGATGAGTGATCAGCGATAAAGGAGAGGTTCATTTCCCAGAAAATGTCGAATCGATTTGCACATAATAATACATAAAACGTTACAGCCGTACTAAAGAGAATCTGAAAAGCTCCACATCATTACTTACGTATCTGTCCGATAATTTAATAATACTCTATCGGCATATCTACAAGCAGCTGTAGTGTTTATTCTTTGCTAGCTTCACGCTTTATTGCGGCCAGTCCATCCCGAAGGAAACATCTTTATTTTAACATGTCGCAAACATGCTGACTATAATCTGTTCCTGACAGATAACGCATATTTCATAACATCTATAGATGCGGTAAAATATCGTCAGTTGGCAGTCTGCTTGACAAAGATTGCGACGAACGCATAAGTCCGTAGTCCGTATTTACGATATTATACAGCGTATGACACATATGGATGTGTATACCTAATCGGTACGTGTTCGCACACAAAAACTCGCTTCAAATTTCCATATCTGATGCCTTCGTACATACACAGAGAAAACGCAAGAACACAATAACTGAACTCGAGAACTGTATAATATAAACGGCACATCTTTGCTGGAATTTCAGATTCCAGGTTATAAATATATAGTTTCTATGATGTATTACGCGGAAGATCCACTGAAGGAGTTGCACGATTTGTGTGGGAAATATCACTTAGAACTTTATAGACTACGTGTAGTTTTAGCGATTAACGATCATTGCTAAATCATGTCCGTGGTGTTATTTCAGTAATTCTGAGATGATTGTGAAAATGTATAGAGGCCAATCACGATAATCCGAGATATGCAAAAATGAGATATATACATGTATTTTTGAAGAGCGAGCGATATCAGCTGATCAAAAAGACAACCGGAAGATGGACTGCTTACGTCTCCACTTCAATATATAGACCTATGTGTATATCCATTTATTACACCTTTATAAAATAGCGCAAACATGAGAACAGCAATATGCATCCCTTTATAAGTATATCGCTTATACTCTTAAGTTCCTTATTGTGTCACCTAATGCACCCAATTATAATTTACAGGATCGCTGAAAACCTCTATAAAACCAACGCGATTGATTTCACTAACAATAAGTAAAAATAGTCGTATTTATTAGCGTTGCTTCTCTTCTTAGATTATGTCAGGGTTATGTTTATATCGTGCGCTTATTATTTAGTAATATGTAAGCGGGCTAGCTAGTTTATATTATAAGGCATTACGAGTTTATTTCTTGTCGTATTTTTATTTATTATACATATATTTAAATACAGTCAATTTGACGACAGAGCATACAACAAAAAGCAGTAAAACCCGAAAGAGGCTCTGTCGTCCCAAACTATAATTTCTTTGAAAGCACTACATTAAAAAAAAATTTAATTTGCCAACTTGTTTGCTTGATTTTATAAAGTAGAACAAGAAATATCGCACAACCAGCCATACCCTATAGGTCATTCTTTAGCTATGTAGCACACTTTAACTATTAGAACACGATTAAAAAATGATGCTATCATCACTACTTGTAAGCCACACCAAGATACGAATTTTAAAATTAAATATTGTTTGACTACCGCCGATATTGCAGTTGGATGGCGCTAATCTCTTAAATATCAAAGCAATGCATAATTGAGGTAGCGGTTAAGAAAGAAATCTCTAAACCTAAGGCAATATTACTACAGTAAATGCATTTTTTCGACTACCACATCCGAAAGTACAATCTTACTACACGTATTCGAAGATATAAAGCGACACTTTATCGAATTGAACTATGAACTGAGCGGTAAATGCATCATTCCGTTACTTTACCGTCCATGGACGGTGAAGTACATTAAGTGCATACTGAATTACCGTACTCTTCTGTGAAGATTCTTAAGCTTTTCTGGGCTCGATTAAAAATTGCTGTCAAACAATATGTCATTCAAATATGAGTTGTCTGTATTCTGAGCGCACTAGAAATGCAAGTAAAAAGATTTTAGTAAGTAGTAATCATGTAATAGTCGAAAAACTTTGTACACACCACGGCTGGAAGGTGTCTTATCGAACTCGTAACTTTCAGCCTTGATACATGCATAAATAGCTATTACTTATCTCTTGCCTCTGTTATTGAATTGAGTTCTTACAAATGCTTACTCTCCGGCCGTAATAAAATTAGAATGACAGGCTTTTCTTTCTTTATATTTTCTTTCCGATGCCGCATTCTTCGTCTCAGCAAAGTTTTCTTTACTACCACCTATCTTATTCACCATTTTAACAAAAAGAAACTTGGAAATTGATTTAGTTCCTTTTAAAGCGTTCTTTCTCCATTTTTATTTGTCAAATTCAGCATTTCGATAAAATTAATTATTTTGCTTCTGAATACGCTATACATAACAATATTTATCTGTTATAGATATATTAATTGATTAACATTGATTTGTATTATGATTTCATAAAACAAATACATACTACAATGCAAGATGAAACATTTTTCCCTATTTCTTATTTTAATATTCGCAAGGTTAATAAAATTTCTGAATTAAACTGTCGGATTTCAAAACTGATATTTCGTTTTATTAGCTAAGAACAAAAAGTGCTACGGTTGAATTTCGTTTAATGGTGTATATTAGCTCTACAAGGGAACGCAGGCAAGGACGCTCACCGATTTAAATGAAACTTTCTGGGTATATAAGAGCTTTCTTATCTGATAAATCGCCCGTTTTCGGGGGTGAAATATCCTATCGGTAACACTTCTCTTCGCTGTTTCCTTTAATATCTCCGAAACCACAAGGCATACAAAAAAGTTAAGCCAATTTTTTAACTGTTTTAGTAGCACTAAAGGATAGCAACAATAACTGTAAGAGGAAAACTATTATGGCTATCCTTCAGTACTCCCAAAACAGTTAAATATTTATCTTAAGGTTTTCTTTTTTGAAGTTTTACGATTTTGGAGACATTAAAGCAAATAGCGATTTATAGTCTTGCCTATAGGCCGCTCCAGCCTCCGAAAAACGGGCGATTTAGCGGTTAAGCAAGTTACCGTTATACTTAAACTAGCTCCATCTATAAACCACTTCGTGGGTTTATAGAACTACCTAGTGCAAAACCAACGGTAACTTACTTAACTGCTAAATCGCCGGTTTTCATTAATATCGATAAGGCGCACTTGCCTACGTTCCCTCGTTAGAAGTTACATCAGGGATCCTATCGTACCATTGTATCCTGAAAGAACATTTTGTGCAGATTTTGTGAAGAATAGGATGAAACATGTAACACGAAACAATGCAACTCAAGGACCCTGCACCTCGAGCCATGTGGAATTAAGGAGGAGGAGTTACTTAAGCCGGAGCCTTCTGGCATTCTGTGCTTTTTAAAAGGAATCGAATTGTACGGCTAGCTTTATATTGAGGACACAACAGATCTTTCAGATCGCAGTCTACTATCACTCTTATCATACATAGTGCATGTATTTTCTGCGCGATTGCAAGAGGGCGTGCTCAATGGAGTGAGACACATCTGAAGGAATATGTATAGCCAACCTTTACTATATTTGCGATTCGTACAAAATACGAAATTCAGTTTTTATTGTAATATGAAAATACATGTACTGTACTTACATCAGTTACGAAACAGTCTGAATAGACAACTCTTTCAAAAATTTACAAAGGTATAACTATCTGAAATTAAAGAACATCAAATCTAAGCATTAGGTTATGAGGGAGCAGTTTCATTTCTGTTTTATGAAATTAAATAAAAACACTAATTATAGTATGAGGCAGTTATTATAGAAAAATATGTCAAATGTGTAAAAAATATAAAATTGAATATAAAGAAAGTTCTCGTATTTAAATGATAGATTTTTTATCTTCTATATCTTACAAATTTCCCATCCTATATTCAGTTGATTTGAATCAATTCTTCATAAGTTGAAATAGAAGCTATAAGTTCAGCTGTTCGAAGTCTAATGTCGAAAATTTATAGTACTTTGGAAAACGTTTTTCTTACATGTATCAAAAAAGTTACGTAGAATTTGTTTGCAATTTTTGTGACATTTCCATGTATGTACAACATACATATATGTAATCATCAATAGTAGTATTTCATTTCGATACTGAGGTAAAATGTTAACAAGCTTTCCGTTGATATAATAACAATCTACGTGTATAAACTTCTCTTACTCATTATTTTCATTTTTGTTTTAATTACAAATAAATATAGAGAAAACTTGAGTTAGAAAAAAAAATTCACCCACGCAGTCCATACCTCGCAAGATATAATACTAAGAAAATACCAACTGGTAATATTTAAGATCTTATCAGATGCGCATCTGATAAGATCTTAAGATTGCAATGCGCATTGCAATCACCCACACATTTCCTATTGCATTAATAGTAATGAAGCATTTATTGGCGGTTTCTATATTTGTTTTTTTTTGAATGAAAATGATGTGCTAATAATATCTCGGTATACTAACACTAAAACAGCCTTGGGCAGCATTAACACTCAATCAAGAAAATTACACATATACAAAATCTGCATTGACCCAAGGCAACCATTAGCAACTAGAAAAGTGTATAATGTCAATGTTCACGACAAAAACAAGAAATACATATGTCAAAAAAAAAATCAAATCAGATACTGCTTGAATTAATTAACCTGCCTGTAAACGTTGCTGGAGACACGTATTTATGTTTTAATAGATGTCAGTACGTATTGAAACTGAGCAAAACGAGTATCAACATAACAAGTGCGTGTGTAATTTACATAATTTAGCAGCATTGAAATGGCATGCATTTCTCGCACAGTATACAGAAGGTGAAAAAAACTCCTGCGTATTACAAATTATCACAGCAGGCGTTGTAGTTAATAAATTGATTTCTGCACTATAAAACTGGCTGTAGAATTACAGTTAGGTATTACGGTTTATCTTAGCTAAATAAATAAATATCTGTACGAATGACACAAGCAGTTCACATCATTTAAACTTACGCACTCTTTTTGTTTTCAGATTTCCCCTAAGGAACTTCACAACATCAACGTCCTATTTCTCTTTAGTAGTAAGTATCCTAGTTCCTTAGTATTTATTATTCAATAAACTATAGCGTATCACATATGATACAATTCAGCTAAAAATACAACGTAAACGTGTCATTTTGTTAATCTATCGACATGTTGGCACTTGCCAATGTTCTTTAGTAATTCACAAAAGCAAAACTAAATAAATAGTTTGGATAGTATCAAATTTTTAAACGGTGACACTTTAAACTATTGCAAGAACCGGTATTACTTGCGCTTTATATCAATACATGTTTAATATACATTTATATGTATTTTTTGGTAAATAAAAATTTTCAAATTTGAAATAAATCTTGGAATTCAATAACTGTGACAGCGAAACTACACACTGAAAAATATTTGCAATTCCTACCGAAAATTCCAGTAATGTGTAGGGTAAATTTACCAAAAATTAGAAAATATACCTAAAGTTTTCTGTTAAATTGCCCAATTTTTTGCAATTTAGTTACTGGAATTTTCTGTAGGAATTGCAAATATTTTTTAGTGTGTACTATCGGTAACCTTTAGTACCACCAAAACAGTTAAATAATTATCTTGAGTTTCTTTTTGACTCCACCCTACGAAAACGGACGATTTAGCAGTTACAGTTACAGTTCTTACACTAGATCGATCTATATACACCCCACCAAGTTTCATGTAAATCGATGAGGTACATTTGCCTGTGCTCTTTTATAAGTTCACGTCTTATATTGACTAACAGAAATCATTGACATGTTTATGCAACAGAACATGAGCATGGCTATTGCAAATAATCAAATAAAACTCAACCTGATCGCGATAGTTGTTTAATTACTAAGAGGCGACACACACGGAAACAGGCTATTATGTTATTAACGTGCATGTTAATTAACGATACAAAGATAATCTATAATCACATACTTACACAAACTCAATGTATTTCACATAAGAAAGATCACATACCAGTAGTGAGGAAGTTATTAAGGCCCCCGCTTTTTGTAAAAAAGAAAGTAAGTGTGCACACATCACCAACAGCCAACATAGACGAGTATTTTAAATAACTAACGTGTATTCAGCACTAGAAAATGATAAACAAAATCATATGAATTACAGAGAAAATATATATCTACGCATTTATGAGAGCTAATATTACACAAAAACTGTCATACCTGAATTAAACACCAATTAAATTCCATTGCACAATATGCATTTAATGGCTGTCGTGAATATCTAAGAAAAATACATCCATAACGAAATTCAGTTTTTATTGTAATATGTAACTGGATTACTGTATGCCAGCCATTAACTGGGCTCCGCCTGCCTCTTCGTGCTAGTGACGTAAGTTGCGCATGAGGGCAGGGATTCCGCCCGCAGCCAGTGTATGGTCTGTAGTGGGTATATATTGTCAAGATTATATCGTTATATTAAAATTTTAAGAAGGGCTGCATTTGTAATACTACTGCATACATATATCGGGTGTCCCAGAATCAATGCTACAATACATCTCTTTTATATTAATAATAGAGATGTGGAATCTAGCAAGGTCTCGATAAAAATGCTTCGCATGCTAGTGGAATAACACTTACAATTAGTGTTATTCCACTAGTGATTTGGTGAAGAGCATATCTTCCAAGGTTTACCTTAGCTGAAAACACTACGTTTAACACTGCTCTTCACTTGTTTTCTACTGAAGATGGCAACTTAGTTGCCGAAATACGTATTTAGATTTGTATCTTTTAATTTTTGTGGTAAGGGATTTTTTCACTTGTTCCTTTGGATTTTTGTTATAGACCGACTCAAGATGAATATTTGTCAACACAGAGACTCCTATCCAAATAGCTTTATCTTTCTATACAGTTATCTCAAATTTTGCAGAATTTACTTCAAATTACTTTATTGAATATTAAGTATCCACATATCACAATTCCTACGCAAGAACAGCTATTACAAACCATAAATAATATTACTTTAAAAATATAGTTTATTGTTTTAGTAGTCACTCCCTTTTTCTTTCAATAATGTCGCCTGTAGAATAGTCATGAACCGCGCCCTAATATTCTAATTTTCTTGCAAAATCTAATCTTTTATGTTTAATGGAATATTTAATAACCACAACATATTGGTTTTATACTAAACACATTTATATTTTTTGTTACTTCATTGGTATATTTTCTTTTTCAATAAAACCATTTTATCTAGCCGTTTAGTATCTATTAATAATCGCTAAGATATCCTTTTGAGTCTTAATGTTTCTACATCATTCCTATTTTAATTGTTAATGCAATAATAAATAACGCGCCGGACAATAATATGCAAATTCGTTTGCGTTGAAACGACACACTTAGAATAATGCTCTCCAGAAGGTTAGTTTGCATATTGCATTACTCATTACAGAATCACAGAAGGCGGACGTGTCAGAACCTTCTCCAAATTAATTTATCGAATTTAAACAATTTCGGCGCGCTTTCTATACGAATTCTTCCTACATCTTTATTGTGTCCGGATGACGCAGATATCAACGGAATTTCGATAGCCTAATTTGAATAATTTCCTGGTTAAATCCAAAAAGCAGCCGGCGTATATGTACATACATAAACTTGAACTTGAGTTTATTATTAGAAACCTTTATTTGCCTTTATAGACGGTCCATTAAATCCATGAAGGTTGTTATGGAGACACAAATATACTTTACGCATATATGTAAGTTGTATTGTGTGTGTCTCGAATTAGTCACTCATTAAAGCAAGAGAGAATGTTTCGTAAAATTTTAATCAATTTGGAAATACCCATAAAAGCT
This sequence comes from Cetonia aurata, assembly GCA_949128085.1. Lineage (NCBI taxonomy): Eukaryota > Metazoa > Arthropoda > Insecta > Coleoptera > Scarabaeidae > Cetonia > Cetonia aurata. The sequence continues at coordinate 50,404,083 of OX421884.1, read as the reverse complement.
AGATGCATATATATATTTTTTTTTGTTTTCTCTTCTTCGTTTCGCTATTCTATTACTTAGTTTCGATTGTAAATACTTGATCTAAAATAGTCGTTTAGTTCCTATGTAATTGAAATGTCATAACAATGTTTAAACAAATAACATATAGCTCGTGCACTGGCTGTTGGCGGAAGTCTCGCCTTCACGCACATCTAATGTCATAAGCTCGAAGCAGCAGGTGAACTCGAGTTAATGACTGGCGCATATTACAATACAAACTGAATTTCGTATTTTGTCCGAATCGCCAAGGTAGTGGCGGTGCTGTTCTATGTATTCACGTGCGAGTTCTATGTTTCTAGTTTCTCTATGTTTCTTCGAGTGTGCCTCACTCCATTGAGCACACACTCTTGCTATCGTGCATCCGCTACGTAAACTTGCTTGATCTATACTTCTAAGTTTTTAAGTGCTCTACTAAAATTTTGTATAGTCATTATGGTAATTCTATGAACTATAATGACACTTATTATATAATATTAACCAATCATCTATTGATGCTTAACTGCTGCTGCTACAACTTTTAGGTGGAAACAATTTTTAAAATAAAAATAATTACTAAAATAGATACGTAGGTTTTCTCTACGTGATACAGGAACCGATGCCTTCAATAAATGATTCGAACAATCACAATAATAATATGCAATGTAAAATATGCAGACTCTCACAGAGGGCGCCATGTATCAGGTCATCATATCTTTTACTGAAATAACGTTTTCGTCAATAATTTGTTTTTATTTGTGCAGATACTTTTTTTGCAGAACGGTGTAGAAAACATTTACATTTCTGCATGACAATGGTATTTTATAAAGTTATTTTGAAAATAAATCCAACATCCGTTTTTATACCGCAAAATTGGATTTACTTTAACGACTTTTAGTGCAGAAATCAATAAGTAATATACGATGTTAGTGACATAAAATAGCATTTTAGAACTACTAGAATTAAGCAGTCAATTATACGTCCCTATGTCTCTTAAAAAGACAAATATTACAACTGCCAGTAAGGAAAAGAAAGATATTGTAAAGCATAAGAATGATAATGATTGTTATTTTTTAAATGAGAAAAATGACGCTATCGGAAGAAACATTTAAAGCCGTGAATATAATAGGTAATATTTGAAACTTTGTTAAATTTTTGAAAAATATTTATTGCGCATTGTACCGAAATACTTATATGCATATATACAGCCCTAAAGCTTATTGAACGATTAACTTCCATTCCCTTCTATTTCTTGTACGTCACTCCCAACTTTCAACGTTGATCTTCTACTGTATTTCAGTACCTATTCCTTTTTTGGTTTCCTTTGGTTTTCTTTTCCTTTTTTTTTTTTTTTTATTTGTATCTCACCGGGTAATCTCACCCCATGATCTAACCAACGAAACGTTGGATTCTAATTTTCTGTCCTCTATATATTCATCTTAAAATGTCTCTCTACCGCAAGTCCATTGTTTTTTATTATTATGATTGTAATCATTGTTATTCAAGATTCATTATTCATATAAATCTATTAGTCCTGTGACTGTTTGGTAAATATTATAATCGCTTACGTTTTCTAGAAATAAATTTTAGAGTTTGCTGTTTATACCTAATTGTTAATAGTAACCCTTAAATAGTTCATGTTGTTGACAATAATGATTTTGTATTTATTTATTTATTATCCAAAAGGCTAGTAAAATCCCTGTCTCTGACAGCCAGGCAACACTTAAACTGATCGGATCCGCAAGTGTTGGCTCTAAGCCGATCTGGAACTGCGCAAGCGCCCTAAATGGAATCGGCACCCAACGGAAACTAACACACTGGTCTGGGTTCCTAGCCGTATGAGGAGCTTGAATGGAAATGAGTTAGAGCTAGTCCTTTCTTTGGCATTACCAAATCGCAAATGAAAAAATTCATCATTGAGTGGATACATTACACGTACAAGAAGTGGTGGCATAAGTCACCAGGGCAAAGGAGTTCTTATAGGAACAGAAGGCTGGACTTACTAAAGACCTACTGACAATGAAGACTGACAAAATAATAGTAGGAATGTTAGCCTGTCATTTTAGACTAATTTTAGGTTAAATAGGCATTGACCTGGCAATTGATAATATTTACAGATTTTGGCAAGAGCAGCTTCCTCTTGCCTCCTCCTCCTACCCCAGTTTATGTACTGTACCACTCTGATGGCCTGGGGAGGTCAAAATTTCTAGTACTGGGGGTAGAGATATACAATAGCTATACAATAAAGCAGCTCTCAATGATGATAGATCTAATTAAGAGGCAAAATTAGAGAGCGTTTTCTAGGACAAAAGAGATCACAATAGACCTGACAAGGTTCCGGTGAAATAGGTTATTATGGCCACCCCAACTCTAATATCATCTAATCTAATCTAAGATCCCTGTCCAACTGTCCCTTCCCACACTTCAAGATCACACTCGTTCATCAATTTATAAGTTTTTCCGCCTTGTGGATTTTTCAAATTTTTTTCTTACACCTGTGATTTATCTCCTGCTTCTTCCTGTTATCACTAGGTCAGCCACATACGTCACGAATCTATGTTTATGATGATAGTTCCATGATGTGTATGGTGTATGCTTGTTCTAAGTGCTGCTTGCAGCATAATTTTAAGCAGAGATAGTTGACAGTATGTTGCTTGTATTGTGCCAGTTTCTGTTCTAAAGTTACCTCATTTGCTCCCATTGATAACCACTTTATTTAAAACCTTAGTTGTGATCTCCTACTTCATCTTCTTAATATTTCTTTGGTATCCTTTGCAACAAAATTGTTCTTTGCCTGATACACAACATCGAGAAGTCATCTCGTTTCATTTTTTGAACACTGAAAGGGAAAAACTGGGACGGGGAAAAACATTGTTGTTGCGAGAACTAATGCATATTTACATAGACGAAAGTATAGCTTCAACAACCGTAAATGATAGTTTGTTTAAAATGTTAAATGTCCGATTGTTTTTTACATTATGTAATTAAATCAGTATTAACAAAAATTGCGAAAATGTGTACAAATAGTACTAGAAAAGGTATTTATATACACTCCGCCAAAAAAGTATCGCATAAACTAAAAAAGGGCATTTATGAACCAAGATATTTTTATACGTTCACAAAAAGTTTGCGTCGTGTATGTGAACTATAAAAACACTAACAAAATAATGGAACTTAGCGTTTTTACTTTTTTTTTATCTAAAAGAACACATTTAGAAAAATGCATATGTGTAAGGTTTGTTCAGTTGTTTATTGAAAGTTTTCCTATACGGACAAATTTTAAAGTGCGAAGTCAGAGTTCTGTACCAAAGCTTTTAAAACTAAAATGAGTAATTTAACTTCAGAACAAGTGGCTGCTATAGTTGCTTTAATCGAAGATGTACGATCTCAAGCATACGTTGCTAATTTGATGAACATCAATCAGTCAAGTGTTTCTAGAGCCGTAGCCAGATATAGGGAAAGATGACCGCTATTTACTACTACAAGCATTACGTCGAAGACATGTAACTGCGAGACAATTGCAGAACGACTTGGCTAGAGTCAGAAATACTCGTGTGAGTACTCAAACTATTCGGAATAGGTTACGACGGAGTGGATTAAGAGCTAGAGTAGCTGTAACAGCCCCTCGTCTCACTAGGAACCACCGAGTGGCTCGCTTAAGGTTTGCCAGAGAACATGTAAATTGGAACATTAATGACTGGGCCAATATACTCTTCACAGATGAGTCAAGATTTGGTCTTTACACCTCAGATAGGCGTATCTCAGTGTACAGACGAGACGGTGAGCGCTATTCGCAGTGTAATATCAGACCTAGACCTAATTCAGCTGGTGGCTCTATTATGGTTTGGGGAGGCATCTGTTTAACAGGTCGTACAGAGTTAGTACCAGTAGACAGAGGTACACTGACTGCCCACAGGTATATAACGGACATTTTAGAAGAACATGTAGTACCATATGCGCCAATTATAGGAAACGAATTCATGTTAATGCACGATAATGCACGACCGCATGTTGCAATAATCGTCTAGGAATACCTTAACGATGTTGGTATTCCAGTTTTAGATTGGCCTGCGGTAAGTCCGGACATGAACCCTATCGAGCACGTGTGGGACCTCCTTCACAGACGGATACGAACCCAAAATGTTGCCCCAGCGGACCTGCATGGACTAGCAAATGCTCTCCGTGACGAGTGGGAGAATTTGGATCAGGCTTATATACGGAGGTTAATCGAATCTCTGCCAAACCGTATGCGAGCGGTCATAAGAGCCAGAGGTGGCAATACTCAGTATTAAAATACTGTTATGACATTTTTCTTTCCAAAATTATAATTTCTTGTTTTAATAAAAATCTCAAGTATGAGTTCTTGTTTTTATTTGGCCTGTATTTTATTTAAACAATCATATAAATTATATCTTAGAGCGCATTAAAGTATATTTACAACTTTATGCTACAAACAAAGATTATGCGATACTTTTATGATTCAAAACTAAATTATGCGATACTTTTTTGGCGGAGTGTATATAGAAAAGGAATACATACATGTTTAATTTTAGTTGAAAAAGAGAAAAAACAAAATTTCCGAAACGTAATAAAGAAGAAATGAGCGAAAAAATAGTTTTATTTCCGGGAGGAATAAAATAATCATTAATCCACTATGTAAACTCGGCCGGGCAAAAATTTTATATTACAGTTTCGATATGTAAACTCGGCCGGTATATATTGTTACAGATTATTAACAGTGTTTCGAAATAAATTTCACGCTTTCAATGGCTTCTGCTTTTGTAATTGCTTTATTGCTCATCTTGCATTACACGCAATTATATATAATAATAACTGTTTATGCCATGTAAGCGTTCATTAGTTCGCACGTACTTTCAAATCAAAACATGTATGACAGGACCAGTAAATTTGATGTCAAAATTTGTGTGTGAGGGGTCCAGATTCTCCGAAAGCTGTAAATTGGCCGAGCTTTTATTTTCCAGACCGGCCGAGTTTACACGTCTACTTAGGCCATCCTTGTTGCAAGTACGGATTAAAATGTTGTAATCGTCCGAGTTTACATCTAAATATATCTGCAACAGTTACATATACCTACATACATATATTACAACGTTTAGAGCCAGCAAAACGAGAAATACTTAATAAGAAACACGTGGTCGTAAATTATGTAAGCAGGTACTTTATTCTAGCAAACATAAGTTTATGTACCTATTTAATTGCTGTGCATATTCGCGCTTCTATAACGCCACAATGTTCTCCTCTAGGATCACTGCTTTCAGCAGAATGTCTTCTTATATTTTCCGAGATATGTAGTATTATTTACGCTCCTATAATATACATTATATACCAATATAACCATAAATAAATTATTACTATTATTATTTGAAACACTTTATTGTCTAAATTTACCCACTCGACGCCGACGCCTAATATTTTCCAATAGTCAATTTGTCTTCCGTTCGGATACGCATACCAGTATCGACAGGGATAAAGTGCGGTGACATACGATAATTATACGGTAACTGCAGACTGGGGAACGAATAGCCATCTGTTAAATAAGTGTACACTCTGATGCTGGACAAACGTAAAAGTTTTACACCAGTAGTATGTCGGCAATTAATTCTTATCTGATCGTCGCGTCGTGAATGCTGCTGATGCGTACGGCTCGACCATTCTTGATGAGAACCGCAAAGATGCTCAAAGATTACCGCGTAATGACATGTGACTCCTCTTCTGTGCATAGGAAGATGCCAACTTCACCTAAACCCGACTGAATGACAAGACGACGCGATGGCAGGAAAGACAATCGGCTTCTTTCATGAGAGCATGCAATAGTTTACTGCTGGTATGTACGGTCTATTCGCTAGTTATGAGCGCTTGTGACGGGATTAGACTTGCTTCGACATTTTTACGATGCAAACGTGCCAACATGTTTTAGTTGACGATGTGAAACGATATAAAAGTCGACAGTTAAATACTGGCTGTGGTAAACTGGTCGAAGAACAAAGCATTAAAGAAGCAATTTAAATAAGTCACTCCTTAATAGATTTATATCACTGCTTCAAGTATGCACGGTTACATTTCTTTAAAACAAATGCCACAAGTATAGTTTTGCGATAAAGAAGGGTTGTTAGAAATTTATATAATTTTCGTATCTAAACCAAGAATGTACAAAGCAAGGCATGTTATTACGTGAATACATGAGGATTTATAATTGAATTTTACGAATCTGTTAGTAATTATGATTCAAGAATAGTGATCTGGTGAGTAATTGATTTCACTGTTGTTGTGTCCATCACAGTGTCTTCTTTCTAAATAAGAAATTCTGTGATTAATGAACTCACAAAACAAGAGTTTTATGAAAATTCACTGTGAGAAACCAAAAGTAAATTTAACATTTTTTTATCAAACTTTATTGTTAATATTGAAAATTATTTTTTCATTTTTCACTGGAACATTGAAACTGACACTGGAGCATAGCTGTATGTATAAACTCAGTAACACATTTAATTCAAGCAGAAAAGTAAAAAAAAAATACAGCTATGGCCAAAACTAATAGACATCTTTATAATTTACCATTAATTTCATTCATTTTTTTTGCATTACATCTGTGCTAGTTAATTTAAGTGTTTAGGTATTCATTTTTATGATTTTACATAGATACTTTTCCTAGATCTATTAAATTTTTATGCATGTTCACGTTTCCGAGACGTCAGTTTTTTACGCACTGAAAAAAGTATTGCAACTGCATTAAAAACTTACAAAAATGCAACAAATTATTAAGATTCTTTATTAAAATACTATTTATAACGCATTTAACTTAAGGGTTTTATTTTAAACTCACCTTACTTTGATTATTCGCAAAAAAATATAGGTTTCTAATACATCTGAGCATATCTGTAGTCACGTATAGAGATGAAGCCCGTATGAAATAATTAGATTTAGAGTTAGCCTATTTGTAATAACGAATCTATAAACTTGAAAGCAAAGGGAATAAAAAGTTCTTTTTAAAAACCTTGCGTCTAAATCCATCAATAAATTTATCAAAATATAGTGTTTTCTCCGCAAAATGAATAACTGCATATTTTACTGCAGTCACAAATCCTCGTTACACATTTATTATGATCCCTTGTGTGTACATCCGTTTCTGGAATTAATTTTTATAATACCGGTGCTTTCTTTGAGTGCTGAATACATATTCGCACAGCCAGTGAATCCAGTTTTACTGCTGGTGTTTATAGCTTTGCTATTGAAACGTGCGCCCAGTGTAGTGAAGTTTGTGCTGAGGTATTTTAAAGTGCGTAGTATATAATACTTGTAAAAAATCTATGATGGTTATTGATCTGTACAATAATTATTCAAACGACATATGAATCTACCACCGGCTCTAAAAAATCAATCAATTTTAATCACAATAATACAAAATTTCCGCTTCATAATTTACAGCAATTATATGAATGTGCATAGGAGTAATTGCACATCAACATATGGTGACTTAATTTTCTAAATTTGTAACGGAAATCGACCTTCTCTTACAAAACGAAACTTTAAAAATCAAATACTTAAAAAATATAAAAGTTTCAAACTCGCTTCCGCCTATCAATTACAAACACATTATAATAATGGCATGAAATTCTACCGGCATTTAACATTAATTAAAATGTACTGTTCAATTATTCCCCAGCGATCTATTCTAGTATGTATAACCAGCGTAAACGTGCTTTAAGTGGACCATGTTGACGGTTCAGGTGCGCTTTTCCTTTTCAGAAAGAAAAAAGCTCAGCAACATTGTGGTCCTATTAATTTTCGCAACCGTTTCCTATATCGTAGATATTAATTATAGGTAAACAGCTGCTCGTTATGGAGACTAAAAACATGTACAATTATGTCGAAGGTAAAAATACCGGATCAGTAGCCAGATGACTTATAATGTAAGCGATGGTGCTGAAAGGCTATTAACCGAGTTTGTTTATTACTTAAGTTAAGTAAAGGAAATTAAAAATCTAACGAAAGAATTGCTGAAACTATTTACCTAAAATAAATGACTGACAACAATTTAATTGATGACAATGAAAATATTAATTCTTTTCTATAACATTCATTCAGCATTGTGTTTATTAATAACAGTACAAACATAATCAATGCAGACAAAATAATGAACCGTTAGGAACGCCACAAAATATAGGTTAAATTGTGAAATTTGTGTACATATTTTGTTTTTTCGACAATTTGTCGCGGTTTCACCTACGTAAGCGACAGACAACCGTTAATTAATTATAGCAAAGGAAATAACTTCGATTACAAATATAATTAAAGGCCGTTGTTAAGGACAAAGTTATACGCAACGGCTGCTACCTTTTTATCATATCAAATACGTATCCAGCATGTACGCGTTTGATTTATTGGATACGAAGCAAGTGCTTGTAATTAATTTATCCGCGGACAACATAATTAAGGATATTATTCCTTTGTTAGACTTACAGACATAGCCGACACTCAGCACGGAGCAGAAATGTACATTTTGTAGGAAATAGTTTTCTGAGAAGCAATTATAGATTATTAATTAATACGCAGAATTGTAAGCGTGTGACTTCAATTGTGGTGGAATTCATACATGATGAGAAAGCGGTCATAAACAGTACGATTTTTTAATGTTTTTATTTGTTATTTAAAAGTTAATATTTAGGGAATTTTTTATAAAAATAAATGATGAATGAATTTAATAGTTTGTTTGTGGCATCAATTGCTACCACATACGTGAAAAGGTTAAGAAAGGATTCTCGTCTTTATAATAAGCTGATGAATTAGCTGATTCAAATTTGTCTAATGTTATAAGAGAAACAAGTTATCAACAGAAATACAAAATCATTTCAAAATTTATTAGACGTTCGATTCGGTTCGATTGGGAATACTTTGAGACAAGATGTTTTCAATTTTCTGGCGGAAGTAAACTATGGATTTTTGATCAGTCCTCCATAAAAAATACAACAGCTCTGGAAACTAACAAATAGGATTTTCGCTTACTATTCAATAGGCAGCTTCCAACTGCACTCAAAAACATGAAAGTTATCTGAGTAATCTGCTGCGATCAAAGAACATAGATTTTGATTCTATTTCCACTACCCACCTTTGTAAACAATATTTTTTATAACGGCTTTAGCTACTTAGAAAATAACCAAATAATAATATAATAATGCCGTAATAAATGATGTTTCCGCAGTGAGGGAACCGGTTCCATTTTAAAAGAATATTTGTGTAATTTTGAGAAAGTTGCAGTAAAAAATGAGGGCCACCAAAATAATGTTATAGAACTGTGACATCAAACTTATTAGATTCTGATTTATGTCATATCGACAGTGTTATAGAAAGAATTTTACAGAAGTATGGAAAATCATATTAACCGTAACACAAATAGGTACGATTAAATCTTAGAATCGGAAAAATTTCCAATTTTAATACTAACAAATATAAATTTCCACGACATTGTCCATATATCAATCAATAAAAATAATAAAAATATAATTACCGCATGTTGCAGGGTCATAACGACTTCTACTTACAAATACACATTCCGTCATAAGAAGACTTCTTATTTAATACTAGCCGCTATTCTTTACACACCAATTATTTTCTTATCTATGCATAAAAGAAACATAAAAACATCCGTATTAGTCCATACGGCAAGAACATTTCTCTGGCATTATTGTCTTGTCCATCTATCGGTTTAATTTATTCTACTCAGCCGTACGGAGAGACAAAGACAGGCACCGGTACAACAACAATAACTCCGCATTAATAAGGACGTTAAATGAAAACAATGATCTAATAAAATAGTGAATCCGGTTCGCCGATTTCAGCAGCGCGAACTCCGTGACCTTATTCGAGGATTGCCCAATTTCACCGCAACATCCACGCCGCCAGGTAACGTATGTACGCTCAGCAAGACATCACCTAACAACGTGCCATCTACAGCAACAACTACGCGCCGATATTTCGACATTGTGTTGTCAAAAAGATATCCTCGACCGTGGAATGATTCTCAAAAGGCATTGATCGATTTTTGTATCGGTTCGCTGCGGTATCTTCGGGAGTTAATCACACCATCGGTCGTTAGGGAAAATAGAAAAGATGAGATAATGTCACCAGGGAAGAAGGACGCAACTGTTGCTATCTTCTGATCGGATAACGATGATACGTAACCAGTTGTTTTTGCACCTACCAGGAACAAATATATCACGCGTAAACGAGACGGATATGTCGCTTATGGTATCGGTATTATCGCAAAGGTATCCTTGCTATTCATATATGCTCTTTACCTAACAGGCTGTAAAACGTTCTAACTCGTATCTAAAACTCGACATTGTATGTATATTCACGTGCCAATATATGCAAACAACAAGAAGTAAAACATATAAGCATATGTCAATGATGTAAAAAGAAGGAAGAAAGACACAAACAAGGAGATACATATGTTAAGCCGTTACACTGTCAACTGTGAGAGTAGGAGACATCAAACGACCACAAACTTTTAAGCAAAAGCACGTAATATAAAGCAATTCGTTCCAAAGGAGTAGAGTTATTTTTCAATTTAGTAACCTGCAGAGGAACAAAAAAAAAACAGTTTATAATAAACGATAAAATACCCATGTCACAAACAATTAACTGTTTTTACCTTCAACCAATGGGGTCTGAACGTATACTATACAGGGAGTACAAGTATGAGGAGGAAAGCTCAGAAATTTCTAGCGTAGACCTACCTGCACACAAATCTAGCGTATCCTCTCGTACGCAACAACGTCGAAGGTAGTAGAGGAGCGATGACTGTGACCGCTATGCTCAGCCAGAGACGGTCTTTCAAGTCTGACTGGAGGGCGCCACCCACTACAGTACAGTATATTTTCGTTTGGTTATGGGACCCAAGATAAAAACACTTTGACGTACCAGGGTGCGCAAAATCAAAAACGTAACCACTTCTCCCGAAGGGAAGAAAACACAAGAAGTTAAAAGCAAATAAACAGTGCTTTATTATTAATAAGTGAAAGCAAAAGTGGGTTATAAAAACCAATCGCAAGATTGCTTGCACGAGAAAAAAAAATAAAGACGCTAAAAATCAAAAATCTAGAAAGTCTTTGCTTTCAATTAAATTCGATTTTAAAAATGAATCTAAAAACTGGTATTATATTTAATGTCAAAAATATAAAAACAAATTTGAATAAAAATAAGAGTTGAAAATTGTTGAAGACAACGACTAGGATCGCTAAAGCCAGGCTTAAATCCAGGATTGGAGCATTCACCCCGCCCCCACTATAAAGAATGGTTCTAAGTATATCCAAAAATACAAAATAAAAAAATTTAGGCAAGTTAGGCAACCGTCTTAAATAATAGTATAGACCAGCGAGTATATAACCGCCTTTAAAATTAAATTGTTAAAATAAGAAGATAATAAAACTAGCCTTCGGCGCAGGAAAGATTTACACTAAAAGAAACTACTTAAATTAGTTTACTTACTTAAGCGAAGAAAAGAAATAAGTGATTAAAATTTACTCAAAAATATACTAACTGTCAAAATTAACTCGATAAAGTAATTGCAAGAGATTGATACATTAACTCAAATATAAGAAGACAAAAAAATAAGAAATTGCGTAACGATATTTAATAGCAAAAACGTTCAATTCAATAACAGAAATTCAACAGCAGAAGAGATTAAATAAAATAAAATTTTCGAATTAAATGAAATGTCTCTAAGCTGACTCTAAATCTGTTAGGAACAGTTCTCAAAATACTTCAGGACGTAGGAAAAACTGCATTTCAAAAACACAAGCCGCTCAAAAGGGTAATTAACTGCCTGACTGCAGAAATCCTCTACAGCGAAGTTAACTGGTTACCAAAATAACTCGAATTCACACTCTGAACGAATATAGCCGCATTAGCGGACTCTTTTCTCAGGAATCATAGAGAAAAGAATTCTCCTCTCCTTTTCTCTATGTCTTCTCAATCGATATCTGCATGTAGCACTATTTATAAGGTTCAAGATACTTAAATAAATGTTCAATATTGATTTACAACTGGTATAATGCACAATATAATATCGACGAAATAAAACGTTATAAAATGAATATTTCGTTATTTATGAAATATCATTATACGATAAACTACTATTGCAATGAAATACTTTAAAATTTATTACTTTTTAATGGAGTAGCTAAAACTATAGCGTTTAGCTTGTCCGATGGCCTTGCAGAGTCACCTACACAGAAAAAGAATTTGCGGAGCAAAATTTATACTAAACTAGCACTAATGTCAACCCGTTTCAAAAGATAGGATACACCTTTAAACCTTTGATAGAAGTTTTACACTTAAAGAGATTAATATTTCACTTTTTTTCAGTTGTTTTAACTAACACATGCTGGAGTTAACTTCATGTTTCCATTCTTAAATTGTATAAAGGCTAGTGGTCAAAGTTTGTTTCCTCTGTAAAAGCAAAAATTACACCCATTTTGACAAGCTAACTACAATACTACTGGAAATACAGATCAGTTTATCTTAATTGAGTGGTATTTTACCTTATTTAGTTAAATCTAACATCAAACGTCTATTTTAGAAAATTTATATAGTTAGTTCTAAAGAAAAAAAAGTAATTTATCATTTTAGAGCGAGTCAAATACTTTTTCATACCGTTGGTAGCCGATAAATTGCTTCTGAAAACAGAGTGGTCGCTAGGACACAACCAAAGTTGTGCCCTGGCGACGGTTTTTCTTCTGTGTAATAACCCAATAAATGTTTATTTTAGATTCTTTGTCACTCTATGCATGGATAAGGCACATTGGCTGAAATATTTAAATCGTTTTTATTGAACTGTAGTCTAGGATCTAGTTTATTTAAAAAAAAAGAAAAACGAAGCGAACCAAATATAAGTTTCAAATCAAACAGCATTTATTTCCCACATATTAAAAATCTCAACTAAGAATTATTTGTTCCCTATATTTACTGTCAGCTGCTGCTATTGCGATTTGCACAATTCTGATTGCCAACACATAAAATCCTTATTTCTGCACCCTAAGTCATCGTAGTTTTAAAATTATTCATGGCCATGTATAGAAACTTAGTGACAATCTCTTGTATGAAAATATGTAAGATAAAACCGTTGGAGCGCAAATAATTTTATTACCATATTATAATTATGCAAACATACTTAGGTTTTATACATATAAGATATGGCATCATAAATTATAAAGGGAGATTGCCTCATTGGAGAAATTTTGAGTTATACGCTTTCCCGCAAATATGTATTTGCATCGCCGACCTTTCTAATTAAATTAACAAATCAATTTTTCGCGCCACTAATTAATTCAGCCACGTATACCGTCCTCGCATTTTTTCAAATTTTGATTAAATCTTGATTAGTGATGCAAAAGTTTAATACTGTTTAATTTTAAATTCGAAAGTAATTAAAGATGATCATCATTAAACATTAATATTAGTTGTATGTGTATATAAGTTAAAATTGTTGAAAAATAATTGTTAATTTGTGTGTTGTAGATATTTAGAAATTTATTTACGCATCTCGAGAAATACTGACATTAAGGGGATTAATTCGAACTTCATTATTAGTATTACAGTATAGTATATGAATTTCAATTTGCAAGTATCTTTATCTACATGTATGTATAGCCGAATCCAGTATGGTTTTCCCCCCAATCTATTCTACATAGATTAGTACCACAATAATTTCTATTAAAGAATTCCACCTGAAGAATTATTTAAAGCTATTTTCGTTTTCCGGAAATGTTTGTAGTGGCTTCTGTAATTTAAATGGAATGATATTGCTCTTTTTACCGTAGCAAAACATTATTTGTAGTAGACAATTTTAGCTAGAGTTCTGTATCTCTAAAGTCAACTGTTCTTGAGGTATTTATTTGAGTTTTGACATTTATAACTCTCCCGAAGATATTTCCTATTTTATAATCCATTTGTCATAAAGATGTAATTATGATACGAAACAAGAATACTCATACTAACCAAATTCTATCAAAACGACAACTAAATCATATATGAATAATCAGGTATAGGCTCACTTTGATAAGCTTGTTTTTGTTACATAGAACACAAGCATTTTCAATTTAGCCCCAAGAAGACTACAAGTTACTAATGCCCATATGAACACTTTACATTTTAAATCGTTCCTCTGAATTTGAATAAAATATTCCGAATAATTCAAACACGGATAGAACACTTTCTTAGGAAAAGTTGTGTTTCTGCGCATTCATATTCCTTTCTCACAAGAACAATAGAACAAATAGAGATGATTTTGCTTTCACAATACAAGCAATAACATATTATTGTTCTCTGGAAAGATTTTCGACAACATTCAGAAATTATTACCTGTAAGTCAAAATTTACACAAAGCCCCCCAAGAACTCTTCATTCAATTATTTAGAATATATAAAAGAAGAATTGTACGTATTCATTGATGTGTGAGGACAAAAATAGTAAAGTGTTCTAGCGGTAGACCGTAGTAGACAAGTTATCCGCCTACAATTTCAAATAAACCTTTTAGAATATATCATACATATTAAATCATGCAGAAAACTATACTGAACAAAGTTATGAATGATAAAAGAGAAGCTACCAAAAAAGTATTGTCAGAAGTGACCGAACTTCCTTAGGATATTCAATTCAAGCAAAAATTCTCCATAATTTAGCGTTCAGAATTGATATGTCTATTTATAGTGATTTTTAAGAGCAGATTAATATGCAGAATAGTACTTTGAGCTACTGGCAAAGTTTGAAACCGACAAGCTTTATTTTGCATCTAATAACACAACTGAAAATGAGAATTTACACTGTAGTCAGGGAAGTGATTATCATAATGATGGAAATGTCAGGAAATTTCAGAAGAAGAACGAAGTCTCGATTAAATTCAATGACGAACGTACAGGAAGGAATAGACATAACACTGAAAGAGATAGGTATAATAGGGGTAATAATAACCATAGTTACACTAGAAATACAGATAAATGGAGGAAATAATTGTGAGCAAATGTGTGGGACAACCAAAAACATTTAGAAAAAGTTAGAAGCTCAACTATCGCCAGCTTCTCTAGATACACCTCCTGGGAAGAAGTTGAACTGAACGATAGATTACATACTGGGCAGTAACTGATGCATTAACTAGATCATTAGCATAAGTTGCCTTAAGAAAATTAGGAAAAACGTTTACCACATCCAACACCACCAAAAAAAGAGGAGCAGGTGAAACAGTTAATGACAGAGAAATAAAGATCACACTTCTGAATCACTATCTTCATGGCAACAGACGAAAGAGCAGTATTTTCAGATGCTTATCACATTAGAAAAAATGTTCCATTACAAATACCGATTCAAGAGACATTTTCCAGAAAGTAGAATACAAAAGCTTCCTCAAAATAAGCCAAATGGTGTTTATGACTAGCAAGCAGATAGTGTAGTTTTGATAGGATACGAAAGAGTGCATACAATGAGCAAGAAAACTGGCGCAAAAAAATGGCGGAAGAAAAAAAACAAGATTTAGTTCAGCAACACCAAAATCGAGATGTCGGAAAAGGAGCTGAGATTTTAGCACAATGTGCGAATATCATTAGGACAGTTCCAATATTGGACAGAAAACGTTTTTTAAGCCTAACCACCCACACAAACCTATTATTCCTGAACAGAAAAAATTGTCGCCTAGGTTTTACTAATAATATAAAAACTGAGTATCCTGGTTAATTAAAGATATTTTTAATATGGCTGGTTAATTAGCACAATTAAATTTTAGTTGTTGGGGATACTCGCATATGAATAACAATCAATAAATAGCAGACATCAACTTATCAAATAAATACTTTTAAAATATAGGTAAAGCAATGTTGATAAGGTTTCCAGTACAAATTATAAATCAAATTATTAAAAGTATTTCACATTTTTTCTCTTTTTCGTTTGATAATAATAACACGCAATATGTCAGCAATCAAAGCATTTCACATGATCATTAACTGTTAACGTCTTGATAATGGCCGCGACCCACAGGAAACGCGCTCGTCATCATTAATTTTCAAATTCTCAAAGTCGCTCAACATCCAACGTTATACCCACAGAAACGCAGAAATTACCTAATAGGTAAAATTTAATTAAAGTCCTTAATTATTATGTCGGCGTGTTAAGGCAGACGCAGTACGAAAATTGCATAGACATAAAGATGTTTGCAATGCCATAAAGAGAAGTGAGCAAGGAAAAGAAAAACATAAGAGCCACGTTTAATTAAACTCTTAAATGCTATGAAAACATGAGCATTCTCCACAAGATGTCATTTGGGACAAATATGCGCCGTATACTGTCTTGAAATACACAATCGCTCCCTGCAGTTTCCTTGCAAAATTCGCAGAATAAAAATATAAAAACAACTAGCTACGGTGGTTTTCCGACAGAAAAAAGGTACGTCGGTAATACAGTGTACTACAAATATATTCAATTAAGAGAAAACATTTTATTAAATCCACCTTATTGCTCAAGAATGTCTACTTTAGTCATTTACTTAAAATTCTATTCATAATTAACTTTTCAAATAATAAGACACTTAACTGTATTCGCTCAAGAAATCTTATGAAAATAAACTAGGCCTAGTTCGATTAAGACCTACAGATTATAGATTAATGATACTTAAAATTGCCACTTAACCGACGCAATTATCTACAAGCAAACAGAAAACATTATATCAACTCGGCTTAGTTGGATGAGGTGGCGATAAAGGAATCTGTAAGGTATTAATTCACTGCACAGATAGTGAGGAGATACAAATTCCAACATTATACATAGCGTTGAAGGAAGTATTAAATATTATATAATCACGCTACAAAGATAACTCTTAAAATCAATAGTCATTAGGTTTCTTTGGACTTGTAAAACGTGCAACAAAACAACTTGTATACAAATCTAAGTACAGAGGTACACTTACAGTGGTTATTAAACGTTAATAACACTAATTATGTAAATTTCATAGGTAATATAAAACGTTAATCAGTTTGGATCTCTAATAATACAAGAACCTTACTGGAATCCACATGATCCTTGCTACTTTTTACATATCCGCTCTACCTATCAACTGTTTGAAATTCCATCACCAAAAGAAATTTATTAATAAATTTTAAATCAAGCTAAAAATGTCTGCAGTAATGTTTATGGTGTTCACTTAAATGATATTGTTGTAATTTTTTATACTTAAAGATATATCTACAGCAAGGTACTTCGGTCTAATTCTTACATAACCCACTTTATGTAATTTATCGCGGTGATTCTGGTCGGTGTTATTACTTTTTGCGAAGCTAATAGAGAAAATTACTTTGGAGTTACTGAGAATATAAGTGACCTTGAATGAATGAAACAATAATATGAGCAAAATTCTTTCACTCGATCTCCTCTAATGTGGCTGCTTTCCATGACTGTATCTTGATGTAGATATTTGAAGGAAGTGTAGAAAAAGCGAGTAATAGAATCATGACAAGAAAACAAACAAGTTTATGGTATGCTACGACCTTGTGAAAAAATATGATATTGGTAGTACTAGAAGTACTATTGAAGCCAAAGTTAAAAAACATGACAGGAATATCCAGCTTCGTGAATCAGAAAGTCAGCAATTGTACTGAACATGTATTCACCGAACCTGGTCACAGAGCTAGAGTCCATGAACAAAAGTTTCAGCAACTACGAAGAATTACTGTCGGTTGAATAGAAAGTCAATTGAAATTTTCCAAAAATTACAAAAATTGAAAAGAATATTAGTACAGATGAGGAGGTAAGGTTAAATCATATCTGGAGAACAGTGCATTTCGCGTGGATGGATAACAAAAAAATCATTGAACACACATAGATTTGCATAACTATACGGAGTTGCCCAATAATCTGTCATTGATAATGTCAACCATAGAAGTTGCCGAAACGTCAATAACGAAAATACGTCACAGCAGAACCGGAGAATGCGCAAAAATTTTAAACTACATTTATTGACAGTTTGTTTTTTTTTTACCGGTGGAAAATCCACACCATGTATTTTATGAAATAGTAGTGTAAACTCCCAGATGATGCTGCTGTCCTGCCTACTAAAAATCACCCATATATTCGTCATCCACGGAACCATCTCTCCAATATCTCCATCGTGAATGCACCTGCCTGGCTAGTTCTCCTTCCCTGTCAGTCCGTGTTTGCTTGACATCTTTATCGTTCTTGCAGCTATTATGTTTCATTATTGGGGGTGTCCCCTTCTCCACGATATTCACATTTATCGTCAGTTGCCTTACCTAATCTCTTAAGAAATGATTTAAAATACCTATGATCAGTGAGGGCTTGGGTTAGGTAGAAATCCACATTCAATTCAATTCTATCCACTTGGTCAAGTATGGTACGAGCTTTGTTGTCCATTCTCCTTTTGAAATATTGCTTCACCTATCCTGCCACGCTTTTAAGGTTAAGTCTTTGGTCATTCCCTGGTGACTGCCTTCGCAGATTTTTTCTTTTCACGTGCCATCAGATCAATGGGTGGGGATCCTGTAATAACTTTGGGTGCCGCCGTAGAAACCGTTTTTTAAGTCGATGCCACCCTAATCAGGACCTTCCTTTGTGTTTTCAGGCAGCTTCTTTTGGTGCTTGTTACGTGTTCTTACACTGGAGCACCATATAGTAGAATCGAGTATACAACCCCAGCAAATATTTTCCTGTTACTGCTGCTTGGCCCTCAATCGGGCATTAGGCGTGTTACCTCTCCCACTCTTTCATCAGCTTTACCTGTAACTTTTTTAATATGATCTTTAAAACTGCCTCTTACTTCAAACCAGACTCATTTGATGGTCTGCTTATGCATTAACTACACGTAGTTTATATTAGATCTCATGCTTTCTGTTTTCCTGTTATGTGTAATAATTAATGCTTTGTTTTTTTCCGAGACCCAGCAACAGTTGGTTTCTCTTTATTCATTCATCTATTCTTTTCATGTTCTCGTTTGTGTTACGCACTAGAATACTTTTACTGTTTGCTGTAGTTATTAGCGCCAAATCATCAGCAAACCCAATAATCTTTGCTTGTCCCTATAGCTCAATTCGGAGCACTTCATCATACAATACATCCCAAAGGGAACTTATGTTTGAGATGGCGATAGTTATCTCTATGTTCAGTATAAAAACGATGTCCAAAGTATTATTTTGAAATAAATATTTGTACTTATATGGATTCATAAATGTAAATTACGAAAATTGTTAGAGTATTTTTGGTCCCAAAATGTCATCGGCATGATTTGGTATATTTGAACCGTACCATAATTCTTATTATTTAATACTACACCACAAAGCACATACATAGATAGGGCCCATATGCAAGCATTTATCGAATCTTGATCTATTTGATTTGAGGGCCACTCGATGTAGAATTGGTTTAAGATAAGTAATTTTTTTTTACTAAAAGGCGTTTGTGTTGCTTTAAATACCTTACACTGCTTTTATAGTCTTAAATAATTCAACCAGAACAATTGAATTAATTAAATTAAAATCACGTTCGATAGTGTGGTCTCTATATACCATTCAAGAAAACCTAAGTGAAAAGTAGTACCTTTTCCACCTTAAAAAATTGTTTCATCCTCAATAAATACAAAAATATGGCAAAAGAAGAACGCATAAGTGCTGGGAAACAATTATCCAAATTGTAGGAGCGCAGCAGTATATTATTAGAAATGCAACGATATCCGCCTGGAATAGAAATTATTAGAAATTGTTAGTGCACAAGTAGATCACCAGCGAGTTTCTAGCGGGTCACGTTTAACGTTTAAAGTGTATCAAATTATTGAAAAAAAAAACCGCAATAATTCACTTCGTCTTACGGAACTCGATATGTTGATAAATAAATTATATAGGTGGCCTGCACTGAATCTGAAATAAATTTCACTGTTCGCCGTGTAGGCGTGTGTATTTTTCTCTTGCGCAGACCTTTAACACTTCGACAGTGTGCATGCAATCCATGTATAACCTACCTTGCGTTACACTTTTACACGCCATAAATGGAACGCATTTCGATACGCGGCGTCTATACAAATATGGGACTTAAAGATGTTCGTTTTAGGAATGTTCCCCATTTATAGTGTATAACTGAAGATACACACATGCAATATATGAATGTATATGCAATTATATTTTTAAGCACTTTTATCAATTCAGCAGCATCCATGAAGCGCTGGAATCTCTTCAATTGCAACGATGACAGTAGTTAGTGCTTAAATATCTGACTGTACGTAGTTGTAGTGACTAACAACAATAATTACAAGTAAGTCAAAGTAAAGCGTGCATATTTCTAACTCAAGTGCAACACACAAACTCAACTAACCATGGATGGATATGCAGGATAGGATATGAATAGTACTGAAGAAGCAACACAGCATTTATTAACGAAATAAGTCGTTATTATCTGGCAAGCAATTAATTCAAACTGTAAAAATATGAGGTAAATTTTAATAATCTGCACATCTTGAATGTTTAGCCAGGCGCAATAAATTACTTCACTTAGCTTATACAAGTCATATGGTTTATCTACAAATGTATTTTATAAGCGTATAAAAGCAGAATAAAACATCCACAAATGTCTGGTATGAATAATTTATAATGCAGCACTAAGTACGCACTAAAGATTTCGAGATTAATAATGAGAACGTTGGTATTAGATTTTAGGAAACTCCTACCTATTTGTTTTTGCTTTGTAAAATATTTATTTGAAGCTTGATTACACAGAAATGCGTTATCATGATTTTTAAACTTTCTTTTTCCGAACTAGCGTAATTAAAATCTGCATTTTAGTTCTATTACGTAAAGCTTTTTGCCAGCAGAAAATCTATTGCACTCATAGAAAAAGGCAGACCAAAAGTAGGTTTTCCAGTTACAACTTTGGTAATCGATTTTCATAACGATTCTCGTTAGCACTCTTTTAGTTAGATTGAATGGCTAACAAGAACACAAGCATAAATCATGTAATATAAAAGAACAAACTTAAGGTTTCTTTTCAAACAATCTATAAAAAGTTCGTAGTGAACGAATCCAAATTCTAAATCCTAATATTACGGAAAGATCGTGTGGAAGTATTAAAGCTGAGGTACATTTTGATTTGCAAATATATGTTGAAATACGTCAGTATCCACACTAAAGAAGGTTTAATCTTGTTCATAATTATTAACACTTTCTAATACCTGATGAATAAGATTCAACACCATAAGGGTCTAGTCTCACTTCCGGCTCAACATTGAGGTATACAATACGGTAAACTGATTGTACTATAAAATAGAAAATTTGGTGTGTTCGAGGATAGAGCATTCCTTGTTCTTTTTATCTAGTAACATTACCTCTTTCACAGATCTTACAAATTACAGGACAGTAGCCAGTGTTTATATTGATGCTTTGAAATAATCCAAATACGTGTTTTTAGTGACATGGATATTGATTCTCTTTTTACAATTAAAGCTGCTGTAAACATAATAAAGACCATGAAGCTTATTTTCGAAGCTTTGATAATAAATTGCTCCCTCCAAAACAAGAAACAAGGGTATCATTTATATTTGCTTCGCGTTGAGCTCTGAGTATTTGAAATATTCAAAACCCTAAATTGGAGATGGCAACTGCCGTCTTGTTTATATATTATCGCTAATATAGAAATTCCTGTCGAAGTATTAGCAGTAAAGACAATTTTTAGTAAACACTAGAAAATTTCCTAGTATTAGTTTTATATGATAAAAATTGAGATGCTTGCCTAGGAGAAAGAACTATGTGTAAAAGAGACAAATGACGATCGGTAGGGTTATTAGTTCTTGCAGGGAAGATACATCGAAAAGGCACATGTGCACTGTAGAGTTCCTCAAGGTTCCATTCTTTGACCATTATTGTTCCTGGTATACATTAGCGATATCTCGTTAAACATATAGGACGCAAAGGTACGCCAATAATACGCTGTCCCTTCTGTGTGAGAGACAGCAGAACAAGCTGATGACAAGTGCGAGTACTGCAGAGGCTGGTTTAGTAACAATGAGTTGAAATTAAATGCCTGTAAAATACAACATCCTTACTTGCTACAAACTGGGAAGCCAAGTGCAATCTATTTTTTTTCTGGGTTTTTGACTCTCAGTAACTCATCGACGTATTCCTAAAGCAATTTGCATCTATGGTCTTCACAATTCGGCACAGGTAGTGTGTCAGAGCGATATATTCGATTTTCGCGTTGTATGTCTCTTCATCAGCTAAGCTTGACTTCTGTTTACAAAAAGAAGCTGTAAGAGAACTGACTATATTTTCGCGCTTCAATTAAACTTCAACTAAACCATTACTCAGAGAACATAGGATTATTACTTTGCACACATGAACACATAAATGGAGGCTTGGGAGGAAATATCGACATTTATCAGTACTTTACAAGAAAAACCCTTAATCTAAGAATCTCTTATCACCGACAAAGACAAATCATCTACTGACATATTACCAGAGTCCCGAATTAATTTAAATCGTTGTAGTCTGGAGTCATCGGATATCTTGTGTGTATATTACTATGGTGTTCAACTTTATAATAAATTGCTAGCTACGATAAAGAAAACTCCCCTCATACAATTCAAGCGAAATATGAAGAATCTTTTTATAAATCGCATTATTTATTTACCTGAAGAATACGTACTTTTTTATTCTAACGTATTGTAGACAGAGTGAGCAACCGGATGTGACCACCACGTGATCACGAACGTCACAGAAAAAGTGTATTTTTTTGTTTTACTGTTTACTGCTCTGCTTGTTGTTTACGTTCTGTCATTTGACATTTAACGTGTTGGAAAAAAATATATGGCACGTCTTATTTTAAGGTTAAGTTATAAACATATTGACAAATCAGTAATGTGACATATCTTGTACTACCAACTTAACAATGTTGCCACCTTAAAATTTGAGGTCACGTGGTGGTCACATCCGGTTGCTCACTCTGTAGATTATCTTGGTTTAGGTTTTCCATGTTACGTTTCATACGAGGAAGGATCGATAATACGAACTTTACAGTTTGAAGTTTCCCCCGTAGTTGGCAATTTTGTGAACAGTAGTACCTCTAACGGCAAAAGGATGAACTACGGAACAAAGCGCCATCTTTGTTCCGTAGTACAGTCGGCTACGTATGAAGAGCAGAGAGGTGTTCTTTTTTGCGGGACAAGGCCGAAACCCTAGTGAAATTGACAGGGATTTTTCCAAAACGAAACACGTTAAGAAAAAATTGAAATAAAAAAAAATAAAAATTGTTTACAGCCAGGGTTTTCGAGCCTTCAAAAGAAATTCAAAATTTGAAAATTAAGAAAATCAAAAAAATTTAAAATTTTTCCAACAAAACACTTAAAAAAAAATTAAGAAAATCAAAAGAAGTAAAAATTTATCAGTAAGACACCGTTTTCCAAAATTAAAAAAGAAAAAAATTACCAAGGAGAAAAATTAAATTTTTTTTCAGCGAGAAGCGACAAATGCTCTATGCTAAAAACGTGAAACTCCTTCACGGCAATGCGTGCTCCCATGTGGCTCCTGCTGTTCGTGCTCAAACAGATTTTGTATGTATCCTTATTGTGTTCTCTATTATTACACATTGTTCTAAAAAAGTGTTCATCCTTCAACTTCCTACAACTCATAGCTCGGGGCTATTAAATTAAAGAAAATGAGGTCTAAGGCAGCAATGAACAAAAATCATTTACTTCAAAAATAAACTTACATAAGTACCTGCAGTATAGAAAGATTGCCAAAAACAGTTTCACTGATACAAAATATTTTGGTAGGTTAACCCATTTATTATAGTTTTGGTATTAAGGTTCATATTTACTATATAACTACTACAACACAGTACTAGCTTTGACGTTTCTCATACTTAAATCTGGCTTCTGCAGTTGGTTAATGATTCTATACATAAGAGTTTATGTAATTTTCGATTAAGGACGTATTAAAATAATAACCAAACGTCAAATAAACAATTTTATAGAGAATTTTTAGTATAAATAATCCGCTATTCCAAGAATAATACTAACAATAAGAAACTTAATAACGGACAAGGAAATCCCCAAGATTATTGACAATATATGAACTGACTATCTTAATAATACATGTGCATGTAAATTGTAAATACATGTATGTTCAATGCACAAACAACAAGTAAAATAAAGTTTCGACCGTTACACACAACATACTGCGAAATTAAAATTTCTAAAGTTATAACAAGCCCAACAAAATCATCGTGCCGTCAATACTTATTCTTTTTTGATGTAGCAGATGAAGGTAATGCAAAAACAAAAGAAAAAACATTGACATCTTTATTATTTAAAATATACAAATATCATTGCAAGAAATATAATATATGTAATCAAATTCAGGAATGTAGATATCACTAGCTAACTTTACATTTAAAGAAAATAGTTGAAATTTACCAGAGTTGTTGATTTTAATTATTGAATCCCATGATATATATTACACTAGGATTTATTACTCGATGTGGCACGCACGATTGAACATATAAGTTAATAAAAATTTCGGAACTATCAATTATGTATAATGTTTCATAATCAATAATTATTGATTATATTACAAATTATATATTGACAGAGTTAAGCAGCCTATATTTTGACCGCGCCTCCAATAACTGACCTTGCGAATTAATCACTGTCCAAGACCACTTAATAAAATTTCTACAACGGCTTAAAGTTATAGTTTATCACCTTCTACCAAAATCTGTTATTGTTTTTCGATTCTAAAATTCTTATCAATACAATTAAGGTAGAATTACCTCAGAAATATTTAATGTAAATGCTGGTATATCATGCCTTCAGCAACATTTTTAATGCCTTGAAAATAATATGAAAGCGTTTTTGATGTTACATTCACATAATTATGTTTTCTTGTTGATTTTGAGAGTGACAAATTGGTTCTGCCATAATAACATGACACAAATTTGAACTGTATGAACATGCAAATATTTTACTGTAGAAACCTTCAATGAATCAGTTATTTAGTTCAAAGGCAGTATAATAAAAAGAAAATTAAATCTTGAAAATTTAGATTATGCTTTCACGTGAAGCTAATTCTGATAGGAATGTAGACATGTCTCGCGTACAAAGGAATAATTAGAAAAAAAGAAATTAATATAAAATTCTGCAATAACAATGAGGCTGTAGAAAGATACAAGGTATGCTTTTATTTAATCTAGTCGATGAACTAATAACGTTCTTAATTGAATCTTTCTTTGCAAATACAATCCATCACATGCGTGTAACATTAGACAATACAACTATCATATCTAGAGATCTGAGGTTACGCAATGTTAACGAACTATTTGACCCCGTACACCGAACGTCTGTCATTTTTTTTTTTTCGTATCCCGACCGGCTTTGTTAAAAGCTCCCATTTGCAATAAAACTTCGAAAGGCCTAAATCGTGACTCAGCTATTGAGTGCTTATATTGGCACAGTGGAACATATTTTATGTATTGAAGTTTAATATCCACGTGAGTGCGTCTTTTTTTCTCCTCTTGGCAAACAAGGATAATATTTTAGACTGGTAAAAAATGGAGGCACGGAGCCACTTAAAAGTTTTACGGGTGTCGAAGGTGATAAGCAATTCCTTACGAGTCGTTTCTTCTGGGCAAGTAGAGAAATGCTTTTGTATTTCACCGATTCCTTGAATAGAGGTTGTAATGAATAGTCACACTGCACATATAAATTATTACCTTAGTGACCCATCGCACGTTCATAGAAAACTATTAATCACATCATTAAAATAAAGATAATTTGACTGGGTGGTAATATGCAGGATAGAAAAAATATATTTAAATACTAATTATACATCGTTTCTATAAAAGAAATAGACACCTTTGGTATTGTATAAAACAAAAGTTATTTGTGATATCGACATAGATTTTGCGCTGTCAGGTTGAGGAACTGTAGAAGTTTCGATAGTACAGTTGGTAGTACTGCGCAAGCATGATAGCTACGATGGCTGCAAACTCTACTGAGAAAGCATATTGCGTGTTTGAATTTGCCGAAACGAACACCGTAACTGTTGTCCAACGACATTTTTGAACACGTTTTGGAAAACCACCACCTACTAGACAGTCGATCTACGATTGGTACAATGCATTTGAAACGACGGTGTGTTTTTGTAAAGGCAAAAGTCCGGGAAGACCTCGTGTGTCAGAAGAAACAGTGGAACGTGTTTGTGCTGTTTACCAACGAAGTCCACAAAAGCCAACAACACGTGCAAGTTTGGAACTACAAAATCCGCAACCAACTGTGTTGAAAATTTTACGTAAACGACTAAAACCGACGCCTTACAGATTGCAGTTGGTACAGCATCTACGTGAAGATGACAAGCTTAAACGTCAAGATTTCTGCAATGAAATTCAGCAACATAATGAAGATGAGTTTTGCGAGCGGATAATTTTCAATGACCAGTCAACGTTCCACATAAGTGGCAAGGTGAATAAACACAACGTCCGAATATGGGACACTGAGCCTCCAAGAGTGTTGGTGGAGCATTTGCGTGATTTTTCAAAAATTAATGTGTTCTGTGCTGTATCTCGCACAAAGGTGTATGGTCCTTTCTTTTTTGGAGAAAACATAGTAACGGGAGCTACATATCATCAAATGTTGATCAATTGGTTATCTTCCAACAGGATGGAGCACCTCCTCACTGGCACCGTGTCGTTAGAAATTATCTGGACGAAACACTCCCACAGCGCTGGATAGGCAGTGCAACAGCCGACAACCGCGTTCTCGTACGGTGGCCACCAAGGAGCCCCGATCTTACACCGTGCGATTTTTTTGGGATTTGTGAAAGGCCTGGTTTACGTCCCTCCGCTTCCTAATGATCTAGATGAGCTAAAACAACGCATCACGAGAGCTGTGGAAAGTGTCTATGCAGATATGTTACACCGGGTTTGTAATGAACTAGACCATCGGCTTGATGTGTACCGTGTGACAGGAGGAGCCCATATTGAGCACCTATGAGTCCCCAAAGTAAACTTTAAGAATCACTTTATAAAATAGTTTAAACGAATTCATAATAACTTTATTAGTTTTGGATTAATAAAACATTGAAAGAGTCTATTTCTTTTGTAGTAACCCTGTATTATCTATTAGTATTAGTATATTCTAATTTGCAATATTTTTTAGATAAAAGTAATATTTTATGTTTATTACCATTTTCTGGATTTAATATTCGTACCATACTTTCAACATCAGCCTTGTGTGCCTGCTAGCTTCGACAATCAAAAAAAGGTGTATATTTTTAGCAGTATTCCGCATACTACAGTACCAACACTCTTTCATATGGCTAATTTTAAAACGGAACAAATAGACCTCAAAGTAGCTATTGACAGTATCTCAGTGGCTTACCTTTTCATATTTCCTTCCACACTTCATGTTTTGACGTTTTTCCATCATTTAGATCTTTGTTCAGACTGCGATGTCTTCGACTTGATCCCAGGATTGCTGTTGTATGTAAAGAGGGATAGCTTGCTATTTGTCTACCGACTTTCCTTCCTTCTATCTAGTGTCTGTAGGCATTGCCATTAAGTCCCTTAGCAAAGTTTCAGCCATTAGCATCAAAGCTTCCGTTGAGGCTATCCTATGGTTTTAAGTGGCGCTTTTTGTTATATTGCAAATTAAATGCAACTCTGTACCCTAAATTGAAGGCCTCACAAAGGTATCGACAAATCTACCGACGTCAAAAGCCGATAGTTTCCCTCACAGATGACCCGCTTATCTTCGGCATAATTCTATCCAGGCTCGTGAAAGCTTTTCCGCTGTCTTCTATATGTCATTGTACCAATCTTCTTATCTCGATCAAAATGGCCTCCTAAATACTTATGCGATTCCTAGCTTTTAATGTCAACACCTCTCGACACTATCTCGACCTTCAGTACTGCTTTTGTCTCTCCTATTACTAAGAAGAGGAGGAGTAAGACTTTAGCTCTTCTCAGGCACGATGTACAATCTCTTTTTCTCTAGCAATTTTATAGTGCGCGCTTTAGTTTTAATCGCTCAGTTCTTTACCTGCTTTTGAGTTTCTTATCACTGATAATAAACATTCCAGATGATAGGACTTACTACTGCCCTTGCGGTACTCCACACGTAACCTCCATGTTTCTTGATACATCACTGTAACTTCCGCCAGATAGAAATTTATTATTATTTAGGTAACAATAAACAATAAGAAGCAAATAATTGGGTGTATAACCGTCGAATGTATTAGTGGTTGCACATTCAACGTTTATCATACCTATTAATTTCAAGTAGATTTTACTAATCAATTTATTTCTTGCCGTTATAATAATTTAATTACACTCCCAACCACTGGACGCTTATGGTTTCACAACTACCAGCGTGTAATTCCAAATTTATTTATGTAAACAAATAAACATATATCCTACACGCGAAGACATTGTTTTTGTTTCCATTAGTTCCACAGCCAATAACAATAAAATTCTCTCGTAAATGTATGCTAATTCGTGTTCCGTTCGTTTTATTAATACCCTTACTTTTCATTTCATTCCGCTCGTCGATGAAATTGTTCAATAAATCGCCGTGATTTATGCGAGAAGACAATTAATTAAATTGCGAATACGAAGCGATTCTTATTCAGCTTCATTAAAGCAGTATTTTTTCTAATGAAAATCGTTACAGGCACGATGGATAATTTATTTTTGACGTGTATAAACGCAGGATTGTCCGTGGCACTACTTGACTCGTTCAATTTAGATTCCTTATCTGCTTTATACTTCAAAATTTATGTAATTATTTCGACGCTATGACCGGCCAAAACGAATCATGCAAATTCATATGACCGCCGATTTTATTTGCGAGGTAGTAAATGTTTTACTTGGCGAATACACTTCTTTAATTAAAATATGACAATTTTTATGCCAATTGGTTTTAATATTTTACTTATAGGAGAAAGAAACACATGCAAATACGTTTGCTTGCAAACTTGTTTAATCGTTACCAATTAATATCACCGTATTTTAGCGTTCTCATAACTTATACCAAAATATAATTAAAATAGTCATACTCGCTGAATATAGGGACAACAAAAAGGTATATAAACTAATAAGATACATGCTACTTTATCAAAAATAATGGGTACATACTCATATGTCATTTAATGTATTTTATGAAGCAACCTCTTTTTTTCCTTTTGAACTACTAGAGTAATATACATAGGTATATAAGAGAGAGTACTATTAACTCTAGAAGAAACTAAAAATTGTTGTACACGTGTGAAATCTTGTATCGAGACAACGGAATATTTATCATGTGCCAAAGATAAATGCGAACAGTAATAAATGAATAGACTACATGGTCGGATAGACAGATAGAAACATTGTGTGCTAGCGAAACAACAATAAGAACAGCACAAAATATAAATCACAAATGTAGGGAACAATCATTCATGCATGTTTCTTTTTACAGAACAGTGTCGGAGCTCCCGTACTTTGTGTTAGTCTTATATTGTTTTGCTTTTAGCTTGGAGCTATAAAGGTTTTTAGCATAATATTACCAATCATGGTGTTTTATGTACAGCTTTCGATGACTTCCCAAATTACTGTATGGGCATTTTAATAAACATTGTCGTAATTAGCCCCGATTTAGCACATTATTAGGTTAAATCGGGTTGACGTCCAGGATAAGGAACATTGCCATATCGTGAAACCAAATGTCCATGGAACATTTCTCGCAATACAGTGCGGTATAATTAATCACACAGTTACAAACATCAAACAAATTAGCTTTCATAACTAAACACAAACATTTATCTAAGAAACCATAAATATGTAGCAACTTAAATAAGTTCCCAAATAAGGCCGCAACAAAGCTAAATTTAAAATTCAAATCTTGCAAGGTAAGTGGCGCATTCTAGTATCGTTTGTTTGAACCTCATCAACGCTCTGAGATAGGTTTCTTTTTTCGTTGTTTAAATTTGATATTCTCTTATTATTTTTATTATATTACAACTGTTATTGTTGCCGATGCCGTGTGCGATGTCACACCATCTTGTTGAAACCATAAAGTGTTCCGATCAATCCCCAATTGACCACTACCCGTCTGACGTAGTCGTAACAGCATGTCCTGTATTGT
The DNA here is from genome assembly GCA_949128085.1 of Cetonia aurata. NCBI lineage: Eukaryota > Metazoa > Arthropoda > Insecta > Coleoptera > Scarabaeidae > Cetonia > Cetonia aurata. The sequence goes on along the minus strand of OX421884.1, from coordinate 50,373,896 downwards.
TTTTAAAAAAATAAAGGTCTAATATTCCAAATCATGTTACGCCACACCAAACAGTTACTCTTTGACCGTGTAGGGGGCGCGCTGATGAACTTCCTTTGAGTTTTCAGGTGCCCAATATCTGAAATTTGGTTTATTGACGCTACCAGATAATTCAAAATGGGCCTCATCAAACATGAGTACACGATCCTGTGACTACACACTGTTCTGTTAAGATTTCAAGTAATTGTTCCGAAAAAGTCACACATCGAATTGAATCCTCATAATCAGCTGTTGAAGGACAAGCATTTTGTATTGGTGAAAATTAAATTAATTATTATATGCAGAATTCGATGTAGACTTCGACTTGAAATTTCTAACGGAGCGTTGGGTCATCTGGCAAAACACTGAGGATTTTGTTGCGTTCATGTGCACCCACAGTTTAATGGTGTTACGGCTAGGGACCATGCCATATCGAGGAACATGAAAGTGTCTGCGAAATAATCTTTGAGTCCACATGGTAACATAAATTGTACAACCGCAAATTGAAAACTTCGAAAACTTTAGCACACGCAAAACCTGTAGAAGACTCTAAAGAGGTTCAACAAATCGATCACACACGGCATCAAATCCGATCCAAAGCTTTGGTTTTTGAAAGAATTCATTCCTTTTTTTTAAGTTTGATGAGCAGCAATCATTATTAACAGATGGGCGTTTTGCCTTATCAAGGCTTATCAGTGCTACTAGGTGACATATCGCATTATGCCAACAAATTCATCATCATTTTGTGTTGTTATAATTTCCTTCAACTTCCTCAACTTAAAAATGTAGTAATTTTCTGAGAGTAATCAATATATGTATGACTCACTGTATTTTCTTCCGCCGGCTACTAAAAAATCGATACGTATGTTCCCACATTAGCTTCTTACGTAAGTATTGAAGAAATTCATTCCATTACGTACCAATAAAAATTCTTAAAGCATGAAACATCGTATATGAAAAAAAAAAAAGCTCAGCTGCTGCTGTTCTTAAGCATATGTGGTAGTACCACACTCTTACACCGTAATTTCTTCTGAGACATACGTTTTTAGTGTAATGTAAACGCGAGTCGTGTGCACATGATAGTCAAAGGCAAAGACGGTTTAATTTCGAGACTTTACAGCACGCCATACATTACTTAAGAATAACAGTATTTGCGATCGAACCGAGAAATACTTCTTGTGTTGTATATTACAACTGACTAGATCTTATCTTTTCGTTAGTAATTAGCAACTATAGAAACCACTAATTTTGATTTGTTTTTTTTTATTTCTTTTATAATATAAAATCTCTCTTAATACTTTGTAAAGTTTGTTAATTATTTACCTTGAAATAAATAAGTATTCTAAAAACCCGCCTGCGTCTTGTGGCTTGCACGCTTGGCAGGTCATGGGGTCGCGGGTTCAAATCTCTCACTAGTCAATTGCGATAACCGGTTTTTTCCAGCGTCGTAATAATGATTGAGAGGGAGATTTGGCTCTGTGGGGGGTGCCTGATAAGCATCAATTGCTTAGACTTTATCTAACTCATTACAGAAAAGAAAATTATTACTAAGTTCTATACTTCAAAGTTTTGATTAGCTCGCATCAGGCCAATAAGTATGCGGTTTGATGTTTGATAAATTGAAAATTATGCAATTATATAATAAAAGATCATCTCCATGCATATCAGGTGTATCTGCATTTTTTCAAAAAATTCATTAATGACAACTTCGAGAACGAATACACCTCTTTATATGGAAACAGATATAATTTTCTCAGTTCAACGTACATATGTAGTGGATAGGTAGCGAATTATATTTATATTTGAAAAATAGTCACACCTACATATATGTAATCTTACTGGCCTATCTAAAATTTGCCACGCTCCATCCAATTATTCAAGGCCGGTGAGCAATAACAATCCAAAAGTGTTCATAAAATCTGTTATCCACATTATATCTACAAGGTAACTTATTCTTTTTGCGTTCGGCATAACGAACCGAATTATATAAAACCTTGTTTTTAACGAAATCACTCAACCATTTTGCATTGATCGCACCAGTCTGCTTTAAGAATACAACAGAAAGTTACAAAACATACGTTTAATGTCTATTTTATCTTTGAAATCTTAAAGCCAAGTAATTTTTTGTTCTCAACGTAATGAGAGAGTTTGCAGGAGACTCTAACAAATGTATTACATGCGACAACTGAATCATGTTTTGGTTTCAGATATAATAATAATTAAAAGATCAACGAGCTCATTTTTCAAAGAAATAAATCACATAATATTGTTCAGTATTAGCTTTGGTAACTAGCCCTTACAGAGCATAACAACTAAGCCTATTTTTTAAGGAAAAAAAATCAAAGTTTTCGGCTATGAACAACAAAACTTGAACACAATAAGGTCCGCCGCAAATTAAATACGGCACGGCAAAATGCTTGGATGAATTTGATTATCTGTATACAGAATTTTGATACTGATCAACCAGTTCTACCCATTTTTTACGTAAAAAGAGCAGATGTCCAACTGTTCTCTAACGATTACTGAATATGATGGAAGTGTACCATAGTGTTGAAACCATATTTATTACATTTGGTTCACAACATGGTACTGTGTTGTGGAAACAGTTTAAGTCAACAATGCATGTTGTTCGGTTTAGTAACCAATCGAACCTAATAACATATCACCCAAAATGCCCATTCAAATATTCATTTGACAAACGTACCTGTCTGGATTCCATCACAATTTTCGCTGGTCCATACACATATTGCGGAAATTAAAAACCCTATGTAATGTGAGTCATACCTCATTAGTCAAGAAAAGTATTGACAACAGAAATTCAATGTACAGCACAATTGCGTCTGAACGAATAAGAAAATAAAACTGAACATGCTTGATGGTAAAGGCGGATTTAGGGCTTGCAAGCAATGATCATAGCAAAGCTAAATATATAAAAAGTTGTTTTCCGATTGAACCAGTACCACGTAATCGTTGCTGATTGCAATAAGCTGAAGGGCGTAGACCTTTTGGACGTTAGCATAAGGAGTTCGGGCTTCTCATTGGGTTTTCTTCACCAAAATAGAAATCAATATGTAAATACTTTCTAACTTTACTTCGGAAACATTATCTACCAAATTGAATGCCATAAGGCTCCACGTTAAGTCCTTCTTACTTTTTACTAACCCTTTTTCTAACAGACGAAGAATCAAGTACATTTATTATGCAGATTTTTGGAAAGTAATTTGGCAAATAATTTGCCAAACCGTCTTAGCTTGTGTACGGTATAACCGTTTGCCAAATCATTTGCCCAACCGTTTGCGAAATCATTTGCCAAACCGTTTGTCAAATCACTTGCCAAACCGTTTGCCAAATTGTTTGCTAAAGCGTTTGCCCAAATCATTTGCCAAACCGTTTGCAGAAGATTAAAAGTTTAAAACTGGAATGTTGAAAAGTTCACAAGTTATAAGCATTTTAGGAATATTAAATATCAATACATTTCTGACCACTGTGGGCTTGTAGCAAAATAACATAATACATGCTGCATAAAGCGATACGAAACTTAATACCCAGACCTCGAGAATTTATGGCAAATATCATATTGAACAAAAACTATTGATGTAAGAACTGAAATTTTAAACTGAATTTATTGTTACTCCGTTTATGTTGTTATGTTATACATACTTACGTGGAATAGCATATGTTGTTCAAATAAAGCTTTAATCTACCAAAGCGTGCATTTGTACCAAAATTTTCAATTTATGTTTTTAAATGATTAGATAGCTATGACATATGATATATCATTGTAAAGAGAATTTTTTAGAGTTTTAAAATAGGTAATAAAATTGGGTACATTCCATTTAAAATTTTGTATGTATTTGCTATTTCTAACACATTTGATGCTCAATGATTTTTTTTTCTAAGACATATAATAGGGAATTAGATGTAGAACAAATTTTCTTCTTTAACATATTGTCGCATCTCTAACAATAGCCGAGATATCTGAGGTGACAGCTAAAATCAAACAGACTGTATATATAACTATTAGTCAGGAATAGTTTTTGTGCTCTCCAGATATTTTCCAATTTTAGGTTTACTTAATATTTACTTGTGACAGCTTTACTCGTATTTGCATATCGTACACAAGCTAAGACGTTCTGTTATTTTTTGTTTCTTTGATAGATCACATTTACTAAGACTTTAAGTAAAGCATCATAAATATTGGAAACATCTTTATTTTAAAGCAATCAAGTGCAACCATCGTGGAGGTGAAGTAATTATTATATATCTTACTTAAATTCCAATACCCAGTCGTAATTTACAAGCGCAGAACTTTTATATAACTTGAACCCGTTGGTTTTGCGATTTTGTTTGTGCAATAAATGAAAATCGTCTTTATTGAGTCTTCATTTCGAACGCTTTTTTCTTCTTAAAATCTCATAAGTAACGCATCACGTTACCTCCAAAACAAGAATTACGACGTAACACGGTCGCTGGCGCGGCGGAGTTCTCATAAAGTACAATCAGCCGTGCCTCTCTTCAAACAGATGTTTAATTGCCAAGCGGTCCGATAAGGACGATATCTTTAATTATCTACAAGCACGCACATGTGTCGGAAATCAAAAAATGGAAAACAAAAACGCGACAAGAAATTGTAGTAGGAATAACTTTCGCGTTAACCGAAAATCAAGGCCAACGAACCAAAGAGTAATGTGCTTAAAATGTTTCCAAGGAAATTCTTGACAATTTCTTCCATGTTTTGAATTACACCTACAGAAAATACGCTCATCAGACATATGCTGCTCGATCCCTATTAGTGTATTTATTCGAAAGTCCTTTGAAAAGAACCGGAATCGAAAACGATTCATGCACAACGTATTTACTGTAGACGGTATTAAAATTTTATTCTACATCTCCAATACTGACTTTTTATCAGATATACCTGCGATAATTAGGTGGACACAAACTTTGCAATATTACATACGCGTTCATTAGTCGGATGCATTTCTCCGTAAAAATCCCTGAAGCTCGGGGCACCGCAGGTAAAAGTGACTGCATAAATCAATTCTCCACACTGTGAATTATTTTAGCTGACAGCATGTGAATTCAGGCAATGGGAATTAAAGACAAAAAAAAAATGATTAAAAAGATCCATGTCACCATAGCGAGATTCTGGCATAAACAGCAGCGTTACGTTTTTAATTGAATATTTATGTTAATGTTATCAATTGATATATTTAAACGACTTTATACCTACATAAATGCATACCTATATACCCACTTGAAAGGAACCTCTCTCCGGTAATCTTCATTAATCTGGGGCATTTAGACGTATATAATTTATTCATTCAATGTTGCCGTAAAAGCTACTTATATTTTGCAATTAATTATGGTTATACAGGTGAACTTTAAATCCTACATATAGCTACTGGCATCAATCCAGCAAGTAGTACTTCGTTTTTTAATTCATTAATATGAAAAAAAAAAACTGTAGGCTAATAACACAGACTCACAGGGTATCTATGTATCTCTGATAGGGAATATATGCTTTACCCTAATATATAATGTTTTAGTACAAAGAGACTGAGAAAGGATTTGTTCCTATTCAACAAGTTATTGTTGTCCATCCTCGTACATATCTAATTCTCTGGATGAAGTTATATGTTTCGTTAGTTTAAAGTTTTCTAATTTAATACTACGTCCGGTTTCATTTATATGTTATGCGGTACTCAATAATTTAGACCACCCACATCAATGATATTCTACGTGTCTGACACATTATCGGCTTCCGATTACACCATTTATTTACTCAACACATACTCTCTTACAAGTACCATATTCAATTTTATGAATGTCCTACCTTGCCCTTTAGATTTCGGGCTGATTACGAACGGTTTCCTGGAGCAAATCGTGAATTTATGTTCTATTCTTTAAAAATATTCTTTATCTCTTTAGATATACTATGGAAAGGTAATTTAATAAACATTTTCGCCCGGGGTTCTACTGCGATTGAGACCGTGGAACTGTTCACATAATGACATAGACATAATGACAATGTACACAATTTATTCAGTCTACGCTTGAGATTAGAAATCCATGAATCGCTAAAGAATTGCTCCAAATAAATTAAACTTTCATATAAAATTGGAGTGAACCGCTATATATACTGTATGTTTGTATACATTTTTGAAAAGAAGAATTACCACACATTCTGACGCCTTATTTTGATTTTACGTCAGATCTACCTTTGGCTAAGAAAAATCTACTATTAAATATTTCCAGCAGACTTCTTTTTTTAAATACTCCTCAACCATGTTTCATTGAGTAACTGCCAATGAGAGAATTTAGCTCACATCAGTACGTTGAAGGTCAAATAAGTCCATATATTGACAAGTAAACATTAATCACGACTGGAATGTTTTTTTTTTTTTTTTTTCGTTAATATTTTTAGATATTTGTTTCCATTCGGAAGTTGTAGGCGCTGACATAAATAATTCATTAGTATATGTAGCAGCATTCCTTGTGCATTGCTAGTAACGGTAAACATCGTTGAACCACAATAGTCTAATAAACCTGCTACTGCGCGACTCGTAAATATTAATTTGAATTCGCAGATAATTCTGGTTCTTACAACTAAATAAGCAAGCGATATTGGGGGCTAATGCGGAGTGATCAGTTAAGTAAATTTTATGGTTGTAAAATGATCGAGAAAAAGTGTTTTTCATTCTTTCGTTCGACATAATTTGTTTCCAAAATGTTGAACGATTAATCTCCATGTTTTTGTTCGTTAGGTGTTCTTCCCAACTTTCGGTCCTACTTATCTGATCATGTTCGGTGTGCCAAGTATTTAAATACAAAACTACTATTAAATATATCCATTCCTTTACTTTACCGACATATCTTGGGGTGCTGCAGCGGTCAGTTCTTGGCCCGGTACTATTTCTTCCTTTTATCAACGATATTGTAGAATTTATTCTTTTGACTGAACACTAGTGGTGTGATTTCTGAAGCTGACCCTGCATAGGTGTGTGACCGTGCAGACACCCTCCTTATTGCTCTCTGTGAATGGTTACTTGTAATATACTTCATATTAATATTTCTAAGACATTTTTCATGTCTTTTCATACTCGCCAGTCCTGAGCTGATTACAATGTGGACATTCATTTAAAGGGCCAGTTGTTAACGGGTCAGAACTCCATCAAACTTCTAGGGGTACAGTCGGACGAGTCACTCAATTGCTATTTTCATTGTTAGAAGCTTACAGGGAACTTAAACTCCTCGTGCTATCAAATCACCAACTTCAAATGTGTACTGAACACAGCTTGTTTAATAACATGGTATTATGCTCAGTTGTTCTCCAGAATAACTTATGGGATTCTCTTTTGGGGCATATCTATTCACGTGCATGATGTTTTTGTTGCTCAGAAGCGCATAATTCGTTGTATAGCAGACATCGACGCTACCGAATCGTGCAGGCCATTTAACCTCTGCTTTCCGTATACATTCTTCCTCACATTTACTAATCGAGACAACTTCTCTTTAAACTCATATTTTCGTTCTTATATCACGAGATTTAAATCCAACTTCCGTTTGCCGTTGAATAGGCTTAATATACCCCAAAAGTCTCCCATTTCTGTAGGGCTTCGGCTATTCAATGTCTTACCTAATGTATTAGCTCACTGGAAGCATTTAAATCTGAGCTACGTAAATTTTTACTCCAAAACTTGGTATACTACGTCGATGAATTTTTGGTTGTCCTGCTCGTATTAGTTCAGCTATTTTTATATTTTGTATGTTTGTACTTTCATATTACTTTAATTTTTTTTAATTATATTTATTTTATTTTTGTATTATTTATTGCATTGTATTTTACTTGATATGTCCATTATCCATTTTTTGTATTCTTTGGACGAATAATAGGTCTAATCTAATCCTTCATGTTTTTTCCTTCTTATGGTAATCTTCCACTGCACTTAATCACTTCTTTTTTGGTGTCCTCTTCTTTTTTTTTCCATCTATATCCATTTTCAACACCGTCTTCGTTGCTCTTTCATTGTGTAATCTTGCGACACGTCCTAACCAGTGGAGTTGTTGGGATTTAATAACAGTCGTTAGTGGTGAAAATTCATACAGGTTACATAATTCTTGATTAGTTTGTTTCTACCATTCTTCGCCTTAGAATCCTTCTCCCCCATACATCTAATTTCTTTTCTTCATTTTTCTTCATTTGATTTTAATATAATAATTATATTCTTTCTTGTTATAGCATTAAACAACTACTTTCAGTTTTGATATCCACCAAAATTCGTTATTGTAAAAATAAATATTCTAAAAACACTGCAGAAAAAAAAACATATTTACTTTTTCACTAAAATCAAACATTAAAATATAATTGATATAAATACAGTTCTTTACATGAAGTTTACGTTTAACCCAAACACAATTTACAAGAACATACAAGTATACACTGGTCAGTATGTGATTTCGAATTACGGATCATAAATCCGAATCGAAACGAAAAAGATAATGCAAGATACACAACAGAAACATCTCGCAGCAAATTTTACGACTGAAACAGCAACACTGTTTGGGGAGCGCGGATGTAATTATCCTTCATCAAGCCATAAAATTAAATTATTTTTTGCAGCTGCACCGAATCGGCCAACTATCTCGCTCTCGCGCTCTTTCCGTCGCATGAAATCGATTTTCCAAAGCGTATACTCGAAATCGCTCCCAGTTTATAAACTACAAGAATCGAAAAATAAGACAAACGTCATGTCAAAATATTTAAAACGGTGTACCTGTCCAATTATTGGAGAATTCCTGCGTCGTGGTTCGTCTCTTAGTACGGTTGAGAAGAAAGAAGCAATGGAAATTAAATAAACATTTTCTATAACGTGAAAAATCGATTCAACCCGTCATACTGCTTTTTTCTGCGTTGTAGCACGTAACAGCCAATTACGCCAACTTTACGAGGGCTCTGGCCTTTTTCCGCTTTAACAGGGACACAATAGAATTCGGTATTACACATAATAACGGAAATGAAACAATTCCTTTACGTAATTGACACCAAACTTCTTCGACGTAATGCTCGTCAGATTAATTAAATTTTTTTTCGGACAAATTTTATTGCCGCTCCGTGCTCCGCGTCTGTCCTTATGTGTCTTTATTTACGGAGGATTTTACACTGAACGAGCACATAAAATATCTCCAATTCCCTTTCTGCAATCCTTTCGGTACCCGCGTACGGAGTATGAACTTGTTTACTATAAATTAACAGAAGAAACACATGTAGGTTTGTAACCGTAATATTTTAGCTAATTTCATTTAGTGAAGCAAAAAGTGTGCATAAATTACATTGATGATTATAATTTACAAGAAAAATATATTCCCAGTAGGTATGTTGATATTTGCTAAAACAGTAAAATTAAAGACGATTAATCTAATTTGATTTTTTTTACATGTTTCCCTTCAGATAGGTCATGCACATCTTTACGTAGATAATTTTACTCTACAAACTCACTAATCAAAAGCATTGGACACAAATATTGTCTATAAACAAAAACTTCTTGAACCGTTGAGAAGATAAGCAAATAGAAAGACTTTGTAAGTATTCGAACATAATTTCAACTTCTGGATAATTTACTTTATTCAATAAGGAACAAACTACGTACCACATTTAATAAACATCCAGAGTGTTATTGATAGATTTGAAAATGAACCCATAACGCTATGTCGTTCTACAGCCTAAAAACAAGTATTTACATTTTACAGACCAGTAAGAGACCAATTAAAAGAGCATTTCAAGATTACTAAGGAGTAACGCAATGTATTCATTTCTTGGAGAAACTTAAAGTTAATAACGCACACTTCAAACTAACTTAAAAGGTCACTAGCTCTTTTCAAAAATCTCGACACGCATTACAAGAAACAGATTCCGCGTTGCATGGCAACCGCTAAATAGGTCAAAATTTGAATGACGTTTTAAATTATACATGTGTATAATTTATATGTATTAGGTACACGTAGTATACAAAAAACTAAGTTTTATTTGGATATAACATTTCATCACCATGGTAGAAATATACCAGGTGTGTTCGACAGATTATTTCGCGCAGATTGCACACACATCCGCCTTTGAGTTTTGAAATCGGAAAAGATCCGCCCGTTTTGGTTATGATTGGTTTTGATGTAACTAAATTTATCAAAATGGCGTCAAAATTGGAGCCAGATCATAACCTGGTAGATATATTTGTACAATGCTCATAATACAAACGTTAGTGTTGCATGAATACTCTTATCAAGCTTATTAAATTAAATTAAAAATCAAGGCAAATCCTGGGTGACTCGAGTATGTTGTTTAAAATGTGATAGGTAATTGACGGATTGGTATACGCAGTGGTACTATAAAATAAAAGCCTTTTGGCGTACCAATGCAGTACGGTGAACCCAAGAATCATATAGACTATAGGCGATTGTTACACTTCTGCTTGACAAATATGAAAGGTTTTACTAAATAAATCGAAGTGTTTCGTAAAATATGGCAATGTATCATCAGTATTAATGCCGCTACCTCATTTCCCTGAAATTCCTATACTGAAATGGATTCCGAACCTATCAAGTTCATCGCATTTTATGGAAGAAGGAAACGAACTTGGTTCTTCGACGGGAAAGGTGTTTCAAGATCCAGCTATACCAGAGCCACATTTGATTAGTGAATTAGAGCTAAATGGCCTTATCAGAGATTTGGATTTTACCAAAGAAGAATCTAAAATATTAGGATCGAGATTGAAACAGTGGATTTTTTTTATGGGCCGATTTTAAAACTTATCGAAACCGCCAAAGCTTGTTGGCTACGTTTTATTCAAAAAAAGATAGTTTAGTTTTCTATAATAATATTGATGGTTTAATGTTGGCACTAGGTCACCATCATTCGCCAGAACAGTGGAGACATTGACGGATCAAAATTAACTCTAAAAGCAGTTTTACTTCACAACGGCGACATATCTCCATCGTCACCTATTGCTTATGATTGCTCATTTTAAACAAAACTATGACATTTTAAAACTGATTCTGGAAAAAAATCAGATACATCGCATTTAAAATGGCAAATATATGCAGATTTAAAATTAATGCTCATACTTTTACGATTGCAAACTGACTGTACCAAATATTGTTGTTTCTTCTGTGAATGGGATAGTCGAAGCTATTCAGAGCATTACGTAAAACAAAACTGGCCTTTAAGAACTGGATATACGTTCTTGATGAGAAAAATTTCAAAAGTAAACTACCAGTACCACGTGAGAAATCATTCTATATTGCATATTAAACGTGGTGTCATTAAAAATTTTGTCAAAACGCTACGTAAAGATGGAGCCGGATATGGGTTTCTGAAAAATACATTGTCTAGACCCAGTGAGGCCAAAATCAATGAACAAATTTTATGTAGGGCCTGACATAAGAAAATTAATCGATGAACGCTCTTTCTTATCCAGTCTCACTTCTATGAATAAGAAAGTGTGCTTGGCTTTTGTCGATGCCACAAAAACATTCTTTAGCAACTACAAGCCACTAGATTTTCAGGAAAACATAAAATTAATGTTGAACGCCATCAATCATAAACTAGAATATAATAAGTCATTGAAAATCAATTTTCTACACCCCCATTTAGGTTGCTTTTCGGAAAATATGAACTCACTTTGTTACGATCAGGTGTGCGTGGCGTGCGGACGCAATGTGTGCTCCACCTGATGCAACTTAGTAAGAAAAGCGGTACACACGAGTATGACGCTTGGAGTCGCTGTAATGATTAATAAAAAAAGAAAGATCCAAAACGTAACGATAACTTTATTGTAATAATAAAAAAAAAACAGAAAAACTGGCCACGTGGTTGCTGACTTCTGATATTAGAATTAAGGCAAAAGAAGGAATAGCACGTGGTAACCGAATTCCTGAGATTAATTTAAAAGTCACGCAATTAATCCGTTTCTATAAGTGAATAGTAAATGACTGCTAGTGAGAGCAAAGTTACTGGCAATTAGAAGTTAAAAGAATAAATAGCAACAGTAATGAAATAAAATAAAATAAAGGAAAGCGATTGATACGTTTTAAATAAGATTACTTAGCTGTAGCTTGAAGATGAGCGACTTCGAAGCTTTTGTGTATGCTGAAGAGCAGCACGTGGTTTCTGTATTTCGAGTTAAAAAAGGTCCGTTACGACGGCAAAATTAACTGAAGAGAACAGAGATTACTTAGCTGTAGCTTGAAGACAAGGGGGCTTCGAAGCTGAATGGACAGCACGTGGTTTCTGTGTTTTAGAGTCAAAACGAGTCCGTCACAACGGCAAATTAACTGAACTGGAACAGAGAGCGCGCGTAGCGTGCGGAGCCCTTATAAAGGCTCGGTAAGTACGTACAAAAAAGGACGAATCAATAGCAACGTCCAGAGATGCACAAAGGATCATAAAAAAACGAAGCGTCTAAGAAGTTGGCGCGTAAATGAATGAATTTAAACTAACCAAGTTTAAATTTCGTGGCGCGTAGGTTAAATATTCCCGCGCGAAAAGGAACCGCTAAGTGACGTAACGGTTTTTCTAAAGTCGTAATAGCAATTGCCAGATTAAAAGTAAAGAGAATGAATTTAAAATTGCCTTCAAAATAACGTTTATATCGCTGATGTTGTCTATGATTAAAAAAGCTAAATGAATTATTGAAATCAATGTCATTTTCGATTCAATGCAAAGTGTAACAACTTAACGATGAATATGCACAATGCTTTCACCAGGAAATAGCAGAGTTTGAGAAGCGATATCAGGGTAGATGCGATCCATCTATGCTTGCAGACTTATGTTGATGCCTTCAGACGGCCACTGCGAGGATCACACGATAAAGAAAAATATAAGTTTTTTGTTAAGAAAAGAACATTTTGTGTCGCTGATTTAGTGTATTGTTTAATAAAAAAATATATACGCTTTACTTTATGAAACCTGGCGTGATATGACAATTTTATTTACAAACTCTGATTCAGTTGACGATGAAGTATCATTACATATCGTCAGTTCAGTGAATTTTTTTTTTGTATTAATTTGTTGCATAGTGTAATCTCAGCCTCATTATACGTTAGTTGAAGATTATACTATTCTCTGAGGTAAAGTTTTGCAGTTGAAACGTAAAAATCATATAAATTGTACAAAAACGTAAGCTAACTTTTTAGAAACTTCGCTTATCAACGAACCACCACTGATGATAATTATTTTGAATGAATAATAAATTAAATCGCATTTAATTGAAAATTAATATCTTCTTCTGAATAGGTGCGAAAACTTGCGTGACGCCGCAATACTGAATGTGAATGTGAATTAATGTGAGTTGTTAACATTTGCCGCCGGTAATTATTTATTAAAAACGATGCCTAATCGATTCCCATATAATCGTAACGATTAAAATCTTACGTGATCCTTAAAGCTGATAGATATCTCATGCCAGGTATTTTTAATACCTGGTCCATTAACGGTAAAGTGTAGTTTTTTCTCGTATCTTTACATGTTTCCACGTCGTTCAAATGGTCGCGCTACCATAACAATTGACATTTCTTTGGCGGACGTAAAAACACGTTGAACTTTGTAATTCAAATAATCTAAAGAAAGACTGAGAGTGTCTACTAAACCGAGACAACGCTAAAAACAATTCATCGAATAATTAAGCATGTAACGATTTAATTATCGGCGTACGTGAATGTACTTACTCTCCTACTCTAGGAATATCCCGCAGACGCGCAAACATAAATGTGTCCCTCTCCATGCGTGGAAGAGACATTATCGCCGCCTTATTTGAGCGTAGGCCGGCTTGCCGCGTATTGGAAATTAATATTCATTCATTATTCATAGTCACGAATCAGTTGTTTTTATCATTGCTGCGTCTAAATTATCACTTACGAGCAGGTATTCTTTTTTTGCAGCGGATGCTTCTGATGCGAACGATTCTCCTGCGCATCTCGTATACAATGTTGCACGGTAATTATAGTCACAGCAATTAATTGATACCTATCGTGAACATCTACGTTAAACCTTATACGAAAGAAAGTACGCTACTAGTTTTTTTTTATGCATTAACCCTTAACATCTCCATCACCAATCCATATTGATGTAAGTTCAGCGAACATTCCACAAAGCTGCTATTGAATTCAACAGCTTCATGCAATCCTAAAGTTACCGAATTAATATGTATATTATTAATTATATCTAAACAAAATTTTCAACATGAATTACAGTAAGTGAAAAATAAATTGACTTTCTGTTCCATTTAATAATATTCATCATAAGAAGATTGGTCGAGCACAATCATTAAATTTTTTTAAATTTTTAAGGTGACTATGTCTACACTTACACCTGGAACAATAGAAAGTAATGTGTTGCGCTCGCATCATTACCCCTTCTCATCGCTGTAAGCCAATCAACTTACTCTTTGTTATCGCACTATGCTATGTAGTACGGTACAGACCAGGGGTCGGCAACCTATGAGACGCAGTGCAATTCTCAGTGGCACTCTACACCAGCGTTGTCAAGTCTTCTCAACTAAAAGCGGTAGACGAAAGTTATAATATTGTGCTATTAAACGGTATGTTTGAAACTACAGCTAAAGAAAGGTCCTCGAAATACAAAATTGTTATGGGCAAACTTTTGCCCACTTTTGAATCATGTTGGTAGATTGGTTTGGCACACCACGGCTACAAGGTTGCCTACTCCTGGTGTAGACCTACAACAAGACAACTCCAAACACAGTTATTTAAAGCGTTCTTGTTGGAAGTGTTTAATAATTTGCTCCACATAATATAAAAGGACATTCATCAGATAATCTGATTGCAGTCTTCCATTGGAACCTGTTCTAAAATAAAGGAATCATCATCAAATATTAGCATCAAGTGCATTATATTTTCGAAAGACCTGTTTAATAAACGAAGACACTTTTACGCTAACCTTAGTCTTTTGCGGTCGTTGTCCATGCTATACACTTCTTGGTTTCCGAGTTGAAACCGCGTCCTGGTACTTCACACTTGCGTGGGTCACCTTCAAGGCTGCTTCTTTCGTCGCTGTTGGCCTGAAACTGAAGAACTGACTCATAGGGATGGGTTATGGCGGGTAATGCAACCATTACCCGCCATAACCCATATAATGGTTGCATTACCCGCCATAACCCATGTAATGGTTGCATTACCCGCCATAACCCATTCAGTTATTATGATGTTTATGGATTTCAATGGATTCTGGGATTTTGCCGTTATGACAGTGAGGATTTCGGGATAGGATTTGGACATAGTTAAATTGGATTTAGTGGCCGGTCTCCAACCTATCCTCAGCAAGTGCAGGTCCAGTTACGCGCAACGCCCGAATAAAACGCTCATGTTTTGCAACACGAGTGCCCACGGAACGCTGTTTTACCATGGAATTCGGTAATTTCGGTTGTGTTTGGGTAGGATCCTTCCCATGTGGTCAATGACACCATGGATGTAGAGGAGATACGCATTGAATTGGTAGGGAGTGGTTTATGTTATGGATATGTTGAATATATACGCTGGATATAATGTCTAGGATAGTTGCTTTGATTATGATTTCGGTAACATGGGACAGTTCTCGTTATAAGGAGTTAGGATCGGCTATGACAAAGGTACTAAGGAGTTTATCGCCACGCTCCTCTGAGCCGGATATTGGCGTGAGAGGGCATTTAATAACGGTCGGAATTCGTAGCTTTGCGGTAGAGGAATACTCCAACGAGCCGTCAGGGCGACGATTCACTAAGACGTATAAGGAAGGAAGAGTACCTTCCGAGTCGAGTTCCATGGTGAATTTAATGGAACTGTGTCGGGAATTAAGGAATGTCACGAAGGTATCTAAAGAATCTCGTTCATGTGATCAGTTTACGAAGGTGTCATCAACGTATCTAAACCAGCATTTCGGTTTCTGGAAATAGGAGATTAAGACTTGTTGTTCAAATGCCTCCATAAAAATCTTACACTACAACAAAAGAGGGAGGAGAATTCATATTTCCACCAAAAATTTGCTTACTCTGAAATAACAGCTGTGGAATTGGATAAGTGTAAACCAACTCAGCTAAGTATAAGCTTACCCGTGCAAACTAGAAGACGTTTAAATTACAAAAATATTCCGCTGTAAGTTACAATAGTTTTAGGATACCTACTGCGCGAAGAGCCCAATTCAAATGCATTATTTACATTATCTGTTTAAGGGAAATATCAGATTATGACAGAGAGATTATTTATCGTTAAACTACTTTTCTTAGATCATTTTCTTCTGTAATTGTCAGTAGCTCATGTATGCTTTCACTGATGTTTGATATTTTAAAAACTTATTGAGCCACATTTTCTAAATAGACAATTTAATGCTTCTATTGCAACTTTAGATTTTTATAGCATACATATCACGTATGTATATAAATATGAATGCCACAATAACATATGGTTCCAATTAATTTACTATGTCGTGACCCTGCATTCTACGATCCGAACTAGACTAACACGTAATTAATATAATTAAAATGTTCCTAAATATAGATCCATGATAAAAATAAAAGATTCATAACTATCGAAAAACCCTTGGCAATTATCTTAAAATGTACAATACCCGCAGTTTTGCGTATCCGCATTCTGAGATTGAGAAACATCCAGAATTAACTGTACTGGTATTTACGCTTTGTGTATCTTAATTGATCAATCTGCGAGAACACATAATATATCTCTAGGTCAACATGTCTGAATGGAGATGCATTTATTGCTTTTTTTACGTATGATCTTACCGGACGTTTAATGTCAGTGCTACACTATTTTATTGCGTGAATTCAATTTAGTGAATATGTATTTCATACTGTACGTATGTATGTATGTCCCACATTCGTCGCTGTGCGACCTTGATATTTCAAAAAGCGTTGCTTTAATTGAGGAATCCGCTACTTATAGTAGGTAGCTATGTGCAACAATTACGGCGCTAATCACCGTCATGGAGTAGAAGAGTAAGGCACTATATAGAAGAATCGACTACTGCGTGTTCTTTGAATGATCATTATTCAAATCGTTAAGTTAATTAATTGTCCGTGCGGCCGCGTCTGCAGAAACTATATCCAATAGCTATTAATGCAGATACGTACCTATGCTCTATGCAGACTTTTATGACAATTAGTTTTTAATTTTCAACGGCCTTGTATCGCAACATGGAATGTAATAATCATATAAGCCGTTCGCTCTTAATAGGAGGTTGGCGCAATTGATGTACGCATTGTACGCCTTTTCAAATAATATTTTGCAATGACGGAACATAAATCGCGAAATCAATGGAGTGTAGCCACGATTCAGTAAAAGCACACTCGCACAGCAAGCTTACAATAGTGACATCTCTATCAATGCATTGGAGTACGCTCTTTACTATATGTATAAGCGTACAACATACTTTAGTAGCAAAAATAATCCCTGACCTGAAGATATCTTATTCTACAATTACCAGCATAACCAATAAATATTTGATTGACGTAACGCATGCTTAACGTACACGAGCCAATATCGTATCTATTTCAACCTGCCGATATTACTATAAATGCCTCTGAAATAGAAAACAGTAAACATTATTCGATAAGCTGAATAAGCACCATAATACGCTCGCTATGTGCAACACAATAAATTGTCACAAAAAGTTTAAGCAAGAACATTAAATTGATCACATATACTGTGCGGTAAATGACAATAAAACGAACTAATACAGCCTGAAACGAAAAGTAATTCAAAATAGTTACAATTTTAAAAGAAAAACAGAAACTGTAGGAATATCCAAAAATTACAACAGCAAGACAACTTATAAAAATATTTTACACAATTGAGCGTTGAAATTTGAGTTTTTATAGTGCACAATTTCTGAATGAAATGTACATATCAAAGAATAATTAGAAGGGTGTGTAATCAATAATCTAGAAGCAATAACATATTATCTGATTGTAAATATTCTATACCACATATCCACCTATTTAATACTACCGAATCTTATTCGCTCGTGTAAAATAATAACTAACATTGAAAATGCCCAGTGGGAAAGCAAAATTAATTGCCGATGTCTATTTCCAGTAGACGACGCCCTTGGCTAAACGTAAGAAGATATTTATTTGAAATGTATGTTATGTACTTTAATAATAGACCTGCTGATAGCGTGTCGTTTATTTTTAGGAAAGATTCCGCTACTTGTTCAATTATAAGGAACAGAAAACGTGCACGCCAAACAACTAATTGTAAGAAAATTTCCCACAGATATAAATAACATTCCAAATATTACCTAAAGTGCTTGCGGCGGTTGTTAATTAAGATTGAAGCTGTTGATTATCTGCCATTAACAAATAAATGTGCCTTACGAGATTAAGGTGAAAAGAAAATAAACTTAAATAAAACACGTTTTTAGCTTATTTCATGTTCTTGTTCACACATTTCTAGGGTGCATTAGAACATTCCCAAAATACAGATTAGTACTGCCCAATGGAAAAGAAAAAGATTGAAAAACATTGACAGCTATTTAATGAACATGATAACATGAAAGATAGTTTGGAGTAATATCTTAGTACTTACTTGAAAGATACTGTTTGAGAATTCTTTAGAAATGCTTTTTTAATAGTTTCTCTATTAAAAAGTGACCAACAATTAAGTAAATTTTTCTCATTCTTCTTATTTTAGATGCATGCCTTTTCCTGTTAAGTATGAAGCTTGTGGAGTTGTGATCACTCTTTTACCGCGACTTTGGCTCTCGATTTGTTTTTATCCTTTGTCACTGTTCTTCTTATATAATTAATACAAGGCGTATAATTTTACTTTCGCTAAGTGCGAAATACCGAGTATGGAAGCATCTCGTACTCGTACTTTGAACGGTTGTCAATTACAGTACCTCTATATAATATTTACCACGTGAATACATCGAGTAAATATTACATGGCTGCGTTTACCGAACACAATTTACTTTGAGTAAGCATTCCAACGGTTATGAAACAAGCGTAGCGCCATCTTTAGGACCATTTTTGTAGGATTACATATTTATGTAGCTAAACCAACTATAAGTTTCATAGTATTCTTACTATATAGGTATAAAACTTTGCTATGACACAGTTTCAGATAATCAACAAACAGTTTAATGTGCTGATATTAAACCGACAATACCGTACAATACTAGAAATTCTTACTACAATTTCCGTCAAACAGGAAACTATAATTTTACTATACGGATTTTTCTCTGACCAGTAACTCCAAAATAATATCTTTCTACCAGTGCCTAGAATTCACAGTTGTAGTAATTGTGCTATTATTTTTTGTGCTTTGGCACCCTTCTCACCTTTCTTTAAAAATATTAACTTTATTTCGTTATACAGTGTAAGTTTTTTAGAACCTATCACAGGCCAACTTTTTATTTAAAAGGATAGACTAATAGTTACAAAAGCAACTCTATAGAGAATTATAGTCGCCGTCACGATATTTTAAAATGACCTCAATTCGTATGTACTAATCGCCTTATAAGAGTTCACTATTATGCTTACCTGAAGGATAAAATGTTTACCGTATTTGTTTATAGGGGGTACTCCGAAAAATTTAAAAGGTGCTACAGGTGCTGTTTTAAATAAAATCAGTAGTGAATATATTGATTACTGAAGTTTTCTGATATACATGAACATTTCACTCGAAGGATGATGATACAAATGTATGTCGCAATGTGTTCATTAGTTTAAATATAAAGTGCAATAAAAAATGTAATTAAAACCCTTAGTCCCTTTTAAATTTTTTGGAGTACCCCCCAATAGAGAAATACTGTAAACGATTATCTTTCACAGGTAACCACAATAGCGAACCCTTATAATCCGATTAGTACGAATTGAGGTCACTTTAAAATATCGTGACAGCGACTATACTTAAGTAAGGAAAATTGACAAAGAATTTCATTGCAGTATTGCCAAATATCCCGGCAGTTACCAAATAGATATTTTTGTAAATGGTAACACTGTATTTTTTAAAATAATTGGTAAAATTTCAAAATTCTCAATAAAAAATGTTATAGAGATTTCTTTTTTATTTATTTATTTTTTCTTTTTTGAGGAGAAACTGAAAAGAGGCCCATACAAAGTGATAAGCGTTCAGTAACTGCATGATGATAATTGTGATGATTTTTCGAGAAAAAGAGGCAGCAGCTTGATTTAGATCTTTTGTAAACCAGGTTTAGAATTTTTTGTAGTGACGGAGAAAGCTTTTATTTAAACGGTGTGGTGGTAAGTAAAATAACCCTAGAATTACCGTATGATACGGGATTTACAATAAAGAAAACACTTAAACTTAAAAGGTAAAGCTTATTTATAATTGAAAACAAAGAGAAGGTAGAAGTGCTACGCCAGACATGCACAGTACTGTTTCGAATTTATTACTTCTCGTCAGCAGGGCACAGGCGAGACACAATCAACAACACTCAACCAGACAGCTAAAAGCATTGCTGACTATAAGAAGTAAATGAAAAAAGTACAGTAGCTACTAAGCAGTAGTGGAGTACAGGCACAGCCTTCGCCTAGCAGAGTGCACCATACACACTGGCGGCGATTGCTGTGCCTGTATACCACTACTGCTTAGTAGCTTTGCTATTACTGATGTAGAGACCACCAGACATCTTACCTTCCCGGGTTGATGGCGTTGTACTTTTTTTTATTTACTACTTATTTATAATTATTTTGCAATGAACTTGAGCCGTTTTTTGATGAACTACGGTTAACAGAAAGAAGATCTCTTTACTTTCAACACGACGGGGCAACACCTCATTTCACACGAAATGCAAGGAGTTATCTCAACGAGCTGCGGCCAAAAAAGCTAAGAGGTAGAATGGGTCCAATTGAACGGCCTGCTAGGTCAACTGACCTCGCTCCATTAGACCATTTTTGTGGAGTTTCTTAAAAACTAAAGTTGGCGTTACTGCTCCGAATCTGATGACCAACAACAATTCATTAAGTGAGAAATCAACAACACTACACCCGAAATGTTAAAAAATGTTAGTCATTTCTATTGTTAAGCGGATTCAGTTTTGTAGACTGCAAAGATGGCACCAATGTGGAGAACAGGTAATTTTTAATCACATTAGATATTATTGTTTACATTGCTTTTATTCATAAATTTATTATTTTCTTTTACAAACGTATGCTATTATTACTGAAAAATTATTACTTTAGTAATTTTAGTTTATTTTTTACCAGTTGCCCTAAAATAGCGGGTCCAGCTAAAAAAAAATTGTATAATATTTAAGAATTTTGAGTTTTTCCAAATTATTTAAAAAAAAAAATACAGTGTTGGCATTGCGAAAACACCTCCTATTTGGTAACTACCGGGATATCTGGCAACACTGCAATAAAGTTATTTGTTAATTTTTCTTAGCTAAGTAATCCTATACGATTTTGCTTTAGGAAGTACCAGTCTATACTATATACATCATATTCGCTTTTGTTACTTGCTTGCTTTTTGTTTTATCAGTATTTATTTTCATATTAAATGTTGTTAAATCGTTCAGCATGTTAAATTACAATAAAGATTTTTCTCAATATTTAGTAATACTGCGGCATCACCATTTGTATTCATTTTGTTTGTTTCAGTTTCGAATATGATAATTTAATTTGTTACGTTAATTCTCAATTTTATCAGTGCCATTATCATCTAAGAAAACAAAATAAACATCAGGACAAGTCCTTCGCATTGATATTCTTTTGCTGTACCAGTTCAGCTGTCTATCTCTGCTTTCTCTTTGTTCCTTTCCGGGATCTCTTCTCTGTTTATTTTGCATTTTACGTCTAGTAGTACCCATGTATTTTGTTCGTCACTCAGCTAACCGCTTGCAGAATTTTTAATTTTCTTACAATTATTACTTTTCATTAATTTTTTGATATGTTATTTTGTTATTTTACCAGCCATTGTTTGGCGAATTATCCTCTGTACACCCTAACCTCAAAGAATTATTCCGTAGTGCGGATTAATTCGGTAATTTGTTCATTTAATTTAGCGACCAACCTATAGGAAACCTTAGCAGCGAGTCCGGATATCTCCCTCCGATATATCGCACATCATCGAAGGATTTCCTTTGATCATTTGATACATTAAGCATACCGCATCCAATTTTGTAAATTTAAATCTTTGGTTCAAGTTTTGTTTATCTGTCGGGCTACCTAAAAGGTTTCTTAATGTATTTCGCAGAGTAAGTGTATGTTCATATTTATTGAATCTATAAAAATGCCATCTATATCTTT
Source organism: Cetonia aurata (assembly GCA_949128085.1). NCBI lineage: Eukaryota > Metazoa > Arthropoda > Insecta > Coleoptera > Scarabaeidae > Cetonia > Cetonia aurata. The sequence continues at coordinate 50,351,604 of OX421884.1, read as the reverse complement.
CGGAATTCCGTGGAGGGATAAGTTAGCAAATCTTTCTATCTATTCTTCTTATCTTCCACTAATAGTGAGATAAAGGTAGTGGCGATTGCAATGGATTTTAAATGTGACAAACGAAACGTGCAATAGGAAAGAGAGGCTTGAATCATAAAGTGTGGCACAGCACATGGTGATATCGGACATAGTATTAAAACCTTGAATTAGTGAAAAAATGTAACTTCACTGAGAGAAATAGACACATATGAAACCATATATATGAAAACATGCCCCTTTCCATTATTCTATGATAAATTGAGGGAATACAGATGTCCTCTCTCACACATTCATCTTTATTTCTTGGTATTTCAGCAAGTAAAAGTAGGTGTTAAGAAATATATCTTTTTAGAATAGCGATAACGATGCCTTTTTAGAGATTAAATCCTTTCATAATTTATTCGTTAAAAGCTTGAATAGACTATGAAATACTAAATATCAGACTTTTTCCTAGTTTGTTTTCTCAAAACCGCTGATAACACATTTCGTACTCGTGAGCGGCATGCGCATATATTCCGCAAATCTATTCGATCGTAGGTATATTTAATGTGAATTATCTAACGGCCTGTAAAACCAGATCGTTTCTGTATAGGTGTAAACACCTATGAATGAGCGACGCCACGTCCATATACAACGTACTGTCTTGTCAGAATACAACCGCCCAGTAACGTACAACTTCGCGCTTTTTACGTAACGTAGAAGTCGCAACGGTGAGTGCTGAGCCGTACGAGTGCGTGCACCTGCAATATCTGACGCAACGGCCATAAACGCACAGGCCGGCCCGGTCGACCGCTTCGAGATTTATCGGCAAGCGTGGAGCGACGGGAGAGCGAACTAAAGGCAAACCCTAACCTAACGCAAACGTCTTGTAAACGTCGTAATGTATTATTTACGGTTTCCACTCCGGTACCGGAGCTCTATTTACATAAATATCGAAGGTCACGCGGATAAATAATAAACGGACTCCTATGATTTATCGAGTATTGTCATCGCAAATTGAATGGAATTTAATGGCGTTCGGCGGAGAAAGTGCTGCCGCTAAACTGTTTTATGGAGTAGTTTGAGAGAACGCCGGCTGCCTTATTTGTCTATATCAATATTTTGATAAAATTGTATGTAAAGTATCTATTAAACGATAATATGTAGACATAAACACCAAATATATAGTTTGTAAGACTTGTACGCTCCTTCCTAAGACTTCACAGTTTGTCATTCGTTTCGAACACTTAATATCATCATCTCATACGGAATTGACTAATGAGCTTAAGGAGATTCGGACATTTAGAAATTCCGAAAATGCATTTCCTTAATTATTCTCTTATTATTGTGTTCTTGTTATAATCAAATTAAAATTAAATGGTTCTAATCTGGTATTGCTTATACAACGGGAAATATCTTAAATTATCTTTTGAGAATATCAAACCAACTTTTATGCTTATTTTTTCCTAGTAAGTAAAAGGATGTGTTTAGAAAACGACCTCGATACAACATAACTGCATCGGGTTTTTGCATAGTGTTAGTTCAAAAAGTTTAACCGAACTCGAAAGAAGGAACATCTATACAAAAGAAAATGCAAAATATAATAGCAAGCCTTCAAGTTTAAGTGTCTAAATTAATATTAATGAAGCCGAATATCCAGCTTTTCAGCTTGCAAGAAGAATATAAAATACAACGTCACAGCTCCAAGAGGTAATTGTGATTAAGAAACCCATATTATTACTAGTAGAAGGATTATTTGCAAAAATTTGAAGCTATTGAAAGAAGAACAGAATTCGACTAACAATAACTCAATAAGAATACATATTTTGATTTATTTTTATATAAGAAAAATGTTATATATAACTTGACCAGTCCTCTCGTCAACTTATTTGACGATTGACAGTAATTATTGCTCACGACCAAATATTGACCAATCACATAACGTTTATTTTCGAAATACACAGGCAGAATTCAGCAATAAAACACCATTACACGCAACAGAAAGTGCGTTGCATAGCAGCCACTAAGTAAGTCAAAATGGGAAACATTTTGACGTATTAAGTTTTTCTTCTATTATTAACTCGGTTGATGCTGATACTCGCCTAACGGCTCCTGTTGGAAACTTTCACCCTCGTGTATGATAAGCGTCATTCTGCTCGTTGCAGAATATACTGTTATATTTTGTTTTGATGATGACCTTACTTACTTCTCAGATAAAAGGAAAACAAATTGAAGATACTTCGTTACACCGACCAAGAAATATTCGCCATTACTTAACATATCACGCCTGCAAGATACTTGTAATACCAGATACTGTTAAAGAAAGAGACAATCAAAGTGAGAGCTAAATTATATCGTTAAAAGTAAATATCATAATCCCTGTCTACCTAAAAGAAAGTGTAGAGAATGCAAATAATGTCTATATATTGTGCACTATGACTTTTCACTGGTTTTTGTTTCTTCCAAGTACACACCCTTCCGATCTTGTCAATTCTAGCTTGGTCCTCTAGATCTCCCTCTAGATGCTCCCATTTGCCATACAATCTTTATCGGTCTAACGCTTTGCATTCGAATTAAATGTCCAAATGTTTCTTATAGGGTCGCGTCTAGTAATGTCTACTAACCTTCTTAAGAACTTCATTTCTACGGCCTGGAGTATGATTTTATCGTGTTGTTAGTGATCAAGCTTTCACAATCCAAGATCAGCGCAGGGGGGAAAACTTTATCAAATATTCATTTTTCACATTCAATCTTATTTGAATTGTTATCTTGCTATCCAGACTGCGATAAATGTTTGAAGCGCTCTGAATTCTGTTATTTGTCTCCATTTCTAGGCAACCGTCACGCTGCAACCAAACACCCAAGTATCTAAACTGTTCAACTTATTCGATTTGCTTCCTGTCAATAACAATATTTATGCTTCTATTTTCCCTGCTTATCATTCAGATTATGTTGTAAATCATTCTCAGTCTTTGTGGATATAACTAAATCATCCGCAAAAGCATATTCGGATATGAATACAGGTTTCAAGTTTCAAGAAAGTTTTTTTGCACACGTCCTTGATAATATGATCTACCAGGATGATGAAGGGTGCCGAACTTAGAACATTTCCTTATCTAACACCTTCTGTGTTTTTAAAGAGTTTGGACTTCATATGCTTTAGTTGCACATAGTGTTTTTGGTCTTCCTATACAAATTCGCTATTGCTTCTTCCAGATGTTTATACATTCCCCTTCTTTTTAGGCTGTTCCATGTTATTCTTCTGGGCACTGAATCAAAAGCTCTTTCTAACTCAATAAAGGCCAAACATGCTGTTGAATTTTGTAGATTCAGTTTCTCCGTAATTTGTTTCAGCGTAAAAATATGGTCGGCCTAAGCTGAAACGACTTTGAGCCTCGTCTAATTGATGCTCTATTTTCTCTTGTAACCTTTTTTCCAGCATTCTTTCATACGTTTTCTCCACTGTACTCAAGAGATTCCTATATAGTTTCCGCAATCTCCTGTATCTCCTCTCGTTAAAAGTCCTTATTGAAATAATGGAAATTCTTCTACTTCCTTAGATAGAAATTACCAGAAACAAAGAATGTAGGTCTGATAAACATATTAAGTGCTGTATGCATCGACAATGAAACAAGTTGTGGTGTTTAAGCACTAGAAGCAAGAACGACCATTAAATTTACAGTTGCATGGTTAATTACGAAGAAAGTAATCTTTTTAAAATCGTTCGATTCCGAAATATAAGGTTATATGAATAATTTAAAAGACACAGTTCTTTGGTTGTAGTTTGTAAAATTAAGAAAAGGGAATTTCATTCACTTTTGTTTTGGGTTTCCTATTAACATTTTTTCATAATTCCTCATTATCCTCAAAAAACATGTAGAGAAACTGTCGTGGAGCTTATGGATAATCGATGTTAGCCCTGGGGATCGCCTGCAAAAGGGTACCCGTTTTTACCCGACTTTATGATGTTTCTCTAAATTTAACGAGGACTGCTCACGATGTAAACTCCATGGCCATTTACGTGGATGCATTCAGAGGGCAGAAAGGGACAGGGATCGGTATGTATTCCAGGGGTAGCCACCTTCAATTTGTTGGCCTCTCGGAAATGGGCTGTCTGTTTTCCAAACAGAAGTGGGAGCACTCAACCTTGAGGCAACCAAAAATGACTTCTAGACTGATGCCGGAGTGCCACAGAGTTGTCGTACTGATCTTTGAAAGGAATAAAGTCACGATTAGGTGACTTAAAGGACATAACGATAATCTGACCAACAACGAAGCGGATCGTCTTGCTAGACGTGGGTTCGGGTTAATCCTACACGGCCCTGGACCATTTATGAGGTCTGCCATACCTGCCTTGTGCGACCAAATTAAAACTGTTACCCACAAGCTGTTCATTAAAGCCTTGGATGACAACAACGCATACCGTCTTGCCAGGGGTACTTTATGATATCCCGATAGGCAAACGCCATCAAACCATCTGAGAATGTCCAAAGAGAATCTCCGCTTAGTGTGAGGAATTCAGATCGGCTACTGTCAGTTAGTAGCGCACTTTTTTAAGCTGCCATTAGAAACCAGTCCAATTTGCAGGGGTTACCAACTGGAGGATGAAACGGCTGAGTATACTATCTGCGACTGCCTTGCCCTATCATCCATCAGGAGAATCACACTTAGGGACGTGCAGCTTGACGTCACCACCGTTAGAAAAACTCCCTTTAGGAACGTTCTAACGTTTGTTAAGACAATAAACTGGTCGACAACTTAGGTGGAGCAACATTAATGAAGGAAGCATAATAGGCCTAATGCTGTCTAAATGCCGTGGCAGTACACCTACACGCCAAAAAGTCGGGAATCGAGAATTCTTAAGAACGTAATTCACCACCTCCACTACTTATAATTTGACGAAACTAACGTTAAAAAAATACACAGAAACCTTTCTTGTCTTCAGAAAAAAGAAAAGATATTCCTACACCCAAAGCCTTAAAGAATCCATGTCGATAAGCATATTTTTGCAATATCATATTTCATTTCTTAAAAAGCTATAAATCTATATTGGTGCGGAACGGAGAGATTTATTGTCCAAACAATGGTTTAAGTTTTTATCATCATTATTTTATGTAGCAGCCTAGTGTGAAGAATCGTATTACTTGTTTCCCCTTTTTTATTATAAAACCTGAAGAGATTTAGAGCTATTTATTCAATACAGTATCGGTCAATGACTCATCATATGTTTAAGATTATAAAAAGTTTAATTTTGATAAGATTGTCCATTACATTTAGGTATTTTTTTCAATAATAAACTATCTATCCACAAAGAAAGCTTTAATTACTTTTTTCAAGTTTTGAGATAATAAAAAAAGACCCGGACATAAGATCTAAACAGTAATTAAAAAAATACATTTCAAATAATCCCCAGCGTGTGACCAAGTCGCTACACAAAATTTATTAACTCCAGTAATGAAAATCGATTTCTAAAAATTTCACGCTTTAAGAACAACATTTATGTCCTACATACACCCGAAAATGTATTGCTTAATTTATATAAGGATGTATTATGTGGTTACTAAATTAATGACATTGTCAGTGGAAACAGTTGTTAGTATTTATATATGACGCATTTGTATATATAGTATATAAATACATTTTTTTTTTTTTGATTTTCTCTTCAAGTGATTGTCAGCATATATTTGGTAAACCAAAAAGTCCATATAATGTTTTGCATAAATAGGTACAATTTAATAAATAAATGTGCAAAATAGAGCAATAACACTCAGCATTCTCTCATTTAAAATTCTATTTATTAACATAAATTGAATACAACATCAATTTTTCTTATTTAGTGAATTTGCGGAAATAGGAAAGTATATAATTGCATTAAATTGGGTCGAAACTCTTTACAATGTATGTATAAAGTAAACTCTATGTTATATATAGGTATGCACATGTATTACAAGAACGTAAGTTGCAGTAAAATTAGAATTACATTGTGCTGAATAATAGATAAATAAACTTGTACTGTCACTCTTTTATTGCATTTGTTATTTGTACTGATTCATAAGATAAGATATACACAATTACTAATACTAAATCGATTAGAAAATGCGGAATACAAATAGCAAAGTGATATAATCTAACTTTATAGAATGTAATGCCAACTGGAATCGGTTTGTTTCTTATTTGCACGATTTTGATCAACAGAAGCATTTTTACTGACTGTAATGAAATGATAATAAGAAAAGAAAGTGCTACTATTACTCGGAAAGTGTATTATCTTATAATCTAATGCAAAGCTCAATATATTCCCACGTAATTTTACTATAGTTTAAAAGTATTTAAATCATACCTAGCTCAGAATAATGTCCTAAATAAGAGACAATTTGATTTCCTTTTTGTTTTGTAGAATAATATTTCAGATGCAAAAAAAGGCATCAATATTTAAAATAAATGATAGAATGTTATGTATTTAGACAAAGTCTTAAACTTGATTAATTTGCTGTTCATGTTTCGAATTTGTAAAAAAAAAAACCTACTAGAAATGTGTACATAACATATTATTAATACTTGATTTAATTATCTTAGATATATTGACAGATCCAATTTTAATCATTAATTTAAATTTAAGTGAAAGGGTGGATCGCGAATAACACATCGGCATCCAATTATATACCATATACTTTCACAAAAAAAAAAACCGGAAGAGGATTTTTACTACTTGCTTGTATTAGTTGCAGTACATTTCCTCACATAGAAAACTCATTTTAATTATAAAAGTATACATTATTTATTTTTTACTTCAAATAAACACGTTTTTGACAAAATTCTGCATATAATTACATTTGTACCTGCTTACGGAACACATTCCGATGAAGAAGTTTCATCTTGTTACCAAAAATAATCCTTTGAAAGTCAACAAGCTCGCTCTAATTCACACTTAATTATGGTTGCATTTTTTACGATTCACAATTCGCCTATTACCTCTAGCAAACCTAGTCAGAAAGAAAGAAACGGAACCCGTTAGTCTGGTTTTGCGAAATCTGTTATTTTCTTTAACATGTCATGTTTTTTTTTTTCAATGATTCGTCGTGATCCAATAACTATCTTTGTTATTTCACAAAAGAATGGAGTCAAATTTGCAATTTGTAAACTTACATCTATGTGTGTATCCATACGCATGTCCCAAAATAAGTTGCAAGACCGTTAAAAGTTCTTTAGGTAAGAATTAATTTAAGTATAGTAGAATGTCATGTAATATCTAAAAGAATCAGTACAATACAGTTATGGACTACATTACATACCGATAGGTGACTCTAATTTCTAAAGGTGTTAGAGGTATGTAGGTTTTTTTTTTAATAGAACCATCACCAGTGCATCAATGGAAACTTTCTATTAATTATAGATTACATGCTTATGGACATTCAATAGAAAAGTATTCTTGGTAATTCTGACCAATTCTAGTCAGTAAAAAAGGGTTTATCGTTTGTTGTGTTGTTGTGTTCAATTACATTTACGAATGCAGATAAAAAAGAGGTTGGAAACACGCCCAAGAACAAACAATACTGTAATGTGGGTATAAAGTAAAATAATGAAGGTCAACATTGTTTATTACTTTCTTAAGCCCATGGGAAACCTAGCATTTGGTGTAGGTATTACTTATGAAAAATCGATACTCTTGCCTAGTATAAAGCCAAAAGATTTACTTTTGAAAAATCTGAAATGATTCTTTATCCTTATCAGACACACAAGGTATTCGGTTACTCCTCGCTACATAATTTTATTAATTCGGGTCAATTGTTTTGGAAATTCGTGGATTTCTATGTTCAATCAAAAACCGAATGAATTAAAAGAAAAGATCTAATATCTATCCGTGCTTCAAAGAAATATGTAAATGTGAAGGAAATGTGATGCAGAGGCATATGTTCATGATACAATAAATTGTTAGACTTTCCTCATATACATGGTTTCGTTTGCGTCTAATTCCCTCGAAGATTGTACATTTTTCAATAGTCCAAGGTTCCCAATGTTAACTGTATGACCGGTATCATTTATATGTTATGCAACGCTCGATGATTTTAGCTTGCCATAGTAATAATGCGCTATGTGCTCCTTAAAACCGATTACACGCTTTGTTTGTCCAATATAAACTTTATTGTAGTCCCCGCATCCAATTTTGTAATTGTCTGACCTTTCGTTGTCGCTTGGTTTATCTTTCGGATTACCTAAACGGCTGCTTAATGTGTTCCGCCAGATAAAATATGTGTTTATGAATCATTGCCTATTGGGTGAAAGACGAACATACATAACAATCATTGTTTTAACTTTTACTCTCAGCCATACAATAAATACGTGGGATTAGAGATATAATATCTAGTATTATCTGTGACTACACTATTTTTATTAACTAATTTTCTGTGTGCATAAATCTATAATCTATCTATTCTTATCTGTTTCCTAGCAATCCGTTTCTCTAACCGTATTACATACTAGAAATTATATTCGGATCAGATTTCGATGAAGTAATGCACTGGAACTCCCAACATCAATCTTCCTGAAAACAAGAACATTCATCATTTTTATATCTTATATTCCCTAAAGGTAGGATTTCAGATGGATGCCCAACCACCGAACTTCTTTGAACGCACTTTCATTCGGACAACTTTTTTATTATATACTTTTTCGGAGCACCATTAATTAAATTTAAATTGGTTTTGCACTTATTACATATGCAGCCAACACGTTAAATTTACACATATCCCTAGTCCGTAAAATAATGAATACATCGTTTCGCTTGAAGTAAAAAAGCAAAAACAACACTGCTTTAATTTCACACCGTTCCTTGAATCTTATATCAAAAAGTTGCTCCTTTGACGTCGGTGGCAGAATAATAAATACCTAAATGATTTCTTGTCCGGTAAATATTTCTTTATTTATCCTGTGCTTAACGGCGCTGCCGCCAGTGCGAAACGTCACAACGGATAATATATGACGGAAGATAGTGAAAAGGGACCCATTTCTTTAAATCGGGTATGTATATTAATACCTTAGCGGTATGTAATTATTAGAATTGGGATGTCTTCCCGCGGGCCAGGGATGTATTGATGTATGTACGCAGTGCAGCCATTAGTGTACTGTAGTAAAACAGATGAAGCGTAGAACTATCTATGGTAGAATGTATGTATGTAATATGTAAATTATTACCGAGCGGACAAATACAAAACAAAGTAAAAATACATATTATTGTTATGTTATTTACGTAGTTTATTTATTAATTAATTTACTAGACGTATAACGTATAACTCGGTAATCCAGTAATTGGGTTTTGGAATCTTTGGTGTAACAATAACTATCACACTGACAAAAGTCAATGCTAGGTTTTTCCACTATCACCAAACAACAATGCACAATCTCTCGACGCGCGTTTCGCTAACCAAGTTAGCATCATTACTTCAGCACTATTAATCATCTCCTGATGATGCTAACTTGGTTAGCGAAACGCGCGTCGAGAGATTGTGCATTGTTGTTTGGTGATAGTGGAAAAACCTAGCATTGACTTTTGTCAGTGTGATAGTTATAACTCGGTATACAGAAATTTTAAATGTGTTTAAAAATATTTTTTATTGAAAACTCAGCGGGATACTTATTAATCATCTTTACAACGACATACTTTGAGTTCCTTACACTATTTGTTAAAGTTTGAATTATTTCAAAAAAAATAAACAAATTCAAATTAGTGCTTTGCTCTAATTTTTATACTGTTTTTTAAGATAAATTTGTAAAATGTAATTTTATATATAAAACCTGTATTCTTTGCAAATCCCGGAATTAATATCTTGAATTTTGTTCCGTGTCGAACATTAGTGTTCGCACTGTTCATCGTATAAATGTATGTGTACCTATTTGTATTTGTGTCTATTGTTTTCTTGTTAATATTCCCCTCAAAATAGTTAGTAACTAGAGCAGTATCCGGAGCATCTCGTTGTTGTACGGTTGGTGAAAACAATCGAATGTAGCTTTTTCGAAAGGACAGTTTACTTTTCAGATGATGTACTGGTCATTTGGTGACTGCCTCTTCGAAACAACAAAGAAGCCAGACGTATGCTGCCGTTCAAAATTTAGTCTTTTTATTTATGTTTAAAAAATTTCAAGAAATATTTTGAATTATGAAGCCTAAACAAAGTACCCTAGAACATTTCCATATTAAATTTACCTCATTTTGAATTTCACCTACATAAAATCTACCTGTCGACTACCCGAAGAACCTTGCATTTACGAAACCGGTTATCTGGAAATTAAACTGACGAAACATTGCGCTGGGTACTTATTTTCACAAAAATAAGAAGGTTCCTTTTTAAATTTATCCTTTTCATATGAATTTTAATTTAAAAACATGTTCTCTTTTATTTTTGGTAAAAGTAGGGTTAGATCTCGTTCACTCTATACGCAAATATGTAATTTTAATTAAACCAGTTGGTATCCGATATGGCTTGTTGGGGTAATTTTTGATAATTTATCTTTTAAATGTTTCGTTAACAAGATTTAATATCTATCGTATATCGACACATGGTAAATATAGGTATTGGCGGAATATTCGAATTTTTGACATAACGAATTTTGGTTGATCTATGAATTTCAAAGTTTAATTTCCGGATGAAATTCGCAAATAAAAACGCTTTTTATTTGTAAAACACACTCTATTATTCAGTAAATAACCGTGATACGGCACATACATGTCAATAATACTTAATGGAACAGTAATTTGAGGACGATAAAAGCCGGGATTGCCTGGGTGCCAGAATTAGGTGAAATTACTATCTCGGATACCGCAGGAATCTATATAGGCACGCTTATTGTATCCTGGGGACGTTGCGAGAGTCAGGGCCCTTTCTTAGTAGGAAAGCGTCGATTATTTGTTGTTTGTTTAACCTTAAGAAGGTGACTCTGATGGGTATTGAGGACATATTTAATTTATTTAGAGTTATTTATTGCTGAAAATAACTCTACGTTTTATATAATATTTTATTATATTAAATTTACTTATATTCGAAAGAAAAATAAAAAAATCATTAGTAGTATATATGTAAGGGTGCAATAACCTTACAGACAAAACTCACATTTTTACCGCCTCCATTAAATAGTACAGTATTACAATATTTACACATGTACGTCAAAGCAAAAATATGGCAATAAAAGAGTTATACTTTAAATAATATTCAGTCATATGCAAAACTTATTTGGACAATTTAAACTAATTTTTTTAAATTTGATGGATAATTAAATTATACCTTTACCTTGTTAAAATAACAATTCAAACCGTCTGTCGAACCTTATGATAGGAAGAAAATAAAAGCAGATGTGGATCTTATACTTTGCCAATTTAATTTAATGCAGAATATAAATATTTAGACTAATGCAGGGAAATATATTAAGTACATCTTTTATACCTATGATTTACTCAAAGCGAGGTGTTATGTGAAAACGAAAACTATGGGGAAGCATTCTAGTGTTTGATACGCTTGCAAAATAGTTTCCTAGGATAATTAGTCACTACAAAATCGTAAGAAAGAATTACAGCTTCTCCAATTAAAGCCATTCAAACTGGCAAATTTCAACAATTTTAAAGATTTCGAGAAAATAGAGATGCTAGAAATTCTTTATACCTTTACATGCACTTATGTATAAAGTCTCCTTAATTGGCTTGCCGTTCAGTAGCCAGATGTGTTTAATCCTTCGATACATTTCGCTAATTGCGTTAATTTATATAAAACCAAGCTGTTCGGTTTCGCACTGGTTGGCAAACTAAACACTCCGAAGAGATATGATCTCAACTCTACACGTGAGCGGTAAGTTGAATTTAGTGGAACAGCAAACGCTGCCGAGCAGGGGTAAATACGTTTACAATGTAATAATTAACAAAATGTCACGATCTAGGAGCCTTTTTTCTTGCACAGAAAATGCCCTGGACATAGTCCGATGTAGATCATGGCATGAGTCATTAGAATACATTTATAACGTGGTTCAATGTTCTTATAACTGCACGGAAAAAAAATATATTACCAGGTATTAGAAATATAATACCTGGTATTATCTCAATGAGAACAATAAACTATCTAATTATTATATATTATATTATAATGTTTGCTGTCGCTATTTTTATTAACGAATTTTCTATGTGTTGATATATTTGCTGGGCATAAAATGTACTTGTACTCACATTTATCCATAATCTTATATACCCATTATACAATCCCAAGCAACATCATAAATGTTGAATAAACATTTAATTTGGTTAAATCTAACTGTAAATTAAACTTTTGAATGATCACGCCACAAACGTTGAATAACTGTTTACACTACACAAAATAGTGGAATAAACGTCTAACTTTCTAGACTGCTCGCGTAGCGGCATGGATACCGCCCTGTGCTTTTGCTTTTTTAAGATAAGATTCTAAGAAAAATACAAAAAAGAAGGTAAAATATCTCGTATAATAAGCAATAAATATCTCATTGTGACTAATACTATCATATACTAGTAATTGTTTTACGATAAACTATTCTAACGGATATTTATCGTAAACCAGTAAAGCTTTTTTTTCTCTCATATAACAGTGAATACATATGATAAGATATAACAGCAATTACATAATATTATGTCATGAACTAAATGAACGCTCTTATAAGCAGTTGATATATAAAGAAACACTTGGTTTACTCATATTTACCGAATGCTCATTTTAGTTGACATCTTGTCTTCTTAATTACACAGACATCTGGTTCACCAGAAAACCGTTTTTTCCTCTAAGTTGGCAAAAACGAAATCACGAAAATAACAAGCTGTTTATAATTGCCCCATTTTCTTATGTAAATTTGGAGGTATTACCTAATTTCTTTCTCGGTGTAATTACAGTTCACCGAAATGAAGTACGGACTGTTCTTTTCCTATGGTATACATTTTTAAGTTATAAGTATATATTAAATCTGTTGCATGCTGGACGTATCCCTATTATTATGTTTCCGATGTCCTTTTTCTTGACATGCGGAGCCACCAAACTTGATTTAAGATGGATGTTCCCTGCAATTCCACAGCCGCATTGTAAATAACTTCATTTAATTTCATTTAAAAAAAAAGCAAATTTAATTTTCTTTTAACATATGCAATTACAAAGCAAAATGTAAAATCAAGATGTGCACTTAATTTGTATCTACTGTGCATCAACTAAAATGTATGAAATTAACGAAAAACACGTAAAAAACTTTTGATGGGTAATATCGCAGCTTGCCCATCACAGTTGAAAAAAAAGTTCTTGAAAAAAACAGTTTTATCAAGGCAAAATTCCTTTTTGTCTAAACTATACCTCTATTGCCATAAAGTGATACAACAGATTTTAAAAGTTTTATATTAAATCCCTATTATAGATATATTTTGAAATTATTCGTGACACAGAGAACATAAGGTAAGAAACATTTTCTTCAACATTCGTGGTTTGCTTAAGAGTGTTCGAAAAATTACAGCCAAATGTTTCTGTAGAAATCTAAACCACTTAAACAAACAAGAAAAAATTATGGCCTGAAGGTATCGGAAATACTAATCGACACGAGTATTAATAAGACACTACCGTTATATCTTTAAATAGGACAATTCGGAAGTTGAAGAAAACAACCATGAAGGAATAGATAGAAAATCATGATTTTGATGAAGTTGGCTACTGAGCAAGAAACGCAAAAAAATAAGATGGTATCAGCAAAGGAAAAGAGACGATGAAAAAACATGGAAAGACAAAGGATATTCAAGAGATATGATGACAACTGCTTATAATTTTGTAACAATTGCATTATTTTGATGTAGAAGGAGGCTTAATGCTGCATTAATAATTAATTGATGGTGGTTATCATTACAATTTGGAAATTGTTTCTAAATTGAAAGTGAACAGCCAGAGATTAAGATATGTATTGAGAACTATACTTTTTTGATACGTTAACAAATTAATTTTATAAAATACCTTTACGATTTCCAACTAAACTTGCAGGTAGAGAGTGAATGAGCTATTCACTTAACAAGTCCAATGTATCAATTAACGAAGTAACAACACTCTTTTTAATTTTGCGTTATGTTAACAAGTTTTATAAAAAATATTTTTCTGGTATATTTTGGTTAAAATTTTACCTTTTTTGAGTAGAAAGTTAGGTCCAAAAAGTTAGTTCATTGTTGTTTTCTTTTTCTACTATAAAATTCAAATTTTAATGATAATCATGAAAAGTTTCTACTAATTTAGTAATCAATTTTATCTTTTGGGATGCAAATGATACAAATATCTACGTACCTCCTGTAAAAAATTGGTGTAAAATTCAGTTTAGGTATTATTTCTGCTTCTAAACCCTCTAAAACTAGTTCTGCAGTTACGCTGGAAATTGGCGCATTCATGGCACAACCATAAATTAGTTTGAAAAAATTTTTATTATAGTGAAAATATGTAGTGTTTAAGGTAATTTTTAAAGCTTTGATGAATTCTTCTTGAGGGACGAGGATAAAATTTTCGTTTGTTCCAATATTTTTTGATAGATTGAACGGCTAAGTCTAAAGTGTATGTATTATTATCTTATAACATTATATTTATTTTATTTTCATAATCTGTTTTACTCATTACCCCAGTTTTGCTGCTTCTATCGGGTTTAAGAGCAATCAGATTTGGCTTATTTTGTAGAAAAGTTTTAGTGGATTTGATATTATGTTACAAATACTGATGTTCGCTTATTGCTTTTTTGTTGATGAATTTTCGAAATTAGTAATAACCTTACTTACTTTTGATCTTTTATTTTGGTGTTCAATAGCGTAATTTTGGTCTAAACTTAAAGTTTCTACAGCAGGTAGTGGTAATAGAGTAGATATTTAATTAATGATTTCAAACTGTAAGAAAAATTGCACTTTACAGAGTAGATATTTGATACGTTTTAATAAATAAAATTTAATACATACTATTATTTTCGATGTTCGGCCTCAACAGATACAAAATTGTGACTGTATCATCTCCAGCGCCACTTTTCCTTATGTATGCAAAAAGATTATTATTTATCAGCAAATTTAATGTAAATAATTAAAAATAAATTGCACAAAATTCCGAAATTTATATTGTATATCCATATTGCATAGAATAAATACAAGATGGCTATTACCCTTGGAAAATATTTTATATTTAAATCAAAAAGCAAATGACCAGACTTACTTTATTTTTAATTTTATTTCCTCGAAAATGTCTAAAATGTATTTTTTTAGAACAATCTAGAAATTGCATCCTGTGATGGGTGGAGACTGTGGCTTGAAAACTATAACAAAAATCACTCTTGTGTTATTCCACCAGTGATTTGGTGAAGAGCATATCTTCCAAGGTTTACCTTAGCCGAAAACACTAAGTTTAACACTGCTCTTCACTTGTTTTCTACTGAAGATGGCAACTTAGTTGCCGAAATACGTATTTAGATTTGTATCTTTAATTTTGTGTTAAGGGATTTTTTCACTTTTTCTTTTGGATTTTTGTTATAGAAATTGCATGTATATTCAGGTTGAAATCAATATGAAAATTTACCTGTTACTTTATGAACATATAACCCGGGAAGGGCGCTGAATAACTTTCTTTTATTTTTCTTGTTATATAGTTTTTGTCCGTTGTATGACCTTCCTTTGCATGAATAGAATTGTTGTGCACACTAACAAAGATGAATGTTTGGAATTAACATTTACTTTGGAAAAAATGTTTGTATAATGTATTATTATTAATTTTAACGAAATAAATTAATCGTTATCCTATGCTATTACCCGAAATGCATTTATTTGTGATTAATTTATTACACCTAATTAAATACTGATATTACAGGCAGTCTGTGTTAATTGAATGTATTTTTGCACCTTCATTATCATTCTGATATTTAACTTCAAACGATTAAAACAAAAAAAGATAAAAAAAGAAAGCATCGGCTCCATCGAGATTCGAACCATGCTCCTACCGCACTGTATTTTACCACTACGCCACTAGAAGCTTGTAAATCCATCTCGTATTCGAGTGTATTTAGACGAGACTATCAATCACTATAAACTTTAAAGAATCGTAAAAATAAACGCCTGGCCATCTGTGATTAATATTTTATAAAAGTACTCCAACGGATCCACGCTATAAACTGACAAACTGGCGACCTCCCCTTGTAAGTTAAATGCAATCTATCCTGTCTGAAAACTATTATTGTGAAATTACAGTTAATATTTTGTCAGAAAAGTGGTATATAAAACAAAACTTGTGTTGTCTGAATCTACAACTACTATTTTATCACTTATTAAAAGCTAAATTCCATTATGCGCACATTAAAAATCATTCATTTATTAATAGGAAATCAGGAAATTAAGGTTTTATTTGTAGGTGAAAGTAGTAGTCAAATAATGCATAATTACTTTAACTGCGGGCTAACTGATTTTGAAGGTAGATAAACGCTTTTATGTGCGAGTTAAATTTTTAACCTTCATTTGCGATGAATTAATAAACCGGGCCTTAATGTAAACAAGTATGGTTAACGGCCTACAAAATACAGGGCTATATTTAAAAAAATAAAATTGATGATAACTCTTCTCTCAAGCTCTTCTTGTGTCCCTCAATGCATAACTTTTGCAGAAAAAAAAAGCGGAAATCATGTTTTTAAATGATCCAGGACAATCGCAGTTATTATTATCATCCTGCATTGTGCAGTTTTTCGCATGAATAAATCCAAGCATTTAATCTAAACGCAAAAGAAGCAACGGGTCCGTTACTCTCTTCTAACCCGACCAGAAATAATATCTTGCCGAAGTAATTCTACAAGAATGGCCGTAATAATAGTTGCATAGTATCGAAGCACGGCACCAACCTCTAATATCGAGACAATGGATGTCGGTAACCTACAAAATATATGTGCAGGTACGATTTAATGCTTTGATTCGCATAATTTAATTCTCGCCTTTCTGCGGTAGCAACGACTCCCTGCAACAGTGCATGGATGTCGGACTTGCCGTTACAGTAGTGAGAACAAAAGGATTATCGAGACAATAACGGCTGCAGCGAAAGCTAGGTGGGAAAATTGAAGATTCCTATGCGCAATGCATTACACTAAATGGTAATCACAAAGATAAAATGGACGACTTGAACCATGTCGAATGCTAAATTCCATTCTCTGAAATAAGATATTTGTCCATACATAATAATAACCATAAGAAAACTTATCCTACAACATCGTGCAATGTTATTCCCCTCTTAAAATTTACGGATTTTACTTATAATAAATTATCAAGGTTATCTCAAGGCTTAAATCGAATGTCTAGCCTCTATCTCCGATAAATTTAAAACTTATAATTTATATACAAATAAGGACAAGCTAGGGCAAACCACAATTTAACACCGCACAAGAGTCCAATCTTGACCGAACACACCTAACCAATTTACGCTGCTTTCTTTAATGGTAATCTCTATAATAATAGAAGGAGGATCGATGGCTTAATAAGTACGTCATAAACAAGGAAACAACATTGCTGAACATTCACTGGGCGAGTAGACAAAAGTTCTCTTGTACGTGGAAGTAATTGTTTTTCCTCCTATGGTTTAGTGAGCGTAACAAAGATCACCGTAAACTCCGAGCTGCTAGATAGACGATAAGCTTCATCGCTTTAGATTTTTGCCATCGTAAATGTTATATTAGTTAAGAAAAGGTCCTTTCGTGCCTCGTGCTCGCAGCCGTCCGACGGAAAAATACATGCTCTATCATGATGGGCGTAACCAAGGAACTACCTAGGGGGTCTGGTGAAGACAGACAGAATGGAACTAATAACATAATCAAGACATTTTTAAGCGATATAAAACCCATAAGATGTTCATCATGATCATTTTAATAAATGTTTTCTGATAAAAAAATTATTAATAAATTATTTCTGATTTCCTATATAACGTTCTTGTCACGAAGAGGCAAGTCCTTTTTCAATCCAAAATAGAACTATATTGAGCATGTTCATCCCTGAATTTTGCTTTGGTTAAACCGGACCTGTTTTCGATTTTTAGTTGGCTGTTACAACCTTCCTTACGGATGTTTCCATACAGACAAACTAAATTAGAACCAACGATAGACCATTCGGTGTGATGATCACAATAAAGTTTGCAATGAATAACGTGTAATCGAACATTTAAGACACACATAACGTATTATCTCTAGGTAAGACTTGAACCATCGTGTACCGCACAACACATAAATGATACCGGACATAGAATTGAAATAGAAAACTTTGACCTAACAGAAAACGTAATTTCTCCAGGAAACATGTAGGAACCTATGTAACTACATGGGAAAATACATTAATAACGTATTTAATCAAAAACATACTTCTCCATCAATTGTGTTCGTAGATTTATTGATGCTAAAAATATGTCTTCATTTCTACTTTTTCGTAGATCAAAGTAGGCGTCAAGAGAAAGCACGTGTAAATGCTGTTTCAGAGTAGGGATAACGATGCACAATTTATTCGGTCTTGGATTGAAGGAGTTTATTTAACAGGAACCACCTCTCAAATAGAGATTACGCTGTATCGTGCTTAGATTCCGAAATCAGTGTGGGCGATTTTGTGTTTCGTGATCAGTGATTACTTTAAGTTATGTTTAATGACAACGACCACTTTAGGTCACTCAAATATAATGAAAAAGACAAATTTAGAGAGAAGGAGCAAATCCTCACCGCTGTAATAATGGTGGAGCAGCTGGTAGCCGAAATGATGTAACGTATAGACATGCATGGAGTGGGGAATACTTTCTGCGTCATCGTCAAGTAAGCAACAATCGTCAGCGAGCTGATACTGTGCAGTTCTATTTCAGAATTCAATTGCCCTTATTAATCATGCTAATTTATAAATAATTACCGTGATATCACTAGGATAGATACTATTCATTTCTTGCTATTATTTAATTCTGTTTTCGTCGAATATTACTTCGTTAGTGTTTCCTAATCTTAATCTTACTGTATTGTATTATCAAAGTAAAATTATTATTATTGGCTTTCAATATTAGCTAGATAGAATTCACATTATTCACGAAGTTGTGGGCCTCAACTGGTAATCAAATATAATAATATAACTAATATGAATTAAGAATAGAATTATTTAACATGAATTTATTTTATACAGCTAGCAGACTTTTTTTTGCATTGTTAATCATTTATATATTATTAAGTAATACAGTAACACAAATATATTAATCTGGTTGTTTAGGTACATATTAATTCAGCAATTGTAGGTAAAATAAAAGATAGTAGTTAAATTACCTTATTTAAATAACTTTTTGCCCAACTCTGGTCTAGATTACTCGCATTTGAACCTCAACGAGGTACAGACCGTTTAGGTTCATTTCTCTCATCAAATGTCCTTACAGGAATTAAAAATCTGTTTATTTTATTTTCTATCTATAAAATTTGTTACAGTTAGATTTTTATACTACAACAGTATTTAATTTCAAAAAAATGCTTTGGGGTTCACGTTTGTACATTTTATAAATACTTACTTAAAATTTTACGTTACAATTTTTTAAGAAATATCCATCAACTGCTCTGGTATATTTCTGTGGCCACCTTCACATGGTTCTTCACAATTAATATTCTTATTCAAGTAAAAACAAGCAATATTAGTTTGCTAGTTTGCACACCAATATCTTTATCCAAAAGAAAATTTCAAGTGTGTTACATTCATGAAACCCCACAACTAAATTCGAATATTATAAATATAATATAATAATATAAATTCCTTTTGAGCTGCATGAACATTTTGCTCTCTTACATTCTGAAGTGTGTAGTTCTTGAACAGTAACAGAACTGTTTTAATTGATCAAAACTTATTATGTACCTTATCAACCCCGCAAAGTATTTAATCAAGTGTATATCGCAGTGGAATATTTATACAAAATTCCCTCTAAAAAATACATTTAAATAATGTTCTACATCTTAAACACAAAAGGAATTAAATAAATGTAGCAAACGGAAAATTACTAGCCTGCAACACAGCATATAGTGGCGCAACTGATTGAAGTAATTAATTCGATTCTCTATCGTTTGAATAAATTCGTTCCAAAGAAACCGCGCAATCTATTGGCAAACAATAAATTTGTAATTGAAATGGGTATTAATAAGAGAACGCGTAAACATTCAAAATTATAATTGGGCGCCGTAAAATACAACACCAGACCCGATCTTAATTACCGTAAACAAGCTGTTTAATGACCGGTGTATGTAGGTTTCGCATTTATCGACTGCGGGCGGTAAATTAATACATTCGGTGTTGGTCGGCGGTGTCCGCCCAATTAGATATGATAAAATTGTGTTCTTTTCTTTTTCGATGTTCAGGGAATACACAGATGACACAGATTATCCACGCACGATGTGTTTAGGAAAAAAGCAAAACATTTAAATAGCAAAACTGGTTTATTTGTCGTTGATTTTCAAGTCAGCTGTCGTAAAACAACAATAAAATCTAACAGTATTTAATTTAAGCAAGACAGCACCGTAATCAGATTAATGCAACGTTAAAAGTTATTTTTATATTAATCTTTATTTATAAAACATTAAACAACTTAAAACTTACAAAATAAAGTATAGCTAAATTATAAATTAAAATAATCCAGATATGCAAGCATAATTAAGCATAAAAAAGGTATTTGATTCTTGTAAAGTTGTTAAATGTTTCTCTTCAGATCTCAAAACTATGATGCAATTTGTTGCTTGGTTAAAAGCCAATCTGATGCTACAATACAGCTGATGAATAATTTGTTGAAAAGTTTTACATCGTTTGTAAAAAAAAAATTATAATCTTTAAACGAAGACAAATTTTATTTTTAATATTTTATATAGAGTTATATTGAAAGACTGGCTTTAAGCCTGCATGAATATTCTTCGGCCCAAAATGAAACCATAGAATCTTTAGGGGTTCTTCTTCTTCTTCTTCTTCTTCTTCTTCGTTCTTATTGGCATCTGGATAAACCATTCCAGCCAGTCACTAGAGTTGGGAATTATTCGTTCAATCAGGAACTGTGAAATTGCAATTAGCTGATTCTACAAAGGCGAGTATGCATGCGGTAGAGGTTGCTTGTAAGCTTTGAGTTGGTATAACTACTATTGAATATTTAGTAAGTAAGGACTCTTCTAGATACAGGGCCCTTTGTAGCAACACAGAAATGGGCCACGAATCAGAAACAGTAGAGTAATTAAAGAGGAGGGAGGAAAGGGTTATTATGAAGTAGGGTATATTTACTTTTACAATTTTAGTTTATTATCTTTTAGAAATTTCATAATACTGTTGATTCTGGTTACATCCAGATTACTCAGCAGCGAGGAGATAGAAACTGGAGAGTCTATTGCGGTCTCCAGTAATTCGTTGTACAATTGCCTAGATCTAGCAGTTGAAAGTGGGCATGCAAACAATAAGTGGGTAATGTCCCCGTACTGTTCGCACTCACAATTCGGAGAATCTCTGCATTTTATTTTGAATAAGTGAGATGGTACTGAGGCATGATTGAATCTTAGTCGAGATATGGTGGTAATGTGCGATCTGGGGAGAATCTTGTCGTGGAACCATGGTTGAAGCAAGGGTTTTGGCATGATATTAAAATATATTTTTGCTTTTTCCTTTATCTTTAGGGGTTGTGTTTCACTTTTCACGGGCACACCTAAATAACTTTTTTTATTTTGAAAGCAAACAATATAAAATCAGTTGTGTAGGCCACGACAGTGCACCGACAGCCACCAAAAGTAGTTTTTCAAGCAATGTCATACTAGTGGTTAAGATAGATCAAAAAAATATTAAGAAAAGTTGTTACAAATCAGTCAAGACCCCTAATACCAAATTTCACTGAAAATTTGTCATTTTTAAAATCTACATTTTTATGCTATCAGTAGATAATACTTTGTTATTGTAAAGAAAACAATTCACACATTTTATTCAACATTAAAATAATTTAACAAATAATATCTTAAATAGGATCTTTTTCAACTAAATCACATACATTTTTCTAATTGCCTTTTCGATTCAGTACAACTCGTCGTAATATTTTTGGAGAAATTTCTGGACAGGCTTGTCGGATTTTCAGACACAGTTCCGGTATGTTTTGAGGTTCAGATGTATACACAACATTTTTAATAATAGCCCAAAGAAAAAAGTCGAGTGGTGTAATGTCAGGTGATCTCGGAAGCCACTCTATTAAAGGGCTATTACGACCTCTAAACGGAAAGTTTAGAACAACTTGTTTGTAACAATGCTCGCACTATTCTTGCGTTATGAACGTGGGATCCATCTAGCTGGAAGTGCAAACCTGGTCTCACATCCCGTAGTAAATCATCAAGCACATCAATTAATTAGTATTTAAAAAAATTAAAAACCTTTCTGCATTTAGTGTATCAAAAAAAAAACGGGCCAATGATTCGTATATTCAAAATCCCGTACCACACATTAACTTTCTGGGAATATTGCCTTTTACAGTCCAATATCTACAGCTCTGAGACGAAACTACACCATTAGTAGTGAAGGTAGGTTCATTACTGAACACTATTCTTTTTAAAAAATGTCTGTCATTGCCTTGAGCCCATAGATAATAGGTACTCGATTCTTCTATTGAGATCTCCTTCTTCAAGAGTCTGTAAATATTTTGGCTTATACGGTTTCAATTTGTGACGACGAAGACATCTCCAAATTTTAGAGTAAGAGATATTTAAATTTCTAGCCATATCGCGTAAACTCATGTGAGGATTATGGCGGTATGCTGCTAATATTACCGCATTGAAATGGTGTTCTCGTTTGTTCAGTTCTCGTTGAATTCTTGGTTTAGCAACATTTCCAGTAGTGTTGAAAATGTTATTCCAGTATGCAACAGTTCGATGACCGATGAGTGGACGTTCAGGATATCTCGTGTTAAACTCTTTAGTAGAACTCGAGTAGAACGCACATTAACACCAACAATTCGAATAATTTTCACTTTTTCAGCAATACTTAAATGTCTATCGGCCACTGCTCAGCAAAGTTCAATAATTGCAACTGAAGTAAACTGTTTAGTGAACTGACGTTTGACGCTTGAATTGACACATTGCTTTCTTGCTTCATGGCACTTTTATTATTGCAATAACAAAGTATTATCTACCGATAGCATAAAAATGTAAAAGAATTAAAAAATGAAAAATTTTCGGCGAAATTTGATATTAGAGGTTCTTGAGTGATTTGTATAAAAACTCTATCTATAAAGAAAGGTGCATTGTTGTGGCCTACACAGCTGCTAAAAATTTTATATTGATTGCTTTCAAAATAAAAAATGTATGTCTACTCAATGTATATATATATATATATATAGTCTTGATTGATATTTTTGCGACTGGCTAATGTTAGTCTGTAGGAATCGTAGTGGGTTGCAGTCTAGGAGCGGAAAAAATTCAAAAACTCATTTATAATTTATCCAAGCTTTCGTCAATTCCATTTTTATTGACTTCCTCAGGGCTATAATAATTGTACATGTTAAAATTTGTTGAAAAAAGGTTTAAAAATTAAGTTATAAACTTACATATGAAATCTTAAACAAATTATTTACGCTAAACAAATTCTGTCCTTGTTTTTTGTATCCACATGAGTTTTTGTTCGTTTTTCCTCCTCTCTACACATCTTAGAATAACATATATTAAAAATAACATTTGCGAAGTTTTCGGTTTCTAGTTTTAGTTTGTCTCGTGTATGTGTTGTTTGTTCGTATACTTTTATATGTAAATTGCATTTTAAAATAATTTTAACTTCAAGTTCCTTTTTAAATTTAATTTACAATAGTTTCAAAAGAGTATTATTAGCAACAGTATTAACGATAAATTAAGGAATGAGCCAACCTTTAAAAAAAACTTAACTAATTATGTAAGTTTATAACTTAATTTTTAAACCTTTTTTCAACAAATTTTAACATGTACAATTATTATAGCCCTGAGGAAGTCAATAAAAATGGAATTGACGAAAGCTTGGATAAATTATAAATGAGTTTTTGAATTTTTTCCGCTCCTAGACTGCAACCCACTACGATTCCTACAGACTATATATATATATATATATATTGAGTGGACATAGTATTATATTTTATTATTAACTATTTGTTTTGTAATATTAATATGTTTTTGGATATTATTTATGTTTAACCATTTGATTTGCTAGAATATCATATGATTATATACATATATCATTAAATAAATATGAGTAAAATTAATAGTTTAATTAAAAATGGTGTCCAATGTAATGTCCACTCAATTCTGTCGGTGACTGTATATATTTAGATGCAAAAAGAACTAACACGCATGTGCTTGAATGGAAGTCTTCAATTATTTTATCGTATTCCATCATTGCATTTGGAAATGTTTTTTTTTTTAATAGAGCATATCTTCAAATGAAGAGTTAAAGAGCTTTCTGAAAACCCTTCACATCTTTGTTTTAAGTATTGACAGAACATACAATTATTATACAACAGCGTAGGTACAACACATATAAACGTCAATGGAACTTCTATTGTTTGCTCTACCATGCTTACACAAATAGTTCTCATCTTAACACTGGTAAAATCAATAAAGTTTGGATTGAGCAATAACAGTCTCGGCCACAATGTTTGTAACCTGTAGTATTGCAGCGAAAGAAAACAAATATCTAGAACGAGTTTTATGATTTAAAAGATGATCGATAAGTATATGATGTGCATATGTACTGGAAGTTCATAAATTTCATTGAGCATAAGGATAAATTGCACATGTCAAAGAATTAGGCAAATTAAATTAAGAAAATGAGTGATTAATGTCCAACAACAAAGGAATCCTATTTGCTGCCAATCGTTGCGTAATATAAGTATAAGCACCTATAATAATATATTTACAAAGCTGTATATTGATATGTTCTATATGGATGCGGTCATTACATACGACGGAACACCCATTTCCATTTCATATTTACAACTAGAAACATTCATTTATGTAATGGAGCCCGACATAAACTCAAAACCGATCGGTATATATAGGCAATAGGCAAGCGTTCATTTTTTTTTTTTGTTAGCAACATTAATTTCGTACTTCAACAGACAGGTGTAGCTCGCATAAAGCACCGGCGTACATTTATCAGGAATTGTTACACATTTTATGGTGTTACAAGTACGCGCGCACATGCATTAGCCGGCATGGAATCCGGCTAAGCTAAATATGGAGTGAAACTCAGTAATTGACATCAACGCCCACATAATACAACCGGCAGCAGCCTTAAGCGTGCGTACCGTTGATCTATTTCTATGATTCGCCGTTTAATTGAACGCCGCAAATACTAATTATAAATCTTATCAATTTATGTGCACAATGAAAATCGACGTCCAGTAAGCTTCGTGATTTTTCTTCTTTAGCGTTTAACGTGCGCCATTCATTATGGAGGTACATACCTACGAAGCCAGACAAAGCAGACAAACTATTTAGGTCATAACATCCATTTACGAGAACATTAGATATTTGCCTGCTGGTTGTAAACTAGCTTTTATTACAGTTCATTAATGACAGTGCACTCTGTTTATCTCAAGAGAGCCAGGTCAAAATACTTTAAACGTGGTATAGTGGAACCAAAATATGTTTTTTTTTTTTTTTGGAGAAAGTACCGTCGACTACGAACTCTTATAAAATTGTTATATATCCTCAATAAAAAGCTTTTTCAACAAGGGGTTGTAAATCAAGCTACATTTAGCCGAATTTTGATAAAACATTGTAGCTTATATGGCCAGAATTTTCTAAAGGGCAACTATGGTGCCTATTTTAATTTATTACCACCGTATAATCTCTATTTTACGGACGCATATAGAGAGTTAGAGATTCATCACTAGAGCAGACCACTTTCGGTGTGCGCCATGTGCGCCGATGTGGGGATGACTGTTTATGCATATTACTTTAATAGCAGAAAACCAAATGTATATTTAATTATTTCTGATAGAATAACTGTCTTTACTTCTATACTTATATCGGTAACAAGCTCATGTTGCGTCCTTATTCTATCGCATATTCTAGTATATTACGAATTACACCCCCATACCGGCGCATATGGCGCGCACAGAAAGTGGTCTGCTCTATTCATCACTATTTAGAAATATCCGCCATTAGATTTCCCTTAACAAGAGTTTTAGTAAGAAAAATTTAGTAAAATATGATTTTTATCAATAGTTAGACGCACTATTGATAAAATTGAGCCGGTTTTTGTTTTTTAGTTCAGGCATTGCTCTTAGGTTACTGGGATACACCTGCATTATCTTGGTGGCCAATTCACATCTTCCCGGTACGAGATAACCATTCATTTCAGCAATTTGAGGCGGCCAGAAGATGTTGCTTATGATCTCACGATAACAAACGCCGTGGAAGGTGATCGCATTGCCAGCCGCATTCTCGACGAAGATTCAGGCTACACAGAACATAGACTTTGACACGGTGAAACCCAAAAGTTATTATCATTTTTAAGATACATAAGACAATCGAAAATTTCAATTTATATTTAAGAAAAGTCCAATCACTTCGCCAGCCCAAAATGCGCACCAAACAGTGGCTCATGGTGGATGCATGAGACGTTGAAGGAATACTCTTGGATTCTCAGCTCCCCAAATGCGACAGTTTTGGGTATTGACGTTGCCATCAAGTTGGAAATGCGTCTCATCAGACAAAATAATTTTCTTCCAAAACTCACCATTCACTTGTCGTTCCTGTAAGATCCATTTCAGTGAACCTTTGGCGCTGCTTAAAAATCTGTTGGCTTTAAATGTTGTGTCACATGAATCTTATAAGCATACAAATGCAGATCATAAATCAAAATTCTAAAGTCTTCATTGCTGAGAATAATGGCGAATTGACGTGGAAGGATTTTAGTCAACACTCTCACTAACTCCTATAATGTTTTCATTAAATCGAGCTGCACAGACACGGAGAAGTCACTTCTTTTTAGTATGTTTAGCTTGATGTAGACTTGTGCAATGGGTTGCAACATTTCAAGAAAAATTACCCTTATACTCATTTAAATGCATTCCTCAGTGGTATAAAAAATCCGTATTCGGCAAAAAGCGGTAAAAATATTTATAATATTTATACACTGCCTTGGTTATTAAGATTGTATAACTACCAGAGAACAGCCGGAAAAAAAACGGTTTTTTTTGTAAGTCCTCTAATCAGAAAAAATTTAATGCACCATTGCTTTTGATTTTTGCAAAAAGAGACTTTGGGCAAAAATCGCTATTTTCGGGTCATCAAAAAGTACTTCTTGTTACGCAAGGAATTCTTTTTTCTTTTGCTTACAGATTACAGTTTCTGAATAAACCTCTTAAGTAATGTTTTAAATTATTTTGGAATTGATTATGCAGTCACTCCGCCTCTGTTATGGCTTCTGGTTTTTATTGACCTGCTCAGGCAACTGCACAAGAATGATACGATATCCAGGGCTGTGCAGATGACCCGGTCATTGCAATTAGGAGCAAGTACGATAAAATCTTATCAAATCTTTTCAACTTTAGGCAACCATTCAAAGTACTGATTCCAAGTCTAGATGTACGGGGTCTAGGGAAGCAAAAGAGGAACCCTGGTGAGGTATAAGGACGGGTCCAAGATGGACAAGGGGTAGGAGTCGCATTTTTTGAACCAACTGTCGCCTTTCAATAGCTTTAGGGCAAACCGCAACCATATTTCAGGCAGAAGTGTTTGCCATAAATGTTTGTGTCTAAGAAAACCTCAAGAAAGATATGAAAGGAGCTTACATCTATATATGCACTGATAAACAAGCTACGCTGAGTGCTTTAAAAGCAAATAACTTGGGTCTAGGGTGGTATAGGAGTACTTAAATTATGTAGTGCTGCTGGCTTTGACAAACGGGTACCAGCACATTCTCATATTAAAGAAAACGAAGTGGCTGAGCGATTGGCCAAATGAGTAGCCAGCTGCCACTTCTATGGATCAAAACTGTCTCTGTGCGTTTTCAAAACTCAGATTAGAGATAACCTCGAACAATGGAAGCATGAGAAAACGATATCCTTCATCTGGAGTCAAACCGTTGGACAACTCGTAGCTAAAAGGTTGGTCAACCCTAGGATAATACTAACAAACACCTATTTTGACTCTGCAAACCGGAACTAAGGCTACCTACTGCCCTGTTTACCGGACATTGCCCTCAAAAATGGGTAAAATGAGACTGACATGTATCGGTTTTGCGAATGCCAAGTCAAGACTACGGAACACCTACTCTGCTATTGCAAAGGTCTAGCACCGCAAAGGCTGCTACATTACGAACAGGAGATAAAATCTCGCGAAGTGATAAAAAGGGCAGCACCAAAAAAAAAGCTCTCAGATATACGGTAAGCACAGGAGGTGGTTTGTAAATCTAGCTCAGGGTCTTTCACAATAGATCGCTTCGGTCGGGGTGACCAGAGGCTTTTCTGCTTCAACCCTGTTACAATGCAATAGGTATAGCCAATTGCTATAATATGTGCATAATCATTTTCCAAATTTGTTTTTATTGTAATCTAGTGTTATTAGATATTATAATGTTTAATTTTAATTAAAGTGCTTAAATACCCAAGTTTTCACAAATAATTATTCTCGAAATCTCATAAAAAATAAATACAAAATTAATTTGCCGTTCATTGAAATCATTTACCCTAATTCTGAACTAATGACTCACACCAATTTAATAAAGTTAATGAACTTGCCAAAAGATATTTTTCAAAGAAAAGTTTAGGTGTCAAGTATTGGTTTGAATAAGATAGTAAATCTTTTATGCCGTAAAGATATATGTATATACAAACGGAATGAGTTTTCCTAGAAAATTTGCGCATGTATCATCAACTATGTACAATATTTGGTTCGTATAAAAACCACTAAGCATTTTCTCTGACGTTAGTGATATCAAACGGTGCAAGAAGTAACGCGCCATTGCCGATGCTTATCTTCGTTGCCCAAAGAAAAGAGCGATCAGGCAGAAACTACTAGATCATCCTACATAATAAACTAGAAAAGAGAGATCGTTGAGGCGTGTATCGAACACAACGGTTTTGTTAATGGATCATAATCATTAAGCGCATTGAATTACGAAACCCGTGCCGCGAAAATCGGTACATGAAATATATCTTTTTTCCTACACACGGCCGGCAAATTGATCCGTGAATCATTCTCGTTATACGGCATCAGGATCTATTTGTACAAAATAATACGCCACATAATAAATTACTACTTGTAAAAGTATTAGTAACCCATCTGTTTCACAAGGTGTTTTTTCTGGCCACGTAATTGCAAAAATATCACAATCACGATCCGTTCCATTATAAGTATGGGAATTATACATGTTGCGAATTCAAAAATAAAAAATTAAACTCTGATAAATCGATTAATATTATTTATTCGAGTTAACTTTCGAATCATTTAAGTATTTTACTTTTGATAATTAGGAAAGTAGAAGCAGACACAAAATTAAACAAGGTGCCTACATACATAAATACCTAACAGGTAGCAACAGCCATTGTCAGGTACAGTTTTGATTTTGGTCTATTTGAAGATGTCTAGTCGGTTTTCAAGAAAGCAATACCTACACCTACAAAGTATACTATGTATATGTATATACTACATCTACTACAATACTGATACATCCGGAAGGCTTCATTCAACAATTTTTGAAATATAAGTTTTCGACTATTAGTATAAATACATAATTGCGAAATGAATATCCGCATTATTTCAAATAATAATAATTTATTATTGTTACTTACTCTGATTTGGGTGCCAGAACATTCTCATACTAAACCAACAAACAAATAATATAGAGACAGTCATAAAACATAAGCTAACAGAATTTGAAATGGCAGTATGCAATCTTATGAAACCAATTAATTTCGTATACGGTATAACATCTTGAATATGATGTGAATAAAACCGAATATTTTTCTGACATAGGTTCTCATTAATTATTCAAAATTTATAATTACACTTATTTTGTTAAACAAATAACTAACAGATGTTTCTTGTTTCAGATTATCTACAGAAACCATATCAGTATTAAAGGAAGAACTGAAACGGCACAACAGAAAATGTTCAGTAACCTAAGCAAGAAGCAATAAAATTACCGTTAAGCTTATCGTTATAATGGACATAACCGAAGCATTCCGTACCGAGGACATCTCCAAGACCGATTTTTTCGATTTTGTAGTAACTTCAGAGGCAGAAACCCAGTTCACGAAGCAAATGCGAAACGTGAACGCATACCTGAGCAACAATAACGAAGAAACCAGTAAAGAGGCAAACAACAACATGTTAACTGCGGACATCAACCACACTGGCACAACAACTGCTGCCAGTGAGGCGTCGGCAAACTTCGACGCTTCGTTTTGGGACGACAAGGAGACGGTCAAAATCGAAACTGCAATATTAGAAGATCTCAACAAATACTGCTGGTCGGAGCAGGATATCACCAACGGTGTCGCGGTTAGCAAAAACGGCAACAGTACGAATACAGATGGTCATATTTACACATTAACGGTACTAAACGGTATAGACCAATCACCTGCAACGTGGTATAGGCCACCTATGGCGACGATAATTAAGGAGGAAGACGTATCGATGTCTAGTCCCAATTCTATGGAACATATGCAACAGAGTTTAGACATAGATTCGATATTGAGCATAATGCCGGGACAAATAAATGGATTTAATAATAACTTCAGCGAAGGAACAATGAGTCCTAATACGGACGGTTTAATAAAGTCCGAGCCTTATCCGTATGAGGACAGCGGTTATGCAGACAACAAAGACGAGCTAGGGAACTCCCTAATAATAGACACTCCACTCTTAGATGCCCACGATAACTTTAACAACAACAACAACGACTGGAAATTGAATAATAATAACAATACAAACAATAATGGCACGCCGGATTCCCTGTTAAGGAGCGCTTTACAAGGAAAAGCGTTCGTCAGATACAACGGAGCGGTAAAAGCGGTTAAAACAGAAAATAATACCGAATTAAGGCGGGTACTGTCGACACCACCAACCACTAAAACAGAGACTACATACGTGAAAGATGAAGCGGATAAGATGCCCATTATAATTTTTGAAGAGCACGTTACACAAAGACATAACGATTCAGACAATCCATCTAGCACGCACAGTATGGACGACATCTTGTTATCTCAATTAGACAATCCATATCCAGAAGACTATGAGAAACTAAAGCGCATAGCGAACGAAGTAGTAGAATCCGTTAATCAATTTTGTCAGATTGATACCTCAGTTGAAAATGTTTACAGTATTAGCACCGATCAAATTGGTATTTTAAGTAATATTAATTCGCCGATCACGATAACTGCACCTGTAGTTACGAGTACTAAGACGACGAAGAAATACAAACGATCAAACAGTAATAGTAAGCAAACTGCCGTACAGAACGCGAGCTCAACGAGCAATGGCGTTCGGAAAGAAAGAAGTCTACATTATTGTAGCATCTGTTCGAAGGGCTTCAAAGATAAATACTCCGTAAACGTACACATTCGAACACATACCGGCGAGAAACCTTTTGCTTGTAGTTTATGCGGGAAAAGTTTTAGACAGAAAGCGCACCTAGCTAAACATTATCAGACGCACATAGCCCAGAAAAATGCCGCGGCTGCAGGAAGCGTAGCCACAACCAAAGCTAAAACGAGGTAGCTCCATTTAGAGAGAAGCGTTTCGCTAAATAAGGATTAAACTTACGTATCTGTATAAACAAGGAGTATTAAAATTGTTGTTGATTTTACAGAAATCCGTCCAAATGCGTGTTTGAAACAGCAAAAAGTTATTTGTCTGCTTCCGTTTCATAAAGTTATATGTAACTGAAACTGTGTTTGTTCCTAAGCCTACATATACTTATATATATATATATATTTTGCGTGTATACTGTGCTGTGATTTTGTATGTGAAATTACTTCAAAAATGTGTAAATCTTTTGTAAAAATTTGCCTAAATTTTCTTGCCATCTCTGTATTATTTGCGTGCTAATCTATTGTAAAACCATGTTGTACTTAAAACGAAATTAGCTCATGTGTATTTATTTATGTATATCGGCAATGTAACGTTGTAATTTCTTCAATTTATTTATGTATTTTGTATTATAAAAGAATGAGATTGTTTAAAATACTGCTCACCGTAAATCTTTCGGATTAAATATAATAGTCAGAAATTATTACTGTTTAAATTAATTTATTTTCGAAAACAGGGTATATGCTTAATTAGCAACGAATGATTTTAGGGGCTGTATTTTGCTTCTCATTTTATAAAGTGTATTTCTTTTCACGTAATATATTCGTATACCTATCTTGTTTTCCCTAATCTTTACTTGTATAATTTTCTAAATACTTATTTTCCTAACAAAATAATAGTATTATTATCAATAGTCCGATCCATTGCATGTATGAGATATGTATGTTTAACAATTTGTCACTGAATGATTTTTAAGCTTTTTAGTTAACATATACTCGTATGTACGTTTAAGGCTTAGCTACGTAGTCAAACTACCGTTTACCATGTATTAAGGCATTATGTGACCTTCTTTACCTATACAATACTCACATGTAAAAAGTATTTAACATTAAATTGTTATTTTGTATATTTAATTTATTTAAGCTTATTTGATAAGTGTGACAATAATGTGAGTACAAATTCGGTCTTTCGTTCTGTAAAGACGGCAGCCTACTGCATAGAGATCCGTCCCTTTGAAAGGGTGGATTTAAAATTATATTACCACCAACTCAGATTGTTGTTTATTGTTTTTAAAAGTTTATCCTACGTTACTGATGTAATTTTACTTTTACTTACTTTTTGTTGTACTGTTTATACTTTTATTTACCGTTTGATATTTTATGTACGCCCAATGAAAAAAACATATATTGCATATAACATACAGCAACCACGCTGTATATTGTGTAACCTTTGATTTATGTCCTATCCACATCAGCTAAGTACTTGCCATGGTTATGGGTTATCGTCCATATTTTAAAGTCTGGATCTCAATAATAATTTCGTTTATTTACACGGCTTTGTTTGCTTGTATTTTCTGGATGACAATACATGGAACACACTGCCAAAACTATACAGTGTTCTACCATAAAGACAGTACTCTATTACGTAGACACAACACCCGTGTACTATTTGCTATTTTTAAACTGTTTGTTTTGTTATTTTTACAACTATTATTATAAACGCAACGAGCCATAGATATAGTTCTATATACGTTTTGTATAGTTTTATCAAATTTTATGTTCTCTTTATTATTGTAATATTGATTTTATTAAAGTATTTTTATATCTAGTTTTCATATTATTACATTTTATAATTTTATATTATATAATTATTGTGAACTTATTACAAAATAAATAATATTTTTAAAATTATAACCTATCTGTTGTTATTCAATAAAGAATGAGTTTAATATTATATATTATACCGTTAAATTTCAATTTCCAAACTCAAGGAATATCAAATTTGCATGTGATAACTTTCTATTTATTCTTGGATCGTGTATAATTCCTAAAATTATTAGTTTTTATTTTATTTTTAAATTTTTTTTTTATTTTAAAAATTTTATAGCCATGATTCAAAACGGGAAATAAAATAGTGTCCTTAACATGCCCTTCCTCAGACCAAATAACTGCAAGAAAAAATTAAAATAAGAAAAAAGAAAAAATTTATAAGACTGCATTTTCAGATTTATATTATATAAAAAAAAATAATGTTTACACTTTCTAAGAAGAAACAACATAAGATTATAATTTGTTTATTTTTTTTAGAAATAGATAAGGTAAATTTTGAATAATGATTACCCAGTTATTATTAACTTAATATACAATTAAAAATACGAAAGATTTTATATAAATAATAAAACAAACAACAATATAAATTTTTACATTATTTCCAGCCAAATATTTTTTTCAGGATTTCAGGTTCCCTTCAAATTATACCTTTCCGCGCCATCTGTTCGTGCTCATTAGAATAATTATATATAACAGGTGGCGCTGTGAGAATTATAATTGACAAATGAAAAATTAGGTTATGTTTTTTGTTGTTAAAATACAAAAAGTTGTAACATTAAACTAAATATCTGATTTTCTTATTTGTAATAACAATATGGCAGCGTTATTAAAAAAACGAGCTTTTTTAGAATACGGTCAATTAATTCAGGTAAGCATAAAAATATATTTTAACCTGTAACAGGTGAATTTGTAGAATCGCCTTTTTTTTTTTTAGGAAAGCCAAACCCAACAACCTTTCAAGAAATTACGATTGACAAAAAAACCTGCTGTACGAAGCTTTGCTATCGACTTTTTAAGTTGTTTGGAGAGTTGCTCCAACAGCAATGAAGTACTACAAATCTTGCTGCGAATTGACGCATTGGAACTTGATAAATCAGATTTAACTGACGCACTTAAAATGCTAACCGAACACTTCAAAATTGAAGGAGAATCTGCAGTTAGGGTTAAAATATTATCACTACTCGGTGATATCGGTCAACAGTCGCTATGTGATATTACATTAGTCATAGATGAATGTATTTTACTCGTAAAAAATGAGAGGTCGCATAAAGTTATAGCCCAGGGAATTAATACAATTCTTAAACTTGCTAAATTATTGCCAGAAAACTTACAGTTACATCAAAAACTAGTAGACATTGCTAATAATTATTTAAAAGATACAAATCATACAGTAAAATGTAAATGTTTAGAAATTATAGGTGATTTGACTCCTGTATATCCAGGCAAACAAGGTGAAGATATTTTAAAACTAGTGAGTTCTTATTTTAATAATGACGATGCCAGAGTTCGCAGTCAAGCTTTTAGTACTATGATCACGCTTCATGAAAAAGGTTTTAAGCTCGACCCTGATATTTATGTGAGCGTTTGCAATGCATTGAAAGACGATTATGAAATAGTTCGGCAAGTTGCATTAAAACTAATTTGGGTATTGGGAAATACTTACCCTGAAAAGTAAGCATAATTTCTTTTTGTGACATTGGTATTTAGTAACAAATTTTTTCGTAGTGTTATTATGCTTCCTGATAGCGAGCAAGAATTAAGATTGGTAGATGATGCTTTCGGTAAAATATGTAATGGCGTTACTGATTTATCCATGTATGTAAGAACACTTGCATCTAAGTTATTAGGGACAATGAATTTAGTTTCATCAAAATTTCTAAATCAAACGTTAGACAAAAAATTGATGTCAAACATGAGGAGGAAAAGAACAGCCCATGAACTTGCATGGGAGAATGTCACTAGTGGCGAATGGGCAAGCGGTAAAAAATGGGCCGATGATGCTCCTCGAGAGTTAATAGACGCAGATAACATTAGTTTAATGAGTAGTGGAGCATGTGGAGCCTTTGTACATGGACTGGAAGATGAATTTCTAGGTGATTACAAAACAACAAATTTCTTATACTTTCAGATACTTAGAGCCTTCTGCTTCCATGCTTCCACCCTCTGATTCTGCTCTTTCCAATCCCCTTCCTATCATTGTGATTTAGACTTCTACACTCCTCCCATATAGTATCTTCATTACCTTTGCATTCTCTGTGTCTGGTCTTTGCTCTATCTGGTCCTAACACCACAGTTGTCTCTGTTTCATTTCCTCTAACATTCTTTCACTCTCACAATTTCTCCAACTTTATCCTTCCTTACGTTTTTCGGCCAATTTTCGCCAATGATAGAGCTAAAGACTTATTTTCCTTTTTTTAATCTCATTCTCTCATCTGTACCAACCACATCAAGAATATCTTTTTTAGTGTCTTTGACACAGTATAAATGTATTCAATTGTTATCTCTATTTTCCACCAGGGTTTAGTTAGATCACGCTCAAGGGTGATAAATAAAGGCAAGAACTGTAGCGTGGTAGTGGACGCGCAAGACATCCAATCACTCCACCTACACAATTTTATTTATTCGCGACAATTGTTTCAGAAATCCCCGAATTTTTTAATATCCTATTTTTACGGCTAAAGTTATTTTGTTCCATATAACATTTTGTGGATGTAGTAAGCAGCTTCAATAATGAAAGGATTGCTAGTTATTGTGTGAAATGAAAAATAAATTAATTTAAAATAATCTTGGGCTTGCAATCCCAGCATCAAAACTTACATCTACCTTCAAAATAATGATAATGCAAACGCCACTAAATGTTCACTTCACACTCGAACCTCTCAATAAAGTTGGGTGAATATTTGGCGAAATCGGAATCTAGAGTCCAAAAGAATGATCATTAATCACCTTTAATTTAATTTTAATTCAACTAAATAAAGAATTAATAAGTAAAGAAACTTGAAATAACTTCAATATAAAATATTTATGAGCAGGATACAAACATGATCTCAAAAATCTCCCAAAACATAAGCAAAGAACTAACCTGTTTGCTGTTTGACAGATTATGCATCAAAATGGCGACTTCTATACTATCCGAGGATTTGCAGATGCACAATGATCTAATCAAAACCCTTTCTAATAGTATTATACTTGATATTTCCTCTTTCGTTACTCGTTATCTATTCCTATCCCACATATGAATTGTCTTCAATATTCACATTTACACTTGATCGTCTGGGAAGTGTATAAGTATACAGTTTATTACTTTGCATTTCGCGAGATTTCGATACCAGTTTACATGTAGGACCATTTCAATTTTGTCAATATCATCAAACGTGTGGACTATATGCAATATCTCTTCACACATAGCAGCAACAACGCTTTAAAGTAATACACAAGATTTGAAAAGATTATGCATGGAGAGCTAAAGACTTTTTACTAATTATTAGAAACACATTTCATTTACAAAAATACACATACGTTGGACGAATTTCCTATCGGATTTCTCTTAAGTAAACCATAATGGCAATAGCGCGGATTGATCATTGAGTCCACCAATTTTCACCTAAGGACTCTTAAGTAGTTGTTTCATTTATCCTTTCTAGTTCCCCATAGTAAATATACATCTCCGTTTGTTTGTAGTTTTTATGCTTCTGCTTTTATTACAGAGGTACGATCAGCTGCTGTTGAATCACTATGCCAATTATCATTGAATAATCCACAATTTGCTAATCTATCGTTGGATTTCTTAGTCGATATGTTTAATGACGAGATTGAAGACGTACGACTGAAAGCTATTGATAGTCTGAGACTGATTTCTGAGCATATTATCTTAAGAGATGATCAATTAGAGACCATACTAGGTACTAAATTAAAGCAACCTTAACGCTTATAAAAACTTTTAAATTCATACTAGGCGCATTGGAGGATTTTTCCCAAGAAGTTAGAGAAGGTCTGCACCGAATGCTAGGAGCTTGTTGCATGTCCACAACCGCTGGATTAAAAATGTGTGTTGAAAAGCTTTTGGATAACTTAAAAAAATATCCTCAAGACCGTAGATCAACATACAGGTGTTTACAAAAAGTTGGTGCTCAACATCCGGAATTAGTTCTACCATTGGTACCACAACTTCTAAACATACATCCATTTTTTGATATGGCAGAACCTGATGTGGATAACCCGCAATGTATCCTTTAATAAGAAATCCAGTTATTTCATATAGATATTTTATTGTTTCCTTAATTTTTATCAGATATATGTATTTTAATATTGGTGCTGAATGCTGGGAAATACTCACCAACTATTTTACCACTGTTGGAACCGCATACATTAAAACATTATTCATATTTAAGAGATACGATGTCGAGTTTAGTCCCGATATTAAATTTTGCGGATAATTCTGGAACAACAATTATTGATAGACCTAAAAGTGTTCCAGAAAGTTTGCAATTTTTGAAAACCATTGTGAATAGTTTAGATATGACAACAACCACATTTAGGTAAATTAAATATTGATACTCACATTAAATATATATTTAAATATTCGTTGTAGAGTACAAACCAGCCTTTTACAAACAGCAAAAGACCACTTGCAACGATTGAGTGAAATGGATAGTATGGTCTCAGGTACAGCCCAATTTACAGCTTTGTATATCGGCGCCCAACTTCTAATGTCTCAAATACTAGAGAAAGGATTATGGATGAATCCATTGAGTTTAGCTACACAACAAACAAATAATTTGAAATCTAATATCCACCAGCTTTTGCAATATTGTTTGAAGTTGCAACATTTGTTTGTTGGTTTAAGCACTGCTGAACGTTGCGCAGTAAAACAATTTCGATTACGAGCATTAGCCTTAAATCTTGTATATATTGTTAAAGGTAAATTTAATTAATCAAGTTTAGCAAAAATTAGAATCATAATTTCAGGAAGCAATTCGTCTGCTTTGGCACCATGTCATCACTTTTTATCCGCAGTGGAAGATATGCAAAGCGAATTAAATTCTGCAAATTTAGAACCTGATAATTTCACGTCAGCAGTATTTAAAGAGCTTTGGTTGTTGGAAGAACCAAGGCCTGGAACTGTTGCTAGATTACTTATTCCAATATTAGCTGAAGCCAAATTAGGGAAAATACCAGATCCAAATGTTGAGGTTCGAACATTCGCAAGTATTTACAAATTTAGAAATCTAAAAATATGATATTACAGGTGAAAATGAGTTCCGCTGTTATATTAGATCCAAGTGGTCAAACAGACAGCACATTAAAATTTACTGCTGGTTTAATAATGGCTGTCCCCTTTGAAGCAGAATTATTACATTTGTCTGACCCTAGTAGATTGAGATTGAAAGTAAAATATCCAGACCAAAAAACGCAGATTTTATTACCTAGACCCGCACATTTAAAACCATTACATCTAGATGAAACCTTGAATGGTAAATATCAAAGAATGTTGTTTAATTCTCCTCAAATATTATTGTTTGTCGCAGGTCATACTACAGGACATAATCTGCGTTTACTAACAACAGTTTTATTATCCCATCAAGTCTGGTCTGAAGCTTGCAACGTAGAAATTAGCATAGGTCTTGCAGTTCCGGAGGCAGATATTGGCAAAAGAAAAACATCTACAGACAGCATACCTTCATTAATAGACCTTTGTAAACCAGTTAAAGTCAGTGTCGCCCCCAAACCTATCAAAAGAACTTTATAAAATCTATTAAATTTTTCCTGTAAGGTGCATGTACAAAACTTCGTTTTTACGATTAAAAGTTTCAGTATATTTAACATTATTATTCATAAAGAAGTACATATACATATATGAAAACAAAAAGCTAATATCGGATTTAAAATATCATTCATTACTTGCAGCATAGTACAATAATACGATTAGAACATTGTCATTTTGTACAGCAAAATTGTATATTGACTATCAATTAAATCTTATGAATATTTTACAGTAAATAAATAATTTGATATTTATATTCGTTTTTTTTATTATTCTAAAGGTTGAAGATCGGAACTATTAAATTCTTATTATATAATTAACAGTATATTAAGTAAGGTTTCATAGTTATACATTAAATTCATGATAAAATGAAATGATAATATACCAATGAAATAAACAAAAATGATTGGACTTTATAAAACCGCATTAAAAAAAAATCCTAAAACCGTCAAATTAGCGCTCCACTAATCTATTTCAATTAATTAAAGAAAACTACAACCTATTAAAGATTTGGATCAAAACAGTCTCATATTATCCCAACAGTATACAGCAGATATCACATTTAAGCATGCAGAAAATTTAGATCCCAAAATTTTTACGAGCATAAAATATAGGCAGGTACATATTCGTCAGAATTGTTAAATTTCTAGAGACATTTAACACTCTGATAACTTCAATAACATCAAAATTTGACTAAACGGTATTTACGTTTAATAAATAATAATATTTCTAGCATGAACATATTAAGTTATCTTTTCTTCTTACCACTTAGATATGCAGATATTCAATAAAACGTTTTCTTTTAATTGACTAGTAATTAGGTAGTATACACCCATATAATATAAATAAATCTTCAAATAAAATCTTATAAAATATATGAAGAAAATTAGATACACACATGAATTTTATCTAGTATAGTCCGAAGATTGATGAAGAAAATTAGATATACACATAGATTTTATCTATTATAATCCACTAAAATGTTATATTTCACCCGTGACTTTGGGAAATAGTGATTTTTTTTTTTTTTTTAGTGTAGAGTGATCCTGCTGAATCTAAAGGCGAGTTTCCTCCATCACTAAACCTCCCCTTAAGGTTTATTACTCCAGTGAAATTGTAAGAAACTTACAAATATCTAGCATTACAAAATAAAAATATATTTGTGTTTAATAATTTTTACTTCTATTGCTTGTAAATAGAGGAGAGTGTGGTTTAAGCGTGTGAGCAAAAAACGGATTTATTTAAATAGTAATTTTATCGCTACACTAATGCATTTCAGCTGCACGTGTTCTACGGTCGAGTAAGTCTGTTTATACGATTCTGATCGCCCCTATCGGCGAAATCCATTTTTGATCAAAACTTCGCTGTGAGATATCAATTATTTGTATGGGTTACAGCGGTAGGCATACGAAATATATACAAACAGCAATCGAAAATGTTTGCATCGTAGATCTAATGATAATAAGATAAATGCTCCTCGTATTCCGGCCATCGCCTTGCGCCTAAAACACGCTTTAGCTTAGTTATAACGTTCCTTCTGCATTTATAATAAAAAAGAATCTTGTAGAATTAGTTCGATGCTATCCCAAAAATATCAATCAAAATTTCATCGGAACTCTATACTCTTCAAGATATAAGGGAAAACCCATCGCGTCACTTTCTCAAGATTGCGCCTTAAGAAAAGGGCTACTACCAGTGGAAGAAACTCAGTTTTAGACTCAGCAGCAGCAACAAAATCATTGTAAATGTCTACCAACAATAAGATACATTACACTAGCTAAAAATATTGTACACCATCGTTAAATATCGAAATGGTGAATCCATCATTAGAACACATTCCACTGATTTTTAAATTCGGGGGAAGAAAATCTTCATCAGTGCCAAAGAAAAATGTAGTATGTTATAACATTTTGTCATAAAATACAAAATTATTCCCAAGCCTTTTAGTTAATGTGGTTTCATGCATGTTCTGCCTGTTGATATTTGATTTATTTTTTATGCTTAAATAATAAATAGCCTATCTTGTAATGGACATATAAATTGTATATAATACTGTGTCTGCCATTGTATGAACTCAAAAACCGACATTTATTTATAGAATAGTTTATGTACATTTTAAACATAAATAAAATAATTTAATGTATACTGTATATAATTAAAATATGTTTCAATAAACACTTTTTAAGCTTATAATGCACTTATAAAAATAAAGGCTTAAATTACATCTTCGTTAATCTGTTTCAAATTATTGCGATAAACTATATACTTAATTTGAGTAAATTGAATTAAGCTAATTCTCAATACAAAATATACAATTATACACTTGTTACATTTTATATAACAAAAAAAATGCATTTGTCCCATAAAAACCCACTTTGCAGGTATTATTCGATACCGTCATACTAATTAATTGGTTTATTAACAGTACTAGATATTGACACGCTAATTACCTGCAAAGTGGGTTCGTAATTTTTTAGCTACCAAATCCGATTTTCGGTCTGCGGCGCTCTCATAACACCAACACCACCTCCAAGCCTCCTGAAGTTCATAGCGCCACACAATCTCCATTGATTTTGTTCTGTATCATATACCTCTATCGTCTTCAAATATGCAGTGCCATCAAAGCCACCAACTGCATATAATTGCCCATTAACAACGGCGAGTCCAACCTTAACAGTTAAAGTGATTGTAAAGACGTGTCGAGTGAATACAAACGTGAAAATCCAACATACCCCACTTCTTCTTGATGTCATAGCAACTATAGGGCTCCATGTGTTTGTATGGGGATTGTACCTTTCCGCGCTACTTAGCTCCATACAGTCATCTCTCCCACCCACTGCGTAGATTAAATTATTAAATACAGCACAACCAAGATGTTTCCTCCTGGTAGACATTGGACTGACAGGCGACCACTTATTATGCCTTGGGTCATATCTTTCTACTGTATTCAATGGTGATTGTCCGTCTGACCCTCCTATTGCATATAAGTAACCGCCAAGAACAGCTACAGCAACGCCCAAACGCCGAGTCGTCATAGGAGCTACTTTACTCCATTTATTCTCTTTTGGATCGAATCTAAAAATAGTAAAATAGTTTTCGTTAAAGTATTTCAATAATATAAAAAAATTAAAGTGGTACCTTTCCACGTGATTCAGACACTGCACCCCATCTTGACCTCCAACAGCATACAGCAGATTATCTAGAACGGCCACTCCCACGCTAGTTCTGCAGGAAGTCGTAGGAGCCACATCACAAGACCATTGATCAGTTTGAGGATCATACCTTTGAAGTAATGATTAGCAAATTATATAATAAATAAGATATAAAAAGGTACCGTTCTATACTATTTAAATAACTTTGTCCATCATGACCACCAACTGCGTACAGCAAATCAT
Organism: Cetonia aurata; assembly: GCA_949128085.1. NCBI lineage: Eukaryota > Metazoa > Arthropoda > Insecta > Coleoptera > Scarabaeidae > Cetonia > Cetonia aurata. The sequence goes on along the minus strand of OX421884.1, from coordinate 50,309,068 downwards.
TCAGAACAGCAACTCCAACGCCGCAGCGTCTTTTACTCATTGGAGCCACCATCTTCCATTCGCCTGTTTGAGGATCAAATTTCTCTACAGATGCGATTGCATCGCCACTGCACCAACCACCAACAGCAAACAGGACTTCACCTAGATAAAAAAAAAATTCAAAGGTATTTCCTCTAACTATAAAGTTTTAAAATAGAACGACAAAACTGATACCAATACCCAAAAGTACAGAGTGGTAAATGATCACATAATACAAAAATTACTGTTCACTAATGGAGCCAATTTTGTGAAACAGAAATAATTTCCATTTGGAACACACCGCAACAAAATGATATACTCAAACACATGAGCTGCGAGAACTTTTCACTTTGCAAGTAACTAATCATTCTCTACAAAAACATTGAATATGCAACAAAGTTACAATTTTCTTAAGTAACAAAAACAAATTATTATAAAAAAAATTAATCTTTAACTTAAATCCAGCCTGCTATAACGCGCCCTTTTATAACGCGGACTCGAAGTTACGCGCATAATAATTTGACATCATACCCTCAGTTACGCGTAGGATGATTCATAGATAAGCGCTTACCTCATATATACATAAAAATATTATAAGTTTGATATATTGCGTGACAGTGTTTAGATCTGGTCTAAGCTGTATGCGTAAAAGCATTATTATTACATACTGGTTGTTATTATCATTTTCATAATTGTTAAAATGTATAAAAAAAAAGTTTTATGGAAATGAAAGGCATTAAGTATCGTATTAAAAATGAAAGTTTTAAAAAAAATATAATGAGGGAAGAAAAGTAATGCAAAATGGTCGCGATTTAAATTTACCTGAATCGACAGTTAGAACAATTAAACAAAATGAGAAAAAAATAAAAGAGTGCGCTAATGTAATATTTAATACAACCGCTACTAAGATTATACGCCCCCGCAATTCCATACAAGTTAAGGCAAAATCTATATATGAACATATAAAGTCAAATGGTGCTTGAACATCAACATATTACTTCAATGCGAGTCGCGGTTGGTAAGTAATGTAAATTTCTTTCATTGCGTGTTAGCTAAAAACGACATTAACACCTGCATCAAAGGGGTCAAAATTTAGGATATGCATGCTATAACGCGTGTTCCAATTACGCGCTCTTTTTCTGGTCCCACTTTGCGCGTTATAGCCCGCCTGTATAGAGCTGCATGATAAGGACCGCATCAAGTTGTCAAGTTTCTATTAGTTGTGAATTAGGTGAATCTCGAGAAATTTAAAGCCAATTATTAACTGTCAAGCACTCTTCTATTCTAATCATATCAAACCAAAATAAAGTAAGCATACCTCTCCTAGTAGGTTTTCTTGGTCTAGTTCGGGGCCCTTGCATTAGTGGTCGCTCTTGAGGTAAAAGAAGGTAATTTTTCGCCTCATCAACTAAATCCCTGCAGGATTCATCTGATCTCACTAATAAATCAGAACCGACTGTTCCTACTAAGAATTTTGGGCTTAGAAGCGGCAATCGCACGTGTTGTAAAACCTGAGGTAGATGCTGCCTTCGTTCAGAAACGTTATATTTCACCCATGACATCACCGCATTAAAAACTTGCTCCTCTGTTCTTACATTCAACTCATCACTAGAGATAATATCAACCAACTGTCCAACAGGAAGCAATAAAAATTCTTCACTCTCCATAACTTCCTGAAAATTGTGCTGAGTAAATTTATCGGCGATTCTCAATAGTTCCCTGCAGGAGTGCGTATCGGCAAATGCGCGAATTCCTAAGCAATTGGATGGATCTAGTTGCCGCTTGAGAAATTCGCAGCATATGTCTTGTATTTCAGTGAGTTGCAATAAACACGCAGCCGGTAAGAGAGTTTGTACGTTAGATTCCTCGACTACAATATGTGATGTATAGCAAAAGTCAATTAACAAATCCATTGCTAATTCGTCAATGTCTCTGATAGTCACTTCCGTTTGCCTAGACTCCGCTAGTTCGCCCGTGAACATTGCTCTGAAGTATGGGCTGCACGCACTTAGGATAACCCGGTGGGCAAATATTTTTCTACTTCCGACGTTGAGCACCACGTCACACAATTCTCTGTGACGCCTAAGCAATGTAAGCTCAGTAAGGGTGTTCTTTGGATGCTTGTCGGAAGTGTGTGAAAGCCTCGCAGGTGAAGGCGGGCGATCTCCCACTGCCATTTCGCCCATTCTGCATGTCCCACGAAGGTGGGAAGCCAACTGAAGGCGTAGGGGCGGTGACGCCCAACCCCACACAGAGTCTATCTATAAAAGAGATACAACATAATATTAATAATAAGCAATTCACAAACACGACTACACTAGAATAACATTTATAATTATTATTCATAGTGTTAACACGTTCACTTGTACCTGAAATAATATCTGAAGCTTGGTGCAAAAAGAGCCACTGTCGTTTCTTTTTTAAACGGAATCTGCACTGAGCAAGCAATACTTTCCAATACATTAGCACTTTTGCACCAAGCTCCTGACATAATAGTTATATATCATGTGATTGTTTGTTGCTGGGCAAAGCTTTGGGTTGTGGAATACACTTTCACACTTCTAGCTGCTTCTAGGCACTGACATCTATTGATGTATTGTACCATCCCCAGACCCTACAGACGCAATAGGGATGCCGTCTATTGGGGACGGGCGCGATTGCAAACCTCCGAAAGAAATGCCTAGAATTGCGACGTAATATCTAGACCTTGCGGAAGGGGAATCTGGAGACCTAAAGGGTGCTAAGAAAGATGTAAAAAGGGCGATACACAAAAGTAAGAGAAGCAAATGGGAAAAACTACGTCACGAGGTGAACAACGACCCCTGGGGATTAGGCTATAAGATAGTCACAAAGAAACTGGGTATGAAATCTACCTATCCTAGTTTCGATGAAACCCAAATGAAGAGTTTCGTCAAAGCTTTTTTCTCAAGATACCCGAAGAGAGGCCCTGAGGACGAGTCAGTCCAGTCGTATGAGATCCCCCCTTTTAGCGAGGAGCAATGATTAAAGGCAGCGAACCTACTGCAACATAGAAGAGCTCCTAAGCCGGATGGAGTCACAGCTGAGGTAATCAAGAGGGTTGCAACTTTATGTCCGCGGTTACTCAAACATATGTACATAGAATCGACGTCTGGAGAGAGGAGTTTTTCCTCGAATCTGGTCTTGATAAGTAAAGGTAAGGGTGTCCCACGACACCCTCGGCATACAGACCTCTGTGTACGCTGAATACGACGGGAAAGCTGCTGGAAAGGATGTTGAGACTACTGGCCACTGTGGAGGATGCCGGTGGACTTTCCCCGAGGCAACACGGATTTAGGAAAGGCCACTCCGCGTTACTGCGATCTAAGAAATAGTACATACCTTCCGAGCTGAACAACCTCGGAACAGACATACCAGAGGTTTTAGTGATGCTAGTCACTTTAGACGTAAAAAACGCCTTTAACAGCATGATTTAAGACGCAATTTTAGATGCCTTCAGGAACTCTTCGATACTCCGCATTGCCTTATACGGATGATTCGCACTTACCTTAGAAACCGTGAGCTCAAATACGACATGACAGAGGAATGGCGAACGTGTAACAACAGGGACAGCTCAGGGTCGATTCATGGTCCTTTGGACAATAGCGTACGATAGCATTCTACTTATAGAGATGCCCGAGGATACGTAACTGGTTGATTATGCGGATTGCTCTGTTAACGGATACCTTATAAGGATTGTGTGGGAGTTTATTTAAAAAACCGAGGGGGGATCATATCTGCTATGCGGGAAACAAACCAGTTCAGATGGTAATCGTTCCTTAGCCGCCTTATGGCTGATATCAAAGGACCCTCCGCAAACAAGCGATAGATTCTAATGCCAATATCCGAATCCATCCATCTCCATGGATGTGAGATATGGGCAGACGCGCTGATAAGAAGATATACCGCCAAAAGTTGACTGCGATTCAGAGGAGAGGGGTTCTGCGAATTGCTAGCTCCTATAAAACAGTTTCCGAGGCGGCTATTCTAATAATAGCCGGAGTAGTGCCTATTGACCTATTGGCAAAAGGAAGGAAACGCAAGTGGAATCTGAAACAAACAGGAAGGATGCGACCCGAAATGAATGAAAACTTCAACTCTGGCAGGAGAGTTGGAGTAACAAAGGCAAGACCATGAAGAAATGGAGTACTTCCTCAGTTCCTGTGTGGACATAGGTACTTCCACGATTATCTGTTTAAGTAGATAGTGCAAATTGTCCGTTCCAGGACTCTGAATAAGACGATGCCCATCACATATTCTTTGACGGTTCCAGATCGAAAATAAAAAGAGATGCGCCCGACAACATTGTTCGGAAAATGGTGGAGTTGAGAATCCTGACAAAAGGTTCCCTTATACACACAAGGAGTATTAACAATTAAGAAATGAGAAAGTAATCACTAAATATGGGACACCACCCTGAAGGAATGTGTTAAACGATATCGAGGCGGATCAAAAATCATATTCAATGTTTGTAAAATCTCTACCACAGTTTGGAACTGCTTCGGATGCGGCAAAATTTCTGTGGAATGGTACAATATATCAATAAATATGTATTCTACAACCTGAAGCACAGTATAAGTATCACCCAGCAACAACCAAACATTATATTTGAAAATTTGCTGCTGCTTATTTTTATTAACTATGACAGCTGTCAGCCATTATCAGGATGCCTTTATTCCTTTCATGATGACTGCGAAACTGGTGAAATTTTAGCCGCTAAAACAATGTTCAGATACAGCGCTTTCATTTGTAACTTCTTTTTAGGCAGTGAATACAGAATTCTAGAGATAAGTATTGTAAATATTTTTTACTAATTCCGAGATAACATAATTGGAAAGCGCTAATGGATGATTTTTAATGGATAAATAGTTAATTAATGAGCATTTAATACTGTTTATTCAATTTAAAATTGATCCTATATAATATATTACAAGCATATGTATGTTGTTTACACTTTTGCCCACCAACACAATAACTCATCGTAGTCTCCATTGTCGTTTATTCAATCCATACTTTTGGGCACAAGTGTTGATTCCAAACTTATTTAGGACCACCCTAGTTAAGCTGAATATCCAAAGAAAAGTAACATTGACCCGAGTACGCAACAGACATGAATTGGAATGAGGCAGCAGATGAACTGGCCCAACAAGAACGGTAAAAACCTTTGTTTGGACCAGGCCCTTCCTGCAGTTTTACCAAACAACTAACAAAATTCATAAAACATTCGTTTAATAACAAATTCACACAATTAATTATGGATAAAAGCACCACAAGAAATATAGGCAAAATTTATGATAATGTTAAATATATATTTTAAGATTGGATAGATAAACTAAAGCATAGTGGAGTAACACAGGTTGCATATTTATTTCAAAACCATCCAGAGATTTTAAACAATGCTAATCACAATACCTCTCTTGCGCAATATCTTTTGAGTTACACAAATCCTCTTATTTTTTTTTACAAAACTTTCTCATCTCATAATTCTGAAAGGAACTTGCCCCAACACCCTGTGCACTCTTAGCTTTCACAGAAGATATACCTAGCTATCTGTTGTTTTTATATATGGTACATGGATTGTTGACAAAATACATAACTTAAAGTGTCTTACCTTTACGTGTTTAATATGCCTTTGTGAAAAATATCAAGTTTATTCAGTGTTAAGCACAATTATATCTTCAGGGACTTGCAGTTACTTATATCATTTCAGATATATAATAAACACTATGCTACTACTTAAATCTATATCGTTAGAAATAACTATTTACATAGGCAATTCACTTTAGAGAATTCTATTTACAATTTCCTGATAGCGTACTTGGCACTTAACACATTAAGAAACCATTTATAAATTAACTAAAGGACCCGGAGCACTTTGACAAATGTCAAATTTTGTAGATTCACCGCTTTTACAAAACCTGAACACACCAAATTATATGTACAAACTTGACCACAATTTCTTGCCAACTTCAAGGAATCCATGGTTAATGGCATTTTATATTTGCTTCACGTATGTAATATAATGTACTTCTATCTAATTTCTTTATTAGCTAGTTATACCGTTTCAAAATAATGCAGCTGTAGTTACATTTAGAATTATTTACAAAAAAAAAAATAAAAAAATACGTAATTAAAAGAAGATATTTATTGAAGTGGTATGACTATAAACACAGTCTCGTTGAGCGGCTACTTTCATCGTTGTATAGAAAATGGCACCTAGACGAAGTTATAGATCTGTCAAAGTTGATAACAATAATGTTAATAACAATTTAGTGTTAAATGACGTTCTATGCCCAATATGTAGAAGTATTTTAATTGAGCCTGTGACCATACCGTGCAGCCATGGATTTTGTTTATCTTGTTTTGAGGGTACAGTAGCTAATGCAAATCTTACATGTCCACTGTGCAGGGTAAGATTTAGTTCATGGCATAGATTAGCAAGAAAAGAAAACAAAATTATCAATATTAACCTATGGGAAGCAATAAAGAATACATTTCCTCAGCAAGTAGAAAACAAACTGAAAGGTATTGAGGAACACCTGATAGAAGGTAAAAACATATATTGTGAAGATCAAAACATAACCTCCTATAATGCCTTTAATGTTTTAGACCAACCAATTATTCTTGCAGCTCCTGGACAAATTCGGAGGGAATATGAGGAACAAAGGAAAAAGGAGCTGCTAGATATTCAAATCCAACGTGATGCTGAAGCAAAAGCAAGTGCAGAACTAATCAAGAAAATTGTAGAAGAAGAGGCACTAGAAAAAAGTAACCTACATCAAGATGAACAACTTGCTCGAGAACTACAGAAAACAATAAATTCTGCAACTATCAATAATCAGTCAGATATGAAACGAACAGGTAATCTACAAAAACGTGGCCCCTTAGATAAGTTTTTGCACAATTCAACAAACAACAATTCTAAAAACAGTAGTGTATGTCTTAAGGCATTTTCCACAGCAGAACTTCCAAAATCTAGTAAAGATATTAGTAAAAAAGAATGTGAGACAAGGATTTTACGTCAAGATAGTAAATTATCAAAGTATGTGAAAAATACTCAAAGTGATGATAAAACTGTAAAGAATGGCACCAAACAAAATGTTACAAAATCAATGTCGCAAAGCAGTATCAAAGTGAATTTACAACCTAATGGATCAAGATATTTTAAACCTATTGATTTTAAGAATATACCGCCATCAAAACAAGTACCTATTGTTAAAGTTCCTGCAAGATTAAATAAAGCATGCACAGTAATTATTGGGTGAGTAATCTGACATGACAAAGATTATGAATTCTGAAATATGTTGGACTAATCTCAGGTAACAAAACATTCTTTTGCACAGCTTAATTCCTCACTACACAACAAACAACTATTGCTTCCTGGGAAGCAATGCCCTACTTCATCTCGAAACACTACTTCTGTCAGTTACCTCCTTTATACATTCAACTCTTCAATTGTACTAGTCCATTGCTTGATGCACTATGCAATAGGAGTAATATTTAGTGTTAATTAATGATATATCAAGACCATAACTTAATTAAAAATGCAAACTGAATATTTTTTTATTAAATTAAAATAAAAATGCATAGTATCATAAATATAAAACTCGCTAATGACAAATGTGTGCAATAGAATTTTATAAAATACCGCCTTTAACTAAACAGTATCCCAAGCAATTGTAAACATTTCTTTATAGGTTATCAAGCATTTGTAATGTTATTGCAGTGGATACTGTAATATGTTTGGCAATTAGACGCCTTTTACAATGATGTATTATCTGTTTTGAACATAGGCACTACTAACGGCTGCTCGTTCATATAACATCCACCCTTTTTAAAAGATACATAGAATTTAGGTTAATATAAAGTCTTGTATAGGTTGCTTGATTGCTCTCTTTGAACATTCATTTGGGGCTGGTGAATGGGTCTTAAATGGTGATAACATAGTTGAGATATCTGGAATTGCTGACATTAAGTGATTGGTTAGGGTCTGTAAATTTTCTGTCTTTTGAACTTCTGTGAAGTCTGAGGATTCCGGTTTATCACTATTTTCTTTAATTTGTTTTAAGAATTTTCTATTTCTTCCATAAGTACCTCCACCCTCAGTGTTTACACTATTGAAATTAACGTTGAACATCTTTACAAGAATCTTTGCTGGTATCCACCGTCTTGTCTCCTGTTGTACCATTGCTCTCTCGCCTTCGGCCTCTGTGGTTCTTCTATTCCAAAAATCCTTTGACGATTTTGTCGATTGTTGATCCATATTTAATCAATTTCGGTTTTGAATTGTTTTTATTTTCTCTCATTCAAATTCTCATTGCATAAGTAATTTTGACGGAGAGGGTAAGTCTCGTTTTGGTGTGGTGTTAAATCCAGTAACGCTACTGCCAAGTCTCTATTGTATAGCTTTATAGTTTTTCACTATCTGAATCCTTCTCTCCACCATTCTATTGGACTGGGGGACCCACTAGTACGTTTTATCTGCCAGTTGCAAAGTAATTCTTTAAACTTTACACCATTAGAAGGTGGAATATTGTTTCATCATCTCTTCTGTTGTTTTATATACTCTATTTTTTCTGCAATATTTAGCAAAGTGATACTGCATTTGTAATATGTCTGACCCTATGCAGAACATTTCTTTTGTTTGTTTGTATTAACACACCTACCGCATTTATTTTTTTCTTTCGATGGTTTAGAGCATTATTTACTTGTTATTGCATTCACATTTTCTGTAGATCTGTCTGGTAAACTGACGCTAGTCTGTAATACTTTCTCTCGCAAACTGTCATCTCTTATACCGCATATTAACTTATCTCAGATAAGATCATCTTCGAAGTCATCAAAATCACATTTTTTAACAAACCTTTTTAAAATGGTTATATATTCATCATAGATTTGTGCCTTTCATTAAGACTAGCTGTATGTCACTGATTTCCCATCTTGTAGCGTTACTGAGCCTACTCCATATTGACTGACATCCATGGGCAAAATAATTGTTTTGTTTTTTTTTTTTCAAATCAAATAGCTGTAGAACAGGTGCTTTAATTAGAGCTTCCTTTATTTCCCTGAAAGACTTTTCTTCTATACGAAAGCTATGTGTTTCTTAAGAAACTTGTCTAAGAAAGTTACCATACCCAGAAATTGTTGGAGCTCTGGTTTATCTTTTTGTGCTTCTATCTTTACTATTGCTTCTACTTTTAATTTTTTAATACTAATTCCGTTTTCACTTTTGGTATGATTCAAATAGTTTATTTTCTTGACTTTTATGATCGTATTTAGCAATTTCTTGAAGATTATTTTGCCTTACATTTTTGTGGTGGTAAATTGTTTTCTTTAAAAACCTTCAATGAGAAAAAAAACTAATGCTGATAAGTCAAGTGATTGTGGAGCCTATGAAAGATTTGGTTTTAGTCCAGCAAATCCAGCAATTTGAGAATGTAAGTAATTTCTTACACCCAAGTGCCCTAACATGTGGAGAAAGCAACTCATTAGAAAATTAAGCATTTCCAGTGAAGTTACGACCATTATACATGATGTTTATTATTCTATTTATCTGATTATCGTCAAAATGAATTGTTGATTGGAGATTTTGTAGCTGGTGTAGGCATTTTCTTTAAGATTACGTTGCAGGAAAGAGCGTGATAACCAACACTAATGGAGATAACCCATGACGATAAATCTGAATTATACTCCACGCAGCCCGTTCTTAAAAATTCTTTGTTTAAGTTTGGAATTTTATCACACTATAGAACCCTTCCTGAATTAAATAATTCAAAACGAACATTTTCTACACAAAGAGATATGCCTTAAATTATGTTTTGAAGATACAGAATCGATCCTGATAACAAGCAAACAAAATAGGGATTAGAATGAAAAATTTCAATGAAAACTCACCAATTTCATATAATTTTTTTTTCTTTTAGGTGGGGGTGTACCGGTATAATCTCACTTAACGGAACGATGGAGGTGTCTCTAAGTTCTTATATGCTATAGCTGTCATCTATTATATGGTAGAAGCTGGGGAATCCATGGAGACTTAGAAATACACGCATCGTTCCATTGCCTCAGATTATACCGGTGTATGCATCCCTATCATTTCGATACCTGAGATTAGTCCTGTATTTTCTTAGTTATTATATTATAAGTATGTTTTTGCAGTGCTCCAACTGGTGAAACAAATTTTATACACAACCATTTATTATCTGCTTTTGCAAGATTTGAAATGACGTCCCCTATATTAGGAGTTCCAAACAAACAGGAGACAACTATAGGAAAACGTCATCAGAGAAAACGGAAGATTTCATACGACGATGAAAACATTGCTGAAGAAGATTCTTTCAACGTAGATGAATGCTCAAATGCAAAACTAGCTAAGTTAAATAACGTGGCAGCATCAGAAAAACCGTGCATTCGTCGCAGCAATCGTATACAAAGCATGGATAAGACGTCAGATAGAGCAGCGAAGTTTCATTATATAGAGAGGTCACCTAACACCAGAAGTAAACAACGCATTATAAACAAAATTGTGGAAGAATCGCTAAATGAAGTAAGTGCAGCATTAAAATCAAAACGAAGAGAGATGGAAAGCCCACCGTGTCGCGGTTTTGGACGAGAAGAAAAAACAAAACCTGATTGTGATGTTAAAATTTCTAATAATACTATATCAACTGCAGATAAACGAGTATTACAAAGGGAAATACAGGAAGCTAGTGATCTGGAGTTTGCAAGAAAGTTGCAAGAGGAATTAAATAAAGGACGGTATACCACGAGAAGCAGTATTATTCATACAGATAAGTTTTATAAAAAGCATAAACAAGTGAAATTAGATGAAATGATTAAGTGTAGAAATAAAGTTAAGTAATGCTACTGTTGATTTTCCTGTTTCTAATCTATAAGAAATATGCTCAGGGTGGGTTTAATGTATAGTCTCCTTAACTAATTCTTTTGCATACCTATGTAAAAGTAATAGTTTTTAAGCAGATATATTAAACAATATCAGTAACTAAAATAATTGAGTGAATTTTGTTCTTGAATGTACACACTGTCTTTGTATTTTATCTTTTGTTCTTGTAGTGAGTGGGAATATTTTCCCTGGATCTGAGATTTAAACGATGTGATTGGGCGTCAGTGTTTGAATATTAATTCATCCTTGCAACTTATTTATTTAATAAAAAAAAAAACTAATATACACCCTAAAATTATTTAACCATAGATTTGCAGCATGCCTATTTTTACTTTATCTGTATTATTATTTAGAAAATACTTGCAAGTATAGGTACTTGGAGCATATACATAACAACCTTGAACATATTCGATTCCACAGTAATTACTTAATTTATTAAACTCGCCATTGTAAAGATACATAACATGAAAGTCTATAAGCGTCGAAAGCTCTCCGTTTAAAATGCATGAGTCTGAAAGATTTTGTTGTTTGTCTACAGCTGTATTTAACTATCAAATTATTAAAATTACGATACAATATCTTAATACAATTGCTGTACATAAGCAAAAGTCAATGATTTTGTACGAGATATCTTCTAATACCCTCTAGCTAGAGAACATTAACTCTTTGGATGCAATCCGCTCGACGGTCTCCGTCAAATATAAAGTAACTATTTGATGTTCCTTTATGCACAAGAGGCTTAAGAATTTATTGATAAACAGTTTTTCAAAATTTAATTAGATCTTTTTTTGTGTGTTATAACCATTATGCTTTTACAGATGCACTTAAATTAGGTGATTGAGAAAACGTTTTTAATTGATTGTTCGCCCGCTTAGCTTTAATGAACTTTATTTTATTAACTTTATACAACAGTTTGCTATAATTTCTTTGGCCCGTGTTATTATAAGTGATGTATGTATATATATCATTACATATTTGTGGTAAATGAAAATGTAAAAAGAAATCGTTTACTATTTACTAAAATTGACAACAAAAAAGTATCGCTTTCCCAGATTAATTCTTCTTGTTTTCATTTACACACTTTTTTTTATAGATAGGTGTACATAGAATACATAATATTAGTTGTAATAATTTTGCGGTGTATTTTTTTGTATTGTGTAAATTTATATTAATAGGGACACAATTATGCAATAGCATCGTTTTAGCTGCATTTTTATACTGAAGTTTTTACGCAGAGCATATTTATTCTAAAATGAACTTTTAAATTTTTTGTAATTGGAATTTTACCTATACATGTTTATGTAAGGGGAAACAGTTTAACAGGACGTAATTTAATCATTAAGATTCAGTAGTCCATTATGTAATTATGTTGATTTCTAGTTAGTATAAGATTTTGTTCATCATCACAATTGCGAAACTATAGCTAATCACGTATAGATCACAAAAAAAGGCTAGCATATTATGTTGCGTGTCTCTGTTAACTATGCAGAAGGCTAATAATTTTCAGTTTACAAATACACTACTTTATTTCAGATTGTTTCCGTCCAGTTTGCTTATAAACTCAAAACGATATGTTGTATAGATAAACTTTTCAAATGGTAGCCAAAGTAAAATTCCAGTTTATAAAATAGAAAAAAGGATCAGGAAATTAAATTGTAAAATAATGTTCCACCTACATAATAAAGAAAACTATAGGATACTGCTATAGTAATCAGTATTTAACAAAGTTGCATGCCACTATGTAAGTATAAATGTGTAAACCTAATAAAGTTTAGAATTAAAATTTATTGTAAAAATATACATATTTAGCAGAAGTGTCAAGTAATTTTATTCGTGATAAATTGTAATGTTCTAGTTTTTTATCCAAATGAACCGGAACAGAAGCATTAGCGGATTGAAACGTTTCTGGTGAACTAGATTTAAGCTTTGAAAACTTACTGATGTTACGATTAAAGAATATGACTATTATTATATGCTTTTTAACATACGTTTATGACCACGGAGGCTGCAAATTTAACTGTGATAAGAATTTGCGTTGTATTTCAGTTTATAAAACATACTTTAAAACAAAACCGTTACTATAACACTGACGTATGTATGTACCTAAAAGTCTCATTAATTGCTGGAGCTGTATTACATAATGTTGGTGATGTTATTGAAAATATGGTGAAAAAAGTTAAATTTAGGAAATTTCAGTTCTGGCTTAATTTGCAAAGAAAATTTTGATAACCCCTTTGATTCTTTGACATATATATTTCTTTCTCCTCAAGGCGAAGATCTTGACAATTTTAACGAGAATATTGAAAATAAATATGTCAAAGAATCAAAATGTTACCAAAACTTTCTTTGCAAATTAAGCTAGCACTGGAATTTCCAAAATTTAACTTTTATACCATATCTTTAACATCACCAACAGAATATAAAAGTTTTTAGTGTGGATACATTTTAGGATACATTTCAATAAGAGATATTCAGGAATAAACAGTAAGTTTAAAAGTACGTAAACCCTATCTGCTTAGCGTTTCTGATTATTTAAAGAAAATACATATTTTTATAAGCCATAATCTTTATACAATCTGCTCTAGTAGCAGGATGCGAAAGACTAAAAACAGAATATACAACATTCACAACAAAGAGAATTTATTTTAGGTCATAAATATGTTGATATTGTGTACATTATTTAAATATGGGTGTAAATAGATTTCACATACGACTTATTTGTTTATTATGTATCATAAGACATCTTATTTTAATATTTATACATATTTGTTGATAAATAAAACAATTAATTAAGAACTAATAGATGTTATATTTGTTTATTAGTTACACTAATGTACTATATCACTTATTTGGTTGCTTTTCCACCTTGCAATTGTTGATTTTCTTTTACCTAAAATAAAACATTGGTAAAATATCCGTAAATATTTGCTTTCTAAAGTGTCATTCATAAATTACTGTAGTTTACATTACCCAAAACTAAACAAAGGAATAGGAGTTTGGTATCATTGGTTAGGATGAGTGGGTGGGGTTTCATCTTGGGGATTGAGACAGGTGCCAATAGGACAATGACAATTATCTTTAGAGGCATTCTGGTGTGTATGGGTAACTAGAGCTTGAGGATCTACTTCATCCTCTATGGGGATATCTAAGGTATCATCATCAATTACCTCTGCTGGAATTACTTCTACCGGTTTATCTAAAACAGTTTTATTTTTAGTATCTCCAAATCCAAACCGATTCCACAGGTCAGTAGGGCTAGGTAATTGTGGTAGTGAAGGTAGTTCTAAAGGTTGATCATCTTTTTGTACTGAAATTTATAAAATATTTTATACAATGTAAAACACTTAAGAGAAGTGGGTAGCCAGATATGAAAAAAAACATATTTTTTATTGGCTTGGAAAATAGTTCAAGCAACATCTAAGGGAGTCTCCAAAAATCAGTTCCGACCAACATAAAAAGTGTAAAAAGAAACTATAGTTAAATAGTCAGGGAATTGTGAAATTGGTGAAAAACCTTGTATATTTTCAACAATTTCTTTGAAATTACTCTTACTTCCTTTTATCAATTAAAGTCGGGTGTAATAAAAAAAATAGATAGCCTGTAACTAATTTTTTTGTTAATAAAACGTACTTTCAATTGTTATTATATTACTAAAAGTTTCCAGTACTGTATTATATGCCACCTTTCTCTGCCCTTTTAATTTTCCTTAACTTTTGTTGCCTTCTGTATCGTTTTTCTTTTAAAACTTCAGTATTTACTTGTTTGGCCTTCCCTGATAATAATAACCCTTCTAATTTTCTCTTGACTTTTGTTACATTCTGTGTTATTTTTTTAAGCTTTACTTTTAATCAATTCTATATCTATTTGAAAGAATAACAAACGAACTCTCCTGACACTAGTTTTAGTTGATGAATCACTCTAAGCACATACTCGTTGCTGAACATAAAAAAAACAAACTCCAAGTATTGTTAAAATTATCGTTTTTGAAATTGGCAATTAAAACGTTAGTCATAACACGTAATTCTTGACGATAGTTTACAAGAATACGATTTGATATTGTTTGGACTGTTTCCATCGTCTGTTGGCATTTAGAAATCCAACGTTTTGGTTGCTGTCATTAACACATTCTTGTAACAAGTCAAGAAATATGATTTTGACCTCGTTCACAATTTACTGGTTGGGGACTCGCTGGAAGATCCATTGTGGATAATAATACTAAATTTTTCTATTATACCCTCTACTGATCTGTTGGAGAAGTTAATACCAAAATTTCAATAAAATTGTACAGTATAAACGTTTCCTTATAAGGATAAAATTGCTATCCACTTTTATTGATATATTGCAGGAAAATTATTCCGTCTTGTAGTTAATCCATAAAATACAATTGCCAAAAATGGAAAATTAACGTTGTAATTACAATATATTTACCTCCGTAATAAAAGTTGTGTGCAATATTTAAATATCTTTTTGCCTCTTTTATTGCCTCGTGTGTATATTCTTTTGCTTCTGTGGGATAACATATTGCTGCCATTCCTAAAGCACCTGCACTAGTGAATAGGATTTTTCGAAATTTCCCTCCTCGAAGTGCCAGTATAAAACCCGCTAAGCCACCGATGGCTATAGCTCCGGCTTTAGGAGTGGTATTATCTTCTTCTTGTAAATAATCTATGAGCCCTGGTAAATAAAAATAAAGTAATAATTCTTATATAAATATTTCCGCTGTAGAAGCATCGTTTCATACACTTCACTTGTCCTTTGCCTTCCTCATAGACCTCCACGATTTTATCTTGCACAAGTGAGATATTTTGGGTATATGATAATACTTCCTTGCGAATCTTGCCAATCTGTATTTCCAATATACCAGGTTCCCTAACCACCTTCATTGGTTCCTTTGGCTGCTCCTGTGTGTATATGGGTAATTCACTTGGTTTACATTTTAGTTCGGTTTTTTCAGCAACCAATGTAGCAGCTGGTATGAGTAGCCTTACGGCAACCTAAAATATAGCGCTATCGCAAAACTAAATGTTGCATATAACTGATACAAGTTAGTATATATCTTACCGTTCTTGAAAACATCTTATATCTTAAATGATTGTTAAACCCAACTGAATCATCTAACTGATCTAACCTTAAAATTATGTAAGCATGTGACAGCTGTCACATCGTTTATTTCTGTTTCAGTTGGTATGTTTAAACCAGCATTAGTAAAAAGTTTTCAGAAAGAACAAAATGATAATACAAATAAAATAATTACGATACGTTGCTGACTTACCTTGCATAATCTATGTGACATATTTAAAACTTTTAACACAATTTAACAAATAAGCTCAAATATTGAACAAAACAAAACACGATTATTATTTTACAATTATAACCCGTCTGTTGCTTAGATATTTTCAACAACTCTAAACCAATAACGTTGAAACAGCAAAGGAATATGAAATATGTAGTGGAACCGAGTCGAACTGATGATATTCTTGATAGACCAGGTCCATGATTTAATAATTTTCAATTCGGGCGTATCAACTGAATAAAATTCAAATTTCCCGCAATTCTTTGTAGGAACAACAATCGTTAAATGATCATGCTTCAAGTTCAATATAATAGGTAATAATCATATAGGTAATAATATAATGAACTTAATTGTGAGAAATTTGAATTATATGTTATCACTTCGAAGAACTATTCTTTATTTGAAAAACGATTTGCAATTCGTACATAAGTTTTTGCCATTACAACATTCTCTAACTTACTTCTCTATTGTTGGCGCGAAAGCTAAGCGTCCTTAAAATAGCGCGAAATTTGAAAACAAAAAAAACTATAACATATTTGACGCAACATCGATTAGATGTGCATTTTATTCTTCAATTATTCTTATAAAAAGAAACAAAATTTGGTTGTTATTTACCAAACAACATTTTGCACCCACTTAAAAAATAAGAAAATTATCTTTTCAGGCAAATAACTTCAATAACTTTATTAACAGCAACGTTTCAATAAAAATTATTTACGACCCACATTGGACTTTATGACATCTGTTGCATGAATCGCAAATGATTATTGTAGTAGGTTGGTTGCAATTTGGGCATGGAATCGGTTGCTGCGGTGCAGGTGGTTTAGGTTCAGGTGGTTTGGGCGGTTCGATTTTCGGAAGTTCCGCTTTTTCAGCTGGCTTTTCTTGTGGCTTCGTTGGCAGCGCTGATGAAGTCTTTGAAATACAGGCTGATCTTCGTTTCCTCTGTTTCTTTTTCCTTTCACTACATCTTTGTGATGGATCTTTAAATCCACGTTGCGAACATATGCCCTTGCTTACATTTTCTGATCTAACAAAACATGGTATAAACAACTTCCTGAAAAACTGTAATTCAGAATAAGATATGTCAGCATTTTCAGGTTCCTTATGAGTAAACAGGTTTAGATACCCTTATATAACAAATACCACCATCTACAAGTAGCCCTGGTTCAAAATCATCAGGATCGGAAAACTCTGGTACAACCCTTTCTTCACCGAATGTTTTACCAATCAAATCAAAGGCACACCAATTCATTTGAACTGTGTATGTATTTGGCGGTATTTACACACTATAATAACGTTATGTTTAGATATACTGAGAATTTTGTGTAGTAGGGCCTAAAATATATGACTATTATGACACAATGATAATGATTAACTAAAATGTGACATTGACATCTTCGATAATGTGATCATTTATTAATTTGATTTATAGTAAATCTCGTACTGCACCATAATATGTAATAATTAATTATTATTTAATTTCTCATTAATTACCGATTTTTATTCTGTAATTTTATTTCCAATACAAAGATAATGTAGTTATAAAAGTATTGGAAATAAGAGGTTAAAAATGGTCTAAAGTAGCTCATATTAGTATATACACTTTTCAGGGCACCTATATGAAATGTATATTATTATTCTTTTCGGACTTCATTCCTATAATAGCTTTCTGAACATTTTGATAAAATTGTTTCAAAAAATAATAATTAAAACAATTGTCAGTAGAGGTACCAGAAACTTTGGTAAAAAAATTGGTACAGAATGTTGTTCTCGACTTGCGGCATAAACTCGCACTCTTAATATTAGACCAATCTCTGAATTTTTAATTATTAAAAATAATAACAACAAATGGAAGTAAATAAAATGAATAGAAAAAATGAGAAGTAAAGTATTTGTAGGATACCTAAAGGAGCAAAAACCCAACATTTCAAAAAACCACTTTTTTACTTTCATACAAATATCGACATAAAGGCATCTTTGCATGCCCATGTAGCATGTATGTGTGGGCCAACGTTGGCTAGTTGTGTTACTGTTGGGGAATTGTATGGTTAAAAATTTCCCGTTGGGTCAACGTTAACAATTACACATTTAATATACGGTAGTAATCCCAACGTTGTGCCAACGTTTCTAATTCGACAACGTGTTTTTGTATTTCTTTATTTGGTTTATTCGTTTTGAAAGATAACACTACAGGCAACGCGGGAATTTGTTTAAACGTACTACTATACTTCACTATTTATAGTGCATTTGCGACATGAAATGTTCTGTATAGTGCTATATAAAAATCTAAGGGACCGGTTGCAATCATGGTACAATATATTTAATTAATGGTTATAGTGCATATGTGCATTTAATTCTGATACATATTTATATCCAAATGCGCCCAGTTTTACCATAAATCGATTATTCTATGCAGACAATTTAAAACATACAGCCAGCAAATAAAGGAATTTGATTGGTCGGCTGCCTGTCTACCTTTTTCCTCGTCTCCCGCTTACCCGCCACTCGCGGCCATCTTAAAGTTTTTATATGAGGTGCACGTTCTGTGGATATGAGCAAATTTCATTCTGATCGTATGCTGATCGTGAGGTAAGTTTTGTAAGTACATATTTGTTAGTAGTAAATACCAGGTAGAGGTGTATTGTAAATCTTGATTTACACGTACAAGTATAATTTGTATACGAGCAGTTAATTCAAATGAAAAAGTTTACCTGCATGCGGTAAGAACAGAAAATTACCAAAATAATGAGCTGTATTCGTATATGACCACTCATAAATGTAAATTTAGCTTTACAACCATATACTGTTGCTACATATATTGCAATACATCACCAAATATATTTCTGTTTGTACACCTAACCTCAAATTATCGCTTCCAAAGGCTCGTTTCGATTTTCGCTCGTTCTTGCATTGCACAGTGGTCCAGGGTCTTAAGGTGGACGGTTAAAAATATTTTAAGTTGAAACTAATGTATTATATTTGTAATTTTATTTTTATATTTCTATGCTAAAATAAAATCAGGCTATTAAGAATGTTGTTTTCTTTTATACAATTGTTTACCTCACTGCGATAGTTTTTTTTTTCTATACCAAATATAATTTTGCTCAAACTTTCACTGGTATACTTCGAAATCTTGGCTGTGCTGTATAATTTTCTGAACATGTTACGGGAATGTCAGCTATATAAAATAAAATTATTCTTTTCCTTTCACTATATGTATTAGCTTCATTGGAACATAAGAATTAATTAAAGACCAGCAGTGATAACATTCATGTGTCAAAAACGTTTTCTGTCATTTTTAACTTTTGGATATAGTTATGGCTTGTCTTTGATGAATTTTTCTATTCCGATTAAACTAATATATTTAGCGAAAAAAAAGAACAATTATATTTTATATAACTGAGATTTCCATAAAATATTGAGAAAAAAATATGTATATTGGTTGGGCTAATGGAGTTGTATTGTAAGACTAAACGTTGGATGTTCGTTGGACCAACATAGTTCTATTGTAGGCATTCACGTTGGCAGTAGGTTGGACCAACATTGTTGGCACACGGTTGGCAAGGCGGACATGGACAACCGTTATCCTACGGTGAATTGCAACAATATGCCAACGTTAGGCCAACTGTTTATGCTACATGGGTGGATGGTTATGATCTTTATCAATGGTAAATTCATAACGTTTTAAATATTTACTCGTGTAGGTTTTTCAAGTATTTTTCTGTGGACTAAAATATTGTTGACGTGTCCCTACAAACACGTGTTTCGTAATAAGAGAAAAAAATCTATGTCGGGCAGGAAAAAAAAAACACCAACGGTGAATTCGTAGCCTTGTCTATCCTCCTCGATGTCGTCTGACGGAGGAACAATATGGACTACTTATTCGTCAGGCTTCTTTCAAACTGAGGAACATCATTGCCGAGTATGATAATTTTGACTGTAAAGACATATCTGATATAATAAATATTGAGGAACTCAATTAATTGGTTTTTCAAATTTTAAGTTTGCTTGAGGATTGGCATCGCTGCACATATAAAAATATTTTGTATGAAATGTGAAGTATCAAACAAATTTATGAATTGTAAAAAAGTAATAATACTCAAGAAATCTGGTAAGTTTGCAAATAAATTATTGCAATGTCCCAAAGTTAGGTATATATATTACATATTATATTATGTAAACCTACGTTAAATCCTTCTAAAGACAACGAAGCATATGCGAACTAAATCTAAGGCTATCTAACTGGATACGAATTGCATTGCGATGGGTCCGATATGTTCGTCGTGTTTAAACAAACTCTAGAAACTAAACGGATCTGTCCAAAGGAAATTTACGGATCTATTTCGGACAAACTTGTTTGGTTTTTGGAGTTTTGTTCAGACACGATGAACGCATCGTAACGCAATTCGTACCCAGTTAGGACCATAGCCTTGTTAGAAGTGTTTATAAATTGCGGATAATGGGTAAAGGATATACTGCTATGAGAATGTTTTTTGGGATCATGAATATTCCTTACCCAATAAAAGAGTTTTTCAAAGTATGAAAGCATCGTCGCTTTGGAAAAAATATATACCAACTCGCTTCTCTAAAGAATCATTTGGACTTCTAAGGACCTATACTCTAAAATATGTTATGGGATTTTAGACTGCACAAAAAACAATGGTTGCTGCGATTCGAGAAAGCATTATAGATAATTGTGCACATGGTAAAACGGCCCTCTACGTTGCTCTTGACGGTAGTTGGCAGAAGAGAGGACTATCTCACTAAACGATGTGGTATCTACAACCGCTGTTACCACAGGAATACTTATAGATGCTGAAGCAATGTCAAAATGTTGGTGCTACACGCAGAGATTGAATGTGTATGTACAATGTTCACTCTAGACAAGCTGCGTATAGAGGAAGCTTTGAAAGCAGGCAATGCCCTTGGGCGAAAAGCTAAAATGAGACTCGCCAAAGTTGGAACAAAACTTATATAGATAGATATATAAATATATATCTATTTTCATTTTAAAATTGTAGGGAGTTGTTACACCTGTTTGAGTTATTAGTTGGGACAAAAAATGATATCATGATTACTCGTGTCAAATGTGATCGTTCGAAGGCAGGTTTTTCTGTATAAAATAGTTTTTTCCAGGTTTTTCCTAAATGATAACTTTTTTATTTTTTATTTATATCAAAATTACCAGAGGAGTGCACGGAATGTTTTAAATCAATAATTTTTTTTTTAAGTATATGGGCTTCCCTTCTTATGCAGCCCGGAGAACTTTTGTTCTAAATTCCAAATTCCAAATAGTATCTACCTGTGTATAATAAAAGTATAAATTCTTCAAATGTAAATAAATATAAAATAAAAAAATAAATCAACAAACAAATGTGACAATTTTAAAATTTATTAAATATTAATTCGTATACAAAGATAATTATGCATTCTTTCTATAAAGATATATAATTATCGTATCCTAGAATTGAGTGGATTTACAATTTTTCCTGCCATTAGGTTGACATGAATATCAGTATCCATAACAAAGTACAAGAATGGATGATCGGCCTTAAATTCTATCGGTTGAAGTTGTTGCAAGTTTCCTGTAAAAGACGAAAATTTTATTTTATTAAATTGTGTTTCCGCTTATCAAAATAAAAACAGGACAATGTGGCGTGCGGTGCAAATATTAAAAATGTTGTTAACTTGGCGAAGTGTAAAAAAAAATACATGCACTCGCTTTTTAAGGAAAAGAAATTTTGTAATCATTCTTACACTACGATGTCCTGACTCTAAACAATAACATGCCATTATCAATGCAATTAACTTAAGCAACGACCAGCACATTTCATTTGTTTAAACATTTCGCAAAACGATTAAGGTGTGTTTGTGTGATTCTTTTTTGTTTATTCATCGGAGCCCATCAGATTGGAAAATCTTAGTTCTAATAATTTTAAACGTCGTAGCATAATTGTTTTGTCAATCTCAAATACTCATTTATTTAGATTGACAAAGCAAGAATATGTGTAATACCTACTTACAATATAAAATGATATCAGATTATAGGTAGGTACCTACTGTAATTTGACAAGTTGTCCGGGTCAACATAATTTCGAATCGTTACTGTTACAGCTTGTTCTATGTTGGTTACGTAAATATCCTTTTCTTTAGTCATCAAAGAGAAGTCTGTATGTCTTGGTTCAAATATCCTTCTTATACCTAACTAAGAAAAAAGTCATATTAGTGGTAATAAATATAGATATAGAATATGAGAAGGCTAGCGTTAGACTGTACCTTTTGCAGCGTATGTGTTAATACAACGTAACCTTTTAGCATAAAACTTGGTATGATGGCCTTTACATGAGCGTACGTTAAAGAACTAATTATGCTTCGCAGAGTCGTCCTTTGTTTCAGATTGTAAATTAATTTATCAATTCCAGTTTCTTCATTCGGCAACAAAAGAAGCAAATAGTATTCCTTACTATCCAAAGGAAAACTTAAAGCTAATGCATCTATTATGGGAATGTATGCCGCTGGCAAGACAGCGTCGTATGTCATAAAATTAATGTTTGTTTCTCTAAATTTTCCGTATACCAAAAATGATAACTTTTCCTCGGGTTCATAGCTTCTGTCGTTGTAGTGTCGTCTGGGAAATCCATCAAAATACCGTGCTATAACGTAATCAATGATAGATCGAGCGATACGTTTAGTATCGGTTCCATTTGCAAGATCTGTTGAATTTTTCATTCTAATTGTTTCAGATTTATTGGTGGTGGTTGTGGTAGGATGACTTGTTTCCTCAGTACTTTCAGCTAATAAAACTTCATTACTCTCTGTATCTGTACTAATGCTTTCCGTCGTGGTTGTCTCATCAGCATTTTGAGGAAAATTTGTACTTATCGAAGAGCTGGTTTCGTATGTTGTCGTTATCTTGCTGACGCTGTGAGTAACACTCGTAGTTATGACGAAATCTTCTAGTGAATTATCTTCATCTGTTGTTGATCCAGTGTTATTTATTATGTCTGTGGTGGAAGGCATAGTACTTTGCATAATACTTTCATCATTGTTACTATTGCTGGTATTTGGAGCAGTATTTTGTGATTGGTTAGAATTCGTTAGTGTAGAATCGTCAGTAGTTGGTACGGTTGACGTTGATATCATTTCGGCGTCAATATCAAGGGTAGTAAATATCATTGACATCGGTAGCTTGCTGGTTTCATCTCCCACGTTAGTTGTGCTAACATCTAAAGTCGATAATGTTGTATCTCCACTAACTAAAATATTCCCATTTGATGGTACAGTCGTTGTAGTTTCTATTGATTCTACTGTTGACTCTGAAGATGCTCCTATATCATTCGAGACAGTTCTTCTAGTGGTTGGACGTTCAACATCTTTTACAGTTGTTATAACTGATGACGTTGTGGTTTCTTTCGTTGAAGTTGATATCATTTCAACGTCAAATATCATTGACATGGGTAACTCGGTGACTCCATCTCCCACCATATCTGATACCTCTAAAGTAGCTTCATATTTAGCAGTTGTTGTATCAACTAAGGTTACCACTGTGGTGCCATCACTATTGAAATTATTCTCTTTGGATGGCGCAGTTGTTGGCGCGATTGTTTCTTCTAAGACATTCCTTTTAGTAGTTACAGGTTCAACATCTCTTATAGTCGTTTTAATCGGAGGCATTATAGTTTTCTCCATTGTAACTTTAGGTTTACCTGTAGTCGATAGCATAATCTCAAAAGCAGTGTTATTAGCATCAAAATTGTTTGCTTCTGTTGTTGATGTTAGTAGTTCTGTTGTAACTGTGTCAGTCTTGTCAGTACTAGTCGCATTTTTGTCATTATCTACATCGCCTTCTGAAGTTTCGGTCGGACGGTTTTCAGTTGATGATGAAGGCATGGTTATAGCCATTGTACTGTATACCGGTTCATTTGCTTCTGTTCTAGATTCTACAGTGGTAAAATTGTCAGTAGGTGTTGTAGTTTCCAAATCGTTGCCTTTTAGCGTGGTTTGACTTATAGAAGGCGTAGTCGAATTGTAGTTTACAGACACTGTAGATGGAGGCGTAAATGCATCTGGATATAATGCACTGTTAAACGATTCTAAATCGTATCCATAAAAACGTAAGATTTCTTTGTATCTGGGTGTTAATGGCACTTTTTCATTGCTTAATGTTAAACCTGCTAGGAAGCCCTCTTTCGGGATAAAATAACTCTGAAACATAATTTGTATATACGTGTCAAATTCAAAAGTATATAAATCATTGATAGAGCGGAGATGGTCTACAGGATTGCTTTGTTAGAGAGACAATGGTAAAAATGGGTCGTACTAAAATTATATTAGATACAACGACTTTCAGCTTATGTTAGGTACACTGAGAGAAATCGTTTTTTATGTTAAAAATTAGGTATCCCGAAGACATTCAAATTCAGCTAGCGAAGCACAGTCCTACGCAGTGGGAGAATTCCTAAAAAAGATTTTCACAAAATTTGTCAATGGATAATATCTTGTGCTTAAGACAGTTAATCGAAACATATTTAGATTCATAAGAATTGCGAAAAACGCTTAGTTCTTAAAAAGAAAACGCGTATGACAGTGTGCAGACTTCACTATAGCTGACACCAATCACATTTTTACATATAGATATATATATAGGTATAATTCTAAAAGCTGCTTCTTTGCAAATACCTTTAAATGTCTGTGGATGTCACGTAAACCTACTCGAACTACGGAAATATCTAGAGGTATATGAGTAGTTTCGTGAATTTCTTTAACTGCAAATCCTCGGATACCTTCTCCAAGGGCTACAAGGACACTTGCCGCACCATATGGCGATAAAGCAATGTTGTTTTCATTGCCTTCATTATGAGCCTGCAAAACAATTATAAAGCATTTCCTTCTAAATTATAACTTCCAACATTTAGAAAAATTAAAAAATCATCATTGAAGATCTGTTTCCTTGAAATAATAGTCTAATAATTAAATATATCTTTAATTTAGGACTTCTTCATTAATCTATCATCAATTCAGAGTGTTAATTTTAAAGCTGTTATTATAATAATCAAAAGATAGAAACCTCTGATTATTATATGACCTTCTCTAAAGATAGCAAACCCTCATCCATAACTTTATAAGCCAACCTATTTGATTCACAATACACGTCAAACAAACAACTTATTTTTAGAGGACTTTCTGGTAAATACTATAGTTGAAATCAACTGCTGTGAACCGTGAAGTTCTTATTACTATGTTTCCCTTGTAAAGTGTTTATTTTTTTTGTGGATGTGCTTTCAGGAGAAGGGCATTGACTATTTAAATTTGATGATTTCATATCCTTTGTTACGCCAATTGCAGATGAATTAGAAGATATGTCGAATCACGATGGAGAACATTTCTAGAACTTAACCGATGGGAATTAACTGAAACATTTCCCACACAAAAGTGAGGATGAATAAACATTTTATATTGTGTATTGTTACGGTAATTATATAATTAAAAAAGTGTACAGAATTAACACTTGGCGTTGCGGTTGGCAAAAGTAAATGATGTAGAAAAAAAAGTATATAGGCAGAGTTAATGTTCTTTTACGTTATTAGAGGAAAAGATATATTAAATATATTAATATTTGGAAGCAGCTATATTAAAAATTAATTGATCAACAAAGATTTCTTCTCATTTTTTTTTTATTTAAAGAAAATGTTCAAATGAATTATTTAATTTACCGATCTATCTATCTTAATTTTCTCTATGTCTTTATATAAAAATGAAGCTCATCCAAACTTATTAGTTTATCACGTGTGGGCATATTAAATGCTAAAATAATAGTGTAGTATTTCCAGGTTGCCTTGAATAAAAATAATAAATAAAGTACAGTAATAGTATAGGATCAAAATATGAGAACGCAAATATTAATGCTTCTAACAGTATGGGATGAAATACCGTTACAGTTGAGTCAATGCCATCACTACGTTATGATATTTTTTTTTACGTTATTTCATAAACATTTCCGCACAGAAATTGATTAATGTTAGTTATTTAGGAATACTTTACACAATCGCAATTTAAATTATATGTTACGTATTTGTACAGACGCTCCAATATTACTAACCGGCGTTCATATGCTATGCACTTCGTCCATAATTCGATTAATCTGCGGAACCGCGAAAAATTGGGCATTGTTCCAATTATGTATCATTTTTTTTCATACCAATTAGTCGGGCAAGGACATTAATCATTTTGATGAATTTGGAAAAATAATTCAATAAATGCAGACTGCAAATTAATCTTCTTGTTCTTCATTTTAAGACTTCTTACCTCCAAAAGGGTAAGACCGAAATTATTTATTACATCAACCATAACATCTTGTGGAAACGCACGATGATAATGGTAACTATCTGAAAAGTCTTCACCATAACACCACACAAACACAAATAAATAACAAAAAATAATATAATGAAACACAGTCATTATTTGAACAAATTTGTGGCGGTCTCAAGCTGTACTAAGTTACAAAACAGATCATTGCTACTTCTTTCCTGTTGTGAAAAAAGAATGAAACTGCGAACTCTTCAGCTAATTTATAGGTAGTATGAATGTACCGCCATCGCCAGGAAGCTGTCCGTCCAGTAAAATACCAAATCATATCAGCCTAGGCAACCCATTTGACATCCGAAACAAGTTATATTTGTGCGAAACAATAATTAGAAATAATTTAAGTAATCTATTGTATATCACTATTAAGTTATCCTTTTTCCTACTTCTAGTTAAAATAGTGGATATTAGAACTCCAACCTACTTTTGCTCTAAATCCAATATAGCTACATATTTAAACCACCATTGGATTAATACTAAATTTAATTACTATTGAACTAATCATATTACCGATTTTTACGTGTAGGTAATAAATCATTGAGATTTACATATTAAACATGCTATTATTTAATAAAAAAGTTAATACTCAATTTAAATTTGCTGCGGAAACGGGCGCAGACGTTGTAATATGCGCGCGCATTCAAAATGGCGAGAGGTTTGTTAATAATTTGTTGTCAGTTTTAAATCTCTGGATATCAACGTGTATAAATGGCTTAACTAATAAATCGTGTATTTATTGTAAATTGTAAATAGTTCATTGTATAGTTAGTGATAATATTTTGTGTTGTGAAGCTCCTGTCTGTGTATAATAAGTGATTGAATATTGTGTTTTGTGTGTTTGTGAGGAAATCTTTAACAAAGCCGACGCCGACGTACAGAAGACAAAAAACAGCGATAATACATATTGTTGATGAAAAATAGTTTCCAAAATAAGTACAGGTGAGCTATTTAGTGCATTCTACAAAATTAGATGGTTTTTTTGTGTAGAATGTTAATAATTTCTTTGTGTACCCAGAACTGTCAAAATACCAGCAGCCATTTGTTTTTATACCGGGATTTGAAATGTCATCCTACAAACACTTGCCCGTTTTAATTTCTGTTGTAAATACGTAGTAAAAATATGAAATTAATACGTATTGATGTAAATACTTTAGCATGTTATATGCATGTTAAAATAACTATTTCTTTGTTCTGCAAACTATTAAATATAGCCCCACAGAAGCATATAACCTAAAAGACTTCAGGAATTTTAGCTATCGATTTTGTTTTATTTATTAACTCGCTGTTCTATTAATGATGCTAAAGATTCGTAAGTAAACTACAAGAATTCCTTGTACCGGTTTCTCAGTCCATTTTACATGTTTTTACGATTTTTTGATTTATTCAGTTGAAAAATACAAGATGTTCAATTAAACACTGTTTTAGATTATAAGATAGTCTGTATGTATTTTTTTTTTGATTGAGCTTTTTGAGTAGTTGTAGATCACTATTATAACTGTAGGTATTTCTTTCTCCTATAACTTCACTCTTATTTATTGATGGGTACCTATTTCGTTTGTTATAGAGACACAAATGAAGTGGTTGGGTGGTGGTGATGGGAATGTGGTAAGCACAGACATGGATAGGGAGCCTCAGCGCACCCAAGATGATGCCGCTGTAGGTTACGAATTTCAAAGGCCTCCTGATCCTGAATTTTCTGCCTTCGGACAAAAGCAAGCTCGTTGGGCACTCGGAGATGACAGTATTATCGATGTTAGTATTAATATATTTAATTATACTATTCTTAAGTACACACCTACATTATTATTATTTTACTTTGTCGGAAATACATTGTGTGAACAGCTTAAACATAAAGTTTTTAGACGAACGAAATTGTTTTTGTTAAATTATAAATTTCAGTTAAATATATTACTTTTCTTTCTTGTCTTTATACTTTTTATATGATATTAAGCATTTCCTTGTCAGTATTGAACAAATCCAAAAACTTTTCATTGGTCTATGTGAATATTGAATCGCAGTTGCCAATCGGAGTTCTTCCTTGACTTCTATTTAATTGCTAGATGCTCACAGTAAAACTAACTTAAATTTCTTATTTCTCACAAGAGGTGGCAAAACAACGATGAAACTTTGCACTTGAACATTAAAAGTATTACCTATTACCAAAAGTTGGAAGATACATTTGCACTTTTCTTTAATTGTAACTTTCTTATGGGGGTCACTACTATTTTATTCCAATGACAGTAAAATTAGTAGCACATAATTTAGGAGACAAACAGATGTTAATGCCTTCTCCACAAGTATTTTGGAGCCATTCAATTTTGAATTAATACATTAAAAAAGTAGTTTAAGTTTTAAAAATAAGAGCAAATACTTGACCCTTATTTGCATTCACTTTGTTTTGCTTTTTGGAAAATGAAATTAGCAGATGACTGTTGAGGATTTCCACCATTGTTAAATATTTCCCTTTTATTTTTACAGAACCACGACAAATGGAAGTATTCCGTCAATAGCAAGATGACGACACCCACGAATATTCCATATCTAGGGCCAAATCCCGGAATGCCCGGTCTCTATGATCTCAGTCAAAATAAGAATCTTGCTCACGAACAAGTCATGTACTTGTCTGGCCATCTGTCTGGGCAAATGCAGGGAGGCTTGCCTTTGCATCCTTCCTATGTTACACCGGGTGTTCAGCAGCAGATACCTCTAAGACAGGGACCTCAGGCTCAGGTAGGACCATTTAATTACTTGAAATTACTGGTTAATTTAATAGAAAACATGTACTTTGATCTTGTTTCTTCGCATAAAGAGGATTTAAAGAATGCATGAAGAATAATGAAAAGCTATAAAATATATTTGTTTGTAATATTTCCTGTACTTTAGAAGGTTTACTAGATATTGGACGTTTTTCATTACTCGACCTTGTAAAGGCCCAATA
The DNA here is from genome assembly GCA_949128085.1 of Cetonia aurata. Lineage (NCBI taxonomy): Eukaryota > Metazoa > Arthropoda > Insecta > Coleoptera > Scarabaeidae > Cetonia > Cetonia aurata. Next base: position 50,279,533 of record OX421884.1, on the reverse strand, counting down.
AGAAGCAGTGCTTGTTCGTTCAATGTATTAAATGTTGAATTAATTGCACCTATTAAACTACTGATTATGAAAAGTTGAAATAATAGTTTGAAAATGTTTCTCGGGCGATGTTTTTTATGTATAGGCTATTACCAACTGTAGCTTCTTATTGTTTGTGTAATTAAAGTAATATACCTACATACATTTCATTTATAGATATATATTTGAAGAGGAAAGTTTCAGAATTAATTTCGTGGATCAATAATCAGAGTTGTACTCAGTTATTGATTATTTAATGTTACCAATTGTTATGCTGTAACATCAAAGATTTTTATTTTATCTAGAAAATTGATTCAGTGAAAGACGGCCAATAGAATTTTAGAATAAACATACATATTTAGTGCTAACAATTATCTTAATCGATAAAATACGAGGAAAGAAAGTTATCCTTTGGTGATATTTAAATTTTATGTTTTTGCTAAGATATTATACCATAGATTATTTAATAAAAAGGTTTGTGATTTATAAATATCTGCGGTGTCTCAATTAACGTGTTCATTATGGGATCTTGCAAACGGTAGGCGATAGCCGGTTGGATAAATTAAATAAAATATGGCTGGTGTAAGAGTTCAAGTTTCTAACCAAAACTTGCTGAAACTGAGCGTATGCTTTAGGAAAAAGTGCTGAAATCGGCGAAATAGATTTTGTAATCATGTCATCCAGCAGATCTGGCTTCTTTTACATAAAATATTCTTCAAATATATTTCAACATTGCGAAATTACGAAAAATTCAAAATATTACTTATATATACTTTATTTTAAGGGAGATCTACAAGTAGAATTGTGGAAAAAATTCTTTACATTAAGGTATTTTGCACCTGCTGGTAGAAAAGACTTCAAGTCGGGCACTTAAAAAAATGGACACCATTCTGCTTAATAATAACAATTACACGTTTTGTGCAGATAGATTCCGTTTAAAAAAATTAAAAATTATATAATCGACTAACCGGCTAAAATGCACAGCAGCACAAAAATATGACTTACATTTTTTGTTTTACGCCTGTTTAATTCTGCCAATAACTCTGGGCCCTTTCACATTGAACCACCCGCCACCAATAGAAATACATTAAAAAGAAGCGTTTAAACTGAGATTACAATAATGTTTGAATTGGTCATCACATCTCGGTGTTTGGGAGAAAATATTTTTATCGGTGATGGCTACTGGTGACTTGGTATGAAAAGGTCCTTAGAAAGACTAACCGAAAATTAACCAAAACTAATTGCTATTGGAACAGTATTTTGTAAATGTAGATTATATCAGATATTCAAAAAAATGCGTTACTATTAATATGTAATGTGTATTAAATATATGTAATGTGTATTAAATATTTTTTTCTTTAATGACGTGCCGATTTGTCTCGCCGGATAATTTTTTTAAATTCAAATATGTGCAATGTCGCACATTAATGAATTTTGTTTTATATATTTTGTATGCAACCTTTAAGCGAGAACTTCGTAGAGATGAGCTTTGGGAACGTGTAGACTAGAAAATGTAGCTCAGAGGACATACCATGCAACCTACTATTTCCATAATTTGCAACTCTACGTTCATGGTATTTACTCCTTATATTGTTACCCAACCGTTGTTCTGGCGTTAATACCCCATCATAAAACCTTCACCAAAACTATATTACGCCAAACTATTTCTGATGTTAAATTCCATGCTCAGGGGGGTTCACAAGTGGTATATTAGTGTCTTCTGTTATTCAATGGTGAAAGTTGGTGTTCTGATTTACTTCATTTCTGAATTCCTTTTCAGTTTAATAAAAACACCATGTGTTTTAAGTAATCACAGCAGCATTTCTTGAATTTTTGTGGGTCAGCATGGAAACATTGTATCATTTTATATTTTTCTCATCGTTAAATATCTGCATAATATGGTAAACGAAATAATTAGGAAATAAATTTGAACTAAAGCAATTCTCTTAGTCTGTGGAGTTGGCTAGGTAATAAATTTACTGCTACATCTGATGCATGTATATTGTTTTGATAATTCTGCAGTAAATGTAAAATTCAAGAAATTAATTATTTTTATAAATTTTATATACATATATGCAAGTAAATGTAAATCTAGTAAGTGTTTTCATTGTCTAAAGTTAATTAATTATTGTTCGATAAGCTGAATTCCATGGGATTACAGTCTAAAGTTAGTGATTGTTTGAAAAAAATCATTGTTCGACAGTACTCATGGATCTATTTTAGGGCCTATTTTATTCACAATTTACTCGCCCGCGGTGATTAGACGGTTCAATGTCTTAGTCCTATTAGGAATAATACAGATGCAACCCTTAATTTATTTTCTTCATTTTTATATCTCATTATAATTTTTTTTGTGTGTGATTACCATATAATCTGTTGCGTTCTTGTGAAAAGGATGGTGCTGCTGAAATTATGATACGTAAAATGTAGGATTGGTGTTGTGCAAATGATCATTTCTTTAAATTTATATAGAAGTTAATGAATATTTTTTTAGTATACTACTGGATTCATTCTTATCTTCCCATATATTTAAATAATTATATAATAGAAAGTGAAAAGTTGTGATTTACTGTTAATATCCGCGTTAAACAGTTTTTAAACTTAATGCAACTGAAAAAGTGCTACAAGTTTTGAAGCATTGAAAATTGTTTGTTATTTATATGCGAGTTTTCGTCCACTTTTGTTAAAGTGTACTTCCATAGAGATTCGCAAATTCTTCAAACCAAAAGCTGCTGTTGGATGTAAAACTTGTGTTAATGAACACACTTCCTATAAAAGCTATTTCATTTCGTCAAATATATTCACATATTTTGAATTATGCATTTTAGTTCACAAAAATGAAGATAAAATAATGGTCATTACTTCTACAACATTGGAGGCCCTAAAATTCATTTAATAAAACATAATTCAAAATTAACAGCAAATTCTTTGGATGTATTAGGGATAAAAGAACAATTAACAAATATCTGTAGTTTTGCTTGGATATAATATAGTTTTTATATATAGTATAAATTTAAAAGCCGGTTAAGGTATGACCCTAAACAAGGAGGAGTAATGCTTTGCTATTTGCTGTTTTCCGTGAGTTGTGTAGTCGTGTATCTATCCAGTTTTTTTTTCTATTGTTCTATATCTGTCATTTTTCTATTTTCGCTGACGATCACAATCTACAATGTTGGAATTATGCTCTACGAAGGGAAATACTATTCAAGTCGTTCGTTTCTGATTAAGGCCATGGATTCATTATTTTTCCGTACCTGTTACTTTTCAGTAGGAATTTTTCCGAATACACATACTACACAATTTCTGATCAATTGTCGGCTTTTATCGCCTATTGTTTTGTCAAATCCCTCGTCCAACTAAACATTCTGTAAACGTATTTTACGTTGTGTTAAGATTCCGGCCTATACTGCTTAGTATTCTGACGCACGATTCAATCTCATCACTTGAGAATATTAAGTGCTTCATCCTTGAGCGACGCTGGAAAATCATAAAGAAATGTGCATGTACGAAGTATTTATTTGCCACCGATGTGATGATGCACCGTCGTCTATGCACTTTAGGTAGGTGGGGTGTTGTGCCCTCCTTGCATCGTATCGTCCAGACATTCAAATTAATTTATTAACTGCGACCTTGTACCTTGGCTCACTGACCCGCTTCTTTGACGAAAGTACGATTGCATTAAGAATGACAAAACTCGACGTAATGCTTACCGTTGGGGCACGAAGTTTCAATGGAACGACGGATTCAGTTTTGCAAGCCTCCGCTTAACATACTTAAATTAATTTGGTTTGAAAGTTTAAAGTTCTTAAAATATCGCTTTATGTTATTGGATTGCTAAACTTATTTGTATCAAACTTATAGCAAAAGATTTGTTTGAAATTTTATGTGAACAAACTTACTAATGCAAATAGACTATGCAGTTTTTATTCTTTGGGATTTGTATTCATTTATATTTTCGTATAACTTACAATAAAATGACGGTTCTGGAAAAAATGTACAAAATTTCGGTGATTTGCTTCAATCCGCACCTTTTCACAAATATGCTTTTTACTAAATATATATAATATATAAGTATTGAGTAGTATATTAGATCATACCACATCAAAAGATACTAAAGCGTCTTAAATTGGCAAATACATTTGTAAACCATTGTACAAAAACAGCTGCATTTAATAGTGTTATCTAATCTAACGTGTCATTTACCTTTGAAAATATGTAAGTCGGAAACACATACAGATATGCTCAAATGTATTAGACACCTATATTTTTTGCGAATAATCAAAGTAAGGCGAGTACAAAATAAAACTCTTAATTTAGATGCGTTATAAATAGTATTTTAATAAGGAATCTTAATAATTTGTCTCATTTCTGTAAGCTTTTAATACTAGTTGCAATCCTTTTTTCAGTGCGTAAAAAACTGACGTCTCAGAAACGTGAACATGCATAAAAATTTAATAGATCTAGGAATAGTATCTATAAAGACTGTTGTAAAATCATTCAAACGAATACCTAAACACTTAAATTAGCTGCCGCAGATGTAATGCAAAAAACACGAAATTAATGGTAAATCATAGAGATGTTAACATAGAGATGCCATTTGAGCATAGCTGTATGTATAAACTCAGTAACACATTTAATTCAAGTAGAAAAGTAAAAAAAAAACTTTTTTTTTCAAGGCAAGATAGACAACAGATTAAAACCTCTTATGCAAAAAGTACCGATTTGCATTAAACTGATGTAAATTGACCATGTAATCATTAATATTACAATGAAATGAAAAACGGAACGCAGATCCTTACTTTTTATAGATTATTTTCACATTAGAATCTTTAATATAGTGCAATTCTTTCTATGGGTTGGCAGGACACTAGATAAACTATAGCTATTTGCGCGCACCGTATTTTGGCTTTCGTGTTTCAGTACTTCTGTGATACAATCAACTGTATAGTCTCTTTCTGTCTGTCATTATATAAAATTGTTGATCTTATCATATCCCAGGCAAATATATTTTCACTGGTCGGACACGGAATTCAGTGCAAGTTTCCTGCTTATTAATTTGTGAGTTTTTTTTTCTTGCTTTTGTTGGAAGCAGCAGCACGCGATTCCATTTAACGAACACCTCGCAAAAAATGAAACTCTTATCAAGCTCCATCTTAGTTTTTATTTATTTAATCATTGCAATTTAATAAAAATTATTTCTTTACATTTAGTCATTTCAAAAGGATTTTCCTGCGAAGAATGATTTTGGTAGATATATTAATAAGAAATCCGCATTGTTTTTTTTTTAATTAATTACGCAGTAATCAAAATTTTAAATTCTATAGGATATTTTATTAAGTGGAAGATTTGTTAGTTATTCACATTATTGTCCTGATAAGGTTTTTCCATTAACTCTTTTCATGTCTGCTCATGTTTTCTGTTACTTTTTTTTTTGCATAAATTAATGGTCCTGTAATTTATCGTGATATTTTTTAGTTTTTCTTTGTGTTACTTCTTGGATTGTTATGAATGATATGGAAGTCCTGATGTAAAATCTGATTTGTTATATATTATGAAGTTCATTCTTAGTTGTAACCTTTGATTTTCCAGGTTTGGTCATAGCTCGGGGAGCTTCATAATTGTTTACTGTAAGTTCACAGGCAAATAATTACTGCTTGCAAAGATCTAGTTAGTAAGGGTGCACCGTCATATACTGAGAAAACTGGTCCTTAAAATGATCAAAAACACATTTGCTACTTCCTATTGCCCACGTATGGATGTACTCATTACTGGAGTGAGTAACGTATTTTATCCGGGAGATTATATCGGTACAGCGGCGTTTTGTTATGTAACCGCGCTTTTGGCTGTCCGCACGATTTGCCTAAAATGACAATTCATGTCGAAATATTTATTCACTACCCCCACTTAATACGTATATTGAAATCTGATATTCTAATTATTTTGAGTTTCCGGAATCATATTGACCAAATTTACGAATGAAAAAGGAATACGACTACTTTTACAATGTATATCAATTATACCTAACTAAAATACACTTAATTTTATATGCTGGAAAGCAATTATGGTTTATATTTAGAAACCGTTTCAGAATAATACAAAACGAACGGAAATATACACGATCGGCACTTGCTCAGATAGAACACTTGTTTGGAACTTCATCGACTTAATTGTCATCACGTTACAGACATACTTATGTGGGCAATTACAAGCGGCACTGTAAATTTCCATTTATTTTCGAAAATTCAAGTGAGTTTTGGATATCAAGAATTGGTTTATTTATTAAAATTATTGGCCAATTCAATTTATGTTTTTTTCAGTTAAGCTTAATGATGTTAGCGTAAATGTCGTATATTATTGAATGCATTATCATTAATCTTTATCTTCCATCTTTTGGATTTTTCTATGAGGATTGTTCTCATATAAATCTCTCCCTTGTGGAACTCTAGATTTGGGCGGGTTGAACAGAAATATTATTAACGTTTGCTCTAAAGTTAATGGTGATAGAGTTTCTTCCTAATTTCTCTTTTCGTCTTTATTGGTTCTTCTTTAGTAGCTATTGTTGTTATTATGATCGGTCTGAAAATGCTTTTCTCAGAAATCTTAATCTGTTAATCTCTTTGTTCATAATTTGTACATGCGTGGAATACGTCACCATGGGGTATTCAAAGTTTTAAGGACTACTATTTTAGATTTATTCATTAATAAATTCTTAACAATTCATAATGTTTCCTTAACCATAGAATATTTACCCTTAAAATGATGTAGGTATAGCCACTTCAATGAATCTAAAGTTATTTAAATCTTCAAATTTATGATATCCCAATGCCCTAGAAGCGGTCGCTATCGATAATGCCCTGACACTCAAGTGGGTTAAAGGCCATAAAGGAAACCGAGGTAATGAGGCTGCTGATAGGCTGGCGGGGCGGGGCTCGCGCTCCCACTTTGTGGGGCCGGAACCAGCTCTCCCTATTTCGTCGGCTACACTCAACACCATGATAACGCAATGGACTGCCACTCTTCATGAGAATAGATGGAAATCCATAACCACCTGCCGTCAAGCGCGTGAGGTCATCCCCAGGCCGTCACCGAAGACAGCAAAATACTGCCTGCAGCTTTCGCGCAGTAACTTGTGGGGCTTTTGACCGGCCACTGCAAGCTAAACAAACACATGCACCGCATGGGTTTGGCTACCAGTCGGGCATGCTACCAAGAAGACGAGACGCCGCAACACATTTTATGTGATTGCCCAGCGCTTGTCCAACTTAGAGGTTCCATACTGGGGGAGTACTGGCCCAGTATGGCCGATTTTGGTGGCGCCTTGCCTGCTGCTCTGCTCGAGCTCACGCTCAGTTTGGGCTGGCTCGAGTAGGCTGTGGGCGAGCGATGCCACCTAGGGGAGGTAGCACAATGGGTCCGATAAGAGTGGCCTAAGTGCATGTGTCCACCACCTTCCCCGACCTAAAATCCAGAATCCAGATATCCACTTTGCAAGTAGGATAGGAACGAACAAAAGCCAAATATTATTATTTGGCTTTTGTTAGTTAATCCTCGATTAGACGTGTGTGCTTTCGACATATAAGAAATACACACTCAGAAAAATTAAAATGTCGGAACATCAAAAATTATTATTTTGAATTTTTTTGCATTCATTCAACTAGTTTTGGTTTAAATCAACACATTCAAATTTTATTCGAAAACAGCAACCTCGTTGGAAGAAAATGCATATTTTTGTTGAATTATAGATATATGTTAATTCAAACAATTATTTGCTTTAAACGTCAGTGAAACTATAAAATTAGTATTGAGTGCGTATGTGCCGATTTGAAACAACATTTATTTTCATTTTTTGAACAACGTTTGATGTTGTTTCACAAAAAAAATACGAAAAAGAAATACATTGATTATTAACTCAAACAGTAGTAGTATTTAGAATAAAGTACACTTAAATTTTCGTTGACTAGTCAAAACGTGCTATTGTGATTGGTTAAATCTATACTTCTAATTTTGAACCGAAATGGTTTAGGCAACGTTCAGGTTATTTGATAAACCACCATCGTAGGTTGTTTCAACAACATTAGTTAAACTAATTCTGTGCAATTGATTTAAACATTTCGGTGGTTTGAGCATATTTAAATACATAAAATTGTCGAGTGAACTAATTATTGGTTGAATGAACACATCTCTTTTTCTCGGTGCAGTCATAGATCCGCTGGACCTATGCTGGACTAATGAAGGGTTAAGTCAGTCCGTACGGCTTCGCTTGTCACCAAACCCTCATCATACTATCTGTATAAAGTCTTGTTTGGCCTAATTGCTAATTATTATGTCATCTGCGTCTGCATCTATTTTTGGCATCAGTGAACTAAGTTGTATAACTTGTAGCTAATTTAAGCTGTAAATATTTCTATTGTAAGTTATAAATTGAAAATGCATATTTTTAGGTGCGTGGTATTGCACCTAAATGCATTCGAAGCAGAAGAAAGCTAGAGTCCTGGTCCCTATTGCACCAACGAAGTACATCTGAAAGGCCAAATCTACTTTCTCTTTCGATTAATCTTTCTTTTTATTATACGTCTTCAAGGCGTATTGTTTCGCCACACCTAACCGACAGTAAATTGCAAAGGAGAGGAACCCGTTTGTATGGGATACATCTCATATATAGCAACGTAGGGTATCTGCGGATTCTACCCTACCGCTTTTTTTAAGGTATTCAATTACTGCAGGTTGCAGTATAATTAATTTGGTTTTAATTGGAGAATCAGGTTGACAAATCACCCAATATTTCTTAAATAATTATATCGATATCTCTGAGTGAATGAATAGATTGATATTATGGTTTAATTCCATTTATTATTTGTTTTAAAGCAAATTTAAAACTTATACAACATTAGGAAATTGTTACGTGTGCATGTAGATAATTTACGTAAATATATTATTTTTAACATAAAATATTTATCCCGGTATTTCTCAAGACGAAAAGGAAAAAGTTGGGCTTGGATACATATTATAGTTTTATACATTATTAGCATTAGTTGCTTTTTGTACCTGTTGTTTAATGCAAGTTATCTTGTTTTCCAACATCCTGAGCTTAGTTTCTCTCAATTTCAATGCGGGTTCCCTACATTTAAACTGAATCATGGAAGGGCAGCGAACTGTAGTTCTTTTCTCGTAGGCAGAGGATGTAAAAGGTAATGAAATTCACGACTGATTACCTGCCCAATACGGTGAAAAAGTTTTACCAATATAATTTTGCGTATACAACAAACACAACCGAATTATGGCGGCAAAGTAAGTGTGAACACCCAACTCCTAAATAGACCGGGTCAAAATTTGGGAAATGAAGTAGCCATTTTGAAGGCTTTACAGAAATAATTTTATCATCAATAGATATTTTTGTTTCCATATCTTTTTATGATGCTATTTGAGATGGTTTATTTTTATATGAAAATGAAAGAAAATTTGTCGGGTATATATTTTAGAAATAGCAAAATTTAAGGATAGAAGAGATATTCCAGATAAATCTGCTCAGGATTTGAGAATTAATGATTTTTTGAGTAAAATTATATTTGATTATACTGGGTAGTGCGCGAAGTGGCGCTACAGGCTTTGATATTATTGATTTTCGCTAACCCATTAGTCATTTAAGCTCTTCTTGTTGTGTTAGGAGCACGCAAACGAAGTAATTGATGTTCATTGTACCATACCGATTAACTTGAAAACGAGTGCGGAGCATTTTATTAATAAATCTAATTTCAGTTTGTAAAAACCTTTTTGAGCATTCAGTTTACGCCAACTTAGTCTTTTTAGGGCCAACAGGGTTGTAAAGTTATGAAAAATAACAGGGTTGAAGTGTACTATACAATATATTGCAAACTAAGTCGACACTATTAGTATATTCCTCTATTTTTTGAGCTACAAAGTGGGTTAAGTTACCAAACACAGGAAAGCATTGAATGTCGAGTTTTGAAAATATCGGTAAAAGAATATTTTCTAATGAACCACTTCGTATATTACCAACTCATATCAAAGAACATTCCATTAGAAAAAATTTATACATTTTATGTATACATGTACCCATCTCCAATTCTAATCTAATCTATGTGTAAAAAATGATGTAACCTAATAATGGGAATATCCAATCTTGTAAGGTAATTGAAAAAATGGCACGATAGGAAACTATTATGCCTTTAGTTAGGTAAACTACGTTTATCTGGTTATAAAGTTGAAAGATTTTGGAAAAAATCATATTCTGAAGCTTTGGATAAAATAATGGTTGTTTTAAAAAGCGAAAATCGTTCATTCTGAAAAGCTCAGTGTTTTCATGGCCATGCTCGCTTCTCTCTTTCTATTAAACTTTCTGCGTATTTTGATTTTTTTCAGATACAATCAAGGGAAAATCAAAAGACTGTTTTTGCCCATGAGCGACTAAAACCATTTCGCTGCCTTCTGGGCCAATATTTTAATATGATGACGTTTGAGGAGAAAAAAAAAAAACTAAACAAATACTTAGGCTTTTTTTTTTAGGAAATACAACACCATATTTGTGACTAATAGATAGTGATACAAGATTATAGATTTGAGTAAAAATGTTCATGCAACTTGAACTTCAAACTTTCTTCTTTGCTTTAATAGTCAAAAATAGAATTCAAAATATTAAGAGGAACGTTGATTAGCGCCAGGTTACTTGTTTTTCATCTGAAAGTGTGTTACCGAGATAATTATTAATACTTTTTAATGTGGAAAAATATCTTTCTCCAGAGGCGTTTGTTGACGAATTTGAATACTACCTCGATATTGGAGTTTCAGATTTTAAACTTTGTAGAAATTTCTTTAAATTTAGGCTGCCATCATGACCGGTATGAATCAAAAATATTTATTGTGAACACATTACTTGGGAAAATAATCGGTCCAGCTTTTGTTTTTATATCCTCGTTAGATGATATTATATTTTCTCCAAAAACCTAGAAAGGTAGATAAAATTTTGTCATATTCTATTTTTCCTTTCTTTAGCTCTGTAACAGTTGTCATCACCTCCATCAAATTCTGTCTTTACTCTAGGGTCTTCGTCTGGTAGCTTTCTTTTCTGGGCCCTGTTGTTGTTGATTTAATATTTCAGTAATTTTGTTTCGATATTTTCAAAATCATTGCAATTATTTTTCAGAATTTCAGAAAATGTTGAAAAATAATTTCAATTATTTTAAAAATATGGGAAACAAAATTACTGGTATATTAAATCAGTAACAACAGGGCAAAGAAAAGAAAGCTACAAGACTAAGACCCTAGAGCAAAGACACAATTTGATGGAGGTGATGACAACTGTTACAGAGCTACCGAAAGGACAAATAGCATATGAGGAAAATTACTGGATTATCAAATCAATAACAACAGAGTCAAGAAAAGAAAGCTACAAGACGACGCATGTTTTGTCGCATACTGCGGTTATCAAAATGTCATGCCAATTGATTGCACTTTGACATTAGGTGGTTGTGGGGATTCGTTGTTACACTTTCACAAAGCAGATTTAATAGCTTCATAGCCTAATATTGCCTTTACTGCAACCGCCCTTGCTGATCATCTGGAGGTTTAAAGTTTTTTTGGCAGACAAATAGCAGTATTTGAAGATGAAATTGCATCTCTCAGCATTTCCAACGATAGGTTGATGAAGAAAAGAAAATATAAAACTCGTTGACGAATATGAAAAAATTGTAGCACCCAAGCAGCACTCGGCAGAGTGTTCCTACTAAATTCTTACTAAATTCAGCGAATATGCAGAATATAGAAGACTAAATCATTATGTTCATTTATTCCTGCTTGGAATCCTGCGTATTAACCAGACATATTGCTTTCATTATCATAAGCTTGACCTTTGGTTTATATCTAGATATATTATAGTTTTCTAAAAGTGTTTAGAATAGTTTCCCCCCTATGTCAATTTTTCCTTTTTCTTTAATATTTTTTTTTACTTTCTCTTTTCACCGTTCGCCCTTGGCGATCGCCCAATCGCGCCTTATTGTTAAGGGGTACAATAGCAAATTAGGGGAAAAGAAGACAAAAATGAGAGACAAATGTTGGCAAAAATGCTAAAAAAAAAAAGATTTGGCGATCTGCCTAAAATGATTTGAATTAATTGATCAATGTCAAAGATTATAGCTTGAAAAAAGATTAAAGGTGTCAGTGATGCTCAACAGGATGAAGAAAATTAACTTGATAAGCATTTTTTTTTTTCAGACGGAACGTGAAGTTTGTATTTCTTTATGTGTATAAAATCTATGACGCACTTGCACTTTTTATTTGCTGGAAAAAACCAAATTGTTTGATTGCACATATGGGGATGCAATTACAATTAGTTGCGAGGTGAGGTAGCTGCGTTGAGTGCTCTGAGAATAAAAGGAAAAAAAAAAGAACACAAAAACGTTTTTGGCTCCATTCGATGACTGCACACTGCACAACACAGCTAGAAAGAGCAATCTAGAAATTGTAGTCGGATTTGGAAAGTCGTCACCATTTCTCAAATGTTTCTGATTGAGCTTGATAAGTTTTGCCGAACTTTTGGATGTAATGGGTTGGAAATATGTACTAGTAAATTCAGTCAACTTGTCTTTTTGTCGAACGAAGATTATTCATATAATCAATTATTAAACACAATAGGTAAAATTTGAAACTAGACGCACTATTGTTGTTGCCGATTGCAACTATGCTCACGATTCAATTTAATACTTTACAAGGGCGTAATTTAGATGTAATTAAAAAGTTTGAGATAAACTGTTTAGTTGCTGGGACTTGCTAAATTGCAGTTGCAAGTGTGTGTAGATCTATAATAATCCATAGTACACAAACATACAAACAAACTGTTGCTTGCGTATATTGCGAAAATTGCAAGTGTGTCTTAGGTATTTAAGTATTTTGAAGGCTGACTCAGTTTTTTTGATGTTTTGTTGGGGTTTAGTCGACTGAACGTCTTGGGCAATTTTAAAACTTTCAATATTTAAAGGTGTTTATTCTTAATATAGGTATTTTATCTTCCTTATACATAAATTTAATGTTTCTGTTCTGTTTTATATTCTACACTAGGTGTATCTACCTACATAATACCCATAACTTGCTCCGGTTGGTGCTGCTGCCCGCCTATCTTTCGGTTGCCGTCCGCTCTAGAGTCTAGCATCGCCGGTCTGCGGTATGACGCTTGCGCATTCTTCGTTTCGACTCTTTGTTCGCTTCACTCTCAGTTTGACTTCGAATGCCGCGCCTTCTGACATGTAAGTAGTGTCTCGCGACGCCGTACACCGTGTTCAAGTGCTGTTCCCCTCGTTCGTGTGAGGTTACATTATTAAAATATTTTCGAATACACTCTGAATATACGCTGGCACAGACGACGTCGATTCTAAAAACATCGGTTGTTATGGTCTTTTTCCTCTGGATATGAAAGATATGGGACCGGACATGGTAAATTTTGATTTTTTATTAATGAATATTCCGTGTAAACATTTGTTTACTGCCCGAGTTGGACGCGTTTTTTCCGTTTGTTTTGGTGAAAATAACATCTGGCCGGTTTATTTTTACAAAGAGCGTGCAACAGGTTTACATCCACGGCCGGCTTTGTTTGCGTCCAGGTAGCCATTTTCAAGGTGGGCTGGGGTGTCTCGAACACACCAAGCAGTTTCTACATCCCATCTCAGCATCCTTTGCCGCCTCGTGCCAGTTGTGGTACCGACTACTGTCTGTGGGGAGCGTGCAGTGTTGCCAGTTCGATGCCCTCGTTGCTATTGTTTATATTCGCCCGGGGTTTATAACTCGCTCTGGGGCGAGTTTTTTCTTTAATTGGTTTCATATCTAAGGCGTTTGAAGTTGTTGTGAAAACGGAAATGCGTTAGCCAAGGGCTGTGAGGTTGACAATGATTGAAATGTTTGTTGTTTATGTGGCAACCTCAGGTTTGTGACTTTCTTCACCTTCCGGTACACCGGATGGATTATATCAGTTCCTATACCTGTTAGGAATTTGTAATTAAATTATGTGTTCATTATATTTTGAGTATACATGGGCGATATTTAAATAACCAATCTAAGAAAGATTTACAGTTATCGATGCTATTTAGATCAAAAGGTTCTATAAGATAAACGCTAAAAACTTGCGCCACTTTGATCAATATTAATGATCTATCCTGCTTCGGATATTTAAACTATTTACCCTTATATGCTAGCAAAACAGCACTATGCAACTAACAATTTAAATTGGTGAAATGCATTAAAAGCCAGAGTGAAGCAAAATCAATATCGAACCATCAACAGCAACAACTTTATTATTATCCCAAAAAAAAAATCATTACCTAAATCTTCAATTAGAAAATTAAATTTTCCTGGAAAACGATATATGTATATCTTATCGCAATGCGTTTACTTATCTTATTTTAATATTTGACGCACTTTCACTTTTCCATAGATACCTAAGCAAAGAAAAATGAAGTGCATATAGGAAGTGCTCCTATTCACGGTTATACGTCTTATTTTTCTCACATTAATTGAACAATGACCAGACGGATTTAACCTTGAACTAAGAATCTTGGAATTAGTTACTTTCTCGCATTACTAGTGGGTTACTAACCTTTGAAGATGTAAATCACGTCCAAGGGCAATACGTGCATACATGCCCGATTTTGCTTTGCAATCCTAATTTGATTCGAGATATTTTTATTACCTTACGTAATTGATGGGGACAATATTATATGTAAATAGAGAATGTGTATTATGTAACACGTGATCAAGTGTAAGCAGATTACGGAACGTATCTTGATTTTGTAATTGCTTGCTCTCGTTTGACATTTGCTCCAACTGCGGATATTTCTACCGATTGGTAGGTTTTGTGCATAGATGATGTTGATTAGATAGATAAAAAAAAAATAAATACTAGATTTGGAGCAGTTTGACTTGTATTTCTTTAGTTTTAATAAATAAAACATACGCGGGCTATAACTTATAGTCATTAACGTATTACACAATTTTATTCTTCAACACTCTTAAGATATTCCATCTTTCTTGAAACTTAGGGTTCTGCTTTTAGCTGATGGATGTTTCATTTGCTTCAGATCTGCATTCTAAATTGTGTTTAGTGAAATGATGCTTTATGGATCGGAAAATTTTCTTGCTCAAAGATGATACGACACAACTTTATATTTCCTCCTATAATGCAATTAGGTTGTTAATTAGTTAATGTAATGAAGAATTAATAGCTGTAATCTTATCTACTAATTATTCCAATCTAAATTTACGGAGTGGTAAAGATCCTTGACGTCCCAATGGCTTTGAATTGAAATAGTGCATGAACGTTCAAGTTTTGTCAACTGTAATACGATTATTATTAAACAATGTCACATTCGCTTGTAAAGTGAATAGTACTATTTGCTTTTGCTCGAACGTCAATACCCCTCTTGCAAATATCTAATTAAGTCTTAAATAGTAATTGCCTATTGTTTTAAATGTCTAATCTATGCTGAACGTCTAGTAGTTGACCGACGATCTTGTTCAACCAAGTTGCAGGCACGATCAATATTCCTTAAGTGCATTCAGTTTGCGGTCACTCAGCACCTCTTGCTTGTTCGCAAGTTGTTTTACCTCATCGAAACTTCCGAGACCAACTCTTCACTCACCTGCACAAAAATACGGTGTAATATTTGATATTAGAAATATATTAGTGAGATATTTGGAGTCAGTGGAAGAAAAAATAAAAACCACATATATTATTATTATTACCGTGTAGATATAATAAAAGTTAGTTCAAAATAATCAATTTATTTATTCGAAGTTGACTCTGTGTGAAGTTATTCTAATAGGATGCTGAAAACAATCTAGGTCTATACTTCACAAATGTGTTTAATTAAAATTGCCATCGGTTTCCTGAATTATATTTACATCTTCAGTCCCGAACAAGTGCTAAAGCTGTGCATAGTCAAAATCTCATTCATTCAAATTTGGCTCCTTATACAATCGAAATAGTCCCATCACAAACTTTTTTAGATTACCTAAGAATGTCAAAGTTTTGTTTAAACATATTTTCATGTCACCCCACTTTTTTAAGTCACACCCTCTTAATACGGTACCTATTTATTTTAAGTTAAGATAATGCTTGTTTGCAGGTGTATAATGACCCGAAGATTAATACCAGTTTTTGGGCGCTTCGCACAATTTTGAATTGTCTTTTCATTTCGGAGATTTATAAAAATCCTTATTTCTGATTAGAAACTGCTTAAGCTCAGTGCCGCACTATAATTTAATTACATAATACTAACTATATTGCAGAAGGTACTCGTTCAGAATCCACATTAAAAAAAGATTTGTTAGAAATGTCTTTGAATTCCTAAATTTGATCAATCAAAAATTGTACATGAACCACTTTTTAGCTCCCCTAGTTTAACTTATGATAAGACATTCAACAGTTCATTATGAACTTGAATTGTGCCCAAATTTCATAATTCTCCAGAATATTCTTTATATCGCGCTTCATAGCTCATAAATGTCTAGAAACACGATCGCTGCTTAACTATCTTATCTCTATTCCCATCAGCTTTTTAAATTTTGAGAAACTTCTGAAATCGGCGACCACATTTGGTTAGTGATAGCGGCTTTCCATAGCATGCTGCCAAATAATGTAAGTAGACACTCCTCAGATCAGAGTTTTCATTAGTGAATGTACCTACATACAATGATAGAGTTGTTGCCCGCCATATTAGGAACACTATCAGTTGTAACAACCCTTGGTTATAGATGCGTGTATGGTCGAAAGACCTTTGAAAATGTGTCTTATATAATTTCCCCAGTTGTCTTTTTTTCTCAGTGATTGTAAGCTTTAACAATTCTGAACGTCTGGGAGAATCAAGCAAAGAAATTAGTGTTGAGACGAACGCTGCGTTCATTCACCGGCCTCTGTTTGAAAGCCGTTTGGAGAGCTAACCGAAAGAGTGAGTGAACGCAGCCTTGTAAATTCGTTCATTCCCAGTGCGTGCATCGCTCGCCTATGACCGCTGCGGTCACTAATACTGAACTCACGGCTTCTCTCACTCATGCGTTCGTTCGTTAATCTGCGTTCACTCCTCACTGCTCACAGCTCTCGCGCTGCTCCTCCCAAAAGAACGATAACGCATAAATGAATGTACATACGAAGCGAACAAATGGAGTTTCTCTAGCTTATCGCTTGTTAAATACGTATTAGTATTTATCAAATAATATAATATATAATTTAACTAATTTTAAAGAATCTTAATTTTTATTTTTAAGCGAACCTTATTATTAGAATGTCTCGAACTTCTCTGGAAATCTGAATCTTGAAACTTTATAGCAGCAATTTAGTCAAATGTCATCTATTTAAAGAAATATTTGCAGCTATATAGGTTGCATACATCAACATCCTTGTGTTAATCAGAATGCTGGTGTAGTTTTTAATGATCATTAAAGAATAAATTGAAATATAGAACTGCAAAATATAAAAATGGAATGAAGAAGAGCTACGGAGAAACATATTTTTTAAGAAATAACTGTAAACTTAAACAATATGTTCTGCAATATTTAGTTATCTTATTTTATTTGCTATCTTCTTAGCATCAGAAGACTGCTGCTTATTATTATACTATGCTCGCATATTTCATAGATTCCTATCTTTATTTATATTCCTGTCTAAATTTGTGTCAAGAGTTTTGGCTGAGATAGTGCATGAGCGAATGATAGGAATATATACAGAGTGTCCCACGACAATTTGGACAGGAAATATCTCCACAATAAATTGTAACATAAAAATACATATATACTTTTAAAAAACTTAAAAAAAGGTTCCGCGCAGATTCCTTCGTAATATTCACACGTAAAAATTGTTAGAGTATATTTTTCATTTAATTCTCCTTCAAGTCACCATATTGAATTACTCACATCATTCATTAATTTTCTAGGGCATTTAGAAGTATGTTGAAAATTGAACGAGAAGGTGTCGTTACATACATACATACGAATCGGCCAATTATATATAAACTTTTTCAAAATCTGATTTGGTGGATAAATATATTATTAAATAAAGCAACAGAAACAAAATAAGTATCTATTCGTGTAAATAAACAAGTAAAATTCTAAACAATTAATACAAAATAAATTATATGTTAGGTACTATAAATTTGTGTTTAAGAAAACAATTTCTCGCACTTTGCTTCCTGAAAGTTGGTTTCTTCTTTGAGAAACTATCTGCCCTGTTTTTGAAAAGATCCGCTCGCTAGGGACAGACGTTGCAACTATGCAAAGTTTCTTTAACGCTAGTTCATACAAATTGGGATATATATTGCGGTATTTCTTCCACCACAAAAGTGGATCATCTTTTCGGTTAATAACGGGCTCTCTTATATATCGTTCCAGCTCCTCACTAGTTGTATCCTGCGATGTTGATGCATCCACAAACTGCCATATATTGGCATCAAAGTCGCTCCATACTAAACTTGAGTCAGACTGTAAATTTTCGTTCCGTGATGTTATGTTTTGGGTAGCGTTAGTTGTTAAAGATGCAAGTTGTTGCAGCAAACCATTTTTCACTTCCATGTAGTCTCTTTCGCTGTCGAAACCAAAATTTTTGAATCTTGGATCTAATAACATGGCCTCTCCATAAATTGGGTTGTTTAAATTAATTCTATTGTTCATACCATCCATTAGTTTATTGCATAAGTTCACGGCTTGTTTATTCGAATCACTTGTTACATCCTCTAAATACTTTTTACAATATTTTTTAACAAAATTAGTAATAATAATAATTTTCGATATAGTAACTTGCTTTTCGCTACTAAGTTCCTCTGTAATTTCCTTAAAAACCTTTAACAACTTACATACATCGGTTAAAGCAACTTCCTCGGCCTCTGTTAGAAATTCGATGTGGGGGTAATATGTCTCGATGGTTAGTTTTACTGAATTTTTAATACGCAGTATGCGTTCAAACATATCAAAGGTGGAGTTCCACCGTGTTACGACGTCTTGCTTTAATTGCAACGGTGGATTGTCAGACTCCACTTGAACATTTTTCAATTTATGAGTAGCCTGTGCACTGCGTTTAAAAAATTCGACGACATGTTTTATTTTTTTATGTAATGTTGCAATCTCTTTTAATGCATCTTGCACTACTAAATTCAATGTGTGTGCATAGCATCGGATGTGAATTACACCATCAAGCAATCTCATTGCTGCAGCAATATTTGCAGCATTATCTGATACTATTGCTACAACTTTTAGTGTAATTTGCCACTCATTCATAATTTTCAGTAGCTCGTCTTTAAGATTTTGGGCGGTATGTCTGTCGTTGTAGCAGTAGCAGTCAAGTAATTTGGATTGTAGTATAGAATTTCCATCTATAAAATGCACTGTTACACTAAAAAAACTCTCATTTGCTAATGATGTCCATCCATCAAAAGTCATGCAACAGGCAATAATGCTGGCTAATTGTGATTGTAGTTTAACCTTTTCTGCTTTGTAATACTCCGGGAGCAGAACGTTGGATATAGTCTTTCGACATGGTATTTGATAATTCTTATTTAACTTCTCCACAAAAGTTTTAAAAGCCAAGCTGTCTACAATTTTAAAGGGCAGAAAGTTCTTTACAATAAAACAAAGCAGGCTAAAATGAATTTCATCTTTTTTAACTTTAGATAATTGCCTTATTGGTTCTTCACTATTTGAGGTTGAAGTACTTGCTTCCGAATTGTCCCCTGATTGTGATATTTTACTATAAATTGTAGGATGCACGCTTTTTAAATGTCTCTTTAAATTACCGACACTTCTATTCTTAATAGATAAAACTTTTCCACAAAAATTGCATTTAAATTTCTCGTTTTCTTCTTCTGTAAAATACAGAAAGACCACCGCTTGTGACATTATACGTATTAACAAAAACGACCGAAAACACTAAATTTATAAATGTGACTGAGGGCTCTGCTGTTGTACACGCACATTTTAATATGAAATTTTGAGCTTCATAAAAACAGCAGTTTTGTTTTTACATAAAATGAAAATATGCATAAAAATACCTGCACGTGCAAACACTTTGGTGATTGTTATACATTAGTGCTGCAGAAATCCCCAAATGTACCTATCATATAATTTACTTTGTATTCATTGTTTAGAATTTTACTTGTTTATTTATGGATTTATTTTGTTTGTGGCACTTATTTCACTTTATTATTATTTGTTTATTTATACGAATAAATACTTATTTTGTTTATGTTATTCAAATTCAATCCAAAAGGCAGGATCAAATGGCATTATACAGCGAAGAAAAGCTTAGAAAAGGGTAAAAAAAATCCGGAACGCAAAATAAAAGTAGAATTTATACTAAAAGCACTCTATACAAAAAAAAAAGAATAATGATAAATACATAAATAATAGTAATCAAACCAAAACGGTAAATCTAGAATGAAAATGAAAACCCCTCACGCTTATTAAATTAAGTATAGGTACATATAGAAGAAACATATTTTTGACGCACAATTTATATGTAATAGAAGTATGTGCTATATTATTTCGCATTTGCTACTTTCGTTCGCATTTCGCCTGCGGTCCTATTTTGCATTGCGGTCGTGAACACGTGAGCGAGTGAACGTCGACTATATATGACGGCTCTTGCTCCTACCGTAAGTGAACGCCGCCCGTTTCAGCTCGTTCGATCGTTCGCGTTCGTGAGATACTCGAGCGTTCTTATGAACGCAGAGAGTTGTTTACTGTCACCTTGGTTCCTGAGTCACTGAATGCTCTTTTATAGCTCGGCGTTCACGACCGCGTAAGTCTCAACACTAAAAGAAATGCGTTTTGTGTGATTTGTTATCCAAAACAGTGACAGATTTTTTTTTTAATAATAATGTGAAACCGTACCAGAACAAGCACTTGATTGGATGACGTAAGCCCAAGGGTTGGATTTGGTCAATGGACCGCAATTTACACATCACTGTATTGGGCAGTGTGGTGAGCAGCAGCATCATCCCCAATTTATTAACCATGTTTGTGCGGCGATCATTTCTTCTGCAGAAGTTCTCGTTTTTCATCCTTTTGTCTCAAACTTTGAGCAGCTTTTACTTTAAATTAACACATTTTTTCACTAAATGTAAATACAAGAACCAGTGTTTGTCTTTTCAAAGATGAAGATTTGTGTCAACGGTTATTTTGTTAGAGATATTAAATATTACTCAAATCTCAGAAGTGCCACTAGTTTCATTTGAATGCGCTGTCTATACAAAAAAAGAAACTGAGATGTTGCAAGACCCTACACTCGTTTTGAACGGGTTAAATATTTCGACAGTCGAAAAGAATACAAGATGTTACGGATATTGTAATTTTATTGCACTCGCTAAATGCAAATGAGATCCTATGTTGTAAATCAGCAGCTAATGATGGGCCTTCCTTTAGTGGCGGTGAAACGTTACTGAATGTAAATCCTCCATGGATTTATGCTAAGTTTTTTTTGTTATGTAAGCCCATAAAGTGCATCCTTATAAGTTTGATTGTTAACGAGTTCAAAATACGTAATAACTGCCTGTGATAGTATTACAAAATTAATGTTGTAAAATAGTAAAGATGGTTGGAGAAAGTGCTGCTGGAACATCGTTAGAATTCTCCGAAAATACAAATGATTTTAGAAAGAATGTTTATTTGATAAAAAAAAAGATTCAAAACCGAGAGCCAACCTTTTACAAATCTTAGTTTTCTGTTGAAAGCTATTCTATTTTGCCATAAATAAAACTTGACTCTCCGGTTACTAAATCCGCATCGCTGAAGTAATTCTTTTCTCTGTAGTTTACATTGTAAATTCTGTTTCTTGTGAAACAACCAATTTTTCGTTTGTGTTGACGCTTAGAGCTGTAATCCGTGCATCTTGGTTTCTACGTTTTTACTTTAACTTAATTTAACACTACTTACAAAGGCAGATCTTGAGATCCAATTGTTGTTTACGCTATATATTTCTTGGAAGGCGCAATATTACTATAAACAAACATTTACATACATCAGTGACTTGGTATAATCTAAAATTTTATAGCTGTATGCTTTTCTCCTCGAATAATATACCGAGAATTTCTCGACTGCGTTTGAAACTGGCTTTTACGATAGCGTCCTTTATCTGTGTATTGCATCACATACGCACCTAAATGGATCGTTAAATAGGGAGAGTTTGATTCAATGTGACTCATGTCAT
This sequence comes from Cetonia aurata, assembly GCA_949128085.1. NCBI lineage: Eukaryota > Metazoa > Arthropoda > Insecta > Coleoptera > Scarabaeidae > Cetonia > Cetonia aurata. The sequence continues at coordinate 50,257,323 of OX421884.1, read as the reverse complement.
TAATTCTTTTGAATGTCGCCGGCTAAAGTAGCTCGACTGGAAGTCTTGGAGGACGAATATCAATTATTTTTTTATTGGAGCTTAGATCGACGTATATACGCACGCAACTTACTTTTTACTTATAGCAGCTGGCTGCTAGCTAGACATTCTATCGATTTAGTAAATTGCTTAGCTGTATGATCGTTTTGTTACATTTTAATTTAATGCATAGTTTCTGTAATGACAGATTCGGACAAAGACATGTATTGAAAATCCGCGTTTAAATCCATATCACGTCAGATCCATTGATGCGGTTTTTGTAACCGGCTTAAAGAATGCGTCTAGAATATTTATGGGTTCATAGTTCGGAAAACCAACAAGAAACGTAGTCAATTTGACCTTGAAAACACGAGTATTCAAAACATTGTTGTTTTATGAATTAGAATCCAGAGAATCCTTTTCATCATTTCCCTTACCACCTATACGTGAAAATATTACATCTTTTACATCGAAATGGCAACTTAAAATAGGTTTACTTGTAGATACATTGATTTTACGTGGTAAATTTATATAGAAACGAGTTCTACGTACTCACGTTAGAGTTTCAATTACTTGTGTACTTCAGTATTGATTTTTAGTTTCTATTTGGTTAGATGCTTCATGCAAATATGTCGAAGCTTATAGCGATATTTGTATTTGTCATGTACAATATTAATTTTTGCGATAAATTTGAGGTTATCAAGCATGTTTAAGCACTTTATGTAGAAAGTATACAATAGAATATTTTTATTGTTTTAAGTTGAGTGTATTTAGAAGTAACTGAATGTTATACATCGATTTTATTTGCAAAATAGTAACTCAGAAAGTTAGAAGTAGCTGAATTTTGAGAGAATTGAAATTGAATGTTTATCGTTAGAGTAACTGGTGACCCAAAGCAATTTTATTTGTTTTGATACTGTTTTTCCATTTCCTATCGGAAATTTATTTTTGAAGGAAACCAGGTAACGACTTTCGTCAAGCTGTAACGATATTTCTGAGATGTCATTTGTATGAAAGTTGTCTCAAAGAAGAGACCAATAATTAATATTTAAGTTTCAAACGATTGAGTAGGAAAAAGAATGGCAAGAAATATAATATTTATGTACATAACCTACAAAGTGATGAAGCTGTCCCAATAATAATGATTTGCTGATACGTACAATTATATTTTAAAGAATAGCTAACTGTAATAGTAAGCTAAATATCGTTACATTTACAAATTTTGCAAAGTTCAGTAATTTAGAAATGTCTAGATTAAATAAGGTTGGTGTAACAATATAGAAGAGGGATAAAGTAAAAAAAATTAGGAAGTCGTACAGCTAAAAGTTTTTAAAAGTAAGTAGGGTGGGGTGGAGCAAGTGCATTTTAGAGGAAGCTGCGTGCAACCCTTTTTAAAATGCCACCAAGCCCGACAGCTGTTGGATATGATAGATATGACGATTGTGCTACAATTTATATCTCTAGTGTACCAATAAAATAATAGGGCTTATAATTTGTAGTCGATTTATCCCGCGGATTTCATCCACCAATATTTACTAACTGCATTGTTTTCTAATGGGTTCTTTGTAGTAAATCTTTCCTGCAGATTCTAATATACAATACTAAGTCTGTACTTGAATTTGTTTTCATCTTTTTGTGAAAACAAAACATTTCCTGAACTTATCGTATTGAAAGTTCAGTGATTGTGGGACAAGGAGTATCAACTTTTCCTTTCAATTTTGATGATTAGTGGAATAAAAGTAATCACTTCCGATGAAGCTAACAAGGGGCTCCAAGAGAAGCTGAATAATGAAATTCGTAGATCCAAGAAGAGAAGTTTAGCATAACAAGATGTAATAAATGAGAAAAGGAAGAAGTGTAATAGGCCAAAGACAATAAAAGTTCTGAATGTTATGATTAGTAGCTTAAAGGATTGCATTTTTTTTTTGCGTGGAAAAATACTTGGAAAAAGGACTAGAAGGAAACATTCACGTGAGTTTTAAGGCATTGAATGGGTTGGCTTTTGGCAACTGGGTATAATTTGTGCGAGAAGCAAAAAACCAAGCCTTACAGATAAGCATCTGCTCTCTATTGGTCTTTACTTTTTGTACTCTATAATTTCTCAATTATGATAAAATTCCGATACATGAAACTGTATGTATGTGTCCGGATTTGATTGAATTTTCATCTTTCAATGAACGAAATTATCGCCAGGGACCATCAATCTATCAGCATACACATTGGAATTAAAGCAGATGTTTTGTCTCTAGCGCCTAGATCACTTTACGAAATTTGGTTCGTATTTACTGCATGTTTGTGTTAATTACGAATAAAAAGGAAAATATAAGACGTCAATGTGGAACTAGAAGCTATTCTAATGGGTGCAAAATATTAAAATTTTGGAATCTAAGTCGCTGCGGTATTTTAACGGGAAACTACAAAAATTCTTTTTAATATTTTGACATTAATAAATTTCCATTACCACATATGGTATTTAGTCTTGGCGGACATCTTTCATTTCCTTAAATACATGTGAGGTCTGCATCAGGACATATTTGAAAAACTTATTTTATCCTTTTTACAATAATATGCAAGGATTTATCCTGGAAAGTTTTCAGGCAAATAGAAGTTCAAGCATCTGTAAGAGCGCATTATGCACACTTTTTTTGTATATAATGTAAGCGATTTTAAACTTTATAAATAAAATTAAATACATAATCTAAAATTTTCTTTTGCCATGCTATCTATATCTTATTACAAATTGCGAGGATGATAAATTCGTATACCTGCTAGGAAGACATTAAGTTTATTGAATCTTCATGATTAGGGCCGAGTTTGTATTCTAAGGTATACATGCAGAGGTAACAAAAAAAAAAGATTGGACATTAATGTATTCGGTCTAAACAAAATCGTGACTCTTTGTTAGTGGACAATCAAGAAGACTGGTTTGTTTACAAAACATGAAAGTTGTGTTTGGGTTCTAATCCATGACAGTAAAAGGATTTTTCCTCAGTTACAGTATATATCGGCTAGCAATTGCTTGTATTAAATGGATTTTTACTATATTCACATCTAATCCACTTATGCTTAATTTGCTATGGTATACAAACTAATTTTGGTTTTTAATTGAACATTGAAATTGTAGATAGCTGTTTAGGCAGTGACCTATTGGTGATTAAAGGTGATTTTTTTCCCATTGATACTTTTATGAAAGATGTAGGAGGTTGTCGATGTGTAATATATTCGTACTATTAATTGAAGAGACTAGACTAAAGCCTTGACATCGTTTTACAATGCTTAGAATTTGCTACAAACATTTTTGTAAATTTTACCATAAATTTTTGCGGTTTGGTACTTGTGTAGGTGTTTTGTATGTCTATATATGTATGTTCCAGCGGAGACTGGGTATTTGATTACAGTTCTGTTATTTAGAAAGCAACCTCTTCTACAAAAAAATTATAGAATCTAATGCTGCATAACATAAACATATGTATTTCTGACTATACTGAGTGTCCCAGGAATAGACAAAAACATACATACTTACATCATTTTAAATGGAACATATTCCAGGCTGGATCAGTCAAGACGACGTAGTTTGTGTTTGGATTTGTTTATATTTTAAACGTCATAGGTACACACTTGTTTTGATATAACAGCGATATTAAAATCGATGGAATTATATACACTTGTTCAGTATAGTCCTGAACATTTACTTTACTTTAGTCCAAGGTATCCTGATTTTTTTAAATAGTACCCTCTATTTTTGCTTATCCTGTAAGTTAACTCACACACAAAGCCCATTTAATTCATACTAAACATTTATGATGCCTCGTGCAGGATTTTAAATAAATCCAATGAATTTTCGGTTAATTTTCAAGTTGCCATGTATATATACACTCTCAACATGTCTTGAATGTTTGATTCACGAAACTACAACTAAATAACATATGTGTTATAATCCTTTTGACGTGTTCTTACTAAGATAATTTGAAAGGCGGATTAAATATATGTTTACAATGCTTTTGAATAGGCTGTGACAGCGCTGTACTAGCTGCAATATATGCCGTCATTCATAAAGTCTCCGATTGTACCTACTTAACATATGCATAAGCGCAATCCATGGTGTTCCTTATTTTAAACTGGCAAACAAACGCAAAAGTTTGCGGTTGGGACTTACGTTTCCGTCCTCCAAGTGTTTCCATATCACGATTACGTGGCGAAGTCAATCGATACGGAAATATTCGTTACATAGTGTGCTATTATGTTGCCAATATCACGTGGTCTTGTATGTAGATATAAGTGGAAGCAGAGTTTTTATTACGCAGATAGCAAAAACATGACAATACTGTACATTGTGGATTGAAAATTAAATTAATTTAATATAAATGCTGCCATTCTACAAACTCGATGACCTACACAATGATTCCTAAAAGGAATTTTTGTTGTAAACTTTTTTTTAATTACGACAAACATGAATTGTTGATTTACCTTATGCTGGGCTATGATTGTTATAACAAAAACTAAAATTAACATATAGGTCTAGATACCATAAAAGAACTATGTCATGCTGTAATTTTTTATTTGTAGCCTCTTTCTTAACTGAAAATAACTCGTTTTACATCCACCTACCTATAATGTATTCGAAAGTCGCAGTGTCTGTGAGGAAGTTTGACTTTGTGCAAGTCCATGTCATGAATATTAATTCATTATTGCTATTGTATTATGGAAGCCATTTTCAGTTAATGCTTTTATACATTAAAGTCTTGCTGTAATACCTGGGATTATTACGTTGTTTACGTTGGTTTGTTAATACAGAGTGTCCATAAAGTGTGTTATATTTAGTGATTAAAAAAAAAGCGCTGAGAAACATCAATTTTATTTTTGTAAAAGCTCGCAATTTTTTTTAATTTTTTATTATGTACTTAGGACGTCATTTGTTTTTTCTTAGATTGCAGTGGCACAGTAATAAATTGAATACCTTTTTACAAATACGATGATACTGAACACTGTGGGTCACTTTGCTGCTGTTCACAAGATAAAAGGTGTTTTTAAAAAATGTACGAATCAAAGATTTAAAGCGAAAGTGAGTCTGCAGTCCTTGCAGATCAATTAAAAATTTAGCACTGTCACTTTGGATGGGTTGTTAGATCATCATTAAAAAATTATCTACTAATAATACATTTTTGTGTATGCGTGGACAGATATAATATGTGCTGACAAATAGTAATAAATGTTAATAAAACACACAAACGTTAAGGAGTAAAAAATATATTGAAATGAATAGTCCACAACAATATTGTTTCACCACACAGTGGCTTCATCAGGTGGATGAAATTAGCTAAACAGAATATAAAATTACACACTATTTATACTTTTAAACCTAGGAGTGGGGAATAATTAAAATCCTTTTGTTCATTGAGCGCTAAACCTAACTTACTGTATCTATTAATTTCTAAACATTCAAATAAGTCTAGTTTCTTACTTTTCTTATGAACATGCAAAATATCAAAATTATTATTAAAATTATGATTAATATTAACTAGACTTATTTGAATGTTTAGAAATTAATAGATATAGTAAGTTAGGTTTAGCGCTCAATGAACAAAAGGATTTTAATTATTCCCCACTTTTAAAAAAAACTTCCCCAGGTTTAAAAGTATAAATAGTGTGTAATTTTATATTCTGTTTAGTTAATTTCATCCACCTGATGAAGCCACTGTGTGGTGAAACAATATTGTTGTGGACTATTCATTTCAATATATTTTTACTCCTTAACGTTTGTGTGTTTTATTTACGTTTTGAAGATGGAGTTTAAACACCTATCCTCCCATTCGATTAATTTTTTGTAATAAATGTTGTATCAAAGTATTACATTAATTGTTGCATACATAGATCCTAAGAGATCATTCCTATCTGATATGAACACAATATAATTTTGACGGAAGTAAGTCATATGTTGTCACCACTAACTCTGTCCTGGTATATAATCTGAGTTTATAGAGAAATGGCTAAATTTGTAAAATTAAAAAAGACTGCCTAAATATAGTTTTTACGGGAAAAAAAGGTAGTGGGTTTAAAGATTAAAAATAAAACCTTAGCTGCTGGTAAATTATTTTTATGCATATGCGCATTATTTTCGTAAGTGCAAAGCTTTTCAGCAATTCAGAAGTAATGGCCAGATAAGCACAAATAGCTTTAAAGTTTAATAGGAACCGGGGTATTCACGTCACTCTGTCACGCACAGGTAGCTTTAATGTAATACTTTTCAGTAAAAATTTCATTATAAATACTTGGCAAGAGAAAACAGGAAATAACAAGCTTTTCTATTTCGTACTTTTTATTCGATTTTTTATTATAGCTTATTCTAATGTAAATATTACTTGAGCCACCATTTTTATCATACTTAAATGGAGAAATCCGGATTGTTTTGCAACCAACTATTACCATTAATTTGTATTTCTAGAAAATATGGAATTTGTCTATTTATTTTCATAAATAAGAATAGAATTATGACTGATTAGAAATGCATTATACATTAAGGGTTTTCCATTAAGAAGTCCCATTTTAAACTTCGTCCCGTGTTTTGGTGTGTTGAATAAAAAACCTTGAATCTCTGACATTCGTCATTAAAAAAAATATACGATTGAATAAAAAATTGGCACGATTCACTCGCTAACAACGTATAGAAATAGTGAAAATTCATTAGAGACATTGATTTGGTTGGTACACAGTAAAAAATTGCGTGTACAAATGAACACTAAAAGTGGTCTATATAAGTCCACACTATTTTTGGTAAATTTTACACTGTGAAATTTGGTAAAATTTACCAAAACGATTTGGTAAATCCTACACTTTAAAACGTGTAGTGTAAGACACTTGCCAGTGTAAACTACCAAGAGATGATGTACACCTTCGGGCGTTAGTTAGAGGTACACTACAAGGGTGCAACTTTTACACTGAATAACGTAAGTGTAATTAAGGTGCTTTTAGCTGTAAATGTATATCGTACAGTATATATACGCTAAGCACTTTAATAAACGGAAGGTGGTGAAGTGATCCAAAAGAAACTTCAATTTGCTAATAAAAATAAATTTATTTGCGACTATCTTTTTGTATAAAACATAATTTAAACATTTGCTTTCTCGCAAAACGCACAATGTACAGAACAACGTTTAAACGACATGCACTATAATATATGTAAACGAATACGAACACTAATGATTAAACAAAAATATGCCTTGGAACAATATATCAATAATATTACTAATAATAATTAAGGTTAAATAAACAAGTTATGCAATAAAAGAGAAACCATTGCACAGCACGGCAATACAGTTAATAATACAGTACAGTTAATATTAACAAAAATATATATATATTTTAAATTTCAAACTTCTCGCTACCAGTTAGGTTAAGGAATATGGAGTTAACCACCGGAATGGAGAGAATAGACTAAACAGGGAATTACATTCTACATGATTAGTCATATATACATAACCTACAATAAGTCATAAAAATCTTTTAGAACTGACAAATATTTTACGAAATACAGCAACAAAGAATATAGGTTGTTAAGGATACGTATTATGTACCTACCTAGATATCTAACTATTGTTTAAAATGGTGTAATTGGTTACTTACCGTTTGATATGCAATGTTTATATGCAGACGGGATAGGCGAATCACTAATACTCAGCCATTTAATCATACTTTTGCATTTAATTCATATTAACATCATGGTTGCAAAAAACATACAATATGTACGCATAAATTATAAACATCTTAAAAGCAGAGGCACAGGATTCATGTTTCAATACGAATCCGATCACATGTCAATTGTCCGTTAGTAGTCTGTAAGTTTATCTCTTTTTATTACATGTACCTGATAGAAATTGTTCATGCGCAGGAGTACATATGTACGCCCCTCCCTTTTCAAAGTCAACTTTTTACACCCCCAGGTGTAGATATTTCAAATATTGGGCAAAGATCTCTTTACCTAATTGATTTTGGTAACAAAATGCAACTTTAACCAAATTAGGTGTTAATTTTAACACGCAAACTTTTTACCACTTACTTTTTGAATTTTACACGCAGAAATTTTTTACTGTGTAGGAATCACCTTATCGCCATTGTAATGCTAATCGCAAAATTTGAGCAAAATGATGAAGTTACTGGTGTAAAATTGCCAGTTCGATTTCGTACCATTAGGTCAGCCCAAAACATTGCCACTGTCGCTGATGGTGTCGCGGGAAATCCAGGGTTGTGTATCCCTAGACGTCTACAGTCTACACCAATTAAGAATCTCACAGATCAGTCTTCATCGCATTCTTCATGAAGATCATGCTTGTAAAGTGCAGTTGACATAGGAGTTGAAGCCGGCTGATCATGAACAACGCCAACGCTTCGTTTATTGGGCACAAAAATGTTTTTCTAGATTGCCAAATGTTCTATTCCTAGAGAGGCTCCTCATTTATTTTAATTTATACTTTGATAAAACGTTTTTTTAAATGTTCACATCATCAGTTCTTTGAATAATTTCAATCAGTGCATTGTTTTGAGTGTGTTATATTTTTAATTAACCTCCATTTGTGACGAGATCTACAGATAAACGTCTATTTAACCAAATTAACAATATTTTAGTAATGAAAATTTTAATTATTGTAGCTTTATAAAGACTGGAGTTTGATCGAACCGTCTATACAGGGTGTTTCAGACCACTCGTCCACTATCTTTTTCTCGCGATCTATTGCAGCTGGACTAATGCGACAAAAAATTTAATAACAAAACCCTACCTAAAGAATCATTCGAAAATATTTTTAACTTCCGGAAACGTTCCATTATACCGGAAGTGGATAGCAAGTTTCTTATTTTAAATGGAATCATACGTTTTTTCTTATCTCAATGAATTCTACAGATTATTTGAACACAATTTTCGTTAAAGTTCTCTATCCGTAAATCCAACCGTTTTTGAGATATTCACGATTTTGTCAAAATTTTGACGTTTTCATCTCTTTCGAAAACATACCATATTTTGTAAACCATTAAAGATAATGATGTCATTTTACTAGTAACCAAGAAAATTAGTTGTTCCTACCAAATTCTGTCAAAAGAACCACTAAATTTTATACAGAGTGTTAATTCAAATACATTTAACCTTAGAAAATTCTTTTTTTCAAATGTAACATTATATTTCTAATTATACCATACAATGTAGAAATGAATTCTCCGTCGATAAGTATAAAGGATGCATATACCTATTCCTAGTCGTTTTCAAGATATCAACCATTATTTACTCGGCTATGAAAATTTTAGTACATTTCTTGCAGTAGGCTATGAAAATGACAAGTAGGTTCGACAATCATCAAAGCAGTGCTACTTTGCTTCATCATTAAGATCTAATTGTTTCCATTGCTGATCCATGGTTATAACGTTGAGGTTGATAGGAGTATTATAAATGATATTTTACATTTATTGCTTATGTAGAAGGGAATAGATGATACTCAATAATTTAAAGATGCCAGATAAAATGATGGTACATATTACATTAAAAAAAAAATAGATCACAATAATCATAAAAAATTTATTGCACTTAATGTAAAATAACTAAATAAAAATAAATTATTCAAAATGTCTGCCGTTTCTTTCTATACATCGCTCTATTCTGGCCTCAAAGTTCTTATGAAGTCGAATTAGTTCTTCTCTGCTTATGGATCTACACGTTTGCCTTATTCTCATTTTCATTTCTTCCGCACTTTGCGGACGATTTTGATAAACAATATCTTTCACCCTTCCCCAAAAATAATAACCTAAACATGTCAGGTCTGGTGATCTAGCTGGCCATGAAATTTCGGACCCTCTCCCAATCCATTTATTTGGAAACATTTCACTTAATTTTTCTCTCACATGTACAGCAAAATGTGCAGGACAACCATCCTGTTGGAACCACATATTTCTTCTTGTTTCTAATGGTACGTTTTCGAGGAGCACTGGCAGTTTATTTGTTAAGAAATTGCTGTACACATTCCCATTTATCGTTGCTTCAAAAAAGTAGGGTCCAATTATTTGCTCACCAAGGATGCCGCACCACGTGTTTATGCTCCACACATTTTGATTGTCGAGTTCTTGCATCCAGTGTGGATTTTGTGTGACCAATAATGTAAATTATGATGATTTACTTCACCATTACTTTTAAATGTTGCTTCATCTGACCACAATACCTTTTCAAAAAATCGAGGATCTGCAATTAATTTTGTTTGTGCCCATCGACAAAAACGGACCCTGACCTGGAAAGTCGCCGTCACGTAATTTTTGACGAAGCGAGATATGGTACGGGTGCATTTTGTGGTCATTAAGAACTCGCCATACGCTCACATGGTTAATGCCTGACTCTCGTGCTATATTGCGAGTGCTTGTTTGAGGATTAACTACGACTGCCCCCAAAACATCTGCTATTCTCTCATTTCTAATATACCGAACAATTTGCTTGCCCTTGTTGTGGTTTTTGCGCACACTTCCTATTTGTTGCACACAGAGAGCTAAACGAGAGAATACCTTACGCGTAAACTGTCGTCGCTCTGGATACCTTTCGGCATATACACGCGCTGCCATCGCCATATTTTTTTGACATTCACCCATAATCATCAACATGTCGAATGCTTCTGCATTTGAAAATGCTATAATAAACATAAGACTTGAACAACAAAAACCAACAAAATAACGCGTAACAATAAGGCAAACAACAACAAAGAACCACTAATAATGAAAATTCGAATACAATAGGGAGATTAGCAGACAAGTTTGACACTTCTCGATCTGACACTGACCTGACAACACTATTGCTTTGATAACTGAAACTTTCACAGCCCACTACAAGAAATGTACTAAAATTTTCATAGCCGAGTAAATAATGGTTGATATCTTGAAAACGACTAGGAATAGGTATATGCATCCTTTATACTTATCGACGGAGAATTAATTTCTACATTGTATGGTATAATTAGAAATATAATGTTACATTTGAAAAAAAAGAATTTTCTAAGGTTAAATGTATTTGAATTGACAATCGATTTATGAACACTCTGTATAAAATTTAGTGGTTCTTTTGACAGAATTTGGTAGGAACAACTATGTTTCTTGGATACTAGTAAAATGAGATCATTATCTTTAATGGTTAACAAAATATGGTATGTTTTCGAAAGAGATGAAAACGTCAAAATTTTGACCAAATCGTGAATATCTCAAAAACGGTTGGATTTAGGGATAGAGAACTTTAACGAAAATTGTGTTCAAATAATCTGTAGAATTCATTGAGATAAGAAAAAACGTATGATTCCATTTAAAATAAGAAACTTGCTATCCACTTCCGGTATAATGGAACGTTTCCGGAAGTTAAAAATATTTTCGAATGATTCTTTAGGTAGGGTTTTGTTATTAAATTTTTTGTCGCATTAGTCCAGCTGCAATAGATCGGGAGAAAAGATAGTGGACGAGTGGTCTGAAACACCCTGTATATGTATGTCAAACGAAAGAATATCTACGTCCCTCAGTTATATAGGCATTTTTTTTTGCTTAGTATTTATTTGATTCGTTTGATCTTATATAGATCCTGTACATTTATTACTATACTGGCTTCCAGAAAAATTGCAACACCTAGAAGCTGTTTAACGATTTTATTGAAATTTTCAGAAAACGTCTATTTCTATGAAACAAAGTTATGATTAAGTTTTAAAAACAAAAGAACAAAAGCTTTAAAAGTTTTTTCAATAATGAGTTGCTCCGCCACGATTTGTAATGCACTCATCTAGACGCCTTGGCATGCTATTAATCAAGTGATCTATAGCTGCTTGTGGTATATCGTCCCAAGCTTCTTGAATCCGTTGTTGAAGATCGTGTAAATTATCTGGAGGGTGCGGTAAATTACCTATTCGCCTACCAATCATATCCCATACATGTTCAATGGGCGACAAATCAGGCGACCGAGCATGCCATGGGAGGACGACAATGTTAGATTCTTCCAAAAACCGTGTTGTAGCCCTTGCCGTATGAGGGCGCGCATTATCCTGCTGGAAAATGGGATTTTGCAGCCCCTGAAGATATGGAAGGCCAACTGGTTGTAGCACATTAGCAATGTAACCAGCTGCGTTAAGGTTGCCGTCAATAAAGACCAAGGGTGATCTGCTACCATAACATATTGCACCCCATATCATAACTCCTTGAGTGAGGGCTGTGTTGCGTTCCACAAAAAATGTTGGATTTTTACGTTCTCCACGCATCCGTCTGACTCTCCTACGACCATCGTGGGCCCACAAGCAAAATCGGGACTCGTCACTAAACACAATTTGATGCCATTCCTGCGCCCAATTAACCCTTAAGTTGCTCCACTCTAGTCTGCGTAGACGGTGAAGTGGTGTAAGAGGAAGACATAAAAATGGACGATATGAACGCAATCCATAAGATCTTATCCGGCGATAAACAGTTGACGTTGATATTCTGAGCCCTGTACCTCTCATCCAATCATTTGCAATTGATCGAGTTTTTGAAAATCTATCTCTTGTGCTATGGAAACAACCTGCAAAAAAAAAAACCACTGGCTAGATTTTATTCAAATTTTAATCATCAATTTGTTTAATGAAAATAAACGTTTCCTGAAAATTTCAATAAAATCATTCGACAACTTCTAGGTGTTGCAATTTTTCTGGAAGTCAGTATATAATATTGCAGAATACAACAGCATTTTGTGCACATTGCGCGTTTGTATTACAATAATTATTTTATTTTGAATAAAATATCTGATTGCACAATTTAACACATGGAAATGAGTCAGAATGTAAATAATATAATCTCATGTATATTATCTCTGTTTTGACGGTGATGTGTGTTTACTCTTATTTAGATTTTGCCTCCTTTCTTATCAATATTATAGTATATGTATATCAACACAAAGTTGTCATATTCAATTCTGCAATACGATTTAGTTACTTATGCATTTGTTTATATTGAGGAATGTAATATTAAGTGTAATCACAGTAGCTATTTTTGTTTTAATTCTATTTCAATCTCTAATACATAATTACATATTTGAAGAAACGTGTTTTTATTACCTGAAAATAAGATTGCAGAAAGTTATAGTTTTCCTGTTTATAATATGTGTTTGTATTTCAAATATATTCCGAAGGTTAAGGTCAAATATTGACGTTAGGTTATTAACACTTGTTCCTTTCATATAATTATTGTATCGCTAATTTAACATGTTGACTTTTAATTTATTCTTGGTAAGACGTTTATTTGTATATTGGAAATAGCTAATAGCGCAATGACCTGAACTAACAACCTGTCAGTAACATCGTAATAAAATTGTTAATAGAAGTTCTATGTATTAATAATAAATACATATACATTCAATTAATAACTTTTTAATCTTCGAAGAAGTATACAGTACTTCAATAATCGTTGCCTCCTGAAAATAGATAAGTACAATACAGTTGAGTTGACTGTACATAGAATCCGATATCAGAATGAACTACCTACATGTATCCATGGTGTTAAAAAATAATGTTATAATGCCTTTTCAAATAAGTTCAACTTACATCTATATATCTATCTCATTCCTATATGTGGAATCTAATGAAAGCTAAAATAAATGGTGATGTATGTTGCTTTCGCTTTCATTCCTCATTTTCTTTTTTTTTTTTTTTACTTTTTACCATGCTCTACTTAAAAGCGTATGTATTTTTGTTCATGCGTCGGATGAGTTCCATTATTTTTTCCATTTTTCTAATTTGATTTTTTTTCTTCTATTCAACTAAACTTAATATCTTAATTAATGTATAAAATGTACTGGACAGCACACAATATGCAGCCATGAGTCTACACCATCACTAACATCCAAATGTGATGTGAAAAATTCAGGCAGAAAGTGTCATGTGGAGCAAGGTTTTTAATTTGCAATTAAATATTTTTTTCTTTATAATGCCAGCGCAAATTCTTGCCTATAAATAAGTTAAATACTTGTTAAGCAGGCACTATGGTCACATACCTCTTTGCTTGTATATTTCATCCGTCATATTTGTGATATGCATACGTAAATGACGCAGAACTTAATCAACCTATTATACTCTGAAAGAACTTCTTGCTAGTTCAATATCAATAATTCTGTTTTGTATTTATAATTCGCAAGATTTCATTTCTGGAATTTGTTTATCACGGTTTATTTTTAAAACGATCGTTACCTCAAATCGGATTACTGAATGAAAATAAATAATGGAAAGATTGTACGAGAGTCACTTGTAATGTCAAGTATCATATTCAATACTCGGTAGTCTCGGTACTACTCGTTACGTTTGAATCCATTATTTAGTGGCTTTGTTCGCTTGAGTACGCGTTAGTGACATATACTATTACATTTATTATTTGTAACTATTTGCTATTTTGTAGCTGCTATTTGAATTGGTACTAATTACTATAGATACTGTTACATTTGTTACGTGGACTAACCAAATATTTAATTAAACAAGCCATCTTTGTGAAATACCCGAAATTATTACTTTTATTCACCAAAATGTTAATTTTTAAAATAATATGCGTTGATACATGTTTTTGACTATATCAATTTGTACATTTACATTTTATTTCGTATTTCTCTTTGAATAACTATAATCTGTACATATTTATTTATTTATTGTAAACTAAATGAAAATTAAATATTTATTTAACATCTAATTTCAATGCCTAAGCAAAATTGACATTCTCTATCCGATGAGATATTTACGATTATATATTAAAATTATTTCTTTTGAAAAAGCCTAAAATAAATAAGAAAATATTAAAGAAAATTTAAATTACATTTTATTAAATCATAATTACATCATTTCATTGTAACAGGGTCGAAAATGAGAAGAACTTAAATTAAGATTAAATAATTCAGTTCACGAATAAATAAAATGTAGAAATGTCAACACTAGAAAGCATACACATGCAATAGTGCACTTCTTACTATCACATATGTATTTGTCGTCCTGCCGGCTTTCAAAGGTCTGTATTTCAGACATTTCAAATTGTCAGTTATTATTTTCAACATTTGCCGTGTGGATCTATTGAACATGTACGTTCAATGTTTACCCAGTCTGTCGGACAATTGCTTAAGATTTTTGCAGTCTTAACTTAGAAGTCATCGACCGTAAAACCCCACAATTATTAACAGTACTTATTTTGCATTAATACTTAATGATTTTGTTCTCTAATATAAGTAGTTGCTGGGGAAGATACATGAAATACAACCTCTACTTAGATGTTTAGTAATTGTTAATGGTAATCCCTTAGGAGAGTACTTAAATTTAACAACTGACAATTAAATCAGCAAAGCCGGATAAATTAGTAATTGAAGTTTTGTTCCATTTACCCAGTTTACAATATATGCATTTAATACTCTCAATAAAATCCAGGTTTTCTTATTGATTTTCCGTATAAGGCAATTACGCAGTAAGTACTACCTATAGTACAAAATAGAATATATCCTTTCAATCACTATATTCTGGGTGAAATAGATAACGACAATAGTTATAGTAAATTTTATATCTGGCAGTGTTATAATTATATTAAGCCCTGTAACTCCTATTTTCTGAGCAATAAACGATTTATTAGTGAATAGTGCCTAGTACATACTTGCGTTATACCATTTCTGTATGTATTTCTAACACATAGTAATATCTAGTTTTGTCAGAGTATTATTGAACGAATAACGAGTACTCGACTTGTACACTAAAATCATGATTGATGGGACTATAGCAATTCAAAGCATGAATTACAAGTTTTATGAATTATGGAGAAATTTATGAAGTATTAGTGATTTAATATGTGTTTTTTGCCTTTCCGCTTTTGTCAATTGCATTTCAGTATTTGTCAAATAACTTTCCGATTGTTTTACAGTAGTAGTTGTTTTATCAAGCAAACTGTGTTTCTCGCAATTGTGTTTCCTTATCTGTCATTTTAGTTTCTCATGCGTGAGTATTTCAGCACCGAAAATAATAATCCGTGAAGTACGTAAATTAATTATTAATTCTTTAAGTAATGGTTCTGCGATTAAGAATGTAGTAGAACAATTTGGGATTTTTCCGAGCATTGTGCAATCTATAGGAGGTTTAATAATACTGAAAAGGCAAGTGCTGGACACCGGTCACAAAATTTATCAAATAAGAGAACAAAATTGAGACTCGGTTTATTTCGATTGATCTAACCCTGCACCAGTTACAAGAAAAGTACTTAAATCAATGGCCACTTCTTAAACAAATATCACTATTTTGGATTGATAGAGCCTTTACAACCAAACTACGTTATTCTATAATAAAAGTGATTTTTCTGAAAGAAGAAATACACCGCACACTATTCAAGCTTGTTCTGATAACACTGTCCAGTGTAACAGAATTTAGTTGGAAAGGGAAAAAATATTCTTCATTGTTTGAATATAAATATATTCTCGGCTTCGATACTAAAGATCCAAGACAACGACAACAAAGGCGCTTCAAATGTAAGAAGAAGAACTTTCTGGCAACTATATGTCTATTTTTATGATGGTGGTGTATAGAAGGTGGTTCATCTTGTTATGGAGAATTTTAGATTCCATGGAAATGAGACAGTTCATGGTCATTTTAAGGTGTTAGTTCCTACTTATATAGCCTTCTTTTGAGATCGATTGAGGAACTGTTTAATCAGTGGCCATACAATAAGAATATAGCCAACGAATAAAAATGCATTATATGAGATGATACACATCAATGAATCTGAGTATATAGCCCCACAAAGTTGTTTGCATAATGTTCAACACATGTAATCATATTTGCACTACTAGTTACAAAGAACTGCAATTTTGAATAAAGTTTTGTTTGTATTACATGATATATAGATGTTACTTTCTTCATTTATTTATCTAAATAACAACAAAAGAAACTTCTCTTCTTAATATAATGTATAAATTGTTTTTACTTTTTAAAAAATATATATGGCAATTACCAAAAAGAAATGCAATTGACATGCGCCTTTGATGTTTAAGGAACTGTTAAGTCATATAGCAAATACTGAAATGTAATTAATAAAGAAAGAAAATGATTCCAATGAAGGATGTTTAGGTAAATCGTCTTATTACAGATAACCTCTGTGTGTGCCACAAACTCGCAGTGAATTAAAAACTGTTACTTGTAAATTATCTATTTTGTAATAAGAATTAAAAATGCTAATTGATTATACAGAAGCAATTTATTTGAAATTTCCCATTTAGGTCAAGGGTGCACGCGGTCTATAAGTTTGTACGTGTGCTTGTTTGTTTTGATTTTTTTCGTTTGAATATTTGGATATGTTTAGCTTTTGAACCTACAAGCTTAATGAGTAAGTGTGCAATACTTTTCTCATTAATACAACTTTAAATTCCATAATGGCTAGTATATCTGTGGGTATAGTTTCTTTTGGTTTGAGTTGACAGTGTGAGTAATATACATAAAAAAATATAATCAAGTTCACTGTGATTTTTTAATAGAATAAGATAAAGCAGAAAAGCGAAGTCGTAACTTGGCCCTTGTCCTTGTAATTATAAACTCGACAATTGTCATAATAAATCCGTTTTGACAAAGTAACAGGCTTTAGTGTTTGAAGTATGTTTTATTTCCTTAATTGTTTTATTTTATCGTCTTTTTAACCCATCTCGTACAAATCAGCTGTTTTCATGGCTAAACAAGGGATTGTTGATGTAGCCCCAACGGACAACCTGCACTACTGTGTTTTCTTTAGAACAAAGAAGTTTATTGGTTGAGTTACTTTTATTATGGCACCCCCATGTTGACGGAGAATGGGTGTATTCTATCCAAAAATTCTTTCAAAAATTTCAAGCACAATTTCCAAATTTCACTGTTGACTACAAGCAGTTTAAAAAGGAACTCAAGAAGTTGTTGTCAATGCTCAACAAATAGTGGATGGTGCACCGAAAATCTCTACTTAGACAATTGAGTCGACAGGTCAATATGTATTTATCGAAACCACTCATAAACTTTTACACGAATGCTTTGAACTCTATTCTTACCTTGTTACTGTGGTACAAGAATTGAACCCGGCAATTGAATAATTGGGCCAATATTTTTTTTAGGGAACAAAAAATATGCTCCTAATGGTTCTTTTAAATTTTTATTGATTTTGGATAGACTAAATGCTGAACGACACCGAATAGAAAATTTAGAACCATTGTTCTACGCAATTGGATGATATTGCAAGCCAGAATTGTTATATCCAACAAGATGGGAGCTACTCCTCTTTGTACAGACCTGCAGAGACAATTTTTTGACGATCGAATAGTTAGTCGAAACAATGAAATTCTCTTGCCTTCACGTTCATGTGATTTGACATCATGCAATTTCTTTTTATGGCCTTCCTTAAAAATAGCATTTATGGAACACCTGTGGATAATTTAGCTGACTTGTAGCAAAGAATTGAACAAGAAATTGTTGAAATTAGTATTAATCCAGTGTTGTCGGAAATCTGCATCGTAAAGTATTGAAATCAACAGAAGCCGGTGGTCAACATCTTCAGTAATTCATGGAAATTTCAGTTAAATAAACTGAATAATGACAGTTATACATTGTGTTTTGACGTTTCTCTCTCAAGTTATTTGAAAAAATTCAAACGCTACTAGATAGTGTTTTTAACGAACCCCCAATATAACTTTCTTAAGTTCTGTGCTGTCATCTGGACTTATACGATATACTTACGATTTCCATAATGATGGACCATAAACAATGCTCAACACAAAAATGCATTGTATTTGCATCAGTATAAGTATATTATTATTGCTATTAAACGATTTCGTGGTTATGTGGGATAATAACTCCAAAATTACTGTTATTAAAAAAGTCTGTTTAAAATGTATAGGCGTAATTTATCCACCAAAAATAGATACAACAGTTGCTGCAAAGGATTACGGATATCAGAACTGCACATGTGTAATTAAAGGTTGTTCATGCAATATATATACTTATTGTGTGTCCTAAATAAGCATCGAAGACCTTCACGATAATTACAATTTCGAACTGGATATATTTAGATTTCTATATTAGTATTTCATTGATAAGCCGCTCAATTATTGATTAGATAAATTATTTTAAATAAAAATAACTGGGATTTGTTTATGTTATCCGATGTGTCATAATTATAACTTTGTAGAAGACAGCTGGTAGAAACAAATATTAACCGCTGTTCTCTTCTTAATTATTCTTGATTAGTGATTGTGTGTGTCAGTAATTGAAATAATTTGTGTCTAAATTGTTTGTCCTATATTTTTGTTTGTATGTATAGGTACTAAGATCACAAGAAGGAATATTAGAATTGCAACCAAAATGACCAAGGTGAAATTTGAGATTTTAGTTTATTAAATTTTAAAACTCATATTTAGTTAATGTACCTACAGATTGATTCTAATTGCATAACACATGGTTACACATAACCTGATATATTCTGCATTCTTTATGTAGTATACGAGGACAGTTTTTTTTACTGTGAGCGGAGGGAGGGGTGGTTCTATGCGGTGCCGGTTTTATTCTTCCCTTCTATGCGTCCATGCAAGTTTGCTAAGGGAGAGGTATTCAGTCAGTATGTGCTACAGCTTGGTTTGCGTTTAACGTCTTCTACATAGTGAACGTGTATATAGTAACCATTTTGATTTTGTGTGTGCCGGTAATGTGGTTTGCAGTCACAAAACAAAAAGTGGATGAGAAGTTGAAAAGATGTGATTGATGTGCATTTAGAGGATACAACGTTAATTTATTAACAATCATGTATATTA
The DNA here is from genome assembly GCA_949128085.1 of Cetonia aurata. Lineage (NCBI taxonomy): Eukaryota > Metazoa > Arthropoda > Insecta > Coleoptera > Scarabaeidae > Cetonia > Cetonia aurata. The sequence continues at coordinate 50,237,510 of OX421884.1, read as the reverse complement.
ATGTAAGTTGATTTTGTATACAGCGCAATGTATACCTATGTATATACTTCATTTCGTGTTTTCATTTTTCACTATAACGTAGAACCAATCAATCAGTAGGTTTATAAATGAGTTTTATCAGTTTAGTTTTTACTTGGATTTATAAATAAAAAAATTCGGGTTTATTTTTCGTTTGATAATAAATAATTATGTAAACAAGGAAATTATTTAGAGCATTAATGCTTTCATGTACATAAAACTTACGTTTTTATATTTTGAAATATAGTAGTAATTTCAATGCTTGGTCATGCATTCAGGCATATGGTTTTGCATATTAAAAATTCCATAATTTCCGAAATGAATAAGGAAACTCATATCGAACTGATGTTGTTCGACAAAAAGGTTTAGTTTAGAGCAGATTTTGTAATGTCATAGTATAGTAATAGTATAGATAGTATTTATTTTCTCAATGAAATGCTTTTGTATAAACCAATAAAACTAATTTTGGGCTGATTTGTAAGTTACAAAAATAGGTGCGGGAGTAAAACTAAATTAAAAGTTTTTTTGAGATATTGATATTATAATTTTAGAATGCTTTCTTGTTCGCGCCATATTTACGTTTCCTCTCATAAAATATAACATTTATAGAGTTCAGGTAAAGGCAACCGTGCCTTTTTCTGACTACAGTTATATTTATGGTTCCCTAGTTTGACGCCATATTAGCAGGAAATATAAGATAACAGCAGCTGTGAATAAAATAAAGTTGCCCTTTACTATCTATCATTATTTTGAATAGTGACATAACAACAGTGAGCATATGTAAATGGAGGTTATTTAATATGAACTGCTCGCTTTATCTTAATTAAAATAAAGAGAATAACTTAATATTGTCTGAATTTAAACTTAAAGTTTAGCATATTGTGAGTATAGAAGAAGAAGTAAAAAACAATTAACTAACTCTTTACATGCTAGTTTTTGAGTAAATAATCAAAGTTGTTAGCTTGCAGTGAAAAACTGACATCTCAGAAACTTGAAAACACATAAACATTTAGTCCATAATACAAAGTATATATAAAAGCCACTGTACAATCATGAAAACGATTTTTCAGCGTAACTCATTTGAAATGGGAGCACCCTTGTAAGATATACATTTTACATTCAAATGATACCATCTTTTGAAAGCGTAGTAGGTCCAAAAGTTTACTCCCATACAAAATTTCAGTTCATCTAAAAGTTTAAGACATACTATGATTATTTTTCGAGCTGCGATCTTTTTATTAAAAATCTGACTACACATTGAATTCAGAAGCTGCTAACATGACTTTAATACAAATTTCTGTAAAATACGAATGTTTAAATTAATAAAAAAGATAATATGAGAAAATAATTTTTCCAAGTTTACCATGCATTATTATCATATCATTTTCTTACAACATCTACCGACCAAGTTATGATACAAGTTAAAAAAAGTAACTAAAAAATAACAAAACTTATTGTTAAATACCACAGAGTAACAGAGGAAACTACATTTATTCATTGTACTATTGTAAACACTAACAAAATATTAATTAAACTATTGTAAACACTAATAGAGTAATCTAACAGTCTTGTCCGGTCCATTTCTTATTATGGCATATTATTTTTTTAAATGTGCCTTACTGGACCAGTTTCATTAAATATTTACATTAATTTTATGAATTTTTCTTTTACTTCGATCACTGCCTTCAGGAACACGTACAGTTTATGTAATTCCTTATTCACCGTACTCACGTCATAGCTAGCATACTATAAATAATTATAATTAAAACAGTTTCTTAAGATACTACAATACAAAATTATTTGCATTTTTTTTTTAAATAAATTGTGATGATGTTGCAAGAAGAGAATTTATGAAATATTACATGATAAACCTGAATAAAATGGTTCTTCTATAACTTTTTTGTTAAGAAAAATGTTTGATTGAAATTGTAGTTTATCAATTTTAGTTCAATGGTGTAGTTGGATTTTCAATAAAAACATTGCTAATAACATTGTGCTATTTTCGAGGTCGAAAAATAATCACGGTATGCTTATCTCAAATGTTACGTGGAAGTAGACTTTTGCACCAACTATACGTTAAAAATATTGCTTTCATTTTAATGTAAAATAGAGATCCTGCAAGCATGCTTCCATTTCAAATGGGTCACACTGTATATGAGCAAAGCTATATGTTTCGTTCTAAAATTTAACGAGATAAATAACTTATTTCATGACATATATAAACTAAGCCCTTTCGTGTCGAATGGTTACCCCGACATACATACATGGATACAAAGAACTAATGTTACGCAACATAGGGCAGCATTCTTTACTGTAGACGCACATTCGTAACACTAACGTAGCTAGTGCAACTGTTATCCAAACCAAGTACAATAAAACGCCATGTTCACCAATCGTCTGATGAAAAATATGTCACTGCAACTTTAAATTAGTTATGTTTTCGAAAATAGGTATTCTTGGAAAGCGAATCGACGTATTGAAACTGGTTCTTTCTCACATGAGCATGCGAGCAAAGGATCTTTAACTAAATCTCAACTTAGTTAAAAGCAGCTATCCAATTAATACCAGCGAATGAAAATCTTGATACTAGTACCGTTAAATTAACTGGCCAACTACACGAAAAGTTTAATAAAGGAAATTGAATAGATGTTTGATATTGTTTCATAGTATGCTTCAGAGTGAATATTAAAGTAAATGTAATTAATGTAGAGCATTGGTATATGGAAGCTACGAAAACTTTTCATTTATATTAACTCAGTTTTGTAATGTTTTATGACCCCTTTTTGTTCTATCATAAAATATCGATAACACGTAGACAATGTTGCACGTAAGAGCGGATACATCGTTGCATTGATTTGCTGTTTACTATAATACAATTGCTTCATTTCCTTTTGCACACAATATAATATAGCTTAGGTACAAATTAAAAGTAGTAATTCCAGTTTATAAATAGTATCCGTTGTTAGGGGCAGGTACACCTCAGAGTAAAACTCTTGAGAGTCGTATTTACTAGTACTGTCAGAGAAAAAGATCTATTACAGTCTAGATTATATGAAAAACAACAATACTCGTTATCCTAAGTTACATTAATACTTATTAATGTAGTTAATTGCATCTATAATACACATATAATGCGATTTGTTTACAATTAAAAGTGTTTGTTGATTCTATTAAGCCGTATTATAGCAAGGCGTCTTAACATTACATCGTTGGGAAATACATTACAGAAATTTTGTATTTAAACTTGTCAACAAGGCTGGACAGACGGCTTCGGCACCTAGCATCTCAGGTGGTAAAAATCCGTGGTCTGCTCTATTGACTTGCTAAAGGATAGAACAAACTTAGAAAAGATGGCGATTGCGCGCAGGCAAAATTTGGTAGATATCCGTTCTTGTTTGACATGTTCTTTGGTAACTATATGCACTTTGATTTTGTTCGCGCAGTCACAGCCAATTTTCTGTTGTACAGGCAACTGCTATGATTGGTTGAATAATATCTACGATTAGTCGTATTTCTTCTGTTAAGAGATATTACTTGTACTTCATAATCACCAATTTAATAACAGGTAGTATAGAAATATGTACAATTAGTACTCAATATTAACTCGCATGATATCCTTAAATATCTTTCCTTATACCGGGTAAGATAAGACGATAATAAATTAATATGTTAGGTATAATAAGTGTTATTAATAATTTGTACTAAATTTGTATAATACCGGACATTACATTTTTTTTTCCTGCTCAAAAGAACAGTGGCATAACTTAACTTTGAAATTAGATTATAGATACGAAAACGACACACAATTATGTGCAATGCGTCTTCTGAAATTTTCCTTTTTTTAAGTTACCCCATTACTGTTTCCTAGAATCAGCGGTAGGTAAATATAAACAGATGCTCTGTTATGTTACACAGAAAGCGGTTCGGAGGAAGGGAATGTAAAACGTGCTTCGGTAGAGAGTACGCAACTTCGTGCTTTCCTGCTAGGCAACTGTCAAATACACTGTGGCACGTGTACGCATAACCACGACATAGGAAATAAGTTTTGATAAAGGGCGATCAGCTGTCTCTTCTGGTATATTACAGGAGATATCTTTTCTCGGAATGGGAAGCGACACTTCAGTAATAGTTTTTCAGGAGGTTTATAGTACATTCGCGCTATAAAATATCATATATATTGGCGTATCATGAAAAGTTTTGGATATTTAATTATTATTTATTTACAGCAAAAAATGTAAATGTTTGATATTATAATATTAATCCACGGTGTTTGTAGCTTTGAAATAAGTAATAATATTATGAACGATTTACGATAATAATAAAATTGTTAAATATATATATTTTTTTGTTTCAGGTAAGTGTTCCTAAGAGTAAAAATTCTGTGAGTGCTGCTGTTGGTGCGGTAAGACTAACCTTTTCTCTTATAGGTTAGGCAAGTTCTTTCCCATTAATTTATGTATATTTCCAAATATATTTTTAATATAAATATCTGAATAAGCGTCCTTTATAGTTATACGTTCAAATTTGAGTGCTAAAAATTGCGAATGTTGGAATATCTGTATGAATTTTATTCATATTTTATATTTTGTTTAAATTTGGATAAAGTTTATGATGTTTTAATTGAAAATGTTAATAAACTATAAAGAATTGTATAGTTTCTGCTGCCAAATGGTTTATTATAATTAATATCTCTATTAGACGCTTTTTCATTTTTCCATTGTGATTATTAATCACGGGCGTAAATTTCAAACAAATGTTTTACTGTGCGAACATGAAAATAAAATATAAGTAACTTTATTAAAATTCAATCGTTCATTATAAATATACAATTATTAATACTACCTATAACTAAAATAAGATCCATTGGAATTATCAAAAAATCTGATAGAATCTCGTCTTTCCTTGCAAAATCGTTATGTGGTTTTGGCTACTCCACAGCAATATTTAAAGGCTTCACTGCTTTTTCGTCCTTTTTTCCCAAGTTGTTCCTCTTCGTGGCGTTCGTAATCGTTTGGATGTTCTTGTTTAAAGGAAGTAAATTTTCATGGTTGCAAATCCAAGATTGTATTTCGGTTATGGGCAGCTCTTTCGTTCAATCTAATGTAACATAGAAGAAACTAAATGGATATCCTGTCTTGCAGACGTGACCTATGATTTTCTAATACTTGGTAGCGGAGTAAATGGTTCTCATCTTCATATGTTTCGGAATTAGAAATTTCAGATTTTTTTTCACGGTTTGAATATTCCACATTTGTAAACACTTTGCCATCCAGGGGAAAGTCAAAAGACAGTTTCTCTTAAAGTTAGGGATTTTATGCATCCCTGTAGAAGGGATGATGAAATATGGCGTAATAAATTGACATTCAATCGAGAGATTGAATGATTTGCAGTTGTATTTGAGGGAAGAAACATAATTGCGAATTTTTCCGTCTTTTTTGTTAAAACAGTTATGCATTATTAGCAATGCTTTTTTACTTTTTTTTAATAGAAACTTGCAGGCAATTGCGTGAGATATTGAAAGTCATCCAAGCAGATTTGTCATCGATAGTTAAATCCACATTTAGAGACTTTATTTTATGTGGACTATCACTATTACAACCTCCACAAAGATATTCCTCTTTCTTTCGTCACTTTTATAAAAGACGCTGTGTTTTAACGAGAATATACTACCATTTCGTCCGGAAAGATTTTTCATAAAAGTGCGAACTGATCACAGTTGTAGACCTGTGACGGAACTAGTAATATTTTCCTATTTAGTTTTGAGGGAGAAGCTGAAACGGAAGGTTCATTACTTGACAATGAGTTATGTCATGAACTGTATCTAGATATAAATTTTGCCTTCTACTTGCAGCGGAACTGTCCTTGCTGTAACACGTAAACTGTTTTTCTTGCCATGACAGTGAAAATAGCAAAAGAAACGTGAGTACATCTAGATCTTTATATGCAAAAGTAGGCATAAAATCATTTTTCCATTTCTGGGTATTCCGCTTGCAACAATTTTTACCTAGTATGGACTTGCTTGTAACAAATTTCCAATGAACCTTTCTATTTTTGATTTATTTTTCTTAAAGCTGGAAATTGTCGATGTTTAAACATTGTATTTTTCTACAAGATTCACACCTAGTTTTTTTTTGTTGAAAATTTTTTCTTTCATGCTTAAATTTTCATACTTTCTTTATTGTGTTAAAACAAGTATTACTTTACTTAAAAAATCGGCGATCGGTTTCCTACAATTGTACAACAGCAGATCAGAATTATTTATCATAGGAGTTGTTGTCAAATTATAAAATTACAAAGTGCAAAACTTATAAAAATAGAATCTTTGAGTATGTAATATATATAAATAACATTAAAATCATATGCCAACTTGGAAATGAATTGAAACAAGTTTTTTTTTTTTAAGAAAGAGGTAATTAAGACACATAAACGTTAAAAAGGCTGAAGCAAAATTTGACAAATTTTCTGTTATATAATTCTGGCCTCATGATATACAAATTGTACGAAACCGGTCACTAATTTATGAAATACAGAACATATTTTTAGTTTTTTATGAAGATGTTTTCACAAAGTTAATAAAAATTACTCGAGTATATCTTGTTTATTTTAACACTCCATTAGGCGCGTCTGCTTGCGACATATAAGAAATGCACGGGCATAAGTCCACTGGGCCTATGCGCGACTAATGAAGGGTTAAATATGAATTCGGGCTACGAAACCAGTCATATCTGTACTACAAGCTACATCATGTAAAAATAGAAGGTCTAGATTCTATAGATCATCCGAGCTATTGGAAGCTCGGATTAACAGGATCTTACTTATAATGTTTTACGGGGATCACAAATAAAATATTTTAGGAGTCAATTCCTTGTTTGTATTAGAGTTAGAGAAATTAGAGTTTTTTTTTTTTGCACAAAAGACAGAAATTATTGGATATAATGAGATGATTCTTTTTCTTTTACTATTTGTTGCATGTAAGATAATCCTCCAGAAATTATTACTTCGGGAAAAAAAATCTTATTCCGCTGAACTTTTGTTTTGTTTGTGCTTACGTATTTATAACTTCATTTTTCACATAGAAAAGAAATTGTCTCTTCAAAACATATAAATCTCTTTGAACATTTTGCAAAAGGTTTCCCTTAAATTGGTTTCGTATTTTTTGGGAAAACGGGTTAGGAAGGCGTAGAGTTTCCCATAACGACAAGCACGCTTGTGTGTCTCATTAAGTAAATTGTGAGATTACAAACGAGATAACATGGACAACATCAGCACCTTCTTTGCTTTCTCTGAATACTAAAATAATTTGTCATCAGAAAGATGTATTTTGTCGTAATCACACATAAAGTTTTGATTTAGCCAAACGCAATCGTTTGTGGTTATATTTGTACGAGTTTCGTTGATTGCAATAATAATTTAATCCGCTGAATCATACAAAATTATACAAGTTCAAGGTTAGAAAGATAGATTTCCAGCGGACAATGTGCTCTTAATATTTACTTATGCGGATAAAAAAAACACGTTTAAATAGCTTGAATTATAATTAGACCCGATATGCTTCCTTTCACTTAATTTGTGTTAGATGTAAAAACTTTATTAAAAGAAGTGAAATTGTAATGCCTGTGTATAAAATATTTGTGGTTATAGGTTGGACACATTGTTATATTGCTGCTATCCGTTATTGACTTATGCATTCTGATTTCCATATCGTTTTGATTGTGATGTGGTAATTTACTGGCGTGTGGATCTTATTTACTAACTTACTCTTTTAAATATCTTTTTTATTCATGGAAATGAGTGATCTTTACTTTATTCAAATGACATGGAAAGTATATTGAATCAATAACTTTTAGAACTTTTAAACTTGCGCTGTTTTCTACAACCCTTAAAAGTATCTTACTTTCATTATTTTGTGTTTAGAAGGCTTCATTCAGCGATCATTTAAGAACATCTGTTGTCCTTAAAACTTAACTTAAATTCATGGTGGAATTGAAACTGTACTATAGGGTATACTGGTTTAAAAGCTGTTCCAATAAAAATACGTTACCAACTGTTTGAAACTACACTACGTGTTTTCGAATTTATTTATTTTCGATATTTTTAATATTTGGGAGACACCATGATGGACGCTTATTCTGTATATGGAAATTAATTGATTTCTGCTGAAGGCAACTCGAAGTATATAAATATGTTCACATAGTTATGCATTCGCTACTTTTTGCGAACCTCTCACTTAATTTTTTATGTATACCACCGTCCACGGAAGTGTGGCCAAGAGAAAAAATTTTACAAATACCTTAATCTAATAAGTTTTATTGCATACAACCATGATAATCTTGATAGGTATTCGTTTGAAACACATCTGCTACTTGAATAAACAAGCTGTTAGGCACAGAAAATTTAATTAAATATTTTATGGCATCTCCTCCTTGTCTTAGTGCCCCATCCTTATCCCCATTTGTCATTTAGAATGTCCTATTGGGATTTTAGTTTCTGTTTGAATGTTATTGTGCCAAGTGGTACAATAACTGCGTAAAAGTGCTCGAAATGTCGCGTGGTGAATCCATTTGTTGCTAAATTTGCGCGAGTAACCACCTCAATAGATGATCGTAATTTACAATTAATAAACAAACGAGTAGTGTATATGCTAACAATGTCCACGTTGTTAGTTTCTCGATGGGTATATGGGTTAAACTTCTAGCGCGTCCATTTGTTTATTCTCATTCAAAAGATATTTAAAAATGTACGCAATGAACATTTATTGGATTGATGTTATCCCTTATAATTGGACATTATATCGGTCAGCTATTGTCGTCCCTGAGGTTAAGTAATTGCCTGTAAAAATACGGGGATTCGAAGGGAGAGAAGTTAGAAAAAGACCTATTAATGAATAAATAAGTGAAATCTCTGGATACATTCACTTTCTGTGGATACTGCTTTCGCATTGGTATGTTAACATGGAGATATCTATGCGATTAATATCGTGAAATTACGCGGTTATGATGTTGATGCACGCTTTTTCATCGTGCTTCTCACGAAGAATAATTTCTTGTTGCGATATTTAGTAATCATTATTTCACAAAATTCCACACTTAAATTTTTTTTAAACCGGTGTTGCACCGATGTCGAATTCGTGAGCGATTTGTAAAGATGATATAATAGGCAGTAGGATTTAATCTTTTAATGTATCTTGGTTTTGCGGAATTTAAAATAATAAAATTCTGAACGTAGAAATTAAATCTTCATTTGACGTTTAGGACTCGATTCTACCAAAACACATGCACACGTTTGAATTTCCAAAACAAATCAACATTTAATGTTACACATTTATTAAAATTATGCAAGAAGTGTTAAAAACAGCTCAAACAAGTGTTTTATTAATGTTTAGTGGCGCTACCTCTTGCCCTTAGTACTTCATTTATTTTTGTCGACATACTGTCTGTACAGGCTTGAATACTTTCTTTAATTTTGGAATTTTGTTGTACCACGCATCCTCATTATTTATTAATTAATATTGCTCTTTATTATTGTACTGTTTTGAAAAGCCGTTCGGTTTTAAAAGACTTCACACTTTCTCTATTGCGTTTTAAATCAGGAGAATTTCTTGACCATTGCAGCACCTCTGCCGTTTCCAAGATCAATTTGAGACCGATTTTGCCCTGTGATAAAGTGCACTGTCGCGCATAAACTTGTAAGAGCCTTCATTCGGGTCTAAATTGTTCATCAAACATCTTTCAATACACGTTCATGCTGATGTTAGTTCATTGTGCCTTCTCAAAAGTACAGTGATCCGGGCCTTTCTGATGGTGCACACGACCAAAGCACAACTGAGGTTGGATGTTTCACTGATCTCAGCACGCATTTGTCACTAAACCGTTCAGATGTGCGCCTTCTGACAAACTGTGGCTTTCGGTGACTGTGTATACTTTTTTGATGTTGTATAACTAATGAAAAACATCTAGCTTGCTATTTTGCTTTGAGACTTTACCCATCGCCAGCTTCAAGGAAAGGTGCAAACTTGAAAAAAAAAATTAAATAGATTAACTTATTTTTAATATTAGATAGACGAATAACTCAGCTGTTCATGAATTGTCGCTAAAAGAAAAATGTCATTAGAAATATATTTCATCTGAAAGGAGGAAATACTTTTGACTAATAGTTTTTGGGTTATTCAATTGAAACATAGTGTTAATTTTCTAAAGGTTTACATTAACTCTCTGTCTACAATAATAATTGCATGAATAAGTTACTGAGCTAATAGGTGCTTCAAATATTTTTTTGTTTCTGCTGGTGTTATACCTAATACTATAGGTTTATATTTTAGTTTATTTAAATCAACGAATTGGCAATCTAATCATTTGTCGCAAGTGCGTACGATTTTATACATAAACATTAATTTCAGGTTATATATCGCGATTATACACATTTTGTAACATTTTAATAACTTTATTATTTTTAAATAAATAGAAAAGATATTACTTTCTTGATGAGTATATATTTTTTTTATATTTGTTTTCCTTTGAACCAGGAGAATTAAAAATACTCGTGTTATTCTGTCGTTATAAAATACAACGGGAAGAAAGTAATTTATTTCCACTTACAAATTCTAGCGTTCTAAGAGCTTCTGTATTTATTCCAGTTATATTTTCCATGGGCCAAGTTAAACGAAATAATAAGCTTGTAAACATTCATAGATATGACTTATTATGAAATTTATATGTAGCCCTAAATAAAATTGATTAGATATTAATACTCGTACGTTACCTTTAAGTTAAGGTCATGTATAGCATTAACACAATTTATTTCCATTAAGTACTTTACATGATCGACTAGTTCAGTCGTAGCCAAGAACGAATTTGTAGTCAATAAACTAGCTTATCTTATCTTACGGGTTATACAATACAGGATATCTTTGTTTATTAACGGATATGGAAACGTATTTCTACGTTTTCTACGTTTGTGTACTGTGTTTGTTGCTTACTGATACCTAGAGTGGAACGTCTGTCAGCACTGATACTAAGATGGCAATAAATGTAGTGAAATCTATCGGAAAGTAGTTATTTTCTGAAATGGAATTTACAGCAAGTGTTTAAAATTTCAAAGGAGTTAATTCTTTGTAGTAGTAATGTGTATAAGTAAATAGATAATAGTCTAATTGCAATGTAAATACTGATTGACGAATTATCAAAAGAATTATCCATACTTGTCATAAATCCTGTAATATTATTTGTCACTTTATATACATATAACTATAAAATTAGTTTTTGATGCTGATTTTGCCAAAATCACTATCCTCTGATACTTATTTATTTAAATATATTTATATCCTTTATTTATGTGAATATTAAATCCCAGATTTTTTTAACTTTGTCAGTACATCATGATTTTTTCTCTTATTAATGAAAGTACAATGGATACCTTTTGAGAAATCTGCATGTAATTCACATTAGCACGGTTTGAAATATAGGCTAATCTGTTTAGTTTTTATTGTTTTTCTTTTCTTATTGTTATTTAACTTCTTGATTGATTAGATCTTGACTGATCAAACAAAAAAAATGAATGAAGAAATTGTGAACACAGTCTCTATTATTTAGCACGAATTGTTGAAGGTATTAATTTTCACCATAATAACTCGTTATAATTGGAGTAAAACGGAATTTTCCAATATCAAGTATCACGGTAAAATGGCCAGGCTTGTGCATACATGTGATCAAAATAACGTTCACACCTTGTCATGTCTGTTATTATTGATTGTACAAACTGGCAAAGATACAAGGTTAATAATGGTGCTGCCTAATTAAGATGTAATAAAAGAAGATCAAGTTGATGACGTATATTCGAAAAGAAATTAAAAATAACTTATATTATCAGAAAAGAAATTATTTTAACAGCAAAATACGAGATTATGGAATAGATATCCGGATTTATATCACTAATATCATATCTTTTTTGTAATATGACCTATATTATTAATTTTAATGACAACTGGCAACGCAGTCCCCGAAGGCCGTTCATCTATTGATTTAGATCTGTCTACTATATTTTAATAGTCTGTGAGTGCTTATGATCTTCTTGCGAAATGATGAATTCATCTGCGCTTTTACAATGCGATTTTGTACTTGTACATCACAAGTCTGTTGATTCGGTTTGCCAATTGTTACTACGATTTCTTGCCTCTGTTTTTCTATCCGATATTAGTTCAAAATTTAATTGATTGGAAATAAAAGACAGTTATTTCATTTGCTACCAAATCGGTTTTTTCATGTAATTTTGTCATATGAACCCTATCCAAAATCCTTACTTCGAAATACGAATATTTTGTTAATCTACTATTTGATCCTACAGTATTTTCTTTATAGATTCTATGTATAGAATAGAAAAAGCAGAAATAAATACAGAAATGGGATATATCGTATAAATAATTTAACTTCTTGATAGATTAGATTTTGACTGATTAAACATAAAAAAGAATTAATGAAGAAATTGTGAACACACACCTAAATGGTGTAAAATTAGAAGAAGTTTAGTTCAGTGTTTATAATGAAAAATTCGTACATCCCAAATTCCTTCACTATATACACTCTCTAGTTAGTATCTTAGGAGTTTGAATTGTCCAAAATGTTGTACAGAAAGATTTGCTTTGATATCTAGTCTAAGATTTTCGGCGTGATTTAGGAAAATGAGCAATTCAAAAAAACCTTCGCGTTTCTTCGGCCTGGCAGTTTTTTTTTATCCCAAAAGCTGTGATAGTAATTAAGATGCCCTGGGAGTTTCAAAACCAAGTTCGATCAGTTTTGGTAGTAATGAAGTGTTATGCTGACAGTTTATTATTACTTTCTTTACATTGTAATTGAGCTAAGAATTTACAATCTAAAACGACATCAGAAATGAACCAAACTCTTTTTTATTTGAAATGCAATTTAAAGAAAATAGTTAATGCCTTAAAAGAAAAAAAAATAACAACTCCGATTTATCTTTCAAGGATCTATCACCTTTTACAAAAAAAAAAAAAAATAATGTTACTAAAACTTTATTTATATCTTGTAGCAGACACCTAAATAGTTAACGATTTGTAATTTTTCTGGGGCGTCCGTTACACTGTCACACTGTAACAGGAATATAAAAATCGACATTGCACTAATGCACTTGGTCTCTTATAAAATACTGACCATCAGCTGAACTAGAGTTTCCTATGGAAATTCGCTAAAACGGTCGGTTTTTTACAGTTAATTGGACAAAACTCCAAATCAGCGATGATTTCATTTCCGACCTCGTGTTCATAAGTTTTTTTATTCAGGATAAAATTTCCTATAGGAATCCGTAGTCAATATTAGTTTTTTCCCAAAAATGGTATTTTAAACATAGATCCCATTCTGCAGTGCTCCGTATTAGCTCTGGCCTTGGGGTTTCTTTTTAATAAAATATAAACTTGCATTTTAATATGTTTATATTTATTTGTCTTTAATCTATTGTTGGGTTTTTGTGGATAATAAACAATAAGGTATTTATTTTGTTTATATAGATGTTTTCCACTTCCCTTCGTTGAACGCATGTGGTGTTGCCATCGAACGTCTTTAAAGTAAATAATGAATCATCAAACATTATTCAACTTGGCATCATGTCCCACTTTGATAATTACTTTTGGGTGTTTTGAAACTAGTAAAGCAGGTTTTGGAAATAATTACTATCAAGTAATAATGGTTTTAATTTGAAATATTATTTCGAATTTAAAGTTTCAATTCAATGTTGTAATTTTACCGAAATGAACAAAAAGCTCCAAGAATAAGAGAATTTTTTTAAGTAAATTTCAATAACTCTTGTTAACAACTTTAAGCACCTAAGGGGAGTACTATTAAGTATTATTATGTAGTTATATTACATATTTCAATTACGAATACTTTAGGTAATTTATTAGATGTGGTGACTGTGGAATGCAAAATTATTTCTGAGATGTTTTCGTAATATTTGAAAATAACAGAAAATTCTGAACAATATCTCTTAATCATGTTTATTCCTGTTTGACAGTGAAGGGTGCTTTACCCTTTACATTTTAAATGACTACCCTCCATAGGGTAGAGCGTAAACTACATGATTTCAAAAGTTGTTCAAACTTCCTGCATTATTACAATTTTATAAAAGGTCTTAACAGAAGAAATCCCGTATGATGCGTACTTTTTGACATGCGTTCTATGTTTTGATAGTGCCTTCATTAAGGAAAGAAATGTCACTTCGGAGCTTTTTAAAATTATTTCAAGCAGCTGTTATTTAATCTGGGCTTTACAAAGTGCGATGCAATATATTTTGCTTGGAGTTGGATGGAGCTTCTGCTATGAATGAATGAAGGGAATTACGTAGCTACGAACCTTACGAGAATTTCAGGCCAGTTTACGATACCCGAGAGGGCCATGCTATTCAACTGGCAGCACCTCTAGTGCAGACGTTAACAATAAAATTTCCGCGTAGCAACTATTATTGTTACCAGATATTTGCTCTTTCAGTTTGCGAATAGTTGAGAGCCACGGTTTCCATAATTAATCGTACATGTGTCCGGTCAACCTATTAGTATTTGGATGGGTCATTGTAGTTCTAGTTTAATTATTCAGATTTAATAACGTAACGGACATTAGTTAGTGCTTGTCAAATCTCGGAGTACACGGCTATAAGTAGATAAGTTTTCTTTTGTATTGTATCGACCCGAGCGCATTTTTAGTAGCAAACCAGTCACACAATAACAACACAGAGCTTGTGATCGCGAAATCTGTCGGCATGTCAGCAGAGCCAGTTTCGCGCTTATGTGGGGAACCACGCGGGGGAAGCGGTGTCATGGCCTTGGCAGTGGGGCAATGACATACCATCTTGCGCGCTCGCAGCATCTTCGACCGTCGATACCGTGAACCAGTATCAACGCAATCGAGGTCTCGAGGAACAATTCCTTACGCAAGATTGTACCGATAGAAGGGAGACCGTGAGCTTTTGATATTACAATGGATTTGGTGCGTTTTACGTTTGCATAAACCGTTTTCGAGATATGTAGCGGAAGGCTGTTTTCATTTCCTTCCTCCAGACCGCTTTGAATGATACCTATTTATTTTGAATTTTATTGATTTGTTGGTAAAAGTGCCTTTTAGTTACGTACGCAAAGCCAAGTATTTTTTAATGGTATGTAATTAGATTTTTCTTTGGTTTAATGTTTCAGTAATTGCTTTTGTTTGTAAACTAGGAAACCAACAAATATTTCTTTGCTGCTATTTAAAAGAAAAGTTTTCATCAATAATACAAATCACTTATACTGAAAATAATGTTATTGCATTGTAAAGCAATGGTTTCTTTAAATATGTAGTGACAGAGGAATATTTCTTTGTTTAAAAGAATCTGTTTTCTTACTGTAAACATTAACTAGGAGCAAAGTAAACTTTTTTCTAAAAATATTCCTTGGGTTAGGAGAAAAATCCTTGTGTAAGGCATAACCCACCTTGAGGAGTGATATACAGGCTGTCTCTTAAATGATGTTACAAATTTTTAAGGCTAAAGTTATTGAACTATCGTAAACAGCGATAGTATTTTTATGACTCTGAACTTCACAGTTTGACAGTCACTAAATACGCATCCCGACAGGAAACACTGTTGTTTATGTGTACGCGCGTGCGTTTTATAACGACTACGAAGTGATCTCGTCAAAAAGTTGAAAGCCAGTAGTAAAAAGAGAGATGAATTATTCAGAAATTTTTCAGTAGGATTAGTTCGTTTGTTTTTCCTCGCTAACATTAAAAAAAATAAATAATAGTGAAAAAACTTTTCATTCTCCCATGTTTGTCTTGTAAAATAATACCATATAATCAAGGTTAGTTAAGTAATATCATTTGTAGCTAATAAATATTGTTATGTATAACCTGATAAGACGTAAAACAATCAATTTTATTCCTATATAGATTTGTCAAATAAAAAAATATTTAAAGAACCTTTTAAAAGCAACTAAATCAAATTCTAAGATTACACACTAAAAAATATAGGTATGCAATTCCTACGGAAAATTCCAGTAATGTATAGGGTAAATTTACCAAAAATTAGAAAATATACTTAAAGTTTTCTGGTAAATTTCCCAATTTTTTGGCACTTTATACGTTACTGGAATTTTTCGTAGGAATTGCATATATTTTTTAGTGTGTATCTTCAAAATTGTAAATAAGTAAGCTACTTACTTGTGAGTATTAACAGGATATCTTTATGAATCAATTCGTAACACCCACACATAAAATATTCTTTTTAACAATAATATGGTTAATAATCTTTCAATTTAATTTGAATATTAAAGAAAACATTGCTGACAAGAAGAATAAAAGGCAAAGACTGTCGTTGTTCCGATTTTATTTACGGCCAGATAATACTTACAGCTTACACAAAATAAACTGGCGGATGCGCGATCGCAAGAGGCGGTGCCCAATGGTGTGAGTACGCCTGAAGAAATACCCAGACATGTTATAAGTCGCTCGTGAAAAGCTAGCCGCCCCGCTACCTTCGCTATTCCATCAAAAATCGTAATTCAGTTTTTGTTATAATTCGTATCTGCAATACCGTATACGCCCTCTTCCTCAAGCTAATGATGCTTTCGGCCAACTTGTAGTGTATGAACTGTAGACTTCTTCCCGAGCATATTTTTTTGTGGAACTTCCTTTCAGTAACAAATGTTTCACATTTACTACAGTAAATTTCCAGATATTTAATCACCGAAGCAGGCCGGTATTCTTCACCTCGACAAGTTATGCATTGCCTAAATTGCCTTGCTATTTAATACATAACCGTTGCCAAATTGCAATACCAGCGGTAATCAAACAATATTTAAGGGTTACTGTAAAAATATATCTCAAAATAAAAATATCTCAGTTCATTTAAGTTCTGGAGAGACAATTGTTTTATTTATATTGTTGATATATTTAGTTAAACAATAGTTGGCAATCAATTTGGTTTGTAGCTATGGCATAAATAATTAATAAACTGCGAAATAGTGGATTTGTGGCTTTATGATATAAAAATAAAATAGTTTACACTGTTATGTTAATATACGTTTTGACTAACGTTATTGTCTTCTGTAATTAAATTAATTTAACATACAACAGTTGATAACATTCACTTTCTTCAGGCTAAAAACATAAAAGTAGTGTGTAAGTGAAATTCCAATAATGAAAATTAAATTTTTTTTCACCAATATTAATTGTTTTACAGTGTGAAAAGATAACATTTAGATCAAAGGTAAAAATACATGAGAGCAAAGAATATAATTCTATAGTTTAAAAATTGTTAAAAAGGTTTACATTTGTTATGTTATTTGGTTTGTTTGGCAAACGTGAAGACCAAATGCGAACAACAAAAAAAAGCAATAAGGGCAAATACATATACAAATTATGACGTCTAATTGTAAGTAAACTGTGATAAAAAAAACAAAAGTTAAAAATATACTGAAATTTCAAAAATTAGCAAACTGAGTAACATGAGAATGAAATTTGTTTGTCGTTCCAACAATTATGTATGTCATTTTTGTCATGATGAAATAAAATTACATTACATTGTGAATTAAAAAAAGAGGTGCCAGTATTAAAATTGCAATGTTTATTATTGTTCATATGCACGGCTTCAGAAAGTGAGACTTTCTTTGAAATTATCTTCCACGTCCAAAACATTAGAATTATTATAGTCAAAATAAAAACTATATAATTTATGTTCCTTGTTATTATGAATCCAAATTATATCTTTTGATTTCTCTTTTAACAATTAATATTGGTAATTTTTGTTCTCATTTTGATTATTAGAATTTGACTTACTGTACTATTTATACTATGCTTTTAGCCTGAAGAAGGTGTGAATATTTTCACTGAAACTGTTGCTTGTTCAATTAACTATTAAGAAGAACATACTGCTCAATTGTTGTTTAATTTATTTTCCGTATACTTTACCAGAGCGTTCTCATAATTAAATTAACTATTTTTAAATATTATTTACCTAATTTGTAAGACTGAAAAAATACCATTGGCTGCACGACTTCATAATGCGGTCTAGTATAAAGCATTATGTTTATTGTGATGATTGGTTGCTTAAACTATAGTAGAGTCTGTGACGTAGAAAGAGCATTGAATTATCAAAAAATTACTTCGGATATATTTTCTTCCTGGGAAATTTTCGTTAGGGTGCCTAGGAAACTTTGGAGCGAAATACATAGCCCCAATTACCTACCTGTAAAGCCTAACCATCGACTTTTTTTTTTGCCAGCCCGGTCTATGAGAATCTTTTAATTTTAGTAAGAGTTACGTGCCTATATATTTTCTTTGTATGTAATATGTTCATATTCATTGCAAAAGAATCAGACATGGAAAACGTGTAAACCACAAACACAACCTTAACAAAAAAGATATTTTCTGCTCCAAGTACGTTGAAGATACAAGATATTTATGTAGACAAACTATCTTAAAGTAGTACTTTCAATCTAATTTGCAGCAATTTTGACTTTACTGACTAATTAAAGATTAAAGTATTTACATAATTATTTCTGTGGAATTACAACTGTAAAATATAATATTATACTAAATAGTTTTTATATTAATCAATTTTTTTAATTTACCGCATTGTAAAACGCGGTTTTTATTAAAAAATGTATTAGAGTCGCGAACAACTTTGCACAATGTGAATTTAATTGTTATGGGCAAAATCTACATACGATAATAAGGCGTTGCTATTCCACTTGCACTCTGCGCAGATGCTTGATTCCCGTTGTTTGGAAATAAATTACGCCTTGAACGACTTTTGTTTGTGTATAAGTGCTTTATTAGCTTAAAGTAGATTTACACGTTACGAATTGTATTACTTCTCTGTCGACATGGTTATTCTTAATTATGTAAAATAGGTTAGGCTCGCTGTGCGCAAGAACATTTTCCAAAAAGTTACAGAAAGTGGACGCCACCAACAGATGTCGCCACGTGTACAAAAAACTAGTAAAATATATGAAAACTCTTAAACATACAGCCCCCGCCTTGAAAGACTCCGGCTTTCAAAAAATTAACAAAACAATGCACACAAAGAAAACATTAAAAATGTTTGTCAACTTGATTATTAGTATATAGGTAACAAGCACACTTTTGACACTGGTCGCTTCATTGTCTTCCCATTTGGCAAGCGCACTGTCACCACTCGTACGATGTCGTCAGCTCCCGGATGTGTCTCGGCAATGCGTGCTAATGACCATTTCAATGGCGGTTGATTTTCCTCCTTCATTAATACCATACACCCTGGCTGGATCGCTTGTTGTTGATTAGTCGTCCATTTGCTGCGGGTTTGAAGCTCGCTGATGTAGCTTTTCGACCATTGAGCCCAAAATTGCTGGTGGATTTGTTGATATTTTTCGTATGTGTTTAACCTAGCTTCCTTGACATCTATGTAGTTTCTTTCAGGAACACTGGTCAAACTTCTTCCAATAAGAAAGTGAGCTGGAGTTAAGGGATTAAAATCTGTTGGATCAGCGGATAATGGGGAAAGAGGTCTTGAGTTTAATACTGCTTCGATTTGGGCTAGGATAGTGACAAAGGCTTCAAAAGTGAATACACGATTACCAACAATTCGTTTAATGTGAGACTTAACCGATTTCACACCGGCTTCCCAAAGCCCCCCAAAATTAGGACTGCGTGGTGGCGTGAAGTGCCATACTATTTCTTCGTTTCGCAAATTGTTTTTCAAAAAACCTTCGCTGCCTAACAAAAAACGCTTTACTTCTTTCATATCCCTTACTGCGCCTACAAAATTCGTCCCGTTGTCGGAATAAATATCAGAAGGTTTACCGCGACGAGCTATAAAACGTTTTAACGTAGCAAGAAACGTTTCTGTGGTTAAATTAGAAACTAGCTCTAAATGAACCGCCTTAGTACAAAAGCATACGAACACGCACAAGTATGCCTTAGATATACTTCCTCCGCGACCCGGTTTATTCTTTAACTCGAACGGCCCCGCGTAATCCACACCACAGACTTGAAAAGGAAAACTTATGGTAACTCGATGTTTGGGCAAATTTCCCATTAACGGATTTGAGATACTTGGTGGTGCGGCTCTAAAACAAACAGTGCACTTGCGAACTATTTCTTTTACTGCGACTAGTCCTCGGATAGGCCAAAACGTTTCTCTTAAGGAATACAATGTTTGCTGAGGACCTGCATGTAGCAGTCGAATGTGTTCTCTTTCGATCAAAAGTATCGTAAATATATGTTTTCCATGTAATAATACAGGATGTTTCTTGTTGTAATCGAATGCAGATGCATGTATTCTACCCCCTACTCGCAATATTCCATGTTCGTCTACGAAAGGATTTAATTTAGCGATAGGACCCTTTAAATTGTTTTTACCGCGTTTAATAATGTCAAATTCAGTGGAAAAAGATTCTAATTGTGCCAGTTTTACTAACGTATTCTGCGCGCAATTTAACTCATCTAATGTCAACCCTCCAAACTGTTTATGTGCCGCATTGCGTGCATTATTGGCAAATCTTAGGCAATAAGCCGTCACCCTTGTCAATTTAGAAAGAGAGGAAAATCTTTTAAATAATTCATTGGATTCGCGTTTCGTTAAAATTAATGTCTGTGAAGCCTTTCTTTCCGGTATATTGTCTACACCAGAAATTTTTAATTTTGGCCAATTTGATTCGCCTTGCTTTAACCAAATCGGACCTTCCCACCAGAAATCTGAATTTACTAAACTGCATATTGGTGCACCCCTCGATGCCAAATCTGCGGGATTGTCTTGCGTTGGAACGTATCGCCAGCTATTTGTATTAGTAAGTGAACTGATTTCGGACACGCGATTTGCTACGAAAGTTTTTAGATTACCGGGATCATGTCTTATCCATGCTTGGACAATCGTCGAATCACACCAATAAACCGTGTCTCTTATTTTCAGATTTAGTGCTTGAGACACCTTTCTCATTAACCGAGCTAAAAGTAATGCCCCTGAAAGTTCTAACCTAGGGATCGATATGATCTTTGTAGGCGCTACTCGGGATTTTGCGCATAACAATTGAGTTTTTATCAAATTATCGTTACCTAAACTTCGTGTATAGATGCAACATCCGTACGCGCCCTCTGAAGCATCAGAAAATCCGTGTAATTCAACCCACTGTGGTTCGGCAATGATTACATGACGCATTATCTTTAATTCGGACAGCTTTTGCAACCCGTTTATCCAACGCGACCATTCATTGTATACACGAAGCGGTACACCTTCATCCCAAGTTAGATTCAACTTCCATAATTTTTGTAACAATATTTTTGCCGTTATCGTGAACGGACATAACAACCCTAACGGATCAAAAATTTGCGCTACCACTGATAATATAACTCGTTTAGTTACAGATTTTCGTACTTGGCTTTTGAATTTGTAACTCAATTTGTCGGTTTCACAGCACCATTGTAACCCCAAAGTGCCTTTGACATCATTTCCCGTGATGTTTAGAACTGATAGCGAGTCAGCATCGGATTTAAATTTGTCTAAAATTGTAGGTTCGTTACTAATCCATTTTCTAAGCTCAAACTTCGCATTTTTCAAAATTTCGGCGATTTCTGAACATACCTTTTCCGCCTCCCGTTTTGTGTCAAACCCGGTTAAAAGATCGTCCATGTAGAAATCTTTTTTAATTCGTTTGCATGCTTTCGGATATATCGCGTCATTTTCATCGGCTGTCTTTTGCAAACATTTTACCGCTAGATAAGATGCAGCCGTTGTTCCGTACGTAACCGTTTTTAATTCGTAAGTCTTGATAGGGTCATCTGGATTTTTTCTCCAAAGTATGCGATATAACCGTGTTTGTTCCGGTGCGATTAGTATTTGTCGGTACATTTTTTGTATGTCCGCGGATACCACGAATCGCGATTGCCGAAATCGTAACAAAATACAAAATAACTCGTCTTGTAAAACAGGACCTGTCATTTGTACATCGTTCAAACTGTAGCCAGTACTTGTTTTGGCTGAAGCATCGAACACCACGCGCAATTTTGTCGTTAAGCTATCTTCCTTTACGACGCTGTGATGTGGTATATAATATACCGGAGAATCACATTCTTCATTTTCTATACAAAACATATGACTTAAATCTAGGTATTCTTGCATAAATGCTGCGTATTTTTCTTTTAAATTTACATTACCGTTTAATTTGCGTTCTAATTGCAAGAACCGTTTGCGCGCTGTTTCGCGAGATTCGCCTAAATTTTCTAAAGATTCTTTGAACGGTATTGATACGATGAAACGACCGTCATCACCGCGCCTTAAAGTGTTTTCAAAATGTCTTTCACATTGTATCTGTTCTTTCGTTAAAACTGTTGCCAACTGAACGTTTTCTAATTCCCAAAATTTTTCTAATTGACTTTGTATGTCGCTTGTTCGCGTTAAGTTACAAATGCTATTTGATTTTGTTATGCTGCTAGGCACAGGACCTGATACTACCCAACCGAATTTTGTTTTTTGTAATATAGGTAAACCTTGGCCTAGTGATACTTGACCAATGCATAATAGACTATAAAAGAATTCTGCCCCGATTAAAACATCTACGTCATCGATTTGATGGAATGTAGGATCGGCTAACCTTATGCTTTCGGGTATATTTAAATTGAGATCCTCTTTCGAGACGTTTGGCAATTTATCGCATATTGTTCGTATTACTAAACACGACATGGTTAAACTAAAATTGTTTGTTTTAGATTTTATGGTGACAGAAGTTCTTTTCCGCAAATTTGACGTATCCGCATTTATACCCTTTACGGCTATATCTGTTTCGTAGCATTTTAATTTTAATTCATTTACCAGTTTTTCGGTAATAAAATTCGATTGCGAACACGAATCAAGCACAATTCGACAATTCCGTTTTCGATTATTCGTATTTAATGCCCACGCGCAAGCGGTACCGAGTAGAACTTCTGAAGTGCTAGCCACGTTTGTCGCAAGCGAAACCGCCTCTTGCTTTTGTTGCTCTGATTCAAGCTTTCCTAAGTGCAGCATTGTATTGTGCTTTGCGTTGCAAGTTTTGCAATTCCCAAAGCTACAATCCTTTGCAAAATGTCCCGGTCTTAGACAGTTTAAACAAACCTTACACCTTTTAACTAACTCGATACGTTTATTCACCGACATTTCGGCGAATTGCTTGCATTGATATAATTTGTGATCTTCCTGACATGCATGACAATTAAATTTAGTGCTCACCAAAACGTATCCCATTTATCAGTCGGTTGATTTAAATTACTTAGTGCTCGTAAATGTTTCGATAAATTATCCACGAGTTTTCGTAATTCCACGGCTGATTCTTTTGATAGGGAATTCAACTGTACTATATATTTTACGTGACTGTGTATTAATAACCGCTTATTGTCGAAACGTTCTTGTAATAATGACCACGCTAGATCATAATTACCAGATGTAAATTCTAGTGACTGAATAATTTGCAATGCAGTTCCCTTCAGAGACGCCCGCAGATAATGAAATTTTTGAATTTCGCTAATTGTCGTGTTTTTATGTATAAGTGACTCGAATGTGTCACGATATTCTAGCCACATTTCATAATTCCCGTCAAAATTCGGCAATGAAATTTGTGGTAGTTTTATACCGTACACACTTTCCGAATTCGATTGCGCAAGTGTAGTTTTAACTGTTTGCCCGCTCACAGTCTGAAGTGTGACTTTCGCCTCGGCTATCGCTTTATAATATTCATTTTCGAATAACTCACGTTCTAATAGGGATTCGTCACTATCATTCGTATACTTTTCAATTTCTAATTGTACGTTTTCGTATAACTCAAGAAGACCGTCCGCTTTGTCTAATCTTGTCTGCAATTCGTTAATTTTAACTTTCTTGTCGTCTACGTTTTCTATATCGTGTTTAAAATCGTTTACATACTTTTGAAATAGCGTTACCCGCGCTTTTACCGCACCCCGTTTACGCTTTAGCTCGCTTATGTCCGTCATCATTAATCACACCGAATATGTAAATTACAAAACCACGGACCGAATACGAATAAAAATAACAATCGAATATTAACAACCAACAAAAACGAATGGTGGTAATTGTATAAAAGATGGATAAAAAGGTAACACTTACTTGGATGGGACAGGATGAATGTTGAATTGACCACGCTTATGTTCGGCTCCCTCAATGGCGCTTGACGAACACGTTGGCTTTTTCTCAATTTCCTCGAATAACTAACAACTTCGTGTAAAAAACCGTATAACAGCCGTGCTGTTGCTCTATCCGACTCGAAGGACCATGTTTGGAAATAAATTACGCCTTGAACGACTTTTGTTTGTGTATAAGTGCTTTATTAGCTTAAAGTAGATTTACACGTTACGAATTGTATTACTTCTCTGTCGACATGGTTATTCTTAATTATGTAAAATAGGTTAGGCTCGCTGTGCGCAAGAACATTTTCCAAAAAGTTACAGAAAGTGGACGCCACCAACAGATGTCGCCACGTGTACAAAAAACTAGTAAAATATATGAAAACTCTTAAACACCCGTCATCATTTGTCGATGCCGATGCCATAGGGAATCTAATGCATCGAACACGCTTTCCCACATATGTATCTATGTATAAAATTCAGCAAGCCGAAAAGTTTGCTAGCATTGGCAGTGAAGAATAATGCGTATATTCTTTTCTTGTTTTAACACACGGAAACCATCTCAGCAATCTCAAAACTTTATTTTTGCTTATGTCATTCGAAAAAGAACCATCATACGTTGTTCTTAATATAGAAATTATCTTCTTATTGCCTACATTCAAATTTTTATAACACGACAAGAACTTCTTGGTTCACACCCAACAAAATATAATTCAATTTGCCATAGAATATATGCATACCATTACATACCCAGCTTATCAACCATAATTTTATGATAACATACAATGCAATTTCGATGATATTTTTGGATTTAACATAATCACGCATACGGGTGTTAAATTGGTATCCGCTTTATAACTGGTTCGATACTCTGGCGTGATGGTCACTCGAAGGTTGTTCCATGTTTTGAGCGCGTAAACTTACTGTTTCATGACGGCCATGTATTAAATTTATTCAGCAGGACCTGTATCTACCCGAAATATCTTCGACTCAGATATCGTGAAACGGAGCTAATTGCGAAGCCCACCTTCAGCTATGCTCATTCGATCAATAAGTGCTGGCATATAAACGGGTTGACTGAATTTTTAACACTATTTTCGGAGAGAAATAACTCAGTTATTGCAGGACGTGAATATTGCTGGCGCCACCTTATTTCATTTTTTTTTACCTACAAAATTTGTGGTTCAAGCAGAGTAAGGGGAAATAAAATTTAACTAGATTTTAATCGCAGACATCGTGATAATCATTCTGAAATGTTTTATTATGATGAATTCAAACTATTAATTGTGTTTTCTATTTCTGGTAAAATATGCTATTTACAAATAGGGGTGATTTAGAATTTTCTTTTCAACCTGGAAGACCATTGATGAGTTAGATTTTGCTTAACAAACAATAATAATGTACATACAACGCATAGTTTAAATTTTAATCAGCTTTAGCGTGAATATGCAAACTCTCATTTTGATAACTTGTATCAACTGATTTTTCCCTGCGACCCTTCAAACGTAAATAACTCTTTAAATCGAACTTTAGTTAGTTGTTTTTCACATGCAGCAAATTCAATTTAGCAGTTTCAACACATTCGGATTTAAGAAGTTGTTGAAAGAATCTTTGTTAGAACATAGATTTATGATATTAAGGAATTTATAAATTTTTAGCTTTTATGTTCAACGTTTATTTTTAATTTTGTTATTGTGGTGTAGTTTTTATTGTAGAAAAAATAACTGAAGACTTAAAACCAGAACTAATAAGCCCAAATCGGTGGGCGTCGCGTAATTTTGTTTTCCGCTAATGGTTAATTACAGCCGCCTGTTCCTTTAGAGTAACCTAAGCCTTTCTGGAAGAAGGCACAAGTCTTCTTTTTATTCTTGAATATTAAAGCGACTTCGTCATAGATTTTGTATAAAAAAAAGTTACAAATTTTAGGGATATTCCTATACAAAATTCCTTTATGTATGGAAGTACAATTGTTTTAAAGTTTACAATTTTTTTTATTACAAGTCTTAATGCAAATTTCTACAATTTGCTAATAAAGTAACAAAATTTGTGAATAATTGATTGAGAAAATTGTTTTTATTTTAGTAAAATTTGCATGTATTATCCTTATATTAGTAGTATTTTATATAGTGACAATGTGAACGTTGTGTTACAACTTATCGCAATAAAGTATATTATTATTACATTTAATAAATATTAATTGGTTAGATCAATTGTAGAATCTTATAAACTTTTGAATCTTTGTAGTTGCAGATGTGGAACTCAGTATAAACTCGGTGTTTAGCGTCAAATCAATGAAGGAAGTGGGCATGCATCCAAGAAAAAGATGTGACACTTGGTTTCGCCAATCGTGTTTACACTGCCTGTTCTGGTTTATTTCTTGAATTACAAGCCGAGATATAACAGATACCCGAATATACTTTGTCTTCCGGTTCGGTTCTCCATGAACATGTCTGTAGATGTGTAGATCATTAAAATTATTGTACATATAATACTCATTCGATAAACTCATAGATCCTGTTTTTTTTTGTTAACCTTTTCTTATAGCTGTTTAGGATTTATTGGCATCATATGCGATATCTTAACACTGATTTCATTTAGAAAATCAGCTTTATTCAAAATCGGAAATACGCTTGATTTTCCCAATTTTTATCTCAAGGTTACAATTTTTATTTTTAAGTAAATTAAGGTGGAAACGTGTGCTGTCGATAATATAGATAGAAGAATTTTTGTAAGTGGATTCTAAATGGCCATATATATATGTAATATGATAGGAGTACCTAATCTTATCCGCGAAAGTAAACAATGACAAAGAGGTGGCAACTTGAAAAGATTGAGAAAAAGCACATTTGCAGCAAATTAATGCTTCGAATATACTTAGTTACAACTACAGTAAATCTGAATAAGTACAATTGCAAATACAATAGTGTTAGCACGTGCAATATATAAATGCATGAGTACTTTAGCCTTATATAAATAAAATAATTATAGAAATTTTGTAATTGTATTTGCATTATACGTGCCAGGAAGCACAAATACTGCTTGTATTTATATTCTCAACGATTATAAGTTCACACTATGTATTATAATGTCGAGTAATTTTTATGAATACATGCGGAACATAAAATAAGTAAATTATCCTTCATAAAGAAAATAACCGTGGCACTAGCACAAGGAGAACTCCAGTCTAATTTAGAAAATATCGATATTTGTAAATTATTTTTCTTTGCGGCAATCATTCGTTTAAAAATGGCATCAATATGAGCGTATCTAATTGTAAGTTGCATATTTATTATAGTTGCACGAAGGGAAATTTAAAAAAGAATTAATTTTTAAAAACACTTAGGGGTTCTTAGTTGCCTAAGGTGTTTAAAATCGCATTTTGATAAATAACAAAAGTTGGGAAACATCGTTGAGACACTTTCGTAGGGTGAATTCCAACTGGTGGTACCAGGAGTAGCTACTGTCAGTGATTCCTAAGTATAATGTACTATATTTCAGAAGTCTTATTTAACTACTTTTTTCTAAAAGTACTGCACCCATGCTAAATATGTGGTATTGCCAAGGTGTACGGGCACATCGTTCATGCATTGGCAGTCCATAGTAGCCTTCTTCTTTATGAAAAAACTCGTGATTTCTACACCTGATACATATAGTATATCAGTTTTGTTCAGTGATTCTATTTATTCAATAGTAATTTTGATTAATATTTATATTAATTAATATTATATGGTTGTTATGATGAAAATAGGTACATAAGCATGGAATTCTACATTTTTAGGCCGTTTAAGCTTATTTTCCTTTTTCCAGGACCTATCTATTTTCATACTCAAAGTATATTTTTAACACTTTGTAAATGTATTTATAAATAATACTGCTTTGTCTCGAAGCTTGACATACGTTTTAAATTTGGATTCTGTGAGAACCCTTAAACAAACTTTATATATTCAGATTTAATAAAGTCCAAAGGATTTGTGATATAGTACGTAGAAGTAAATAATTTAAGGCGTTCGAATCTAACTCACTAGGACTATATAAAGATATTAGAAAAATATGTAGATTGAATTCCAACAACTTAAGTTTTTTACTCTCAAATTTTATGAATCCTTTATGAAGACGATTTTGACATTTATGTAGGTACATACGTTGATAAAAGCAATAAATTTCAAAGGAATACATAGGTACATATATAGTATTTTTCAATAGCATTAAATAAATAACTTTTCAAAACAAAGAAATATTTCTAATATTATCACCATAAGAATTTATTTCAATCAAAGAGTAATCAATTTTATTGTAAAGAAACACTTTCAAGATAAAGTTTTTTATTTGTTTAAAAAATTACGAGCAAAGAACTTATGTCGCCAAAAAGGAGTGATATTTTACTTGAAACATAAAAAGAATTGTGATAGGAATTAATTGATTTTTTTGAACGAAAGGAACGCAATTTTCTAACAAAAAGCATTATTAAAAATTCATTTTTTCTTGATGTAGCGAAATATATATTAAACTAAACTCATACAAATCTATATTAAAGTATATTTATATGCATCCTGACGCTTCAATATTTGCCGACGACAAACTTAAATTTTATTCTGAAGAACTGCAAAATTTTATTTTCAACTTATCTCACATAAAGATTTGCATCTTTGAAAGAAGTGCAACGCCATCTACCTGTGAAGCTAAAATGTGTGATGGCCTCCACGTCAGAAAAGCAAAGCACACATGTACATGTTTCGAACTTATTAGTCGCGCTATGTCTGGCGTGACACACTCGGCAATCACTCCTACCTTCCCTTTTGTTTATTTAAATTACACATTATTTAATGTGCGTGGTGCACGCTGGTGGGCGATAACTATCCCTGTACTCCACTACTACTTGATAGCTTTCCTATTTCTGACGTGGAGGCTACCAATCATCTTACCTTCAGGGGAAGATGGCGTTGCATTTTTTCATTTACAAATTTATGTCAGCAGTGCATTTAGCCACCGACTGGTGGAGTGTTGTTGATTGTGTCTCGGCTGTGGCATGCTGTTGAGAACTAATAAGTTCGAATCAGTGCTGTCCATGTCTAGCGTGACACATTCGGCAATCACTCCTACCTTCCCTTTTGTTTATCTCACATACTAGAAATAATTAAAATTTAAATTAAATGAAAATTGATAATGGCCCTTAAATTTATGTGTCATGTTCGCAATTTTCTGATTGACTCATATTTCAAACGCGATACATAAATTTAATAATAACCAGTATATTCAATGAAATTACCTTGCCACAGTTCCAGCTCCATATTATTGTTGCAATCAATTTTGTGGCGTTTTATACTGTGAATATCATTAGTTGTGCTCGCTATATTCACTCGCAGTATTCATTACGGGTGTAATACAATGTGCAACAACAGTACCTATATATACTTTCCTGGTAATTTTGCATCCACTTTGTTGATTTTTAAACCGATTTGATTAATCTTTAGTCCATTTTTAAATCACGCATTTTATCCCTCTGCAAGGGCGTTGCTGTTGTTAATAATCCTGCGTTATGGGAGATTTTCCTGTGACTCAGTGCGAGAGGGGTGCATTTTACCGTTAACTATAAAGCTTTGAAACCGCGCCAGCCTTCTTTGTTACTGTCAGCAACGTAATATTCCATAATGAGTGGCTTTAGTTCTCTTGCACAATGCAGGCATGCGCTGCAACTGGAAATAATGTTCTTGAGGGGTGATTATGTGATATAATTATAGCGCGACATAAAATATTAATAAATTCTATAACTGATACCTTGCTTACCTATCAAATGGAAAATCTTAACGACTAATTTACTTATTTGTTTTGGATTGTAGCAATATATCTTGTTAAAGCTTAATGGATTTTAAATCGCTGGTTATTTTAATTTTATATATACTGTCTATATGGAAATGATTAGCGGTAAATGTAAGAACATCTCATAGGAAAAAAATAACACTAACAAATTTCCGCAATCCGGATGCACACGAGTGTGTGGAGGATAGTTGCCAAGCAATGAACTCAATGCTCAAACAAGGCATCATTTTATTGGAGATTTATATACAATTCTGATGATTTTGCACTCTAATCCCGATAAGACGCTTGTAGATTCTTATGAATAAACAGCTGATAGAAAAGTTGCGAAAATAGGGGAAAAAAAAAATATTATGCACTAATAGTGAAGGTTCACGTAAAATAAAGCCTCTAGTGATACGAAAATTCTAGGGTATTCAGTAATACGGATTCATCTGTCGATTACAAAATGTCGAGAAATGCTGGGATCACTTTAAAATTTTATTAAACGAGTAAGACGCTTTCTAAAAACTTAACATTTGCAAGAAAAGGCATTGGTGGTATGTCATGGTTTAGGCGAAGGCAAGATTTACACTGACTCGGGAGAATTAGCAAATTTGTTTCTTCTCTCACCAAAATTTTATTCAGTTAACAAAGTAGTGTATCGCAAAAGTTTATTACGTAGTATTTTATAATTTGATGAAGACGAGATTTCTAAGTGCATGAAATCCCTAACTTGAAATTATGCCGTTTTTTTACTTTTTCATGCATGATTTGCCTGTTACATTATGTAAATCACGAGGAACAGTTTTTAATTTTAAGATCTCTGATCCGAAGATGATGACCTTTTACCTCTAAGCATTTATATGCAAATTCCTTTCTGTTACTGAGGAGAAGAATTGATTGACCTTGAAGTACAGCTGTGATGAAAGTTTAGAAGGGAATATCTAAATGATTCCGACAGTGATGACTAAAAACCACCTAGAAAAAAGATTAAGACTGTTTTAGAGGAGGCAAAAGAAGAGGATGTTATGTGTATAGCAGTAGCGGTTTCAAAACAGTACCAAACCAAAATTACAAAGAACACTATTTTACGTTTTTATTAACCAATTTTTGAATTATCCAATCATTTGAATTTCTCAATAATACGGTTGGATCCTGTTTTGTTTAGTTCGGATTAACGAGTTAAACTGTACCTATGTACACTACCGTCCAAAAATGAGGAATCACTGCGGAAATTACAATAAAGTGCTACATATTTTGTGAAAATAAAGATATATTCAAAGGAAATAGTATTTTAAAACACAAGTGTCACAATGACGTTTATGTAATGCGAGTACAAGTTTGAAGTTCAAAGTACGAGCATTACATGGCATTGTGGCACACATTTTTTACAGTATTTTTTCTAATTTGCACATTAATCGCCTACATTACATTCCGGAAAGAGTCCCCCCCACCATGTTAATATCTCATTACAGCACAGTATGCTGTATGCCATATCAGCACTGCGTCGTCTTTTGTTTTAGCTTTATTACAACATCCAATTAGAAAAACATATTTTTTTACGGTACGCCCTCAAAACCGTAAGAAACGATTGGAATGGGCCAAACAGCATAAAGATTGGGACATGGATATGTGGTCAAAGGTGCTGTGAACGGAGGAAAGCAAATTTCAAGTATTCGGTAGTAATCGGCGCACTTTTGTTAGAAGGAGAGCTGGCGAGAGGGTGCTGCCTGAATGTGTTGCACCAACTGTTAAGCATGGAGGTGGCGCTGCGCTTGTGTGGGGTTCATTTTTCTTTAATGACGTCGGGAATTTGCATCGAATTGAATGAATTTTGAAAAAAGACAATTATCGAGACATTTTGGAGCACCACGTTATTCCTTCGGGAGTCATATTAATTGGTGAGGGGTGTTACTTGCAGCAGGACAATGATATCAAGTGACTTTGCAAAAAATATGTGCAAGAAAACAGAAAGAGAGGATATCGTCCTCATAAATATGGTTTGGCCGTCGCGATCGCCCGACATTAATCCCATCGAGTTGTTGTGGGATAAGTTGGACAGAAATGTACGAGGCCGCTGACCAGCAGACCAGAAGCAACTCTGGAACTAGTCTCTAGATTGTCAAAAATTTGCAAAAGAATTATACAGTACAAAGGCGGTTACTTTCAAGAATAATAAAATAATAAATATTATTCGTTTCTATGTTTTTATTATAAATATTTTTGCATTTTATAAAAAAAAATGTTTTCCTTTGAATATATCTTTAGTTTCACAAAACATCTACAGTTTCTTGTAATTTCCGCAGTGATCCCTCATTTTTGGCCGGTAGTGTATATTGAATCAAAATTCTAAATAAACTTGGAATAGTAAATTTTGAAATCTATCGTTAAAGTAATCAAGTTTGTAAGTAATAATTTAGCAGAACCATCTATGACAGTATATGAGATACTGTTCTTGCCAAGATTATTGTTTTTCTTTGTATTTTCCGTTTATTTATAAACGACCTAAAGATTTCTTAATAAAATTTTAAACCGCTATTCAAGAGACGATTACCAAACAAATTGAACTTATACAGTGCTTGTAACGCACAGTGGAAACCATGGGAAAGGAAGCATAGAAAAGCTGATTGAAACTAAAAATATTATTTTAACCAGAATAAGATGTAACATAATATCTGAAAACAGTAGGAAAGTTATTTTAAATGCTTCAATTGTCTGATTCAAGAAATTCCTGAAATGCTACAGTTTAATATTTGACTCACCTGTATAGTATATTAATTGCACTGAATTAATCGACCAACATAAACTGATTGTGTATCTGTTATATATCAGCGATTCAAATGTTAACTAGTACCTAAGTAGTTTATTTCATTTACTGTCCCATATTGTTTAGAATTCAATGAATTATGCCTAATTGGAAATTTTATATAGGTCAAGTCATTAATCTCTGAAGTTGTAATTATAAGAGCTAAAATTCTGAAAACTGTATTTTTATGTAGTTCTAAATCGAGAAATATTTTATTTTTAATACCAGTAATAATATTCGTATTTGCGTAACATGCGTAAATTTAATTAAAAACAGAAAATAACATGCGCTGAACAAATTAATATATTATGGCATACAGAGTAGCGGTTGCTAATATAAATATCTTATTGCTTTATAAATATTATTTGATTATTTTCACATTTTCTTACTCGTTCTCATTTTTATAACAGATAGCGTAAGTTATGGACGCTTATATATGTAACTACTTTAACTCAGTTTGTTGTACGTGCTTATTAATACGTAATTACACGAGAAATTTAGACTATTACATGGCAAAAAAGCTCAAGGTGTTGACCTTAACTTAAATGAGACGTAATGCATATTATAATTGCAGCAACTTAAGTGAAATTGCGAAATATATCCTTAGCCGCGGAAACCCACTTAATGCATTTGTCTTTTAACAATTCCTTTTGCAACCTAACGTCAGGACAGTTTAAAACTTGTCGTTAAATTACACAACACTATGTACTTATTTAGTTAGCCCGATTGTATAATACACCTGTCGAAGTGTTCTTGAACATGACACAAATACAATTTATAAGTACTAAAGTGTTTTAACAATGTGGAATATTAAATATTTATAAACTTAAATAGTAACCTACAAGTTTTAATGATCATGTACTAGCGGATAAAGGGACATTTTTTGCTTATAATTTTACTGCGAGAAATACATAGAACATAAAAATTGCGATTAGTAAGGTAGGTAGGTGCATTATGCGTAGGTAAACTGTTACTATCAGGCAGTGTTAACCTCGTGGGTGAACAGCTGGTAGAAGATTTATTACTTCTACTAAACAATAGCCAAGAATCAATGTTAATCTTGATTTTACAAAACTGCTACAGTTTTTTATTTCACAACGAAGTGCTAATATTAAACGCTTCTGTTATGGAGTGAAGCATAAATTTTTTTGACTTCCTTTAGATAAGTCCTAAAATTTAAATCTAATGCATTTCAAATATATTGTTTGATATTATATGGGAATCTTTATTGCATATTGTTTTCAAATGTAGATGTATCATGGCGTCGCACAGTGGTTCCACTCCATTTGAAAGAGCTTTCTGGCGATGTCATTCTGAATGTTGGAATTTCTTACTTTGTTGAGCAACAAAGTATTGACGATTGACGATGTTTCTAATAATAATTGTGATTGTGATATTTTACTTTTAACGGAACATTGGCAATCCCCAGGGAAAATAAAAGCCTTAAAATTGAGTAATTTTACACTAGTTAATTCTTTTTGTCGTTCATCTTCTATTCATGTTGGTGTTGCAATCTATAAAAACAATAATTTTGTCTCTGGTATTGAATGTGTTCCAACTAATGACTTATGTCTTGAAGGAATTTTAGAGTGTTGTTATATTAGTAACTTTAATTGCAGTGTATAGACCACCATCAGCAGATTTTCATATTTTCTTAGATTTGTTTAACAGTTTTTCTGCAGATGGATTTGTTGTTGTTGGGGGCGATTTTAATGTCAATTTGAT
The DNA here is from genome assembly GCA_949128085.1 of Cetonia aurata. Lineage (NCBI taxonomy): Eukaryota > Metazoa > Arthropoda > Insecta > Coleoptera > Scarabaeidae > Cetonia > Cetonia aurata. The sequence continues at coordinate 50,203,043 of OX421884.1, read as the reverse complement.
GTCTCGAGATAGTGAAGCAGTATTTATGGCGGATCTCGTTTCGAGTTTTGGTATTGCGATAGATGTCATAGAATCACTGTCCGGTCTAGCACTTGTATCGATAATTTTCTTGTAAGTTGTGGCGCCACTGTGTGTAATACTTTAATTTGTGATATGAATCTGCCTGACCACACAATGCAAATTCTAAACTTAAATTTATCAATGACCAGTGTAGCTACTTCGAAAGGGTTAAAGTTGATTAAGTGCCGCAGTTTTTGCGAAGAAAATATTTTAACGTTTGAAAAATATCTTGACCGAGTGAACTGGGACAAACTGTGGTCATATCAATGTCCTAATGAAACTTTCATCCATTTTTGTGAAAAAATAACATTACTTCGATTTATGTTTTCCAAATACAACCACTCAACCCAAAACTGGACAGCGTAACATAAAAGTACTCTGAGCAAGTGTTAGAGTTAAATCAAATGAATATAGTACAGTATACATACTAAAGTATTCTTTACCAAGTTTTTTTTTTATTGTTTGAAGCATCCACTACGGTTTTACACCAATTGACCGCTTCCAATGCATTGAATGAGCAGTAAAATAATGTATGAAGTTTTATTAATGTGTTATATGTGACTGTTATGAGTATTTCTTCTACTTTTTGTAATTACAATTTCCTGTTTAAAAAATGCATTAGTTTCTTTTATAGAAGGTTTTTTTCACACCTGTGTTTAAAATTAGACAATAACTACTTTGACTAAATTTTTAACTAAGTACTAGCTGCACACTAAAAAATATTTGCAATTCCTACAAAAAATTCCAGTAATGTATAGGGTAAATTTATCAAAAATTAGAAAATATACCTAAAGTTCTCTATTAAATTTCCCAATTTTTGGCAATTTGACCTTATACGTTACTGGAATTTTCTCTAGGAATTGCAAATATTTTTTAGTGTACGGGTTTGCCCGGGTCAAATTGTTTACAACATTTGAAAGCTAAGATATCAGTATATAAAATGCACTGCAATTCACACTCCATTGCGTTGCATTCCTATATGAAAATTAAAAACATCGAAACTGGCGCACGATTACGCATCTTATTTTCTAAGGCGTAACCTTAATGTTTTCAGTATATTTTTTTAATCACAAGAATAAATTAATATCTATACACGCCCTCTAAAGTACATTATAAGAAGTACAAAATTCCTAGAACAAATTATAAATATTATTGCTTATATATTGCTAAATAACTGATATAAGTGTAAAAGTAAAATGGCGGTTTCTTAAATCACATAGTTACATGCTTGATTCCATTGATTTCTCTGGCGATGCAAGATTGATTTTACACGGGACGTGGGGATGTGATGGTTCTTTTGGACAAAGGGAGTACAAACAAATTTTGTCAGGCGGAAGTAAGTTAATATCAGATTCCAATCTAATAATATCATCACTTGTACTAGTTAAGTTTGTTGGTGAAGTGGATATAACCGTGTCATTTGGCAAAATCCATGGCCTTCATCAGTAGATGCGTTTCCGTGGTCCAATTTGCCGTATTTGTTTAACAAATACGCCAGCAAGTGCCTACATGTAACATATGTCTACCCAACCAAGAGAAATGAATGAACTTGCACGAGTAAGTCAAACACCACGAAGAGAAGAAACATTTAGGTTTGATCTTTCAACTTTGCGTGCTTGAATTAGCTTGTGGAGAATGGTATGTCATCACCGAAGAAAATAAAAAATTAAAAGTAACTTGTGCAGGACTGTTTCCGTAACCAATTTAGTTTAATACTTGGCCAACTTCGTCATGTTAGCGCCAACAGCAATAACGGATATACCACAAGAAAATTTTTCAATAATTCTGCTTGTATATCCCAAATAACAGGAGTTAATGACACATTAGTTTTCATATTATATTTTAAACTATGTATGCCGTATGGAGGAAGATTAATACAAAAAAGTTTGGTGAATACACACCCTCTATAGATTACCTACAAATGAAGACGTTTTTCATATTTTGCTATGCTCATCTAATCTATTTCTACGTAGTCTCAGAAGAAAACCTAAACGAAGCATTAAATTTAAAATGATATTTGTTTACTTTTTATTATAGACACTGTTTCAAACAGGATTACACTTCATGGTCAGTAAATTTTTAAAGATATATGTTTTCTTGTAAATTCCCGCTTAGTTTATAATTATAAGTAAGTATTATTATCGAAATTTGCCATTTTGGCATTTGTCACTCTGACCGACATTAATTTCATTTTCCCTATTACTGTTAGCAGCTGTATAGGCTTTGTACTAAATCTATTTGTATTTCAAGGATGCGGAATATCGTATTTATATGAGTAATTCATCGTTACTATATTAATAATAGCTGTTTATTACAGTGGTTTTTATAATTTAAATTTTTTAACATGAAATATATGCAATTAGGTACATACCATAATATGTAGATAATGTTTTTCTTTATAAACTAATAATATTTTCATAGCTTTAATTGTTCACGTTGAACGTCAACTACTTGCCCATTAGCCATACCAAATTTTATGATAATCGGTATTACCTAGTTATAGATTTTTGGCAGAAAAATATTTTAACAGTTGATCTAAATGAAATGAATCTAAATTTGAAATACAATCACTCAAACTCAATGTGATTCCTTTTCATCTTTGAGATTCTTTTGAAATTTCAATAGTTAAAAATAATAATAACACATTTCATCCAAAGTTCAAACATTTAAATGCTTTCCGTTAGTTGTATTTGTAGGATTATTATTATCAAAATGATTTTCACAAAAGATACTATCTGTGAAAGATTAAACGAAATATATTTATATAATTATGCTTAGGTAATTACCCATGTTTATTTTCGAACACACCTATTACATATAGATATTACAGGCAGTCTGTGTAAATTGAACGTATTTTTGCACCTTCATTATTATTCTAACATTTCACTTGACAAGATTAAAACAAAAAAATAAAAACAAAAATAACGACTCCGTCCCGATTCTAACCATGGTCCTTCCGCATACTATCACTGGGCTTTACTACTACACCACTAAAGTATCTTGCAAACATATTTCGTGTTCGAGTGTACGAAGCGAGACTATCAACCGTAAAAAATAAATGGCTTTATTTTTTATGACTTCTATTTTATAAAAGTATTTTCTGCTACCAACTAGCAAAGCCGTGATCAAAACTGAGCTTAACATCCGGCGATCTCCCCTTATTAGTTACTTAAAATATACACCATAAGCAAATGTGACATAATTACATTTGTAATTTCAATTATACGTAAATTTAACCATTCGCTAATTTTACCTTGAAATTGATATTGAAGTAAAACAAATTAAAAGGCGTTGCTAAAACCGAAATACGATAATTGTTGAGTGTTGTTACCAAGCTGAGGTATGATACGTTATTTGAAGATTCATTGTTTACTTTCCCGACTGTTGATCCTAGCAAAATTCAGTGAAGGTGAACCTTTTTCGTCAAAATAATATTCGAATCATAGCCAAGAATATGTGTGTGAGAATTAAGATGTAACAATCTAATTAATATCAGAAACAGTATGTATAGACGTTTAGGTACGTCAAAATGCAATTAATCGCCCAGTAGCATTGATGAGCCTCGGTAAGGCGAAACGTGTCTGCTAATTGCGATTGATTGCTAATAATTATTTTATTTGAGTAATAATATTTGAAGAAATACGCTTGTAAGTACCTACTCTAAATATAAGATAAACATTTTACTGTTTACTATTCATAAGAATCTAACTGTATAAGTTGAATTGACATGTAAAATATACAGATAACACAGTTCTATATTTTATCGGAGGCAACCCAAGGTCAGACCTAGACGTTGTTGGTAGCAGATTTGCTGTGTGATATAGTTAGATATAAACAGAGATGAAGGCAAGACGAAAACTTCGCTCTTGTTAAAACTTATGCATAAGTAAGTTTGAAGTATTCTATTTGTTTGCTTAAGGACTATAATATTGTTTTTTTTTGCAGTTAAATTTTGTTGGAAAATATAGAAAATGCAAAGTTTATAAACAATCAGTATGTATATGCCAGTCTATAATATATACTGCTAAGCTTCTGGGTTTTTGCTGTTCTTCCTGTTTTAGTCAAAGGCGACAGATGTAGTATCCCTGAAGATGTCTAATACAAGTGACAAAACGTACGACATGAGCAGTTGCAGGACGGAATTTCAACACGGAAATCTATAACATAATATTTTCATAAAATTTTCCGTGATCATCCCAAAATTATAAGTCATGAATATTTAAATAATTTTTCCGTTTTAGAAAGTAGGAAATTCAAAGTTCATGGGCATTTATCTTTTTTTTTTTACAGAAGCGCTTTTGCTCGTAAACTCATAATGTCTAAAATTACAGCCTCCCGTAACCGCTCACTTCAATAAGCACGCATGACTATTTACATCGAAAAGTTAGTCTCGGTTAATAAGCGGTGTGAGAGACGGCAAACGCGAATTTTCATTTGAATCTCAAGCGCGTCTATCAAATGAAGCAGCGCAGTCTGCAAATCCTTTTCACCGTGCATGCGGGAGATCCGCGACTTAAGAATCGAAATCTCGCAGTACTTGTAGGGTTGTTCAGGGCGTGACGTAGAGGGAGATGGCGAGGTCGCGACCTGCAGGTCTTTGGCCTAGACCTCGCCAGACAACGGGTCGATATACCGACAACACCGCACTGCTGCTTGCTCCGCGTATGCACCATTACTATTCTGTACAGTGTGCTGCTGCTCTACTGTACCGCCGCTGCTGTCGCTAGTTTTCGCCGCCAACGCCATCTGCATTGCCGCAAAACACCCCTTAAAACAATACACGCCCACTATTTAGTAGAAAATTAATTATCGCCAGCTACTTTTTATTATTAATTAATTTTTCTTTAACGCTACTTTTTTTCTCAGAGATTGGCCGTGCAGACACTTTTTTGTACCAAACCTAAATGGCTCTTGTTTTTAATTATTTAGGAAGTTGTCACACTGTCCATAAAGATTATAAATGGAAGAAGTGCCATTTATACTTTGATTTGTATGCAATTTGGAAGAAAAAGCTAAAAATTGAAAATCTACAAATTTAAGTTAAACTAAGTTCATTAATCTTTGGAAGAAGGAAAATTGTCAGAAACTGTTATGATACAGATAAAAATTTTTTCGTTATGCCATTTTGGTGTTTGCAAATTGCGTTGGATTAATGTTATAGTGTGTCCTCCAGAGTTTATTTTATAAGATTGTATATATTCATATTACCCATTTTGCTTATCACTCGCTCCCACCTAATAACTGGCATTCGTCTGACCCATGGTCTCCGAAAACACTGCACCCTTTTTGCTTACGTATGTACTTATATGAGTCCTTTCAGAAAAGCTTTCCAGGAATTACACAATTGAAGGCCTTGTACAATGTTTATTAATAACTGAATATTAGTCCCATGGGTTTTTTATTTCGTTTTTTTATTTTGCAAAATCACAAAATTCAGCATTTAAATTAAAAAAAAAAAAGTTAAAAAAAGTACAGCCTCTAAATTTAACTTTAATTTGAATGTGTACTATTGTGTGTTTCAACCAAATCTAGTTCTCATTTTATTAACTAGCAAAGTTTTTGGAAGACGCAAAAATAAACTTTAAACTCAATTTTACATTGCAATAAAAAAGATGGGGCTAATATTAAGTTATTGGGCCTTAAGAGATAGCAAATGGCCCTGTGGCCGATTAACTTAATTTGGCAAACGATGCGCAAAACACCCTCTTTAATTCTCGAAATCAAACAATTTTTGATTATGATAAATATATGTTAGTTAATTGTGTTAACTGTCTAGGAAATCTTTTTTATGACTTTACAATAGTTTTTATAGTTAAGTTTAGATAGATGTATACCTACTAATTTTTTAGGGATTTTGAAATATCTGTTTTTCCTTGCCATGAAAAGAGTATTAGAGTTTTTACGGGAATTAAAGCATACAAAAACGTAATATTTAATAAATTATGTCATAAGTGTTTTAATTTTTACTTATTTTACTTTGATTACTTGCAGAAACTGTAGGGTTTCTAATACATTTGAACCTTGCTGTTCATGTTTCTGTTTATTAAGGGTTATATAGCTTGTTTACTATAATTATGATACAATTAATTTTCCCGGTATACTATTCTGTAAAGACTGTTTTACCTTTAAATTTTATTGAAATTTTTATATGGTGCGAATATAATTTACCTGATGCATTTTGCTATTTTCTTTATTATTCAGTCACATTCTTACTAACGACAAAAGAGTAAATTGGATTAAGAACGTGCTTAACATTTTGCCAAAAGACTCGACCATTCTGGTGAAATTGTAGATAGTTTTCTTTCATCGGGCTTTTATAAATTGTTTAGGTATTTTAGGAAACGGTGTGCCTACGATATATAAATATATCCCACATCAGCTTCTGTAAAAAGTTATCTACCACCCAATACTGTTTTATAAAAATTTATATAGAAAAACCGCCAAAATGATTGACCATATAATAGTAAAGTATGCTCTGTGTAAAGCTTTTGATAGTGTTAGTCATGAAATTTTAATATAAATATTATTTTTTCCAGGGATAATTTGTTAAATATAATACCTTTTTTTTGTAATAGCGTATTCAGCTAGCCTAGCTCACTTTTTCATTTATTGATTTGAGTATTGTAGTCATATTTTTAATTTATTTGTTGATTACACGTATATAAATTAAATGAAGTGAACGTAAATGTTCATCATAATATTGACAACTGGTTCTAGTCTATGCATTATGAAGCATAAATCTTTGAAATTACAACTTTGTCATTACACCGAATCGAATATGACATCGACATTAATTAGAAACTCTGAGTTACATTGCAAAAAAACCGATAAAGGAAGTATTTGTAGTTAGGTTTTTGGGTAACAACTAAATTAAATTTAGATTCGTCACTAAATAGGACAGTATTCCATTTTTGAACCGTCCAGTTCGAATACTCTCTTACAAAACTAAGTCGGTTTATTCGTTGCTTCTTAGTTAATAAAGGTTTTTTTGCTGGTCGTCTACTGTCTTGGCTTTTTTCTATAAACGACGCTGAATTGTTCGGGAACTAATTTGCAGTCCTAGTTCAGCTTTTATTTTAGTTGCTGGCAGAAACGAATTACTTTGGCATTGTCGTGTAATTAAAATATCCTCTCTTCTGGTAGTGCTTCGTGGGCGTCCTGAACGTACTGGCCCAACTGGTGTACCCCTTTCGGTATATCCTTTGATGATACGTGATACAACTGATTTACTGATGTCAAACAGCTTACTAATAACGCTTTGAGCTTCTCCTTTCTGATGCATTTTCACTTTTCGTGACATATTGAATAAATGGGTTCTGTGACTTCATCGTACAGCACAACAGCGAATAAAACACTAAATTCCATAAGATTAAATCCCACTACAAACAAATGTGTAAAGATCACAGAACTAGGGACTTCCCTAGCGTTGCATAGTGAAAGTTGCTTCACTTTTGTCGCGCTATTGTTAATGAACGGTATTTATTATTTATTTCATTTATTATTTATTATTGATATTCCCAATATTCTTATATAAATAAATTTTGAGTTGTTTTTACACATTTTGATTTCTTTATTTTCATTAGATTTATGATAATTATGATTAAGTTCTATACGAGGGTGCAGTTGCTTAACTTATGTCCGACACTGTATATAGATATATTATATTATTTCTTATTTTGACTTTCACGTAAGTTTGGATACACTCCAATGATTCAAAGAGTTTTTATTGTTTAATAGAGTTCATTTACTACACTAATTGTAATGCCAACTATTATATGTATATAAACAATAACTACACGGAGTCGACAACAATTATTTTTGAAAATTAATGACACTAATGAGAGCAACTGGATTCTGGAACAGAACTCCCCAGCATCAGATTGGTTTTGCCAATGCTGTGCTTAATTTGCCAAGAGGGCAGAAAGTATTTCACCTCAACCCTGCCTCACCTAATGCATGTGAAGACGTTGTATAATTTCCACTATTATGCAGACCCACCAGCACTACACCGACGAGGATACGCTTTGTGGATAGACGTAGTGAAAAAAACTACAAGTTTTTGCTTTTATATTATTTTTGAGTTTCTTGATAGAACCTTCATCATTGAACACTATCTTAAAATCACCACAGAACTACGGCAAACAGATTAAAAAGATTTTTTGTCTGATGCGCGCGCAGAGACAAAGTGATTTTGTTTGTATAGATTTAATGAAATACCTGCAACTATATTACAGGTTTTCCTGTATCTTTGACGCATATGAGCAGTTTGTGCATTCGTAGGAGCGGAGTTTACTGTTTATTAAACGAAATTAAATTAATCTGTTTTTCTCAAATTATAATACCTGGATAATTTTAGAACATATTGATATTTCTTCAATTTTATGAGCGGTTATAAATTTAAAATTAGATATATTTACTGGGATTACAGTGCATAGCAGCATGTTTTTCATAAATTTATAGATTTGATATATATATATAGATATGAATATAAAATATGAAGGAAATTTTACATTGTACGTTTTAAATATGATATACTTTCACAGAAGCTTTTATAATTGAGTGTGTTTATACGAGTATGGATTGATCTATCTCTTTTGCATATTTCTTCGGACGCTTAAGTAAAAATTTGTTTTGCTAACCTAATTTATTGGGAAAAATAGCGCAACTCACATTTGCCTTGACATTGATATATTATTTATTGAAACGCCAAGTATGCACCAATATAAAGTGATTTTCTCATAATTTGTTTTTTTTATTGATGTTCCAGATTGCTCCATCGGCTAAAAAGTTGTGGGGCTTAGAGGGAAAGGATGGAAAAGGACTTGCTTTACACCTCAGTGAGGGAGTATGGAGGGATCCCACATGGGCAGCACCAGGTAAGATTATATATCATTAAACTTCCAGAAAAATAAGTTTTTTTTTTACATCTCTAAAAATAAAAAATATTCGAATTACCCTTAATTCCTATGAATCCATATTGGTTAAACTAAATTAAAGATTGGGGTTAAAAATAAAGACAAGAAATGTGGATGTAATTAACTGATTACGTCGGTCAATAAAGTCGCCACCAATTTTAAGACACAATTCATTTTTTATCTTTTGATCTAGTAACTTATAGGGAAAACTCCCAATTATAACGACAGTATTAGTGTGTTCAAGATAAAAAAATATATACATACATACATATATGACGCAATCTGAAATAGACTTGGAAAAAAAAATGTTGCCGAAGTAACAAAAAGTATTTTTTTTCAGTAGAGCGCTTTTTTTAATTTATTATTCTACATTATGTGCTATAGGTTCTTGGGTTTAATATTTTGACCATAATTTTTGCAATGACACGTAGCGCTGATGGACTTGTTCTAATGACGCTTTAGTTCAATCATTATTTGGCGAAGTGTATAGATGAAATCCAAAATTGCAATTGTATTGGAAAAAGTATGGATGGAATATTTTTATCTCGTTTCTTCTAATTAGGTTCCTCTCGTATGTATAATATCTAAAGACGACGTTAAAAAAAATTATCAACCGCAGCCATAATGAACGTCGTCAAGAGTTCAAAGATTTATCTTTATGCTAAAACTTGAAATCAAGACGAAAGTTTAATAATAATCTAGGATAGGATATTCTAATATGCATGGTTTAAGAAAAACATAAAACAAAAATTGGTATTTCTTCCAACAGTAGTTTGTCTCCCTTTAAATTTAAGACAGATATACAGTTTCGTTTTATAAGAGAAATGCTCCTTCATAAAAGCTTTTGCTTGTTCCAAAATGGCTAAAAAATCAGTTTTCACCGTTTCAATTTTTTTTCCGTTTCACAGAAACATTGAAAAATAGTAGCTTAATTTAATTGAATACTCCAAAAATTACTTTTTGTTTGCATGGCAAACCTTAATATGATTTTTTTGTTTATTGGCTTTTCATTACATTTCAACAAAAATGAATTGATTTCATTGTCAGTAAAAAAATAAAATCTATCAAAATTAACAATAATGTCGCATTTACTATATACAGTGCTATGGCATAAGAGATAAGGCAAGCCGTAGCAAAGCACATCTCAATTCTTCGACGCAGTTGCCACAGCAACTCTGATCCTCTCCTTCAAATGTTCTGTATTCGTTGGAAGATAATTCGCACAAACTATTTGTCTCAAACGCCCACAAATGTAAAAATCTGCAATAGTTAAATCAGCGCCTCTCGGTGGTCATAGAACAGGACCACATCGACCGATCTAATTTTCTCCAAATTCTTGATTCAACCATTCAACAACAGCGGCGGTCGGTGCTTACGTTACTCTGAGGCAATGGCAATGAACGTAGTTTTTCGTATGCTCTCGTCAAATATGTTTCTATATGTTTCTATGTTACGAAGTTATACCAAGAAGTTCGATCATTGTAATAGCCTCCGAGTGAACCGCCGCTGTTCCACAACTATTCGAGGAAAATGGGCAGTGCATCTTGTTGGAAGCAACACCTCGCATGATAATTCATCGGTAGCTCGTTCAACATTTTAATTAGAAAATTTTGTATCATATCTAAATACGTATGCTGATAAAACCAAATTGCACCAAATTTTTTTGAAAGAATAAAAAAATTTGGTCCAATTATACCATGACAAGGATTTGCATACCATACATTACTTTAACTAAATATTGTCCATAGTATGAGCGATTCGGAAATGAGGATTGTGATTGCTCAAGTACCTCACATTCTGAGATGCAACAGTGCCATTGGTGAAGAAGATTGCTTCATCAGAGAATATGTCTCCATAAAATTATTGATTATTCATTGAATGCCCATCCACAAGCATAAGGCCAAACATTTTGCAGGATTTTCAGCTTCTAGAACATGATTTTTTGATGTGCTCTTCGTCGTAAAAGAAATTTTTGGATTGTTGTGAACTGAATCCATCACAATAAGAGTGGTAGCATCATTTTCATCGGGAGCTACCTTGGTTTTCTTTACATCTACTGCGGAGCCAGTAATTTGAGAATATCTTGATCAATTTTTGTGCACCACATTTTGAGATGTAAATATCCGGAAACTTTTGATTAAGTTTCTGGATAACTTTACGGGTTGCTTTATCTCCTACTGCCATAGCAGTGGTATCAAGTAAATTCGTTGCTCTTTCGACAACATTATTATTGGTTTCGAAAGAATTTCTTTTTTGACTGTCAGTGAAACCAATTAATTTTTGTTGGGATGTAATGAAAACTCAATAAACAAAAAAGCCATATTAAATTTTGCCATGAAAACGAATTGTATTTTTCGGGACTTTCATTTTCAACTAAACTAACGTAAGTCAGTATGTGTGATATTAGGGTGATCGTACACTGCGACCTGAAAGATCTATTGTGTCCCCTCTTCTCGCTGTATTTCCAGCTGGCCGTCCAGTCTGATTCCTTTTACAAAGTGCAGAATGTCAGAAGGCCCCAGATTAGGTAACTCTCCCTCTTCGATTTCACATACTCCCAGGTGCAGCGCCCTTGAGTTGCACAGTGCAACACAGTTTATGAGTAGATGAATGGACGTTTCGTCCTGTTCCCCACAAAATCTACATTCGGCTTCCTTCGATATTCTAAGCCTGCTTAGATGTCCGTTCAGTTTACAATGGCCTGTAAGGCTCCCTGTCCATATCCGAATATTATTTTTACTCAGGTTGATGCATTCTGCAGATCTCTTCTGGTTATAGGTACCCAGAAGAGTTTTAGCTTGCCTCATTCCCTGGAGATTCTCCCAGTATTTGGATTTTCTCTGCTCTACTTCATTTTCCAGTTTCTCCAGTATTATGCTGCTACTTATCCCGTAAAAAGGTTCTGGCACTACAAAAGGTGTTCTAGCCCCTCTCTTAGCGAGATTATCTGTTAAATTAACGTATCTTTCAATGGTTCTCTGAAACGAAAAGAAACTTTTATGAAAAATACATTTTTCTTATAAAATGAAAAAGAAAAGTTGTTCCTCTTGGCAATCACATCCGGGAAGATACTGTATATATATATAGGGTATTATGCAAAACAAAACGAGGACAAAATTATTATTGTGCATGTGCGGTAACTGCTTGTACCTATTAACCCATTAAAGAGAACAACATATTTAACCTATTTGTTTTTGTCTACATATATCTATGCGTTTAATTACAATGAATGAGTTGTTTGTTCGTGTTTATCTACTTTGTACGTAGGATTTATGTTTGGGTTTTGTTATTTTATTATTACAATTAAGTATTAATTTGCATGACGCCGCTTACAAACCCTTATTCTATCGTCGTACAAAAAGTTTGAATTATGTCGCCGGTTTCCCGTTACGTATGATTAATGGCGTATTATTTCGTGTGCCCGTTCGGTCTAAATAATCCGCGCAGGGTATTTTATCTTTCTGCCACCGTAGCCTAGTAATTTGTCGGCGACAAGTGACGTCTCCTTTGCCACCATAAGGAACAGCAGCAACAGTGACAGTTATCTTTATCCCCATCTTCTTGCGACTGTTGGGAACAATACATTGGTATTGGCGCAGTGGTGGGGCAGGGCAATGTACTGGAGAAACAGGGACAAAAACTAGCCGGCTCTAATTTAGTAATTAATTTGATTAAGCGCTTACATAGATGGATAGACTGGCAAGCTTTCGTTTGCACAATTGGAGCTTATTGTTTTTGGTGCGTTTAATATACGAATAGAAGCAAAGTGCTTTTTTGTTGCTTTCGATTAAGCATTAGTACGAATTTGTTTTGTGTGGGATTACTTTTATGTTGTGAATTAATTTATTGTAACAAATTTTCAGGGTATGCCTTTTATAGATAACCTACATTTCGTGTTCCAGTAAATATATATATTTATAATATAGGAAGAAGCTTTTAGTTATTCAATTAGATTACTATTGCTTGTTTTTTTGCCGTTCAAATTAGAATGGTAAAAATGTTAGAATGTACGTCCCATGCTCTGTCATAATATAATGTAGTCTATTGTGTGGTAGTATAAACATCAGGAATTGTTATATAGAGAGTCGCACAACAACCTGCACCGATCCATATATGGACAACCATTTACCGGCAAAATTTTGCCTAATCGAGCAAAATATATACAAGTTTTAGTACTTCGTGTTATTTTAAATGAAATTTGTATCGATCAAAGGATTATTTGTGACTAATAAAGGTTCATTATTTCCAAATACAATATTGTTACATTTTTGACGTTCAATCCTAAGTCTGCTAAATCCTATGTAGAATTTTTGAAAACTCACCGACAATATCGATGTCTATAATGCGTATTATTAATACCGTAATTAATGTCTTTCAGACTACTTTCTAGATATCAAAGAACTTTTTTTATAAGCTAACAAATTCTCATCAAATTGGCGGAGAATATAATACGGTACTATGATATAGATAACGAAGTTTCTGCACACTTTAACTATTAGGAATTGAAATATTGAAAAATGTTTTATATCAATCCCATCATGATGCTAAAAATTGTATATGTTGTATATATATAACTGTATGGTGAACATTTTTACCTTATTCAATAATTCTAAGGAAAAAACTTATGTGTACCTCTGGTTGCATTTTCATAATGCTATTTTATATATATTTTGAAATCGCGGACCTTCACATTGCTAATAAGGGTTTGGTAATGGTCGATGAGTAGTGAACTCCGGTTTAAAAAAAAATTAATACATGTTAATAAATAACAAGAATTTGTTCAGTCATTGTTGGAAACAGTTTAATTATTAGAAACGTTAATATACATTAAAATTTTGAGCTGCATTAATGGTAAAAGCTAGTAAATGTTGCGAATTTTAGTTAATATTAATATTATCAATTATTGAGACAATTTATTTTTGTCCTTCTCTTAACAAAGGCTGTTGAAGTGGAAGGTTCGGAATGATGTTGAAATAAGTACCTTCTTTTTTCACTTGCAAAGACTATTGAAGTCTCCACTACTTCAATAGTCTTTGTTAATATTGCCTTTCGATACTGCAGCAGTCTCCTATCTGCTATGGAATTTTAATAGGTTTATTTCTGCAACGGCTCAAACGGTTTGCAAACCATCAGGAACGTATGCAGATCGAAATTGATGTTCAAATCATCAAATAGCATTTTTAAAGCACAGCAAATTTCATTTGCATATACTCTTAATCGTTTGGTAGGATCCCAAAATCACTGCAGAAACAAACTTACTGTTATAAAGTCATTCCCATGATCTGTCAAACGCGATGCAGATAAATGCCTAAAACAATGATCCTTGAATAATTCCCTGTTGGGAAGTTGCATAAATATTGCAGTCAATTTGAATATTTGCTCTACTTTATTTATACCAAATGGTGGAGCGGCACACCTCCCAGACCTTTAATTTATGAAAAGTCATTTGTCGATTGTGTGGTTCAAACTCATTCCATCATATTTGTTTTTTTTTTACCAGGTTACCCTACTGCTTATCCATAATGCAAATAACCGTTGTAAATATTATTCTTGTTTTAAGTACCGTTACAAAAATTGTCTCATATGTATACGAGATGACCTATTGACTATTGATTATTATAATCTGCTAGAAAAACATACTTGGATTAAAGAAATTTATCATCAGATGCGTCATTAATAATAGTATATTATGAAATAGTTTATAACTCTTAAGATTATGGCATGAGTGAAGCTAATGCGTTAATTTCTGGAATATCATAATCTTGAATTATAAACGAATTTCATATACTAGTCAACGAGAGCATTATAGTTAATGTCTGCTGAAATAATTTTTCAAAACTAATCTGAATCTCGAATTTGACAGCACTTATTTCCTTGCTATGGCACACACTTTATGATCAATGCCGTAGAGTAAGTGCTTATGATCATTTAATTTTCGGTAATGAAATTCTAATTTCAGTGATTCTCTAAGAAAATAAAACTACTATTTCCAAGAAATTGGAAAATGCTAGCAAAATATCTCCTGAGTGTAAACTAGAATTTGTATTCACAGCAATTATACGTTTCTAAATAGTACCGGCTTCACCAGTTGAACTAAAACTGGATAACAAGACGTTTTTCACACTGGTGCATTTGTGCACAGCCTGTAGACGTCTTTTTGCAGTCACGTTAATGAATTTACGGGTCGCTGCAGGAAATCGCTTAAGCTCGCTAAAAAAAAAGGGAAAGGGTTGTAAAAGTGTAGAGATCGTTATGACCCTCTTTCAAATGCAGCCGATTTCGAAACTAGTAAAGGTTTAAACGTTGTAAATCCTTCATTTATACCATAGAGATTTTCCCTAAAATTGCAGTTCAATTTTTTTGTTCTTTTCCAGAGAGATGAATCCATTAAGAATGTATATTAGTGGGTATTGGAATCATTTAATTTAGGGCCGAACAAGGAGGGTGAACGTGGCACGATATCTCGTAACAGATAAATAATTGTTGTTTTTTTACGTTTTTAACAATCAACAAATAAAATTGATAATATCCTGCTTGTAGTTCAATCTTTTAATTTATTTATCTCTAATTATTAATTTTTCTAACCAGTTTAAATTATTCAATCCCTATTTGTTATACTCACGTAAATTATCGCAGCAAAATAAAGGTTTAAGAAAGCTACCACGATACGGTTACCTCCAGAAGTTGAATAAAAACTCATCAACGTAAAGAACCAATTCAATAATGTATATCGTTCTATATTCTATAATAATCTGTATAATCAAAATTCAGCGTATACAACATCCATCTGATTATTTTCAACAATTTGTTCGTTCTCGTTCTCACGTATATATTCTAAGCATAGATCCGCATATAAAATAAACGAGAATATATGAAACGGTCAATTGATCAATGTTTCCAGCATGCGAATGATAATATGCGTGCTCTCCGCTATAATCTTCGTTGTCTGAATGTCTACAATTACGTCATAAATTTTCCGCGATAGAAATCGACGTAGCAATTCATAGTTCGGTGTTAAAATGATTAATGGATATGCCATCATAGATTACCGGTACTATATCGTAACCAGTGTTATAGTCTAAGTCTTCGAACACCGATGAATTTTAGGAAAAATGTTTTCTCACAGGTGACATACCAACGTTTTCTAAGAAGAATTTTGATTTATTTTTTATGTTAATTATTAAACTGTTATAGAATATAAAGACATATATTACTTGCTTCAGTACAGTTCATTACAGCTTTCAGTTTTTATGATGTGAAAAGAACACGGTTGAGTCAACCATTTATCAATTGAATGCATCTTTCTTTTTACATACAAGCAGTGCGGTCCAATATTGACTGGATACTGGATACATTATTTTATTCTTACTCAAACCTTAGTTTGTTTAATATTGACTTGCATTCTTTTGACCAAGTAATGGTTACATGAATACTTAAGAGAGTTTAATCGAATTTAACCGATAGTGGACAGACGCTATATAATTGAAAGTCTTAAGAACTATTAAAATTTATACAACCAACTGGTACATCACAATTCAATATATACTTAAATAGGTAGGCTCCTTAATGTTTAACCTTATAAGAAATGTTGCAATAGCATTTTCATATCAACCGACGTGTAATATATTCCAAGAAATTATGCATTATATTATATGGCCTAATCACATGCGAATACTAAGAAAAATAATATTTGGTGCATGTATTGGCGTTATTTTGTGTCTTTCATGCATCATTAACCGAAATGATGATACATTTTCTTCCAAAATCCACCTCGACATTATCCATAATAGAGCAGTTTCTATTTTTAGGTATTACTGCTGGGCCTTGTAAGCCAATAAGTCTCATAAATTTACGCAAACTTACAATCGAGAGTTTTCTCTATTACTAACGAGAGCACTTCATTTAAAGGATGCTTCTTATTAAATTTCACCAGTACCTTTGCTACTTGGTTTACTACTGAATATTTTTCAGCTAGTTTGATGTTTGCGGGAATGACGTGAATACTTGACGTTCTTCACGTTAAGAGTTGCTTTAAATTGATGATTTTGGAAACTTATTTTTTATTTTACTTATTTTAATTAATTTAGTTTGTATTATATTTTGAAGAACAATCGATTGCCAACTGATATCTAGCATAATCCCGTATTTTCGAACATTGGACACAATTTTTTAGTAAAATTAGTAAATCAAAATAAACAATAAATGTTTGGCATTTATTATAATTGGATTGGATTGAAAAAGTCTGCGGTAAAGTAGATTAAAAATATCTATAAAATTTATTTATTCCTTTCGGATACAGTCCCAGATTTAGAGATTTTACTGCAGTGGCCGTACTAAAACCGAAAAAAAAGGAAAAATGTACCTAATTTATTTAAAAAATATTTCGAGAAATTGTGATTTTAATTTGTTTTTTTAATATGTTTACCAAATTTGCATACGGCTTTAGAAATGAATTCTAAGCAATTTTTTCAAATAACTTTTTTGGATATCATGTCATCTAACTTCACTTTTTGTCGATTCATTGCCATTCTAGTGGGAAAGCGACGGGTGCCAAAAGACATTTTGGAGTTTTTAGACATATTGCACCCCAAAACGCTCTCGAAAAAGATTTTACCATATTTTAATCGCAAAAAAAAATTCCTTATGTTGCAACATTTATGCCGATCACTGTATATACAAATGAAACTCATACCAAAATATGAGTATTTGTGTATAATTCAACTTCACCAAATGTCAATTCTTTTCCATATAATCCCATTTGGTGCAATACTATTTACGCACCTTGTATGTAAGTAAGCTGTAAGAATACATAATGATAATTTAAGAATTTACCAAGACCTGAAAAAAGTCCCTAAGACATTTTTGTACTTGTAATAAAGAAATATTGCAATTAAAAATGACTAAAAGTCAAACACATTTGTTAGTAACTATAATACACAAATATAATAGTTCGACATCTAATAGTTTGAGAATGGAAATTCATAATTTAATTACCTGTGCTCATAAACTATGGATATTAAATGTTATTTTTGTCTATGAAGTTAAACCTTTAATTAGGTCAATATTGCTAAATAAATAACGTTTATTATTACTATTATAATTAACTAAAACTAGAACAATAAACACTTATTTTAAAACACAGAAGACAGACTGTCTGGTATCTGAAGATGCCAAAAAAGCTATGAAAAATCGTAAAATCTAAGTGAAAATGTACAAATCAACAACAATTAATTAATTAAATTAAAAAAAAATAATTAAATTGCATGCAGAAATTATACATGGCCAGAGGGGGGCTCCAAGGTATAGCTACCCACTAAAAGCCCCCATCTTTTCTCTTCCAAGAAACGCTGCTGGAATCGCTATTGCTTCTCCATCAGTTAATGCGTGGGTGTCATTTCATTTAATGTTTATACTATCATTGCCTGCCTGGTGCTTCCATCAGCCTTCTTCGTTTTCATAATTCGGGCTATTAAATTATGAGGTCCTCGCTATTTCGCCTCCGTACTGTCGGACGTTGACGTTAATGTCCACTCCAACTTCCAGACAAGCGTTCGTTGGATATTCATTCCATCTGGGTCAGTCGAAAACAGTGTGCTCTACTGTGTCCACCAATCCGCAATATATACATCTATTGCTCGTGTCTTTCCCAAACCTCACTGCGTAAGCCCGGAAGACACCATGGCCAGTCAACACTTGCGTTAGGTAGTAATTAATATTCCGGAAATCGCATTTGCACCACTTCTGCACCCTTCGTATAAGTTTCCTGTTCCATTACGCTTTGTTAGTATTTACCTCCCATCTTTTGCCTGTTAACTAACAAACGCAGTCACCTCCATACTTCTTTGCGACTCCTATAAACTTCTCTCCTTATCCCAACCTGCAGGTCCAGCGGCATGATTTCAGTGATTACTTGAGTCGCCTCCCCAGAATCCGCCCTGAAAGCTGGCACAACTCTCAGCAACACCTATCTCTGTTTTTTTTTTCTAACGTGTCGCTGCATGTCTTCACGTCCAAGGCTCCAGCCCATATAGGAGTTCCATACAGCAGTATGTTGTGCACCGCTGCACATAGTACAGCCCTTTTGCAACATGGTGGGCCACCTACATCTCGACATTATTCTTGTGGGACTCGCCAGTTTGCTCTCAGCTCTATTGTCTGTCTCCTTGCTGCATTGGTCAAATTTACCTCTATCATCAAAAACTGCTCCAAAGTATTTCCCTGACCTTGTAGGAATTATTCTCACGCCGTTTAATGTAACGGTAACATGGTATTTCTTCCTTCCTGCTTTAACGAGGACCGCCTCAGTTTTTTCCGTTCTTCCATCGACTCATTGATCTGTTTCAAATTGGTGTTGTTCATCAACATGCACAATTAGCGCCCGAGCATCCGCGTGGCAATCGTTGCAGTATTCACTACCAGCTCTAGTTCTAGTACTCCGTCGTATAGAATATTTCACAGGGTCGGCCGCAGAACCGAACCCTGCGGGACACCGCACTAACGATAATTAAATAATTTATATTGAATTAATAACCAGGGTCAAATTTATTAAAAGAATCTAATCAAATTTATTAATGGAGTAAGAAAATTATTATTTTTACGCACCTGTACTTTTATAATGTACTAAAAACTTAGAACACATAATTATAATTACAAGCATATTTCCTGTACGTATTTTGATATTATGTTAAATTATGGAATCGGATACTGAAATTAGTTTATGTAAACTTAGTAATAAGTTTCAATAACAAACCTTTTACACCTCAGCATTTTTGGGATTTGAAACTTTTATAAATTAATTTTATGGTGCAATTTTTAGCTTGTGCAAATCTGTTTTACCGCGTGTTTAAAGAAACTCTTACAATTGATAAGTTATGTTTTGGAGCCAGTTGAGTTGCTGCTGTTTTTCTGATGATTTTAGGATGTTTGTATATTAAAAGTGAAGGGCAACTACTAAAACTAAGAGGAATTTATCTTAACTTGCAGAATATTCTCAAGAACTTTAATGAATCTCTTATTTATTGTTAGGCCTGTAATGTAGTTTTCTACGCCAGTATTTTACATTGCAGGAAAGTGTTGGTCTATTTAAAGGCATTGCATGTTATTTGTAACAGAAAACAGTTGATTATGCATTGTTTACAAAATTATTGCAGTTATCCTTGTTGTAACTATAAAAATATACTAAAATAAGTATATTAAGTGATAGTCGAGGTATTATTTTTCTCGGAGAGAGACAATACCAATGATTGTTTGTTCGAGTACAATCAGGTCGAGAGGGTGCCTCACGGGGTTAAACCTGCCCATGAAAGCAAAAAAAAAAAAGGTAGTATTGGTCAAACTATAGTTATCATTTCAAGGAAAAAAAGAGGAACAAAAATCAGCAAAAATTGCTAGGTTGCCATTTAAAAAACAAAAAAAAAAAAAAAATTACGTTTCCATGGAAATGCGTTGACATAAAAAAACAACTAGCAGGCTAAGAGATAAAGAATAATTAATAAAAAACTTCTATTAATGACATTTTGTCATAAAGTTCATATTTACGGAGATAAATTGCCTATTCCATACTTTTGACTAACCCTGTATATTTCACAATAGGTTTTTAGCCAGTATCACGTTATTTCATTTATCGCCTGAAGAAGACGCTGTTAAAAACATTATAGTCATGAATGTACAGGAAATGTGTTTCTATTGAAAAAGTCAGTGTGCCGCAGGTGATAATTATCAGAGGCATGTAAGGAGCTTCCGTTTTGCTGATGTCTTCCAATGTTGTTGTTATGACTAATATAGTATTCGGCATGTCTGCATGTGGATACATTTCCTATTACGTCAATAAATTAAAATACAATCAGAAGTATGCCGGTTATTGGAACAAATTAATATAAAACGATTTTCTATTAGTATTCATAATATATAATTCATTCAGTCCGTCAATCGGCATTACTATGCACTATTCACGTTACGTTTCAACTATACGTTGTCACGCTCCCTAAATGATGTTGATAAGACAAAACCGAAAATGTGTACAACCCATTTATTTGCTTAATAATATGTAATAAGTGAAAATACTTCTAGAAAACTGAACGTTATTGTTATAAGATTAATAATATTTTATTTATAATTCATAAAAAAATATTGAGGCCCTTGAAGTATTTGCTTCAGCGGTTGGCAAACTGGTCTACAGGAACAGCTTGTTGTTTACATTCTCTCACGAGAATTATCCTATACCGTAAGAGCGAGCCTCCTATGGTCACCTCTAGCGTAATCGG
Source organism: Cetonia aurata (assembly GCA_949128085.1). Taxonomy (NCBI): domain Eukaryota; kingdom Metazoa; phylum Arthropoda; class Insecta; order Coleoptera; family Scarabaeidae; genus Cetonia; species Cetonia aurata. Next base: position 50,181,805 of record OX421884.1, on the reverse strand, counting down.
CGATCGCCGTAAATCCGAGAGCGGCACGGCAACGCTAATATATCTATTGCGCCTGTTACTGTAATAGATATTGGACCACGTTTAGAGCGGGACTTCGTGCAACATCGGGTGACCATAGAACTAGAACTCATACGCCATTGGGTTATTTTAACGTAGAATGCGCCAAGCGTAATATCACAGTTTGCTAGTTATTAATTTGATCATGATTACCTTGGCATAATAATAAAAACTTTGTTTTTATTGTCGGCAATGTTTAATGCGAGAGAATAACTAATATTTCTCTTACAAGGGTTATGGGGGATTCGCTTCCTGTGCTGTATTGAGCATTGATTTTATTTGATTCAAATAAAAAAAAAATGTAGGAAATGTAGTACGTGAAGTAGAGATTCCAGGCAATGGAATTGTCTGCAACCGCCAGTTGCTTCTTATCCATTTAAGTAAAATAAATAAAGAGTGTCTGTTCCATATGGATAATGCCATTGCGATTCTATTGCTTGGAATTCCTACCTTCAGTATCTAAGGAAAAGCGATAATTTAGTGAGGGACAATGTCTACCTTATTCAAGCAAACATACTTCATATACACTGACCGAATAGATAATTTCCCATCTGTAACTATATGTTTCGGTGCAATAATTGATTTTTTTGTGATCTCCGTTATCCAAGAAGAAACTGATCACACCTTCTTTGTTTATTCTTGGTTTCTGCGAGCCCAGGAACCTTGTGTCTGCAGCATCCTTCACTAGGTCTAATGTGCCGCCTATCTGTCACTGACCTTGTGACCACCTTGCCACCATTCTTTGTTTCTTTTGTATATTTATTCATCGACGGCCTTGTAATTTGTGATGTGATAGTGCCTAAAGAAGGGCCAGTTCCACTGAAAAGCTTTGACAATCTCCGTCTGGCTAGATCATTTATCGTCGCAGTTTACTTCACACTTATGTGGATGGGTATTCAGGTTATTAAGTGATTTTTTTTGGGTGCTCGGCTCGTTTAGGGTGCTTACACTGTCTTTAACCAATTTGGAGGCAACACTTGTGCAATCAATCGTTTTAACTATCGACTATCAGAGAAAAGCGATGCTTGTAGCTTTTAGTCGACCTCCACTTCCTTGGTGCAATGATCAACTGTTGCAACACTCTAACCGGAGCGGATAAATTTTAGAAATAAATAGCTAAAGTGTTGACTAATAGACTGATTGTATTTTTTTAGCCTTTTTACGTTATTTTTGTATTTAACCTTACCCTTAAAAACTTGTGAACTTTGCTCAGACAGTAGATAGTGCACTTTACAATCACTGAACTGTAATTTAGTTCAACGTTGGTGTGATTAATATTAAAACCAAGCAGTTTTCTTGTAGGAACAGGCATGAGAAGGCATTTAGATTTAATATACTGCTTTTATGGTCACGTAAATGCGTTAATTAAGGAGAACACGAATTACTTAACCTACCGAATGCGCAAATGCAGAAAGGAGGAAGTGTGCATGTAATATGTAGTCGGAAATAGATGGCTAAAAGCCCTTACGCACTGAGTATATTTTCAGACAAAAAATACTTGAAACCTTAAACGTAGGTATAAACACATGCATGAAAGGAAATCCCCGCAATTCGAACGAATGGAAACGTTGCTGAGACATATTCCGAGCTTTGGAGATTATGAAGCAATAGAAGGAGTACAAAGTGTATTGTTTGCTCTGAATTTTATTCTGTTTTTGAATTTATAGAGAATAGTATTTTCTAAGAAGCGAGTAGGTATACAATTTACGTAATTCTTTTCCCAAGTAATATAGCAATTTCCTGAGAATTTAGTGCTGCTTCTGCGTCATCTACTATAGTTTAAGAAGCAATCAGAGCAAATATAATAAATCGTGAAGGTATATACTATTGTGAGTACCGTACAACCAAATGCATCATTTAGATCTCCCAAATATTAAATTGTCACACTCAAAGTGGGATATATGTACTTTGAAATAAGATCTTCTTGCCTTGACCCAGAAAATATATTATGCAAAAGGTTTATTCCACTTACTAGGTTACTATTCCATTGAGTCGAGTAAGTGTTTTACAAAACAAGGAAAAGAAAATTACTTCTTTTAAGGTAACTTACTGTTATGCCATTAGAAAACACTTTTTTCTGTTGAGATCTAAGTATACGTTTTTCTCGCGATTAGTTCAAGATTTCTTGTTATTTAAATAAATCGACTATGTAAAACCTGTATGATCACAATATTTATTTTCGTAGAGTTTAACCAACACGTAGACCTCCGCGGTCATTGTTTATGCTATACACTGCTTGATTTTCCGGACTGAAACCGCTTGCTGGAAGTTCTTCTTGCCAATGTTTTGCCCACACTTGTATGGGATATCTTCAGGGCTGCTTCTTTCCTTACTGTTGATCTCTCTAAAATCCCCATATATTCCTCTTGAATTACTCAAGTACTTATTGTATAGTGATTTCATTTCTTCTAAATTATATGATCAACCCAAAAAGGTATTTCCAAATACCTCTCCAATATCCTAAAACCCTACACTAACAACAGTGATTCCTCTATCCGAAACTCCAAACACTTTGTAGAGAGACTAAGGCGACTAACAGTAGATCCTCACGATTTATTGTTAGTTTCGACTATGAATCTTGTTTACTAAAGTTCCTACATATATCCGATAGCGTACAGTTGATCTGTGAGATTCTTCCAATCTCTAACCTGAAGACTTAGCTAACTTAGTGGAAACCTGTCTTAGCTCTACCTATTTGGGTTCCTCACTTTATCTTGTTATAACCAACATTTTTATGGCGGCATTTGAACAAAAAATTCTAATTTTCTATTTCCAGAAACCAAAATAGTGATGGTTTAGATACGTCGAGGACACCTTCGTAATCTGGCCACATCAATGCAACTGTCTAGATACTTTCCTTAATTCCCAACACAGTTCCATTAAATTCACTGTGGAAGTCGAGTCGGGCGATACTTTTCCTTTCTTAGCTGTGCTAGTAAACCGTCGCTCTGATGACTCGTTGGGACATTCTGTCTACCGCAAACTTACACACTCCTGCCGTTACCATAATGCCATCATACCACTCAGAAGAGCCGAGTCATAAACGCCTTAGTACAAATGGCTATTGCCGTATCATGACCTAACTGCTTGTCCGAAGAACTATCCCATGTTAGCGAAACCCTAATCAAGAACAATTATCCTAGACAGTATATGCAACCTTCCATAAACCGACACCTACAATCCCATATCCAAAGTATCCAACACCCTATCCACTCCTTACTAATTCAATGCCTATCTCCCCCATACCCAAGGAGTTACCGACCGTATAAGAAGAATATTTCCTAAACACAATATTTAAATCGGTTTTAAAAATTTCAGGTTCGTTTCCTCTCAAAAATTGTAATTCTTTCGAAGCATCTCATGTTTACCGAACTCCATGTTCGTGCGCCAGTGTTTACATTGGTGAAACAAAGCGTTCGGTGGACAGAACACGAGCACTGTACTCGGCCGTTGCGGGTAACTGGGTCCGCATTTGCTAGGCATAGGCCAGAGACTGGCTACTAAAGCGAATCCAAATCCTAGTCCGTAATCCTTACCTACTATAATCGAAAAATCAGAGAATCCATTGAAATCCATAAATATCCTAATATTCTCAACCGTGATGACGGGTATCTCCTGCACAATACCTGGAAATCCCTCCTTTCTAAACAATCTAACTGTCACTCTCCACTGAATCGTAACAATTACCCATATATAAACTCATTCCCATGTGTCAGTTTATCAGTTTTACGTCAACAGCACGGGAGAAACAGCCCTGAAAATGTCCCATATAAGTGTGAGTGAAACTTCGGCAAGAAGTTCCAAGACGCGGTATCAGCCCAGAAACCAAGCAGTGTACTGCTTTAACCAACATAATTCAACATTTTTTCCGCTTTCGGTTAATATTCCAAACATATTGTTCATAAATATTTTAAACTAAAAAGTGTTGATATTGCGGTTTTATTGTTTGTTAGATACATTTTTTCTTCTCGGTCTAGAAGTGAAATCTGCCGATGTCATCGATCAAAGTATCGTTTTCACTTGATAATCATGTGGTTGATGTATTTTTTTTCTTCTTTAAACTGGAAATCTATGTACCAGACAACACCAACCTGATTTACCTAGCGTTATATTTATTGGGTTGTTTGCAATTATTTTATCTTCTTTCATTCTTGTATACGATAGAAGTTAAATTGCGTTTAATGAATTTTAAGTTGATTTGGCAGGTGCTCAAACATTCTGAATTATTGCAATTTTATCAAAGTCCATGACAGAAAGATTCCACATGGTTATACTTACTTTTGGGCACACACTTTTGTATATATCTTTCTTACATGTGTAGGTTCTTTTTTTAGATGTTAGGATTAAAACTCATAGGCTTGAGACGTGATCTGTGATTGTTTTGTATTGTTTGAGTGGCTTTCTATATTTACTTACTTTCAATTTTAATTCGCTGCTAAGTAACTAAAAAAGATCAGATTACTTCAATTGAGCTTGTAAACTTTTTGATCAAAATAAGAAATATGTTTGAACTATTTATTGATTTTCTGCGCGAAAAGCTTCATGCATGTCTCTTATTTGTGCAGCCAAGGTCATTGAATTTTTTTGTTTCTTGTCTACGTAGAAAATAATTGAATTTTCGAAATTAGAATAGAACCCTTTTAGAAACTTCAGATTGTGTTAAGTGGAAAATAAAACCGGGCTATGGCATACCGGTAGCAGTCGACGTCGCTGCGAGACCGTAATGAGAGCTGATTGAATTCACATGGGCCAGGGCGGTTGCCCCGGCAACAGACGCCTGCGTGCCCATGGAGACCGATGCCGACGCCCGGCACGCCCATTCGTCAGTGCTGACGGCGTCGTCGCCCGGCGTAAACAAATCACACCGTCAGTTTTATAGTCGTCGGAACGAACCGTTTGCGACGTCGATGTACAAACTTTCGATAGAAAATACAGGGGGTACCGCACACCGCGCATTTATCATCTTCGTTTCTGCGCGGTTATAATTTGGAGACTTAAAATTGCTTGTAAACCTCACGCGTACCGAACGAAATATACGATTTTTTTTTGTGATTTATGGATTTCAAAATGCTTAGGTGTAAACCTGGAAAATGGAATTTTAAATCTGAGCGATAAGCTGTTGCCTAATACTAATTGACGCTAGTTGGACATTCCTGTGGATTATGTTTTCTAAAAGCTGTGAAATTGGTTTTGGTTATCGCTGTATGTGTCCTATTGTAAATAATTTAGTTATAACCATTACAGAATACTACCCCTTAAACCTTATGTCCCATTTTTGTGTAACTGAAATTTCGTTTAAAAATGCTGCATATCTAACGGTTAAAAATTCAACTGACGAATAAGAACAGAAAAATGTTTATCTACCCTCAATCAGCGCTATCTATTAGATAAAATGACGAGTTATTTGCTAGTTTGGGTGAATTCAACGTGCCTATAAGTTTTAAAGTTATAAAATGTGTATTATAAATATATATAGCATCTAATTTTGTTTTATAAACAGTTTTTCTTAACTTTTGAAGTAATTAAATGGGTTACGCATAACTACAGCCTTGGATCAAAGTGTACCCCTAAAAGTTTACAATAAGGATATAATATGCGTTATTAAAATAAAACTACGTGCATAGATATTTTCTAAATAAGTTTTTATTAATAAATAAGTAAATATCAATCTGTTATCACATTCAGGTATTTTCGAAGCGCTGACGAAGATTGAAACTTTTCAAGGGTGTCCAGACATGCTGCAAAGAAGTGACAAATAACACATTTTTGTTTTTAATGTAAACTTTGCAAATAAATGATAATTTATCGCGACATTAGTCTTTTCGATTTTTTCTGGGTTTTTGTTTTGAGAAAAGGCATTTTGCACATTAAAACCAAAAAGAGCTATTGTGGCTAAATTGGCAGTTGTTTTTTCACCATCATTTCTGTAAAAACAAAATTTAAAATGCGACATTAATTAACCGATCCAACGAACAAAATAAAATTAAATTTAATCGTGAGCTGCTGCCATAAATGGTAAAGTTAGGCTCTATCAAGAAATTTCAGACAGACTACTCAATTGGCAACGTTGTAAAAGCAGTTACACATTACTAATAAGCACACAACACAAACATAAAACATTCTAAGAAAGAAACCATCGCTACTAAATGTGCGGGTTTAGCGTTCGAGTGCTTTTACTTATTGTTAGTGAAAAGAAACGAGTTGGTGTTATAGACGTTTTCAGCGATCTTGTATATGTAATTAAGTGCGCTATGTGAATCAGATTTTCTTTGAGTGCTTGAATCATTGGGAAGAGGCGACCCTTCCCAATGATTCAAATGATGTTTTATATTTAGGTTTGATGAAGACGGAGAATTTTGCTCCATTGTGTTTGTATACGATTCTTGCAAATCTGGTTAAACTTATCGTAAATTTTCTTAATGGCATGCTATAACTTGTAGACTTTAACATGATATAGTGTGTCTATCGTCTTTTCGTGATACGCTAGTGACTGAGTGAAATGGTTAGTGGCCAGAAGCCAGAAAAGTAATTCATCATCACGTATCCATGTCGGTGGACCGCCAACATAACCCCTTATCGAATGCTGCAATAATTTGGTGTGTTTGTCTTCTGAACGGAACATATTCGATTAAAGAAAAGTGGAAGTTTGTACTGTATACATGAACTTCTATTAGCAAGAACAGAACGTAACAATTTGCATTTGGTCTGAAGGAGGCGTACGTTCGTGCAATTATAATCATCTATTTTTCATGTATGTAGCGACAACAAAATGCGAAGAGCACAACTCACTCTAGAATCGTTCAATGGTCTACAATTTGTTGTTCTTGTGGTGTGAATGATGCGTGCAATGCAAAAGAACACACCCTATTTTATTTTGGTAAATACGTAGCGTGTTTTTCGTACGATTTTAGAATGTGGAAACAATATCGTGTATGTTATGTGTGTATAATAATTTTGTACAGTGTCATGTATGTCGATTTATGCTAAATACTATGTCCATGAATCACATTATTTGTTTTTGTGACGATGATTTCATGCTGATGTATTTTTCGGTTTTTAATAAATAACTAAACTTTTTAAAACAGTGTGTCGTTGATTTCGATGTACACCAATGTTAATATTAACTTTTTGTTGCGTGGATATTAAGATAATTATTTAGAATCGTTTGTAATAATGTTCATAAATATTGAGGTACACTTATTTTTTTCTATATCTAATTTTACGTCTAGTGAATTAGCCGTATAGTCTGTTAAAATGTAGTTCCTATTCACAAGAAACAGCAAAATTTCATATGAATCTGAAATAATTTCGCCCCTTCTACAATAATTTCTGGATCAGCGCATTGAGTTTGCTGAAAATTTAATTTATCATCGGCTACTTCTCCGTGAAAAATAAATTGAACTTATCGAATATGATCAAATCTTTAACTGTTTGTATGCTGTGTATTGCTGAATATCGATTGGTGCTGATCCTATACGTGCTCCATCAATTATTATGGTCTATATGTTGAAATGGAGACGTGAAGGGCCAATTTCCCGTCTGTCGAGTTGATCAGCTGATATCGTTCACTCTTGAGGAGTAGCGCCTGCATTTGTTTTTGATTTCGGCAAGCATACGATATTACTATTATTATAATATCTCTAGCTTACAATAAGGGAAGTATAATTTTTATTTTGCATTATTTACATTTAGATGATGTTAAGAATGCTTTTTGTACTGTGGCAAATAAAACATAAATACGTACCACAATTTTATTCCTGCTGATGTGGCCAATGAAAACATATTGCTCTATACCTGTAAGTAATGCTTTAACTGGCAGTTAGCCTTATCTAAGGTCAAAAAACTGGTACCTATAAGCCTCTATCGATAAATGAGATTTAAGTGAGAAATCGATACCCTATTACTAGTTTAAATACTATTTTAGTCATAATATAATTTTTACTTTTCAAGAACCATACTCCTATCCTATTTGATTATGATATCTAAAGATTTTTATTAGTGTAAATATCTGTTTTATTACAGTATATAGTTACTCTTTGAGAAATGTATGCCGAGAAACTCATAATAAAGCTTTTATTTAATTTTTTTATAGATATTAATTTTGTTTATGAAATTCCTAGGTTATTCTAAATAATTCATACAGCTTAAAAACCGTATCCTTGGGCTTATGTTTCCATTTTTCCTACACGTCATGAATCTTGCGCAACCGACTTATCGATTTCTGGTTAACTCGCTGCACTGTTTACAAATGCTCGATGATCGTAAACCAGAAACCTTATAGTATATACAGCAGTGCATTGACTCTCAGCTCGTCGTACTTCTTTCTCTTAATTCCCGGAGAATTTATGGCAGTTGCACTTAAGTTCTTATCTAAAATTACAACTTGCCGGTCGAATTTCGGGAGTTGTTTTGATAGTATTGTGCGCCTACCTCTGTTATTAGTTCTTGAGCCGAGCGAAATACTAAGCCGGTGATTACGTATTCTGTCGAAGTACATAGTTTAATTATTGTCTATGTCCGCCTGTCACGATAACAATGTTAACTTTTGGACATCGTTGAAAGTGAAGCTTTCAGATTCGATTTTTAATTTCCGCTTCGTTTGGAAGTTGTTTCGTCATAATTTAGTTATGAAAAGAAAGCATTATAGATTAGTGGTATCGAAGTATATTTTTTTCTAATAAATAAACGAGTCAAAAAATTTATTAGAGCTGTACTTAAGAATCTACTCTCGTTCGAGATTTCTCGAAGAAGTAGTACTTATTATTTGTCCGAGCTAGATCTGTGAGTGCATTACCGGCTAAACTGCGGCCGTCTTCTGAGTTGATAGTTTGGTTTGTGTCCCTTAGGGAGCGCGCATCTAAACTATCTAAACTCGTGATTTCCAGGGACGGTTGATAACGCTTGAGATGCGATAGCGATGAAAGTGAGTTTGCACTCGGAGTCACGTTGATGACGCCCGGTAGGCGGAAACTCTAGCACCTTACTAATGCTACTTTTCCTGCTATCCAAATGAAGTACTAATATAAGTGAATTGTTTCAATTCGCTCATCAACAGTGAATTGACTGAAGAAATGCGATTATCGCATCAATGAATTATTTTAATTACAAGTTTACACCATAACAATTTCTAAAAACCCTTTAGGATTATGAACAACATACAATGAACCAACCACTAGCTATCAGCACATCAATGTTCTTTGTATTGATGCTTTGTTCATTCTATCCTATAAGTTGCAGTAAATCAAATAAAGTTGTTAAAACAAAACTGGTGTTCTTTACAACAATTACATATTTCATTGAGCCAATTCAATGACTTTGATTTCATTAGTACAATGATTAGTTTTATCCTCATTAAATTCCTTCGTCATCTAATAAAATATTGTTCATAGATTTGGTAAACTCGTTCTTCGGACCAATTTTAGTGCACTATTTTGTGTGAGCAATGATTTTATTTTAAAGACTCATTTTTGGTTCAGTGTGTTGCGCCGTTTTTACAATGTTAGCAAGATTATATAAAAAGCCCAAGAAACCCAAGAAAACTGGTTTATTTAAATAAATTGTTAGATATTATATTTTTCCGTGAAAGAGAATTTTGTTGAAACGTTAATTACTTTTACTTCTACACATTGCATTCGTAAGAAATTTAGATAAAAATAAGCCGCTTCAATCAAGACTAAAAAAAAATCAGTTTAAACTAAATATCATTTAACTTATAATTTTCTATCATGCTTTTTTAATTATCTTGCCTTACTTTTGTGAAGTAGCGTAAAGTACTTGTACTTTTTCTTCTTTAATAGCTGTGTATAAATAATTATTGTAGATCACGCACTATAGAAGTATAGTCGTAAAATTGTAAATGTTCATTCATTTTTTTTCTACCCTACAGTTGTCTAAAAGTTTTTCCAATTGTTTCGATATAAAGTAAAATTTTTCTTGCGGCTCTTCTACATCATAGAACATAGATATAGATGTCTGTAATATAACCAATGCAATCCAGCAAATTATATTTGTATCCAAGGATATTAACCCTGGATATTGGAAGTTGTATGTATGGCATAATACTATTTATGAGCTCTCTTATTAATGACTGAAAAAACACGGCATGTAATCCATGTATTAAATAGTAGAAAAGATAGTATAATATTTACTTTTGCTTTCACAGCAATAACGATAAGAAAGTTAATTATAATTTATTTGGATTGAATTAAGAGCAGAATACTATCACTATATTGTGTTTGCATGTCTAGATGTATGTTGTTATTTAATAGTCAAATATTTGCTAGTCCATAGCTTTTTTACATCTGCATTCGCACATTCGGAAAGTCTTTGTAATTTTAATCATTATTGCATTATATAGGATGTTCCAATAACAATGTTTTAAATTTCTTTAAATCTATTATACATAGTATACATACTACCTGCAATTAGAAACATGAAATTTTATAAAATGATACTTAATACTATGAAATAGTAAGAACATATTTTATGAAAGTGTAAGTAGAGGACATTTCAGAAGGAAAATTTGTAGATAAACAATTTCTATTTAATAATAAGTAAAACCACTTCTTTCAATACACTTAGTGCTATTTTATTTATGATTTTAATAAAACTCAATAAGTAAAATTTTGTTGACAACGTAATTAAAAACTGCAAAGGAATTTCTCAAATTATTATATCGCTTTATTTGAGAATAAATTATTGTTAGATGTCGCTATATTTTTCTAAATATTGCGTTTTGTATCTTTAACACCTACTACCTACAGTCACTCGCAAAATTGAGCGTACACCAACGAGAAAATAGAAGCAAACACTTGTTTTTGCAAAAAAATTATTTATATAACAAGAAATACAAGTAATATTTCAATACATGTACAAATTCAACTAAACGAATACACTCAACAAAAATAAAATGCAATGATATTAACATTAGTGTTAAGAAAAACTGAAAATAAGTACATTCTGCATACAGCCCCAAAAAAGTATGGAACCACTTCCATGGTTGACAGTGTGTTGAATGTGTTTCTGGGATAATTCTGTTCGACGAATGCCTTTAATATCTAAAACAACCCGTAAGTATATAAATTATTCTCTAGATTTTTGGCGGAGTGTTTATTCTCAGACGATTCAAAAATAAATTTATTTGGCCCCGACAGTAGGCAAATGGTATGGAGGCAGCCACGAAGAGAATCCTATCCCAGAAACACATTCAATACACTGTCAAGCATGGAGGTGGTTTCATATTTTTTTGGGGCTGTGTGGCAGCTGGAGGTACCGGCAATTTGGAATTCATTGACGGTATTATGGACAAGACAAAATATCTTGACATACCTAAGAAAAATCTGAGAGCCTCAGTATATGCCACGGTCTATTATTTTCAGCAAGACAATGACCCTAAGCATACGGCATATATAGTTAGGCAGTGGTTAATATATAATGTACCAATGTTGCTGCGGACTCCCTCTCAATCCCGGGATCTAAATCCGATTGAGCACGTATGGGCTGAAGTAAAGAAACGTATGAACTATGTTAACCTTAGCAAAAAGGCGGAATTGCGACGTGAAACAATAAAAGTTTGGGAAAATATTTCCCAGGCAGTGACACAGAAGCTTGTAGACTCTATGCCACAACGACTACAGGCTCTCATTGATGCCAAAGGTTACAGTACCAAATACTGATGCAAATTTAACTTAAATGTACGCTTAATTTTGCGGTAGCATAATATGTACCTACTTATTTTCAGTTTTTCATAACGCTGATGGTAATATCATTGCATTTTATTTTTGTTGAGAGAATTCGTTTAGTTGAATTTTGTACATGTATTTGAAATATTACTTGTATTTCTTGTTATATAAATATTTTTTTTTGCAAAAACACGCTTCTATTTTCTCGTTGGTGTACGCTCAATTTTGCGAGTGACTGTACATTAACATAGTAACGTGTGGGTGACTTATATCATATTTGGTTGAGATACGCAATTTAACGATCTGTCAATACCTATAAGCACATGTTGACAATTTTATAGGTATAGTCACCATCACGTACTATGAATGAAAAAGAGGTAACAATTTATTTTCCTGTTGTTAGAATAAATTTATATCCCATTCTGGCACTGTAAATTGGATGCCTTCAGGATACAGCTAAGATATTTCTTTTTTCCAGCATATTTTCCTTATAAAGGACAAAACAGATAATAAATTGTTTAAAAATGTATTATAAAATATGATTTTGTTGGGGTGGCTAGCGTTAGTACAACTCAATTGCAACCGATTTAGCAAATTAAACATTATGGAAAAGCCGATAGATTTTGAGAAATTTAATGTTTATGCTGTTTTAGAAGCTACTGCAAAATATGTTTTTTACTGGTTTGGTTCTCTTTGTTAAATGATGCATTTAATACAATACGTATCAAAAAATCTCTCAAATGCTGCGATGAAATAACGATTATGTATCACGAAGATTTAGAAATAAATATTAATAAAGTTTTCCTTTACAAATCAATATCTTAGATTTTGTTTATTTATTCTCCTCGAAGTATTCAATAGATATAACTGCTAATATATAGTCTGTATTAATCTGTCATCTTGGCATTTAGCAAGGAAGTTGAGATATTGAAAAAGAGACTGTTGTTTGTGATCGTAAACCACATTTTTTTATTTTGTAGTAAGTTTTCTTCTATATTCTTCTGTTCAGTATCGCACTTACTACTAATTTTTTATCCCGTGATTTACTTAATCTTCCTTCCTTTTTCTTCATTGGAACCCAATTGCATGTTATAATCAGTAGTTCTTTTTCCGATATGGTTTTTCTGCATTGCCATATCAAGGAAGGTGTCTTTTGTATATCGTTCGGACGAGGTTTGTATTAGAATTTTTTGGCCTAGATAAATATTTAGATAATCTTATTAAAAGAGTAGACAATAATTGTCGGTAGATTTAGATAGGCACTGTCTTTTGACAGGTCATTCAGGCTTATGTGTATGTCTTTTTTCGATTTGGGTTTTTCGTCAATAACAAAATGCCGTGCACGTTACCGCCATAGGGCGGTAAAACGAAATCTACTGTGACGTTGGCTAGCAGGTAAATCTGTATTTACAGTTGACGAGGCCAGAAAGTTATTTTACAGCATCCGCATTAATCTATTTTCTACAGGATTGACCTGATTTTTTTTCTAATTTATTATCTATACTTCCGATCTGCACGTAACTGTACTTTTTATGAGTTGTTTTCGTTCGCTTTCGTATTCCTAGCTTTTTCAAATTCAATTTCTGTGTCATTTTCTGTTAATGTAACTCCTAAATATTCATTTATGATTCTAATAGTTTTTGCACATAAATCCAAACCTTGACCTCTTTCCTCATTGCTATATATTGGGTATTATTCTTTTTCCATTCCGAAGTTATTTTAGTTTCCTTGTCATGTACACGATATCCACAATCTTTTCAATAAAAAATATATTATATCCATTGTCTTTTCCTAACTTGAAACTCGTTTTATTGCATTACGTTTTTTGGCTTTGCTTACGAACAATCTTGTGATCAGCAATGGAAAGTTAAAACGTTTATAAATGTTGGGATTTTGTAATATTTTACTAAATTGGTTATATGTGGGAAGATAATTCAACAAAGGTGTAGAACAATAGTAAAAGAAATTCGAACATGTAAAGGCAAACCTTTTATTATGCCAACGATTTACGAACCACTTGGTGTTTATATTCCATTTAATATAACTCTGTTGACAAGCAAATCATTTCGTTAATTCCTGACATATAGGTACATATGTACAGGACGGTACATAAAAGAATTACAAGTTATTGTTTCAAACCATTCAGCTATAGTAAATTGACTAAAATGTGTACACATGTAAGTTAAGATGGCAAATACCTAAACATTGGATTTAAAAGTTGTGGATAAACGTTGAGAGGGTTGATCAGGTGATCAAGAAATATTTATATTCACATTTTTTTTTTAGGAGTGTGATATGGTGAGGCTTAGTATCAAGAGAAATTAGTTGCGCGGAACTTCAAATTATCCGGCTAAATAGAAAAATTATATAGAAAAATAAGTAATAGATATTAGTTTTATATTTTCGGTTTCTTTTTTTAAGTTAATTTTTTTTTATATACCGACTAGAGAAATTATTTTGTAAAATTTCAAATTAATTGATTGAACAGATGTGGATATAGAATAATATAATAGCTTAATTCCTGGCCGATTTGGAAATCTGAAACTTAGCACAAGTCGAAATAAACTAGGATCATATAGTACGTAGTCGTAATAATCGCAATGTTGAATGCAAGTGTCGAATATAATCTGAGAGCTCTGATTTATGCAAGTGCTCGCGCTGGTTGCTCTACAATGGAACTAACCCAGCTCTTCAGGGCTCAAAACCATTTGCTTATGATGTTGCAAAATATAATAACTCGGAGAATTTCAACGGGGATTTGTTAACACCGGCGAGGAAAACTTACCCTAAAGAATTGGTTGTAAGAACGCCCAAAGTCATTGAAAGGAGACTGATTTTCGAAAATCCAGAGCTATCGATGCGAAAATTGTCCAAATGATATGGATTAAAGTGTGGCAGATGTTTTTGAAGCTTTCAGGGTAAAACGAGTTGATCGCTGCAACCTACTTTTGTGTTCTTTGAAGAACAAAGCTGCCGGCCCGAATCATTTTTTTTTCTGATGAAAAAATGTTCATTGTCGATGCCACGTCAACCCAAGAAATGGCCGCTGCTCTCTCACGATCCCGAAGCTGCCCCCGTTGTTGCAAAAAACAAGTGAGGGTGATGTCATGCCATCGCACTTCTTTAACAAAGGGGAAAACATCAACAAATAAGGGTTGAAGGGGGTAATTAATGAGAAAGCAGCCAAATTAAAAACAAGTTTCCTTTTTTTCTGTCTGAACTTTCGTAAATTTATTGGTCACATCTTCATAGACATCAATTGGAGAAGTAGAGCTTATCCATTAATCACCCCCTTGAACCCTAGCTTACAATTAGTACAGCCGGTACTTCCACCTAATAAGTATATTTGGAAGCTCTGAAGAATGTCGTGAATCCATGGATTGAAGCTATGTCGTCCAGGTGGTCATATGTCTTCCAGCAGGATGGTGGGTTAGCGCACGCAAGTTATTTGGTGCAAAATTGGCTGTCAGACAGGTTTTGGTCGAAAGAATTTTGAACTCCCAACAGCTCAGAAATCCATTGGACTATTACGTATTGAGCGTAATTGCAAGTGCCATTAATAAGCCGCGACATCCCAATATAGCGTGATTGCGGACGCCTATTGAGGCATCGTTCACCGACATGGACTATAACGCTTTAAAACGTACATGTGTCCGCTTCAGACCGAGAGTAGAGGCCTTTCTTTAAGCTAATTGAGGTTATATAGAATATTTTTGTTTTTTTATTGGCCAAACCAATAATTTTGTAAACAAATATTGGAAAAATTTACATTTTTCGAAAAGGTTTATAAACACTAATACTTCTGCAAGATATTTTATGTTAATTCGCAAAAATTGTTGAATTTGTCCGAATTTTGGCGCCGCACCCTATATGGGTTTCTAATTTTATATTTTTGAGGCATTTTTTAATGGCTTATTCTATTATACGCACTTGGTAATGTTGTTTCCAGTAATTTTGTCCAATTAAATTTGTACTCATTTTCTCGTGTCTATGTCTCCATAGTTTTAATCGTTTACCAAGCAGTCCTTGATGATCGTTACATTTTTTTTATGGTCTCCCTGGTGTCGTTCTCGACCAATCTTCCCCAAACCTCTTGGCGCACGCTCTGTATACTCCGTGTCTCGTAAGGAATTGAGTCATATGAGTTCAATATTCGAAACTTACAATCTTGCAAGGTTTGAATGTCTGGGATGAGCTTCTGTGTCCACCGCGCCTTGCTGTTATTGTCATTCCATAGTATCTGCCATGCTTGTCTTACCATTCGTTCTGCCACCCCACATGCTTTTAATCCACCATTTTGAGGTGCGGCCCATATTGCTCGCCCCCATGAGGTCTATCGGTACAGTCGCTGTGATTACTTGCAGCGGTTTTATTGACACTGTTTGGAATGCCGACGCAGCTTTAAATAGCATTTTTCTCTGTTGTTTCTCGAACATGTCCGGATACACAGTCTTCTTTAAGACATCATGCCAGACTAGCGCACCAAATAACATTATTGGTCCCACATTAGGCAAGAGGCGTACGAATTTTCCTGGATTTATGCATACTTTATTCAGGTTAAAATGTATATACGTGGCCCCTCTTTCTGTTGCCCTTAAGTATTATGGACTCGGTTTTTTCTGGTGCTAAGTCTAGGTCCAAACGTTGCTTTTTTGCAGGTCTTTATTTGCTTTTGCCATCAGGTCATGATCGTTACATTTATCTTACCTTATTTTTCGTTTCTCTTTCTAAACTAAGTTATCAACATGTTTATGTATTTATCGATCTTATTGAATCGGTTGTCTATTTATTGTATAACTTTTTTATCCTTTATAAGGTCTTATAATTCTTGTTTTAACACTAATACATCTGCAAGATATTTTATGTTAATTTGAAATCGCATAAAGATAGCTTTGGAAAAATTATTTCACAGTTTAGATTCGCCATATAGGTTATGTCATTTGCTTGTTTACAAAATTACATCTACGGATAGTATTGCATTTTACTATTACATATATTGCGTTTCCGATTCAGTTTGTAAACGCATACAAACGACACGTATCTAATAGCATGTAATAATACCTGCAGTACGTTATCTCTTGTTTTGTATAGGAGGAATTTTAATCAAGGTATTTCTATCTTTGTTTGTTTATTGTTACAGGTGACCACGCGGTATCGGCGTCATTAGCGATGGGGCGTCGCGGCGGTTACGTCGTCGGCTCAGACACGGGCAATATTCTTTCACCGCGCGGTTCGGACACGGGCGGTCTCGGTGTAAAAATGGTGGAGTACGTTTTAGGCAGCTCGCCGACCAACAAAGACAACATGGGCCTGGAACCCAGACTGCGGAACCTTCATCTGGACGACAAGGACAAAGACAAGCCGCAGAGTCCCAAGGAGGAGGTGAATGGGCAACCGGTTCAAAATGGGCAGGTCGCCGAAGACGACAAAGGATTCAAGTGAGTTGATTTTCATTTAATCGATTTAGGATCACGAATTTTGCCAGATCTGTATACTATTTGTACGTAATTGATTCTTGCGAAGTAGCTGCGGCACTTCTTTTATTATTATATGCTAGTTAGTGCTAAGCATTAAAAATTTTAAGAAATGAAGTTGATTGGCAAAAAATGAGAAAAACGAAAAGAATAAAAATTGAGCTGCTGCCTATAATTTATTAAAACCGTGAAGCATGTTAAGAATCATCGCCGGGAACCAAATCGTTAGCATTATAAATGATATACTCTTAACCTAAGTTTCTGTTCTCTTTGGTTACATTGGTGTTGTAAGCCAGCAGTGGTCGAAAGACTCGATATAACGGGACAAAATTATACACTGGTTATCTATAGCAAACAAAAATCGTTTGTTAGTATATATGGAAAGGTCTTTTGTTTTATTTTAATAAAGTAACACTGATAATTGTAAGAATATTAATCAAAATCTTCAATTATGGGGTGTGCGGTCTTATGGTTTAGGTCAATGATGATTCATTTGTTTATTTCTTAATATTTCCCAAAATATTGTATTTGCTTCGTTAGGAGAAACTACAATGGCTAAAATTATAAGCACAAAATAAGTCTAAAACAAACATTAAGAAAGTAAAACTCTGACTTAAAAATTGAATACTTATAAAACACGGCGCGAAACAGGGGGTACATTGTTAAGAAATTATAATTTAAAAAAAAGTGGTATTTAGGAACATGTTAAAATTAAAAAAGATGTCAAGTGTCATTATTGCCAGTCAAAATTTCAAAGGAATCAATAAAAGAATTTCAGTGACCATAAAATGTTGCACTATATTAATACATCAACATTTTAAAATTTGATAGTAATTGTAATCCGCAAAGTCAATTTCAAATTTCTCGGTGCATGCATGTAACTCAAAAGTAAATAAATTGGAAGAAGGAAGAAAGTCCCTGAAGCTTTCTTCTTGGACAGGTTGAAACAAGAAAGTTATTATTGGCGCACAGCACGCTTTAAAACACCTTCACTATACTGGACGCACATTTCAATAGCCAAGCTGATCATGACATATAAGCAGTAAAACTGAACTGAATAACTACTCTAAAACTATTCTAATTTATAACTTGAAAATACATGGTACAGTGATCATGGTCATGGTTTACTTGTCGTCATGGTTAGCTAAACGCTAATACTAACTGGCCCTAATCTATTTTTTCTATCGTTATTTAATAAACTATAAAGATTAGACTTCAAGTGTCCTAAACCAAAATTCACTAATGTATGTTTGTGTTTTCGAGATCTAACAATTCAATTGATGTAGCTTTTTATATTGTTAACTAATTTGACATTATCAACTTGATTTGTCAAACCTAAATTTGTAACGAGTTTTAATTGTTCTTTAAGTTTGTCTAATATGTACATAACTACATATTAGGCAAAAAAATTATAAATTCCTGATTTTTCTAAGTTATCTACTTAATCTTTAGGATTACCTAAAATACTTTTACGATTATTAAGTAGGTACAATGTCCAGGTTGAATTTAGAAAAAAGAAAAATTGTAGATCTTTTGTGTAATTTGAAAAGAAAAAAAAAATGGTAATTTAATATATTTCTTATTCTTGTTGTCATTAATTTCTAATGTAATTACATTTCTAATTTTTATTTTGTTTTTATGGTTTCTAATGGTATTATACACTACGTCTTCTGAATATCCATTAAAGGCGGCAATTTTAATGATTGCTTCAAGTTCTTTATTATATCGTTCTAAAGAAAAAACAAACGAAAATTAAGCAAGCGATGCGCTAAAAAGTTAGTAGCTGCTAGTTTATGATGAATGTTGACATGAATCTTCCGAAATAAATCTGTTTTTAGTAGTGGGCTTTCTATATATGTCTATTTCTATTTTATTTTATGTTACTAACATATCGAGAAAACAATCCTATTGTTTTTTTTCCTATTCGTGGATAAACTCATGGAAATTTTGAATTTTGCAGTTCATAAAAATCCCTGATTCACTATTTACTAGTTAGTACCTATCAAAAACACAATGTCATCAACGTATCTAACCCAAACCCGTGAAAAATATGCCAAAGTCTTCTTAAGATCAGTTGCAAATTTACCCAAAAGAGGTTAGCTATGAAAAGAGATGAGCTGTTGCCTACTGCTTTCCTTCAATTTGTTGGTAAAAGGTACCATTGATTTGGAAAAATGTTTTGTCGTCAAAGACATCAAATTATTAACGTCATCATTGCCCAAATGCCCTTCAAGAATTCTTATAAGTAAACCAAAGTGATAACTACAGGTCCGTTGCGAAACAGTGAACTCACATTAAACGAAACTAAAACATCATTATCAGTAAGCTCAATGTGGGCAATGTAAAATTAGTTAAGAATGTAGACAACTATATACAATTAAATTCTTATAAGATATGGAAATATATAAAAACAAACATAATTCAATCAATTCAGATTTAAAATCCTTTAATTCTAGTCTTTATAGTTTATTATTAAATGAAGATAGAAGAAATATATTGACGCAGAGTTAGGATTAGCGGTTAGTTAAGTACGTCATGTCACTGTACCATGTCTTTTCTAAGTCTAAGTTAGAATAGCTTTAGGGTGGTTTATCCAATGCAATTTTAGTGCTGATGATCAGAGCTTTGCTATTAAAATATGCGTCCATTGTACTGATATTTGTGGTAAGGTGCTGAAGTGTGTAGTGTTTATCAGTGCCACAGTTTTGAGTATTTTTGTTATTATTATTATTGGAGCAATCCAACAAAAAACAAAATATCATCTCAAAAATGAATGTTTGGGATACCTTTATTGATTCTCCGAAAAATGATGCACTTAGATTCTCTAATGTTTATCATTCCTCTTAAAATTAAACTTGAAATGATAAGATTTTCATAGCATTAAAATTTACATCAACTTGTGAACAACAAGTGTAATTCTTGGAAAATGCCTTTATTAAACAAAAATATCTGAAAGAAATCAATTCCATACCTAGTGATATTTTGTTTCCTAAATCGTAAATTATAGCCACTTATATAAACTATTTACGAGTGCCGGCATTTCGCTATTATTCTGTATTGCGTGTGCTTCCGATACTTACGCATTGAACATCCAATAGACTAAACTGGTTAACGAGAAAGTAATAACCATTTGAAATTGGCTCCATCTAATTGACATCCGGCCGGATCGATTGCGTGATTAGAATCGCGTCGCGATTTACCTCTAGAAGAAGTCGTCGTAAAGTCAAATTACGCTGTTTTCCTTTGTTTCCTGTTCGGTCATTGTGCTATCGGAACGTCACTTGGCAGACCTGTTCGACAGGAAAAGAAATTGATTAAGAAAATTGATGGATTTCTTAATAACGAGTGCTAACTACGTTGTATTATTACTGCTAAGTTGGTAGCCTGTAAGTCTTACGTGATTTTTTTTTTAATCGTAAGTATTGTAGGCTCCCTGGATGCAGTGATTTATAGACGGAAATTGGAGATATTAATGTTATTTGATTTATGTTAGTCAATTTCATTTGCTGTGTACATTTGTTTTATATCTGTCGTTATTTTTTTTTTTTTTTGATTATATAGACCGATGAGAAGTGAGATAAAAATATATATTACATGTTGATATTACGTAGTAGAACATGCCTCCAGTTGCTACACCCATATTAAAAATGAATGTTTCTTTTAATTGTTAATATTTGGAATTATAGAATAAATTATACAAGATAATTTGCTCAACCACGTATTTTTAAATACGAAAGCTGATGGCGCCTGTATTGAATGATATGTTTGTACTTTTATTACGTGAAAGGCGAATAACTGGTTTAAGAAATTCAAACCTAAAAAGTCGCGTTTGCATGGATAAATTTAAACAACTTCAAAATTTGAAGCGTAAAACTAATGGCTAGGTTTGGTTCAATTTCTGTTTATTTTATTAATGAATTTCGTTATTCAGAAGTACTTATGGTACAATAGGGATCTTTCCAATTTTTTTTTTTTAATCAATAATATTCTGTTGTGTCTAAAAAGAGTATTCCCCAAGTATTATTCCTTAAAAACCAATAATAACTTGGTAAAAAATGATAGAAGTTTCCCGCATTTCCAAAGCATTTTAAACGACATCTAAAGCGACTTTGCCAGTCAATTTTTCGACGTGCATTACTGTGCCGATAGTGTTATTGTTTACATTTGGACTGCCGTGTTGTTTTTGTGCGGTTTTTTGTTTACAAGCCTTTATTATGGAAGAAAATAGCCAAAAATACTTTAAGGCCCCCCGCACGTTAGATCCGTATTTGTACGATTTGCTTTTCCATGCAATTACGCCCTTCTTTCCAAGTTGCACTTTGGTTGTGTTAGACTGCCTATGAATTAAATAAATAACGTAGATATTCGTTCGCGACTGGTGTGAATTTCTATACTTACTTTCTGCTAATTCAGAATAATGTCCAGGAGTGGGCAATATCTCCTACAGACTTTATCATTGTAAATAAGACGGCAACTTCGACATAAAAGAAAGGAATGGCTAGAAAATATTTTTTTCCCAATTCTTTGTACACCATCAAGATGCTAACAACCGGGCTGCCATTGATCCCTCTTCTACTCCGTTTTCGAATCGCAAACACGCATCCAAACTACGATAGCCCTAAACACTTTCTTGTGGCACCTTGTAAAAGTACGACAATAAAACACCTAATAAAATATTTACTAGATTACCACTTGACTACAATCGCCAAAAAAACTTTTAACATTTCAAACGTCGCGCCGAGAT
Organism: Cetonia aurata; assembly: GCA_949128085.1. Lineage (NCBI taxonomy): Eukaryota > Metazoa > Arthropoda > Insecta > Coleoptera > Scarabaeidae > Cetonia > Cetonia aurata. The sequence goes on along the minus strand of OX421884.1, from coordinate 50,159,849 downwards.
CTGAGAGATCCATCAAATGCAATTTTTCCTAAGATATAAAAGCGCGGCCTTTCCAACGTTAATAAAATGCGGTACAATTAACATATCGACGAAGGGTAGATTGTCGAATTGACCTCTGGAATATCCTTCTTCTGTTATAGCCGCTATGTTATGAAGATTATCGACACCAACCATAAGTCAAGCTAATTATTCAGAAATCTCACATAGACGTTTGTGGACGCCGTACACGGATCATACTATTTGGCGTCACGACCAATAGCTACCCGTTTGGTATAATTTGAGTTTTTTTGCATTTTCAATTCTTTATTGTGACCGTTTTGGATGAAAAAACGCAGTTTTGATTGCTAATACATGTTTTATTACAATATATACTTATGATTTGTAGTAACTTTTTCACATTTAAAATGAAGAAAGGTTTTAGTGATGGCTGCGATATTGGGTCTAACGTTATCTTGAAAATACAATCTGTGCCATAGATCAAAGAGGACTTAGCTTTGCGCAAAGATGGTGTTAATCACAGGGAGTTAATGTAAACCCCATCAGGAGACTTTAGTGGCCTTTTGAAAGAAAAGGAAACTTAATCTGTAGACTATAAATATGATAGATGAGCTTGATTGGAAGCTTTAATATCTAGGCCTCATTTTAGATAATAAACTCATCTGGAATAAGCAGGAGCTTGAAGTAACCAAAACAGCTTTAACAGCTTCTCAAAAACGATGTATGAAAAAACTGGGTATGCAATGAAAAAATGTGCCTTCGAATATATACAGCTATAATAAGAACAGTGATCACTCATGGGTTAATGGCTTGGAGCAGAGGGAACTAATATCTCTAAAGTGTGAAGTAGAAGAGATGCAAGAAGGAGAACGTAGATTCTGATGAAATTGGATGAAATGCCTATTATATACCACATTCTCCCAAATTGCGCAAAACTTCAACTGAAGGGCGTTATACCTCTGATTTACCTAACCTCTAGGGTTTTCCCATATTAGCCCTTTTCAAAAGCAATAGAATTGGACAGCGGTGTGCAAATGCAACAAGAATAATGGACATAACATATGGTTTAGGTCACAGTGTGCTGTTACCCTTAAGTTATGCAGACGTATTGTTATCCAGCATTAACACAAAGTTTGGGCCAATATCATAAGCGGCTGATGTATTTATGAATTAAACAAAATCGTAACTTATCTTTGAACAGTATTGGATTCCAATGTTGAAGTAGTCATGTAAAATTTAAAGTATGTACACTTTATGTGATTCCGAGGTAAAATAAGTTATTGCACGCACAATTCTTCTTGACTTTAGGTTCGATTTCCTCAATATATTCCTAATTAAATTAATCAATCGATACATGTTTTGTAGAAATCTAGTAGAAATAGTTTGACAATTTAGCGTTATATCTGTACGAGTTTAATAAGATTTCCACCGCTAATTCTCATACATATTCCTAATTGCTTGATAGGAAATCTATAATCCCTTAGTCGCTCTCAACCCATAGATTCCAGGTCCTTTGTCGTGGAAGTGCAAGAATGTAAAGAGGTTATGATAGAAGAATGATTTTGCGCAATTCGTCTTTTATAATCGTCAGGTACGATTCCACAATTGGATGGATGACAGAAGGATTCAGCATTCGAATTTTGTGTAACTTCCTGAATGCTGGTGTTATTTGCAGTACATGTTTGAATAATCCGAAGAGAAATTTGTCAGACCCTATTCGAATTAACAAAACATTCGGACTATGGAATTCATATAATACAGTATCTATAATATGAAATACATATGGATTATACGCAATACGCAATGGTTATAAAAAAATGCAGAAAATAAGAACAACTGGAGGGAAGAACACAGATAAAATATATATGTACATAAAATCTCCCTCTCGCGATATGCCAAAGTGCTTTGTTTGGAGTACAGATACCGAGAGTTTGGATTATGAGTCCCTTTTCCCACAATTTCGTTGTTCGGATTAAAGGGGTGTTTGGATCATGGCAAGCTCGAATTATCCTGACATTACTGTAACTTGTATATTATTCACGAGCTTCATTTCGATATAATTGGTATCCAGCTCGTCACTTTATGATGAATTGTCAACATTTATTAGTACTTTACAGTAAAGTACGTTTTTTGTTATATTTTAATATGTGGTTTTTTTAGCTCAAGGGAGTATGAAATAAATATATGATATGGCAGGGTAAACTTTATAAAACAGTGCTCTCTGATTATTTTGTGCAATGTATATTGCAAATGACGATAATAGTTGAAAGCAGATAGTGTTCGAGTAGCTTCCGTTCATTGGTTCCTTTTCAAATGACATTTGATTTTGTTTTACGTTATGTGATTATATGTTTTGGATTAGATTGTATTGAGATTTTTATTAAATTAAAATATGGGTTGCATGATCGCGTAGTAAACACAATATTCTTAACGCCTCTTTAAAAGCAGGCCTAAAACTTCATTAAGGTAATTAGCTACAGGTAACGCGTTAAAGAGTTCAACCTTAATACGTACGTAAACACAGGAAATCAAATGCTCGGTTCGCGTAAACATTGCAATAAAATCGTATACAATTGGGAAAGTGTTCTGCCTATGTGTAATGTGCATTCCTACTCATCATGCCCGATGGTTGCTTAAGGTACTTGTATTGAACAGGTAAATTGAATTAACCTAAATATTTCGTCTTCGCGCTTGTGTTTATTAAGTTTTGATTTCGTGCAGAATTTTTACTAAGTTTATTTTAGTACCCGCTATATCGTATTGCATAATTTGAGCTGATGTTTGTATACTAAATATAAATACATATCAGAAACATATTTGAATATATTGGAATTATAATTTGATTTTCCTTGAATACTCTCTATATGCTAAACATATTCAAATGTCATGAATGTAATTACCACCCGATGCTACCTACTAGTGATAATAACCCACGTTTATCACAAATGCTGCAAATAATCTTATCTTTTCACACTCATATTGTCATTATTCATTATTATACTTTTTATTTGGTCGCAACCATTGAATTAGCAATGCCCGGCACCATTCCGTTAGTGATCATGACGTTATTGATAATTATAATTAAGGCTACATTAAATAATAGTTGAAAGATTAAATGCGTTTTAAAGTTGAGTAAAGTTTAACGGCCATATAATGGCTAAAAGACTTTTCTTAAGTCTTAAATGAATGTAAAAATATGTAGAAAGTAAATCTGCTTGCTCCCAACTAGGTATTCATAACCAAAAGTAAAAGTATACATCTAAAAAAAAAAAAACAACAGATTAATTAATTGTTTTTTGTTTATTAAGTTTGAATTTTGCTCGAAATAAAACTATTGCTTTAACTAAACTTGCACTATTGATACTTCTGTCTGCCCAAAAATCCATTTTGGTTTCTGTCCTCAATCTCTCAGTTTTTCGATGCTTTGGACATTTACTGCTTTCTGCATTTTGAGATCCAAATAGATTTGTTCTAACAGAAAGATCTGGCTTTTTTCCTGATTCAGCCCTGAACCTATCCTTAAAGTTGATAACTAAATATCAAAGCATTGAATTACATTAAATAAAATTCACTTAAAACATGATAATTTAAAATATTTTTTCCACGAATAGCGATTGTATGCGATAAATGCCTTTATGTTGTCGCCGTCACGATATTTTAGAATGACCCCAATTCGTACTAATCGGATTATAAGAGTTCGATATTGTGCTGTGAAGGATAGTCTATACAGTATTTGTCTATATTTCGAAAAATTTAAAAGGGGCTACAGGTACAGGCTTACATTTTATAATATTGCACTTTACATTTAAACTAATGAGTTATTCATGTAGTAACTATGAATTGGTTTTTAATTATTATATTATTAATATTTAATTATTTAAAACAGCACCTGTAGCCCCTTTTAAATTTGTCGGAATACCTGCCAATAGACAAATACTGTAAACGTTTTAAAACCCTTATAATCCAATCAGTACGAATTGAGGTCATTTTAAAATATCGTGACGGCGACTATAATCATGCATACCCAAAAAACTGCCCTAGAAGGAACAAAAGAGCATTTTTGCCGAAAGTGTAACAATTGTTTTTTTTTTTAATTAGTATTTATTTAGACAATTTTTATATACTGCTACATACCTCGAGGAATAGAATCCATTGCCTAAAAGCATTTAAAAATACTGATCTTCGCTTTTGAATTTTACGTTTGTTACATTTGATTTGCTCCTGAAAAACATGAAAAATAAACCTGAGTGATAGAGTAGCATCCCTGCCCTTATCCTAATATGTGTACCTGGTTGTCCAATAATCTGACTTAATGATTGACGCTAAGAGAAAACCAATTAAATATATTTTACGATTTAGGGTTTTTGCCGGGTTTTCTGGATTTTGCCCCACGGTGCGGCGTTTATCCCGGATGCTGAATAGAACTGGAGTCTCCTAATTTTTTTATGGTTTTCCAAAACCAACTGATTTTATTTTTGTATGGAGATATTACTTTTTTAGGGAACCTCAATTGAAAATTTAGTCATTTAAAATATTAAAAGTATTTTTTTAATGGGGTGAATGAAGCCTAAGCCATGCTTGTCAGGCACCCCCGCAGAGGCAAATCTCCTTTCTAATCATCTTTACTACCCCGGAAGGAATCGGTTATCGTAATTGACCAGACTGAGATTTGAACCCGCGACCCCCTTGACCGACAGCCAAACGTGGAAACCACTAATCTATAGGTATATAATTATATTATTGCATTACTCTTGATATTTCGAGATGGTTTGGTGATCGATTGGCCGCTATTTGAGGGGGAGGACCCTACATCGAGCTAATAATATAGAAAAAGCGTCATAAATCCCAAATTCTCCAGTAGAAATCGCTTTGTTGAAACTCTCCCATTAATTTTGAGTTTAATCGTGAACACACTTTTGTAAATAGTCGGGATGAACTAGTTGTAATAGTAAAATTGTATGTCTTGAACAAGGAAACCTTTTTATCAATGTGTGAACAAAATAACGTATTCAAACACGATGAGAATGGGTCATGGAAAATCATCCCTGGCTATTGGATAAACGTATCAACACAGAATTTTTTATAAGCATAAATTATAAATTATGAGTATGAATACTGCTATTAGATTCTACATAGCAGTTTTTTAGTAAATTAAATATTTGCCGCATAGTTCTTTGGGAAAAAGGAACAAATACATGTTTTCCCGTAGGAATAAAGCTGCTACCCATTCCCCATACATCGATATTAACTTAAAATATTCGAGTGTTATTAATGCTAATTAGAGAAGTATTTACCATCACAATAATTTAACCCTTTTGATCATACATCTGTATAGTTTAGTTTCAAATACGACCGCAGCCTTTTCACAAACTTACGCAATGTGCTTCGCCAATGAATTTATAAATGTAATAACCTCAAGTGCTTTTTTCGTCAGTTATAAGGATAGCAGTTACGTATGTATATAGAAGTTTAGATTTGCGAGGTTCGAAAATAGAAATTTTATGTCTGCCGCCAAAATAATCAACTATGTGTACTATTGATGACGTACGTAAATAAAAATGCACGTATTGCTTTTCATTTGAGGAAAAATGGTTATTTTCTTTTAGCATCAATTCAAATTCGTGGCGGTATTACTTGTGAATTCAACTTTGTTTTATTTATTTTTTTTTTGTTGATCTGTTGGATTTGTTAGTTCTTGTGGTCTAATGATTGTTCGTCGAGTCTATTAAGAAATTTGTTTTCTTCTACAGTTTTTGTAGCTTATTTTATTACTCTTAAAATAAATTGTCAATGTAATTAATTGTTTCCCCAGTCGCAAGAAAATCCGAAAAGTCGTATTTTATATGTTCGCTACCCCTCAAGTTTTGTTGCTTTTGTAGTAATCGCTGTTGCAACGATATGTTCCATCAAATATCCCTAGTTTGTTAACTAAAATAACTACACTAATGTTTTGCATGCATGCTCATTTACTTGAAAACAACCGACGAATGCAATGGCTATGTTTTCCACCGCTTCATCATTTAGTTGTCTATTATTGTCGTTATCTTCTGCTATGTATTCTATTCCTGCATTCGTGTATTCATTGAGCGCTAGGCGTCTCGGAACGAAACAAACACTGACGGCAGAGTTTCCTGCCGCAGCTCTCGAGTTTACGACACCGCCTTTGCCTGAGCCGTCTCGATTATCCGCGGGGAACGTTGAACACTACCCGTTTGTTCTCTCGTCTACGGTCTGGCGAACTCGGGAAGAGTCGGGCGTTCGCCTAGAAGGAAGGCCGGATCTCTCTCGCTCCGGTTAAGCCGGTATACGATTCTCTCAAGGTTCTTCATATTTCTACCTTGGGCTGTGTCAATGACACGCGCTTGTATTCATTCGACGGTTGCCAAGGTAACGCTTTCCCCCCACTACGACCAACGCAACGCACGTTTCTCGATTTCGAACAGTGAACACTCACGCCACCTAGTAGTCGCCAGACGACTGATGCTCATCAGCATTGCCTCAAACCAATTTCACAAATGAGCGCCAATCAATTAACAGCTTATTGTTTTAACGATGTAACAAAAATGTATCCGGAGCAACATTATTTTGATACTGAAGGTAATTTGTTTATTCATCTGTTGTATATTCAATTTGTTTGGCTGTGTGTAGATTTCTTCTTTTGTGTGCCAACGTGCAACCGTGTTTCCGCTATTACTTACGAGATGGCGCGGCAAGCTATATTTATTAAGAAATCATATATCAATTTTCTGCAAATATATATTAAGTAATAATTATTATTTCACTTTTTATTGTTATTCGAATATGTTCTTTGAGAGATGGTGAATATTTTTTTAGAATTAAGCACTTAACATAATCCCACTTTAGCGCCGAGAAAGTCATTTTGACGTGTTACGCTCCGTTTGATAGTTTTTATATGTTAAGATTAAATAAAAATATTAAATTAAACATTAAACTGCAATATGCAAATTTTGTTCCAATTTTAAATATGATCAAATCAAATGCCAACCAAAATTCTATTCCTTTTAACTCCTATATATACATAAGTATGGCAAAGTATATAAACTAAAGGTAAAATAGATATTACCTATTGCAAACCGCATTGCAAAACACAGAAATGTTCCCGTATACAAGCAAATGAATTCTACTGTTACCCAAAATTATTGTAACAAAATTATCCCTAGTAACTTAACAACCCCGTTTATAGTAGGATAGAATGCGCCATTAACCTTATAATGGTAACAATATTTCTGTGTAACGTTATTTATATGAGCTGCAGAATACCTACATACAATTAAACATTTTGGGAAAAAGACCTAAAATTCCCTAATTACGAAAATAAGAGAAACAAAAGTTACTTTTAAGTGCTTCAGTGGTATAATTCAAAAAATTTCTGGAATTGCATTTAAATCAACGATTCAATTATCAGTTCTTTCAAAATCGTTGAATGAAATAATCCGTATTTAAAATATCGACTCTCTGAATTTTGTATCTGTTTATGGTCTTTATTGTCCATATATCAAATTTGGAAGTCCGATTTTCATAAATTGTTTTGAATAAAAACTGATTGGTTATCAACAAAAATGTTGTAATATTTTTTTTTCTTTAATTCAGCAAGACGATAAATTATTAAAACGTGCTCCAGTTCATTTCATAACGATTTTCCAGCTTTTGTAACACAGCTCAATTAATTTTTACCCTTTTGGAGTAATTAAAGTAATTTCGAAGAAGCAAGCGACTGAATAAATATTTTTTTTTTAAATGGCTAGTTGAAACTAATCAATTAATGAAATCTTAATGTAAACGGAGGTGTGAGTTAGATATTATTGCTGAAACCTAATAATCTCCATTCTTGTACAGTTTTTCTGTACAGTGTGCAATAGAAACTGACGTGAGCAGAATGTTTCTTAGAACTCGTGATTTCTGATTTTTATACTTTCAAATTACTTCATATTTTGTATAACAAAACAAGTAATAACTGTGATCTTTTTTTATTTAACTTTTAACGCAGTACCTATATATTATCTAGAATATTATTAAGTGTTTATATTTTACTACAGTAACCTTATTGTTCCTGGATAAACTATTATTCAACTCTGATAAAACAATATTTGTACATACATACGTGCAGGTTTCACAAGGAAATCCAACCTAGTTTTGCGATTAGATAAGTCGTACTGCGAAGAAAACCTTGTAGCATAGTAAACATCCTTATTAAGGCGAAGGTATGCACAGATTATATTTTGTTATTGAAAGCATACATGCAAACAGAGTTTAAAAAGGCGCTTTTTTCACGATATATGATTTTAAAGCGTGTTTTTGGAGAGATATTATGGTATAGGCATGAATTTACCTTCCCTGAAATGCCTACTTTTGAAATAGTTTCGACTTATTGTTGACATGACATGTCTGCGTACACCAAATGCATTAATTTTTGAGATATTGAGCAAAGTTATTTATTGTGACATTGTTGGAATCGGATTGAAACCACTTAAAAGCTTGTATAAGTATTGATTATTATATTAATCGATTTGTGATTAATAATTAAATATGTGTGTTACTTGATATCTTGCAATTTTCTTTTATTTACCTAAACAGTAATCGACAATATATATTGATTTACATTATATAAATCTATTCAGCAGATGCATCAAGAAACGGCTAAGAAATGTGATACATATGTATAAAGTAAATTTTACTACATGTACTTCTTTCGGATAATTCTGTTCAGTTCCTAAGTAGAAATAGGAAATGTGTTAGGTTTACCCGACTTACCTTAGGTAGAGAAATAGAATTATAAAACACCTACATATAATGGAAATCTCATTTTATTGTTTGTTGAGAATACATTCTACAGATGAAGGATGTATCTGATACCAAAATTACCGTTCATTTCTAATTGCCAATTTATAATTAACTGGGTTCGGTCAAGGATTCAAAAATGTCATTGCAACAAAGATTGTTGCAACATATTAAAATGTACATTTCCAAGTAACACCGCAAGCAATCGGCATGCAACAACAAATAAACAACTCTAACTAATAATTGTTAAATAAATGTTTTGTAACTATAACTGAAAAATTAATTTACCATGCATATTATCATCGAAATTACGAAATTAACACTTTATTAAAAAGGATATACCTATAATAAAATTTTAATATAATTTATTAAAAAATAATTCTTTTTGTTTTGATATAAAATTAGTGGTATGGACTTGTGATTTATTAATAATCCAAATCTTCAATCATATTCTAGTACGAGTTGGTAATTATATAAAAATTCTAATTCCTATAAACGGTATGTAATCATGGATCCTTAATAAAATATTTGCCTCATTTTTTGAATTATCTCAACATTATACCTATCAGTTTCCTGTCTTTAATTTTTGAAACCGTCTCTAATTGAAACTGACACATTTCACTGATCACGTGTTTCAAAATAAACTAACACGCATAAACTAACTCTATTTGTTCAATCATAATGCCTTCGTTTGTGTCCTTTCTTTTTAGCTTCATTTTTATTCATTTTCTGTAGTAGTATGTATACAGGATGTCTCAGCGAGATCGTTTATTAGAAGTTTATGGGGTCCTGGCCAAAATCTCTTTAATTTCTAGCGCTTCTGGTTATTGGAAGTCGCCATCTACTTTTTGTTTTTTTTTTCCTTCTTTTTAATTGAACTCCCTCTGTATTTTTACCTATTTGGATTTGCCTATTTTTAAGCTTTATAAATACATTTACTTTTTTGCAATTTGATTTGCCCGTTTTGTGGTTATTAGATTTTTTTAAAGAAAAATTTATTCAAAAAATCAGAGAACACTCGATTTTTCCGACATCAATTTAGGATTCTCAATATGCTTAAATAACATGTTGGAGTATTTTTTGACGACGAGAACGGCTGTCTACATTGTGAGGTTACTGACACCCCCATATATTTTAGTTAGTATTTAAGTTCCACGGTCTTAACCGCCTTATCCACTTGTCTTCGAACATTAAGGTGAGTTCTTGGGATGCTTCTTTGGTGCAATGGGCCATAGTCCAGTTGATACCAATAGCTTCTTTTCAAGTTCAAAGGCAGGTTGTCAAGAAAATTTTCAACCATATAGTCCGTAATAAATTCAGGTAACGCACTGCCGTTAATACGCCATCATAAATGACGTAAGAGAACCTGTCATTCATCTTAAGGCAAAACACATTGAACCTGATCTCATAATTTCTTTCTCGGATCGCATGCGGAATGACTGAAGCCCAGATATGCTTATTATACGTGTTAAAAAATCCTTTACGCGAAAACTTTGTCCGTCCAGATATTTTTTTTCAAAAAGTTCTCATCTTGACTTTGAAGATATAGCATCTCACAAAAGTTAACTCTGTCGTTGGAGTCTTGAGGATGAAGGTCTTGTACTAACGAGAACTCGTAGTCGTGGAAGTGATGCTTCTTCAAAATCCTATGACTGAAGACGTACTGTTTCCCAGATCTTCTTGGCATCAAAATATGCCAAGGTGTTCAACTCTCCCTCTTCATTCTCAACTACATTTTTTTTTTTCGTTTTAATATATGATCAATTCGTCCAAGAAGCACAAAATTTGTTTCTATTCTTTTAATTTTATCATCGGAGGTAAATGTGGATAGTTTTCGTTAAACATTCTGAAAGTTCTACTAAAAAATTTGTGGCACTTTCCGTGTATAAAAAATAAAATAAGAATTTCTTGATTTGTATAAACATTGTTTTCGTTATTGTTTATAGCACTTAACGGATAATTATTAACTCATAAGTATCAAATGACGTAAAGAAGTGTGACCTTGACGTTTAACTTTGACAATAAATCTTTGAGAACGCTTATTTTCCAGTATAACTGCAAGCGCTAGAAATCTAAAGATATTTTAATTGAAGAGAACACAAGCGATTATATATAATTCTGAATTTTAAAATTTGTATTTTGGCTAGAACCCCATAAACTTCTAATGAGCGGTTTCGCGGAGACAGCCTGTATTTATAATCTTTTATAGTGCAAATGAAATTATCTTTCAATCTTTTCAAAAGTAAACATAATGTTAAAACAAAGCATGATATTATAATATCGTTTATCATATAAAAAGCCCAATTTGAAATGTGTTATTGGATCTTCTACAGCTTTTGAAGAACGCTGGAACGAGTTTTAATTTTGACGTCATCACCTTAAGCGCATTTGCCGCCAAAATCTCAAAACTGCTTCGAAATAGCAAGTAACGTTTTCAAACGCTTTGTTTTTTTTAATATGTTTATATTACTCATCCAACTGTTCGCACATTGACCGTTTTCTTTACGCAGTACAAGGTACTTAACTGTCATCAGTTTTAGCCACGACATTTGTATACCGTTGTTGCTTCAAAGTTTACGCTTTGATAATCGGGTGATTTATACCTTTCTTGTTTACTCATCGTCATACCGTTAGGAACCGTATGTAGTAAATCATAAATCTCTTTCGTAGTGATTATCCTGTTATCAACTTTATATGCCAAACATCGCATAAAATATTCGCCAAACTTGTGTGTAATATCCACCAAAGTTATTTTACGTGCATATAATATACAAAACAATAAAATACAAAAAGGAAATTTAATGCATATGTAGTTCTTTTTTGTTATTTTGGATTTACCGAAGAACCTATATAAATAGATTTTACGAAGGTTACCTGAGCTCATCATTTCGCCACTACTTTGGTCAACAATAAAAGAATTTACTATTTAATCGACAGTCTAACGAAGTCACAAGTAGTAAAAATTATATTTAACACAGCCTGTACAATGATCATTAGATTATCTCCCTTGTTTGCATTACGTAATTTAATTCTATCGGCTGACAAAAATCCATTTATGCTCAACTCAATTTTCGGTTTCAATTGATTATGTATGACATGATTTATTAGTTCAATACAACAGAGGTTTTGATTTCAGATGGTTTGTTCTATATTCTCTTAGTATCTGAAATTATTTATTGGAACCTGTATATTTATGCATATATATTTAAAAGGCCGATGCCAAGTAGATCAGTTACGATTTTAAAAATATTCCAAATATTTCCCCCTCGTTCGACATTGATAGATTGCAATGATCAGGCAGAAATTATAAGCTATTTAAATGTTGAATTGAGTAAGATTACGTATTTTATGTCGGCAGAATGCTCCGGCGTAGAAATATACTGAAGAGGCATTGAAATAATATTGATGTATCGAAATACAAGGAATAGATATAAGTAAATAAAACATTAGAAACTCTGCAAAAAACGGAATTTTATGTGGTTCTGACATATAACTTTTCCACAATATTTGATAAATTATCCAAGAAATGGATGTGCTTTGTGGAAACATACAGCCGCCGACAGAATTGAGTGGACATATTTTATTATTAGATACTATATTTGTTTTGTAATATTAGTATGGTTTTGGATCTTATTTATGTTTAACTATTTGATCTGCTAGAATATCATATGATTTTGTATATCATTAAATAAGTATGAGTAAAATTTCTAGTTTAATTAAAAATCGCTTAGTGTCCACTCAATTCTGTCGGTGACTGTATATGTATACTACCGCCCACGGAAGTTTGAACAAGTAACAAATGTTAAAAAAAAAAATAAAGATGCAAAAAAAAAATTATTACTCTAAAACTATTACAATTGAATTGTATTTTTAAATATGTTTCTCACCAAAAAACCACCCTTTGCGTTGATAACTGCTCGTATTACTCGCGATATCTTTGCGATTAAGTTTATTAGTGTGTCGCTTAGGATACTGTCCCACTATTGTTGTTGAACATTGCATGAACTTCTAATAAATATTTTACGGTAGTGCTCTTTTGTCCTTTCGATTCGGTGTAACGTTCCTGTCAATGAGTACGAAAAACAACCTCAAACTTATAATACCTAAACCTATAATAGCTTACTTCTTGTAACTAACTTAAAAAAATTGTTACAGCCGAACTCCAGGTAGTAGGCAACCGTCTCCTGCCGAGGAGGATTTGACTAAAAATGGTCTCTTAGAAACTGGTGTCGTGATCATGAAGCCCACCCAGGAAGCCTTGCCGCCGCATCATCTGCAGCAGCACTTGCAACCGCACCTGGGTCCACATCTGGGCGTCACCTTGGCGGATTCGGTCAACCAGCAGTTTGAACATTTCACGGCGGAACAACCCCCTCCCGCCCCCTACGACCAGCAACCACATCAGTACCCGCCGCCTCCACCACAACCGCATCAGGTCGACAGTGCGGTGCTGCAACAACAACAACATAACTTCGATGTTCAGGTAAGCGAATATTACAGCACCTCTAAGAGTTTAATAAAAAAAAGCTACGAGTTTCAACATTCTCAATCAGTTGAACTAAAACTTATTTATTTAAGTTATTAGTGTAGATATTTATTCCATTCTGTAGAGCACAGAACGCGTTATTAAGCTATTTATTTGTGGGTCATTATGTAATTGTTTTTTAAGTGGCATTGTTATTTCAATGTCATTAACGAAATACTTAACAAAAGATTTAGGAATAATTGCAAAGCCTAAAAAATTTACAAACATTCATATTTTATTTTATTTCATTAGTCATATTTTCAGAAGTAAACAGTGCACCTGCATATTTGAAAGTAATATTTAATGACGGAATATATTAATATGGAAAGTAAATTAGGAAACTAAGCTTTTACAATGAATATATGATTTTCCATGCAAATTTAATGCATAAGGAATGTTGGTTTTATTTACGATGCATGATTAACTTATTCGTTCGAGCGTGAGCGAATTTGACGTAGCAGTTCCAATCTCTTTTGTTTAAAAGTGTATACAATAATAAAAATCCCAATATCAAGTTAATATATTGATAGTTTGTACAATAAATATAATTCATATTTATGCTAAGTATGACTGCCATATTCCTCATCTTCTTCCAAAAACACACAATGGTGGCCACACTTGAGTATATTTAGTTGAAACTAGCAACTAAAATAGGAACCAGTAATTCGAATTTATGGCTAAAGCACTGATGCCCATATGATCCTTTAGAAAACTTTAAAAAAAATGATTACATTGTAGGTCTCCTGCAAATTACACCCATAAACATAAATAATGCAGCCTGAAATAAAAAGAGTACGACGAGAATCGTTCAAAACCATTTTTGGTTTCTCGGAATATGGAACATAAAGATCAACTTATTCCAAAGGTCGATCATAGCAGATAGCTTAAAAGTTTACACTTTCAGATACACATTTTCAAATATACATACCGAATCTTTCGGAAAACTGAACACACTGAACAAAATGGATTATTACTTCGCAAGTTATTAAGGAAAAAAAATGCACCTTCGGATGTAGTCAAACTTCCCCATTATATAATAATAATGAAGTTACATGCAAAATAAAAAGGAGTATTGATATCTAACAGTAACTACACGTTACTTGAGTCAAATTCGTTTTTACCACCGCTATAATGCACTTGAATCTCGCTATTTTGTTTGGTGTAAGTAGTGTTATTTGTGCAATCAAAGGGAAAAATAATATTTACAAAGAAAAAAGAACTTTGTTTTCAAACAATTACGGAGTATGCACAGCACAAAAGTATTGATACCGTACCCATTACTTATTCCAATGTCGATTCGTAGAAAAACCAAACTTCAAAGTACGATTACACGTGCTGCTACACCGAAATTGGTTTTGTGTTTATTTAGTTGAAGATAAGCTTCACACTGAGTCGCGAAAAATAAAGAAACAAGTACCTGTTTGTGAACTAGTAATTAAATGACATAGTAAAAACAAGTCTTATTTGGAAATAAGTAAATTGATTAACCGATCAAAAGCGACTGCACAATCTATTATTAAAGAAAAATAAAATATTCAAAATATTATTGCTAACAAACAACGAAGTGGCCCACCAAGAATCTTAACTTCGCGCGAGGAAGATGCTTTGGAGCCTGAAATTCAAACAGATCCGCGTCTTAGTGCTGCAAAACTGAGAACAACGGTAAGTAATACTTTTAATAAGCATGTTAGTGCAGAAACATGTAGAAGAACATTAAGAGAAAGTAGAGGATAGGTGGCTAGAAATAAACCATTCATCGATAAATAGAAGAAGCGCGTGAAATTTGTGAAAGAAAAAGGTAACAAATGGTGAAAGTTGTGGACACGTTATATTCTCGGATGGATGTAAGTACAATGTGGCAAACAGTAAATACAGAGCTTTGTTTAAAAAACCTTAAACCTACCGGTTAAACATGGAGGCGATTCCGTAATGGTTTGGGGGTGTATCACAGCTGATGGGGTAATGGATAAATATAAATAACTAAACTAAAAAAAAAAAATCAAAGATTTGCTTCAAAGTGCAAAGAAATTGGATCCTAAAATCGACTTCTACTTCCCACCAGATAATGATGCAAAGCTTACAGCACATATTATTAAGCTATGATGATTTCTAATACTGTTCACCATTTAATAAACACCTCAGAATCCAGACGCCAACCCCATCGAACATCTGTGGGCTGAAATTAAACGACAATGGATAAAGTTGAGTTTACGAAAGAATCTTTCAAGGCCAAAATACGGGAAATTTGGGAAAACATAATGATGTCAAGATCCTTAAAAATATTTGCCAATTTTGCAGTTTCATCGCATTCACTTGTATACTCTCTTGGTTAGTCTACATGCTGCAGATTGTCCAAACTACCGAAGAACATATTTTTTCTTATATTTTCGTAACGGATATCACTCTTATCATAATATCTTTGTTTGTACCGTCTTTCAGTTTCAGTTCTGCCATCCATCTTAGCGTTTTCACTTCACCCGCTTGCATCCTTTTTCTTTACTGTCTGTTGAGTATCTACACCTCCCAGCTGTACATCAAAGTTGCGACGCAAAGCACATTATGTACTCTCAAGCTCTTGTTTGAATATCTGAAAATACACAAGATTAGTCTCCAGTTTTTTATGAATTTGGTTCAGATGAATAATTCATTATTCTGCATGTTCAGTTTTAGCAGGTAATGATATTAAATTATCCTGTTTTTAATATCTAACGGCGCATATTTTTATACTTGCCGAAGTAGATTTTCAGTAGCACATGTGTTCAGTTAAAAAAAATTAAATTATTTGGTTAGAAGCACGAAAAGGAATTCTAAACAATATTAGTATATTCTTTATTTATTACGTTTATATATATTCTTGTTAAATTGTAAAACACTACGAGATATAAATATTGATCTACAATAGAAATCACCATCTAAATTTCTGCAATCTTAATTTTATTTCATAATTTATATGACTGCGATTACATCAAACTACAAAAAGTACGTATGAATTGTATAAACGTAGCTACTTTCTCAGCTGAAAGTAAATTTATTAACTTACTAATTACTTTAATTTGTCGTTACATCTTACTGGAAACCGAAAACATGTGACGTAGTCGTTATAAAGATTAATTTTTATACCCTTGCTCGCATAATTATAATCATGTTTATGCGTATATTCACCTCTGGAATTAAAAAGAAAAATATTATATAAGAGATGTTACTTAAAAATTTGTCAACTAATTACTTATGCACCGCTAACGGATGCATCAAATATAATTTTATCGTATTTTTCTTAGTTCCTTCCCATGAGACATTGCTCTTAGTAAGCACAGTTTCTCAATTAAGTAACTAATAAATTTTGAGATGCACCTGCAGCTCGGTAACTCGACTTTATATCTCAAACTCTTTTTATAGGACCATTAACGATATTGCGGCCGCATTAGAATTTTTCATTATTTCGAAATGATTTTAGTATTTTCACTGGACTTTCTCTCCCATAATTCCTAATTGAACTCTAATATAAGATGACGCTTTTAAGCTCTGTATTGCCTACTGTGGATTATCGATTTATTTGTGTAGTGGCTGGTCGCATGGGAGCGGGTGAAAATCGTAAACAAAATGAAGGAGGGTTATCTTAAAAGATATGTATGTAGTAAGGCACGGCTAGTATTCCCATAGTTACGTTATTTATGTAAGGATGTAGCTAAGGTGTATTAATGTTACCCACCGCTATAGAACATAGTACACAATAATAAACAAAACATATTACCCACAAATCTTAATATTCTCGCTTATGTCTCCTTAAATAAATAAATTTACTGTCCCCGTAATAAATACCATAAATATGAATTGTAAATTGCCGTGCGTCTGACAAAAACATGTATTAATACTAAATTGCCTTTTCTAATGAATTTCGGAATCTTGTCCGATACATGCTTGCATTGTAAGTAAATTTATAACAATTTTATTAAGATGTTTTAGGGTTATTAAATTGTTGTTGCGTCTAAGATGCCCGTGTTATCTAATTTACATAATTGAACATAAATTTCTACGTTGTAACTGTCTATGTCGATACGTTGTTAAGAAATTTCTTGAAATTACTTTTTTCTTTAAAAGAAATATTTTTACCTTCGGAAGAAACATTATTACGAACACTGGGGATGATGATTTATTAATGGCTGTCAAAGAAAGCTTTTTTATGATGCCCTAAGTTGTTTTTTCGTATAAATTTTTGAGTTTTCTAGACAAGGATGAAACCGTGACCTTTAAAATTGACGCTGGAAAATTTTAAACAGGGCGCTCTCAAGTATATTGTTTTTTTTTCTTTCATTACGAATTATGAAGTCATAAGGCTTTTTATCAGGTATATAAAAAAATAGAAAGTATTGTCTTGCGGCGTGTCTAGTATAATTAGTTCATAATACTAAATTGGACAGGATATTTTAGATTTGGAGATAGAACTAAGCAATAAGCTTCATGACTACACATGTATGTCTATGGTACTTCTTCCAAAGCCTTTCACATGCACAGAGTAATAAAGCAATTTTAGATTTAGAGTTTGTTGGAGTTCTATGAGATGTAATAGCATAAGCTACAGCTTCTAGCCATGAAATTTGTTGAGGTGTAATACAACTTCAACACTATTGATTATCAGATGAAAAATATTGGCTTACATAATTTTTTTTTGTTGCCTCACAGGTTTTCTATGTGGTTCAAATCTAGTTTATGTCAGGGTTATATACTGAAAAAACTCATAACTCGCCTAATGTACCACCTTGTGAAGGTAAAATGAGATATATAGTCTTAAGGTTGGTCATAAATGTAAGAGGAACAGATAAAATTCAATAGACAAAACATATCCAAGAAAGACGATTAATTTCTTGAGTTTTATAATATTTGGGATTTCAGAAAATAAAAGGATTCCGTTGGTGAAAAAAAGAATAATAAAAAATGTTAAGGTATCTCCACGTTGGATTCTTCTGACAGCTTGCATACGTCTGAAATTAATCCCATTTTAATGTCATTCTGGGGCAATTGTTTCTAGCTACCGGAAGTGCCGCAACAGGTTCCTCATACAAGTTGTGGCGTCGAGGAACTCATTCTTGAATCTGTCTTCCTGGTCTTTCCCAGAGATGTTCTATTGGATGGAGGTCCGGACTATAACCTGGTTAACAAGCCGAATACGATGTGGATGTACGTTATTGTCCATAAAAATGAAATTATATCTTATAAATGGAACAAACGCAACCACCTACTTTTCCAAAATGGTGTTTATGGATCTTGCGACCGCCATAGAATCTCCTACTACTACATTCAGTACAGACTTTGTTGACTATGATAGCCCAAACCACCGCGGAGCCTCTGCGGTAGCTTATTCCTTTCACAATATTGCATTTAACAAATTGATCTCTCTTCTTAAAATCTCGGCTCGGTTATCTAGTGATTTTATGGAAAGTTTCAATGTTGCTTCAATCGTCGTGCTTTCAGTTTTCGTGATCTTCTATAGAAAGTAGTCGAATTCTATGTTCCACAGTAACTGTTGACATCGGGTTTGGAAAAACTTTTGTCAAAATTAACATAATATCTATCTTAAAAAATAACACTAAATACATTTTGGTTATTGACCACAAAATGATTAATAATATCATTCCTCGTTTGTTGGCAAAATGGAAAATAAATTGATACTTTTTAATACAAGTGTCAATCTAAATTTATATAGGCCGTGCTTCAAGTTCAAGATTTTAGAAGTACAAATGAAGAGAAAATAGGTAATGGTTCAATTTTTTTGCACCTATGTGTATATATGAAACTATTTTGGGCGATTTTGTTAGAAAACTATTTGGTGTCATATTTTTCACGATTTAACGATAGTTTTTCTCAAATTCTCTGGAAGCAGATATTGTTGATAATGGTGACGACTTTAGTTAAAATAGAAAATTGAAATTATGGGTAATCTGATTAACTTCCACTATACAACATTTTTTATTTTAAGGGATTAAAGGTGTAAATTGCGGGATCCCTACTGTAACTACCTTTGCAGTTTAAATGAAGAAGTTATGATCGTATTACGATATAAACCAGAAATCCGGTTATACATAATTTTCTTTTTAACTATAGGGGAAAACGAAGAAATGCTTGACGATTTATTTTTAGTGCAGTACTCTTTTCCGTCTAATCTTTAGTTATAAAAGTTAGATATCGGCTGTCGTGATGCAATATATAGCATAACATCGAGGTCGCGTTTGTTATTTTTACTTAGATGGCGCGATGTCTCCAAATAACACATGGAAACACTAATTAGTGAGGGCAATCACCTCTACTAAAATGCTTTTTTTAAGTTTGGGATTAGGATTTTGGTAACGCACCGACGCTTTACCATATTTGTTCTAAGTTCCTATGAATTAATTGTATTGTTTGCAAACTGTGCACTTCTACTTTCACTTTTATTATTGGCGCTGCGATAACATTGCAGAAGTCGAAACGGTTACAAGAAACGATGGTAGTAATTGTTCAGTTCTTGTAAGCTCTGTAGTAATATCGAAAAATAGTGTAATTATGTTGGTGTTTCGTTACGAAAACTTTGGACGTAAGAAATACATCTGCTCCTTTTATATTTGCCAATCGCATTTGTAGAACCGCCTAATGATGTTTAATTATACTTGTAAATGTCAGACTTGTAATAATCCCAATTGCTAAAATCGATTACGAAGTAAGTTGGTGTAGCTTATCAAAAAATCGAAATTATTTGCATTAAGTGTGCTCAGAATTTTTTTATATTATTGCTCAATTTTTCTTTATATAAAGATTTGGTTTTTAAACTAAGTATTGTAGGCTGCAGGTGCTCTTGGTAATTTTACTTACTAATGTTGCGCCCGTGAAGAAAAAAAATGCCTATGTAAAACAAGAGTTTTATTGATGAAAATATTCAAAACTGTGGCACGTATAACACTGCAAACAACTCTACACACTTGGGTAAGGTGTTTGAAGGTGTGTAGTGAGGTGTTTTATTGTAAAGATTACATTAAAACCATGCTTGTATTTTTATTAAAAGCTGTTTGTGGAAGAGGGTTATAAGAAGGATTTATGAGTATTTTTGTCGCATTAAAGGTTCTTTTATTACTATAATTACTTCCACAATTCTGGCTTATTCGTCGTATAGTACTTATATATCTTTATTTTCAAAAACTGATTGTTGTTTAGTTAAAGCATCAGCTATATTATTGCATCTATAATTAAGTATATGTCTATAGTCAAATCTAAATAGCTTTTTCGATTTTTTGTGGAAAATAGGATATTTTATAAAGAATATCTTTTTTTTTGTAAAAACCATACTAAAAAAGAAGTTTTTTCCTTTTTGTAAGTGTTGGCGCAATGAATAAAAGACTATTCTTCTTCGTTGAACCGTTTATTTTTTCTCAACAGAAGTCTAGCATGTGTTATTACAAAAATGCAACATTGACCGACCTAGGGTTGTAGACTCACACTAACTGACTGTTCTGCGATTGTGCTTGCACAGGTACTAGACCGTACTTAACTTGCAACGCAATTGTAACTAAAAAACTAATCTACTATATTAGTGAATCACGTCCAACAGCTGGCGCATATAGATACATATATATATATTGAAATTGAAAAAAAGAAACTTTCTAGATCAATTTTGGCGATGGATCAATTATTATTTCCATCTTTATCGATCCTGGCCTCCTTAAGTCCTTTTCTCCCTCTTTCAGGTAGAATTACCATCCTGTTCTGAGTGTTCCTCGCGTTCTTCTGCTTGCGGGCTGCCACTGTATCGCCATAAATATCCTCTGCGAAATTTCAGCTACGTCTTTTAGCCATCCCGTTCTTTGTTGCTTTATTCTTTTAACCACGTCTTGTCCGTTCAGCGCATGTAAAATCTCGACATTCATTTGCTTCCTTTCTGCACAAAGAAGGATATTTTTGTATATAGATTACATTTTCTAGTAAACAAAATACTGTGGTAGTATTTACTACAAGTAAATCAGTCAACTAATGTCTTACTTAAATAATGCAAACGAAAATGTTGCGGGTTTTATTTTTTATTAGTTTAATATTGTAGATTATTTGAGTGTTACTAATGAATGTAACAATACACAATTGTAAAATAAACTCTATACATTTGCAGTTAGTATATTGTTATTGTCATCTTCTTGTGATCAGTTTTCTAAACTTAGCATCTGCTCCTAGTTGTTATAATAATAAATAAACTGTTTTCTTTTGAAGAAATCAAAGGTCGCCTGGAAATGCACAAAGAGCATTTCTGATTCCATATGTTATTAATGAACTCTTTTTCATGTTATTATTGGTAGCAGTTTTAGTATTTCTGAAAGGTCACAGTAATAAGTACACCCTTATTTATTAATTTGTGCCATTAACCCCCAGGCGTTGTGTCATTTAACATATTTGACTTGTAGATTGCTGTCTGTAGCGGAAGGGAACTCAGTTCCATGATGACATCCTTACGTATTAATTATAACCACTCACCAGACGGTGAATAATATGAATATAAAGTGGAAACCTTGTGAAAGTCTTATATTTAGATGCGCTACTGGTAAGAATTTGATTGTCAAGGTAATTTTTAATAAGTACGGAGACACCTATAAAATTATGCAATATACGTTTTAGGTCTTGTACACATTCCTAGGTGTATACGCAAGCTTTTCTTTACGAGGCGAGTGGTGAATTGTTGCAATACTAATTTCGTAAAGTTTCAAAAGTATTTATGAGCAATTTAGCTATTTCTCAATTATAATATCCAATAACTGCAATTATAACTGAAGTTAGGATCTATTCTTAATTTCTAATAGCAATAAATGTTTTCGCAACGCGTTAATTTTTTTTTTATACCGTTAATATTTTCTTTGCTTTAAGCAGCATAACGGAATATGACCAGACTTTTATTAATGTGAAATAGATTCGTTATTTTATATTAGAACCACAGACCAATAAGCCAAGGTGAACGTCAAGGCTTCCTTGTGAAATACAAACCGCCAAAACCAATCTAGTAATTGCTTCCGTTTAACTAAAAGGGGTATATCACTTCCTTAAGACAAGGAAATGGAAATGCTTTATTAGTTAAACAGCGGTTTCCTCTTTGTGTACCTAGGTTTTAAAACTTTGAACTTCGTATTGGAAATTTCAACAACGAAAATGAAGTTGGATAATTGAGAGCCTCGACAAAGAAAAATTAATTAAAAAAAGTTGTTCCTACTTCAAATGCAAATTACTTCTCAATTGCATCAATTATGGAAACGAAAATTCAAGTTAAGGTATATGATTTTCACTTAGCAACTATTTTAATTGAATACTTTAATTTCTAACTGCTGTAGTTGCTGTACAGTCTCCCGAGGAACTGCATCGATGAATATAGATGAAAGAGTATACATTGGAAAATTCTGAACATTTTGCATTATACTAAAGCCGACGTGTGCTATTGAACTAAAAACAGCCTATATATTATTACATTTTTTAATTCCTCCATCAATTTTAAAGTTCGATAAAACAATTTCAACCATTTTTGAAATATGTATTTGCATTTTTTTTTAAAATGATGGACAGATGGACCATTGCATCTGAACTTCTGTAACTCTAAAAATATTTAACTTGAAAAATTGAAAATTTGCAGAACCGTTGACCGTATAGGGCAGCATTCGAAGTGGAATGAATTTTTCGAAACCATTATACAGCGTGTCCGAAAATTACACACTAAAAAATATATGTAATTCCTACGAAAAGTTCCTGTAACGTATAACGTAAAATTACCAAAAATTGGGAAATTTACTTAAAGTTTTATAGTAAATTTCCCAATTTTTGGTAAATTTACCCTATACATTACTGGAATTTTCCGTAGGAAAAGGGTAATATTTTTTAGTGTGTACGGTTAAACTTTCGAATTGAAAAAGTGTCAAAATTCATTTTTTTTTTTTAATACAACTACCTATTTATCTTTTTCTCATCACACTACCCTTACAAAAATGCAAAAAAGTCATATTCATTATGCATCTGAAATAGATACTTTTTAAGATAATTAGTAAAATATGTTTAGCCATGATCATTCGAGGAACTATCCAGCATTGTTATATAATATTTTTCAATGCTCTAATATCTTCCTGAAGAGAGACGACAAGTGCTTTAAGGCTATTTAAATGATTTGCAATCTTCGCACAATTTGTACATGTCCAGGGGAGACCTGTCTTTAGATGTATTTTCCTTGTCTCAGCCTTGGAAATATCAACACATTCAATTTTATATATTTTCGTATAAATGCAGCGGTTAACGACTTTATGAGGTTCAGCATAACCGTTACAACAAGCACATCGAAGCATTAATGATGATTTATTATCAAATAGGAAAGCAACAAAACAAAAGCAAAAATTAAAAACGGGAAGGTAAAACGAACGGGAATACTGTTCACGCAGCGGTGGCTGTCGCAGCGACTTATAATTGACAAACAATAGGCCAACATAAACAAAGTGACAAAGTAATACTACAAACGGAAAAAATAAGAAAATATCACGGACTATAAAACCTATCAGAAAAATGTCCGCACTAAAAGAACTTTGGAAAATAAATAGCAGGACTTACCCATAAAATTACGGAGAAAGTGCGAATTAAAATACAAAAGTAATTACAGCGTATGAACGAGTAATTCAAGCACTACACAAACATATACAATATAATTAATCACACTTTGCAAACTGGAGAAAATCAAGTTTAAATTGGATATAGTAAAGCATATATATATACACTGTGCAAGCACACTCGCAGATATGCAACTACTATGATCAGAAATGCTATTTGTTGTTTGTTTTATTTAAAATAAACAAGTTTTGTAAGAGCAAAGATGATGATGAGTAAAGACTTTGATTAATTATCAATTTATGAACATTCTGTATAAAATTTGCTTTGCTCACCATTTCCTATTAATCATAATTTCATTGTGCGCACGCTTTCTACAAAGTCAAACAAGCAATAATACACACATACTAAATAATAGCAGAAGTAATTCAACATTTAGCGTGAATTTTAAACTAAGTCAATGTACCGAATTATTCAGTGTTAATAGTTTGCGTTATACAACTTTAATAGACTGCAATAAGCACTGGCGTCAAATTGGGTATATTCCATGTATGCAAATCAAGTTCAATGATTTAGAATCAAATAAGGTAACAAAACAGACATTGATAGTGCAGGAGTGGGGCATCTTCTGCATACATGGCATACCATGTCTCCGTGACGAACGCCTGGTCATGGTATATAGATTGCAGTCGACCACGTCATTACCGTACTATAATCGCAAGAATAAAATTTGGTCTTGAACGGTTCCCTTTCCATCTACAGCTGAATGCCTATGTTGTTGAGGGTACCCTAAATTAGTCTCTCTTGAATATGGGCAATTGAAGTAAAATATTGATTAGCTATAGTTGCTACCTTTATCAAGTTGTTGATGCTGCTGTCATTCATTTCTTAATTACAAATAGTAATTCAGATATTTTTCTGTCTTTGTCGGATACTTTTTTTTTTTTTTTTAATTGCGGTTCTTTAACATACATCTATAGCACTGGTATGTACTGTTTTTTATTTTATTAGGTGATAAATGGACAAACTTTAAAATTTTACAAACACTCATTTTAAAATCAGACACACAACCTTTTTATACTTAGAAACTTGCATTTTTAGCAAACATAGTTAATATGAATACCTATTATATGTATACCTTCAAGTATATACGTTAAGTGCATCTTTAACTTCATAGCGAAAAAGTTATATTCTTTTTATAATAAAATGAAATTCATATGCTTATTGGAAATGACAAATATTATATAAATTGTCTATCTTATTCTATTATTAAGCCACCACTAGCTGCTAAAGTTTATTATAGATATTTGCAGTTGCACATAAAAAATGTAATTCTTTAAATTAAAAGAGTTTTCCGAAAGAAAGATAAACTTTTGGAAGGACAATCGGTAATTCACACGAGCTGACGGGCCGAAGAACGGGCTTGGGCGGGCTGGCCTGACAAACGCGACGGGCCGGAACTCTTGGATTACGACAGAATATTCCTGCACCAACACCCACCGTCCGTAAACCAGTAAATGTCTGGCTGCGTCAGTGTTTTTTCGTTGCATTTCGATTCTTCTCTGTTGTAAAAAAAGGAGGCTGTGAAGTATGCGTCGATCATTGGTATAATCTGAATTCCTAATTCCACATTACAAGACTTGTACATCAAAGATTTCTTTCTACATCCTTAGTAAACTGTTAATATCAAGACAGTCAACTCGTAATAACTTGCGTTGCGATATTTTTAACTAGTAAATTCTTTGCTAACAATCTATATTAATTTGATTTCGTTTCATTATTCACATGTGAGAACATATACGTCTTCAAGTACCATTCATTTACAATTACAATTTTAGAAATTTCGTTGTTTGGAATATATATTAAATAAGAAATGCAACCAAAAGCCGTAAAATGTAAAATTTTTTAAGTAGAAATATAGTTGACCTTATTTTCTAGCCTGAAAATCCCCGACATCCAAACGTGCGAGATTTCTTTCATTAATTTCGAGATAACGCGGAAAGGAATGAATTAAAGATTTCCCCATCGGAATTTTGTTTACACAAGCTCAGTGTATAGAAGCGCCGTTCTAAGTGCATTATTTTATTCGATGCGTTTTCTGATCGCCCTTTAAATTTTAACGATGAAATTAGTGAAACTGTTACACAGAAAGCTAGCAAACGCGAGATCAATTTGCAATTTAGATGAGACTTCGTCATTTTCGCTTTTGCAGTCTCGATGAAAGCCACTTATAACTTACTGGATTGAGTGTGCCCTGACGCGACAGTTTTACCCTACTGCTGGCGCAGAATCTATTCTTTCCAATCTTCTGACGTATATTCACGCTTAGGAAGCAGTAAACTGGAACGAGATTACTGTGACAAACGGAACTTTTGGATTTCATCGTGCTACGACGTCGAAATTGAAATTTGCAATAGCAAAAAGCTAGATGGTAGGCTGGTATATTGCGATTATATGTAGAGAAAAGATTCTTTATTCGAACACAACTTCTCAGTTAAGTTAAATACATTTTTTAGCTCTTCATCAACTGAAAAGCATGTACATATATCTATACATATTAACGATTTCAACAGTAAATTATTATATCGTTCACAAGCTTCACATAATTTTAGGAAGTACATTCGGTCCGTATATACTACAGTGATAGCGCTGCTTTTACAATCATTTAAATTGAAAGGATTTGTAGTTACATGGGATATGCATGTTTAAAAATTACATTCTCCGTTCGTTTCACTTCAGATTTGAATAATAAGCGACCGGGTTGATCTGATATTATTTATGGACCTAAGCCTACCTCAGGATAAAGTATAGATTCTTGATAATATCTTTAAGGGCGGGGTCGTACCATCGATGAACGATAAAACCATCGACTCTACTAAAGCAGCGTAGAATAACTACGATATTTATAACAATGTGAGAGCATAGTTTAGCAGCTAGGGAGTAAATTTATATTGAGATGTTGTTCAACGATATCACCATTAACTTTACTAAAGCAATGGAAAGGAATGTATTTATTAATTATCACTTCGTGTGAATGATCATTAAAAAATGAAGCGCTTTGTAAGCCATAAATTATGTTTGCTATGAATAGGAAAAAAGTTTATATAATGATTTGCAAGTATGAAATTTGCTAATTAAGAACAAAAATATGAATCCTGTTATATTCACGGTCAAAAAAATGTGTGTAAAAGAAGAAAAATTGAACAAAACTAAAAAAAAATCAAAAATTGTAATTCTGTTAAGTTTCATATAAAAGACTTATTATTAGGTGAAATCGGGATAGATGGTAAATATAAATAACAGAATGTCAAAAATGGAAGTTTTGGTCTTTATTTCAAACAGAAGTGACGGGCATCCGTCCCTTCATCATCTTTTAACTTGCATCAATCCAATATTGAAACCCAAGAATATAAATTGTAATTTAAGAATACTATGCAAAATGAGATAATTATTATGAAATATAAATAATTCCAAATAAATAATAATAAAGGAATGAATAAATAGTGGTATTACAGTGATTATTATGCTGGTCATTATACTGAAAATTAATATTATAACTGGATTTGCTCGGCCAATAATACGTAACTGTCGCTTAACCTAACTTCACCATAAGGCAGAAAGTTTTCCCCTCGGTATATTTTACGGATGCTGTGTGATTATATTGTTATTAAACACAGCTTAAAATGATCACCGAATTATTACAAACGAATTAGAGAAGCTGTGTCTTCTCGCACCGGAAAGATACGAATTATGATTCTATTTATGTAAATATGAGTACAAAGAGTTGACAAGGAATTCTACTCTATTTTTATAGCAATTATTCCTTTTTCTGCTTTGCCTTAAAAATATATAACGTAGTAAATATTTCAGAAAAATTTTAGTGTCATTTATGCTTAATTTTATAACATTATAGACATGACATTGAAATAAATCGATATTCGGAGGTCAAACTGTTCCAGGAAAAATACTTGCTGCCAGTGGTTTTCAGTTAGTCTCTCAATAAACTTTATGTCCAGCTGTTAATCTAAAATCAATATCCAACTACACTCGGAAAAATAAATTGTCCTAACATTCTAAAAATCTGTTTCCTCCTCTAATTACTACATTTTGTAGGTATATACGAAAATAGTAAGCTCAGCCGTGTCCAAGTTGAGCGTATGCAATTATTCTATATTTCTCTACTACCGCTTAGCACGTTATCTATACATTACGTGCGCTGTTAATACCTCTGATAGATAATTATTTAATTTTCGCTGTCTAATGTCTTTTATGAGTGTTCCTGTCCATTGGGTCTTTTTCCCTTTGTCATACATTCTTCGAATTTTCTCGGATCTCGACACGAGTCTTATTAACTTCGCCTAAAGATAAATGGGAATCGTTCTTGTAATAACTGGCAAGCTCTCGCTGGACGCGGTTCTGAACGCAAATCCTACGCGTACAAACACTATCTTTGTGTTCGTTGGCAAATAGATCCCTCCCTACATTTCTTCACAACTGTTTTGCTCCTATCGATATCCATAAGAAGGTGTTTATTTCTAGCTCTCATAATAAATTCCAGATCATTACCACATCCTGTAGTTACAGTATTCAATGTCAACTTTAGATACAGAACACCCCACAGAGTTGGTCCCAGCACGGTTCATGCGGTACTCCAATTCCACTTTCTTTTAGTTCACCACCATTACGCACTATCTCTTTATCCTTAAAATAACTTTACATTACAGGATATTTTGTTTAAGGAGTATTCGATACTTTTAGCTGAATTTTTCTTATATTGCATTCATTTGTTGCAATCCCGGCATTTAAAAAGAAAATAATTAAAAAAAATACATTTTGCAAATGAAGTTGGAAAGTATGGGGATTAGTAGACAACAGTGTTTTAGAAGTTCACATGTTCAATTTGACTTCTCACTTCCCTATCAAATTATATCTGAACGTGAACAGATTCTTGGCTCGTATTGTGCAACCACGACAGCTTTCTTGAAATTTGTTTTGATTCTACTGTTATTTGTCATCTTCAATTCTTGTACACAGGTGGCCCATAATATTTGTAGTTTAGTAATTTAAGCCTTTTCCTTAAATAGTTTTATTGTCAAAAAGAAATAATCTTAAATTTCATGTTGATTGATTTTTATTGTTTGCCCTCTGTGGCTATGGCCTGCTATTTTTCGTCAATTTTTCTGGTCTCAATTCGATTCTTAGTACCTCAATTTCTTACAAATCTTCTTCCACCCCGTTTTTGTAAATTGGTCTATATATTCTTCTCGCGAAATATGAAACAGCAATGTCTCTATAATTCTCACATGTTTTTATTGCCTTTCCTACATATTGATAGATTTATGTAATATCTAATTAAATCTATCTCCAGGGATTTAGAAACCTTCGAATTAAGAATATCTGCGTCAGTGCATTTATTGTTTTTATTTGTCGAACTTCGTTTAAAATAATTTTTCTTTCTTTGTTTACCTCTGTCATGTTTTTCTCCGAAATAAAATTTGAACAAATTTTCATTTTCTCTAGGGATATCCTCGTAATATTTATTTCGAGTTTTTGCTGTCTAACGGTATTACAGTCTCTTCCACAAGAAAAATGCAAGGGAGCAATTGACTAACTTACAGTATAATCTCCTCCAGTATTAAGAATGGTCTGACACCTACGAGGCATACTTTCAATGAGATTTTCAGTATAACTCGTCGGAAGAGCACGTCATATCTTCCGAATCACCGTTGAAAGCTGCTTCAAATTGTGAACAGGCCTGCCTGCAAGCTGACGCTTCATAATAACCCACACGTTCTCCATTGGGTTTGCGTTTGCAGACTGGGAGGGCCAATCAATGGTGACAATGCCTTTTTCCTCTTTCTAGGCGCGGCATAGGCGGCTCCGATGCTTCGGGCCATTGTCCTCTTGCAAGACCCAATTTTCATTATCGGGCCCAAACATCTTAGCCAACTTTAAAAGGCCACGAATCCAAATTTTGCGTGAAGAGCTCCAAAAAACCAAAGCCGTGCGCTGAGAAGCGTGTCCAGATATTTGTTTTTACAGGGTGTTTGACAGGGTGTTGAACGAAATCGGTGCTACTTCATAACCAGGCACGCATCACCGGAACCAACGCCCAGAAAGTCGCTTTATCCGAGAAGATCACCTTCGTCCAGTCGCGATCTTTGTTGTCGCTAGCCCAGCTCAAGCGTTTCTCGATGTGGGTTATGCTAAGTAGAGGTTTCGAGCTCGTAGGGCGATATAAAAGTGTTTCTTCGTTCAAACGTCACCTGATCGTGCTGAGGCTAACACGAATTCCCTTCTTGGTAAGCTTAACCTTGCCTTCACGCAGGTGCATAATGGGGTGATTCCTGAACAACTGGACAATCACTTTGTCGTGCTTTCTAGACGTTGCTCTCGTTTTACCGCCTTCAGGAAAATCATCAACATTTTTTAACCCTTTATAGCGGTTCACCCACATCTCAACGAACTTCTTTGATTTTTTAATAACTTTACGCAGCAGCATACGACAATTTTGGTCCTTTTCTATGCGTGCACAGGAAGACAGCCTCAAAGCGTTTTTTATACGCGGAACTCATTTTGCCAATCGACGCTCTAAAAACATAGAAATATCTTTCCTTTTGCTAGCAAAAATCTCGCCTTATTTCTTGTGGAACAGACTGTAATTCAAATTGTGTACATTTATTTCTTGTGAGATTTACTTGGCCTGATTGTAGTTTTACAATAGTTTATGCGAATAAATATTGTACTAAAAGAACAGTTTCTTTGCAAGAATAACTAGAACTAATCCTCTTTCATCTACTCTTTTATATATATATATATAAGTTTAGCTTTAAGATTTAAAGTATCAGTATGCGGTGTGGAATTTAGCAAAACCATTACGTCTTATTATTGCTATTTGTAAAATGTTAATTCTTGTTACCCTTCTTAAAGCAACAACACAAAACGCTAGCTTTCAGGCATGAATGTTCATGCATATTATTTGATTAAAGATTACCTGGAAAATTTTCCTAGAATATGCCAATCCATTGCCTTGCAGTAATTTATTGGCACATTCACGCAGATATATTTTTATTTTCTCAGATAATTGTAAGAGGCAGCTTTTAAGATAATTGGTTAGCATTGATAGCGAGTTAGATTTCCGCAATTTAAAAATAACAATAAGAATTGCTTCATTGTAAAGCCAAGACAAATTGCAGGTAGGCACGTTTTGCTCAGTTGTAAGGTAAACCTTTACACTTAGATAATAGTAATGTCATGATAGCTACAAACCCGTTCATATGCAGCAGTTGCATAATGATGGCTAATTATGCACGATACATGTACAAATGATGCAAAAATTCTATAAAAATATCATCTAATTATTTTAAGTTGGCTGCTCTATCAAATTTCTCTGGTAACCACCTATGTACTTATATATTTATATTAATTAAGTCTGTTCTTCACTGTGTAGCGAGCAAGCGTCGTGGAGGGCACGCAACCTCGCGTGACTCAAACATTTCCCACCCCAACGCCGCTGCGCCTTTCGGGCGAGGGTGCGGCGCCGTCACAAACCCGCGTGAACCACCCTTCGTTCGCCTCTGGAGGGTGTGTTTATTGCTACATTATTTTGTACTCGCGCGCCAGGTCAACCTGTCCGACTCAAAAACGCCCTGGTATTGGAGAGAAAGGCTTACCTTAAAACATTAAATTCCTCTGTCGCTTTTATTTATTATTCTTCATAGTGGCGGTAGAAATACGTACATATATGTAATTTCATTAGGTGATTTGTTTAATTCTAGTAGGTAGCAAGAGCGTGACGCATTGCACTTTTTGATTAGCTAATTGGGATGTGTATTGCGACCAAAAAAAATATAGGGTGCCGCATTCGTGCTGCTATCTATTCCACCCTAAAAGCATTGATCTTGTTACGAATTGGATACAAAAATAGCTGGTACAAAATTTTTCCAATCTACATTGGCGCCACTCCTAATGCGAATTTACCAAAGCGCACTACTATTATTGTTTACTTTGTATGGAGGTATTTGTTACGACATGGTCAACACAGCTGTTTTTATGATAGCCGAGGTACACTAGTGCCTGATGTTAATCTGCTGCCTTGTATATAAGTCCTAAAGGAACTGCTGCTCTGGTAAATTTTTATATATTTGGGCAAAAGGCAATTTTTGCTGGATATCCTTAAACTATTCTCGAAGACTTTGTAACTTGCAAGTCGTACCTTATGAAGAGCACTTTCGACTTTTAAAAGAACACAAGTTAAATCTGTTAATTATTTGTCTTTTATGGTGGAATTCTATACATACATTTATAAACATAGATCATAAATATAGATTGCAGCAACATGAAGAATATTCCATTTTCGTGTTAAAAAAAAAACATCCTTAACAAATGTTGACCCCACCTTAAACTATGATCCCATAAGATAGTCTACTATGAACCTTGGCATAATAGTACGGTAGTATTTCAAGCAATACCTATAAATTGAAGGCAGAGAAAAGAAGTATTATTTAGTTTTGCATTTGAACATATTCGATTGCCTTCTTATATTGTTTTATTCATATTTTTATGTTTAACCCCCTTAATAGCTATTCATATCTCATTCATACTCGAATGAATATACAGTGCGGTTTTTAGAACACCGTACATAGGCTCTATGTTCGATTTTATTTGGCGCATGTCAACCCATGGGCAGCTATGCAACCAACATTACTCCTATTGCAAACATGCGTTGGCGAACGCGGCCATACGCCATACATAGTAACCTCGTGGATACTACTGACAGGCTGTGTTTTGTAATTACGCTTATTGTTCGAGTGCTATTTACTCGAGCGAGCTTTGGAACTGTTAAACCTGCTCGAACAAATGTCATTTAAAAAACGACTTGTACACACTTCTTGTTATTTGTCAGTTCAGTCTACTACCTAATAAACATAACCTCGTAAATAAATCAAATGCATGTTTGCAATAGGAGTAATGTTGGTTGCATAACTACCCATGCGTTGACATGGGACAAATAAAATCGAACATAGGGCTATGTACGGTGTTATAAAAACCTCACTGTATGTATATATATATATATATATGAAATAAAATCACTTAATTGTTCGTGTGCAAACTTTATTTTATAATATTACAGAACTACATGTTTCGGCCTCTTAGGGCCATCCTCAGGCTCATAAACGTCGAAGGTGTAAATATACGATAAGGAATGTCAATTATAGAGTATGGTATGATAATAACAATGATCAAGGGTTTTTCAATTGGGGCGGGTCGATGTTGGCAGCCTCTGACGGCCATGTTGCTTTGGTGGCGTCTGTCTATTCCGTTGTTTATTATTCAGTCAGCGATGCAAATCACCATGGCAAGTTACACGATTAAGCAGCACGTCCGAATGATAAAACTTTATTACCAAAATCAGTGTTCGTTAGTGCGAACTTTGCACCCACTTTACGGCAGACGTGGTGGCCCTTCAAAGTCGACTCTCCAATGTTTGATGGACAAATTCGAGATAATCGGTTCGGTAAACAAACAGTTAATATCCATATGTCAAATTTCTTTGACATATGGATCGGCCAGATCGGACGAGAACATCGCCGCGGTCTGTGAACGTGTGCAGGAAAACCCAATGCAGTCTATTCCTTGTCTTTCACAAGAACTTGGCCTTTCGCAGGCTTCAACTTGGCGATTTTTGCGTCGGGACTTGGGCTTGTTCCCGTACAAGATCCAACTGACCCAGCAGCTCAAAACTAATGACCATAGACAACGGCATTTGTTCGCTGACTGAGCTTCGGAGCGTTTGGAAGAGGACCCCAATTTTTTGATGAATGGCTGTGTTAACAAGCACAATTGCCGGGATGACACCAATCCACAGGAAGTTCACCAGGTGGCAATGCATCCACAAAAAGTTATTGTTTGGTGTGGATTTTGGGTCGGCGACGGCATTGGGCCGTACTTTTTTGTGGAAACAGCGTTGGTGAGGCCATCACCGTAAACGGCGAGCGCTACAGAACAATGACAACCGATTTCTTTTGTCCCAAATTGAACGATATGGTCGTAAACGACATGGTGTTCCACCAGGACGGCGCTACGTGCCACACAGCGGACGCCACGATGGACATTCTGCATGAGCGATTTAAGGGTATGGTTATCTCTCGCAGAGGTGACGTGGATTAGGGTTTCCAGAAGTCGTAGATTTATACAAATAAGCCGCAGTAAGACTTGCTTATTTAATCAGATCATTCTTAATTGTTTCTCGTTGCAAACTGTCAACTGCATATTAACTGCATCTATAGTCACCATTTAATCAAATATATTTGATGGCATCCTGTTTACAGTACCCAAAGTTATTGAGAGCTCTTAATATGGTGCAATTACGTTTTCAAATGGACATTAGAATACTTAATACATTATAGTAGCTGAACAAAAAACATGGTTTTTCGAACAATCGATCAACTGACACAGCAATACTTTATTTTAAATAACGGTTTTGTTGACATTTGGATTGGCTGAGAAGACTGGGATCTTCATAGTCTCCACAAGCAAATCTTTTTTACTAGGTTTAATGGATGTTGTTCATAATTGGTTTCCGCCATATCTCAGTGACCGATAACCGGCAGTGGAAGTACGAAATCCTTGATTATCTCATCGACTAATTACAAAGGGTTTTGCCAAGGCTCTGTTCTTGGTCCTTTTTCTATTATTTTGATTTAAATTCAATTCAATGACATAGTAAGTGCATATGAAGACAAAAACTCGGTCCTCTTTGTAGATGATGTGTCACATGTATATGCTGAGAGAAGCAGACGATATGATCCCTGATCAGAGTAATTTAATTACTAATTGGCGCAAAGTATTTTCGAGAACTCAACGAACATCGTTATTTACTAACAAAATTCAAATACATCATTCAATCATTGGTGGTCACATCGAGTATGATTTTTGTGATATTCAGAGTTTTCTTGGTATATTACTATGCATACTTTCATTCAAAAGTGTACTGCAGTAATCTCTTATTGGGGTGCTTTCTCAGATATTGAATTGGTATTTCACATATAGATCTGTGTAAGATATATAAATAGAAATAAAAGACTTCAATTTAAATAAAAATATATTATATATAAACAGCAATTAACTCAAAACTCACTAAAGGTTATGCCTGTAGAAATTAATATTAGGAGAGAGAAATGGTGTATAAACACATTTTCCTAGAATAAATAATTACATAGAAATTCTACTAATTTTTGAATATTTTCAAAGAGTGTTTGTCTATTCATTCGTACCGCGTCTTCATAGTCTCTAATTTGATTACAATTTAATAAAAATTAAGCTTTTTTGATTTAAAAAATTCAGGAAATTAAATATTTTCGTGCCATAGTAGGTGTAAATATGCGGTAACTGTTTTCAGTCTAATGCCCTGTCCAATATGTGGATTTACCATTAGTTAAACATTATAACTTCCTGCACAAGGTTGTTATTTTTTTTTCATTCTTTTATTCAATATCTTCTTCTTGCCTAACGTCACTTGAATAATTTTGTCTATATTATCATACGTATACATACATATATTTTGCATCTGTTTCTTTCTTGTAGTAATTTATGCTTCCCAATTTTTTAAAATCCACAAAGGTTGGCTTATTAATAGTGTTTTGTTAGAAATTGAAAATATTTTTAAATGTAATTGATTACGCTTTTTAGAAGGTCTGGCGTCATAGGTAACAATAACTCAAAGAATTATGGTGTGGATGTTTAGATTTTATCGACTTCTTTTTAAGATTATGGCTGCCTATATTTTCCGTTTTTTATTGCTTTGAAGGGAAATATATTGGAATTAGAAGAGAATACTTACCAGATTGTTGTACCTTTCTTCTTTTCAAAACTACTATTGCGCACCATATTTGTAAACCTCGTTTCTTAAGTGTTGTTGTAATGTTACGTTACTTTTCTCATACTCCCCTATCATCTATACTTTCACGTCCATAATATAGCGTGCTTTATTACATGTCATTTTACGGTGGCAGAAATTTCATTAGACCAAGTATTTTTATTACTGCTAGGTTAATTACTAGGGTTGTATATTTCACGCATATAAATGATATATTGCTACTAGTACTGCAGTTGAATTGGTTTGACGTGTAATTGTTGTTTTAGTGTGTCAAAATTTAAGGTGACTATATTTCCCGTTCTATAAGATATTCATACATATATGACAAACAAAATGTGAAGGTTGTTATGTGTTTTTTAAGCATACAGCGTGCATAGTTCCAGTGTGAATTTTCGTACTTGCTATACAATAGCACTAATACGAAATTGGGCCGCATATATTAGTTACTGAATAGAAAATTCATAACATAGAGTAGATTGTGAGATTTACTTGGTAATGACATTATTAATGTCGTGTATAGTAATATTATAAATTCTATGTTATGAATTAAGTTTTACGGTTATAGTTATGCTAATATTTTTTATAAACATTTTTTTCAATTTTCGTTACATACTTATCGCTTAATTGTTATGTCCCCGCCGTTAGTGAGTAGGATAACAGAATATTTCAATTTAAAATATCGGTAATTTTGTTTAGAAACGATTAACTTCTATTTTTGTTTAGGTACATATAATATATATCAGTGAATACATTGACCAAATGCGTATAAAGAAATTTAAACTTAATGGTAGATTTAGTGAAAAATTACATTATTTTATATAGTTCTATTTATGTTAGAACTAGATAAAACAAACATTTTAAACGAGTTTATAGTGATGGTCCGTAAAATTATTTTTCGGAGTGATTTTCCACTCTTAAATTAATTAGATATTTCCTGTACGTAGTAATAAATACAAGCTATTGTATTATTTCATCTGAATTTATTAAATTTTTTTATATTTATTTAATCAATAACAATAAATTTGATATATTACAGGAATTGAAAGTATATGTACTCTAAATATACATTGTAACCAAAGAATTAAGATGGAATTTTCGTCGTCATTTTTTGCAGTGTACGTACAATTTGTACAAAATTGTGGAACAACAATTCTTGAACAACGTAATTAAATCCTTCATTATCACAGGTCTTTTCCTTAACGTTCCACAATAACGAATCTGCTCTTGTGCGTCGTCCCATTCATTCATTGAGATGAAAATAGATATCTAGACTTATTAGCTAGCTAAGTAGCTAATTATGGTAATTTGATGTGAGATATTTTGATTGTCAAAAGGTGTTCAGTACAGTTTCATGACTAAGGCTACTAAGGCTTATTCATACTAGAACTTCAAAGAGTAAAACGATATCTGTTGGGATAAATTGCTCATATCTTATGGAATCGCATATTTGTAATGAAGTTCCATAGGGCTCTGTACTTTGGCCTGCGTCGAATCCGCTGAGGCATATCATCAGAACGAACAAAAATATCGGTATATGAAACAAATTATGTATGAAGGACCTCAATACTAATAGAAAAACAAGAGTGGAGGTTGTAAGCTGCAGAAATTAATTAATTCCATTTTACATCAGAATTAAATATCACAAAAAAATTTAAGCAATGAAAAGAAATCGAGATGTGGAATGAATATAAAGAAAGAACTGGAAGTAAAATTGGCAATGTAAATATTGTAAAAGAACAAATTAGGATGATTTGGACACCTAGTAAGGATGCATAAAGGCAACCGGATGAAAAGGATTTAGGAGAAGAGGCCTCCAGGAGGAAGGAACAAGTAAGAGATTTCAAAGCAGAGATAGAATAATACTATCGCATAAAGGTTAAGTACTACTATTTGGGTATAAACGTGACGACCAAATTATAGCTTTGGATTGGTACAGTAAACTTACCTTTTCGGGGGTATATTTGAATTTAATAGACACTTTTTAATCCTTATTGGTTATCTTGATGGTTGCTTACTTCATCTTCCTCATTTTATCATCTTTTTTGGCCCCAAGCCGGCTTTATTACCTTGGATTTCCAAAATCCAACGGACGATTGAAACAGTCGAGATAATACCAACTCATATTCTTCTAACCCATCGTGCAGAATTCACATTATGAGTTATTTGAATTTTTATTCAAATTAATACTGTAACATCTGGGTGGTAGTCCAGTGGCTTGTACACTTGGCTATCAGTCGTGAGGTCCAGGGTTCAAATCTTACTCTGATCAATTACGATAACTGGTCTTTACCGAGGTCGTAATATGATTAGGAGGGAGATATGGCAATGCGGTGGTTCGTGATAAGCACTTGCTGCTTAGGCTTTATCAACCCTCTTAAAAAAAGGACAAAACTGCTCTCCTTGATAGAGTATTATTAGACTTTTTAATCATGAATATCATCGTAAGAATTTGGCGATTCTTTTCAACCTATTCATCCACAGTGGTTATTCCTTCAAGATGGTTAACCGCATTTTATAGAATGGGAATCTCACGATCGAATCATGTGACCAACGATTGGACACTGGTTTTAATAACCGGGTGATTCACCACATCAAATTTTCACTTATACCTGGTGTTCAAATACAAGCTTGTTCAAAGTTCTGTTTGAGTCTTTATACTTTGAATTCTACTAATAAACTTTAACAGTGATTTTAGTTTTGCATTAGTATTTTTGACCGTTTAGCAAAATAGTGCTTAACCTCAACGTAGTCCGATCATGTACATATGATAAACACTGGAACTCAGTGCAGACGATGCCTAGAACCAGGAAGAAATGGAGGAAATTTGTTCAGGAGAAGACTTCGACAGCACGTTGTCGCAAACCTAATATTGTACTACCATCTCTTCGATTAAAAATCTAAGAGAAATTATTGCCAAGTGTAAGTAGTAGGTACTACGTTGAAGTCTGCAGCTATCCGAAGCTCTAAACTTAAAATCTTTTCTGAATTCTAGAATATCTAGAAATATAGATGTTACATCAGATAAGCAATCCATACTTCAGTTTAGGACGAACCAAAGTAAAATTTTCATATTCAACTGATTACTCAAAATAATGCTTTTCGCTCTATCGTTTAAAACTATTGAACCTAATTTAGTATCTACTATTAAAATTGCATAATCACAAATTTCGAAAGATCAGAGGAAATACATTTCCGAATAATACATATCAGACGTACACGTCGTCAAGTGAAAAAATTAATTAACAAAGGTGTTAGATATAGTTATAGAGAAAGTGAGCGTGTACTGATTTGTTCTAAAAAGGCTCACAGGAAACTTCGGCAAATCAGTACGCAGAGCAGCAGATGTGATGCAATTAGTATTTGTTTGATCTGTTTAAAGAATGCGTTTTACTTTCGATTCATTTTTTACCACACCATTTTAATCACTCACATCGTTTTCTCGACGTTACATTCATTACGTCTGCATTATATCGGCGCGGCCGTTCTACTGCTGAAATTGAATTTCTTTCCATCTATGAAATCCGTCAGCCGTTACTGGTATTATAGAATAAATTCTATTTCGGTAACATATTGGACATGCCTTTCCTTCTACGGTTATAACAGACAGAAAAGCGCATATGGATATATATTTTTAATTCACGTAAGAAGTAAGATCTTTGAAATTAGTTTAAAACTAAGTGCCTATTTTACATTACAATGCTTAAAATATTACCTTCTGGACAGATGAAATATTTTTGACAGTTTTATTAGGTATACTAAATTGGACACAGACAATGTCTAATTCAAAATTGTGTTTCGCATACATACATCAAATATTGGGGGCGTTTACTTTGCGTTATCCATACTTTTTTGTGTTAGTATAATCCATATATTTATACCAATTGCTTCGTGGCGTCACGTTTCGTAGATTTATCTGTTGTGTAATATCCTATCGTAACAACATTTTGATGACACTGCAGGGGGAAAAATGCCTGATTTTTTCCAACTTCAACATATGCGCGTATTCACTAAGCTGTAGGGATTCTAAAACTTATTTTTTTCCTACGAACACTCAGCGCCATTAAATGAAATGTGGGCAGATAGAGCAGCTTAACGTTGCATGACACGATATGACTGCCTCTTTTTCTTATATAGGCTAGGCTAGGGGTCTGTGACGATAGTGGAGCAATTAAATATAGTTGATATTGTGCGGAACAAACTAATGTGAGTGTCGCTTGTGCGTTGATTCGAGCGTGTTGGCCATCTGCGTTAGAAATTCATGTATCACACACGAGGGATTATTATGTGGAATTTGTTGTGATGTTATTAATCATACATTTAGGCGGGCATAGAGCCACCACACCAGTCAGACGATATTTTATTATGACTGGAAATTGCCGGCGAACGTTTTTGTATTTCGAATAACACGTGTAAGTGTATATTGTCCAGACGTTACGAGACAGAAATTTGATAATGCTGCAGTTTATTTCTTTTAGCATTCGTCTCGGTCTGCAGCGCCTACGCAGCATTTTGCGAGTAGTTGGATATGTTTTTGATTAATGTGTATTTTCATTGAAACAATTGGAGACAGAAATTTCTACTAGTCATTACAATATTCAAGGTTAAACGAAACTTAACGCGCTTATCAAAGAAATTTCATTGAGTTTATGCGCATTGCTTATGTACTCATAGCTATAACAATGGGTTTAAAGCGAAATCTATATAAATAACCACGTCTGTTTTTGCTAGTATGCGTAGTTTTATTTTGGTTTTTTTTTTTCATTTTTTGTATACGTTAATCGTTCTTTTGTCGAATAGCCTTTTTGAAGCACTTTCGATCGGGCATGTGGTCTGTGGATATCAAAATATAATATCTTAATATGATTTTCTTGAAAAGTAAAATTTTATGCACAAGCAATGCAATGCGGTCAAACTATCGTCTTTGTGTTTTCTAAAGAATTTTTGCAGCATCCTCTTATATGTTTCATGCACAACCTAGATGTCCA
Organism: Cetonia aurata; assembly: GCA_949128085.1. Classification (NCBI taxonomy): domain Eukaryota; kingdom Metazoa; phylum Arthropoda; class Insecta; order Coleoptera; family Scarabaeidae; genus Cetonia; species Cetonia aurata. The sequence continues at coordinate 50,119,084 of OX421884.1, read as the reverse complement.
AATTTTGAAAAAAAAATTGCCATACCCGCAGTTCTCTTTTACTTGGTTGTGGTCCTGGTGCAACCTCATTTCGATGCCTGAAAGTCTCAGCGCGCACTTACTTTTAAGTGTTTATTAACGACTCCTCTTAGCATATTTTGTGCACTAATTCCATATCATCTATATTTATTTATTTTTGGAAGCAGTACATGTCTTGGTTAATTCCTCTTCTAGGCTATTTATTGCCTTTTTATGTATATCAATATTATACAATGGGATCATCCAATCAAGAACTTGCACTCCACTGTTTGTGCTATTATGTACGATGATCATTCCGGGTTTTTTTGGTCACCACTTCCTTTACCGGTATGGTGCAGGACAAGCACATTTTTCCTTTTTTAGCTCGATATGACACTGTGGTCATATCGTCGTTAAATGGAAACACGAACATATGTTCTTCATTTAATTTGCATTTGTTTTGCTTTTCTTCTATTCGCTCTAATTGTACCACATGTACAGTGCTCTCTAGTAGTTTTTTTCACAATGGCATATCCTGTGAACCAACAGTCTATAGTTGCATTTCTTCCTGATTTTTAAATGTGGAACCATTCCTTCAGTTACTGCATTAGTAGAGTTGTTTTGTATGCGCGATGTGTTGAATACCGGCAGAGTTCGATGTTCGGGTAGAATGTTTTCACGCCATCAAGAGAGAAAACTTTTAGCCCATGTTTGCTATAGACAAGTAGCATTTTATCCACTCTTACGATAATTTGTTTTACAATTTTCATTCAACTTATCAAAAATGACTCCTCATCAAAGCGGTTACACTTCAATAAACATTCAAACTCCGTTTTGCCATTCTAGCGAGAAATATCTCATAATCCACATCATCTAACAACCAATATTCTTCCAGAAGAAAATATAGCGAACCAATAATCGGATAATCTACAGCATCAATAAGGTCTACATTTAGTCTTATTTTCATATTTAGCAGACATATTTTCCATATATAAATTAGTGTTTTCCGTTGTAATATCAATGTAGTTTTCAAGCATGTGCACCCAGCATGCGCTCTGCGTTGTGAGTTCTAATATAGAAATATTGAAGAATGTTTCCCCATTAGTTTTGTTTTTAGTACAGAAGATGCGAGCATCTGCCATGAATATTGTCTTCATTTTCACCATCTTTATTTTTACTTATAATATCATCATTTTCATTTATTATTTTTCTACTTGGTATTTGACTCATGATCTGGATCCGCGATAAATCATTACCAGATTTTTCCATTTCACTGTTGATGATCCAAACTTCTTCATACAATACAGTAGCCTTTTCCCTTAATCCTCATATGGTTTCATATCGCATTACTGACCAATGTTTGGTCGAATTGAAGCTAAAGATTCCTTAAAATTCGCAAAGATTTGTTTAATGTTTTACTTTCTATGTCATATATCTAATGTTCATGAGGTCTTTTTTCTCGCTTGTGTTATTTTAGCAATGAAAGGTCATAATCTTCAAGAAAAGGGCATATATTAAAGTACGTAACATACAATAATTCACGATATGCTTAAATAATTAAAAATGCCTAAAATGTTTACTACATTGTTTGGCACTTGATTTTTTAATGAGATAACAGCATTATTAACACTTTATAAATTGGTAAGCAAACAACTAACAATAGATCATGTCCGGATTCTAAGACGTTTAAAATATATTTACAAGAATGTGTGTGCTGTATTCATTGCTTGCGCCTGGAATTCGCAACACCTTTTTCATATTCTGTAGAAATCACATCGAAAAATATTAAATTCTCCTTCATCGCGAAATACTAGCATGTCTTAGGGAGTACTCCCGCGGATACATTTGTTTGCTGTCTGGAATCCCTTTATAATGATTCTAATCCGCTGAATGTTGCATTGGTTGAAGTGTCAGCCTGGTGAATAATGGTTTTCTCGTTGAGAATTTAACGGAAGTAAGAAAACCACCATATTTTATATATATCAGAGGAAGTAGTGATATCGTAGGATGTACTAGCCCGCCAGCCGAATTGTGAGTCAGTCCATAAAAAGGAAAAATTATATTTTGTTTATATCTTGTGCAAAAATACACACAAATTCTTGTTTGTCAAACTTTGCCTCATTTGCATGCTGATTTGTGGTTACTTTTTATCAAATAATTTTTTTACACGTTGCAATGTTAATGATCAAATAATATTAGTATTATGTAAAGGTAACCTTCAGTGTTTAGTTTGAAAACGAAGTAAGCTTTAATACAAATTTGATGGAAAATAAGAATTGAAAGTAGAAGTAGAATCATTAGAATTATTCTAGTAATCATTATTCTCGTTGTAGCCTTCATTCTTCTTTCTCAGTTACACAAATATTAATTTGAGTTGTAACTCTTCTAACCGAAAGAGGTTTGGACACTTTCGAAGTTTAAATTTTTTTATATTAAATTGGACCTTTTCATGAATTGCTTGCATCTATCATTGTTTAAACAACGGAAAAGGTTCTAAAATAAATTTTTGAGAATACTGAATCAACTACAACAAAAAAAAATTGGCATTAAACTTCAAAAGATGCCTATTTTCTGACTAAAACACGAAAATGTTAAAGATTGCGATGCCTTACAAATTGTTTCTAAGGAGTTGAAGAGATTGTCGATATTCCGAAGGATTCAATAGGGAACAGAAAACCGCTTCTGCTGGAAAGCCGTATTTCATGCATTCTTGTTCTTTTGTTTCTCAAAACCAAATAAACGATTCAAGTTTGATGGACGTATACAATAAATGAGTACTAGAGCAACACATTCACGATTTTTTAGGCACCTTAAAGTTGAAACACAACATATTAATTTATTCAGCAAGTTGAATCAGTACTTTGACTCACATCATTATATCTTAAAGTAAGACAGAAGAATACGCTAAATTCCAGCCATCAGATCTTGAAAAGTTGGCCTCGATAGTAATTTTTGGTACTGGCGCATACATTTTTTTGTTCTAATTAACTTCCGCTTTTGTGAAACATGTAGTAAATACTTTGCTGAAGAAAATGAAACAATCAAAATAGAAATGTATTGAATAGGAGTCGAGCAAAACTTGATTTCAAGGTTCAAACCTCTCTTACTTCCCAGAAAACTATTTAATCTTTTACTTATCTCCAGTATTGAAAAATGAAATTCTTTCGCCATAAAAATAAAATCTATTTTATTAATTATTGCTATTCAACCACAATTTTGTCAAAGATTTCCACATTCTTCAAATATACTTCTTTCTAGTTGCTTTCTCTGGATAATGGTTACAGTAATCTCAATTAATCTTCTATCTGTAACGATTTACGCTATCAATTTTTCATATGTGATGTGAGGAGGGCAATTGGAATATACGGATGCATAGATTTCCTTAGTTTTTGCATGTAATAATTGCCTTGCACTAAATAAATGTTCCTGTTATGCGTTTAGCGATGCATGATGTGCATTATTACGGTCAGTGTATGTGCAGTATTTGTTAAGTGAAAGTGCTTTTTCATCTATACGTTGCTTCCCAAGCTGGAATCTAAGCCGGATGAATTAGTAGTTGCATTTTCTCTATAGTTAGTATGAAACATCTTTTTGATGTTCTACGTAATCTTATGCAATTAAGCACCAGCGTGTGGCAAGAACTTTTGATGTATAAACTCGCAATAGTATTTAATTGATTGACATTAAGCAAGTTATTCTTGTTGCATTACAATTTTTTGTTTATTCAAGCAGATTTATATGTATTTTAATGTTATTTTTCAGTCCTATTAAAATATTTCCTTCTTGGTTAATTAGCAATGCTGTTGGAATTAGATTGTATTTCAAGAAGTTTATTTAGTTTAATTGCCCCTTTTAGAAATGCAGAAAAGCAATTCTTCACATTGAATTAATTTAATGTTCGATTGTGCCTATATCTGTTTCAAATCAATTTGAGCGTGTGAAAACGTACGTATTCATGTGTTAATGTCCTATTTAAAATAAGAAAGAGTAGGAGATATTTAAGTAAATCGTGTTTTAACTCTAGTTTTACATATAACCGCTTTGTACATAATTGCTCATATATTGTCAACGTAATTTACAATATTAATAACACCTTTTTGTTTATACTGCCGATTTCTCTAGCCGCAAATCTTGGTTACGTTATGCGGTATAACTTACGTCAAAATAGTAACACGCTTTGCTTTCATATTTGCTATGATTGTGTTGTTTCTCTTTTGCGAAGGAACTACGATTCGCGGAGTACCATCGTTTCGACGCTGCAATGACGTCGTTATTTTGTGACTCCGGGCAGCCGGAGCCCTTCGCTGATTATACACCTGGCGCGATCGCCCAAATTGGCAGTTAGCAAATTCAATCTGTTTCCATAATGACAACGAGAATGCAATATACACGTGCACTACGGTGATTATTAGAACGTACTTTGAAATCCGCATTGCACCTATGGAAACGATGTGTTGGAGCCCCGAAGGCGGAAGGCGTTCGCCGCTCGATCCTCACGTACCGAAACATTAACGCTCCACTTTTAATTCTAAATTACAAGCTTGCTCGCTCACCGATCAATTTGTTGTGGGAAATTGATTAGAGCGTGCCTATTCCGTAATCGAAAAGGTTATTCAAGTTCTGGAAAAATGAAGGATAAGTTAGCAATTCATAAACGTAATACATGTGTTGCAGATAAATGCGAAACATTACGTCTTGATTTTATAATATTTGATGGAATTAAATTATATATTTTATATTAATCATTATAAAAACTTTAAGTAGCATACAATTTATTGTAATCGATTTAATATCGCGTCTATTCACATTGTTACTCTTGCTGTAGCTTAATAATTTATGTTTACCGCTCATTATTTTAGTGTACTTTATTCGTTTGATTGCTAAAACAATATTTCATATTGTGAGTGACTTATATCTTTTAAATTGTGGTTATACTTAGCGTTCTATTTCTTAACTTGTGTCTTAGAATTTTGGCACCCTTTTAAGGATTTCATAAACAGGTACTGACTAATTTTTAATTATATAGTAGTTGCCTCATTGTCTGAATTTGTCATACCTAACGCAGTTATATGGTCGGCCAAATTAGCAACACTTAAGTATTGTGTTCTTCAAATTTGAAAAGTTGTTAACTAACACTGAATATCCTGTGATGGGTGGAGACTGTGGCTTGAAAACTATAACAAAAATCCAAAAAAAGGTGAAAAAATCCCTTACCACAAAAAATAAAGATAGAAATCTAAATACGTATTTCGGCAACTAAGTTGCCATCTTCAGTAGAAAAACAAGTGAAGAGCAGTGTTAAACGTAGTGTTTTCGGCTAAGGTAAACCTTGGAAGATATGCTCTTCACCAAATCACTAGTGGAATAACACCTATGGGGTGTTATAGAGTAAGTTATAGAGCTAGCTGCAGGGAAATATTCAAGCAGCATCAGGTGCTCACTATTCCGGCCGCTTCTATACTTGCCACCTTAGTACATGTCCATCGGACCCGGCACTTGCGTACCACCCATTCGGATGTGCATAACTACCCCATAAGGCACAATATCAACCTAAAACTTCAGCACCACCGTGTAATGAGAAGTAGGACTGGGGCAAATTACTGGGGTCCAAAAATGTACAATCGACTACCACCACACCTAACAAAACTACACGAAATAGCCTTTTCCAAACAACTACGAAAAATTTTATTATAAAATTCATTTTTTCTATATAGGAATTTTTGAATTATAACTTTTGTAGAACCGCACTTTAATACTTTAATACTTTCATACAGGCAATACATTAAATTGGCGCCTCATACATTGATCGCCATGTTTGTTTTATTGTTTGTGTTATTTTTTGTGTTTTATTGTTTTAGATTGTGTCACGGATCATATTAATTATTATATATAAAAGTATTGTACTAATACTAATTTACTTTTACTTTGACGATATAATATGAGTTATATTACAAATAAATAAATCAATCAATCAATCTTGTGAGTAAAATTCCTTCATCATCGAACGAAAACGCATATGTCACTTGATGAATAAATGTCTCTGATCTGGATTTGATGTAATCCCTTCTGTACCAGGAATAAAGAATTATTTGGTTGTGGATTGAGTAACACTTCATAGAGTCTACAACAATCTGACACCATTTTATCAGATTCTGCGATTTACAGTTCGTGACTTTCCTTTCTTAGATGAATCACCCAGTGTATTTCGGTATTACATGAATTTATTCTTTACTTTTTGTTCACACTATAACATTACACTGCTCCGATATTTCTGTTATGGCGACTGCATGACCCGATTATTTATTATCTCAGCTATATCTATCCCTAGAAGAATAATTGTTGGGGTTAGGTTTGACAGCCAGCCATAAAATACAATCTCCAACTACTACGTTTATAAATCGCCCAGGACCGAGTGCAGAAAGTTTGAAATTTCGCCGAGGTAATTCAGTACGTTATGGAGAATATAATCAAAGTAACTTTTCATTGTATTTCTATCTAGAACTAACACGTATGTACTTAATAGAATCATTCATCAACACCTGCATTTACGAGAGAATGCTTATTTTGTGGCGGATTTTCATTTTCTTACGGATTTAAATATCTATACTATCAGAATATTTATTACGCTATTCCTTTTTGCTTGTTTGCCAGTTGTATGATCTGGATACGAAGTCGCTTGCAGTTTTTTTTTTTTTATAAACAGAAAGAACAAATGTATATATTTAGATATTGATCTTGGTAGAATGCTTTTTACTATATTAAAAAGCGCTCTGTAAAATTATATGTCTTATTTCGTATGCATAAATACTGTTACCTACAGAATTCGAGTCATTTTTATGCTAACGTGCACATTATTACCTGTACTCGTAGTGGGGTGTTTATAATTAATGCTCCTTTGTTTAAAATTTTTATTTGACTTAAGTTTCCGAATCCGTTTAAAATCCACAGACTGTAGCCGAGTTTTCAATTTGCATATGCATTGTTCAGAAAAGGCTGTTGTATGGGAACTCCAGATAATGGGGAGTCGCTTTGTTACCGGCATTATGCGGTGCCAACTAACAATAAACGTCAAAGCAACGCGCGTTATCGCGTAAAGGACTTTTGAACTTGGCCGATTTCGGTGCGTTAGATGAACTGTGCGCGCGACCATACTCCTTCGGTCTTTTCTTTCCAGAAGCGAACGGTGAAAGCTCTTGGGGTACGCCTACAAGTGAATCAAACTTTGCCATCACTGTAGCTTTGTTACGTACGGTACAGCACATATTCGCGTCGCTCCATTTTAAATTGTTCAAAAGTTTTCGACGAAAAATGTTATATCAGCTGGTCCGCAAGGGACTAAAGGACAGACCCAAACTAAATTATTCCCGACGAAGGTTATTGTTGATTCATCCCGTGATACTATCTGCGCAAGGGTTTTTGTCTTGGGGGATACGGTTTTAGTATGAGAAGCTGTTTACATTCAGCACTACAAACTTACCCATCTCAATTTGATTTCAGAGGAACGTGGTTTCGTTCTTATTATCTTCAATAACTCACTTTAGATACCGAGACAAAAATACTTCTTTCATCTTCAAATTGTTATTTACTTTATATCTACTTTTTTTTCTACTTTAATATTTTTTGCCCTGAATTTAGTTATCTTCCCACGACATTGTGGCAAGCATGATCGATTTTCATAATGTATATTTATATGCGATGCGGTATAAGAACATGCACTACCGTCTAGGGAAGTGTGGCCATGTAAAATCTACAAGTAGCAGTGACGGGGTTTTGTTTCTGAATTAGAAATGAAAAAAACCAAAGCAAATTAAATAAATACAGTAACATAAAATACTTGTGTTTCGGTTTGTTCTTTCTCTAATCTTTAGATATTGAAACATACACTCTACGTTTAATTCACACATGATACACTCATATATATGTATGTCAAAAAATACATACATAAATAGATATTTTGAAATATTTAGCTTAAAGCGGCAATGCAGGCACAGATGTAGTGTGAACAATGCATGCATTGTCAGTCCAGCTACATAACTCGTGTAAAACGAGTGTAGACGATTGCGTATGTAGTGATTCCAGAACCGGTTTGCTATGAGGTAATATAAAAGCATCAAAGAAAAAATGCCTGAACACAACTAACTAAATTTTACCACCTTTCGCTGTGGTCATCTCGTGGGCTGATAGTTTGGCTAGTGCCACCTAGAGGGTGCATGTCTAAACTCTTGACTTCCTAGTGGGCGAATGCAGATGTAGCTTGAGATGCGATAGCGATGAAAGTGAGTTTATATTAAGGGTGACGCTGATGACGTCTGGTAGACTGAAACTTGAGGTGTTCCCCTTTCATTGCCTTTGTATTTATTGCGATTCCAATAATAAGCCATGAGCCCTTGCATTGTGGCATTTTTCAGAGAGGTACGAATAAAACAGTATTTCATCCAACTGTTGTGGTGTCAGGAGTATTGAAAGTAACAAATTTGTTAGTTGATTCAAACAAACGTATTGCTTTCAGTCTTACTACATTTTGTTTTTGATATTTGAAGCTCTTCAACCCTTAAGTCAATGCAGTTAGTGTTTTTCATGTAATATCCAGTGTAATTTCAAAGTTAATTATTTTTAACTGAAAACAATTTTTTCCATTCAAAGGTATGAACATTACATGAAATTCAACAAAATATTCTGTTTGCAATATATCGCTTTGAGTGGACATTATTGCACGAAAAAAAGATGTTCTTGATTGAAGAACTGAATGCTTTGCCATTATTCAAAAGAATTATTTCTTTGATTTAAAGAAACCTTTTTCGTTCACCAAATTCCAGACCTTTTCTTCGTGATGATGTATTTTTAATTCAATGCCATTTGCCATATTTATGATTTCCCACTATAAGTCTTCCTTATTGTAAATATCAAATATATTGCGATTTAATTTGCTACATTGTTCTCTGTATGAGAGAAACGATCAATAAAAAAACGTTAAAACTGCATGCAACTCCCAGAATTCTTCAAATCTGGTATTAAATTCATCCAATATGAACTCAAAATGTTCGGCAAACTGCATTTCAATCGAAATATTTTTCTTTTATCATTCAGAGCACGAATTTAGTTTTAAATGCATTTACCCCAGTTATCATCGAAGCAATATGATTTCTACCCTGTAGATTTAAGTTTAATTCCTTCAATTTTAGGGTCAAATCAGTTAGAAAGCCAAGCTTAATTAACCAAGATTTTTGCTTTAATTCTGAACAAATTTCATTCCTCTATAATAGAAATTCTTTCACTTGTAGTAATAAATTTAAAAACCGCTCAAGAATCTTTTCTTTATTGATGAGCTGACTTCTGTGTGTGAAAGGTCCTGAAATTCAGTCTACTTGTAGAAATAATTTCAACAACCTGTGCTGCCCAGCGGCTGTCTCTATTGAGTTTATAACTTTTGTTACTGTTTGTATGATACCTTGAAAAGGAATTATTTTTCAACATAACAGTTCTTTGTGAATAATATAATGAAAAGATGGAAATTTTGGAAACATAGGATTTTTCTTACACAGCGCAATGAAACCATCATTCCTTCCTTTCATTGCGGTATTTGTCTGTAGTAACTGCGGACAATTTTTCTAAAGATACATTATTTTCCTCCAAAAACTTTTAAAACTTCGAATAAATATCGTTGCCCCGTGAACGTCATTTTAAAAAATTTGAAAAACTCTTTAAATAAAAGTCGTTAGAATCCATCTTTACAATAACATACAATTGGAAAGTGTCTGAGTTGTCGATGGACTCATCCATTTCTGATGAAAAGAATACATTTTTTTTAATATCATTCAGTTGTGATTCAGTGTCATCATCTGAATTTTTCGAATTACTGTTCTCAGCGATAGCTGGTGGTGTTTATTGTGGTTATTATTTCATGTTTATTTTAATAGTAATCCAAAAGTGTTTCTGCAGTTAATAGTATGCATGGCTTCTTTAATAATCTCACCAGCTACAAAAGGTTTCAATTTCGTAGCCAATAAGTGCGCAATTTTGAAGGAAGCGGCAGTGGCTTTCCTTTATTGGAAAAGTGATCTGGCAAATGTGCTGTTCAGTTGAATTTTAATATATGCTTATACACATTTTCCTTTATAATAAATAAAACAAAATTATTCTTCCACTCAACGATAAAATGATGTGTTTTCTGCTTTTTATTTCGTTTTTCCGTCGACTACAATAATAATAATAAATAAAAGCAATTAAATTAAACTGATTTGTATAGGTACTTTTTTTACGAATGTGAAGCGTAAGCAACCTTTCCCGGAATAAACAACTTATTTGAGAATGGCGAGAACGGAAAATGTTTGTTGTATATTGAAAATCAAAACAAATAAGATGAATTATGAAATTAACATTATTAAAGGATCGAGTTAATAATTTTAGTGCATTAAGTAAATAGCAAATGAAAGTTAATCTGGTGTTTTAAATTATTTCACTTTTCCACATAATTTAACATCGTTGAATTATTCAAATAACGAAACAATTGCTAATGAAGTTAACAATAAAACATAAGCGACTTCAATACTTATTTTTGTATACATAATTAACCATAATAATTTAACATTTTTTGACCCTTTTAATTAACATTGTAAACGCATTCCATTTAAAACTAAAAAAGTGTTCATATTGCGGTTTTGTGGTTCATTTAGTTTTTTTCTCTAGATGTATATCTAAGTGTGTGCTCAAAATGTGAATTTGGTACAACTTCTATAGTTGGTAATTATTAACAATTGGTTTATAATACGCTCCTTCGTGTTCAGTTTGCTTATATATGTTCGCTAATTTATAACTGTTTAAAGGAAAAGTGGGACACTGACACTAATCAAAAGGACGTTAACTTCTTGAACTTGAAAACCAATTTTCCTACATATTACAACATGTTATTTATGCATCACTCAACGGTTTATGACGAACGCACAATTTAATAGTTAAAATTTATTTGTTTATATAATTCTCAATTTTTCACGAAGGTAATAAACTCCCCGCCAAGCAATAATTATGCAAAATGCAACAACAAGCTTTCTATTATGCATAAGGATGGATATAAAAAAGGATAGGATACTACTTTCCAAATATGTAAAGTGTGCCGCTACCATAATTGAAGCAATTTAACGATATTTAAGGAAAGAAGAATTTTACTTTGACGGTATGGGCACAGAATCGGCGCGTATTTTTTCCGGATCTTGTGTGTACCACATACGTAATATTCCTTTTATTCTGTATATAAAAGTCAGGAAATGTTTCTCTTTTTTAACAACTGACCATTAGTAAACAATATTGTGAGAGTTTCATAATTGTTAACGTAAGTGTCTGTCAATTAAAAGTCGATATTATGAAGGAAATTGGATTGTGTATGCAGCACAAAGGAAATGTAGTATCGTACAGTATGGTTTTTGCATGAGAAAGTAGTTTTTTGTTTTCAAGATTAAGTAATATAATTGAATTCCAATTTAAATTCAAAATTTATTAAATGATTTTTTTGTAAACACATTTTTATGATATCAGCAAAGCTTTTGATTATGTAGACCATCCCCTCTCTTGACAATAGACAACCAGTAGTGCAACTGAGAGATTGCTTGTGTTACCAAGCTTTCCGTTTTAACCGGTGTTCCACAGGACTCCGTACTGGGGCCTTCTTATTTCTAAATTCTAGAAATAATTTACCAGAAATTCTTAATCGATAATGTGTGATATTTGCCGACGATACTATATTAGATACTCAGATCAGTTGATAGTATTCTGGGCGAATGAGGGAGTATCAGAGCGCCGCGAGATATACAGGAGTGGTTTTACACAAGCAGACTGGTTTTAAATAATAGTAATACCCGTAGGATAATTTTTTCTACAAAAAAATACTTGAAAATTGAGTGAATCGGATTCAGTAAAATACTTGGCTACCTTATTGAATCCAAAGTTAAGGTGGAATGCAGATGAGAAACATGTGGCACATAAACTTGTAAAAATATTTATTTGTTAAGAAATTTAACGTTGTCAGTATCTTAAAACATTACAATAACAGTTTATTTTTCACTAATTTATTCGGAATGGAATTTTGGTATGGTGCCACGGCTCGCTTCGCCACAGGGTCTTCGGTCCTCAGAGGAAGGCAGTTCGAGTTCCAAGCCGAGCATTACTAAGAATATTTCAAGTTTTCCTTGTCAATATATTCTAGAGTATTCATTATATACGAAAGTCAATATAAACAAATATTTTGGTGTTTATTCACCATGAAACATGCAGCAAGGACAAATTGCGTGTTGCATTTACACCTCTGTGTAATATTCAGAAGAAATATTAAGTATCAAGGTTTGAAATTTTATAATATTCTCCCAAATCAGGTTCTGGATATAGACGCATTCAAAATAGCAATAAAAAACTTATGAATAGAATGTTCTATCTTTAATCCAGTCCCTACAAAACCATTAATTTGATGGTAGCAACACCATTAACGGCACACTGGTAGTTATTTCAGCTTTGTTATAGTCGCACTAGGTTTTGTACGTTATCGATTGGCCACTTAATGGAATGTCATGCTCACTGAATTGCTCTATGTACATCAATCACCGATTAATATTGAAACAGACTGTAATTGCGTTTGTGTTTTTTATGAAGTGTTAGGTATTAGAAACCTGATAAGAATAGAAGTTCTAGCAAATTTCTTATCCCATTGGGTATTCACATAGTGAATGTAAATGTGCATTCAAATCGTTCATGTTTTATTTAGCAAACGATTTTTGTGTTATGATTTCCAAAAGCTCCGTTGGTGTATTTTTTTGGAAAAATTTCAATTGAAAGGTTTTAATTTTATTAATGTACTCTGGAACTAATTTTGGCTCAAGCCATCTTCAGTCAGAATCTAAATATTATCTATTATCTAAACAGTATAGAAATTACAAAAATAATACTGATAGGAAGAAAACTCCATAAGAGTGATAATATCGCAATACATATAAAATATGTGATATTAAAATTATTTTAAATTGGCGAAATATTTAAAGGTATTATAAAGGGAAGAAAATGGGTTAAAATGTTGATAGAATGGTTTTAACAAAAGAAAATGAAGGAAATTTTGAAAAGTTACGTTAATTAAAAAAGCTTTAGCGGGATTAAAAAAATTCAAATGAAAAGGTAAAGGTTGGGAATATTGATGAAGTTAATTAAAAGTGATTGGGTGTAGCAATTTGTAAAAATATGTTAACTGAGGAATTTATAATAATTATTAATAATTAAAATTGAAACGTACGCATCACATCATGCTGGTTGAGATGAATCTGGAAGAAATAAGAAAATGAAATATTTGACATGAACATTCTCAACTTAAGAAATATAAAATTGAATTTTAAATAAAATATTCTTAAAAGGAAGGGATTTGTAACTTTTATTGGGTTTTTCATTTGTAGTTTATAGAGACTCAAGTTTTTTTAATTTTTGAAGGAAATATATTGTCGAAAATGTGTAGGGGAAAATAATTTAATATGGCTAAATATAAATATGTACATGTAATTTATTTCTACAATTTTTGAAAAGTAATCAATCGGATGTGTTGGATTACGGTCAAATTCAAGTAGTTCCTAGGTTCTGATATGATTATGTGAAATGCACTTTCGGATGTACCAAACCAGGACATTACTGGAGCACTTTGATTTGCTCATACATTGATTTGCTGTTTAGCTACCGTAGGTGTTACACCAATGGCAGGGTCTGCTCCCTGGAAATGCTGTGCAGCACCCTTTTTTGCAAAAGTGTCTACTTCCTCATTGCCATGAATGAGTGAGTGCCCAGGTACACAGATTAGGCATAGGTTATTAGCCGTTCTCACTGTATTTAGGGTATTTTTCCAGCTCCAGATCAGTCTCCAGTCGCATTTATGCGCCTCTGGTGCTTTCAGTACCGCCTCACTGTCTGGAAATTTTTATTGATTTGTGCCTGATGTTTTTATCCAAAATCTCTCTAGCACACATCTCATAAAGCTAAAGGATTAGCTTTGGGGATATCCCCCAAAATATCCCACATATTCTTTAGCAAGTCCATAAGTGTGGCTTGCGCGCTTGGCTATCAGTCACGGGGTCCGGGGTTCGAATCCCAGGGCCTGCTCTCAGAGTGAGGTTTTCGTGGTTTTCCTCACTCCTTGGCAAATGCTGAGAGACAAACACCTTAAGTCCCTCCACGGGCGCAGGCGTAATAATAACTCATGGCCGGCCGATGCCCCCTGTAATTGGCGAAAGCTGTTGGGGGATGTAAAGGCATGAAGTATTATTATTATTATTATTATTATTATAAGTATAATCTTATCTTTGTGAGTTTTTCCACATGTGGATTCCAGGTTAGCACCAAATGCTCCACTTTCCTCTTCCAGGTGAACGGTACTATCGTAGTTTTGTTCGGGTTGATGCTCAGGTTTTCCCTGCTACATCAGCTACAAATGGCGTTAATTACATGTTGGAGGGCTGAGAAAGTTTCATTCTCCCCCGATCCTCTTAAAAGTATCACAATCCAACCTGCTGTGATCGGTTGTACGCCTCACGCTTAAACCACCTTGCATGAGGATGAAGGAATTGCATTATTAAATGCTCCTTCTACGTCCACAAATGCTGCTATTGCTATTTTCTTGGATTCGAGCGACTGGGAAATCCGGGAGACAAGATTGTTTAGTGCAAGATCCGTGGATTTGGCTACGTGATACGCATGTTGGTGGGCCTATCTGGAAGTGTTACTTCTGTGATGTGATCCTCCTTTTCACCTTTTCTAATATTTTCGGAAGTAATGACATCAGGATATTTGGCCTAAAGGAACAAGGAGAGGGTTCCGATTTTCCCATTTTGGGAATATACACCAATCAAGTGTAGAAGTATTTATGTATTATACCTTTATTTTTCTTCAATTTCATATTTATTAAGTTGAGAATTTGCATGCCAATATTTTCTTATCTCTTCCGGTTTCTGCTCAACCAGTATCATGTGATGTTTATTTATTTAATTTTGATCTTTAATAATTATTATAAATTCCTAATTTTTTAATTTTGTTTAATTTTCTCAAATTTCCATATCCAATTACTTTTAATTAAATTCATCAATATTCCCAACTTTTACCTTTTCATTAACGTTTTTAATATCTTTAAAGCTTTGCCATTATAACCTTTAACATTTTAATTAACATAACTTTTCAAAATTGCCATAATTTTCTTTTGTTAAAATCATTCAATCAACATTTTATTCAGTTTTCTTTCCTTTGTAATACATTCAAATCTTTCACCAAGTTAAAATAATTTTAATATAGCATATTTTATATATAGGCATTTTGATATTATGACTGCTATAGAGTTTTTTGATTATAGGGCACTATTTTTTGTAATACCTATCTGTAATCTGTAATTTTTAGTACGATACCAGTATTGTTGAGATTCTGGCTGAAGATGGCTTAAGCCGAAACTAGTATCAGGGTATGTTCATAAAATTTACGTAATTTTAAGGATTTTTCTTATTTTTAACTTGAATATAGCAAGACTTTTGTTTATAAATCCATAACATTGGTTTATTTGCTTTCAAATATTTTTCTGTGTATGTTGCGTGCTTCATGTCCTAATTTAAAATAAATAAGCAATTTAAATACAAATTACACATATATAATATGTATATATACATGATATGTATGTAAATATAATAATATTTACATACACATCACCATGGGTGTGTCCATCTATAACGAGAAAGTATGCAAAGGAACTTCTATGTAAGGGCATATTTTTCTAAACTGTCCGGTTTTTATTAAATATTTTTGACACTTTCTTGAAAGATGAAGGTATAGACTGTATCGGACTACAGCTTGGGTCTGATACATTAAATATTTGACACTGTATGCCGCATATTGAATTTTTTTTTTTTTAATATTAGCCTCAAATTTTTTGCTCTCGACAAATAACTAGTAGCACTCTGTAAAAAAAAAAACGCCATTACTAATACGCTTAGGAAGGTGTACGACGACAACCTAATTTGTTGTTAGGAAATTAATTAATTTATTCACGACTGAAGTTACACTCCCGGTTCATTGTTTAGGGAGAAGGAGAATAACAAAAATCAACAAAGGATTGCAGGGTTTATTCCTAATGTTCTATTATTACTCAATGAAAGCTACAGAATAAAAAAGACTGCTCACAGGAAGATTGAAGGAAGACATTCGGGAAGTTGTAGGGTATTCCTTTCGTCTGCAATTCACAAACAACAAAAAATAATTAAGCAGTAGATTGTGTGTTCATTGTGACACAATTACATCCGTTTTTTTTTTTTCAATTTCAGCGAATTGGAATGAAAGACAAAGCTAATGAAATACAATAGAAACAAACCCTATGTAAAATGTAAATTTGTTATTGTACGATTGGTGACCAATGAATTAGAAATTGCATCGCCTTAAACTTTGCAATCTAAATTATTCCTGTTATAACTTTTAGTACTTTTACTGATTTCCCTGATGTACTGTCAATAAGTTTTAATATCTGGGTCGTTCTGCTATATTTTTACAATTTGTGTGTCATATGTGGTTAAACTTGGGTGTAAGTAAATCGAAAGTAAAACATGTCTCTTTACTTTCGATTTTAAGAACTTTTAACAAGTCCAAATGAGACAGATAATTAATTATCCGTGAATTGGAATACCAGCTAAAAGTATGGGAAACTATCTCTCTTTAAATCCTCCTATAAAGTAATACTACTGTAACTTTATATGGTATTATATCATACAATTATTAGTGTAATGTTCTCCTTAACAGGTTTTTGTATGGTGATAGACCATTTCTCTTTCATTGTTCCTAACCGAGCAAGTTTGTTTTTGTTCTTTCGTGCGCCTTCGGTTGTAAACTTCCAGATTAATGTCTTGGAAAGCACTACGTAAGAAATTGTTTACCATTGTAATAATACGTAACAAAAGAGGAGCACTGCGTAAAAGTTTATGTGTTACTTAATTTTATGTGGTCGCATAAAAATATGAAACAATGGGACGTCATCGGCAATGCCTTTTTTTAAATTACAATTTTAAATTAAGCTCTGCCTTTGATGGCAGTATGTGTTTGTAGTCTTTTTTGGAAACCCGTTTCTTCTTTATCTCTTCCCTGCAATATAATCTTGTGGATTAAGGCTGCGTTGGTTGCCCGGAGAATCTTAAAATTTATGGTTTATAAATGTCTGTCATGTCCGTTCCTTTCTTATTATATTGCTTTCTGTTTGTGTGCGAGATTTTAAATACCGAACATTTGTTATGTAAGAAAATTGTCTTAGGAACGGTTAGTTCTAAAGCTTAGGGAGAGAATATACTAGAAAAGCATCCTTAAAAATATTTTTGAGTTTATGAAGTTACCGCAAGATGGCGTAATGTATTTTTTTTTTACATTATCCTTTTTAATAATTTCCCATCGTTAAGGTTGGTCAAAGATAAATGTAAAATAAACAGCTTATAATTACCTATAAGTTTGGGTCATGAGTTATGACACGTATAGAAAGTTATACTTTTCATCACAGGAAAGTCTCTGTAATTGAATATTAACCGATTTTCAAAAACGCATTTTGAAGAGAATATCAAGTTGGTGAAGTTAATAATACTGTTTGGTTTGTTGCTTTAAATGATATCACTATAATCAATCCAGAGATATGGTAGTTTAATCTGTCAAAACCGCAAATTGATGACTCTCGCCGTTCCAAAGATAATTCGATTTCCGTAAATTTTCTAAATTTTTCTGATATTAATTTATAGATCCTACGGCAAAATAATTATATTTTCTTAGGTGACCTACAGTAACTTATAAAATGTTTCCAGTAATCAATTGTCATTGTTTAGTTTTTGCATCTGATAATAAATAGGCGTTATTATTATCATTACTTTTATTGTTAATAAAATCACTTAATTACAGTACTTACAGCCCATATAGGATGATGAGCCAAAAGTGAAAAGTTACAAAAATCGAATTTTCTTTGGAACGGGGCTACAGATACCAATTTGCGGTTCTGACAGGTTAAACAGTAATTGCGTTTAGTTTTTCTGCATTGAATATGGTGACACAACTCCATTTGATTTTTTCGAGAAAATCCGATAAATAGGACAAACCAGTAGATACCGTCATCTAGGTTCCATTTAAAGCAATAAAGCAAACTACTATTTACAATGAGTTCAAGTTTTTGAAAATCGGTTGACATTCACTAAAGTTGCAGGGACTTTTGTATGATGAAAAGTATGCTTCCCCAACTATTTTATGGTAAGTGTAATCTCCATGCCATGAATCAAACTTGAGTTGCTTATTTTACATTTATTCTTTCACCAACTTTAACAACGCAAAATTATTAACAAGAACAATAAACGTAAAAAGAAACCAAATTAAACCGTTTGACAGGAGCTTTAGAAACTTTCAATATTTTCAAGGATGTTTTCATGACTACATTCCTAAGCTCTAGAACCATTCGGTCCAATGGGGGTCACTCTTAATGAATCACCTCTACATTTATACATAGTCACCCGTGTAGTCACTTAAAATAATACTTATTATTTGAAGTGATTACACGGGGAAAGACAGACTGCGGGAATAGTGTTTCTATCATTGATTAATTAACATCTATCAAGAGAAGAATATGTTCTTTGCTAAGACTAAAGTTAACAAATTTTATAGTGCTTATATGTAATAATAAATATTGTTTGCATTATGCTATCGCCAACCAATGCATACCACTGTTAAAATCTTTTAAACTGAAATCTTTCATAATGATTGACTTGCATTATACAGAGGATGGAGTGATGCACTGTGTAATAATAATAATAATAATAAATGCCTTTATTTCCTGTTCATAAACAAAATATTATGTATTATCAGTAAAGAAAAAAGCGGTACCAGAAATTTGAAGGAGTGGTTCAGCTGAGTAATAAAATTATCTCCTGCTTTTTCAACGATATCTTTACACACCATAAGATAATATACAAATAAATATAATGCCTAAATACTAACCCAACCCTAATTCTGTCACACGACGTAAAGCAAACTTAATAAACATAGCCGAAGGTATCACAATATAAAGTAAGAATTGATTAATTGATAACTTTTAATTAATTCAATTCCTTTCTAATTAAGTCAATTTTATTTTTATGAAAGGCACCAGTTGGCGAAAAGAAAATTCTTTTTCTGTTTTTGAGCTACGATTTTTTTTAAATGGCTGGTAAAAAGAGCAAGTAAAAATTATTAACAAAAACTAATTATAAAATTACTCTACTCGGTAATATAAAATAGAAATGTCCTCATATTCCCTCTAAATAATATAATCACAAATATCTGTTTTTATTTACAAAACTTCTCCCTCTTTAGTGAAGAATGGATCCATCATTCGCAGATGAAAAATATGATTTATATTTATTCGTTGATTTAAATAAACTGTGCTTTATTAAGCACTAAATATGCAATTTAGAGAGAAGGTACTAGTATAAAACCTTCTCAATTTTTACCTACAGTTTTCATTTTATGCGGCAATTTGGGTCGATCAATGAAGCGAAAGGCTGTGCAATGGTCATTTGTCGTTATTGATCGTAAATTGCGTTTGGGATAATTTACTGGTGAAGGTAACATTAAAAATTAGGTTGCCTTGTGTGTAAACTAGCTTCAAATAAAAGTTAGTTAATTAATAGATTACTTTAGTAAATGAGAATTTATGGTTTCCTTTTGTTTGTTTCAGGTAAGCTCCATACTATTTCACTTTGATTTACGTTGAGGTAAGTATTATTATATTAGTTTTTCTTTACTAATTTGTAACGTTAAAAGATATATGTTTGTATTATTGATCATTTCCGGTATATTTAATTACGTATGTTAAAATACAAATGACGAATGGTAACGCGTCATCCTATACTCTCAAAATTTTCTAACATTTCACAAATGTAGACTTTATCAAAATAAACATAGGAAATACATGTTAGCATTACAATTCGTTTAAACATTTTGATATCGTATGTCATATACGCAAACACTTAAACAAACTAGAAACATCCTGAAAAATAGATAACGCCAAGCCTAGCCCACCTTGAAAAATAAACATCGCAGACCGTTCCTGACTATGAGACGCCCATACATTTTCGTGTGTTTGCTCTCACTATGGTTCAAGAAATTTCGTGCTTTGCTTGCCGGAAACGTGTGCTTTATATTCGGCGTCACCGCACACTCTTTAATAATTTCTTTGTTCTATTACTCATTTAAAAACTTCTTAAACGGTTAACCTCGCTTCTGGAACGAACACATACAATTTGCTAGAACGTGAGCAGCGTTGTCATTATCAACGGTAAGATGCTTTTGCGCGTCCATTTTTAAATTGGCAGTTAAGCGAAGACGTCGGCGTGCTTTCTAAACAGATCTGGTTTAAAATGAGAAATGATTCACTGCCAACGAAAGATAACATGATATTTTGGGTGTGCGTATACATGCACATACACTTAAAGCCATTTTTAAGCGATAACTTCATATTAACTCATTAACATTGAAATTGTATCTGCAAAGATAATTTATAATAACCAAATTTCTACCAATATTTTATAAGCTTTAGGTACGTTTTTGTCTATAGATAGTTTAATTTTTGTTTTGATGTGAAATCATTTTATTTGTTAGTATAATTTTATTTTGTTTTATATTAGGTATCTATTGAATAAACTTCACTAGAAGTAAATTTCTTGTGACAATTATTTGTTCATTTATAATCAGTGACTCCGTTTGGAAAACACCGCGTGAACTAAATGCTTATATGTAATAACTAAGTACATAGCTTGGTCGAATGAATGGTTAAATGAAAGGTATTTGGAGGCGAGTGTCGCTTATGTAACTTTGTCTGGAATTTTGAATTTTAAAGACACCGACTAAAGTAGTGCCACATTTTGAAGGAGAGAATAGAAAGATCAATAACTTTAATTATCTACAAGGTTGTACGTGAAATAAATTTTAAGCCAACAAGTAGAATTGCAAGCTATTATTAAATAGCCTATCTGGGAATGACTGAATTGGTAACTTGACGTTATGTAAGAATGACCGCACGATAGAAAAAAATCATAATTCTTCCTGAGGATTATGAAACTAATCAAGTTGTCTAAACGTTAGCAATAGGTAAATTAATTAATATATTTTAGATATATTAGGTATTAATTTTTTCTGATAGATTAAGGACATTTTGTCACCACACAAATTAAAAATAGCACACAAAAATTATAATAATTTAAACTACTACTGCACCAAATTGAAAGATAAAGTTCCCTATAACAAACAAACGCATGTAGTTTACAAAATCCCATGCAATGATTGCAAAGGTGTATACATCGGGCAAACTATGCAACATCTTTCTGAAAGACTTAATGGCCATAAATACTCCAAAAACAGCACAGCCCTAAAAAAACACGTAATCAATACAAAACACACATTTAATTTCAATAATACCTCTATATTAGCTAAAGAAAAAAATTACAAAATCAGAAGCATGTTAGAGCTTATACACATAAAACAAAATAATGATGCAATCAATGATAGAGTTGAAATCCAAAATTTGTCAGTTATTTATAATTCGATATTGTAATTACCTTAAGAACAGACCTGGTATACATTCGTTCCGTGCATTGCATTTGTAGTTAAGATAAATAATATTGTAAAAACTTGTTTGTTTGTAAAGGCTAAACTTGTCTTTTCGATAATATTAAATTCATTCTGCGTTAAATACACAAACACAAGTCGTATTTAAAATCTTTATTGTAAATTTAATTAAATAGCACAAATGGTTTACAAATTTAGTAATAGAAAAAAAAAAAAAAAATAATTCAGGATTATAATTTCAAAAAAATGTAAATCGGATTTTTTCGGTTTTAGAATAATGTTTTAGGTAAGCATCACGTATATATGTAAAAAAAATATAGCTCACACTAATTTAAATATATTATAGTTTTTCTGTAGAAGGCAATATATATTGCCGAAACGTAAAAAGAATGTAAACGTAAAATGAATTAAGTTTTGTATAATTTTGGCGAAGAATATTAAACATTATCGATATATATATATATATATATATTGCTATGATATCAAATTACCTAACCTACCTAAAATCAACAGCATACAGCAACAAACGTTTGTTATTGAAATAAAATGTATTTCTAAATTATGTATTTAACTATTTTGGTAAATTTATTGTAAAAATTCAAACTAAACACTCACTATATCGTATATAATTTTAAAAGGGCACGTTTCCATGGAATTTTATAGGTGAAAGTTCCTTCGCTGATCGTACGAACGTGGGTCGATTAAAGGTTGTCGTATCGTTGGAAACGATTTTCCTGTCATCGTTGCTGGAATCTCAATGCCTAGGAGATGAATGTTTGTTTAAAACAATTGTAAAGGACTTCTTTTTCGATATTTTCCTGAGTTGGAGGTATTTTCAAAAACATCTAGAAATTTCAAAATTTAAATTATTATAAGAGTCATTTAACTAAAGATTTACTTGCCAAGAATGAAGTGTTGTGTGTGTTGTGTAAAAATGATGGTATTCCATTAATTTCGAAGAATTGGGGGACGTATTTTCTATTCCTGGAGCCACAATCGAGGGACTGAGATACAACTTTGGGTGGCTGACACATCGATAGCGCAGGTTTGGAGCTAGAAAGATTATTGCAGAACGGGAATCAGTATTTGGAGTATCATGGAGCTGTTTATCGTACTTTAAAGTAAGCGTTTATCCATCTTTCGAACTATCAACCGGCGTTCAGAACGTAAATAAATTCTGAGGTTAGAATGATTTGATAACAGTGATTTGTTAGGGAGTTTTGATGTTAAATAAACGTTTGCTGTTGTAGAAAGGTTTTTGACAATACGCGATTGTATGAGAGAGGTTAGCGGGAGATTTAAATTCAATTTTGATTTTTAAACAAGATATATTGAGATTAGTTTGGATTAAGACTCAAGGAATCTTATTTTTTATGTAATTTAAATAGTAAATGAACTTACTACTTACCCTGAGAGAGAGAATTTTAATATTAATTGTTATTCGATTTTTTATTAACTTAAAATAAACAAAGTTATCTATTAAAAATTGTTTTTATTCACTATAACATAATAACATCACAACTAAAGAAATAAAATAGCACTTCTTAAAGAAACAAAGATTATAACAAGTCAACTTATTGGTATGCTGTATACTCAAAACAGGTAGAGGGGAAGCTTTTCATTCACTTGTGTGCTATAGTGGCATCTAGGTATTGATGCAATATCTGTGGAGTCTTTTTATCTTAAATAGAGGACGCTGCATGTCTGAATGTAAATAAAACAGTGTTGAGTTAATCTAAAATCAATTTAATAAAATTTAAATAAAATATCTACAGTTTCATAGTAATATATATATATATATATATAATTGTCAATAGTTAAGCACTGATTCATTCGCATTCCTGAGTAGTTGCTTCCATGAGCGCAAAAAAATTAAATACTCAATCACAGGGCACCAAGAACAGATAGCGAATTAGCTTTCGGTAAAAATAAAAAAGAAATTAAACAAAACCCTTTTGAGATAATTACAAACTTAACATTTTTTTCTAAATTGTTTGTCCCAAAATTGAAGGATTTTCTGTTATTAAGAGACTACAAATGATATTAGATATAAATAAACAATTTAAAACTAATAATTATGTGATCTACCGTAGATTTTGTGCGATTCACCTGTCTATTTTTGTTTTATCAAGTACAATATATAACTTTCATAACATGAAATTAATTCCGCGTTATCTTTCACTGTCGATGTTTGTCAAATGGTTTTAAGGAACAAGATGCGTTAGCTATGCACTCTACGCATAGCTAAAGTAACTCATTTGTTTTCATCAATAGCGGTCAAGACTATTTAACCTGTGTGCTGTGCGAGTATATGGTGCCATTAGCAGTTGCTAATACGCACATCAATTTTATATATGGGCTTGGGATTAGTTACATACTTTCTAGTGCGAAGACGCTTGCTTACAAATAGAGAATTAAAGTTTTCTTTCGTAACGGTGTCTATGTGGCGTTGCAGGAATTTGTGTGTGATTATCTACAAAATATCTTTATACGGACAATTTTGCGATATCTGAATGCTTCTTTCTTGACATTTTTTATTTGCATTTAATTGGCGTCGTAATTGTTCGAGGTCTACTACAATAGGTTTATTATCCGTGACCACCTGGTCCTGTTTTTATCAAAAACTAAGCTAGAACATGGAAATGTTAGGTTATCTTGAAATTTGGCGATCACCAATTTTATCTCTTGTCCTCGATTGGAGTCCATAAGTTTCGTCACTAGTTTCCCAAACCTGCACAGATAAAAAAATTTTATGTAAATTAACAACGACTGTCCTTCCTTGGTTACTTGTTGCCATGAAGAACATCTAATTTTACAAGTGGAATGTCATTACATTATTTATATTAAAATAAAATGTTATGTTGGGGATAAAATACACTTGAGAGCAAAAAAATCGACTCAGACTGCACACTCGCAGTAAAATGTCCCTGACACAAGCCAAAGCTTTTTTTAACTGCTTTTAAAATCTTTAAGATCAAGATCATAGTTTCAAAATGGCTGCACACTCCTTTAGGTTTACTTCTTCCACATTTAGACTACCCTACAATATGTTGTGATCGATAAACAAAAACTTTGCATTAGTTGACATTAGGTAGTATAAAAGGCCCTCTACCTGATCAACCTTTATCAGTTGGCTGTCAAACGTCAACCGATAGATATCCGTCATCAATATCCAGAAAATGGACACAACATCCGAGAAAGCAGCACTAAGTATTGATAAAGTTTTTCTCAAATTAAATTAAAAATGTCTCATTTGATTTTTCCTCGTCATTTTTGAGTTTTAGCACCCTAATTTAACGCTATTTTTTTTTTAATAAGAAGTGTAATTTAAAAAAATGTGCACTGGTTTTAAACCTAAGATCTTAACTTTAAAGGTATTGACAGCAAAAATGGAATTTAAGTTTGTGTGCCAGAGACGTTTTACTATGAATGTACGGTTTGAATCGATTGATCTCAAGTGTAGTTCTGTTAAATTCAAGTTAATTATAAATATGAATATATTTTAGTTTTTCTTTTTAAAAATTTTGGATTAATTAAGGTAAGATTACAAAGATATAATTCCGTTCTCAAGTTGAATGTTTTATAATGTCAAAATAAAACTTTAAAATCCTAACTATTATATAACTATCGCTTCATAGATTTTTTTTTTTATAATTACCTATTGGATAATTTTTTAACAAGCCAATGTTAACATTGGCGAAACGTCAAATAAAGATTTAATTTTATATTGAGAATTCTGGCTGCCGTTTTAGATTCTGAGTGCAACGCAATATTTTCATTTGTTAAAGGTAGGCAAATACTCATTTGCCTATTTGTAAATATGATCAAAATTTCAAAGGTTTATTTGATTTCCAAGTGATCTTATGGAAATTGTTATGTGTCTGGATTTTATTATGCGCAAAGTTTTGTTCTGCTTAGTATATTGAACCAATTTAGCTTGTTTTTTTTTTACATAAACGTTAGAAATATACTACTAAAAATATTTACTGTAGATTGATGCCATTAACACAAAAACGCTTTTTTAATGTGTTTATATCCAATCTATTTAGAGATTGATGGGTTTCCAATTCCAATGGGAAACCGCTAAACATCGGCAGCTAGCGGCGCTGAAGGGAGATCGTTTCAATATTAAAATGTCGCAGGAATTCTCGCGGAATATTGGTAGATGTCGACGCAGATGCTGGGAATAATTGGGATTCGTTTGTTTGGATGAATATTCAATGTGTCCTTCGAACCAGAAAAATTACTGTTCAGTTCAGAAAATTTAACGTGCATTCTTGAAATTACTAATACAAAAAGAATTTTACAGAATTTGTTTGCTACAAGTGGCTTTTCTTTTTGTCAGATAATATTAATTCACACACCATATATTCAGTTAATCAAGCAATAATTTACTGTGAGAAACATCGGTTATTTTGTTGTTGGTAATATTAACTTTACGCTAAACAAGTTCGTAGATATGTTGAAGGCATAGGTAAAAACTTGCTGATAGGCTGCAGGAATTGTAAGAATGCATTAGTAAACACACGCGTTATCTAATAATTGTCAACATAGCAATTTGATTAGTTAAGTCGAGCAACTTGAGCTATCCCCGATATGGTATTTTAAGTAGGTATACCACGTCTGTTACTTGTGTAATCAATGTGCGAGCGCATTACCACATACCTAACAGTAAATACATCACTATAAAAGTACTTGTACTGCTGCGAAAATTCTTTATATTCGTTTATCGTCTGCGGATATTATTAGACGCGTATCCACACGATAATATTTGTACATCCCTAAAATCTTGTTAGTACCTTATTTATTTCATGCCGTTTTTATAGACAATTAAGTGAATTTAATAATAAAATTAGGTCAGTCGGCGCCGTTCCTTAGGATACGCGCAATATAAGGATGAGACCCCGAGCCGACTTTATTAGTCTCTTGGGTTTTCCAATAAGTGTTACGAGCGCAAATGTAAACTCGTGAGCCATTCCAGAAAATTTAATGTAGCGGAAAAGCGCTGCTTTCATCACTGAACTAAGTCGTGTGGCCCTCCTCAAGAAACTGATGGATCGTTAATATGAAATTTTTCATACCTACCCTGAATTCCCTATTGCAACATGTTTTATTGTAAATTCGAGACGAAAATATTCCGAAAAGCTGGTTTACATTGATGGCCTACTCGGTTTTATCGATGAATTTTATTGTGGTAGTCATTTGACGGCAACATAATATCTGTATAAATTACGTGCCTCTAAACCATCTTACGATAAAATAAAAAACAAATAAGTGACAAGAATGCATAAGGAATTATATATCCCAAGGTGCTACCACATTCAAGTTCTTACATAATAATATGATCCAATACAACTTTCTTTACAATTGTATTATATAACTGCATTTATTATTTATCTGGCTACTTCCAGTTATTTGGTGAAGGAAATATTGGTTGTATAATTTTTTTAGTACCTTTCATCCATTTGCATTTATCATTTGATTAAAAAATACTTGCAGAAATTGAAAACATAGCTAAAACACATGTTACTGACCCCGGAAAAGAAGATTGCATTTCTCCAGACTATAATGGCCATGTTCATAATAAATGTCACTTTACCACTTTAACTAAAGTCTATGTATTACCTACCTGCGCTTTAATTTAAAGTTACTTTAAAGGTCTAAAGTGATATGAAAATCGCCGTAAGTGGTGTACGAAATTTATTTTTTTTTAAAAAAGGCTCTTTTTATTTGAGAATTGCTGAAATGCAGTCGCCTCTACTATGGTAAGCGAAACACTGTCGCCTTAAAGGTAAACACATGATGCGTTTGTCAGCATGCTCTTTAATAAGATACGGTCAAGGGCATAGCTCAGCCATTCGCGAAGGTCGAAGAAATGCTAGTCTTGTTCGACTAACAAATGAACCAGTGTGATTTGCCTATTCTGCTTGCGGTGCTATTTTACATGTAACGGAACGGTCTGCAGTACTTTCCTCTGAGCTTCATCTACTTTGCTTATATTAAAGTGCCACGACAGTACACAAGTATCGCATCAACTGATATGGTATTTATATGTGATGATGCGAGAGGGAATGTTGAGACAGCTCGTCGGTTGTACCGAGACCGTAACCCGCAGATCGTCAGATATCCGATGTTCAAACTTTTACTTTGTGCGTGGCTGCTGGCAAAAGTTCATACATAATTTAGCTTCCTCTGTGTATTGCTCACTGCAGACGAGTCATTGTTTACTAGAGAAGGTACTTTTAATGTGCATAATCCTCATCTTTGGGCCGATGAAAATCCACAGACCATTGGAGACTTAACGTCCAGCGAAGATACAGCTTCAATGTTTGGGCCGCTATTGAAGATGATACTTTAGTTAGACCATGCATTTTTCCTTCTAAATTAACTGGGAATGATTATCTGAATTTCCTAAACGACGATGATTTACGACTTGCCCGAAGGCATAATGTGTGGTTCATGCACCATGGTTGCACGTTGTAACAGGGTGGTTAAATCAAAACTTTCATAGATGGATTGGGCGCAATGGACCAGTTATATGGCCACCGCGATCGCCTGAACTGAATCCATGTGATTTTTTTCTGTTGGGGATTTAACAGAACGAGTGAATAAAACGAACACGATCTGTAAGAACAGGGAGCGTGCAAGGTAATCTAATTCGTTGTAACATTTGTTATAAGTTAGTGCGTAAAAAGCAAGTACTTTTAAGGAATATCGAGTGAGGCATTACATTGCTGTTGTAATGCCTTGTTTAGATTCTGAATTAATATTTAAAACGGAATTTGAAGGGCACACATACTCGTGAATGATATCGTGGCACGCTCTCAATACTTACTAGCTTCGACGTTTTAGGTCATCGATTTGTATCGTACACGTTGTGTGGTCTATCTGCGTATGCTTACTTATTGTAAACTGAAACGAACTTACCTCAACACATTTCGAACTTTTTAAAAATAAAATCACCTTTACACTTTTTCGTTCATAATTATACACATAATTGCTCTTGGGTTTATAATTCCAATTGTTTGTTGTGTATTTTAAAATCAGCCTGTATGTATGCCCTTTGAAAGTACATACATAGGAGCATAGAAATGCGTGATGTCTTTTTGTTCAATAATCATTATCACTACTTTATAACACAATACATCGATGTAATACACAGTGGCAGCTTTAATTTTAGCCAGCGTAGAATGCAATCTGCGCCCCCTACACTCTTCATTGAAAATTGAAGAGCTTTTCTTTTTTTTCTTTAAACAGATTCCGATATCGCGCTTTTATTTGCATTGTAAACATTTGAAGCATCCGTATATAATTACATATATGTATTGTATTGATTTGTCTCGTACAAAAAATATCTACATCAATGGTCTTTTTATTCATTATACTAACAATAAGTACAATTAGTTTGAATTGTGAGTATTGAGTTCGCTTATTTCACTTTATGTTTTTTTCCTAAAATGCGGAAAATGTACCACTAGGTATTTTTGACATATATTTAGTTTCGGTAATTATTATTTTGAATTGATTTTATTTCATTGGGCGCCTAGTACTTACCTACAAGCTTTTGTAAATCGTTCGACATTCTCTTGGTTGACTATACTTCCTCGTATTTTCATTCTTCGTAAATGTAAAGAAATGCAAACTCATCAAAAATTTTCATTTATATTCTGGTATTTTAATCAATTTGCAATGAAAGCTATTCCATTCATACGGAAAAACGTTTCGACATCACATGATGTAATTTTTAATTCATTATGACGAGCTTGAACTACTACTTGGAATTACCCAACCTTGTGTTGTGATTCACCCAAACAGAAGGCATTGGCTATATGTAGTAGTAATGATGAGGATCGATATACCGGTTAAAATTACATCCAGTAATCGCGTTTACACAGCGTACACTGTTCAGCACTCTTGAGATACATGACTTTCGTACATTATTAGAGTAACTGTATTAGTTTCGTCATACCTTGCTTGGTATGTAACCACAGTAGTGTCGTTTTGTGTACGAATCCGCAAGGCCTATTAAACATTCATTGTGCTGTAACTACAATATTTTATAACAGGAATGTCATGTATTCTCTTGTTTTCCCATGGCGTTCCAAATATATTTTGCATAACTCTTTGCCGATGTTTATTATTTTCTGGTATAAGATCCAAATTATTATTGATGTATGTTTACATTTTAGGAAACGATATTTTGCGTCTGCCTGTTTCCATTAACGTTTGTGAAATTACCCTTTTCTTCCTTCGTTTCCTTTCAATGTAAATTTGTAATTTGCATGTTTGTTTGATCTCAGCGAGTAGTAATTCGTCGGAAATTCCTATTTTATACTTATATTGTTAGATTGGCAAACAAAACTCGCCAGATTCAAAACAGAATCTGTTGGTACGGATATAGAGCAACTTCATATATGTAATTAAGTGAATTTGATGAATCGTCATTTTAATCTGTACTACTAATACTGGACCGATAATAACTAGGGATGATATTTAAACGTAAGAATTACTAAAAACATTTAGTGCTTGGCATACAAATACTCTTTCTAAAGCTAACAAAGCCGTTTTAGAAAAGCAAACTAACTCTTCCACCAACCATCACAGTGGATTTGCCGGACGTTTGTAAGCTTAGGTTCTAATCTTTTCGAAAGACCCGTGAGCCGACTGCCTTTTCTTTCCAGAATCAGAATAATATATCCAAGATATATCACCAGCATTTTTCTAGATCTTTTTTGCACCATTCAATCTATTGCTTTTTCTGATCATGAGTTTATGTGGAATCCCTCGACAGATAAGTTTTCTCACGTCTGTGATGTGCAATACTTCGGGTTATTATCTCAATTCTCATAAGTAACAAACAGTCGCTCTTGCACCTTGGAAATCCTCCATGAAATTCATCACTAGAAAAAAAAACCTCTTTTGAATTCGTTGTACCAATTATTAATTGTTGCTTTAAATTATTGTAATTCAAAAATTATTAGAACGAATCGATGACACAAAACAGTGGCAAAGTAGCTGTTAAATATAAGCTAACCTCTTTTGTTTTTAGAAACATGGGATTCTAGTTTGCCGTTTAAATTTACTTTAAAACCATATGCGTGATTTGCAAGAAATAAATGACACCAAACAATTGCGAAAGTGGACTAAAAAAGTACGTATACAGGAATATTGACTAGAAAAACCTAATGATAATTAATTCAAGAAACAATTGCAATATACAAACGATAATGAATGTACTTAAGAGCGGTTTTTAAATTTACATGAAAAAGGTGGGCATAATATTGGCATTTGTTAGTTTGTGAATACGGTATGCAAAAATATTTAATGTAAGTACAGAACTATTCTATTTTTGTAATATTTATAGCACAACAGTAAATAGGTACTTACATTTTTATGTAGTCATACATTTTGTCAATATGAGCAAGTAAATTATTGCAATTATTACAGCAAATTAAGAACTATATTTAATAATGGTAATTAAGGTTGCTAAAAAGAAAAAAAAGCCACAAAAATATGTCACAATAAGAATAACAAATCATAAGTAATGATCATTTATAAGGTTACCTAATGCCGATGTTACTGGCATAACGGTGCAGCTATTCGTAGTAGCTTATATAGATTGAATAACAACCTGATTTCTTTTGTGCCTTCGAAAGTTAATGAACGCTCAGTATGCATCTCTGCATTGCAACCACTGAAAGGCAGCGTGATATATCTTTGGCAGCATAACTCTGAATTAAGGCTTTACCATTGTTGACGAGATCTATATAAATCTATGTTATACAAGCCGCTAGTAAATTTACTGATTTCACGCTATACAATTCCATAGCTTCGTTATTTCTTTCGGCCAATACAGTTGTCGCAAAGACTTAATCTTTTTCACCCTTTTTGCACGGCTTCAGGATCTTCATTATATCACGGTACTTCGTTTAGACTTCATATCTACTATTCCCCCGTCTTGTGCACAAACGGCAAGACTAAAACATCAAACAAATTGCAACAACAACACACGGCAAAACCAGATAGATTGTTGAATAATTGTTTTACTTTCTAACTTTTATTTTGATTCTTCGCTAATAGAAGCGCTTTTATTCGAAGCAATATACTTTAAGTTCAAGAAATGGTAGCTTTCAATAACGTCAAGTAAATATTGTCTGCAAACAAGGAGATATTTGCTTATTACTGCACTAAATATTTAAGTTAAGGAATAACCTTTCAAGTTGTCATTTACGTGCCTTTAGGCGATCAAAATATTATAACGGGAATAGTCTACTTCCATTATTGCCGCGAGAATAACTTTTTAATTGTCGTCTATCAAAATTTGTATGAAAATTGTAAAAAATAAATCAAAAAAGTGTTAGTACATGGTCATTCGATATTTATAGTAGTACAACAGTGTTTCTGATTATAATATCAAAAAATAATGCATCGAATTTCATGCAAAAAATTATTCGAAAAATCAGAAAATGGTTTGGCAGAACTTCGAAAACGTGTTGCACTGCCGAGATATCATCGTACACACAGTTCGAGCTACATATATTGCAGTAGCTCAGAATGTCAGCATACACAGAAAAAAATTGCAGTAAATTTACTATAATTGTGGTACACTTACCTACTATAGCTATAGTGGTAGGTATAGTCCAACATTATTATAGTTTTCCAAAATAGCCAGTAGTAATATCACAAGAGAATGAAAATAAATTGAAAATAATTTGACAGAACTTCGAACTGTTTGCCTAGCAATAGATACGATCTTGACAAGTCATGTTTCTCGGATGAAGCATGGTTTCATTTATCATGATATTTAAATAAACAAACAATACGCATCTGGTCTAGTAAAAATCCACATGAAATTCTTGAAACACCATTCTCCAAGAATAGGTGTTTTGGTTTGCTGTTTCTCGCAGACGGATTATTAGTCCAATATTCTGTAATAATGTCATAAATACGGAACGATATCGTAATAATTTATTACAACCATTTTTTAATCGATTACATGACGGGTGAACTCCGCGAGAGATCATGCCAGCAAGATAATGGAACACCGCATAAGACAATTGCAACGATAGAATTATTGCATGAATTCTTTGATAATCGGATAGTAGACTTTCCACCACGATCTATGGATTTGACAATTATGGACTATTTCATTTACCCACACTATCATCCTCATAAAATTGAAGAACTCACTAAAGCTATCTGAAATGTTTGTGCGAAAATTACACCACATAATTTAAAGAATGTTTTCAATAACATGAAACAAAGAGTGGCGTTATATATAGAAAAAGAAGGAGTTCACTTTGAACATTTATTGTAGCTGTTTTTTTATTATTAAACTTAATATTATAATTAAAAGCGGCAAAACCCAATCTGTCCACGGTATAACATAACCTGCACCACACACACGCCACAGAATAAGTCAACTTAAACGTTTTTAAACTTATACTACCAACTTACGTTTAAAGAAGAAAAATTCCATGACCTTCCAGAGGATAAATCTAATTGATCGTATTGTATTTAAAACTTTCTTCAATATTATTATGAATAAGTATACGTTCGTCGTATGAGTTGCGTTTAAATGCCACGCTTTGTATATTCGGCAGTACCGTTATGAAGGAGCTTCCGATATGAAATAACTTTTAAACATCATCTTTGTGTGTTATCGTTTAAGAAAAGGGAATTAATTAATTTTGGGAGTGAAAAATCCCGTGTATAGATATTGAACATACCGCTACCAGATTTCACCAAAATCTGAATTGAACTCTAAAACAAAATTGCTTTGCAAATGTTGCGCCGCCGATCAAAACAATGACCGTCGACGGAGCGCTCATACGCCCGCCGCCTCATTCCATGTTTTTTGACCCGAGGTTCCTGACTTCTTGGAGAGGACATCGCGACGGGGTTGCCGTAGCAATTCGGCCCTCTGCAGCACATAGCGCCGTCGTGTGAGCAGACTAGGCGCAAAAAGAGAAGGGGCCGCCGATGTGATCACGGAAGCGTGGCAATAATACGCACGGGCACCGAGTGCGCTGACCGCTTACCAGTCTGCGAGGCCCTCTATAGCAGTCTTCTTGGACGTCGCGTCGAAAGACCCGCGTGGAGGGGCGCCCCAACGCTGGCCGTCTCCGATCTTTCCAGTTACGCGCAGACCCGCGAACGATTTGGTCGGGATGATTTCAAGAACGTCGTCCTGCCGCTCACAACAGTACAATACGCTGTCGCAAACCGCCGAAGATCGGTGAACGCGCTTTTCCTCATCCGCTGAATACACAATAACATTATTTTCGTTAAAGAAAAACACATATATACATATACAGGGTGTTCGATAATGCGATCGAGCATACGGAATGTGTCTTATCTGTGTGCTGTCAGTATGTTAATGATTATGATTATGTGTCAAATTATACCCATGGATTAATTATTAGGTTTGTGAAAGAATATATTTATACCTATTTTGCTTCTATTAATTACTCTTCGATTTTATATACAAGATAAGAAGAAAGCCCAAGCGATTCAGATATTTTAAAACGCGTACAACACCTGATGCCTCATTAGTATAGCAAACCTTTTACTGATGTAAATTTGGTAGTTAATTGAATATTACACCATAAAATCCATCTTTTATACATTTTAAAATGTAGAACAATAATCTCATAAATCTAGAAATACCTGTTACACTTACATTAACTATATGGTAATAGGCCAGTTAAAAACAACAGCTCTCTAATTACTCGCATTCCATTTAATAACCATAACAAGAACTAGTAAATGCAGTAACATTTCCTTTAAAACATTTCGGTATTCGGTATATACCAGTACTATCATACCAATTACACTTTTGTTGATTATTTTCGCAATAATCCGTTATCGCGAATTCTACTGCGCGTTCCGATAACAAAACCGCATTTGTATGTGCATGATTTTCGCCGTGGAAATGTAGAAAACATCTCGTACATGTAAATTTCCCTAGCAACGTATGCAACAAACAACATTGTCGTTTGTAACTCAAAATAGCTTTGTTAGTTCCGTAAAAGTTACAATTCCCCATTGGCTATACGGTTACAAAATCGGAAATTGCTTTTAAAGAAAGATACGTGTAATCGCATTCCGAACTTTTGAACACAGAAATGCTTTTTTCGTTTCTTCTTCATAAGGGTGCTTTCTAAAGAATACAACCTATTTTCCTACAGAGAGGATTTTATATATTTGCTAACAATAATTTAAAAATTACTGAAAGGTATTTCTTGTTTGTAATTTCCAAATTAGACTCACATACTCTATTTTACGTGCAATCCAGTTTTATTTGATTTTTATTTAGCATTTGGGTACGAAATTTGAAAGGCGTGCTTGTAAGATATGCTCCGGTTAAATATCCGACTGTGATTGAAGTAGTTGTTTATGAAAGGTATTAGAAAGTAGGAAATGTTCACTGCTGGGTTTACTATTAGCATAAAGTTAGAATTCAAGCGCTAATTGTGAACAAATTTTAGTGTAAAATCTTAAACGCTGTTTGATCACTAAAAATAAACTAAATTGCACACACACACTAATACAAGTACACTATCCAAACCAAGGTCGTCTGCTGTTTTAAAGAATTTATTAACTTTTTTTTTATTTAGCACTACAAATATCACAATTAGAAATAGTTTGAGTCAAATTAGAACATTATTACAACAATAATAGGTTGCGAATTAGTTAACGGTCTTGAATCTGTAATATCTAAACTATCCAATTTTTGATTACGTTAATCCTTTCGAGTTTCAAAAAATTTTACATTTTATTTACATAAATGTTTGCCAAGAGAAACAGAATCTAAACTAGCGAGCAGGCGCCCCTCATTTATTGTATTTCAAAGGTACTGCATGGTTTTCCTCTAGTGTAAACAAGCATATCATGTTTGCTTCCTTTAATTATTAAAGTAGGGATATTGTTTTTCGATGGCCTTTATTCTAGAGCTTTTAGTTACGCACTTAATTAAAAATTTGTGGGTGTGTAGTCACAGGAATTATATGGGGATCGTATAAACGTCCATGGGGAATAATTAAGATATCGATCCTCTAGTTTGGATAGTGACTAATCGTACGCGCATGTTAGGCAACAGTATTTTTTCGCAATTTAGAGACGTAAGTGAATTTTAGTAGATATCCTTAATTAAATTTTGAAGCCGTATAAAATTTTTGAATAATTAATGAGCACGAGTTCGAAATAAGTTTTATGTTAATCATCCCTTTTCAGTGAATATTTTTCAAGAGAAACTTCTAAAAAGAAACATGACGAAAATATATAAAAGAAAAATTCTATCCTGCATAAATAAATTTCATTTTAAATTGGTTATTATTCGCAGACATCCTCACGATGAACATAAATATCAAAATGTGAAAGCATTACACCACAATTACTTCTAACGATTCATTCATTAACTTTTTTGATGCTCTTAACCGAACCTTGGCAACTGAAGTTGGCTTTTATTTTTGTAATTAGGTTCCACGGAAGAATATTCTTCCATTCAAGAGCGTTCTCAAACCTCGAGGTTCGCTGGGGTTTTGTGTATACCGAGGTTATATAAGGATGTTCCTTCTGCCGACTCGATTGTCTTAGTTTCGCTTTTGCATCGGACTTTAAGAGTTTTATGGTTACTCTAAAGTATGTCCAATTCAAATATTAAACTCGTTTGACGTTTCAATGCGACAAGTGGTTTGATTTCGTACGGTATAATTATTTCGGTTTTAATTAAACGTTCTGCTGTTATATCAGAGGTAGCTTTATAATAGTTTTAAAGGTCGTGTTTCCGTTGTTTACTATTCTAAACTTAAAACGTACAATAATTAAATATTGTAGTATTATTACATATATTTCATTATAATAAATCTGCTTATTATTTGGAATGCTTGCATTATAATCATCTTTCTACTTCTACTTCTTTGCAAAAACCTGTTACACATATTCCTTAGACTAAATTATTTTGTTTAAAGTAAACTTACATTAGTCCTAACTTGCTTATTCGTTCGAGCAGACCGAAATTTTAAAATTATTATTTATTACAAATTTAAAACAGCTTATACGATTTTGCTAAAATTTAGTAAACTGACATTGCTTTATGGGACAAGGCAAAGATGTCCGTATGAAAATTATGGTTATTATCAATTCATAGGTAAAACATAGATAAAAGTTTTCAATGATTGCACATATCATATTTCTACGCCAAACTAAGATATATCTTTATCGCTATTTAAAAGAAGAATCAGTTAAAATATATTTCTTGTATTAATATATTATTTTTTGTGAACAATATGCATTAAAACAGAAATCCAAAAGAAAAAGTGAACAAATCCCTTACCACAAAAGTTAAAAGATACAAATCTAAATACGTATTTCAGCAACTAAGTTGCCATCTTCAGTAGAAAACAAGTGAAGAGCAGTGTTAAACGTAGTGTTTTCGGCTAAGGTAAGCCTTGGCAGATATGCTCTTCACCAAATCATTAGTGGAATAACACTCAAAGTGTTATTCCACTAGTTGCCGAAATACGTATTTAGATTTGTATCTTTTAATTTTTGTGGTAAGGAATTTTTTCACTTTTTCTTTTGGATTTTTGTTATAGTTTTCAAGCCACAGTCTCCACCCATCACAGGAATATGCATTAACTGAAAGGCATAGTTATTTTAAGTAGGGACAAAAAATATTTCTTGCTATTAATGCCAGAATGCGTTTCTGTTCTCCTTGCGATGTTTGATGTCTTTGGTTATGTATGATTATATTTATGTCTATAATCGGTAGTTAAGATTAATAAAAGACATTTTTAGCTACATCTATAAAATACATTGTCAAATTTGTTCGACGATTTAGTTCTACAACTCAACGGAGGGATGAGTATTTTTGGCACGCTGAAGTTTCACCACCTTTTTCATTGAATGTCTGAAATCACTTCATGCAACAGCATCCAAACAAATGGATACGTAGAAATAATGATGCATCTGAAACTTGGTTCACCAGGTTCTCCAAACTTAACTCCAACTGATCAAAATGCAACAAATTATCTTACAAGTTATGCAGACTCTTTCATTTGTTTCGTTGTACTAATCTTTATATAATGTGTGAATGGTGAGCACCACCTTTATTATCTGTATTAATGTTTTAATTGCTTCTTGTTTTATAAATTTTACTGCAAATTATTAAAATGTAAATTTTGCAAAAGCCATGAGTAGCATCAAGGCTACCTTTTTTTTGTAGTATGTAAGTTACGCCATTTAAGTGTTATATGTACTTAAACTCCTTTTCTTCCATTAAAGTGGAAATTTGAAATGTACTATTATTAAGAAACTCAAATTCTACGCCTATGAATTGAGAATAATCATAATTTTGCTATGAACTTTTTTAACTTTTAAAATTATCACGAAGATGGCAACAACTATTGGGTTTCAACAGCCTGTCGAGACAGAAGGAGAAATAAAGGACTCTATTTCCAGTCGCTAAGCTTTCGCCATTTAATTGAGGCTTCTTCAGAGTGACATCTACAATATCAAGGAAACAGTGGTGCTAATAACAACATCATCTAAATTGTAACTAAATCTAAAAACTTACAGATTGAGCCTGGTAGCTACATTGTTGGAAAAAGTTCTGAAGTTGTATCGTCAAAGCGTACAATTAGCATGCCTTCCTCTTTTATTATTACCACCACTGTTTCCTTGATATTGTAGATGTCACTCTGAAGAAGCCTTAATTAAATGGCGAAAGCTTAGCGACTGGAAATAGAGTCTTTTATTTCTCCTTCTGTCTCGACAAGCTGTTGAAATCCAATTGTTGTTGCCATCTTCGTGATCTTAACGTTGTCAGCCCCATACTCCTACTCAACCTTTTAAAATTATGTTATAGTACTAAATTTTAGCAAAATTACAATAAAAGCCACCTTGTGCTTACTTAAATTGTGTTTTATTTCTGTGTTGTTTATAACTTTGCAATAAGTAATTCATTTTTACTGGATATTTTATATTACAGACAGTGAAAGGTCATTTTAATAGAATCCAATTGTTCCCAATGCGTTCGACGGCTAAATAAAAATTATTGATTGGATCAATCGTTATATAGAGCTCTCAGGGCTTTCTTCTTGTTACCGCCAGTTGATGGCGTGTATCGACTCAATTTAACGACTCAAAGAGGGCGTCCGTATCAACAGCAAGGCACGACTAAACTCTCACACTTCTAAAGACGCAATAATAGCTAAACGTTTCTATGTACGTCGGAACGTCAAATTATTGTTTTGCGTGTTTTAAATGGCATCTAAACGCAGCAAATTCAATTTAAGTATCGCGAAGATTAATGCTTTCAGCTACTTTAATGTGGATGACAAAAATCAAAAGCTAGGTCGTCAATGAAAAGCACAATATATATCACATACTCTAACTACGTACATAAAGCGATAGGAACGTAAAATCACATATAAAATATAGCTCCTCTCTCTCTTATTTACATTTTCTTATACATAAATCATATATTTTATTACTTCTTAAATAAATTTTCCGGTACTCAAAATCTCTACATCGGTGTATAATCGATGTTCACTTTGAAATTAATTAGGTAAAACTAAATTCCTTTCGGAAATTAATTAGCGTTAATAATTGGTTTTAGTTTCTCCATCATATATCCTGTTGAAATTGCCATATATCTCTATGGTATCGATACTTAAGATGATAATATTTCATACCGTCAAAAGCAAGTTTTTAAAATATGCGGTTTCACATTTACTGCATGGTTGCATCTAATTACATATTCATAACTAGTATGTGCGGCATGCTAATAAATCAATTACAATATTTAGGAAAAGGTGGAACAACTTCAATGGACAAAACGATAGACTCATTGAAATGTAGAGAGTTTATGGCAAATAAATGAAAATTTACTTGTAGGGATATACAAGCGGACAGTTGAATTACATAGTGTCTTGCATAACTACTTGTAACTACTTATGGATATGCTTATATGTTTTGCGGATGACAATACTGTCTCAAGGTCATAACTTTAAATAAAACAGCTCCGATCATACCACGCCTCTGGTTCCTCCTTTCTTCCATTTCCCAACATTAAGACATTGGTCACTAATAAATTAAAATAAGTTGTTTCTCAATTGGAAATTTTTAAATGAAACTTGTTGAGTTCGTTCATCAGTTTAAAATTTACGTAATTAGGAGTATATTGTTTTTCTGGACCAATAGGTATATCAAATGTTAAATGTCAGCGGCGTATGTTGTGTGGTTTTCTCAATTTAATGATATATCGTGTGTCCTTGTTTGCGATTAGTTTAATGTCATACAGTCATCAGCTATACCAAATGTTGTTCTGATGGATTGTTTTATGAAATACATAGTAATTTCCATGTATTTAATATGCCATGTTTTTATATTCAACCACGTAATTTATGCAGGTATTATTCAAGAACACCTAGTAAAATGTCCGAATTAATTCAATATAAAATATTATGTTACCCTGTTTATTTTAGTCCAAAATAAAGTTATGTTGAAGAAACCCATTGAGACATTTTTGTTTTGGATTGCCAATATTTAGGGTTGATTTATGCGTAAACACTTTGTTTAGGACGTTTTAAAATAGCCAACAACATTAACTAATTTTTTTTGTTACTTAATTCAGTGTCAAAGGAATATTTTACGGTAATATTATTTAATGCATTGAATAAAACCTAATGGTTATATTGTTGTTTATTTACAATTCAAAAAAATGTGCCGAGTTGAAGCATTTTGACTAAGCACATATTTCATTTCCACTAAATTACAGACTGTGTGGTCATGCACCTTGCTAACACTAACACAAACTACGATTGAAAAAAGGTCTATTATTTAATCTTATATAAAAGGTATTGTACGAAAATGATTCGATTCGAAATAAAAAACTAATAATGACGTAATCACTTGTAATTTTCTCTTTATTATTATTTTCATTTAAAATTCAGATCCAGCAGCAATAGAACTCTTAGTAGGAATGATGTGTACTATATTTTACACATTTACTTGTAGTAATTAAGAGTAATAGTGGTAAAAACTATATGAAATATATTGCTGTATAGACAGGCATTGAAACCATGTTCTGTATCTACAGATGTTAAAATACAACACATACGCATAGCAAATATTACTAACGAAAAATGTTCATACCTTCGTTATTAGGTAAATTTTGTTGAATGCTGAAACAAGTCGATTTTATTTTCAAAAGTTAATAGTTAAACTATTGTATCTTTCTTGTCGTTCATAGGGTGTTTTCTGATCAAAAGATAAGCAAATGATTATTTTTAACAATAATAATTTTAAGGTCTAGATTGGAAGTAATAACAGTTCTTGCAATTGTGTGAAATGTTCTTCATTGAAAATTTGGTATTAACCGGCACTTTCGAAATGTTTTGTTAGATGATTTTTGGGCTGATATTTTCTATTACGTTTTGATACTTGGGATCAATTAAATTATTTAGCCCATTATTATGATGAAGAAATGCTATAAAAGCGTCTAGTACACTGATGTCAACAAAGGAGATGAATTGGCTGTACTACAAACTTTGGGATTATTGAGATATTTCTTAATAATACTTTCCTTGACAGATGGATAGGCGCCGAGGAAGAATGGAATTGAAGGGTCCATCGCCTGCTTTAAAGTCTACTAATTTTTTTTTTAATGACGCTCTATTCTTACTTCTTTAATAACTAATTGGTATCAAGCATTATAAAGCACAATGGAAAATATGAGCTCGGAAATAACTGAACAATTCCTTCAAAATGTTTACGCGCATACCAGTCAGTTTTAACGGGATAAGTTTATAATTTATTTTTATAATTTTATTTATTTTCGGTTCAATACAATGTGGATGATTGCAATTATGTATTTTATATTTTAAAAAAGTCACACAGAGTAAGTGTTTGCTTCGTGTATTTTTATGTTTCCGTTTGGAACGAAATTTTTAAAATAATACATAATAGAAACTCATTGCTCAACGTCAAGAACAGTTATGAAACACATAAATTAGGGCACCGAGTTTGCTAATTAGGTTTTCACACTGGGGTTACCAATTAAGATATTTATCAAAATACAGCCTAAGAAACGTACAACCTGTTGCGGATTCTAATACCCTCAGTGGCCACTCTAACTGACTCAACGTCGTTCTGCCAGTTGTGGAAGCAGATAATATGCGTTTTACTGATACTTAATTGTAAATTATGGTCCAGTAATTGGGTTTTGGAACCTTTGGTGTAACAATAACTATCACACTGACAAAAGTCAATGCTAGGTTTTCCACTATCACCAAACAACAATGCACAATCTCTCGACGCGCGTTGCTTGTGATATTGGTTTCCAAATTAGTCTCCGTACAATTATTCTTTCTCTTAAAAAGGACCATGAGAGCAAAATCATATGTATAAGATACAAACGGTGTTGACTTTAAGTAAATATCTAGGTCATTAGATTAGGACCATAATTGTTAACATTGTGGGACAACCATGCTGCTTGCCAACGTGAAACAAAATGACACATATTGCTTCCGGTCATCCGAAAAGGACTTGATCCAATCAGAAGCCACACCCCTAATCCCGTAATCACAAAGCTTAAAGATCAATTTACGGTGATCGACACTATCGAAGGTCTTGCTCAAGTCAGAAAAGATAGTGGCAAGCCACTCAATGATCTGTTCACCAAATGAAATTAATGCAGTAAGGGTAGATTTTTTTTTAAACCATGTTGTTTGTTGTTTAATATGTTATGTTTATAAATAAAAGCTATGAGCTTATTTAAAAGGCTTATTTAAAAAGCATACTCAGCATTCGAGAGAGCATTCAAAATTGTAACAGGCCATAATTTGGCGATCACCCTTCTTAGAGATTGGGGTAATTTTGCTCATCTG
Organism: Cetonia aurata; assembly: GCA_949128085.1. Taxonomy (NCBI): domain Eukaryota; kingdom Metazoa; phylum Arthropoda; class Insecta; order Coleoptera; family Scarabaeidae; genus Cetonia; species Cetonia aurata. Next base: position 50,076,584 of record OX421884.1, on the reverse strand, counting down.
TAACCTATCGGGAAATACTTTCAGACGGAGTGACATGTTAACCAATAATGTTAATAGTTGATTACCATACTTATTCCGTCTGATGCTTTTTAAGCGTTTGCAAGAAATATTATTACCTCCTCTAGGGTTTTTAAATTATTTTTGTCAAAAATAACTATGTATGGGCAATTTTTTCTCCCAAAAAAACGGCCTCTATCTTATTAACAATACGAAAGTGACACACAGTGCACGGCATTATTGTAACAAAACAGGGAATTTATTTCTTTTGGGAAGAAGTCCATTTCCATTAAGAAAACAAATTATGACGTCTCAAGAAATCATTCCTTAATGAAGTTATGAAAATTTTGCATTACTTTATCGACATATCCTGTGTATATACATATAATTGCAATAATTTTGCATTTATAAACCAAACTGTGAGGGACTGTGTTGATGTTTTGCTATTTGATAAACCTGGAGGGAATACTTGATGTGTTGATCTCTTTAAGAAAATATTTTTCAATAATTTAAGAACATTCCCCATAAGACTCCCGCGAATGATTGAAAGAGTTTTGAGATTGTTCGAGGTTTGGGTCAAAGAGACAGCCATTTGAGAACTTGTTATAATTAATTTGCTTACAAATATTAGTTTAGTTCGTAAGATGTGTTGTGTTGTTAGCGCAATATCTAACATGGTTATAACAATCTTCTGTATTTTGCTAATAAGGCTTTTATTACCGTGGTTTCTTTTAATAGTTTTTCCCTTATATGTAGTTCTAATTTTTTTTTTGATTATTAAGATATTTTAAGTCTGATTGTTTCTAAATAAAACTCTATACCTGCTATAGCATCGCTTCTACATAAAAGAAATATATTGGTAGTACTTGGCGGCTAATGGCCATCAGATATGATAAACCGTGGAAAAAGTTTTACCACAGTAGGTGGATGGCTTGACGAAACGCGCTACTTAACGCTGCACAATAGAGCTCATTTAGATTTTTATCAAGATATACATCAGTCTAGAAACTTTCTTGTCATTTCTTTTCCCAAAATGGTATTACTGTGATATTGATTGGATTTACTGCGGATATTTTATTACTGGGGGGGCGCTACAGTATGCACACGCGATACTTCTTTCTGGCGGAAAAGAAAAACCTTCACGTTGATGCAGTAATTTAACTTTTCCCGAAGGTTAATTCCTAATTACACTTTTAAACTTTCTGTGAGTGGCGAAAGGCGTGCTAATGTGAATGTGAGCTTTGATGTATCGTCTTGGGTTGGTTAAGTGATCATTAATTTAGGTATTAGCTCTGAACAGAGTTGATCCGCGACTACGTATGTACATACCTGTTTCGAGAATTTAAGAAAAAGAAACGCATGTAGGTATGTGAATAGATGCAATAAACTGTTACGTTTTATTATGTGATTATCGATGATAGAAATAAATGCATAATTTTTATTTTGATAAATATGAAAACCGGTACTTAACTTTCTACACAAAGCCTATAATCTCATGCATATACATGAGTGCGTTCAAGTTAATCAGCGCGGATGAATTGCGCAAGGAGGCACACTTGCTCGTACACACCGTTATTTCTTTTGTACGTATGGTAATCACGCGGTTTTAAGATACGATGACCGTCACTTCGAAATGACGCCCGATTGAGAAACATAAAAATACCATTAATGAAGCGCCTAGCACTTCAAAAGGTTATGAGTAATTTATTTGACGTTCACGTAGACTGCAAGGAACCGGTAGAGGCATAAATTTCCTTGTGTAAAAGAATAACTAACTACAGCTTCCTTCTGGGCTATGAAAAGCTTGAAGAAACGTCAATAGCTTGGGCTAACCGTTTTAGGGACGTGAAAATCTGAGCACTTTTTATGTTAGTTTGATGTGTAAATGAAGTACAGCGACGTTGTTATAGAGTTTATTAATACCACGACGCTATAGACGCGTAAAAATATCTCCACGACACTATCGATTGGTACTTTTGAAATACTACGATATATATTTTCAACTAATTTTCCCAAGAATTACGAAAGAATACGTACATTAGAGCATCTATCCAAAGGATCAATAAATATTCATTCTGATTACAATATTAACCATAATATTGAAATAGAATAAAAAATAGTAGTAATTTATTGTTGTGGGTCAAAAGCATATTTTTAGTATCAGGAGAAAAAGCAGACTTAATTAATACTATCCAAGCTGAAATAATTAGGTAAGATAGTAAGTTAAACCATAATACTTTTTTTTACTGTTCCTTTAAATTGCTTTTTTAGAAGGCAGACGTTTTCTGTTCATTGGAAACTTTATTTGTTGATTATGGTGTATAAAATAATTAATTAATAACATCTGGTTTTGTGGTGCAAAATGTTCAAATACTCTTTCTCGTCCTTCTAGTGCAGTGGTTCTCAACGTGGGCGGTAGCGCCCACCAGTGGGCGTTGTTTTAATTACTGTGCCCAGGTTAACTAGTCGATAATCCATAGTCGTACTCCATGACGTGTCCCTTCGCGATTTTCTGCAGTGGGTGCTGGGATCTATACTAAACCCAGTAAGTGGGCGCTAGGCGAAAAAAAGGTTGAGAACCACTGTTCTAGTGCTACAAACATCGCAACTTATAAATGTATTCTAATTCTTATAACTATTATTAAAATTGACCTAGACACCTTATTTGTGGAAGAGGAAAGATTAGATATGAATTAAAATTTTGAAGATGAAACCTTGTTAATGATGATATTGATAATGATGTTTAAGATCAATTTAAACACATCCGTCACTATACCATTCAATCAGTACTGATTACAAAAAATATCGTTATGTTTTGCTTATCATCGATGTATTCATGCTAATTGTAAGGTTGGGAATTTGGAGGCGGTGTTATGCTGCTTTGAATAGAGGCTTTACAAATCGGTTTCAGCAGACGATTTTGATATCGTCCACAAATACTCATATTTAAACCAAAATTAAAAAAAAAAAAGAGAGAAATGAAGATACTAACGATATAGCTCACAAGTGATAGATATGAAGAACTATATTTTTTATCATTCACGAGTGATCTATTGCGGAAAAGCAACTCATTGGCAAATGAAAACCACCACCACGAGATTTTATTTATCCCTATCGTATATAATTCGCATTTTATATTTTCATTCATGAGTAAATCTTATAGAAAGACTTTAAAAAGAACTTCTTTGGTTTCTATCAGATGTTTATTTTAATACGTAACCAACGTAATGTAATGGCACTCTTCCATGTTACCCACATTCATGTTATGTTATAGAAGTATTAAACTTATTGGATAATTAAAACTAAATTAAATATATAATAAATATGTTACATACGATTCCTTCGCTAGTGATTAATATTTTTGATTCTCAGTACTTTATGATTCATTTCTGAGCCAGATTTATAATTCATAGAGAATCCATAAATAAGATTTATTCACGAATCGATAAAATTCTTTTACATAAAATTCGCTTACGAGCAAATAGCATTTTTATCATTTACCCTTCGTTTTTTTTATCCACTTTAATAAATTTTTCAAACTAGAAAACAACAACTTTTGTATATGTATATCCCAATTATGTGGTTATTAAAATGGGACATTATGAGAGGTTTACGTTAAAAATTATACATTATTTAATGAACATTACGTAAGTTTTAGTAAGCAATAATATCATGCATGATGTGTGGTGCGAATAGAAACTGATTGGCGACTAATAGCAGCCTTAAAAACAATAACTGATTTTACAAACCGATTTTGAAATTGATTTTTAAAACTGGTTTTGAAATTGTTAAAAGCCAGTTTTTGCTGAAAATTGATTAAACGGTTTTAATAAAAGCGTATGGGAATATTGTCAAATAGTAACTTTAAAACAAACATTATCAAACATAAATAAAAAGATAATTGCATTTACTCTCTCAATAATCAGCACTTTTAAAAATGATTTCTTAAAAAGGAATGGATAAATTAAAATTGACAAAATTCGCTGTGGCATGCATCGTTTTAAAAATAAAACAACAAAGTTTATAATAGGTAGTATGCCACCACGATCTTAAATAAAATCTTGGCAATGTCTCTGAATGTACTTTCCATTAAGTTGTTAATTACAACGTCTCAGATTTGGAATCAAAGTTAAGGAGTAGATCCCTGAATTCTCGAAAAGTTGCAGGACGTAGTTCATGTGCATCTAATGTTGTCTGAAGTTTAATCCAAATATGCGGTTTTCAGCTGAAGTTAGGAACCTCTGCAGTATATTTATATTTTGATTTTCTTAAGTTTACACTATTCTGAAATCTCTAATAGCGGCGTAAAAACCTGAAATAACATGGTTGAATGAATGATACGCGATACGCTTATGCCTATTCAAAATAAGAAGTTTCTATATCTAGTAAAATGAATTCTTAATCGCACGGCTTTCAAATGGATAGATTTTATTGACAGGGAGGCGACTTGCAGTTACTAATGGATTGGCCCAATTACGTGAATTTCACGGTAATACGGATTTCCATTCTTCCTGCCACTATTGACATTATACCACCCAAATCTATCTCGTATTTTTGTTTATTGTAACGTGTAACAGAAAGCTTCCCGACTTATGCATTCTGCTTAAATAGCAATCCTCCTGGTATTGAATCTTTTGGCCTGATTCACCATCCTACAGATATTGAGTGCCACTTTTCCTGTCATAATAGTGGTCTTGGATGACCGTAATCCTCGGCTTTGCAGTGGCATTGCAACGTTAACTAATCGAGAAATTATACTTTATATATATGAAATAAACGAATGTTTTTCTCACAAGCAACCCTCTGGTGCGAATCTAGATCATCAATGATTGTATTGACCTCTATGGTACAGGTTCCTTCTTCGGATCACACTGATATGCTAAAAAAAATTAGAAAGGTGAAGAAGCATATATTCTGTTAGTGAATATACACTTGCTAGAATTCATAGCATTTCAAATTGGGGTGGTAAAATTGTAGGTATTTTGGATAAAGGAACCAAATCAAGACACAATTGATATTGGAAATATTTCATTTGATTGGTAGCAGGATGACTAACTAGTAACGAGCAGTTTATTATAGCACACTTCTTGTTGGATTAGTATTCTGAATAGCAGCAATCGCTTTTGGATTGGCTAGAACGAGTGGTCTATCTATGATCAGCAAACCCTCCGTAATCCAAAATCCACGTTTGTGTATTTGATAATAATTAGGCTAGAATAAATGAAAAAATTATTAGGCATACTAATCATCATTTTTTGCTTTGTTTTTCATTCTTTTTCGTGTTTACCCAATGTGCACACTCAATTCTTTAAACTCTGTAGGTACGACTCCAAATGAATATATGGACAGAGAAAATAAATTCAGTAAATGTAATTTCAATCTCCGTAATATACGAGAAATTGTAAATCTGGCTATGACAAATAACGAACCTCAATTTAGAATAGTAATTTCTGATCTTGTAAAAGTAACTCTTGGCCTTATTTTTAAAGAAATGGGGATGCTAGTATAATATTATCCTAATTCTTTGACACATCTGTACATTGCATGAATTTTGAGAATGAATTAATATCTTACATAATTTAGTTAGCTGTTCGATAAGTGAGAAACTTCATCCAGTGACAAGCTAAACATCCAATCGCTTGGATGAACACACGATTTTATCATTCTATCAAGCGAGATTCAATTAAAATATTTTTCTAATTGAATGCACCGGGCTTCCTCAGGATTATGACCGTCTATTCTATACTGGAAGAAGATCCGCCGCTTACAATGGGAGGAAAACGTTAAGCGATGAAATTTCTCTTCAGCATGCTGTAGCCATTAAGATAATGAAATATCACACAAGTCGATGCTTCGGTAGTCGAGCGTACCCTCTGCGGGCGATGTAAAGTCAGCGGCGATGTCGTCGTTAAAGTAAAAAGGTTTTTTGGTTGGTGTTCGCTATTCTGCGGAGAGCGAACTTCGTTTGCATGAATAAAAAAAAAACATTGGCGGATCGTTGTTTGGGATGTCGTAAACATTTGTCATTGAGTCGTCTATTGTTTGTGATCGCGACTCGTTTGTTTTTGTCAAGTCAGCCTGCGGAAATGTGAAGTCGTGTTCCGTTTGCTCAGGTAATAATTCTGTTAACTGTAAACTAAGCAAAAAGGCAATATTTTCGTTTGTTTTCCTACTACGTTAACTTACTACTGGTATTAAATTACATGTATTTTCCTAATAGAATGTATTCGAGAGGTCATCGTTAGTATGTCTTAATGTCGTTTTTATTTTGAATTTACATTTGCTGTCCGACTCCAGAGTCTATAATTGAGAACATTGGGACAATCATGATGTCGTATAAACATTCTAGTTCATGAATCCGCGTGCTTCAGAAATCTACTTTAACACCGGGAGTTATATAGTACCCTCGGACCCTAGCAAACTTAGAAAACAATGTTTTCCAACGCCATAACATAAATAAACATTGCAAGAGATATCTAGCAATAGTTAACTTATTGCATCCTGACAATCGATACTTTGACTAATTGTAAGATTTTTGCTTGGATTTCATGAACTCGACTAACTATAAGTGAAGTCTGCATTTTTTGTCAGAAATGGATTGAACTTTCTTTCTTTTGCCTCCCCGGTATCTTTCTTCTCAGATTGTAGGTCTGAAGTTTGGATATTGTTAGTTTTCAGTACCCGTACTTTAGCAACAGTAAATTTGAAATTCAATAGTCCATAGTATCCTTCCTGGTGAAATTAGCAGCATTTGCATTTTACCGACGTTTGAGCCATCATCTAACAGTTGCAACAAAATCAAGAAAGCAAAAAATTGCTCTAACTGTCCGTTCATTCGTTCTGCTGCTCATTGACTATTATCCAATTATTCGATCAAGTAAATCCACACCACGCATATTGGCATTGTATAATTTAACGAGCTGTTTGATATCAATATGCCTCCCTTTAGCTATAGATCATCTTCTACAAACTCCTTCTGGTTCCACCCCATAAAATTAAGAAGCAACGTGTACCGGCTTATTGTTAAATTATTTCACTATATCATAAAATCCTTTTTCTTTCATCTTCAGGATAGGAACAGATGTAAAATGTCTATCTGTGAACACTGACGTTCCTAAAGTAAAAGTATCTGTTAATTTTATAACCCTTCTTTTCCCGATGTTAAGTTTTGCTAGAGTTGTTATTAAAGCGAATTCAGCAGATAATCCTTTTCCTTCATACACATACACTACCGTTCATATATTTTGGGACGACTAAGGAGAACTCTAAAAAACAAATTTATATGGAATGGTATACATTTCTATATATATATATGAACATAATTTACAATAGTGTTATCCTCTATTTCCTAAATTACAAATAACTGTTTGTTTTTATTCTATTTTAAAAAAAAAACTGTATTTTTTAATCGTCTCCAAATATATGAACGGTAGTGTACATAAAACTAGTGGTATTCCCGTTGGACAGGCGATGGCAAAATTTTTAAAACCTACTTGATGACGCACGAACTGTTTCATGAAAATTTGGCAAGTGACGGAAAGGGAATTATTTGCCCATCGATAAAAATTTTATTTTTTAGTATAATCGGACGACATCCGTTCTGAACCCTGTCGAGAATAGGTTTTATCTACCAAAATCGATCGACAGATTTCCTATCTGGTGATACAACATTGTCGTCTAGAACTTTCAGACGAGATCGCAATTTGAAAAATCGATTTCTGGTGACACTTATTATAGGTACCTTTGTATCTCGAGCCCACTACATTCGCCAACGTGGTAACTCATAAATTCCAATCAAATTGTGCTTCCAAATAGTTTTCTGGTTTCTGTGGCTGTAGTTTCCGATGAACATTCTGTTGAGTTCACTATTCTCTTGCTGGTGAATATAGTAACTTCCTCAAGAGAGCTGCCATTAATATATTTGTGGAACTACTACAAATGCTTTTTAATTTGGTCTTCATAGAGTACAGTTTTTAAAGTTCATAAGGTCTAAATTGTGTAGTTCGTAGGCACTTTTTGGAAGACGCTGGGCATCACTCAAGTTAATGGTTCTCCATTTGACGAAACTGGAGTAGTCGTTAAACAGAACAACTTGTTCGAGTTGTTCATTTTGTCCAGGACTTAAAATTTCTACTACGTCATCTTGTTAAATTCCATCAAACAGTGCATCATTCAAATCAGACTGATCCAGTGGTTGGTAAGCTGTTGCAAAATATGCTAAAGTGTCTTTTTGCAGTTCCAAAGTATAACTTATGATATTTCTTAAATATAATACCAGTGCCTATGATTTGAATAATATAGTGAATCATTCGATTAGGTTTACTTACGGTTCACTTAATGGCATCGTCATGTCACCAATGTGTAAGCGAATACAATAAGACGTTGGCTTTGACAGAAAGAGATTATGATATACCTACATGCGGACGCTCTGAAAGGGTCTTAGATTCTGTATTTGTATATATTTTATTTTATTTTATCTCATCGTACAGTGTGTTTACGCCAAAACTGAAAAATCATGAAGAAATCGCTAAGCTGTAAGTTTGTCAATTTTTTGACAGGTTAGCTTTGGAGCAGCCTACTACTGTCATCCAAATATATGGATTCAGTATAAAAACTGCGTTGTAATCGACGATTTTTTAATACAAGGTGTTGCATGGTTTCAGAAAAAAATATGCGACATCCTGTGCATGATGAGCTATAATTGTTGTTAAAATATTAAGAAAAATTGGGGGGAAAAATTTCAAAGGGAAAACGCAAGGCGGGACGGGGATCAGTTTTCGCGTGAACTGTACTTAAGGAAGTCCCATAAATCAGACAAGGGAATGTGCAGTGACATCGGAATTTTTTAAATTTTTATTATTTTTCGAACTGCAAAAGTTACTGCTTTCATAAAAATGAAATATATATAAAAAAATGACCTTTATTATTTTTATACATCACTGGAAGCGTAAGAATATAAAGGCGAAGAGAAAACTTGATTACATTTAGATTCTATGATATTGGAACGGAAAGCTCAAATGCAGCAAATCTACATTTCAAATGGAAACTATAATTTCAATTAGCATTATGGTTAGATTATGCTACTTTTAGTGCATAAAATTATTTCTATAGTCGCTTTCTCAATGCAATGAAGTTCGTGTAGGTTAAATTAGAAAGCTGCCATTAGAGATAAATTTATAATAATGTATCCCTTGCCAATACTCCTTGAGGGATGTAAAATTCAACAAATGATGCGAACTCAGACGCAAATTTATCTTGCCTTTTTCGAAGCTCGTATATCATGAGGAATATATCCCAGGAGATACAGAAGGAAGTCTGATGCTCTCATAATATAGAAAACTAACGATGCGTAGTACGTACTCGTTTCTAATGTAAATGAGCAAATTATGTTTATGCTTCCTGGTAAGCAGTCCATATGCGAGGAAACGAAACGAGATACACGTAGCGACATAACGAGCGGCGATGCTTTTTACAGATTTAACAGAAGCATTTAGATGGGATGCTCGCTACGGATACGTGGATTTGGCTCTGGCGACCTTTTTATTTTAAAGTTCGTCCATTTCCAAGTGTTAAGTATTGAAGCGATGGAAATGTACGTGTGGGAGTTTGGGGTATAATAAATTATTTAAAACGTTTCACCCTGTTTATTTAATCAATAGGAAAACAAAGGACTAGTTGCGATGTAATACAGAGAAGTATGTGATTAATTGATATAAAATATATATGTAGATTGGATTTATCATTCAAGGAGACAGCAGTGACTAACAAAAACGAATTAACTCCAACTAGCTGAGATTTGGCATGGTTCCAGAGAATAATCATGTAAAATTTAGTTCTCCAGCTATAACGGAAAGCGAATTGACAAAGTTAAAGCTAGCGACATAAAATGTGTGATAACTAAAACATTGTTCTAATTGTTTTGATGGAATTATAGCGCGAAATTTAACATAACAGAATTACAGCACCCTAGCTTTCATGAACCCCATGCTGTCTACCTAACACAGAAGCAATTCTTGAAAAGTTGCTTAACACTAACAAACATACATACATATTCATCAACGGCATTGGGTTTTATGTAACGTAACATTTACCGTTGTTTTTAGCTTTTAGTAATTGCTTATAAAATGATCGGTATTCCATATTGCACTATTGCGTCATACGGAGGCAACTCGGAAATCCGAAAGTTTTATAATACAAGTGCAATAAACCATGATATGAATTTTTGCTTCTAAACGAGATGAATAACTTTGTAAGTGGAAGCGACATAACTTGATGCGGTTGTAATAGCCGCGGCGACTACTATTATTATTGCACGACAGCCGACCAAAATTATAATTTTTTTACGAGACTTGCATGGAGGAATTTTATATAGTAGAATTTAATTATGACATATTTAAAAATGTTCCGCATTGTCTAGTTGACGTTTATCACATCTATCCCACTTGATTTGGATTATCTTCCAATGGGAATGAATCTATCATGAACACTTCTGTAATATACGGTAGATTTTCTAATACTGCTGCCAACCTAAAAGTGGGATGAAATGTGAAATTGCATATTAGACCTTCGTGAGGTCGCTTTTCATATATAAACAGTAGCTTTCTCTAAAATTGCCGAGATAATTATTCTCTCCATGTCTTCCGGATGACATCTCAGCCCTCCTCTTGACGAGCAGGGCTTCTGTTCTAGATTCTCTGGCGTCAGAGACTAAGAGTGCTATTTGACTGGGTGTGGCATGACGACATTCTTCACAAAATGGCTCAGATTAGTTTGTACCCTAAGTTTATAATTTGATCAAATTTGACTGACCGCATCATTTTGGTGCAGATGAGCAAATATTATTGTTAGCATTATTATTATTCTATCGCTAAGACTTGTGTCCCTCAAAGCTCCATATTGGGCCCGAAGCTTTTCGTAATGTGTATATGAGCGAAACTCCGAAACTCCATTCCCCTTGCCTGGGCAGTGTTTATATTCATATTTCGACGGAATTGCTGTGTTTGAAAATATACTTTGGCATAAGAACACAACATGTTTTTAAATGTCTGACCGATTTTGGGGTTTAGCTCCTTCTAAAGATTTGCAACATTTTTAGTTAGATCTCGGAAACCTCAACAAATATTTTTTGGATGATAAATTTTAAAAATATATAGACTTGAGAATGACAGTATAAATAAATAAAATTATGTTCTTTCGTTTGTGTACACCAGACACGGAGAAAGATTTGTTTAAATCAAAGAAATCTGCATTGAACTAAAGAAATAATTCTTTTAAATAGCGGCAAAGCGTTCTATTATTTAATCAAAAACATAATTTCTTTCATGTAATAATTTTCACTCAAGGCGATATATTGTAAACTGAAGTTCAACAATTTGTTGAGTGAAATATAAAGAAAGTGTTGAATGGAAAAGAAATTGTTTTCAGTTAAAAATAATTAGATTTGATTGAAATTACACAGGGTATTATATGAACAACACTAACTGATTTAGTTAAGGATTTCAATATAAAAAAAAAAGTGTGATTAAAAGCAATAGGTTTGTTTGAATCAACTAACACATTTCTTATTTTCAATAATACCCGATTAGTTGGATGGAATACTAGCTATACTCTTATTCCTAGCTTTCTGAAAAATGCCACCATGGCGGGTTCATAGTCTATTGTTGAAATCACCGTACCAGCAATGGAAGGGTATAGCATTAGCAACGGGCTCGAGTTTCAGCCTACCAGTGGTCATCAGCGTAGCGATCACATCTAAAACTATATCCACGATCGCCGATCCACGATAGATGTACGCCACCTAGGAGACACAAGTCAAACTCTCAAACCCCTAAACGATCGCAGCGTAAGCCGGTAAAATTCGGTTAATTGTGTTTTGAAATTCTTTTATTTGATGTTTTTACATTACGTCTTAGCATACGTTTTGGAATCATTACATACGCAGCGGAAGTGACAATCCGTAAGTTGTCCGAGCTAGATCTGTGACTCCATTAGCGGCTTACGCTAAATATTGACAAATATCTACATATTTCTCGACATATATGGGTGTATTTTGTGTGACTGAAATCTATGAAATTGTGTATATGTGTATATTTGATTATCTAAAGATTCGAGAAAGAGCAAAACGAAATACAAGTATTTTACGAGTAGTACTGTATTATATATTATATTTATTTGAAAACTTTATTCAGCGTTAAGCAGTTTAAATTATATGTTATACTTGTAATTCCTTCTTCACTATCTTTTTTGATAACAATATTGAAGAGAAATCATCACACCTTTTTTATTTTAACTTTCCATTGATATTTCAATAACATTCGTAACTATTCATATTCATTCATGGCTCTCTTTGCATACTTAGGTTGTCCTAAAATAGTTAATTTAATGGCAGGTATGACAACGTTGCGTATTATCTAATTGCATAGCCGTAACACAACAGATATGAAGTCCGACAAAATTGGCGCTAATTGTTGAAAGAAAGTTAAAAGAAAACAATACGTTGCATAAGGTTGATGTAGTCATATCAATGTTACAACGTTATGTCTTCTAAGTTTAAATTGTTAATTAGTATCGTTAAGTAGATTCACCAGGTTACTTTTAACACATTACAATATCGCATTTCTCCATATTTTGCTTTCGTGAAATATAAAGCTAGAAAAGCTGCTGTGATCTAAAAAAAGGTCCAACGAGTTACAGTTTTGCTACTTTACATTAAAAGCAGAACATTTGTGAAAAATGCTATTAAAATAAAAATAATCTTTTGTCATTTAAAAATACCAAAACCACTTCTGGTGATTGATAGTTTGTGGTCTAACTTTAGACTTTTTTTGCAATAGGGTATTAATTTATAGTCGTAAAAAACAGTTAGTTTATTTAGAACTGCCAACCGATATGATAGACATACGTACATCTGTCGCGTGAATCACGTCAGCCTGTTTCAAAGTATTACGGATGCCAATTTTACAAAATAAATTTAAACCAGGTTTCACTTATACGTGTGTACGGAATTTATAATTACAAAAAGAACGGATACGTAATGATAATTTTGCTATTCCAAGCCAACCAAGACAACATACCTTGTGAACACGCTTTTCCATAAACGTTTTCTGCCGCCCTTAACGTCGTTCCAGTCCAGAGCTTTATAGATTTTAAATCTAGTTTTCTCGAGCGCGATTGAAAAATGGTACCGAAGTTCACGTCTTCCGACTTCGGAGTTTGAATTAGTTATAAACTTCGGAAATAAATTTACGATGGCAACTGTGTGATACATGCACCCAGTTTAGTGCTTATTTTTTTAGAATATAGTTCTTAATTTAATTCGCTTGTTTAATGTAGTTGTTTTATCTTTCAATTTCATAATTCCACCTTGACAGTAGTTCATTGAACTTTGTTGAGTACACTTCGTTGATGTAATGTGCCTCTTTGCAAACATGGGAAAACGTGTAGCTGATGTGTAAACTCTATATATGCTTATACAGGCAATAAGCGTAGTACTACATATGCGTATTACTGACAAAAAGAAGTTACAAATTCAATTCAGAAACTCGATACATTCAGAATTTTTTAAGCTTGAAGTATCAAGCGTAGTAAATGATATTAAACTCTCTAACTTGCACCTATAAGGCCTATAAAATATATCTACATGTGTTATTAAATTGTTAGTTAGGATCATATATGGTCGGTTTCAGAAAATATCAAAATACGTAAAAATATTTATGGTTCCACTTACGATGTTAAATTTGGTCATATTTAAATTATAATCTAATAATCTAAATACTTAATGCACTTCCAATTTTATGAAGAAAATATCTATAAATAGAAAAGTTATGAGCTTGAACACTTGGTATAATACTTTGTAGATTTAATCTATTTAAAAACGTCAAAATTCAGATCACATCTAAACGATTCAATGATTTTATGGATTGGTTAAATTTCATGATGTGTTTTTGTAATTGTATCATACATCATGGTGCATTAACAAAAGTAATTGCCAAGAGTATAAAACAACAATACTTTTAAAAATTAATTTAGCTATTAGAAAAAAATAATTCACCCATAATCCATACATTGGCAATAAGAAATAATATTTTAAAAAGTGCAGTTTCTATTTTGTTATTTGCATAAACTTTATAGAAACTGCTAGCACATGAAGTTATCATATTTTTATTATTGCATGCATTTTGTCTCTCTCAACTGACACCCTAAAACCATGCATCGCTTGGGTTGGTTGGGAGTACATTACTGAAGTTTGACCGGTCTGATGTTTACATATACTTCTTATGACGTTTAGTTATTTGCGTTTACATGAGAACTCGAATACAAAACAGCGACATACAAGAACTAGCCCACAGGGCACATAAACTTGCGAAAAGTTTGATACGAACGCCGCTCTAGAAGAAAGCTTTCATTCGTGCATGAAATATGTAAAACAATTTTTCCTTTTCTCTTCTTATAGATAGTGCTCGCCAACTGTGATACGAGAACATTGTACTTGGAAAATTTTGCAAACTGAAAGGGAATACCAAATCATTAGGAAGGATTTGCTAAGTGTTAAAGGATACCTAAATCTTTTTTAACGGTCTCTCCTTTAGTCTCGCCAGTGCCTTTAGATAGAAAATTGCGCGTATAGTTCTTCTAATTTTAGACAAACCAAAGAAAAATTCCAATAGTGTTAATAGTTCAACTATAGATGATTTTCTTATCGTGATTAAAGTACAACTTAAAGCGGAGTGGACCAACACAGATGCGCCTTATTGAAAGAAACGAAGATCTTACTTCTTCATTTATGAATGTTACTTACTGATTACTAATCTAGAAATTCCATTGCATATCCCCAATACCAAAGTTATTACCAACTTACTAAACAGTTGGTTCTGAACGGTTTCTTCCTGTGATATGTGTTAATCGTTAAGTGATCACCACGTCATATCCTATAATGGTTGTTTTACAAGAGACCGGTTCGCCTATTCAGGCGCCCGCTGCTGCAATACTGGATGCCATGGAATATAGACAAACTCCTATATGCCTGAAAATGTTACCGAAGAGATACACTAATCTGCATCAGTGGATAGGCCCCATCGGTCCCAAGGAACTAAAAGCACAACTTGTAAGTTACATAAAAATTTTTGCTTTTATTGCACATTGTATACCTTTATAAACTACCTTCCAGTTTTTGTTTACGAGTTATATAAGTCAGTCTATTTTGTATTTTATACACGCATTCCTTTGATGTTCCAGTGAACGAGTTAACTGTATGAATTTGAATAGGTAAAAACATGATAAGATAAGCCTGGAGATGGAAAATATTGACAATATCTTCTACCTCTTAAATAATATCGCAGAAGTGTTTTTCTTCACTTCTAAGAGCATTCGTTTCTGAAGAACGTGTTTATTTTTTGATATCTACGCCTTTTGTTAATATTTGTTCAGCTTCAAACATGCTTATCATTGTGAGCTTTTACTATCAGTATTTACTTAAAGTAGGTATACGAATACTGGCTCCATATATATTTCTAACATATTAACAAGCCGATGCCCCTGACATCGTCACTTTTATAATTGATATTAATCCAATTTCGAAAGCCAATATTGATGATTTTTTAATCAAATAATACTGTATTGAAAGATATAATTATTAAGAAATATAAAGGAGATAATATTCCAGCATATAATAGGTATTATTATACGCTCTGTGGCTGGACGTGCTGAGAAAGCGACAATTTTTTTCTTTTGCTTTCTATTTGAGTGAGTTCACGTGTTTATAATATGATTAAATACAGCTTAAAATGATTATTAAACTGTTAGAAACATTACAAAACAAAAAAGAAACATTTGGCGGACAAGAAAGTAGCGACCTATGATTTTTACTATTACTACTATTTTTTACCAATGCAACTATAATGTAATAATTGTATAATTCATTCCGTATTTAAAAATAAAAGACACCTCTAGGAAATGCAGTTTTTTATCTGCTGTTATTCGAGTTAGCTATGAGTAAGACGATGGGTAGGTATTTCAATATAACCGAATCCCAATGTGAGACCAATTTTGAAAATACTCGGTTTTGGAAAACATGTTCTTTTAAAACTGAGAACGGACAAAATATATATGTACGGTATTCACGGAGGCCGTCCATTAAAAGTTTTTGAATTTGCAACGATGCACGGTGACATCTAATAGGATATTTAAGATAATTTCCTAAGAGAAGCCTCTAGGTGGATAGATTCGTTTTTCTTTAGATCATAGGTGTATTCTTTGCGCATATATCGTGAACGGATGCCAAATAATTGCAGCGCATTTCAGCTTTGACGACATAATGAGGTATACAGCAGCTTCAAGGCACAGGAATTAGTGAAGCACAAAGGTATCAACGTGATCACCGAAAGAAAGCTGAATATCAAAAATCACCTTCTGTCAGGTCCCTAATGCAATAAGTTTTAAGCAGTCAGCAATAGAAGTAATGTTTGGCATGTATTTTAACATCATCAGTGAACATGGGAATTGCATGTTGCAGTCAATGACCTCCGGGATATTGTTGCTAAACAAAAGAAGCAACGTGGTACCATAGTATGTCCTCGCTAAAAGAAACAATAAGAGACCCACATTTGATCCTTATGGGACACCCAAAGTGAAATTATATTGTTTGTAGGATACATAAAACTGACGATCAGACAACTACGACTGAAATAAAGCAAGGAGAGCATTGCTGACACCAAATCCTCGAAGCTTCCTCAACAATATGCCGTGATCGACGCGATCTAATGGGTCAGAAAGGTCCGTATAAACAACATAGACCTGACGTTGGATGTCCAATATCTCCGTAGTGTATTTCGTAACCTGGCAGAGATTGGTAATGATCAATATTCCATCAATAAAGCCATGCTGCGATGTCGATATGTAATCGGGAGTTGCAAAGAAAATATGTTGCTCAAAAGAACAAACATTGTCAACGCTGAAATGTAGTTTTTTAGAAGTCATTAAAAAGTTATCAGAAAAAGCGTTAACAATTGGGGTGAGGAGGGGGAGGGGTATTCAATATATATTTATTTGTATAGCAAACAAATTCTAATCTGATAAACAAAATGTTTGTTCCTAAAGCGAGAACTCGGTGCCTCTGCAGTTTCGATGCGTTTTTTTTTTCTTCAGATGACAATTATTTCCTCAGCACCATAGTCTTCGTGAACAAGTTACTCGTATCACTTCATATGTTTATTTAATTAACTGACTTCACTGATCAGCGTTTGGGCCTGTAACAAACCAGTTTCATCATGCCACAAGTCTTTTACCAGCGATTTTCTATGGTTTTTGCTCTTACTTTTTGAGAAAACCAAAGATCATACAAAAGTTTCACTTCACATACTTCTTCAAAATCTCCTTTTTGGGTATGTGCCCGGGGGTCATCATTTTTGTTCCCTTCACCCTTTGGTTGTGTTTATATTGTGCTTACGATTTTTCAATAATTTCTTATTATTGAAAACGCAATTTTTTATTGTTGCATTACGCTGAATACAGAGTTTTATTTTCTAGATTAGAATGTATATCTGACTACTTCCAATAAAAAAAGCCTTTAAATAGATAAATGTAAAAGCTTTTCGCGGGCTTTCGTGCGATATAATAAACCTTTACTTTCCGGATGGAACTTCTAAAGAACATCAGCTTAAAAACTTGGGTAGATTATCCCGGAATGACACCATATAAGTAATTCCATTCCGGAACTAACAGATTATCCCCTCTCTCGCGCTAGATACTCTCCGCGCTCTAAACTACTAACAGCGGAAACTTCTCGAGTTTATATGAAGGATTTCGGGCCATAAAATATTCGCATATTTTCCCGGCATTTCTTTCTATTTTACTCCGAGCGCGATGGATCTCATTGAAGTGGCTGTGTTTGTATTCGAAAGTACCGGCGTAACGTTGTGAAACGTATAGGAAATAGCACTCGACGACGCGGTATTTCTGGCGATTTCTTGTAGAATCTAAAGAAATCGAAGTTTGCCCGTTTCGCGGATTCATTGGAATTCAGCGTAGAATTTTACCGCGGGAGATTTTTCCGGCGGTAAACGCATTTGTTAAGGTAAATTGCATAGGTATTCTTCTGTAACCTTATTTGTATTTGCTCTTTACAAGAATGTTTCTTCAATTATTTGCGATTTTCTTTTTTCCACTGGAATCTTGTTTCTGAGCTTCCTCAATCATATTTAGTAGATCCTCCTAGTATATAACACAAACACAGCAACAACAGTATTATAATAATCAATATCTTAAAGACCCTAGTTAATACTTCTTGCTATTGTAACTTCAAGGATAGATGAAATTGTTACGATTGCCTTCGCTATCGATTTGCTAGGATTGTACGAGGTGTCTCATAGCCTATTCAGAGTAATAGGCTCACGATGTAGCTTATCTTCCTCAGGATCAGTTCCTGCTGCTTTCGATTACAAATAGTGGAAATTGTATTTCATCCGCAACCGTTGTTTGCGGTTGAAAAACTTTTAGGTGTTGATGTTTCAAAGATAACTAAATTTAACATAGTACAATAGGTTTGTTTGTTTGTTTGTCTACACTAGTGCACACTGGTTTTCTATGAATTTATAAATTTATATCTGAATAGTGTCAGTACGTTACCGTAAGCTAGGGTTTGGTAGAAATTGATTTGGATGAACTCACAAATAAAGTTAATTTATCTATTATTTCTAGGTAATAAACAAAAGTATCTCATTTTATTTTTCGCGGTCGTTACGGGTTTGTATTATCTTCCCGTTTCTATCCGTAGGCGATAAATAAAAGTATCTTATCTTATCTTTATTCGTGACCGACAAATAAATGTGTAAGTAAAAACGAATATTTGTACTACACAGAAAAAAAAATACATTGAAAGTTTTACACCGAGCAAAACAGCAGTAACATCAATTCATTTTAGAAAACCTTGAAATCTTTGACAAACTTTCTTACACTTAAAGAGATTAATATTTGACTTTTTTTTAACTTTAAGTATTAATTGTGGTAACTAACATAACTTGGAGTTATTATTATGTTCATATCTTAATTGGTATACATATCACTAGTTAAAAGTATATTCTCTCTATGAAGGCAAAAATTAACACTAACTTTGGCTAGCAGATAACTAGCAATAGAGAGAAGTTTGTCTTAATTTATTGTTAGTAGTATTTCACCTTATTTGGTAAATCTAGCGTCAAGGGAAGTGTAAAGTAACATTTTTACCGATATCTACTTCATAAAATTTATATAGCTAACTCTAAAGAAGAAGAAATATATTATTTATTTATCTCGCTCCAAATTATGGAGCGAGATAAATATTTTCCCATACTTTTAGTAACTGACAAATTGCCTCTGAAAACGTAGTGGTCGCCAGGGAACAACCGTAATAGTTCCCTGGCGACCGTTTTTCTTTCTGTGTACCATTAAGAAAATTTATTTTTAAGATGTAAACAAATTTATACTGCTGATGAGCTGGGGTAGATCTCTTAAAAGTAAAATTTTAAACTTCAATATTGCGGTCAACTTATCTTTAAATTAACTCCATTAGCAGTCATAACCCCGATACATACATGTATTTATTTTATGAATAAACTAAAAGATTAAAGCTTTGTACGCACAAAGGCAACAGCAGGTAAATGCCTCCACGACTCCGTCGCCTTTTTTTCGTCACGATGAAAAGGTAATAAAGTATCTAACTAGAATCTGCAAGTTGAACGGTAATCCGCTGTATTATCATGGCGGCTGTGGGTTTTGTAATCTCGACTAAAAAGAAAGGAATAAAC
This sequence comes from Cetonia aurata, assembly GCA_949128085.1. Lineage (NCBI taxonomy): Eukaryota > Metazoa > Arthropoda > Insecta > Coleoptera > Scarabaeidae > Cetonia > Cetonia aurata. The sequence goes on along the minus strand of OX421884.1, from coordinate 50,056,809 downwards.
GTCAAAGAGAATATTAGACAAGATCTTCATTTCTAGAAAGATACAGTAAAAGAGGGGATAAGTATTTTAAATACCTAATTTAAAAATTGACGATACCTTAACAAGACGGGAACATATTAAATATTTTCTTATATCTGATGATTTACATATACTTTTAACAACGGCTCTGTAACCAACGACATTCTTTTATAAGAGCATCATTGAACACCAAAAAATCAGGTTGTTTTATCATTTACCCACTTAAATACTATTTTGGTGATATTTGACAAGACGACAAATTACTAAAAATAGTCCTTTCACAAGCAACTATAGCAACATAAACCACTGCGTCCAACCTAAAGAAACAGACGCCTAATACCTATTTGCTTTTGGTATTTGTCGCGTGAAAAGAAAAAGCACTCAAAACTGTGGCACGTATATAATAACACTACATGGTTTCAAACACCTTACCACAAGCTCACAGTTCAATTTTACTGCTGATGATGCTAGCTTTACGATTGAAACGTGCGTCCTTTGTAGTGAAGTTTGTGGCAAAGTATTTGAAAGTGTGTAGATTCACCACCTCTTGAAGAAAACAAGTAACTGACCAAGGCAACACTTGGTGACATGTAGCATGCGACGTTACTACTACACGCTGTCAAAAATTGCCTCATGCTCACAATCAGTCGATCCGCAATAAAAGGCAAAAGAAGCAAAATTTCTTTGCAACTTCATAAAATTCTGGATTTGTTGAGTTTTATTTTGTTTATTTAAACATGGAACGATTAAACTAAAAAAAATATATTTATGGAAAATTACCAAAGCAATGTAGTTTTCAGAATTAATAGGTTACTAACACCAGGAGAAATAGCGGAAAGCTTTTGAGTAGTAGTAGTTTATACATTCCTATGCTACTGATCACGAATATGAAGTTTGCCGATTGAAATTTTCCCCTGAATCTTGTTTAAAACGCAAAAAAAAACTGAAAATTTTGGGCCTTTTTTCTAATTTCCGCCTATATCTTGAAAACTAAGCTTTTGATCGAAAAAGTCACTAAGTGACTCAATAAAATTAAAATAAATAAAATTCCTTCAATTAGCATATATTAAAATTGTATAACCAAAATCGCAATATTAAATTTTTAGCCGGTCGTTTGCAAACGTTAAATAATAAATGTTTATGGATAATTTTAAAGATAAGTGATAAGTGTAAGGAATAATATCTTTCTGTGAGTTTTGAACAAGTAATATTAATATAACATACGTGCAGTGAAAATCCAATCGCAGTTAATGCACATGTTGGAGTATCTCAGCCCGCCTTCTTGTTTTGAAACTTTATCTACTTTAATTTTGTATAGAATAACTTTTTCGATTACAAGCTTAGTATGCGCGATATAGCCGAAAAACTAAACGAAGTGCCAAAATGTGTAAATTTTTTGCTTTCTCAACAAGGCTCCGAGCAAAATTTGTATTAGCAAACCTCAAATTCCTATTCAGCGACCAAAGAAAACATGTACGAACGTAAGAGATTTACGACTACCCAAAAACTTTCCGCTATTTGCCAGTTTTATTTCAAGCATTACCCAGACTATAAAGGATTATTTGCACTACCTATACGTTCCGTCTTCGTTCCATATCATTTCCGTTCCGTTTACGTGAAATGCTACTGGTTGTAAATTATGGAGCAAACGGTGTACCACCTACCAACGAAACAAAAGGTGTTTTCACAACCTTTAATTTATTGCCAAAAATACTTTTACATAAATCGTATGAAACCGGTATAAAACGGACATATTCAACGAGAATCAACCTTAAGCGATTTCAAGTATAATAGAAAAAATCAGGTATTTTTAAAACTTTAAGTAAAAAAAATAGGAATATATAACAATAGCGAAGTAAAACAGGAAATAAAAACTCCGAAAGTAAAATTTGCCTTTCATTATTGTAAATTTTTTAAAGATTTGTATCATTTATATTAAACTGATTAAAGATTTTGTTTAGATCAATTTCTCCTTACGACCTATTACCTTTTCCACTTTGTCGATCGATTGGTAAATGAGATAGCAACAGCAGTTTCAATGACGATTTAGACATTTTGAATCGTGTGCACTTGACCAAAGGCAATTTAGTTGCGTTGGTGTGAATGATTTTATCACACACTACAGAAATTGCAAAAGACAGGCCTTTGGGGTCAGTCACCATATAGTATATGCTGGCAGTTGTCTTAATGTAAAGCTTCCTTGACGGCATAAGCAATTAGAAACTTGAAGCAAAAGGAGCCAACTATGTTTCTAGAAACCTGTCATTAATAACAAAAGTTGTTACAAAATAAACAATGACATTCAAAAAAAAAACAAAAGCCTAAACATCTGACGCAAATACAGTAAAACCTCTACTTACGGACACTTCTCTAATACGGACACTCCTTATTACGGACACTGTTTTAATGTCCGAAGCACTTGCTACACATTTTGCATGTAAAAAGACCTCTGTAATAAGGACACTCCCTAATACGGACGCGGACAGTATCTTCAGATCCCAGGTAAAATTGCCAACCTCTTAATCCGGACATTAAAACCTCGTTACCAAGATCCATCATAAACACAATTTACCCCATACATTAGGAAGTCGTTAAAATAATCCTTTTGAAAATAGACATAAATGGTATGTACCTAAGTTCAATCTTTTGGTAGTTAAAATGTTTGTACTATATAAGACAAAAGTCTTGCATCAGATTTGGAAAGGCATATAAATAAAGAGAGATAGGTATAGACCATCAATGAAGTACAGACAACTAGTTTTAACAAAACTGATTGCAAATATGGAATTATGTAAAAATGCCGAAGAAGTGACGAAAACAATTACAGTACTGGATGCAGTGACTTGGATTTCTAAAGCGTGGAATAGTGTGACAGAAAGTACAATTCAGAACTGTTTTAAAAAAGGTGGATTTGATGTGAAACACATCATTGCAAATGATGCTGAGGAAAACATCAGTTTAGCAAATTTGAAGGAATTGTTAAGAAATCTTAATTCCACAATAACGCCAGAAGAATATGTACTTATTGACAACTTAGTTGTTACCGAAAGCGAATCTTTAAATGTGGAAGATGTTATTGAAGATAAAATTAAACCACCCGAAGAAGACGAAATGAGTGATGGTGAGGAAAATATAGATCATAGTATACAACCTATAGACTCTGCGGAAGCGCTCCGCTTATCTCAAATTTTAAAACAATATTGTTTATATAATAACGACTCTAAAGGTTTTAACTTAGCCTCAGATTTCCAAATGCATCTAGAGGAAAATATCGCTATAAAATTTAATAAACAGTCAAAAATTACTGACTTCTTCAAAAATGTTTAAATGTGTATTATATGTGTATTATTTGTACATACATATGTATATTATTGTAAATACTATTGTAATATTGAATATTGGAATATAAACTATGTACTCGACTTTTTTTTTTTTTGAACTTAACTCCCCTAATGCGGACACTCCTTTATACCGGACACTTTTCAAAATCCGGTGAGTGTCCGTAATATAGAGGTTTCACTGTACTACTAATCGTTGCTTATACAGCTCAAAATAAAGAATAAGTATTTTATTGATGAATCTGCAATACAAATATTTTAAATAAAGTTTATAATTACTATTATTTATGAATAATTTTCCGATATTTAATAGGTCAATAATCAACCCTGATATGTGCACAAGTATAAAACCCAGAGCCAAAGTGCTAAATCAAATACATACCTACAAATAATAATTGCGCAAGCAACTTTTAACTTTACCAACCTTTTTTTATTTGTCAGCATTACATGTAGGTCCAGCATATCAAAAACTTTGTATCTTGATCTACAATCCTTGATTGTGTAACGATGTTATGTAAGTTACCAACCGTAATCGAAAGATATTACGCATGACCAGGCATATATTGTTCTAATGAAATCGCGGCCCGTGTTGCTATTATAGTTCCTTTAACGAATGTGCCGAAATTGTTCGGTACAATCGATAATAACAATTTCGGAAATTAAATTCCTTTCTACTTCCATTCGAATCGTAAACATAAAATTAAATCGTAAATTATCAAATAGTTAACTAGAATTACTGCTAATGCGGGAACGGTCGGCATTATTGTTGCTTCGCTTAGAATCCCGTTCTATTAGCTTCCCTACCATCATAATTTAATACCAATGATGTGGGCTTAATTAGTATTTAGTTAATTAAATGCGGTATTTGTTATTAGAGTGTGTGATATATGTATGTCTATGGATGTATTTGTAGCCAATTTAATTTGACTAATTATCTTAAACGTTGGAACGGAGCCTGCACTTTTAATTGAGGGTGGTCTAAGAATTACGTTAGTATTTTTTTTATATTTTATTTTAGAGGAGGCTGAAGTATCCAGACATGTGTCATACTTTACATTACACATATGTGTAAGTCACCTATAATATTTTCCCTATTACTCTGAACTTCTCCTACAGCACTTTGTAGATCTAAAAAAAAACTATTTAGAAAAATGCGTTACCTGTCTTCCTGTCTAGTGAACAAGTCGTGTGCTATATTGACAGGAAATTGGCACTACATATTTTTTTGCACATCAGATTTTATAATGTGAAGACATAAATAACTCCATCTCTACAAATCCTGGGCAATATGACTCTTCAACGGAATCATGTTATTCCTACGTTTTATCAAGCAATTAAAATTTTAAGCCAATCGATGTGAAGTACAAGTGGCAATAACACATGATTTCTCATATTAAAAACAAGTTAAATAATTTGTTTGTTTGAATAATTCAAACGTTTTAATAGATCGAACCAAATTAAGTTTAGTTGCTCTACAGAGAGATTGATTTTTCATTGTGCAGTCATTATTTCTGTGAGAACCAAAGCATTGCCTTTTTTCCTGCTCTTTAAGAAACTTTTAAAGAAAGACTTAAAATTTGGCTGATGAGTAAAAACACATAAAAAGAATCAATTATAATTAAGTATTAATTTGTACGTTAATTAAAAATAATTCTTTAGGGAATCATGTATTATTGGTTTTACTATAAATTAAACATTTAAAAATGGATAATTGTCGAGGAAATTAATGTTACACTGCTCTTATTTATCAAACTATAACTATATATTTGCTAATCGGTGACCTGGCGTACTATGGCCATTTTCAGGTGCAATAAGATCAAATAAGTCGAACACTAAAACCACGTAATCTCATTTACAAAAACACGTTAACATCGAATTACAATGAATATTGTAAGACTGGAACATTTCTATTGATTGCAAACACGAGAACCACTACAAATGAAAACAGTCCGGATTTTTTTCCATTTGCAGTTATTCTCTTGTTTACAATTCATTTACAAGTTCAAAATATGACGGTGAAATTCGATGTTTAAATTAATAACAATAATTTATTCTTAATTTTGTATTTTCTTTTTGTTTGTTCCAACAGATAGTATTTTACTATTTCTTACGATGAAAACTATTTTATTAATCCAAAATTTGGGTATCTTTTATCTGAAGTATTTTGTTCGAAAAGTACCATGTATTCAATTTAAAAAAAAGTATCATTTAATTTTTTCTTTTATCTTTGACGTGTAGTGCATATAAAATATTTGCTTTTGGGAACTGAATTATCTGCATTATTAAATATAGCTCTAAATAAACGTTTTAGTAAATTTAAAACTACATACACAGAGGTGCAGGGTTTTAGCGTAGACCGCTTTTACGAAATATACATCTATTCCAGTTTGTCCTTCTCTAGTTGTAACTAGCTGGGGGACATAGTTAGAAGCATGTTCGTTTTACTATTATAATCTGGGAAATGTTGCAATTGTAGTGGGCAAATCCTTATCAAATATAAAACTCCTTTAACGGATTTCTTCCTTAAAAATAATTTAAATTTTCCCCATAATCATTTTCACAACTTACTTAAACAAATTGAATATTTTGAAACACAAGCGATAAAGCTAGAAGATGAAAATAAAACTCTAAACAATATTGTATTCGCTTGTGGGAATGTTTAAAATACGGAAATCGATGGTAGATATATTAAATTTGAAGATTATTTTTTCTATGCGCCACCCAGAAGCTGTGTTGTTGAGCGAACTTTTTCTATATTTAAAGAAATGCTGTAGAATAAAAGAACTCATTTTACAGAACAAACTGTGAGATTACTAAGCATTCAGTCTAATTACAGGTACTGTATTAATTTCAAAGCATTTATTCTTTTTCAATATTTTGAATTTTTCATGCGTAAAGTAAATGCGTATTTTATAGATATCATATGCCCTTATTACGACCATAGCGAAATATACAACTCCGTCTATTGCTATAAAAAGGCGTTCCAACATATCCCTTTCATCAATACGATCTCGGTTTAACTTTCATATATGAGTGAATCACACCTGATATGGGATATCGTCGTTTCCGCAGACTAATTATGAGACATTAGAAATATGCCTAATACCTGGTAATTTTGCAAATATTCAGTATTCATCGATATATTACAATTTATTTGAAGTTTTATTTGCCATATTATAATTGCTGTATGTAACATTGCCCCTACATTTGTTACTTTATATTAAACTGCCATTAATTGAAACAATGTGTATAGATAATTTATTTGTATTTTATAAATATCGTCGACTGTGCGCCTGTATCTTCACTCCGTGTTCTTATTTCGTATTTCTGTCCTAAACTTCCTATGGTCACGCGAGTGGCTCCGGTTTGGCCGTTTACGTAGCCGCTTGCCATTCCGTCGGCAACAACACTCGTCTATACAGCCTGCGATTGCTTCGAATTTTCATGAACTGAGACGTTTCCTTGTCCCTATTTTATACGGCGACATATCACGCCAGCTGGGGAATTGCGTACAGGCGTGTCATACGTACTATAACCCCATATTGGATCGATAAGTCTGCTCAAGTGTAAGTAAACCTTTGATAAAAAAAAAGGAGAAGCCATTTTTCCTTTTTTTTTTTTCGGTCTGTCGATCGTGACGCCAGTGAAAACTTATCCATTATTTCATCTTACTTGATATGCAGACCCATCAGGTAGTTTTTCTCTATTCGATTTGATATATACATACAACTCATCCAACGCTTGACTGAAGCGTCTAGTATTTTTGTGGGATATTTTTTGTGTGGAGAAAAGTATGGTGTCACAAGTTTGTCAGGAAAGCATATCTGATTCATGTTTTCCGGCCAGTAATTTTTTATTTGCGTTTTTTTCTAGCAGTAACGTAATATAATATCGTTCTTATTGAGAGTAAATTACCAAAATAAAAGAACAACTGGAACATGTTATGTGTGTATTTCATTGTTATTCATGTTTCAATTTATATTTTCACCAGTTATTTTAAGTAGAAATAGAAAAAAAATATATTCCAGAGCGCTCTGTTACAGATGGAAATTTATATATCATATTGCGCTATTGTTTTTATAGGAAATGTTTTTAGAGAACAGTTTATTTTCGAAAAACAAAAGGCAGCTATGTTAAGCAAATTATTTATTTTTTATTACTTATTAGTCTTCTTCAGACCATAAATTATTATACAATATTACCGTTTCGTTTGAAACGTTGCTGCCAGCAACTTGCTGCATCATTAGGTAAGAAGTACCCAAATAATTTTATCAAGCTGTCTTTTGTTTACCGAAATTAAATTTAGGGGCGAACCTTATTCAAGATAGAACAATTTATGGAAGCCAATGAGCATCTTCTAATTTACATTTGTAGGGTGCCATATTTTATGGAAGTCTCGTTGACACATTCAATTAAGGCTTGATTAAAAAATCATTATATTTGTCAGCTACGAAGATAACCCATACACATACGAAGGCTTATTTTGGACATCAATTTTTGTTTAGTAAAGAATTACTGGCGTTTGCATAAATAACTGAACAGTAATCAAACATTGGTCCAATAGTTGATCTGTAGACTTTTGACCCACATTATTGATTTTTGTCCGTATGAAACAAATCGGTACTTCTGGATGAAATTCGAAGCACAACGCATAATTTTGGAAAATATAATATAAGGTAAGAAACAAGTAGCACGACTGTCTTTGTTACTTACACTTATGAAGAGCCATAAGTCTAGGTAGGCATGCATAAGGATAATTTAAATTAGATAACTAAACTAAATTAGATCAATGAACTAGTACAAGTTAAAGCTTCCATAAGATCAAGAAACATACGTAAAACTAAATAGTGATTAGGGTGTGTACTCCGATAAAATTAAATAATAAAGAATAATAATAAATTATTCCTTTTTCATTTAAGTATGGACTTTTAGTTCTAATCCATAATACAATTACAATTTCCAGGATTACTGAACAACTTTTTATAATTGAGAAGCCCTTGTTCTAAGCTTCCCATTGTTTTCTCTCACAAATACTTGGTGTGACCGAAGTGAAATACAAGCGACTTACGTAAATGGAAAATTCACGTTTCGTACTGCCGACAATCCATCTTCATTTATCAGAAGGGAAAGCCCGTGAAGGCGGGTATTTCAATGTTGCGAGAGATTTTTCGTATCAAGGGAACCGTTGCTCATCCTTTTTTTTTTTTTCAGAAACCCCAATTACTCCTGACGGTCAGTTTTTCACCTGGTGCTGAAAAACTTTAGACGCGGTTATTGAAATTTTGTTCGTCTGCGCCACTTTACCACGTTAAGTGCATTATATCTGTGTAAACATGACGCCAGTTATATCGAAAGTGAACGTATATTTTTTTATCTAATTTTAGAGTAAATATTATTTTTAAATGCTATGAGTTTCAACGATGAAACACCGCATAGCTGGGTAGAAATTTGTAAACAGATATAAGTTAAACCGCGGAAACTTAATAATTTCTACTCTTGTTTTTTCAGTAAAGTTGACTGTTTAATATTTTTGTTAAGGGGAAGGAAGCCGTTTTTATGCAGCTTAAATTTTGTGACTCTTTTCAATTACTTTAAAGGTATGTATATTATTGTTTAGATATTGTTTAAAGGAGAGATAAAATTAAAAGAACGAGTTTATAAGAGAAATATTATTTCGTTTCACATATACATATATTTCCATAGCTCTTATTAATGCAATAGAAAAGGAATATGCCAACATACATACATACATATATAGTTACTATTTCATTCATTTTCGTGAAGGTTATCTAATGTAACGTTTTAATTTGTCATAGTACATTAATTAAATTTTATTTTAAAAGCCCTAATCTATTATAAAATATATCATCATATCAAAATCCTGCAAATCGAATTTATAATGTAAATATTGCTTCAAATAATATCTATAATATTAATTAATTTTAAATACTTATATCAATATATCATATTCGCGTTGACAGTATATTTTGCAATATTTTCCGAAATTTATTTATCGAACGTCGCAGATCCAATTTCCGTAACTCTCGGAACTCTCCAATCCTCAACAGATTCAACTTTTCCCATAAATCGAAGCAATTTACAGTTCCAGAGGCGTAGGCCTACAGCAACTTCTATTTAATATTGGGTTAAATTTACCATCGTGCAGGGAAATCATTGAAATACCCCTACAATTTTTCTCGTAATTGCGTTTTGGTGTTTTCAAAAGTTATGGGTTATTATTAGACTGTATTTCTCACATATGTACCTTCTTCTTTGTACGTCAATATGTGACCACATAGAACGTGACTTTAATTTTCCTGTTTTCACATAATTGTGAATTTATAGAATATCTTTCATATTCTTTGTTGAAGTATGAATGCACTTCATTCATTTTAAAGTTTTACGTTCGATATATCGTGGATTTTTCTAAAAAGTCTTAGTTTTATGGGCTGACTGGCGAAAGTATTAAATAATTGTTTAACCTGGTATTGCAAGTGTGCAAGACTGGATTTGAGAAGTTATCTACATTTTTATATGTCAAACAGTATTTTCAATTTACAAATATTAGAAGCCTGCCGAAAAAACCGTTCTTTCTAGAAACCGGGTAGCGTATTACCCCCTTGGAGTATTCCTAGAGCTAATAAAGACAGTACTGAAGTAAATGTTTCCCAATAAAGCACACCATACTTGTTTGCAGAAAACAAACCTGCATAGTAGGTATACCGTTTTTAATACATCTATACTGCAACTTGTTTAAGTAATACAAGGAGATGCTATGATTCGTGCTAATTTCTTACAAAGTCAACATGGTTTCCCCAATTTAAGTTTGAGTCAACTAATATACAATTGCGTTAATAAATGGTATAGAAATGTTGGCTAGGTGCATTAGATATAATTTTGATTTATACTGTTTTTAATTTTAAATAATGCTACATTAGTTTTGTCTTAATAACAATTATTTCAATTAAAGTGGTTGAGTTATTACCTGAGACAAAATAAGATTATATGATATAAGTATTATTTATTATTATTATGTTATCTGCGTATAAAATTTGAGAGAAGAAGAGAAAGAACTGAGCCTTGAGTATGCCCACATATAACTTTGCGGCTTCGACACGTTTTTGTGTACGGTTAGTAAAATAACTGCCAAACCACGTATTTGCAAGTCCTCTTATACCATATCTGTTCAACTTGTGTAATGAAATAAGTAGTTAAATGAAAATATTTCGTTGTTCAAACGCACTGAAGTATTAGTAGGTATACACAGTTGTATTTATTAAAATAGTAACCCCTCAAAATACTTAGAACTATATACAAAGAATAGAAACAGCTAAAGATTTTATTTATTGTAAGCACTATAAACAACCATAGATATATATATAATATTAATAACTTGGTCACTTAGTAAAATTACGGGTTGACAGTTGAATTCGGTAAAGTGGCGCTTTCTACCCTGGAATGAGTGTAGGAAGATTATACTTCGGATGTGGTAGTCGAAAACGTAAATAAAATAACTAACAATATTAACCAAATAGTAAATCTGACTTACAATATAATTAGTACTTTGCTGAATGTCCTTTGTTTGCTATTACAGCTTGATAACGATGCATAGCTTCCATAATTCAGCGGCAGTTTTAGATTTAGCGTCGAAAACATTTTTTTTTAAATCTGCTTACAGGTTTCCAATATGGTTGAGATCAGGAGATTGGGCGGATCATCCCATAATCTCAACCTTATTCTCCGTAAACCATTGCTTAGCTTTTTTACTCGTATGCTTAAGATCATTGTCTTGCATGAAGATCGATTTCATCAAGGGCATATTATTTTCTGCATGCATACGGAGACATTACTTCATTGGGTATTTGTACGTATTTCCGCTATTCAATTTTGAAAATAGGGCCTACACCGTAATGAGAAAAACAGCATGGTATTGGGATGATACCATGATTTTTGCACTCCCATGTTCAACTGTTTTTGTGGTGATATTTGGTCGCTCCATAAAATATTCCTCCATTTAGCAAGAGGCCATTGCAGATGATCATTAGCGAAATTAATGCGATTGCGGATATGTCGTTTTGTTAATAACGGAATCTTTCGTGGATATCCCGTATTGAGGCTAGCTGCTGCTAACCGTCTTCCAACAGTAACATTGCTTATAGTCGAATTGATGTTATTTTTTATTTGTCTGGATGATGTAAAGTGGTGCCTTTTTTGCACATTGCGTACAATTTGTACACCCTCTTTTTGTGGTTTGTCTTTTTTCGCAACTTTTTTTCGCAACTTTTTTTCGCATTTGAAATCATTTTTGCACACTATAATATTTTTGCACAAATCTGTAAATTTTGTCTTCGTTAATTAATTTTTTTATTCACTCGCGTTGTTCCATTGTAGAATGTTTACTTCGGCCCATTATTTTGTTTAAAAACGTTAGATTTTGGATTTGTTGACTGATAGAATTACATTCGCAGCATAATAGTTAGATGGACGTGTTTTCGTCTCAAAAAAAATGTCGACTACTAAACGTATTTCACAGTGGTGCTATTATTGTGAGCAGGTAAATTTCAAGTTTGGTGTCTCCGAAATTATTCATAGAAGAGCTCGACTATATGTGTGTTGTATTGTCTACGTAGTAGTGCTATTTGATGTGTAGATGGCGTGTAATAAATACACTGTAATGGTAAAAACATCGGTATTTTAAATTTTAAAACGCTCCATTGCTATTTTATTGAACACGGCTGTATATACATATCTAAGGAAACAAACTTACATATGTTCCTTCCATTTGTAAATTGCAATATTCTCGATTATGAATAGTATAAAGGCGCCCACACAAATAAGCAAAATTACAGTAGGTGGAAATATCTCCGTAAATCATTAACTTAAATTTGTTTATTTACGTGTCAAAAAAACATTTGTAGAAATAAAATTGGAACAATTTTTGATTTTATAGTGTTTAGCTATTTTATGATACACAATAAATAAAACAGGTCTGCGTGACAACGGGATTGATTTAATACAAAATATAGGGTATACCCTTAACGGCTCTAGATATATCATGTTGATTTGAATTAGAGCGCATTTTACGACTTTTATAACAAAAGGTTGGCGCCACCAAGCGGCATTTATAGTAGGTGTTAAAGTTTACGGAGCACGAGGATACGAGCGTGTCATTTGAAATAACACCTATCGTGAATATCGAGAATCCAACGATGCTGTTGCCTTCAACGGGGCTGAACGAGCGTTCGACCTTTTTGGTTCGAATAAAGGTTACTGCTACCGAAACGACCGATGCGACTGACATTTTGTTTTTGACATAGCGAAATTATATATTGAATAAAGTGGTAAGTTGATACATACTGGTTGGGCGGCTTTTAATGCGTATTGTAAAATTTCAAAAGGCGGAGTTATGTCTCCTGTCTCCGGTGAATTCGTTACGACAAGCATTTTGATGTCATTTGACGCGGATATGAAATACCTATCTACGATACCAGCATAGTTACCCGGACGTTATAAACCATTATCTACTGTGTTTACCACTCATTGTTGGAAATATACCGGGGTAAAGTTTCGTTAGAAAGCCTTTAGTTTGTGTTTCGTATCTGTTACCTAACTAGAGAGAAATTGAAGTTTTTGATGCTTTAGTAAATTTAATCATGTAATAATATCATACGCTATATCACTTGAAGAAATTTCATGGAAGAATCATGAGAAAAAGACACGTTTAATTGACAATACTTCTTTATAAAATTTGAAACTGTAAAAATTACGCACACTAATTGCGATTCTGTTAATATGCAAACTAAATACATGTATTTCATGAGTCTAACAGTATACTATCGGCAACTACAAAACAAAAATAATTAGTAATGATGTGAATGTGACAGGTCATGTGCAAAGTTGCACATCATGCTTTAACAATAAACTTTTCTTGCAGATATTACTACCGCTCTATAAACACGTTATGTATTTAGGATGCAAAACTAGTGAAATCGTAATAACTTCCCGTCGTTTCTAGCTTCCATAATGTTTAAGTTTTGTCCACGCTACGTATTTCAGCAGTAGTTTAGTCCAGAACCAACATAATGGATCACCAGTTTATGTGCATATATATTTCCTAAATTGTATAGATCTTATCCATATCTGACATTTTTTCATTACTAATAGGTGTAAATGTTTTCCGGTGATTAATGCTGTAATTAATTAAAAGTTTTACCATAGATTAGTTCACCTAAGCGTAGGGGACGGCTTAAAACTCGTAAAAGCTAGCCGGTGCATCTGATAAAATTATAATTTTATCCCTATATGCGGCCAAATAGAAATACACCGCTAATATGTGCAGGAAAAGCTTATTAACCAATTAATTTTGATTATCTATCTCTTAAATAGATCTTTCAGAAAACGCATTCTTTTCATTTACTTCTATGCACAATTCATTCATAAAATAACATCACAAATTCGCATTTGGAACGGCTAGTTCAATATTTACTTTCCAGATACTATGACATCACTGTGTTTGATTATATTATCCATTGTTTTTACAGTGATAAAGCGGTTTACCATATGCTGTTAAAATATATATGAAACAGATGGCTGTCTAACGTATCTTTGGTTTCTTTTCTACGTCGCTCTCAGCAATATTATGAACGGTTATTTACTTCAGGATTACATGCAGTCTGTATTACTTGCACATGCACATTATACATTTTTGCAGTTCTTTCCTCGCTGACGTAATATCATATCTGCTACTTACATAAACAGAAAGACGGTGAACTACATTCATAAGTATGTGCTAAAACATCCTTCAGTTAATACTGCAGATATAAAATAAATAGATATAAGAGTATAAAATATTTTCCCGGAAAATTAAGGAAGCAAAATGTGAATAGCTCACACTATTGCGTAGCATTTTAACAGGTTTGATGATTATATTTGATGTCGATAATCTGAAATTTTCTTCATTTCCTTTGTACCACTCTTTTCTCTTTAGAATGAATATTTCAGGATATAATAAAGTATGACACCTTTTTTTTTTAAAGTGTCTAGACTTCTTTGGTTCATTATTAATATTATATGAAAACATTTCGTTTGATATGCATAATAATGATGTTTTGGTACGTAAAGACGAGGATTGCATAAAATTCGCGTTTTTTTGTAGCTGATATTATTATTTTCGTTTTTTCTTTCTACATCTAAAAACTGATTTTCCATATATCAAATTCTAGAATTTATTAATTTGAGTCTAATATCATTTTCTTTATTTTTAGGTAAGTAACCACATCTCAATTGAAAAGGACACATGGTGTAAGGTAAATTTAACTTAAGGATAATTAGAAACAAGTCGTAAAAGAAGTTGTTGCGGGGTATCCGTAATTTGTAGATTTAACTTGTAGCACAAGTTTGATATATCATGTTATTACAAAATTTAACATTGCAATTAATGTACTTTCTAATATAATATTAATATTTATAATCTTGCGGTTGAGTCAATAAAGATGCATGTTTAGTTATTTAATAAATGCAATCATAATTCCAGACTACTTAAATTAAATATCCATATCCTTTTAGAAAGGGTGTATAAGAGAAACCATCACTTATTGCAAAAAAAGTGTTGGAATGGATCTCAATTTTTTGTACAAAGAGAATCTATTACAGAAATTGCCTTCTAATCTTTTTATATACAGTATCGGACAAAAATGGAGCAACAAACAGGTGTAACATACGATTATTGAAAAATCAAAGTAGACTGTAGTTGGATTTTCGCATCTATTTATTTAAACGATTCAATACATTTTTGTGTCTCATATTTATGTATATTTAAAGAAAATAGCGGAAAATGGATTTCATTAAAAATAGAACTATTTTTATTCTACAATGGCTAGTGCGTCAAAAGTAAAGCAACAAAAATAAATCCTCTATTAAACAACTAATAACAACAAAGAAGGTTAGAAATTGCAGTGTTAATTAATACTTAGTTGCAAAACCTTTCTGTTTGATGACTTCAGCGCATCTCTTAGGCATTGACGCTAATAATTTGTCAATAACACCATTATCAATATTTTTCCACACTTGTGCCATGTTTGTGATAAGTTCAGCCTTATTGCGATATGTGCGGCCACGTATTCGTCTCTCGACTTCTTCCCATAGATGCTCTATGGGATTCAAGTCCGGAGATTGGGCTGGCCATTTCATAACGCAGATATTATTTTGCGCGAACCACTCTTTCACCAAGTTTGAAGCGTGTTTTGGATCGTTGTCGTGCTGGAATATAAATCTCAGAGGCATTTCCCACTCTGCATAAGGCAACATAACATTCTGTAGTATATCCCGATAACGATAACGATCCATGATGCCTTCTATGAAGTGGAGAGGCCCTACACCGTATCCGGAAAAACATCCCCAAACCATAACACCACCACCACCGTGCTTCACAGTAGCTGTTGTATATTTTGGATTGTACCTTTCATTAATTGGTCGCCTTACTCGCCTTATGCCATCTGATTTAAATAGATTAAATTTGCTTTCGTCACTGAACAGCACTTTTTTCCAATCGTTTATCGTCCACGTAATATGCTGTGTAGCAAACTCTAGCCGTGCCTTTCTGTTTTTCTTACTAATAAGCGGTTTCTTTGCTGGTCTTCTTGAAAATAGTCGAGCTTCTACTAATCTTTTTTGAATGGTTCTGCTACTAATGTTTAAATTATGGATATCAGCCTTTATTTGTGGTGCAGACTTCCATGGATCATTTCTACTAGTACGCACTATAAGTCTATCCGTAATAAAGGACGTTTTCCTAGGACGCCCGGGCTTAGGAATATTTTCTATGTGTCCCCTATCATTGTAATTTTTTATTATTTTAGATACATTATAACGTTTTATTTCGAATCTTCTCGCAATATTACACTGTTTTTCATTTCTTAAATACGCAGTAATTACTTTTTTCTTTAATTCATTTCCTATTGGAATACCCTTTGGCATGTTTCTTTTCGTTAAAAACACTCTTTGCAGCACTTTTAGGATGAAAAATGAATAAAATTCGACACAAACAATGATTGTTGCTCTACTTGTGTCGCCCTCAAAATGAACTAATATTAAATAAGTTGTTGTACATAAAAAAATATGCACGTGGTGAGGCGGAACAACAGCACATATTGTGTATTGTTTACTTGTTATTACAGCTGGCTAAGCGCGATAAGTTATTTTTTTGGAATTTGCGGTAATTTTCAAATATATTAAGAGAGAGTAGTTTGTTGCTTCATTTTTGTCTGATACTGTATAAGTAATATCAATAATTCACTTTATATGTTAAAAACCAATAAATTGAAAATTTATTGCAACTTGCAAAAGGATGTGCAAGCTTTGTTACATTAATAGCACCCATAGTTTTGACTATCAATTATGCCCAGCACTAGTTACACCAATAAAGGGTGTATCCACTCTTGGTGTTTATTGCTATCGATACTCAGAACAATTGTCGATAATAATTATCATTCAACGATTGTTCTCAAAAAATCATGATTGAAATTCATTATTTTATTTACAACCGTTTCAATTACACTGACCACAATTACGAATAGTTATTGGTAGTTATCAATGATCAAAGCTGTCGAATACGTCCATCACTACTAAAAAGAAATACAACTTTAATTAAATCACTTCAACTTATTATAAAGTATATCATCTAAACTTAGTAGATTAAGATTAAAAAGAAAAAGATATAATTAACACTACTCTATAATACGTATCACCTACAGGGAGCCTTTTGCTGCGTGCGATAATAGAATGTGACGTGTGACAACATGATTGGATTAACCTTTACCCGCGCTCGCCCCCACCTGCCGCTTACCGTTATAAGCCATTCGCGTTACCACACGTCG
The DNA here is from genome assembly GCA_949128085.1 of Cetonia aurata. Taxonomy (NCBI): domain Eukaryota; kingdom Metazoa; phylum Arthropoda; class Insecta; order Coleoptera; family Scarabaeidae; genus Cetonia; species Cetonia aurata. The sequence continues at coordinate 50,039,579 of OX421884.1, read as the reverse complement.
TTCTCTATTATCGCACTCCGAGGTAATGTATGGTAGGGGCCTATTTCCACATTACGGAATGCTCATATGAAACAAGCTATATATCGATGCATTGTTAACAGTAAAATTTGATTCCTATTTTTGAAAAATATTGGCCGTGGATGGTCAAGCGTACATTTTTTTACGATTTTTTAAAGTCCGAAGTGGTTGAGAGTCTCGCTTAAGGGGACGCCGTAGTAAAATCTAGTGTGTTTCTAAACCAAAAGATGTCCCTACGATCGGTAACATAATTTATGACAAGGGCGTGGCTTATTTTCTTCCGAATTGGTTACGGTTGAACGGGGGTGTTAATTATTCTCTGTCGGTTTTTGAGCCCACGCTTAGATAAATCACAAATAATCTTCTACTTGCGTATATCGATGGTACCTGCTTTAAAATGCAAAATATCTTTTTACAGAAAATAATATACAAAGCGGGGAAATGTGTGTTTTATTATTTATTTATTTTTACAAATTTTACATTTGTATCAGAACAACTCCTTGACACTAGCCCGGATCATTTCCAATTATTCACCTGAAAGTAATACGAGATACGTTTGGAATCTAGTAATAGCCGAGTGGTAAAAAAAAATAAGGATGATGGTTCGAATCGGGATGGATGCATGCATTTTTGTTTTTTCGTTTATTTTTTCATTCTTCTGTTTTAATCGGTCCAAATTAACTATTACAGTGATAATATAGGTGCAAAAGTACGTTCAATTTTCACAAATTGTATGAAATATCACTATTTAGTTAGGTACACACTAAAAAATATTACACTTTTCCTACGGAAAATTCCTGTAATGTATAGGGTAAATTTACCAAAAATTGGGAAATTTACTATAAAACTTTAGATAAATTTCCCAATGTTTGGTAATTTTACCATATACATTACAGGAATTTTCCGTAGGAAAAGTGTAATTTTTTTAGGGTGTATGTGAGAAAGTAATATACATATAAATATAAATGCATTTCGGTTAATCGTATTGGCTAATAATAATATACTTATTAATAAATATAAAATACTTAATTTATATCCTTAAACTTAATAATAACAGATTATACAAATATTTCGTTCAAAGTAAATATTAATTCGAAACATTTCAATGATGCATTTTTTTGGGTGCGTTACAGATTTTTTATATTCTCTAAGGATATGGGGCAAATCACCTATTCTGAAAGCTTCTAAACTATCAAGTGAATCCCGATAATTACCATAGATTTCTTATTCCAATTCTGGCAAATGTCTAAAATTGCGTATGTATAATCAAATATAAAGACAAGCTATTTACATTGTGCACATTCTATACCTACGTTTCATTGTTATTTTGGGCAATAAATACATTTTCATCATATACGGTATTTTCCAAAATCGGAGACTTGGGTGTAGTGCTAGAACAAGAAAGGTGTAATCTTTATATAATATTTATCTGTACTTAGTATACTGTCTGGTATTGGTACTAACAGTTTTTGGGGGCCCTTATGCTTCACACGGAAATATTTATATCACTGGGCGTAGGCTTCTCTCTGAAATGTAAATAAGCTTGTATATTTGTAATCAAAATATTACAAAAATACATACTTTGATTTCAATTAATTTGGATCTAACGCTTTCTTCTTGATTTTCTAAGATTAAACTCGGGTTTTCGGCAACTAATTCTGCACAATATGGATACTAATAAATGCTGTACCTACTGATACCTTATTGAAACGCATAATTAATAATAAATTTCCAATCTAACTTTTTAATTAACATTGTTTCTTTCTTTTTTACTCTCTTTTAAACAAATTTTCAACTTTGTGAAAAGGAGAGAGTCAATTCATTTATTGCAATCATAGATTTAGGTATTTCAAGAAAAAAAAATGTATTCTATCAAAGCGTTTTCTAGTTTAGTAGGAAATAAAATTCTATATTTTAAAATTTTAATTGACCCTTTTTAGAAACTAGTACATCCCATGGACAAGTATTTACGCCAAAAGTGTATATTTTGTGTTAATAAGTATCTAAACGTATCTAATATAGCAATAACAAATATTTGAATTTTGTATACGAAACAGCCGTAAGCGAGCTCTCAACCACTTCGAAGTTTATCAGAAATCATAAAAAAGGACTCGCCTGACCGACTCTTAATGACTAGTATTTTACAAAATTGTGATGTCAATGATCAAAACTGAGCTTAGCTTATATTATAGCAGATGGAAAAGATACAACAAAATATTAAAAACACTTAAAAATTCCAATCAGAATAAAAAAAAATACATGTGATATTAACATTTGAAATAGATTTAAACTATTACAATGAGAGCTGACAAACAATTCCTGAACGCCTTTGAAAGTCCAGGTAGCATTCTGCATTTCCTACATTTATACAATTCAAGGAAAAAACAAGGATCATAACTTAAGCCTTATTTCTATTTTTTTTTTTAAAGTGGAAGTTCGTTGCATAGGGAGTCTTGATTGTCGTTGATTGTTAATATTAAGTTTAAAAGTTTGAAGAATATTACGGAAAGATTAAAAAGGATAAGATGATTGCACCTAGCACAATACATTTGAATAAACCCTTATCTCCTTACCTATTTGGTTGCCGTTTATTATTGAGAATATTATCGATTGTATGGCTCTAGTAAATTACTAATGCGTCGAGAAGATCAGAAACGTTGATTAACCTATACAAATAAGAACGGATCATGGTGTTCATATGAACAACAGGGCTTGATTATGTTTACAGAGTTGCGGATCAATATAAATTAGAACACATCGTTTGTGCACACCTACGTACGTAGGGACTAAATTTTAATCTTTAAGACGGAATTTTATATTCAGCACACATTGTATTAACATATAATATGTGATAACCCCACCAGACAAAAAAATATACCTTCACTAGAATTTAATAAATAGACGAAAATAATTTTTATGTGTACTTACTCAAATAATGCTTTCACATTCTTAACGCAATTCCGTAGCGTTTTCGTCTAACAATACACCGTGTTGCTTTCTAATTACAATTTTAATTAATCACGTTTTTGTGACGGACGTTTCTATATTAGGACTATTCACTTTTGAATAAACTACTACGTAGGCGTTTCCTTTTTGAAGTTTAATTACATGCTTTACCCTCAAAATTAACCTGTGTATATCATTAACGGTGTGCTAATTTTTCGGTATAAAGCACTTCAGTAAGAGTGCTATGGGAACTGAAGCTAAAATGCGTATTAACTTGATATATCCAACAAGTTATTTAAAGCTGCTATTGATTACCAAGTAATAGTTGAAATGCCACTAAGTTTTGCGAAATAACGGGAATATTACGAAAGTTACTATTAATCGCTTATCAAGCACAGAAAGTCATCGTCTCGTATGTGTTTTGTTGTTGCCATTTTGCACATTCATTGCGGTAGAATCGGCAACATTTCAAGTAACAGACATCGCTAATTTCAGTGTACGCGCCCGGTGAATTAAAGAGCGCCTTCAATTAAAACGTACTAAAAATAGAATACAAACTGTATTCAGCTAAAGTACATTGTTTTAACCACTTGTTACTCCCAACGATTTCAATGAAGTGCGATTCTCTAAATGAAATGACCCCGAACGTTTAACTTAATTTTTCCATTTGTGTGGATCTTGCTTATAAAGCAACTTCATCTAGTCTCACTTCATTGTTCGTTATTTTACAGTTATTTTTAACTTGTGTGTACTATTTGCAGTAGGTGTTTGGTGAATTAGAAATTCAATACAACGACAATTGATCCACTCTGTTTATTCAGTGAACAAAACATTATTCTGTGCCTCATTGAAACAATCATAAATAATTGAAATTTAAACGTTGAGGGCGCAATTCAGTAATGTGTATAGTAACTTATTAATAAGCCACTGTATATGATATACATACATGAATGTTTGTGTGTGCATATTTGATGGGGGTTTTGGGACACTTTATTTTAGTAGTGCGTAAACACCAAACGATACGGCCGCGCAGAGATATTCAAAATCGTTCGATTTACATATTCATGAATAATGCAGTTTCAATTTGCGTAAGTCGTCGGTAACGTCAGCTCAAATAATCTTCAGTATTATGAAGCACAACACGCTTAACAAAGGCACGCTATGCAATATTGTCGAAGCTTGATTACTACTAGATACGTTTAGATAGTGTCAACAAATGGAGTAATTAAAGTTATTTCGAAATTACGAACCTGGGAATACCTTCATATTTCTATGTTCCAAATACAACTGCAGATGGTGATATAAGGAAAGTTTACTTAGGTTAATGAGTAAAAGGGTACTTTCATATTCTACATTTGCTCTAACCGTTAATACCAAGTCTAGCATTTCCTTCTAGCAAATACCGGTCGCAAATAGCACCACATATAACCATATAGCACAAAGAAATAAGCCCAGGAATAATACAAGGCGTAACTTGCTATAAAACTGCTTAATTAAATTTAAAAATAAATGGAGTAAATAGGTACCAAATATTGATTATATGTGAAATTAAGTTCTGGATGGACTAAAATAGAAAACGAGATAGTTATATATGTATTTATTTGAAATACATTGAAGAAGGGAAGATTGAAGGAATCATTATATAATTTGTAAAGCCTTTCTGGGCTTGTGTTCGATGTGCCTTAACTACTTGAAAAAGAATTAGTACAATAAATTTTTATGTTATTATATGAACAATTGAAGATGAACAAGTTTAACAATAAAATTTTATACTGATGTTACTTCGACCAGACAGGAATAACAAAATAAGGATAAATTACTATAACCCATCTCTCTTACAACATGGGTTCCTACCAGAAGCTTGAAGGAATATTTTTTTCTTTTCATCACGGTATGTTTCTTTAATGCACATAATATTACCAAGAAACAAAAAAAAAAGATATGAAATTTCGTTGCTTAAATTCAGTCGGCTTGAAATAAACGCGGAATTTCCGCCTAGTAGCAGCTTTTGAATTTTTGCATTAAAATTGTATATTGAAACATAAAACGCAAATCATAATCTAAATTTACGCAACCTAAGAACAGTTTTTTTTTTTGTTAAAAGAATCCTTTCCACCACTGTATGGATATTGTACCTACTAACCTTTGATGATAAGTGAGATCACTTATGGGCTCTGCTGGCACTATTTTTGTCTTTTTTTCATTCATCACTAATAAAACTTTGAAAGCAATTACAAAAGAAAACATTTACCTCTAGTAGTAGGAAGGTAGTGGCTTCCTATGTAAGATTTTGATTTCACGGTCAAGCACTGCTCGAGTACGCAAATGAGACATGTGGATGCACTCTGTCCCAACGCCATCAAAATTAACCAAATCCAGATTGGGTAGTGGAGATTCAGACTCTAAACGAAGATTAGATTAGGGAGCAAGTGCTATTGCATGTTACACCTTTATAGATAATAAGGTGTGCCAAATGGTGGGAAACCAATTCAAGATCGTTATTCCAAAAGATTTCCATTGGCGACTAATGAAGATGTTCCACGATAACAATAGACATCCTAATTCGGAACGTACCTTTAACGAAATGGAACCTATTTGGTTAAAGATATGCGAAAGTTTGTGAAGAAGTTTGCCAAAAGCTCCTTATCTTGTATAACGAACAAACTAGTGACACCAAGGCAAAGAATCCAATTGCATTTTATAGAATAGGTGGCGGAATCATTCATTCAAACTATCTAAGACCATTTTGCCAAACCGCCGAAGGTAACACGCATATCCTAGCGATAATAGATGGGTTCCCCAAATTCAAGTTTACGGATACAGGTAGCTTCTATATCTGCAAGTTTTAGACCAATTAATAACACTGGCTCATCCGCCCAAGAGGGTTATTACTGATAGAGGCAAAGGATTCGATTGTAGAGCCCTCCCACAGTTCTGCGAGAAGTATAAAATAAAAAAAAAATTTTAGTTTTTCCAAGAAGCAATGGACAGGTAGAACGTCTCAATAGAACGATCGTGGAAGCACTAACAGCAAGTGTTAATGATGAACACGCCGATGGGTATACATTTTTAGTAGCGGTGCAGCGAGGAATCAACAGTACACGGAACGCGACTACTGGCATGGCGCCCAGTGTATTACTGTATGAATTCAGACCGGAAATAGATCTAGAGGTGCGTTTAAATGACCAGAAAAGAAAAGATTTACGCTAGATTCGTGATGTAGCATGGCAGCGATTATGAAATCGAAATTTGACGAGAACAACCTGCTACCTAAGAAGTTCGATGGATGATCTAGTACTGGTTGAGAGGGCGAAACTAGTTCCTGGCCTAATCAGTGCGAAGTTAGAACCCAAATATTTGGGATCCGAAAGAGTCACGGAAGTACTGAACAATGAGACCCAAACAGTAAGTGCATAAGTAAAAATAAGTGTTCATAAGTAGCCAAAAAGCAAGGCGAAAAAATTTTAATTAATTTTGTACTTTCTCTAATAAATTTTACTTTAGTAGTTGAGCTTGCGTTCTAGAATGTCCAAACCTCAAAGTATCTGTTGGTCAGAGTATGTGTCATCGATAGCTCCAAAACTAACAAACTAAAACCTAAGTAATGTGTATCATAAAATATCTATTATGTATATTCTGCTGACCAAATATATATTGATTTCGCAGCGAGAATCCAAATGTATTTATTCGTAGTATTTGTACGGACACATTTAATATTTATACATGCCGTCAGTTGCGTTTTAGTGCCACGTTTACATTGACAACAAATAATACAATGGACCGTTCACAATATGACAACAATAACAGAGATGTCCAAAACTGTATCACTGATAACACTGTACAATTCAAAACATCCCGCTGTTTATAATAGCTTAGCTATTGAAACTTTAGTACAATCAGTATAGTAAAATTTTGTAGGAAGGTGATTTGAATTATATAACAATAATCAATACTTTATTTTTCAGATGCTATCAGTTTCAGTAACTAAAATTAGGAGTATGTTCTTAATATTTAAGCGAAAATTAATTACATAATTCCTCTAAATTTCGTGTAGGAATTTATTGAAAAGTTGCCTCTTTCATGTAGCGTAATTCGTAATTACATCCGACAAGCTGTACAATGGAAACACTTGACCGAGATTACAATTCTCTTTGAATTAAAATAGTCACGGAAAGTAGAATGGGTGCTTTCTCATGTATCATGCAAATTGGGATTGTTTCTAGTTCCATTGTAAAGACAAAAGCTCAAACTCAGATGGGTGAAATGTATTTTTATTATTGTTTGTTTCATTGCATTTGTTATTTTCCATGTTGTCTTTAAAAATAAAATAAAGTTAAAGAGAATATCCAGATTCTGCTTTTGTTTCCAGCTTTACTATTTCCATCTGGACATAAAACAATTGATGAACATGACAGATACCGTTTAATATAATCGGCTCCAATCTCAGCAAATCGATATCGCTCTCCTTTGTCTAAATTAAACGTGAAACGTTGTACCTCATTCATCCGGTGAATCTTGTGCGCACCATATTGGCTGATTGATAAATGGTGTTGAAGTTGCGCAGCGGCCAAACCGTGCGTACATATCAAACGCTCATTTATCAACGTGGACTTCGCTAGCGGTGACACAAACTACACTCTAAATCATCTGGTCGTCTTTTCTGGTCGCACATACCTACATACGTCCATTATCGCCACGCAGTTTTCAAAGCGTAAGTGCCTCCCTGGGGATCTGGGGAGGTGATGCAAATAAAGGACCGCCTCGAAAACGCGGAAAAGTTGAGGAAATCCAGATATCGTCAGTCGTAATTCACCGAGAGCCGGATTTGGATTGGTAATTTAGGGCTCGTTAGCTACTCACTGTATCTTGATTATGCGATTTCCGCAATTTATTTTGAATATATCTTCTCTTCTGTATTTCGGTATAATCATTTGGTACATAAACTTCTTTGCTTTGTTCTAGGTTGGGTGTGTTCTCTTTGATGAGATAGAAGCTAATTTTAGTTTATATTTGATATCGATCCCATTGTCAGTTAAGGGCGATATTTGATTAACGTGTGTTGCCTTCATTTTCGTTTGCTGCCACCTCACAAATTTGCGTTATTTTAATGGTACCCATATACAGGCTATTTTTTAAATGTCACAACTTTAAAAAAAAAAAGATTATTGTTAAAAAAAAATGCAATAATCTCCATCTTTCCTCTAATTTAATTACTTAACAGATCAATACCGTTAAAATTAATTATGGTTATTTTACTTCCTACTACCTTATACATAACAACATTTATTAGCTGAAAATGATATTAATTGATTAAAATTGGTTTCCATTATTATTTTACACAGCAAATAGTGCAAAATGAAACCTTCCCTACTATTTAAACAATAAAATGTATGCCGTCAATCGCCATTAGCAGACACGTGTTTCGCCTTAACAAGGCTCGTCAGTGCTACTAAGCGATTGCTTGCAACTAACGTATAAATAGACATAATGTGTTCTTCTTTCTTCCCTATTACTACTACTACTTCCCTATTATATACTAATAATATACTACTGAATAATGCCTTAAACTTTTTTTTTTGCAGAGGTAGATTCTTTGACAACATAATTAAAATAAACAAAATTGATTACCAAAAAATGTAATCAAATAATTTTAGTAGCCAGAACTAAGAAATGCTAGTTAAATTTAGTTTAGTGATCTTGAATTTGTGTATACATACATACTCATTTTATGCATTTAGAAATAGTAAGCAGCTGTATTCCATTTGCTCAATAAAGAGTACGAGTTGTACCCTTAACCCCTAGCCTATACTAATTTCAAAGAATTATAACACATGAGGTATCTAAGCTCTTGTGTATATGAAGACAAAAAAAAGAAATAAGAAAAATATATTATTCGATTAATAGGCACATGATATTTTCAAACTATATTTGCTTTTTTTTTTCTTATACTTTGAAGTAGCTTAAATGTACATCTTTAGACATAGATATGTTCATATAACTTATCCCATAAGCGGGACCACTGCTATCGTCATTCCTCAAAGATTTTATTCTTACAATTCTCAAGTGGAAATTTAGAAGACAAGGCCAGGTAGTATACCATATTTTAACAATGAAACGTGATTGGTAATATGTTAAAAGTATTTCCTGATTTATACATTTCTCGAATTGATCCACAGCGTACTGAAGAGGCCACAATTTTATTCCAAGACCTGTTTAAATATCGCTATATAACATAAGACGAGATGGCCGAGAAAATTGGCAACTGGCGTGGCGTTGGACCTCAGACCTTGCAACATAAACATATTTAACACATATCAACTAGTATTGAATATTAACATAGATGTTTTTGATTTATTCATTTTTAAAACATTATTGCAGCCTTCAATGACTTCACTCACGTCCAAATTTTTAGTTTTAACCAAATGTATGATATATTTCGATTGATACTTTCAATTTTTCATTTGCTTCATAGTTTTCATATCTTCCGCATTGAAGTCTTGGATATATTGCTTGCCAAGCTAAAATAACCATTCGTGCAAACGAGACAAGAAATTATATCATATTACAATCTATGTAATAGTATTAAACGAAAACACATTTTCAATACCAAATTAAATATAAAATAAGCATTCGTGCAAACGAGACAAGAAATTATATCATATTACAATCTATGTAATAGTATTAAACGAAAACACATTTTCAATACCAAATTAAATATAAACTCAAACAGTAGAAAATACAGATATTGAATTGCGGAATAGTAAAACTCAAATATCTTTGTCTGTGTAGGGTAAAACTCCGCAGTGCTTATTAAATGGAAGCACCTGTATTTTGTTGCTGCATCTATGTAGTTACCTTGCGTAATTGTGTGCCTTCATTTCCAACTAAAAATTTTTCATTTCAATAATTGGAACCGAGCATACATAAAGTGGGTGGACCTCGTTTTTTACGATTTTTAAACTTTTCGTAAATTGAACACGACTCGAATTATAATTCAGTTTTTTAAATTGGGACTACATTTAATTAAAACATAATATCAAAGAGAAATCAACATGTAATACACGGTTGAAATCGGAGGAAAAAAATACTAAAGCCGATGATGTTTAGAAGATTGAATCAAAGATCAAAAGTAGCCTTCAGGGTGCTTTTTTTTGCTAAGTTCAAATAAATGTCTTTAAAGGTAAAAATAGAAAACTAGTTTTTTTTTGTTTTTTTGAAAAATCACGAACGTCATTTGTTACAGGTTCATACGAAATACAAAATTTAGCCGAATCCAAACCTATATCTCCAATAATAAGCAGATCCCCATGATGCAGCTTTATAAATGAACCAATTCAGGATTGGCTTGCAATGTAATAATTCGAACAAGATTTGGAATTGACGGATATATTTTCATGCCAGCTTGAAATCCAATATATCACTTATCGTTGGAATTTATGTACGGTATAATGTGATATGTACCTATTAACTTTGCATAAATAGTGTTCTTTATGTCAATATATTCTTAAGTCTTACAGATAATATGAAGATAAAATTTAACATATATTACCACTCTTCTATCCTTTCAATTATTTTACAATCACACACTTCCACATAGTCAGAGTGTGATATAGTTTCGTGTCCCAGCAATCAATATCACGGGTGAAGCAAAATTATATACATTATACACAGGTTCAACAAAATATTCAAACCATTTAGATTCATATCTCTGTAATATATTTTTATTTGCTTTTCCTACCATGTTTGGCATTTTCTTCTCTATTTGGAAAAGTGTATTTTATTTCTCGATTCATTTATAGCAGATGATTTAGTAGTTCCCACAACTTCTGTGTCTTATAATATGATTCTTACATCTGTTTTTTTGCCCTACGTTTTGAAGTTCGAGTTTTCCTTCTCCACTAGGGTTTTACATTTCTTAACACAATATAATTTGCGGCATATCACATTGTTGATCGTAATATCCACAGAGAAAAAGGATTCTTTAAATCAAAGTAATATTTCTTTCCTACTATTTAAAAGAATATTTTTTTTTCAGTGAGTCAATACATATTTCATTCAACTAAAAATTGAACTATTTCAATGAAGGAAATACGTATTGACTAAAGGAGATAGGTATTAACTAAAAGAAATGGTTCTTTTAAATGGCGACAAAGAAATATTTCTTTGTTTTAAAGAATTCTTTTTGTCTGTGTAGTTTCTAGGATCATTCGGCTAACATAAATTTTAAGGTATTTTAAAATCCAAAATTCATGGCATTTTATTGTAGAATTATTAGCTATGTCGATCCATACACTATCTCTGATTTTTAATGCTTTCCAATAATACATCCTAATGCTAGGTGGGGTGAAAAGTAACCTCCTTGACCGCCAGAATGCGCTGCTACTGCAAAAAAGGTGATGGTGCCTTGAAGTCCGTTCATATTTAGGCAGACATGCCAAATTTCAGTGCGATACTGTATTTAGTTTTGTTTTGACAGCTGATTGTTGTTGACGTGCTTGGCATCATGTTGAGTATGGACAAAAACGATTTCCGTTCTCTCATAAAACATTATTTTTTGAGAGGCAAAACGGCGAAGGAAACAAAAGAAAAGTTGGATAAATATTATGGGGCTAATGCTCCGTCAGATTACACCGTCAAATATTGGTTTCGAGAGTTTCGTGGTGGCCGCAACTACTACTACCGATCAAGTCGGCAACGGCAGGCCCTCCGATTCGGTTACAGAGGACAATGTCAAAAAAATACATGAAATGGTGTTGGCTGACCCGAAAGTGAAGGTGCGCGAGCTAGCAGATACCACAAAGATTAGTACTGAGCGCACACGCCATATTTTGGGCAATATTCTGCATATGAAAAAGTTATCCTGCCGTTGGGTGCCGCGCATGCTCACTTCTGACCAAAAACACGAACGCGAGAGTACTTCGAAAGAGTGTTTGGCCTTGCTGATGCGGAATCGGGCGGACTTTTGGCCTCGATTGGTAACTGTTGATGAAACCTGGATCCAGTATTACACACTAGAGTACAGAATGAGTGTCCGGCAATGGACTGAAGCCGGCACGAGTGCTCCCAAGCGACCGAGGGAGGCTCAATGGGTCGGAAAGAGTATGGCGTCGGTTTTCTGGGATTGTCATGGCATACTCTTCGTGGACTACCTCGAAAAAGGAAAAACCATCAACAGCGAGTATTACTGTGTATTATTGGAGCGATTGAAGGCCGAAATCGCTGCAAAACGGCCTCACATGAAGCGAAAAAAAAATTTGTTTTTGCAAGACAATGCACCGGCGCACAAGAGCATCGCAACCACGGCTAAAATCAATGACTTACGGCTCCAATTGCTGTCGCATCCACCGTATTCGCCCGATTTGGCTCCCTCGGACTATTATCTCTTCCCAAACCTCAAAAGATGGCTCATCAATAAAAAATTCTGCTCACGCGAGGAAATCATCGACGCCACGGAGGAGTATTTTGCAGACCTTCCGGATAATTACTTTTCGGACGGGATCAAGAAGTTCAGAAGATCAAGGAAAATCGCTGGAATAAGTGTATCGAACTAAAAGGGGACTATATTGAATAAAATAAAAAAACATTTAAAAAAATTTTTTTTTCATTCCCAAGGAGGTTACTTTTCACCCCAATAAGTGCTCCTCTCCATCACATGATTAGATGCGATTATAACAGTTCCTTCTGTTGCAAACTATTATGTTGTAATCTTTTTTGCATTTTTAGATTAGCCCATACACTCGTCACCTCATTCAACTTCTGTTACTTTTACAGGTTCAAAGTAGGTAACTTTTTTCTTACTGTATTAAATTAGTACGGTCACATAACTGTACGGAAACAGTTACAGTCGGAATCTATTTAATCAATAATTTATACCGGAATGGTATTTTTATATATATATACACGCATCATAAGCGCATGTAGGTTACAAAAACCATTTCTAACGCGAAAAATAACAAGAATAGTTTAACTGCTCTGATAATTGCGTTCTCTGCGCCTTCTGTTTTTCTTTTGGCCACATTTTTGTAGTTCCTGTAAGTTACCTGTTTATTTATACGTATACACACTTTGTTGAAAGCTAAGAAAAAAGTTGTTTTATCATACGACATTCCCAAATTATTAGCCAACTACTAAAGATATAAATACTTATTCGTTTTATATTGACAATCACTTTTGCCAATGTAATTTTTTTAGACATTACATAATGAGTTATTAATTGAAGATGATTCAAGAATCTCATGTTTATCACACGTTTATAACATTTAACATTTGCAGAGTATCATTTTATGTAAATTACTGTATATATGACGTAAGGGAATGTTTGTACATTACCATTATGTCCTTATAACGGTAGCATGTGTTTTACAATAAAAAGTAATTACTAACAATTACATAACGTAAGATATTCCGTTTATTTACTGTACTTTCGTTTAATTTATGAAATGTTTGTTTGTTTAGGAAAATACAAAGTTTTAATAAAACTTGTCAGAGTGAAGTAGGTTAATTAGAAAAGCAAAACATTAAAGAAGTACTTAAAGCTAACTTAATGATAGCAGAAAAAACATATATATGTGATAAGATAAGCTCCGTTTTACCACAAACGACGGCTTAATTTCCTTTTTCGATAAGTGTTGGAAAAGCGACCGGTTTTCTTAGAGATAAGAAAATAAGTGAACGCAGTCCTCCGGAACCTTTGCTTGTTTGATATTGGTTTTACTATCTGGGAAGGATATTTGCGTTTCACCTTTGAAATACATAATAATCTTTGTACAAAATGTCCTATAATTTGAGGTTAATAAAATGGTTTTTTTGGTAGGTTTGCTCGTCCGGGAAGTGCTAAAGATTTGATGAGAGAGTATATTTAGGAAACTCTACTAACGAGAAGTTAAAAAAGAACGTATGTATAGAAAAAAACTGCGCTGTAATCATTATAACAGATATTCTTGTTTAGGAAATGGTTAGCTCTCTTTTTAATAATTATTAGCATACATATGGATATATGTATATGCCAATTAGAATTAAATTAGAAAGAACATGTATTCAATAGCATCCTCTTAATTTATTTTTTGTGATAGATTTTAATGTGAAAGTACCAAGCCCATTCAGATTGGAAGTAACCTTCTCTCGTATTTAATTTAAAAATCATAACTCCTTTCCCAGTTCATTTACAGTTGTCATCCATATAATTAAGAGAAATGAAAGATGCCTTCAATAATTATATCGGTACAGTTGAAATACTTTTCATTCAAAGCAGCTCAGTTACTTTTACTGGTTACGTGAAACCTGATAAAAGCATTTTTACATTTTTGTAACGATATGAATACATTTTGTATCCTAAACATAATAATGAACTCAACTCTTAAAGATAGTGATAGCAATTCGATTGCTTTTCCAGAATCGTTGAGCGAAGCATCGTAAAGTTCATATTTTTATTATACAGATATTTAGTACAACGAACCAAGAAAAATGAACGATCAATTTGGACTGATATTTGCACTCTTGAAATTAAGAAAGTTTTAATTTTCAGTGCATTGAATGGAGTTTTTACCTATTGAATTGATAAATAAAAGTAGAAAATTCGATGTGTATGTATGTTCATCAATGTCCAAATTATTAAAGCGGTATACGTTTTGGTATCTATTTTTTTTCTTTCTTCATAAATGAATAGCTGCAAATCAGCATCACGACAGTCGTGCAGCTTTTACTTTACAAGGCTCGCGTAACTTCACTATTGTACACAATAGCTTTATCACTTAAATAAAACTCAAAAGATTTTATCCTTTTATTGAAAATATAAAATTATCCTTCATCTCTATTTTTCAATTGAAGAAGATCATTAAGTTTCCGCCACACCACGAAACCCGAAAATTTATAAGAAAAAAGAAAATTATATAAAATTTACTAATATTTATATACCAAATCACTTTAGGATGTATACCCTTCTTGGTGTACTTACCTATAAAGGAATTGTCTTAATATGGCATATTTATTTTTAAAAATTGCTCTAGACTTCCTACTAAAGTTTTTATCCATTATTTTTTTTTTTTATCATTATCGACTTTTTAACCAACGAACTTTTGAGCAATGAAGAACTTTTTAATAAAATCATTGTAAAGGTGTTAAAAGCAATATTATATATATATATTTTTAAAATCAGTTATTTTGGAAATGGGTTGCTCAAAAAAGATTGAAAACAAAAACTAATAATTCTAAACTAAATATTCGTTTTAATTTTAGCATTATAAATGCCTTGCTAATAAATTATGGAACGTTGTAAAAACTAAAACTGTCAAAGTAGAAACAACGTTATGGGGAAGACAGAACAAAGAATATCTATTTACTTAGAAACACAAAAATACACAAAGGATATATGACTTCAGTTTCACCACCCTATTTATACGACCAACACTTTACACGCATTTTAGTCATTTCTTTCCACGGCTGTTTAAAGTCTACCACAGCAGAATATGCAATAAAGAACGGATCCATGGTAAATTTTTCATTCTTGCTCAAATCAATAGAAATCTTTTTTTTTTTTTGTCTTTATGATAGTTCTACCTTAACCCATGATGTGAAATTCTTGACGATGGATTAGAAAAATATGATTTGGTTTTGTTTGGACTGTTTCCATCATCACGGATTTTCACAACCAAACACGCGATAGAAACGGTCCAAACAACACCAACTCATATAGCTCCACCTTTTTTTTCCTTTACTTGTAATGTGAAGCCTCCTCTGAGTTTCTTTTTTTTTTACTTCCGCCTACTCTTATATTTCCATTTGTACTTTGAATTAGTTAAACTGATTGCGTATTGGCAAAGTATTTACATCCGAACGCTTTACTAAACTCCTTAACTTAGGGAAACTTTATAGTCCCAATGATTGAACTAACTTTCCTGAGAGTATGTAGAGTTGTGTCGAAGTAGATGTAAAAGAGACATTAGATAGTTCTTAAACTGACTGGGTGGAAGCAAGAGATGTGAATGGAATTGGTTTGAGATTATATGCTATTGCACCTAAAACAAAATTAAACTCAGCATAAAAATGTGACAGTTACAAAGAAAATGCTTTGTCTAAAGGCTGGCACTCTCCCCAAACTGGTACAATCAGCTTCCCCACATATCTGTTTTAACTGCTGTAACTGCAACTACTATGGCATCCTAGAACAATGTTTCTTTTTTCTATTAGGAGAAACCATCTGAAAACCAGATGGATCGTACTAAGAGAACAACCGAGCAAAACCTTAAAAATTATTGCAATTGTTGTGTATCTATCAACTTTTTAAAGAACGATCCTAAAGAGGTTGTCAAAACTTCTGATTTACTATATTTCGGCATATTCTGCTTCAGCTGTAAAGTGGCTGTATACTCATGCCATTTTCCAACCATCACTAGCAAATAATTTATGACTTAATAGACTGATAACATATGAATAGAGGAGAACTTTATACCACTAATTTACCAAAAAAGTTGCCCAATCGTTTCTATATAATTTTATTATAATTCTACCAATTTAATCTAGACGTTGGTTTTCAAAATGTTTTAAGTTCCGAAATCAGTTTGACAGGTTATCAGCGGAACAAGCTTGCATCTAAACAAAAGTTACAGTAATCGCAATTTTAAAATAAAAATGTGATGAAACAAGATGCAAAATATAACACTTTCTGCTATTTTGTTTAAATATTAAAATTATAATAGAAACTTAAAAGCAGCTTTAATATATAATACCTCGAATAAAGACTAATTTAAAGTTCAAAATATTATTTGAAATTGTTTTAAACTGGTATAACCTTTTTCATATAGGTAATCTATTATGACTTTGGGTGTATAGATATTATAGGCGAAGATGGATGCAGAGGCTATGAGGAATTAGACCTATTATTTCGTATCTATCTTCGCCTATAACCTTTTTCAACAAGAAATGATTTAATTATGGGAAAGTTGACACACAAAATTAGTGATTATTTGAATTTGAAATACCAATTTAAAGGTACTAAAGAGTGCTTCTCTCTACAATTAAAATGTTTACTTTGCCTGAAAGGTGTCGATCTTAAACAAGTTTGTTTTGCTCTCAAAAGAAGCAGCTCCCCTTAGTTACTACATCATATATATCTGGTAAATCAACAGGATTGTGCTGGTATTTTCTCTTTGTTTACATAACCGATGATTATCAATAAGGTAAATGTGGCACACATCTTGTTAGCACTTACACATTATGTAAAAAAAAGTCATGTTAGTTAACCATACTGCCAGTTCTTTTGTTTCCGTTTTAATTCCTTTGTTTATTCATGTCCATTTCTACGCAAGAAGCTCTTCTTAAATCAAACGTACACTTGTCGTTGTATATATCTTCTTGTGTATGCGTGTGTGTGTATACACAGGTAACTGTACATTGGCAACGATGAACCGGTATTCCGTTCCCGTAATTGTAGGTGATCTTAACGGAACTCGGTCACTTTGGGGCTCGTTTCTCGCGCCTCAAGCGTAATCGACCTCTCCGAAGATTTACTGTTACGAGAAAATAGTAGAATGCGGACCGCACACAGCAATGGTTGTTCCTTCGGCGCACGTGTTTTGCATTATGTTCGCGCCACATATTCACTATTCTGGATCGCGCTGGGACCAGTTCTTCTTTCGTACAACAGTTACAGCTTACGGGTCTGTTGGAATTTACGATAACGCCCACCCATTGGTGGCAGCCACGTAGAAAAGAAACGGTATAATGGAATTGGTTTTAAACTGTGCTTTTAGAATATGTGGGTTACCAAATGGTTTGATACTACTGATTTATTTGGCAGGTCAAGTCGATACGCTTTAACCGACCGAATAATATAGTCTTAAAGGTCTCTCTTATTTATTAATCTAGGTTTTGTGGAATTTGGTGTTTATTAAGGAATAAATCTAAGAAAAGTTAAAATTAGTTAACAATATATATCTATACACGCCTATTACATAATTCTTCTCGGCAATTCACTTGACGAATGACACTAATTCCTCAGGCTTGTGAATTTCAGTTTGGAATCCACGGCCTATTGACCAGTCACATCACGTATATTTTCGAAATACACGGACATAATATAGCAACAAAACACTTTTACACACAACAGAATACGCGTTTGATAGCAACCGCTAAATAAGTCAAAATTTGAAAAGTTTTCACGGTTTTTGCGTTCATATGGGTTAAAGTTTTCTTAATAAGCAAAGGGCAAATTGTGTCTTCAACGTACGTATAGTGATTCCAATACTCGCCTCAACGTTTATGTTGGAGTTTTCCTCCTGGTGAATAATCAACCTTATTTTATACGCTCGTTGGAAAATATACATACCAATTGCATATTTCTAATTTAGAATTTTAATGTCTAATTTGAAATATAGTCTAGTAAGAATTTACTGGTCCCGTAGAACAACTCAAGTCCAAATAATCTTGAAAGCTTTTACCCGACTTTTCTCTACCATTTACCGCATACACTTCCAGATATAAGTATGGTTACTGTATAACACGCAAACCTCATACTCTATAGTGCAATAGAGTTGACTGAGCAACTGATCTTCTTTTTCTAATAATGCATCCACTTCCTGGCTGCTGTTGTTCTTTCCGCCATTGCTTTATCTGTCTGTATCATGTAATCTCTTATATAGTTTCGTGTTCCGAGTATGGTCGAGTGACAATACTTTTCGAGTTCACAATTTTTATGTTTTCGAAAATATTTCGAAACTTACACCTTCTTGCGCTAAATACACGTGCCATATCATCATTCACTAGCTGTGATAAGTGGGCATTGGTAATCAGAAATTTAAAATCTTACGTGTTACTGAAAACAATATTTTTAGTAATTGTCGATAGAAGCAGTGTCTGACTCACTGATTTGGATTGATAGCAATAAAAACATACCTAATGACTGTTGTATATTCTGAGTGTGTGAAACATTTGCACACGCTTACTTTAAATCACAACAGTTGCGAATTTTAGATGACAGTTTTATTAAATGCATTCACGAACGTATTTGAATGAAACAATAGAATAACTGTTAAAATACTGAAATAGTTATCTCTGCACACCATTGGGAATTAATTCCTTAATGTTGATGAATTTTCATATTTACTGATAGTCATTAGATTATAGTGCTGGAGGGATACAATAAAACTGGATGATTTCGTATTAACTAATTACGCATATGTTCATAAAGTGAATTTTATACGGACATATAATGTCCGTTTATTATTTTTACAGTAGCGGCAATAAATACCGTTTTTTACGCAACTCATTTGTTGTACGTAAACTCAGCTAAAATGAAAGCTTTAACACTTGTCTGGCTTCAGTGATACGAAAAGTGTTATGGCGTAATTGGATCGTTAACTAAACATATGCCTCTAGTATATTACACATTCACACGTTTTTATTAAGAGATGGATGTTGTCATCTGTTTACTTTTTGCAGCATCTGTGGAATGTATGTATTATGTAGGGATATATAGTTGAGCAGCCTGTATTTAACAGTCTACACTGCGTATGATAGCTAAATAATTAAATAACATGTTTGTTAAATTAAGTTAAATATATAGATATTAAACTATTTTTATTAACTATTTTATATTATAATTTAAAAAATGTCCCATAAAGAAAGCACGCTCATATGTCAAAATTCATATTTTATGAAACTTGGTAAGGTTGTAAAGTATATATGTACTTTAAAGACAACTCTTGAATGATGGGAAAAAATGTCGATCCATTTAAAGGAAAAAGACCGATACTAGCAAATGAAGCTTTATTAAATACGCTCTAACATAACTAACGCAATTTGAGATGACAGCCCTCCATTTCAAAGTACTCTGCCCAACATTGTATGCGGATCTAAACACTTTCTGCAGCATATCAGGTGTAATGAGTTCCACCGCTGCTTTAATGTGGTTTCGTAAACCCTGAAGGCCTCTAACTAGTGTTTTGTACACACGAGATTTGATACAACTCTACGCGAAAGAGTCAAGAGGAGTTAGGTATGGCAAACGCGGTGGTTTTTCTAATGGATAATAGTGCAGGGCAGTCACAGGGAACATGCTCAGTCATCTCATCCTCTATTTGACTGCCAATACAAATTGGACTGGTCTCTAATCGCAGCCTAAAAAGGTGCGCTTTTAACTGACAGTGTCCGGTTAAAATTCCCATCACTAAGCGAAGGTTCTCCCTGGACATCTTCAGATAGTTTGATGCCGTTTGTCTATCAGGGTGAGATAAACTGCCCCTGGCAAATCGGAACGCGCAATTCTCATCCCAGGCGTTAATGAATTGCTCATGGGTGATCATTTTGATCTGGTCGTACAAGGCAGATATGGTAGGCCTTATAAACGGTCCGGGGTTCATAGCTTTTAGTGTATGTGATGCCTGACCAGCCATTCACCTTTGGCGAATCTCTTTACCATTCATATGCTGCATGTGGTGGTTCGTCTGCCCATATCTGACAGTTATGTTTAAAATGTAAATGTAAACTACACTTGAGGAAACTGATGGCCTTTCTAAACGTGGTTTATCTCGAACACTTCCTGTACATCAAAATGTATTGACTTCCTTGCAAACCCTTTGCGACGTTCCTCATAGGTTAACCCTCGCAATCGAACACCCACCACGACTTTTATCTCTTCTAAACATTTTAAATACCTGCAGCAAAAAAGATATATCACTACGTTTTCCATTAAATGGATCGAGACTTCATGGGCACACGTATACATTGTAATAAAACGGACACGAATTTCTGCCTATCAGGGAATCACGCGGACTGATACTGATGACTGGTGACATTTACTAGGCAGAAACTCTAGTCCGCCGTCTTTAGTGTTATTTCCCTTTCATTGCTTTTGCTGGTATAGTGATTCCTACAATTGTTCGCGAGCCCCGCCATGATGGCATTTTGCGGTTAATTGTTTAGGCTTTTTTCATTTGGCGGTAATAGAATGTTCATCTTTTTTACGGGTAAACTTCTTATAGGAACTGTGATCACCAAAACGGATACTCACACCGCGGCATTCCAATGAATCAGCTCCAATGTACCAAACATGTTTTCGTTCAGATTACAAAGCAGATATTGTATTTAACCTTGTAATATTATTAAATTCATCAAAATTCGGTTAATTTAACACTTTTTTTTTTTTATAGTTACAATATCTACAATTTTTATCGTACTACTTGCAAGACTTAGTTCAAAAAACTAGATTAATATAGGACCTCATTATCATCATACCTCGAAAAGCTAAGCTATCGGTAACTAGCGTTTGCAGTATCGTATATCATAATTATGTTAACTTATACTATATCCTTTTCTCTGTTTTGAAGCGTTGGTGTCTGATTACATCGAAGTTTAATTCAACGCAATGTTTATTAACACTTATAAACTGACCGATATATCCTTATTTCTTTACCTGTTCTATTTAGTTAGCTCTAGTGTATATGAGTGGATTTCATTGAATGAAAATTTTTCATGGCTTTACAGTTGTTCTAAAGCACTTGGCGAGAACCGAGGGAAAAATGCGTGAAAACGTTTGTCATATATGGATATATATGTTCTCGTATATCACTCGCTTTTCAAGTAATTACACTCGTTACCGCTTCCTAATTTTCCGGTTTCATTTAGTAAAACGTACAAAACTCCACATGCGGATGTCGTTTTGCACACCTATGCAGCATTTTACATACAGGCTGACCACTTTTTAATAAGGATACTGTTGTTATATCGGAAAATGTAAGAGATATGCATTAACAAAATTAAATATATTCCGAACAGTTCTGGAAATATACGAAAACGGAAAAAAGAAACCGAAAAATTCGTTATATATATAAGAACATACTCTGGGCGGATGAAGCCCCATTCACAAATTCTAGGGTTTTCAATACACACTAAAAAATATATGCAATTCCTACGGAAAATTCCAGTAACGTATAAGGTAAAATTGCGAAAAATTGGGAAATTTACTGGAAAGCTTTAGGTATATTTTCTAATTTTTGGTCAATTTACCCTATACATTACTGGAATTATCCATAGGAATTGCAAATATTTTTATTGTGTAGAAAGAACAAACATCATTATGCAGTAACCAACGCAAAAAGTTATACCACAGGTAGGATTTTCTTTAAATGTATAGTATAGTTTGATACATAAATTACATACTTAAAAAGGCCAAAAGTTATCGATGGCAATTTAAATAATAGAAATTACAGTAATATTCTTAAAGAAATAATTAATACAGTACTGTTGTGGACCCCATAATGATCTGAATGTCCCAGATTTTCTAATTCCTGGATGGATTAGTAGCTATTGAAGGGCAAAATGGGCACTCCTCCTGATTCTCCGTGTTTAAATCCATTGGATTATTCTTTATGGGGTACTTTAAAAAATAAAGTATATTACGATAACATGCAGAATGTAAACCAAATGAGACAAACAATCGCTGATGCTCGCAGCCAAATTACACCGGAGATGATTTTCAGAGCTACGAAATAAATATGTATAAGAACTCAACGTTGCATAGCAAATAATGGGGGACATTTTTTCGTATATCTGCGGAACCATTCGGAATATATTTAATTTTCATTGCATTTTATTCATCTCTAAAATATTCAACTTTTTTCCCATTTAACCGACTGCGTATGTCTCACATTTTCCGCTATAGTGTCATTATTAAAAAGTGGCCAGCGCCTGTATATCTGCTCAAAAATGCAGCTTATAAAGTAAGGTAATAAATAAATTGGTAATCGAATGCACTTTCATAGGACATGAAGTGTTGGTTAGTCATGAGGATTTCATATAACAACGGGGGTGAAATCAATAAAGATGGAACTATAACGGAGATAATTACAATATTTTAAATTAATAGCAATCATTCGAAAATAAGACCTCAGAGCTCGTCTATGCTAACTATGGTAGACAGAATGATGTATCTGGTTATTTTCTTCGACATCGTTAAAGTGTTAAATTGAGAATACTTTATCTAGTTTCCGTAAGCTCATTCTGGCCTGTAAACATATACGGGGTTTGACATGCAATAAATCACCTTGTTTGTCTCTGTGAATATGAATTTGTGAAGGATGGTAAATCTTGAATATATACAATGGATTTATTGGAAAATATGACATAAAGACTACATTTTCAAGTTGATCGACATCAAAGCTAATATTTGTGCAAAATGGCCTATAAAACTACGACCAACATTTGTATTTTCCTTTTTTTTGAAGTTGTACTTAGGTCCGTATTATTTAATAAATACTTGATGGTTTCTATTACTATTGTTAATAAATATAAATATGAGTAACTAACTAAAACTTCAGAGTACAAGTACACGTAAATATAGTATGCATTGTCATAAAAATAATAGGGCTATTAAACAAATTAGCTGCTCTAATAAAGCTGTTTAAAAAAATAATTTATTCCAATTTTGCATTTTATGGAAATAAGATTTGCCACCGGCCTAATTAAATATGTACCCCAGGCAGTTTCGTGTTTTTCTTTTTTTACGAGCCGACGTAAATTCTACCCGGTTTATCTTTATGAACATATCGTTCCTGCCACGAAATACTTTTTTTTTCATTGTCATTTTCTTTCTCCACTAACGCAGTTGAAGCAAACAAATAGCCTGCAAAGGAAATTGCCAAACCCAATCTAGCCAAAAAATGAGAACATTTGTGTGGAAGGAAATAAATAAAACGCGCCCATAAACCGATGTTATATCGGTTATGCTTTGTAAATCTTTACAAATGTTAGTCATTGCCGTTTTATTAACGTTAATAGTTAATCATCATTCGTTTACGCGCAATTTATCACATAAAAGGACTAATTTCGGCATATTGCGTGATCTGGAAAATCTCACTTCAAAAATGTAAATAATAATCCCATTTATCACTATCTTGAAACTAACAGTTTATATTTGGTAACGGCGTGGCATAAATAACCAGCAAAAAATCGGACTTTGTTTACAGTAAATGCTGCATAATAATAAAAAAATAGTGATTAGCTTCTTTTTCGCTCGGCTTCCATGTTATTAATATGCATATGTGCTCTTTGAATTGTCATGTGTAAGCTATTTGATCACTGCTAAGGAGATCCTAAATTCAAGGTTATTTTTTGTGTAAAGACAACATGATATGTAATGATGACGAATTATGTATATAACTGGAGAATATATGGTAGTATATTTTCTATAGAATAAAAATTACAGTTTGTAACAGAGATTATTACATATGTAGATGCATATTATGTTGAAATATACATATCTTAAATGTCGAGGCTTGTACCTTTACCTGTGACCTATAAGACTTTTTTTTACAAACGATCAATGATATCATCTACATAATATGTTCGCAAAACATGTTTATTTTCATTACAAACATGTTAAAACGAGTGTTCGGTTATCGGAATTATCCTTATGCCTCTTTCTATAAAAACACGTAGTCTGTAATGTAAGTAAGCGATGCTAAGCCTTCATGTATGCCTGTAGGTATATTAAATTGCATTGAGTTTATCAAGTAACCTCGTTTCCTGTTTACGTTTATTATTGTATCGTTATCAAAACCTGAAATGTCATACTTTTAGCGCACCTTATAGAATATATTTTCCATAGATGTTTACCCTAGAAATTCTTAACTTCTCCTAATAGATCTACATAATATTCCCGAGCTTACTATAGTTAACTATGTATTCGAAACTCAGTCGGTCATGTTGCTTAACGCATATGACATTAATAATACTTATACTATACATAATTTACAATAGTTTGTCTTTTAAAATGGTACGCACTTATAATTTGTATTTATTTTGGTTATCAAACAATTTTTCCAACTGCTTTTTTATATTTGTTTTTTGCAATATATTTACTTTCACTTCAATATCAATATTAGCTATACCAATATTATTCGATGGAAAAAGTATAATGTAACAGTAAAATTGCGTATTTGGATCCAGACGAACGTTAATAAGTTTTCTTCCGGGATCCATACCTAACACCCAAAAACCCTTTTATGAAACAGTTATCGCACATGTAATCAGCGGTGATGATGAAAGCGGGTTATTACTTTCGAAAAAAGAATAAATATTGAGTTTTTATGTTTTTGATCAGAAAAGCCTCATACTCTCGCATTACGAAGGCGGCATCAAATATATACAAACAATATCTTAACTTCCTTTAACTAAAATTATAACCAAGAAATTGTTACGAGCAATGATTTTTATGTTATCTACTGGAAAGAAAGCGTAAGTGACGACGTTGGTCACTTTCTGCTGTTAAATAGACATTTTGTGAGAAGCCGTAGATAACTTATTGTGAACATATAAAACGTTATCTTACGAACTACAATATTACCTAATCGTATCGATGGTCGAACAGTTTGCATATTCGCTTTTCACCTGATAGGCGCTGGTTCGATGCCAGGCCGAGACGGTTTGATTTTTAATTGTGGATAAAAATCAAAACATGCCTACTTCTTAGATAGGAAGTAAAGCCGAAGTTCCGGTGTCAATGTGATGTTTGCCACGTAATCTTTTTAAATTCGGCAAAAGTTTTCGTGGGTATAATACAAATCAATAGAGGAAATCAATATAAGGACATGTCCCAAAATCTTCGTCTAACAGCAAACAAACTATAATATTCCATAAAACAAAGAATTTTTATGTCTTTGAGATACGTCCACGGTTTTATGTCTAAACATTAAATAGATTAGATAGACGTCCTGTTTCTCGCCAATATTTCTGCATATGTTTTGTATATAATAAGTCTTTTTGAATTAAAAACAACAAAGCATGGGCTTCAAGAAATTACAGGCTATGAATTATTGTGAAATACTTCTCTATACTGATTCATAAAATGTCTTTAGTGGTAAAATGTACTTTAATGTAACACCACATATCCAACTTATTTTGACAGATTGATTGGATATTTTTTTACGTAATTACACGAAATAATAGTTGGACTACCTTCCTAATAACATATGTACGTATATACAAAAGTAAAATTTACTCTTGAAATTTGAAACGAAATTACTTTAAATTCTTAGATTTAAAAATACTCAGCAGCATAGATAAATTCGAATACGGTATTTATACAGAAAATCTAGCACTACATGTAGCACCCTACCATAAAATTTATATCACCTTCACTCACGAAGATTAAAGATTATATTAAATAATATACCTTTAAATTCAACCGAATATGCAAAAGAACATTTTTAAAACATATAGCTCACACTGAAGGATGTTCATTAAATACAAAAATTAATTAAAAACATCCTTTAATTATAAATACATATGAAAGAAAGTAACAACACAAACTTCAGGTCATTCTCTTAAAAATAATATATCTAATAGATTTGGTAATTTCTTCAAACCATATATCATTTTTACTTAACAACAAAATAACATTACAAAAAAAAACAAAGTTCACAGCATACAATGTGATAATTTTAATGCTATTCGTTGGTGAAACAGTCAAAAAAATAAAAAGTTGAATAAAATACAGCAAAACAAATAAATTCAAATTTTATTAGCATTTGTTAGAAGGTCATTAAAAAAGTGTTAATAATAATAGTATAAAAATCTTGCGTACATGCCATAAAGGATAGAGCAAGAAATTACTTGAAACATACCAGACAGAAAAGAAAACTAATTTCAATAAATAATAAAATTAGCTTTTCTGCGTTGCAACTAATTTCAACTTTTTAATTTCATTGACATTTTCAATTTCATTATTTTATTATTTATTATTTGAAAACAAAAATATTGTAACATTTAAAATTTACATATTTGCAAATGTGGAATTTATAAATAAAAGTCATCTAAGTTCATTCGATATCACAATACTTATATTTTGCAATAGAGAGTAAACGTAATTGTGTTTACTTCTATGAATAGTTATACCCATATACATATGTACGATCATTTAGATTACATACTTGAATTTACATTTCAGTTGTTTTCTTCACGTAATAATTTTGGTAGATTTTCAATTTGTGTTTTGGGTGTACCTTTACTATTTTAAATTGTTTTGTATGTTTGTACCGACTTGTTCTATTTTATAATTTTCTTTATGACGTTTTCTCAGTATACCAATTCATTAATTAATTTATAAGTAATTTTTTGCTTCTACTTTAATTCAGACACGTCATGATGATAAGTCGACACATATCTTGTTAAAGATTTGTTTTTAATTACATATAAGATTGGTTAGAACAATTATTATATCTCCATGTGTATTAATTTCCATTTATTTATTTGTTTATAGAACTTCCTGAATTTGAATTACTTACTAGCAACTTCACAGTGGATTGATTTTATTTCCTCTTACTAAACTTTGAACTAAGAAAGATTTTATGACAAACTCCAATTGATTAATTGCCTCTTTCACCAACACCGAACATCTGCTCATAATTGAAAGTGCGATGGTTTTGAAATGAGTCTTTGCTAACCAATGTGTGGAGCATGTATTTATAATTACTTATGTAATATTAAATCGTTATTGTATTGTGATAAAGCCTTCTTGTTTATATAAAAAGAATTCTATATAGCATAAGTTAACTAATTTTGTGGCTCCTATAAGAGGTTATTGTGAACAGGATACATTGTATAAGTTTCATTATATTAATGTAGTGGTAATTTTGTCGTATTAATCATAAAGTGATTACATGTATTAGAAATTATTGCTTACGCATGGCAGTTACGTAAGGCACTAGAACGGTTCCCAAATTCTTTATCTAGACTTTCACCATGGGGTGTATTAGACAAAGCAAATTCAGTAGCTCTTAAGCAGTTGGCGAACAAGAATTTTTGTGTTTATAGTTATATGCTTTTAGCTATTCAACTATTCGATACTAAGTATACTTATTGATTACCTATTGACTAAATAATTCACGCTACATATTCTATAAGCTAATATTTGCTATTAGCTTATAGAATATGTTAGTTAGGTTTGTAATTTAAACTACAGTCCGCGACAAAAGTGTCGGCCACCCATAAATTTTAAAGAAAATAACTTATATGTTGAAAAATTTGAATAGCCAACCCATGTTGCAAACGTATAAGGTTGGTTGCAGTAGTTTGTGGTACTAGTATTGCGAGAGTGGGGACGAGCAAAGATATTCGAGGAAAACCACACATCCAAATGCGATAAAAGTATAGGCCATGTCATCAGTTTTAGTTTTGTCCTTAACAGGCGCAGTCGAACCAAGGAAAATACTTTATAATAAAGTCTTTACATGTTTTATTAAATGTTTGTGCATTAATCTGCTTTCAACATGCCTCGTCGAAAACAATTGAATTGGGTTTAATTCGTACTTGGCGCGACAAAGGTTGGTCAGTTGCAAAAATAGTAGCAAATTTTAGCAGGAGGCGTCATGGAATTCACAATTTCTTAAGTATAGGTGAAAATTACGGAAAAGGACGCAAATCTTGAAGACCGAAGGCGATAACAGAACGTGAACATCGCGCAATTTTAAGGTGTGCATCACATTCAGAAATCTGCTAGATAAATAGCTATGACATGGCCTATACTTTTGTCGCACTTGTATGTGCGGTTTTCCCCGAATATCTTTGCTCATCCCCACTCTCACAATACGAGTACCACAAATTACTGCAACCAACCTTATATATTTGCAACACGGGTTGTCTACTCAAATTTTTCAACATAATAGTTATTTTCTTTAAAATTTATGGGTGGCCTATACTTTTATCGCGGACTGTAGGTAGTTAAAATTACAGCAAACTTTGTAGTACCTACTTCGTATTATAATAATGTACTCCATACAACTTCTATTACTTATCAGTAATATTTACTTTTCTTTTTCTGAATACAGTTAAAATTACTGTGCTCTTGTAAAAGTAATATCTAACCTCTCTCTTTTAGCAATAACGAATTTAAATTCTTCTTAACTTCTTCTCTGTTGTAAAAAGTGAATTGTTCTAATTAGAATATCACATACATTCTTGATACAGTAGTTTTCACTACAAATACGCGTGTAAATAATATCCTTCGAGGGAAAATAAAACTCCTTTAAACTGAGACCTGGAAAAAACACGTAGAATTAATCACTGGTCTTCTTATACTAATCCGTCTTTATAAAAAATGTATGTTGGGCAGCGTTCTTTTTCTAGGCTTTGATCATTCTTAATTAAATTAAAATGCTTTGCTATATAGTGTTTTCAAAAAACAAAAAAAAAAGACATCAATCCTTTTTGTGCCAAGCCACAGATTTGGTCGGCAATTATTGGTTTTTCTTAACATCCTCTTCACTAAATGCAGCTTCTAATGTTAACACAAAATAAATACCATTTTAGGGATTAGACTATACCTATATTATCTGAGATGTAGGTTTTGTTTCTGCTATAGGTTTCATTACAATTCTTTGCTTCCGAACATTATCCTTTATTTGGCACAGCTTACGATATTACACTCAATTTAGCTTGGTCAATATCAAACCTGTTCGTCCTTCCATAATCCAATTATCAAATGATTAATCTATCTCTAAATTATTTTGCTTTGTTTAAAATGCTACCGCAAAAAATCAATGATATTAGGTAAAACAGAATGAAAAAAAAACATTTTTTTGGGCAACTATTGCCTTTTTTTAAATAAAATTGACGCGTTTTGTGTTTTCCAAGAAAAACTCTTAAAAACAAAGTTAGAATATTGCGGTATTTTATCGACGCACTGTATGTATATTTTCAGTGTGACACTTTTTTTGATTTAATTTTACTGATATTATAAGTTTCATACTTCGAAACATAATTACACGAATTTGTTGGTGGTCGCAAAGTTTTAGAAGCTGTAATCATTAATCTTGTTCAGAATATGATTACGACTTCCTGGCTTAAAATATCGATAACAAGTTTGGTGGTCATTGGCAGCTTAATTAATTAATAACGTGGAGCAATAACACCGCCTAGTGTTTACTCTGGAAGTTAGCAAATGGGAGTTTGTATTACGCATCCCTCGTCGTATTTTATACCCTGTCAGGGGATGTTTTGACTTTATTGAGTTTTAAATGGAAATTTAGATAGGAATTTCCATTTCTCGTTTCGTAATTTACGTTACCCGGGAGAAGCTTTCATACTTACAAGTAAAAAAGTAAATTGACGCCTTAATCCAATTGTCATGGGATTATTAGGTTTCCATTTATTAACGTTCACAACGCAATTCATTTTATCCTATTGTTCGTGATCATACGTCTCCGGTTCGCCTTAAATTACATATCAACGTCGCGAAGATGCTAATTAGATTTTCAGTTGCTACACGTATTTACATATATTTTTCCCGGTGCAAATGTGAAATAGGGGACATGCACTTCCATATGTGCTTTCGCTCGTTGTGAAGTAATATTGTTTTCCGCCTGCCTCTCTTAATTTTACACTTTGTTTACTTGTCCATTAGTGAAATAGCAACTACTGCCTTTCGCGTGACTCGCTAGCCACATGAAATGGGTGGGTCGCGTCCTGTGCTTATCTTTATAACCACACCCCAGTCGGCCATCCCCGAAGCCCTTTACGATGTCTGGAATACCACGTCATCGCTTAACGGCTTCAGGAAAATTTAACTTATAATTTCCGAGAACATTCGTACATCGCCTATTTTCTTTCTTTCCAGCGCAGGTTGGTAAATTATTATTATAATTACTCGAAATTAAAGCAATATTTCTTATGTATGCCCAGTTATAATCTACAAACGCGATGGTATGAATAATTCAGCCCAAATATTATTCATTTTAACTGTAGATTGCTCCTACAGGAACAGTTTATATATGCGGATATCAAGCTGTAAAGAATGCATTATTTATAAGTGATGGAAGCGTGATGAAAACGGCTGACTCTTGTCTTAAATATTTATTTTCTACGTATCTCCTAAATTCCAAACAATTCACATATGCACATGATGCATTTTGTTGTGATGAAAATATTTTGTTTTTGATTTAAAAACTGGCTAAGATAATCTTTTCGAAAACGATTTGTGGTTTATTTGATTGTTGATACAAATGAAAATTGAAATTACCTAATTAGTTTTATGTAAAAATCTATTTAAAGAAGATCTTCAATAAATCAACTTAGGATTTCTACATACTGTTTGAATACTTTATCACTAAATAAATAACCAACTTAAATCTTGGGAATCATAATTATTTTTCTCTTAAAAAGGTGTTTTGACAAACAGTGTTCCACGCATTATATTCGGATCGGCAGTATTATACCAATACACAACATCGTATTTAGTTGAACTATTATCGGATGGAACTATTTCACTGTAATATTATATCCTTTCCCATGTAATGAGAGAGCACTAAGATATTAAACGTATTGTTCCGTATGAAATTTATAGTAGCGGTTTAGAGTACTACGCAAACCATTCTCGTTAATAATATCTGAAATTGAGGTACGTAAACATTCCAATTAAACAATTGATGCTACTAAATTGGCCACGGACGTATTGTACTCCTGATATATTACCCTATTAGAATTTGTATTAATTTCGGAATCGCAAAGTAACGAATTGTTCGAAACAGTTTGTTTTGTGTAAAAGAGAAATGTTATGAAAGTTTACGTGTTACGGATATATCAATATTTGTCCTTGTTTTATTTTTGAATGTTTCGAATTATTAATGATAAAAACAAAGTGTGCTTTGTGAGGAAACATATAGTGAAAGTTCTTATTGTTATTAAAACTATTTGTTTTTAATGCTCTTTTTTTCCGAAAATGCGGATTTAACTAAAATTTTATAAGCTATCTGACATTCATAGGTATGTATATAATCGTAAAATAATTGCTCATGTCCACGACCGAGAAAGAAAGTATGTAATATGAAAGAGCAATTTTACCAAGTGCTGTACTTTTTTTTCTACTTTTACAGAATGCTAATAGATATGCATTCGATCAGGTAATCGGCAACACTAAACATAGTATAAAAATTTAATATAATTATAATAATGTATTAATTATTTCTGTATGACTTTATTGTTTATCCTTATTTTCACACTCTCTGCCATCGAGAGGCGTCTGCAGAGGTAGCATATACAGGCTGATTCATTTTCGATCCTCACCATTGAGATCTCGCTTATTATTGAAGATAGACGATAGGTTTAAATTTGGCAAAGTTGCTAAATTTTGTGGTTATTATGATCCCGAAAAGAAAGTAGACTTAAAACAAATGACGTTTCAGATTTTTTTAAAAAAACGGAAAAATCTTATTTTCTTATTTTGCCTCTATATCGTGTACTAGCTATTGTTGCATTTCGATACGATGAATAAAAAATACATAACATATCCCGTTTCTCTTCGTTGGTATACGACATTTTTCTATTACTAATACAACGATAAGTGATTGTCGAAATTTCATGGCTACCTTATTTAATCTTAAATTGAATTCTTCGTGAGTTAAAGCATAATATCAAAAACTTCTGTCAACATATTACACATGGTTGAAATCAGAAAAAAAGACTCTTTCTAACGGTGTCAAAATCCAATATGGCGCCCATAAGAAATAAGAAAGTTGATGACGACCAGAAAAAAACGAAACGTCGTATAAAAACTCCAAGTACACCATTACATAGAACATTAAAAGTGGCCTTGAGAACGTGTCTTTAGTTTTTCTCTGTAAAGCCAAATAAAAGTGCTAAAAGCAAAATAAGAAAATGAGATTTTTGTGTTTCTTAAAAAAATCTCAAACGTCATTTGTTGTAAGTCTAGTTTGTTTTCGGGATCATAATAACCACAAAATTTAGCAACTTTGCCAAATTTAAACCTATCGTCTATCTTCAATATTAAGCGAGAGATCCCAATGGTGAGGATCGAAAACGAATCAGCCTGTCTATTTTTGCGTTATGTTATAAAAAACGCATTGTTTTTGGAAAAACGATAGACATCCAGTCCTGCTCAACGTTTCTTTCTAAAAATTGATTCGTTAATTTTTTCAGTAGTTATTTCGCAAAAAAGCATTGTTCCCTAAGTACCATGAAAACAATTATGTTCTATTACACGAAAGCTTGAATAGCCAACGATATAAATCAATGTAATAAGTGACAGTACTCCACAGCGTCCAAGACGATCTCACATTTAAAATTTGAACCCAAATCATTGATACCACACATTTAAATAAATGTTCAATGATTCAGTTTTAAACGATGCTGGTTGAGTAATATATTAAAAAGTACATAAGTAAATAAAACCGATTTTCCATGTAGCGACCAGAGTCATTACATTATTACACTTTCTAACCTCTCTCCAAGAAAAGGTTTTTGTGATATATATGTCTATAGCTGAGAGGTAAACAATCGTAAGTCCGTAAAAGTAAATTTTCAGTAATGAGCAAAACAAGTAGAAATGCTAATGAATTATAAAATTTTAGAAACTTCCCATAACTGAACCAAGTACTACCAATGTATTATTATAGTTATTATAGTATTTTAATTAACCCTATGAGTTCTTTTGATAGCCATTTTATATTATTCCTAAATATTTACCTGTAGTTTAATTTTGGACTTACGATTGTTTACCTCTCAGCTATAGATGTAGATATAAAAATAGAATTCTCTGTTGTGCAACTTTGTGCCAATTGCTGCAGATAAGTACTGTCTAAGTACTTTTATTAAAATTTTACAATGTTTCAAAAGGAACCTAAATTTACTCACTGCCTGACGGCGCTTCTGAAAATACCAAGTAGCACTCTGACATTCGAGAACACTGAAAGCCTGAAAAACTGTGACTAACGCATGATAATAAATATAATGGTATAATAAAACTAATAATTTAATTAAAATATTAATACGATATTAGCAAATGAATATTAAAGACACACCATGTATTTCTAGAAATTGACAGGCTACGAACTTCCCTAGGGTCTTGGAGCATCTTGTTAACAAGAAAATGACATATCCCTATTTCGTGTCATTAATAGTTAGCTGCGAAATATATCTGGAATACTCCATTCTTGTGACAGTTGCCCACCCAGAACGCGATTTATTAATGTTAAACTTATTCACTTTTAGTTTTACGGCTTTCTATTACTCGAAACACCACACGTTCAGCTGTAACTTGGCTTTATTATTCCATTTAATTATTATTAAACCCTGTCGACATCAAAACACACCTGTCGACACAAGCAATAAGAAATTATTAATAAAGGAAATATCTTTCAATAAGTATAAAATTGCAAAAGTTCAACTAGGTACAATAAAATCATGGAAAAATTGTAGATTGATATCTCCGCCTCTATTAATATCGTAAATCGTCTAGGTATCAATGAAATACTTTAAGGAAAAAATATTAACAGTTGATTGGAATAAAATGTCGACCTAAAAAAGGGAATTAAAAATCTACTATTTGGTATGCGCAGATTCTAACAATTATTTTTACATCTAATCTTTTGGGGACAACTGCAAAGGTCTGCGAATGTTAATCTCTGCGCAAGCCGAAAAAGTTACGGCATCTTCGTCGCATACCGTCGATCTTTCGGAATGATTATCCGCTCTATCACGGATTACGATGGCACCGCATTTGCAAGAATGGGATAGCAACAGTCTATTGGTATTGCAGTTGCACTCAGTACAGATATTGGGTTTCTGCTTGCTATCGTCAGAATAATAAGGGATCTACATATAAAGTGTCGGATAAAGATACCATCAAAGAATTCATATCAATGTGTAAGATAGAGACGCGGCAAGCCAAAAGGTGTGTTAGCACTGACACAGTTGCATAATGCGCATATTTTTTATACTTTTCTTTTAGCCTATCGATCGCATGCGGGTGCTCAGATGGTTCGAAGGGCAACCTTAAAGACAGGAAATGTACACTTCGAATTAAAGCGGCCGAATTAGTAATAAATATTAATTAATAAATCGGGTCTTATTCCCATGCAACCATGTTGAAGTAGTGAAGCAATACGTCTATCCCATTCTAACAGTGGAGTGCCCACTCCATATATTCCTGAAATAGATAGCTACCAATATGTGTATTAAGATCAAAAAGATACTATATTTCCGTATTAGTTTTCATTTCTAATAGACTGAAGAAGGTAAAATGTACTTCTATTTGGCGAAACTTTTTGCACCTAGTTCTTTTCGCTTAAAAATAAATTTTAATTCTTAATATATTCTTTTAATATCTGGAGTCCCAAGAAAAAAAATCTTGAGCACGCGCCGTTATTGGAAAATAATGTTTTTTAAAACCAACAAGAAATTCAGCAAATAAATTTTGCCCTATATATACTTTTTGTGCGTCGAACGCAAAAGGTTATTAAAGGAGAAAAGAACGAGGACTTAAAATCGCAGCAAGGGGGAAGTTTTCCTCTGTCTCCTGAAACCAGGGATGAAAACCTAATATTTTCCTATTTTATTTTTTTCTTGGTTTCTGTTTGCCATCCCTGTACTAAGTGCGATCTCAGATTTAATCTCGAACCTAAAACCGCTTTCAAACAAACGCGTTTAATGTGCTAAAGGTCGAGTCGGTGTTTTTTTCGCTTTGTTCCGTGAAAGGAAAGATTAAATAAAACAACTCGGAGATGGGCAAACGTACTGCGCAACTAACCGTCAACGGTTTTCAAACTCAGTACTATTATTTCAATATTTGTAATACGTTAAGGGTTAGTTCGTGGGTACATTTGGGGTCGCTGTTTGTTATTTCCCAGAAATCTAATATCGTAATGTTGTTTCGGCAGTTCTGTTGCTGTCACGTCAACGGGTGCGGCCGACTGACTTTAATCAGCGCTATCAAACTTATATTCGAATAAATACCCCCTTTTCCACCTGCTAATGACAGTGTGTATCCCTGACCCCTAGGTGGAGGCGACAAAGTTTGCTTGGGCGTAGGCCGCGTCGGCGGCTTCCATTTCCTTCCATTGGACAGGCCATTAATGCAATATCGATGTGCTGATGGCTGTCGTGTCGAATTTCTCCCTCCGGCTAATAGTCGAGGACAATTGGAACGAATGGGCTAGCCAATGACGTATATACTTCATATGTCGAACGATGGATCCTATAAATCATCATTTTGCTCTTTGATTATGTTAGTAAGTTTTCATGTGCAGTAGCAAATGGTTTTCTACTATCACCCAACAAAATAAAAGTTAAGTGTAAATTAAAGTAGATATAGTAATGCAAAATTATTGATACCTTTAGTGAAAATATCTGATTATAAATACCAACATATTTTCTTTCCATTTGGGAAATTAGTAGCTTTAGTAGCACACTTCTTAAAACGTTTTTTTAATGATTAAACTGCTGGAATTGATGGCCCACAGATGTACTCCTCACATCTCCATTCCGATATATATATACAGCGAATCTCTCATCTGTTTTCCCATATTTTTACTCGGAAACTAATTGAAGTAAAGAATAATAAAATCTATTGTAATTCCTTCACCAACCATAGTACATTGTCCGAGGGGGATGTAAACACTTTGCGGAGTTCCCTTTGTATTTATTGCATTTTAGCACGGATTCTTTGCCGCAAATGTTAGGTCTATAAACCTTTGATTTTAAATCAACTCACGGAGAAAAAAATCTAATAGAGTTAAATCCGGAGAAAGTGATGGCCACTCAATATATCCAATCCATCGTCGGGGAAATATTTCGTTAAATACCTACGGACTTCAATTCTAAAGTGAGGAGGTGTGCCCCATCTTGCTGAAACCGAATATTTTTATGGGAAACATCTCCATCTGCATCTTTGGGAAAAGTAATAGCTAGCGCTAATAGCAACTTAAACCCTAAGAATTCTAAATATCAAAAATGGGGCCCCAAAAGGCCTCTTCCTATCCTTTCCACAAACACATTCAGCTTGTCATGGTGTTGACTGTGGGACTTCTGCATCTAACGAGAATTTTCTTGAGACCAACACCAGCAATTGTAGCGATGTACTGATCCGTTTAAGCAGAAAGAAGCCATCCATCGGGAAAAAGAATGTAACTTAAGAAATTTGGATTTTGCGTAACACCAGCTCTTCACAAAAATTCAATCGGGGATCTAGCTCATCATCGTTCCACTCCTGCACCAGTAATATTTTTCTTTTCTGAATAATTTTACAATAAAAGACTGGACTCCTAAGGTTGTTATTTGTTACAAGTTGTCTTGTAGAAAGATATGGATTGTCTTCTTCATTTAATACTGTTTGGCCTTGTTGCTACCGATCTTTTACGGTTTCGGTAAACTTGGCAAGCCATTTACTCACTGTAGATCGTATAATAAGGGTTTTATCAAGATGTTCTTGATTAAGTAGCTCATCATTAAACTTCTATTCCTTCTCGCTCAAATAAAGTTGGCATCCCATTACTTTCATTTCAATTAAACCGACAGATTGATCAGTTTTGAAAATTAATGTGTCGAAATTTTCAAATGTTGAATAATTGTCAAAGTAACGGCCTTATATTTTTTAGTCGAATTTTTAGGAACGATAAAGAACATATAAAAAACTAAAAAATGCTTGTTTTTATAATATTTATCTAATTTAGATTAAATAAATAAAAATAATAGAACACATCGTTGAACATTAAGTTTTTTTTTTGTGAAATGAATTACAAAAACAAATCTATTAAAAACAACGTTTTTATTTTCTTCTTGAGAGCGCAAATGTTCCTCAATAAAATTGTTATGTAAGGCGCAGATTTTTTTATGTTGCCATTTGGGCAACACATCGAAATATCAAAAACAAACTAAGCAAATTGAGGTTGCGTTTTAAAAAAAAATTACGACCAGGTCATTATCCGAACAAACAAGACGTTACAGTACGGTTTCGCATGTCAAAAGATAGCCTTTTAAAACACAAAATTGGACTGGACAAATGATGTGCATAAAATTGTTCTGAATTTTATTCAAAACTTTATCATCACACTATGAGTATAATAGATCAATTATATTTTATATATATATATATATATATATTGCAAAGTACTCCTTTCCTATACACACCGGTAGTTACAAATTTGTCAATCGATGGTCGTGTCTTTACGGATTTAATCGCTATTGGAAAGAAACATCACGGCGTCACTCAAGAAATTGTTGTAAAAGACCAAACTTTATTGAGATTTTCAGAATTTTTTTTTATTCTGCTTACGGCTTAAGTTATTAATGCGACAAAAATTTAACAGAGTGAATGGCTAATTCACTGGGCTTACTTACCTAGGTAACAGCGATAAAATAAACTAATAACGTTATCTACTCTACGTACTTTATTAGAAAAGTTCAATGGCCGCTATTGCCTTGGTATGAAATTAGTTGATATTTTTTGTCTACTTCCATAATTCTTTCCAAATTTACTTCCATGTATTTCGTTATTTAATTCAGCTTTGAACAAAAGTTTGTGTATATTTTTGTATTATTTTTTCTTACGTTCTACAAGACTCCTTGCTTGTACTACAATTATAACTAAACTTAAAAATAAATGATATGTTTGTAAAAAAAAAAAACACTGATATGGAAATAATTATAATAAAGAAAAAGTGTTGTATTTTCACAACTACTTCATTGAAGTACATTATTCGGTACTGAATAATAATACTTCGAATAAAGACATACACAAGAATGCAGTACTTCTATTTTTCATAAACCTTTCGATGATGAATTTTTAAATTTAATTTCAAACGAACTGTGTAATACATCAGCAGATCCTAACGATATTCCGTCATATCTTCTGAAGAAGGTCATATGGTACATATTGTAAAACCAATTGTTTATTTTTAATAGACAAGTTAATTAACTTCTTTGAAAGGAGGCAAAGTAGTCCCGATATTTAAAAAAAAAGAATACGATTGTCAACCTTTAAATAATTACAGATCTATAATCTAAAATATTCGAATACTGTTTTCTTGATCGCTTCTTAGAATTCATAAATTAAAGTAATCCTTTAATGAAACACCTCGAGTTTCTATACTGTCCAAATTGTGTTGATTTGGTATCAGATCAGGTTCAGAAGTATACGAATCGACTGGTTAAAATACTCTCTCAGGATTCTATCATAATATCAACTATATATACGTAAACTAGACAATTGCATTCGGAGATACAACTCACCATCTCGTTCCTCAACATTCTATCATAGTTCCCGTTTTATTTTTGCTTTATATCAAAGCCTGTCTGGTGTTGTTTGGCGAGAGACGCATAAATATATACTAGCTTCAAACTTTTTTATTGCATTGTGTTTATTTTCCATATTAACATTTTAATGCGTTTTTCGTTAGTTTTTAAGTTTTATCAGAGATAAGTATACCAGGTAGCTCACCGTGGCAGAATTGCCCGATTCTCGCGGGTTGCCTAAATAAAAGCACATAAAAGGCTGCAATATTACGATTTTATGAAACATAGATAGCTGCGGGGAGCCCGGTGTACGGTCGGAGACCAGACGCCGGAGTGTGGAAGGGATACCGGCTCGCTAGCTGTTTTTATTTATTAAATATGCTTTTTTGCCGCACAGCTGTTATTTACCTAGAATAGCAAATTAAATAGAATTTATACCTCCTGAATATTTTCTATAGACTGTCCAGATTGACTTGAGGGCGCGTAATGTATTTATTGAATTTATTCGTATGTGTCTTTTAAGAATATATTTTATGGTTGCTATAATATATTGGAAGGAATCAAAGTTTATAGCCAGTCGTTTATGTAAATAATACAAAAATTCGTGCAATTTCAGGCTTTATTTTCAATATATGTGACTTCACATTATCAATCATGTATGATGAGAACAATTAACAACTACATTAAACATGACAAACTACATTAAAAAAAAAGATTATTTTTTATGTCATGTTTAATGTAATTGTCAATTGTTTTGTGCGTTTTATTAATTTTAAACACGGCACATTTTTCTTGACTTACATTTATTGCAGTAATTTTTTAATTTCCATTTTAGTATTGCATAATTAAGATGTAAGTTATAATATTCATACATTTCTGATTTTCTATATTAAGCAGTCGAAAACTAACAAGATATTTAATTGATAATGTCAAGTCACATATATTGAAAATAAAGCCTGAAATTCCACGAACTATTGTATTATTGTTATAATATATGAAGTTTTTTTTTCTTGATAGTAACGGAGATAATGAATAGTGATAATTGTAACTTGAAATTATTTTTATGTTACACAGGTGTTCCAAATCAAATAAGAACTTTAAATAGCTATAACTTGATTAATTTAAATAGAGCCCCATATTTTTGATTTTACCAGCAAATGTACTTTTTGATTACTATCGGTATTTATAGCTTCAAGTTTTCACTTTTTTACATAATAATAAATCTGTAAAAACGTAAAAATGGTCGTCTTTTTGCACCATTTGCCGTTTTTTAAACAAGAGGTCTACTGTATCAAGTTGCCTATAGCTTTTAGAAATGTCAGATAATTCATTTTTTTGTTCTAAATACATATTTTGCTTTTGCTTTATGTTATCGTTAATATGTTATTACCATAATTGTTGGTACAGCCAATTGGATATTCTTCATTATTATTCTTATAATTGTAAATTATCTGACATTTCTCAGTACTAGATAGGTTAGAAATACCATATGGCGCAAAAAACGATTATTTAGCATATTCAAATGCGAAGACTCAAAGCTTAACCTATATAAATACCATTCGATAGGTCATAAAAAAGTACATTTGTTGGTAGATTAAAAACTATGGCGTTCTATTTCAATCAATCAAGTTATAGCCACTTACAATTCTTATTCGATTAGTTTTAATTTTTGCACACCCTGTATAAGATAGCAGGTTTATTATAATTGAGTTATATAACATGGTCTATTGTTACACTTTACCATAACCTTCGCTTACACTTCTTAAGTATTTGAAACATGAAAATTAGATTAGATTTTTCCCAAATTCAAATTATTTAAAAAACGTTAAGGTTTAATTATTATAAATCTTATTTAAACACAACTTTGCTACTTTTAGAGCTTTCGGACATTCTATACAATATGAAAATAATTTTAAAGGTAACCATAATAATCACCGATACATCACAAAAGTGAAAAACTTTTTGAACGTCACGTGTTTTGGCCATAATATTCCGTACCGTATAGCGGCATATTTTAATATTTGTGGCTACTACAAAAAAAAATATAGTCTAAACTTGGAATTTTCGCTTCTAAATGATAGAATACAGGTTTTCCTTTAAAACTTTAGTTTTGACAATTTCAAATTTATAGAACGATATAAGCACAAATCAAAAACCTGTCTGTCTTATGACTTACGGCGGTAATCTTTGGAAATTCTATTTTTTTGTTACATTATTTGTCAAATTTAAACCTACATTGTATCTTTCTTTTAATAAACGAAATCCCTAAAATCAATAATTACCCGCAAATTTAAAACAGCCTATATACCTATACATCATGACGTTCGGTAGGTCTCTCAAGAATGGCGTAAATTTAATAATTGAAATTGTTACAATTTTTTGCAACTAAAATCTGCAATTTTATTTTATTTTAATGATGATTTAATGTTTAATGATAATTTACAATATCAATATATGTATATGGACTGCAAGAGCAATATTGTCGAGAGCTTTTAGTGTTGTATTAATGTTACAAAGATATCCTAACACGGTATTTACCCGCATGTTTTTATCCATTCAGCACGCACCAAGTTATTTTCCGGGAATTTAAATAACATCAAATCTCTAAAATTCCTCCGAGACTTTCCGCAGCGTATAGCACCGCGTATCGACATTTCAATGCTAGCGGTATGTATGTTCGTACGGTTCGTACATACGTGCCCACGCGACTATCCGCTCGCAACTGAAGCACAGCGCTCCCATTGAACTCACGCAGGGTTCCCAACTATTTGATCGAGGGTTCCCATGTTAGCGAAAGCCGCGTCCAATTCTCCCGTAAGGTGAGCTATCTGTAATACTTATCTGTGGTTTTATATTGACAACAATAATTTATTATTCTGTATATCTGATTCTATTTTATCTACATATTACACTTCGTATGTTTGAGAACGCTAACATCTCCTATACACGACAAATACGGATTATGAATGAACATTTTTGTATTTCAGTTTGTTAAGGAATTATTTTTGTTTGATGTGCTATACAAAAACAATTACTCACATGCATTTAATAAATCTAATAAATACTGATAAAGAGTTATATGAACATGCACTAATTCAAGTTAACGTCTAAATGCAAATTTCACACTCAAATACCAACATCCCACTCGATCTACGCGAAGGTTACAGTAACTGCGCAGCTTGTATCCAATATGTATAAGTACATTACGATATTAGAAGCTGTAGGTACTTACATTTTCGTATCTAACCGGAACTTATCAGAATTGCTTCCCGACCTTAGCCTAATATACACTAGTTCTGCTTTCCTCCACCTATCCAATTAGAACGATTGTTAACTTTACGCAACACAAGCTCCGAACAATTTATGAGGTAATACGTCGGCGTTAGCAATATTCCGTACGTGACGTCTAAAAGACCCAATATCCTCCGTGTAATCCTGTGCCGATCGTAAATCAACAGGCCTCTTGTTATTAGGCACCGTTTCGGAGAACAAGGACAACGCTGTCGTAAAGAAGATCGAGGTAATTATTTCAGTAGTCATTACTTTCAGGAGAATATATTTGTGCGATATGCTATATGAACGGCAGACAGACAGTTCGGTATGAATTCTGATGTTGGAAGAAAAAATATTTCGAAAGAGAGGTATATATTTTCTGCCGCATCTCCTTCAGTTCACATCACACTTTCCTTAATTAATTACACTTGGGTACTAAAATAAAACTGGAAGTTTTAATTAACGCCCTGGAGGTGCAGAGGACTTTTAACTATCTCTAATAATTATTCTCCGTTTCAATAGATCATTTTCACTCGCTCCACTCATTAATTAATAATAAACTTACATCTTATCTTATAGTGCGGATACATAAACTAATAATTCGTAGAGAATTGTCTTCTTTTCATTGTTCGAATTTGCAATTTATTTAATATTTCGTTTAATTTTTGCTTTTATATTACAATTTTGCATGTTTGTTTTAAGTTTGCACTGCGCCAACATTTTTACCTCCCATAATTTTTGTATGCACCTGCATGAAATTGTTCTGCAACATCTAATAATATCTCTAAAAACGTCGCCTATAAATCTGGAATAAAATGTTATAACTGCGAACTGTTTACGTTTGTACCTTCAATTTATTGTGAATTAAATAGGCAACTGACACCTAAATCAGAAGCTAGAAGGTTTATTAGATTGTTGCACGTCATAAATCAGACAAACGTTATACAAGCCACCCTTTAATTATCATAGAAATGGTAGTGAAGTCATAAAGGAATCCGCACTCGTTCTATTTTCGTTTGTATGGAAGTGTGCTAAGTAACGAATTTGTTGGTGCTCACAGGCTATCATAAGGTTATACTTGCATGACTACTTACATAGCGCAAAACTAATAGGTCAATAAGCATAAGTTAATGTGACATTGACTAAGTACCTTTTAAGCTAAAACGTTTTCCTGCAGTGCAAGTAAAAATTTACGCAGCCAGTAATTCCAACTTTATATACCTACTGTTAGATACATCGATGTTACGAACTTTTATTCACTTACGTAGTTTTCCATTTCTCACCATTATATTGTTTAAGCGAAGTTGTAAGTAATTTTATCCTGTGTGTTTGTGCTTTTTAACTTTGGATTTTCTTTCTCGTTTAAT
This sequence comes from Cetonia aurata, assembly GCA_949128085.1. Lineage (NCBI taxonomy): Eukaryota > Metazoa > Arthropoda > Insecta > Coleoptera > Scarabaeidae > Cetonia > Cetonia aurata. The sequence continues at coordinate 49,995,963 of OX421884.1, read as the reverse complement.
ACATGTGCTGTCTGGTGACTTGCAACTGTGCGAGGATGATTCCTATCAAGCTTGAGTAGTTTTTCAATCTTCTTCTTTGTTGGTTCCTTAGAAAAGGTCTTTCTATGAATTTGTCCAATTGCCTTGTTTCAATGTTATTCGTATTTTCTTGTTCCCAACTCCTTACCTGCCCTGGTGTTGTATTTTTGTACACGTCTAGGATAAGTTCTGGCCTTACATATGAAGCCCTCTAGCCTATTCTTACCAACTCTTTGGTTTTTTCAAGGCACCCACAGTAAAATAATTTTATTGCTGTCTCCTGGAGCAATTAACTCTCGAATGCATTCCCAAATCACTGTTGATTTTGCCTTGGGATTTACTATGTCCTCAATATCATCTACCTGTTTGTTAGGAGTTATATGTTAGAATTGTAAGCACTAAGTATATGTAATGCAACAGAAAAGAAGCCGTTGGTAGAATTAAACTAAGTCAGTTGAGATTGTTGGGTGTCTCAAAGCTTTCTCTTAATTATTGTGTGAAATTTTGTTGGACACTTTTTAATATAACTTCCTGAATGTTTTTTTTATTTTTATCTTTTTTTAGTTAAGTTTTCTTTTTATTCGTTGTACTACTCATCTGTGCATTTTGTTATTATTATTTTCATAAACTAAGGTGCCTTTCACAGAAACGTACTTATTGTCGTATCGCAAAGAACAATTTTGTATGAAAGACGTTCGATTACATATTTGCTAATATCGGTGAGAGGAAATTTGCTTTATTCGCTATATTATCTCATATTAAAATAATAGATATTAAAATATATAGCTTTCTATTATTTTCCAGTAGCAACAACGGCTTACTTTACTACTAAAAAAAAAAAACTGTCAGTAAGTGTATCAAATATATATAAACTGTTGGCCTTCTAAGAAAATAAAAATTTAAATTTTTTATGGTAAACAAGGAAACGAAAACGATTTTTTTTAAGAATTTAGTATGCTTATCACCCCCGCAAAGCCAAATCTCCCTTCTAATTATCACTACGATCCCGGATAAAAAAACAGTTATCGTAATAGTGAGATTTGAACCCACGACATACGCATGCAAGCCACTAAACTATCAGCCGGGCATTATTATACATTGGTTGATTATTTTGTAGCCAGTTATTTTATATAGTAGGAAATTTATGGAAATTTTCGGCTTTTTTTAAAAACAAACTATTTTTTTATAACGTTTCGACCTTATCTGGTCTTTTTCAAAATTTTTATTATTATTTCTTCATGTTTCTGATTACATTAGTATTTATTTGTTATGTTTTTTTATATATAAAACATATTGTCAAAGTTTAAACAATTATTTTTTAGGTATATGACCTACAAAGTTATTGGGACGAACAACACATTTAAATATGATTAATTTATTCCATCCCTTGCAATAACTGTGAAGGAGTGTACATAGGACAAACAAAACAATACATAAAAAGTAGGATCCAAAACCATAAGTCATCCACAAGCACAACAGCTTTAAAACAACATGAAACTGAAAATAATCACAAATTTAACTTTGATAAAACAAAAATTTTAAATAAAGAAAAAAATTATCACACACCTAACATATTAGAAATGATCTACATAAAAAAAGAAAAAAACAGTGTTAACTTCAGAACAGACACTGAACATTTAGCAAAAATATATTCTCAATTATTTTAAATTACCTAACAAATCTGTGTTCAGCTGTATATCACCATTTATATTAAATATTGTCGATCCATAAGTAAACAATTTTTTCGGATCATTTTTATATTTCGTATGCACCTCCCAATATAGCGTAAATGTTAACATACTTCTCAATATTAAATTTTATATTTAAATGTGTTGTTCGTCCCAATAACTTTGTAGGTCATATACCTAAAAAATAATTGTTTAAACTTTGACAATATGTTTTATATATAAAAAAACATAACAAATAAATACTAATGTAATCAGAAACATGAAGAAATAATAATAAAAATTTTGAAAAAGACCAGATAAGGTCGAAACGTTATAAAAAAATAGTTTGTTTTTAAAGAAAAGCCGAAAATTTCCATAAATTTCCTACTATATTATTATACATTGTCGAACACTGAAAATAACGTAAAATCCAAATATGCAGACTGTTTAATTTGGTCTAACTTCCACTAAAACCGTACAAATCTGTGATGAACAAAACTTATATATTAAATTAATGCAAATTTGATATAAATAACGAATTTTCCATTTTTATTAAAACAAATCTGTAAATAAAAAGTTTGCCGCCGGAACCTATGAGCTGGGATTTCCGATATGACAATTTGACATCCTAGATGTAAGCAACAGTCTCATCTGTTCGTGCTTTCCTAACCTATGCGTTCAAATTATTATTTATTCGGTGAGCCTTATTAAATTTTGTTGACATTACTTCTGATAAATTTATTATTTAAGTGTGAGTCCACAGGACGATTAATGAATACCATAAATATTAGAAAGCTACGCTATGATTGTAACTCGATCTAACTTTCATCAACGTTTAATCCTGTCGGGGTGCTGCAAAGCACTGTCTGCGATTACACGTCCACTGTAATCTGGGTATTGAATATTTCATAAGGTCTCAACTTTTCCGGCGTAATTCAGTAACGCTTTACCTTCCCTTCGATCCTTTTACAATATTAAAACTGGCTGATTCCTCTTTTATTATTATTATTATTTTGAGTACTTGGGGATTTGAAGGATTTTATGTATTCAAACCATGAAATTTTATAAAAGTTTTAAAACCCGAACTACAGTTTTTTATTATTACCTTTGAGGTGTCGTACTGCGTGAGTAATTTAAATGCGCGCGCGGTGTAAAATTTTAATGTTCGCGACCACCTTTGCGGTTTATTATCCCTGTATTTTAGTTGGCACCACATTGAATAAATCCACCGATCTGTTGGGAGAGATGTTTGCGAAATGCGCAAATTAATCGTGCCTCTAACCGAATTTATGCGATTACGGTGTTGAATAATTTTATTTTATTAAGTGCTAGTTAACGTACTTGTGCTCCTCGACTGAACCTACGGTTGACTTCTGAAGCATAATGTGTGAAATATTAACCACCCATTTGCGAATACGTTTTAGTAATCTCTCAGTTTTGTCAGCGCCTGAGTATTTTGATGATTGTTTGTTCACCATTCTAATTATAAATGCGTGTGCTATCTGAATGGATGTTTAGAAATTCATTGGCATTCAAATTCGTACTTCATTGTAGTTTTCTTACTCTTCTATATTCGTGTCATTAAAAATACTACCTTTTCAAAGTTTTCATTTAGGGAACACCATTCAATGGCGATCGATAATTGCAACGACCAAACAACATTCACATTGCTTTGTGCTAATTCGAGTGTAAAGTTCCATTTTGCTCGTCAATCATTCCGCACCAATCGGAGAGTTACTGATATGAAGTTAATTTTTCAATCACGCGAATAGCATCCAATTAACATCAGATATGTGAGTGTTTCGACGGTTGCTTTATGGTGTTGCCGCTGCTCTAATTCTAAAGAGGAAATTGCATTTTTGTTCGAATTTCTTTTGATGTGCTCTTCCCTACATGCTCTACCATTTTCCTCTCACGATTAACTTCATTCGACGGGAAGATTATATTAGCTTTTAAAAGTAACAAGGAAAATATAACAAGAATACTCAAAAGTGGTACGTATACATAAAATAGTACATTTTCGAACGCCCTGCTATAGGCTGTCCATAAAATTTTGGTCATTGTTCAACCATGGAATACTAACCGGCGTTGATTTTAATGCTTTAGTAATAATTAGCTGGTGTTAGTGTATATTGTTTGACTTTTTTAACGTTAAAATGGACAGAAAATTCACAGTTCACAACCCTCCATCTCTTAAAACGCATAAGAACTTCAGTGAGGCCAACTGAGTTTTGTCCTTATATGCTTGTTTTTTATTCTCGTCGTCATTCTATTCATTTAGGTGATGCACGAATGGTTAGTACAACGTGAAAATAATGATTATGATTCTGACGATGGTAATAGTGATTACAAACATGATATTTCTGTGCATAAAGAAATATCTAATTACGAAAAATCTGATGAGAAAAGCAATGTCTCTGTGCATACTGAATCTTGACAACGAAACGATTGAGATAATCCACCCTCAACGTCAACCGGTTTTTTACTCTTTAAAGCAAAAAATTGAACATTTCTGAAAAACGAAGCACCTTTTATAATATTCTTTATCCCTGAAGCCGCACGAAATATTATAACGGTATTGGACTATTGGAAATTGCTCGTTGATGACGCCATGATATTGTCAATCAAAGACGAAGAAATTATAATGACAAGTATAGGTATGTTGGTCCTACAGATAACTTAGAAATAAATGCACTTGTTGATCTCCTATACGTTTCCAGTACCCTTAAAGATGGCTATTTCAACACTGCTGCAATATGGTCAGTTTTCGGACCGGAGATGTACAAATGCATAATGGCTAAAGCAGTTATTAAATTTCCGATTCGGCGACAGTTAGGGATCGTCAGAATAAATTGCTTCAATTCAGCACCGTTGGACTTCATTTATTTATATATATATCTGTCCTATCCTATCCGTGTTTAGGTTTTATTAAAGCCGGATAAATTTGGGATAAAAATAATTACCATATATGATGCCCGTGCTTTTTATATGATAACTGCTAAGTGGTACATACTTTATATAAGAAAAGAAGTTCGCTCTACTCGAGAACCACTTCTTGTTTACGTACTACGTTAAAACATTTTATATTTATAAGTGGTGCCAACAGAAATATTACTATGGATGATTGGTGTACCCCTATCCTTTTAGCCAAGTCCATGCTTGAAGCTTACCATTGTTGGAACTCTAAGAAAAAATATAATAGAAATTAGTAAACAGTGAAAGTAAGCCAATTCATTTATTCCCAATAAAACCGTATTTTCTTTGAATGTTGACTTAAATAGGAACTCTAACTTTTAGACTTAGACTCTTGCAAAAAACAGTCCGTTTTGATAATTGATATGATAAATTAATATGAAAATTGGATATTAAAAAGTGGAATCTTAACTAAGCCTGTTAGTGGACAAAGTCTACTATTCTGGTGGGAAACATACCAATTTACAACGTTTGGAGCCCTGACTGGATTCAACTTGGGAGGGGGGGGAGGGGGGGGAGACACCATTTTTAGACTCTGGTTGGATTAGTTGCCATCCGGGTCGTCTTTGTACTTCAAAATCATATCAATTATTTAATATTTTAATTAAAATACGTAGAAGGGTCAATCAATGGGATTTCTTTTATTATTAAAATATTTTATAATGGTTTTTGGGGGATACGTTCTGTACTTTGATACACACTAAAAAATATTTGCAATTCCTACGGAAAATTCCAATAATGTATAGGGTAAATTTACCAAAAATTAGAAAATATACCCAAAGTTTTCTAGTAAATTTCCCAATTTTTGGCAATTTTACCTTATACGTTACTGGAATTTCCCGTAGGAATTGCATATATTTTTTAGTGTGTACCTTCGGTGCATGTATTAACATTCTGAGGGCTGAGACACCCGATGTTGTAAGTTTTAGATTCATTTCAACGGAGAAACAAAAAAAAAACAGTTTTCAATAAAAGTAATGTTTACTAGGCAGTCTAAATTAGAAATATATGTAAAATGTATTTATTCCTTTTGCATACAGTTCATTGCAACAGCAACTGATATACTGGAAACCTGCTTTTTTGTTTTAGCTATATTAATTTCGCAAGAATTAACAAAATTGTTTGAGTATCAACAGTATTCAGAGATTTTACTTGAATTACTTACTTAAAAAATATTTCGAAAAATTGAGATTTTTAATTTTTTATAAAATATGTTTACAAAGATTTGCATACGGCCTCAGAATTGCAACTTTTTGAACCTACTCTAAGCAACTTTTTGAACCTACTTACCTGATTTGATTTGTTAATAAACTTTAATATAAAAGTGTGGGAGATATCCATTATAGTTTCAATAAATACATAATTTATATTATGATGGCCAATAACACAATTTTATTTATGAAGGATTAACAAAGCATTATTCAGTTATAGCAATATAGTCACAGAATATACGTAGGTATAAAGAAATATGGCATATTATATTAACGAAATTTTAAAAAATGTATCTACGGGCAATTTAGCTGAGGGTTACATAGCAGTACACACAGATCGTAAAAATAAAATAAACCAAGGAAACAAGAACCACTTAAAATTTATCTAGTATGTAATTACTCATTTTGCACCGGTAACCAATCAAATAGTTTTTATTCGCGTACCTTACTACTAGGCAAACAATATTCTATTTCACACATTGTGAAATATGAACCATACCAAATTTATATCAGATACCGCTTTAAAGTTGCTCTCCGACTATAATAATATATACAGCAAACATATATATGCTTAATTCATTAAAAGCGTTATATGCTGAACTGCTGTTGTCACTAAATTTTGAGAATGCCGAACTTTTTCGAAACAATCTGTTCTTATAGTAGGTAGGTACCTCTAGTAAACTACATAAGCGGTAATCTGTTAGCCTATTTCCTACGTAATACTATTCAATCAATTTTTGCATAGCAGCAATTTCACTTCGTAATTTTATGCTCGAACAGCAAAAGTCGTTTTTACATTGGTAAGTAATGGAATCACCGTCGTTACATTTGGAGAAGCACTCGCCTGATTTAATGAAATTTCTATTTCCAGCTATCAATTTGATTCACATCAAGTTTTGTTTTTGTTTCTATCGATAAAAAACTAAGACACTGTTGCTGCCAAGATTATATACCGTAACGGTTAGAGGGGATCATTTATTATTTGTATTTTATTGTTTTCGCCTAACAATAAGTAAAAGTACTAACATAATAACTACTTCACTATTGCTTTCATACTTTCCACTATAGGTATCTGCTTATTAAACTAAAAGTCTTCAAGATAAATACGTAGTTTTCTTATTATACGTTTATTTTCATTATACACATGAGACAAATATGCCTTTGAGGAAATCGTCAAACGAGCTTTTTATTCTTTTCTGAAATTAAATGCGCTTAATTGAATTTTATTCATAATATAGCTCAAATCTAGAATCCATAGCGGACGAATGTGGTACTACATGGAAGCATTTGCAATTTACATACAATGCTGCCATTTCAAAAGCAATGATACAAAAGGAAGGGACGTAGGTTTTTGTGCATATTCATATCAGATTCATTTAATTTAAATTCCAAAAAAACTCACGTGAGGCGTATATGACAAAGACACAATCGTGGCATAACAAAAGCCGTTTTAACGTTTGAAGCAATTTCAGCGCTGGTGGGGAGTTTATTGTTAATGCCCTTTCATTACTTTCTTTCACGATATGATTATTGCTGTTATTATCATGGATATTACTGTGAAAATGGTTACTGTACGTAGAATATTTTTCTTATTGAAATATTGCATTTACTACTTATATTTTATCTAACTTAAACGTAATATCCAGACGTGGCTACTATGTTTCACTCGTATATTGATCCAATTTTATGCCCTAGGGGAGAGAGAACATTGCTAGACTCACCAACGTCTGACTAGAGCCATTACCAACACGACGAATATAAAAATATACATCAGGTCTAGTCGAATATTCAGCAAATATCACGTGAACGTCACGAACTTGGGGCCGACACCCTATTTGCACTGAAACTACTTCCAATTCGACTGAAGTTAAACGGAAAAGTTTTTCGAAAGTTTCTGTAGAGTTTTCTTCTCTATGTTCTGTTGGATATAGAGTTATTTCTTTTCCAGTCGGCAAGGTTACCTCAATCTGTTGATGGAGTATTTTTACAAAGGCAAAAACATATTTTAATATCCCAGAGATAAAATAGTTTTCTCTTTTAAAAATTATTAAACAAAAAATATAGAGAATATAGGAAATCCAGATATTAATGCAGGCGCTATAAAACTTGATGCTATGTCATTATGTGCATATAACGATCGCATAAAAAGTTGTATTTTCTGTTCCAATATGCTTTTTATATTACGTCCAGGGTGTTATATATGATCTTTATTATATTCGTCAACGTGAATGTTTGAAACAGAGATGAACCTTTTATGGTCGCTCAAAATTTCACCACCGCCACCAACTCAGTACATATTTATTACGTAGATAAACGAGATATAAAGAAAAAGTTTACGACTGCACAATCTCCTATCCTAATGGTCTCGTGTTTTGCGCATTAGACCTTCCTATCTTCTAAATCGTTTCTTCCATCTCCATAAATGTATTTGACGTAAAATAATTCCACACCGCATTATCACCCTTTTAATACGTCACTTCGTTTTACACCATTCACACTAATTGGTAAAACACTGCATAGGTATAATACGTCTGTATTTGGAGTATGTTTATGAAGGAAATGCTTTTAGCTTAATGTTCTGGGTTTGTGCACCATAAATATCTTAGGTTTCCAACCCTTAAAGTTTTTGAATGATGTATTGTACGAATAAGTGGGTATGTAGTTGACATTACCTCCGCGAAAAAGAAGAAAGATTTTCCAAAGTATTCCCAACGTTTCTAATTATCCATTAAATATAAAAGAATTAAAAGATATGTCCTATTAACATTGTACGCATATTATGAACTATTAATAATCTTATTTTTCTTTCATTTTAGGTAAGTACCAATACCCCATACGCAACCGCTACCGCTAATAGAGAAGAGGTAAGATTAATAACCAACTCTATCTTCCTGTACTGAATTTTCAATCAAAATATTGAATATTTCTACTTCAATTAATTAAAAAGAAACGGCTAAACAGCAGAAATAGAATGAGTCAAACATCGTGCGACAGAAATCAATAAGAAGGTTTTTAAAAACAATCAGTGCATTTCAAAATAAAATCAAGCTCATTTGGGTATGTATTTGAGAACTCAATAACCGGACCACAGTAAAATCACGTTGGTATGTTGTATCCGCACATTCGGGAATCGAAACAGACCGAAAAGCAGATAAAGCCAAGGAAGGATCTTCGGCTTCTTAAATAAACCCAGAACGTGTCGTAGGAAGTAGGAATGTCTAGAAACACAGCACGGTACCAGGTAAGGAGCTGGATTCAAGAGGTGCGCAAAGAAGACTGAAACGATACATCCAGGCAATGACCGTTATCAACGGAGTATTAAAGAATACTCAAGAATTATTTATAGCTCAGTAGCAATCATCTTCGAACAGTAGCAGTTTTCCTAAATATTAAATTTTGCACATTAAGGACTCCTTCAGAAAAATTAGGATCAACACTAGACATGCCCACTACAGATTATTTAATAGGGTGACATAAGCGACAACCATATATGGTATGAATACAAGGCTCAGAACACAAAATCAATGCAGAGGATTATTTCTATCAACCGACCAAAGACTTGTACAGATTAGTACAGGATACCCAGATACTGGAATTACAAGTATAATTTTTGTTTTAAGTATAAAAAAAAAATGGGAGATTAAATATAAAAAGCCAATAGCTTGTAGTGTTTCCGGAGACTCCGTATCAGTTGGCTTCCACAAAAAGAAAAGAATTTCTGTGAAATAGAATATTGCCCCAGCTTACTTATTAACCATGTGGATGTAATTAAGTAAATCAAATTTTAATAGTCTAAATAATTACTAGTTTGAAGACGGGCTTTATGAATATTCTGTAATTGCTACGTGTTGGATAACAACCAAAGGTTCTTTGGAAATATACGTAATAACGCAAAAGCTATACCCTGAGAAGCATGAATTGTACTTTTTGGTAGACGACGTACTCGAACTGCACCCGATTAAGCCGGGTGCTTAATATTCGAAAGTTTACTCACATCAAATAGTATTAAGTGTCATAATCACTAACGTCGGTAAACCACTACATATGCATGTTACCTACACACATAAAAATCAATTCTTAAATTAAACATATGGCTTTTTTGTTCTCATATATTTCATTCAAAAATTAATTCATTCAAAGATTTATATTTGGGGGTAATTTTAAATTAAGAAGTTCTAAATGTTCTTTTTGCCATACAAAAATAGGTGAGCTGTGATTGGTGGATTCAAGGTTATACTGGTGGACGTGACTGTGCCCGTCTATAAAGAGGTGACATGGAGTAGGGAGGGGATTTGCATTTAGAATTTACCTAGTTTTGGCCACGGTTTCCCATTGCGTTGTATTTTATATGTCGGTTTGGTTAAATGTGTATGCAATTCAGAATTTGAAAAAAATGGAAAACGTTTCAGAGGTTTTATCTTGGGGCTGCACAGAAGACACAATAAATATCTTCAAAATTAAGTATGCGCTACTGCTATTTATTATGAAATATTTTATTTAGTAACCCTTTCTTCTTTTAAATAAATAGCAAATTTATTTAGAACATACTGTATGAATTTCGTAATCTAAAGATTCCGTTTTTTTTTTAATATTTCATATAGTAAAGTGAAACAACGATTGTTGCATTTTTCCAACAAATCTTTTATTCCTATTAATGATTAGTGAATGTTTAACTTTAAACATACGAATTGTTTCTCTGGAGACTATGATCGTTTTGGTCAAGATTAAATTTATTTTTATTTCAAAATAACTAATTGTTCGCGCATATAGGAACTTACCATATGTTTGTTATGAACAGTTTATTTTTAAATTGAGCATTGATTTTTAGGTGGGTGGGGTGGGCGTTTATTATTATTTTTTTTATTATTATCATATGCACGATCTTTTGAGGACACAACTTATCCACAACAAAGTTATATTGGAATAAATTATACCTTCATGGTATTTAAAATTTTATATAGCGCGCACATTAGTGCACTATTTCTTTCAACTATATGACACTAGAATCCACATAGAATTTTGTGTACTTGTTAGCATAAATGAACAAACTGGATTTTTAAATTTCATAATATAAGGACCACCCTAATGTTGCACCATTCCTTCTCTTGGATATGCTGCCATGCTGCGCCGTACCACAGGTGCACAAATAGCCCCCACTATGAGCTTAAACTCAAACTAAACTCGATTTATATACCCATTTGTGATGCAATCAGGTCACTAAGAAGGTTGAAGCTGCATTCATATTAGCGAGCATTGAGCTATAACCAATAGAAGTGCTTTATGCATTATCATTAGGTAAATGTTTTTGTTGGCCACAACGCAATGGTTACTGCTGAATGCAACCTGCAGTTTGAATTTTGACTTGAAATACCCTACGATTTCTTTTGTGTGTAGCATTTATAGTTTCTTAAAATTATGCTGACATTGAAGAATGAGAACAGCTACAAAATTTTGCTAATCTCTCCAATGAACAAAAACCAGAAATGTTTTCACTTTTCAGCTTATCATAATTATTATAACGGTTAATAAATGAGATTTATAATCCAATTTTCTGCGTACTTCACGAAATTAGAACAATTTCCATGCTGCTATTTCATGGTCTTTGGCTTTTAATCCCAGATAAGGTATTACATTCATTTTGATTATGGATCGTCTATTTTAGCCTGAAATTGCGGCTTGTTAGATAAAGCTTCGTATGTGTGCATATATTACTTAGGAACATAACGGTGAAGTACACATACAATACACGTTTGTTTGTGTATTGATTCTGATGAATATCGAAAACCTATTTCGGGCACAATGAACCTGTCGCAAGGGAACTGCTAGCACCCAATATCGAGTGATGTATTGTGGATATTGACACATGGTTCACGCATATTCCCTATTCATTATTATTCACTTTGTAATAATATTATGTGTAATAATAGTAAACAATCGCCTAACGCCATAGACGACAAATGGAAAAGATGGTTTGTGAGTGGAAAAATACATATTTGTTACTATTGAAATATGTGATTTCAATTATGAAATGTTTGACAAACGTTTTCAATGAAAATGGAAATAAATATTAAATTTTAGTAAATCTGAGCTTGAAAATATATCATGACTATCGAAATAACGTTACCGAACGGAATAAAGAACAGATAAACAGATATCTGTTTAGCTTTCATTAATTATATTTATCGCATCTAGTCGAAAAAGCTATTGATATCTAACACATATTGACCGATACGGTTTTATTTGTATGCTGGCTACAGGTTTAAGTGCAAAGTAAATAGAGACGATGGCGGTATCAGACTAACTAGGGCAAAAAAAAATAACGGAAACCTACCTTTGGATACGTGCCTGGTGAATAATAAAACAATCTGCATGCTTATTAGGTATGCAACAAAAGCGACCCCAGGAGAAATTAAGGCAAAACCGCAACTCATTACTTAAAAGCATTAATAACATTAGATAAATGAATAAAATTAAATTAACGGTAGTAGCATTATTGTCTGTTAAAAAAAAAAGGTGTAAACGCGAACACCTGAAAAACTTTTCCGACCTAATAAGCTAATGTCCGCCCAAGTTATTATGCGTAAAAATGTATATAGGACATTTCCTTGAAGTAAAATTTATACGCAAGTATACAGCACTGTACAAAGAACAACAGCTAAATGCGATAATAGAGAGTGGCGTGTGGTAACATGATTGGTTTACAGCGATGAGAACAGTAACAGAACAAGAGTTCTTTATTATCGCAGTAAATTGTGATTATCTGTATAGTATTATCTTTAAGAAAGATTGCAATTAGCGTAATTATAGGTAGCTACGATCACATAGTGGATTAATTTTTGCAGCTATATTTAATCCAATAATACTATCAACTAATATAAATGTTCGTTCATCCTAGATTTATTGAAGTCGACGATTAAATCCTAAACCGATTATGCCTCAACTCACGTTTGGCTAAACCCAAAGGTAAATATTTGGCTGTGAATTGAGCTGTGACCCGATCAAATATCCTTTTAATACAGTGCACTGTTATATGCTTAAACCCCCGTAGTTACGTTTCGCTATTTCTGCTGAGACTATCCTCGATCTAAATTAATTATTCAATCAAATCACATAAAAAGCTCTCAGACCTATTGTTGCCATTCAAATATGATGGACAATTCGATTGTATAAACGAACGGAATAAAACATGAACGAAATCCATAAAACAGATTCAACGCAACATCGAATTGATTTTCAAGTTTATTGAATTGAATATTGAATGCATACTTATATGCATAGGACAAGCAGTACATTGGTAGTTTATTACATATACCGATGGCATTTCAAATTTGTTAGAGGTGGCTTTTGTGCAATTTTATTTATGGAGCAATGTGATTGTTACTACTAATGCAAGCATTTTTAACAACTTATTTCTTGCAGTTGTAATCATTATGGTGCGCGGTGCGTGCGTCAGCAGGAAATAATTTATATGAAGGGATGTTATTAAGAGTATAACAAATGATCGTAACATATAAAACGACGCATGCAAGTGCTACATTAGCTAGCTGTCTTCTGTTTATTTATTGTATGTAGTCTAGATTTTTTATATATCTTCACACTACACATATATAATACATATATGTACATGCATCCAACGTGTGTCAAAAAGTACGCATGTTCCATGTTATTCGATTTTTCTGTCATAGACTTTTATAAAATTGTAAGGAAGCAGAAAAGTTTCGTACTTTTTAAAATTAACTTCAGAGCTATTGAACTGAAACTGAAATATGAAATTATTTGCCTTTTTTTCTTTATCATCCCTTATATTATTATTAATAATAATATTAATTTACCACATCTAATCTGGTTAAGTTCCTAATTGATTTAACTAATAAAAAAAATGTAAATTAGTAATATTACTAAAGTGTTTTAAGTTACCAATGATTATTTAATTTACCTGAAAAAAACTGTTGGCGCATTTTGTTTTTGTCCTACGTGAACGAGGACATACATTAAAACTACCGTGTAAATTACCCTTTTATTATGTAACTATTTCATGATATTCTGTTTTGTTAGCTATTTCATAGTCTCTATTCCTTATTAATTGCTAAAATTGTCCGTTATTTCTAAACAATTAAATCCTTTAACGATGAAACGTTTGAATTTGAAATATCACTGATCTTAAAGTGTAATTTTTAAAATATTTAGCTTCATTTAATTTAATTTTGCAATTCACGCAATGAAGAAACAACATGCACCAAAAATATGGGTTTTTTCCCGTAAATTTCAATATTTTTGATTACAACTCAAAACACCTAAGGAGTTGTTACTATATAATTTACATTTTTTTGTTAATTCAGTATTAATTGCGAATAGCTTAGCAGGATTGGGTGTTTTAAATGCGGAATCATTTTTTTTTAACTTTTGAGATTATGCTGTGATTTTAATTCTGGACAATTTTTCCTAATAACTTTTTCTTCTTTTTTACAGATTCACTTTACTCCAGAGCTTTTTCAATTTAAAATTCCCATCATTCGATGGAAGATAAATTGCATCTAATGGTTTAAAAGATGGTTAAAGTTTCTGCATTAGTACAATTTTATAAAAGTTCAGACATGAAATCCTGAAAATGATGCAGATTTTTTGACACGTAATGTGTGAATGTTGCGTAGGAAACCCATATTTATTTAATTGTTTAAAGTATTTTCGAAAAAAATCCAGTACCGCAACTGAGGATTCTTGTATTACGATAGTAGGGAAATACTGTTAAAGAACTTTAACAGAATAAGGCTTCTTATTTATTGGTTGGTATGCTTTAACCTTGATGACCTTTTGGGTACAAATTTTGATCTTGTTTAATGGTGGCATATCAAAAATGACTAAGACGTTTTTTTTTTTTTGAGAAATTCGTTGAAGCATCTGGAAGAAGTTTTGGATATTACAAACACATTGCAATTTTAAAACGTTGTTTAGTGATCAATAATAAAATTAATATACGAATTAATGAAAAAATTTTAGTATTGATTGCCGTAACTTAAAATTGTACTGTTAACAATTTTTAAATTCTTTTCAGAAATTTTTATAAAAAAAAAATCTACATACATATGTGACTTATCATATCACTATAATTTACAATGTCAAATTTGAGCAAACAAATTCTTAAAACAATCTAAATTTTGGAGATTACAAACACAATAAACGAATTAATTAAATAATTTATAGTAATATATAAAATTGTAATGTGTTTTAATGTTAAACTGTTTTAACAATTTTTTATAATAAAAATGTCTGTAACTTATCAATATGTAATTTAGAATGTGCAATTTCACTGCACAAATTAGTTTTTTCGATTGTTTTATTACTTTTCTACCATGTCAATTGTTTTAATATTGTAATGCGTAAAATTTTTAATTGCTTTAAGAATTTTTTATAACTAACTGGATTTTTTTTTAACAAAATATTTACAATTATGCTTATTAAATCAGTCTGTATTACTTTGGAGACAGGATAGTATACATATACATATCTCATTTGCAATAAATTTAGCTACTATGCCAAGCCTAAGCATTTCTGAGATAATTTAAATATTGTATGTTTACTGAAGAAATAACAGTTTAAAGAAAAACAAAAGTTTTTTGCAAGATTTCATAAAGTTAAGTAAAATTTCTGTTACTAAAATGCTAGTTAACAATTTCCGACTTGGTCAAAAAAAAATGGTTCGTTTGAAAGATAACAAAATAGAGAAATTTTTGTAGTAACTAGGAAACTTGAAGTCAGAGAATAAAGAATTACTAACTACTACTTTCTTCGCTTTGATAATTCTAGATTATTACTGGGACAAAGATCATTTTTCAGCAGAAAAACAATTTTCAAAATATCTGGGAAATACCAGGTTTGACATAGTGGAGCCATTGTGTAATTAATTGTCTCTTGGTATACTCGCAGGATAGCTGCCTTGAGTACAGGACACGCTAAGGAAGTTGCGGGTCCAAATTCATTGGAATTCTTATTTAACTAGAAACATGGTGTGTAGAAGTGTCTTTACCAACACATTTGTTTTCTGTCAAAGAAAACAGCAACATTGTATTTTTGTGTCTGAATTTGTTAACAAATTGTGTTCAAATTAATGTAGAAGCTATTATTTGACATAAATTACAAAAGAAGAAAGGAAAATTAAAGTTTTACCTTCGATCATTAATACAAAACTCCAAGAAATTTTAATGAAGCTGCTGGCTTATATTTCATATTACATAAACTAGCGATTTTCCATCAATTAATGACTTCGAAAACGCTAAGTAAAAGAGAATATTTAAAAGTAACACCTTGTAAATAAACGCAAATAATTGGACAAAAAAAGAAAGTTGCAAATTCGTTAAGCGTTCATTAACGGTAGTCAACTTTATTACATGTTAGTTATTTCGCGTTGGTTATATTCAAAAAGCCACGGCCTAACTCGCATTAATATGCAATTACTATCTTCCCACTGCATTTTATATACATGCGTCATTGTTGTATGCTACTTAACGCACATATACGCGTTTCAATAAATCGCGGATGTGATAAAAATAATAACACGAATTAAGTGATTAGATAATCTGTTGAATTACAGATTTAGGTGTGGAAGGATAAATATAATATCCGTTCTTATAGTAGAGCAGATGTTTTACTGGAAGTCATTCAAAGCTCGCTGGAAAAGGCAAGGTCCTTATTAAGTAACGAAGGTGGGAAGTTGTGCTTGTTGCTGTAGATACATGCACACGGGCATACATGCATTCAAGCTTCGCAAATGCGGAATACATGACCGAGCGTAAGTGTGTTATTGTGGCTCTCTCAAGGTATAATAACCTGTATGTAGGTTAAGTCATACATAGTCGGTGTTCGGTTAACTAATTTACGTTGCGAACACACAACTGGAAATGCCCGTGGGGTTATGTGTTTTCACAGTTGTTTATTCACACTAACGATGTATGTAGATACAGCATCAATATTGGTTGCAAGATATATCATATCACCTATTGGAAGGCATGCAATCATAGTAAAGTATTAGTTAGAACTTACGCAACCGATATTTTATGTTACCCTATTGAATGGTAATTTATCTTTAATTATTATTAATTTTAGTTATACTACAAATATTTTTATTCAAATGTTAATGACAAAAACTTTTCTTGATCAAATACGCATCTGGTTGAAAAAGTATCTCACACTTTTGTTGTATTATATTATATAATCCTTAGCTCCGAATTGAATCCATTCCAATATGAATTCGATATCAAAGGGTTTTATAATTTACTTCAAATAATTCTTATTGTAATCGTTTCTTTGATACTTTTTAAATTGTTTGAAAGATCTACCTATTCATTTTATAATGTTGATTGTGGATTTTTGTTGTCATTTCCTCATTTACATTCTGCTTGTCTTGAGAGAAATAGGTTTCATCGTTTTAAAATTGACATTAAGTCCATTCGCTTTTATCTTTATAACCATTTTCGTACATATTTCCGAATTGTAGATATCCTTTTATTGATTCAATTTTAGTTAGTCCCATCTGAGCACTACTGCCAATTAGCGCAAAGGTTACAAGGTCTACACATTTGCATAACTTTAATTATTATTGATTGATAACCGAACGCTAAGATTACGCAAACCAACTACACAGATAAAAATACGGAGTTGGATTTAACACCGTTTCAACACTTTTCCGGTGTTCCCTCGCGACCATCCGTTCAAGGAGCCTCCATTTAAGAGTTAAATATTTTACACCTCAACGGAAGAAACGTGGAGGCAATTTCATCCTAGAAACTGTGAATTTCCTCCAATAAGGAGGATGTTTCTCCTCTTACGAAGGTAAAACACCCCGCTGGGGGGTTAATGGGAGCTACTGAAATCCATATCAGAGGTAACTACCTCCTTAATAGATGAGATTACCACCGCCAAGGAGAGATTCTAACTCCATTTGAGAGTACATTCCCTCCTTGACAGACGAAAATGCCTCCGTTACGGAAACTATTGTTCCATGACGGTGCTATTGAAATCCATATCGGAGGTAACTTTTTCCGAAATAGAAGAAATTACCTCTTTTAGCCAGCGTTTCTAATTCCATATCAGAATTAATTGATTTCATAGCGAAGTTACTGGAAACCAAAACGAAGTCGTCTGTGGGCGATTGCAGTCACAGTACCTTTTATACGATATCAACTATGTGTAAACATCATATAGATATTACATAGTGACA
Organism: Cetonia aurata; assembly: GCA_949128085.1. NCBI lineage: Eukaryota > Metazoa > Arthropoda > Insecta > Coleoptera > Scarabaeidae > Cetonia > Cetonia aurata. Next base: position 49,977,880 of record OX421884.1, on the reverse strand, counting down.
ATTACCGATCACAATTTACATTCAGTAAGAAGTACAAAGATTATGAAACAAGCGTAGCGCCATCTTTACGACAAAATCTATAGTATCATATTTATGTAGCTAAACGAATTATCAGTATTATGATATTCCTACTATATAGATATAAAACTATACAGCATTCATTTCATTTCATCTCATTATTAATGCGGTTTCCAGTTATGTATAATAATCAAAGTAAGGTGACTGTTGCTAGCACCTAATCAAATAAACACAACACCTTTTGATATTCTGATACTTTATGCGTAAATATATATTATATTTCTTGTCTGCCATTTCGGTTCATACACGATGTGTATCTGTACATACAGAACTATACGTCTTATGGCTAAACAATAAAAGGAAGGGTTTCTGCTATTTGACGCCATTTTCAAGTGCTTTCCTCATACAACGTTTACGTATGCGTTCATCGACGAGCATTAACCAAACTCCACTTTGGACAAAAAAAAATCCCGAAAGGATTATTTTTCTCCTGTTCGGTGTAAAACTGATGGAAATAAATACGCAACTAAAACTATGTATTGTATTCAAAAAAATAACTCCGATAAAAACGGAATATTACATGAATCGGATACATTTAACAGCGTTTAGTAGTTGAAATAAGAATAACCCTGATATGGAGAGAATATAATATGCAATGAATACATTTAACTGCGTTTGGGAGTTAGATATACAAATATTCGTAGCGGAAATAATAAGGAGGATGTTTTCTCCGTGTTGAAGTTAAAATATCACGGAGGACATTGTGAGCCTCCGTTTCGGTGGGGATTTTCTCCGAAAGGGATAAAATGCCCACCGTTTTGTAGATATACAACTCTTTTCTCTACATAAAGCCTTCCGAATCGGAGACTCTGTATTTCACTCCGCTATATTTTTACCTGTGTACTGGAGGAAGACATCCTTACTTGAATATAAACATTAGGACCCACTTATGAGTATATAACATGTTTGATTGGGTGGTATTAATCAGATCTGCAATTTTTTTTTAACGAGAAACATGCATGGTCACTTTTGCTTCTTTTCATATTTTCGTTTAATTTTTCATCTTGTTATTACTTAATACTTTTCTACAATCTAATTTTAGTATTTTATACTTTAGCTTACTTGACATTTTCGTGAAAAAGAAGCATTGTCCCCATATTCCCAGATTCCCAGCACGGACGGTGTAACACAGCAATCCGTTTGTTGCAGACACTATTGTTTTGTTTTTAATAGGTTGTCAAGTGGGCTATAAGGGATGATGAATTGTGTGTTGCGGTCGGCGTTGACAATTCTAGTGCAGGTTTCTGTAATTTTTCTTTAGAAACGAGTGGAGCGCCCTGTCATCATATTGAATGATTTACTACAAATTAGTTTTCGCTGGACACATTTCAAATAAGAGTCAGCGCGTTTATAGTGTATGAAAGTAAATGATTGTGTTTTTCTTTGCTGCTTAGAGATAGATATTTCACGGTATATACGATTAGTTCGTATTCATTGTTTATTACTTTCTTCCTTTCCAACGCCTGCTGCATATAGAAGAGAGTATCAAGAGCAAGTAAATTGTTTAGGGATTGTCTTGTTGTTGGTCAACATTCTTTCTGTAATCAACATGATGGGAATTGGTCGTAAACGAACCCTACCATTAAAAACGCACTTCGGTCTCTTTGTGATCGCACATAGGTACAAAACAATGGAGGAGAATGCATGACCATAAAATTTTATTGCCAGTAATTTTAGCGAAAACTTGTGCTACCAAATGGCCTAAAAAAAAGTAGACAATCATCGCATCAAATAGATAATAAATTTTAGCTTAGCATTCCTTTAGCATACAAAAATGTTGGTAATTGATTAAAGCCGGTGGCCTCAATAAGAATCTAAAGTTAAATTAATAGCAGTTAACATGTTCTACTTAAAAGCATCTTTATATCCCCACTGTCCATTAACGGAAAGGTGTATATACAGTTATAACTGTAAACTAGTAGTAATTATACTTAGTAAAGGCAAGTTTTTTTATGTACGTTCTATTTGTCTTCGAATGTAACTTTGTACACATTTATACCACTTCTTGTGGCAAGAATTACGTCACGGCGAAATACACAAGAAATAAAAGGTTAAGTCATTCTTATGTATCACAAAGAAGTGAAAATAGCGAATATTAACATATCGATGCTAACTAATCTCTACTTACTGTAAGCATTAGAGAAAAACTTTTTCAATAAATCGGTTGTGAAAGTAGCGTAACCTGTTTTTTTTTTTTATTAATGTGACAAGTATATGTATGTAAAACCACAGACTTAGGCGTTCGATGTACGCCTTATAATAAGTCATTGGAGCATTTAATAAACCTTACAAACACAAGAAGATTAGGATGTACTCATTTTAAAAAACGATTGAAATTCTTTTTAATAACTAACACCCTGCTAGTCTTTTATCTAGCTGAGCCAAAGCAAAATGGAATTTTAATAAACGTGAAATCAATAAACGTTTTAGAATGGATTTCATCTAATCCAATCTTATAGAAACATATAACATTGCCCGTAGATTAACCGATCAAGTAAAATTTACCGTTTAGTTCTATTTCAACTCATCTCATTTGAACAAATCCATTATTGATTTATCCAAAAGCTTCGTCCCATTGGGTCAGTCCCCGTTACTGATGTGCCATTAACCAAATCTGCCTTAAATGGTTTTATTTATATTTATCGAACGCAATTTAGCTGGTAAGCATAAATGGTGGAGGTATACAGAGATTTGACAGGGTTCTAGTTTATGTCGTACATTATTTTTAATGTCCCGGGGTCTCTAAAGTGGCTCACCCCTGCAATTAAAGTATTTTCAATAAAAAACCAAATTTGGAAATTAGGTGTAGAATCTAAATCACACCTTTTTCTAACATAATCAATTAATTTTTGTCACGTCAGGTTTTATAATAATAAATTTTAATTCTCTTTTGAAGTACCTGCAATAATAAAAAATGCCAGAAAAGAAAATAGGTCTAAAAAGAAAAGAAGACAGTTTTATAGATGCTTTTCTAAGTGAATTTGTTTTCTAGTCCTGTTTGCTTTAGGGAAACGAAATAATTGTTTTTAATTTCCCGGGGTAGTGATGATGATTAGGAGGGAGATTTGACTCTGCAGGGGTGCCTGATAAGCACTCGATGCTTAGGCCTTGTCAATCCCCTTTTACTACATAAATGTCACTTGTAAAGATTAACTATAATAATAACACAGAGCAAGTAGCAGTATGCTACCTTATGGTACACCATTATCAACTGTTTCAGAGCAAATGTGCGCCGGGTTTAACCAATTGACAATTATTTAAATTAGCTTAAAATGCCTTTGATTGCATATCTGTATAATTAACTGTGAATTATCTTAATTTTGGCTGTTAATTCGAACTATTTACATATTTTTTTCATATTTTATTCGAGATAACTTTCTATTTTATTGTTTTTTCATTAAACTTTAAATTTAACGTTTTTTTTTTTGTATTAAATTTGTTTTGCCGTTTTTCACCTATTTTAACTTAAAACAATTGTTTTTAAATTTTGTTTAAAATATCTACTATTAGATTTCTGTACTACTTGCTATATAAAGTTATCCTATGATACTACCTTATTATATACAGTTGAAAATAAACTTAAGCGGTATTTGTATCAGATGTCATACGGATATGCATTAAATTCAATAATATAATGGGATAAGAGAAAGATGGCTCTTTACGACACATACATGTAATACATAACCAATATATTTTCCACGATATAAAAAACTTTGTTGTAATACGGTTTAATAGAATTAATAAAAAAATTTAGATGAGTAATAGTTTTAATCGTTAGATTTCGATAAGCTTTATCATAACTAGTATTATATTTTTCCAATAATTAAGATTGTAGGAAACAGTTTCTCTGTATAACTGCGACGATATCATGATCTTCGCAAATGATATCAATGTCCCCAGAATAATTAGTATGTTCCTTTATATATAACGCATTAAATGCAAAACTTCTTTGTAACATACTAGAAATAAATTATCTATCTTCTTCCCAAAATCTTACACATATAGCTAATCTACGTTCATCCTTTAAGAAAAGGTAACTAAAAAATCCATTTGGATTAGAAAGCGCACTCCATTACCTACTTTTTAGTTTCAACAAAATAGACACAATGTTTCCCTTTATTTCGCGTGCCTTATTTGTTCCCTTAAAGCTCGGTAAACCTGGGAATAAAAATACGGACAATTTGATTTAGCAATTCAGAGGCGGGTTGGCCGTGCTAGATAGAATTTTAAAGAGGATTTTATCTGCCAATTTAGCTCACAAAGCCGCCTTCTCCGTATGTAATATTGAAAAGAACTAAAAGATTTTATTTAGGGAAATAAAACTAAGCTGAATATCTTATTGAATTTCAACAAAACGAAAGGCTACGTTAAATAAAATAAAGATTGTTTCACAATTACTTGTAGATGCGCATCACAAAACTTTCATATACATATATTCCTAAGAAATCTTAGCCAAATTTGTCCGCACTATATTTTTTAAGTGTATCCTTGACTTTTTATAAATAAAAAATGTTCACAATAAACAAACAATTTATTATATCATCTAGCTCAAACAGATAAGATATTTCGATTCTACAAATTAATCTCAGGTAAGTAGGTTTAAATACTATATAAATTAATCTATTATAAACATTTCTTCTATCTAAATCAAACTATTACTTAATTTAAATTTCCCACCAATATCTTATTGGCTTTTCAAAATTCAGTACGTCAATATATCCAAATTTTAAATCACTAAATACTCAAAAAGCATAGATCCCTTTGTTGAATTATACCAAGAAAATTACTACTAACTCTTATTCGACATAAATATTAACGTCTGTGAATTGCACAACCCAATTTGAACGAACAGTAAACGAAAATTAACCTCCACATATACTGAACGTATTTTACTTTGAATATTTTATAAAATTACATCATTGTGCTTACTGTAGGATCATAAGATACCTCCAAAGCATATGCTTAAAACCCCAGACGATTAAGCAGAAGTCGTGATCAGTTCTTTAAATTGAAACTCACCTACAGTCTCAAACGTTGGACACCAGACATCAGGAAACCGGGATAGCGTACAACAGTCTCAGAGACATCCAACCAACAAATCTCCTACTCCATACATTAATCACCAAATTTCTAATTTAATTTTCGAGACATGTCGACATAACTTTTTCTTATCAAACTTTGAAAAAAAAGACATTAAAAAGCCCCTTAATATCTGATTAATACATTATAACGACAAGGTGAAATATTAGATCCCCAGACATACGATCACCAGTTTCAAAAAGGAAAAAAGATGTATGTTATAACTGTATGTCAAACAAGTACTAGAAAGTTACACGTAGGTACCAAGGCACCAAGGTAAAACTGAACGATATGTAGGGTATTTATACGGCGATCGTCTAGGTTTACCTTTGTACCATGCTACATTTATACAATAATATATATCAAGCATTCTATACAATTAATAAAATAAATTTTATGGTATTCAATTCTTGGCATCGTTGAACAACAAATATCATAGCAATAAACATATGTATATATCTAACAAAAAGACAACGGTTACGGTTAATGTGATAATCCTAGTTGATTTTCAAGACAGTACCGTTAAATAAGCGATGCCATTTAACTAACGGATTGACTGACCTGGATATTTTCTTTTTCTATAGGTTTTAAATATTATTACTGCATGTTTAGTTAATTCAATAAATGCGTTGATGGAGACTATAATACTTTAAAAATTAATTAAAAAAATGGGTTGTACAAGGATTTATTTTAAGCACTACTTATTTCTAAAAAGTCCGAAATTCCTTCAACTTTACAATAAAATATATATACTTTTCCGTACAATTTTAACACTATACAGAGTTCTGTGTTCAAAGTTAGTTTTCACTAAATAAATATGTATTCAATGTGTAATGTAATCACAGATTCTAATGGAATAAATACTCACATCAAACAGTTACCACTAGTGAAATTATATCAGCTATTAATAAACATTAAAGTACACATAAAGTAACATTTATTTAAAAATATAAATGCAAAATATTTTCTTCAAATATTTTATACCCACTAGACTACTGATGCCTTAGTTATTATCTATTAGTACAATCTAAAGACTTGTGACACTTAGAATTACACTTTAACTGATTCTTTCGACATTGACCTCGAAATGTCGATTGTTTGTTGCTAGCTGGTGCAATGTGGACTATGTTGTGAAGCATCTTCAATTAAGAAATGATTGGTTTTATTAGACGGTGTTTGATTTACAAAAAACAGTTGAGGTAAAATAACTTTCCGTGCCAACTTTACAATAAGCCTCCGTGGTAACTTCCATGACGACTTAAACTCTGTTTCTGTGGTTGCTCTTTCTTCTCTCAAAGAAAAGAACGGTTACAGGAACAGTTGTTCAAATTGCTATGAGGGCATATTTTTTCTCACACATGATTTGCATTTGTGACGAAATTCGCAAAAACGTAATATGCGTAATAATAAAGCAAAAACCTTGATAAATCTTTTTTTAATATTTCTTCAGATTAAAAACTTAAGTCATTACTAGCTATTTTTGCTACACACTATGTATAATAAAGAACGATAAAATTTTCAGACAGTGGAAAGTGGTTAGGGTGGATTAACAAAAGCATTCCTACGATATCCCCATCGTAGCAAGCAAAGAACTTGCTACGTTTCAGTTGGCTACATATAACCTGGCACAGTGATAAAATTATTTCTTTTGGCAGTTTCACTTTTTATGTATTTAATTTTAAATTAATATTTTTAAAAAGAAGAAGGTTTATTTATATACTCATACGTCGCACATTCATATCTACTCTTATAAATTTATTAGTATTAGTCTTTTTTTTTTGTTAGTTACTCTGCTTTACGAGTGGGAGTACCTATTAGCTTCTTTAATGGATGTTGGATTACGTGAGATGTTGAAAATTTATAATGAAAAAACCTTTTTACGGTTAGTCCCCCTTTTATTTATTAGCAACTCAGAATATTGTACAACGACGACGCCGACGTAAAAAAAAAAACTTCACAAGGTGTATTTCCAAAAAAAAAATCTACTCCTAAAAAGCTTTTCCATTCAATGAAGGAACGATTCCATTTCAATTTTATATTCAAAAGGAGCCGATTGTATTCCGAATATACAATTTTAGGATACCGTCCGTTTATATTCGCATACATACATTCATGCATACAGCATACATATGTATATGCAGACGCAGTTCCCGCATTTGCCATTCAAATGTCGGTACGGCCTCCAAGATAAACGGAACACGCAGCTCGAAGCGGAATAACCGACAATTCCAAGCGGAGCTAACGCGATAGAGAATCACCTTTGGGATTATTGTACGTCGTCATCAGAACGTGACCGATAACTTCACATTTCAATTAAGGTTTAAGTTGTTTTATCATCATACCCTGTCGTCCATTAAAAAGGGTTTTGAGAGTCTCTTCCTTCTTATAATTGTCAAAGAGACATTGAAAATTTAAATTTATATTATGCAGATATACATCGAATAACCAAGTAAGCAAAATGTTTTCCATAATAATGGTTTAAATACTTTAACATTACCAACTCTGCATTCAATGGTTTTTAAGTGCTATAATTAATTTAAGTACATATATAATTGCTAAGTGAATAAAATTTTGCTTGGGTTTCTTGAATCAACCTTTTTTACACACTCAAGAATTTACAAGCTATGATTCTTTATTTTGAAATTGAATTTCACAACACAAGATAACTCAAGAGCACTTAAAACTACCGTCTGACTTACATCTAGTAACTTACATTTGATAACTGAACTAGAAACAATAACTAGATTAGTATACCGGGTGTCCAGCCTAAAATGCAACGGTCCCTAGCCGATTTATTATTGTCTTTTTGAAAAAGTATTTCAAATAAATGTTGCCTCGAATCATATTCTACACGTGTTAAAATTAGTTTCAGAAATGGCGGACTTCCGGTTGTACCGGAAGTAGATACTAACTTTGTTATTTTAAATGGAACACCCTGTATATTATTGCACTTTTGGATTCCTTGTTAAATTTAAATAACAATACGTTAGGGATACATTAAGGCTAAGTTGTACCGTTTTCGAATTGCATGACGTTTTTCGAAAAAAATGACATTTGCAGTGTCTTCGGTGTTTGGAAATACCTCAGGAAATACGAAAGTTAGAAAGATGCGGTTTTCGCTTAACAATGAAACGGTGCACGTCTTTTATTTTAAAATTGTTGCGTTTAAATTACAGCGTTATTAAATAGGGATCTGTAATTTTCGAACTCTAAAATCATGGATAACTTGATTTTTTTAAATTGAACGGTATAGCAATTTTTACATAAATGGATATAAAATTTATTTCTTCTGATTTTATACGGGTATCATTGTGTCTATCTCCAACGGTTTTGGAGATATTCGCCAATTTTCAGTTTCTCACGATAGATACGTATTGCGAAGCGCCGCCGCTGGCCACCTTCCCCTCGCATTTCACCAGGCTTGGGGCTGGCAGCAATAATACTGGCATGCTTAGAAAGTGGCGTGTGCTGTTTCATGGTTAAGCGAAAACCGAAAACCGCATCTTTCTAACTTTCGTATTTCCTGAGGTACTTCCAAACACCGAAGACACTGCAAATGTCATTTTTTTCGAAAAACGTCATGTAATTCGGAAACGGTACAACTTAACCCCAATGTATCCCTAACGTATTGTTATTTAAATTTAACAAGGAATCCAAAACTGCAATAATATACAGGGTGTTCCATTTAAAATAATAAAGTTAGTATCTACTTCCGGTACAACCGGAAGTCCGCCATTACTGAAACTAATTTTAGCATATGTAGAATATGATTCGAGGCAACATTTATTTGAAAATTTTTTTCAAAAAGGCAATAGTAAATTGGCTAGGAACCGTTGCATCTTAGGTTGGACACCCGGTATATAGGTTCTCTTAATTTGATATTAATGGTAACTTTAACACTGGATGTTATTTATGCAAAATATTATTGTACATATGCTAAATAATAAGCACATTAAGGGGATATTTTTGTTTATACAATGACTAATGTTATCCATATTGTACATAGGGCTATATATAGTCTTATCTACATAATTGTGGCTATGTTGCTTTGAAACACTAACTTATTTGTTACCCATTTGAATTGATTTACATATAAAAATTATTGTTTTAATATTTATACAGATATAATAACATACCATTTTGATTATGATTAACACAATAACTATTTCAGAAAATTAATTAGAAAATACTGACGGTGCAAAATATATCAAATAATAGAATAGAATAGAATTTGCCACTATTACCTACATAATTAGTTGTCAAGTCATAATTTAAGCATTATGGATTAAGTCTCACTCTGCGGTCAGTGCCAGCAAAAGCTGCGATAGCTTTTGTCAGCAGACTATTTGTTATTGAGATTCAATAGTTGGTGCACATTTTTTTTTATTATGCCGATGTCGTCTGTTTACTTTAACATTGAAGTAATTGTTATACACTAACTTTGTAGCATCCCTTCAGTTCTTGTTACTTCAAGAATGACCAAGGTTTGGCTGATACCAACAACTTTATTGGAAAACAGTGCCAAAATTCCTGATAATCAAGATTGATGTTAACTCTTGAGATAGAAGGGCAACTTTGGCAAGAATAGATTATAATCAGAATATCAGCTTTAATAGAAATAGATACTCCACTCTTTTGGAGGCTCCTTTGCTAGAAGTATTTTTACCACTTATACTATGTGCAACGAATTCAATCCAAAAATTCAGCTGACCATCAACCATGTTTGTTTTGTTATCATTTATCGCTACACAATGACGCCGAAAATCACGATTTTACTGCTAATATCACTTTTACTGTTGAAGCCAGGTTCATAAAAAATAAAGTAAGTCCAAGGAATCTAGATTTTCAGATGCACTTTCCTCGCTGGGAAGTTCTATGAATGTTTTGAGCGACGAGGTTTTAAATTCGACTGTTTTACCAAAGTCGATAACAGTTACTGTTTATTTCAACCTTCTGCGTAACATAAAGGATGATCCTTACTATGTCTTTTGAACTAAAGCCAATAAATATGGTTCTACAGCTTGATGGACCGGACCTTCTGTGCATTTTTCAATTGTCTTTAAAAAAGATTTCCATTGAACTTCTGAGCAGAGATGTCTAGTAAAGGGGCGGATCTGTATCATGACCTGCAGGATCGTCTAAATTTAAATTCGCCTGATTATTTTCTTTGGAAATAAGTATCTGGTATTTTACTAATGAGCTCATCAAACATTCTACTGAATCCGAACCAACGCAGATATTTCCGAAAGAAGTCGAAAGTCTTTAGATATGTTGTGTTTCCTTTAAGGTTTGTGAGATTTTGTCACCAATTTGAACGAGCTTTGGCAGATTTGTAGTGCGCCTATACGATATTGTAAATCGTAACTTTATGGCAAGCCTCACTTTTTGTGGGTGAAATCTACCCTTGAAATGTGTAGGATTTTTAAGTGTTTGCGATTTATCTCGTAGTTCGATAAACCAATAGAAACGGTATTCAGTGTTATATCACTTAGTTATTCTCCCTTCATAAGAACTGTGTAAATCGCAAAGAATTAAAAATCATCGGAATTTCAAGGGCGAATTTAACCCTCTAAACGTAAAGTTTGGCACAAACGGAGGGCCACGATTTATAATGGGCAAACAAATACATACAATATATGCCAAGGAAATTTTATTCAAACCTGTAGTCCGGAGTACTTCATTTGTAACGCTTAAAAATAATTTTCTCATTCTTTTGCTATAGTCACTAATGATCGACTTTATACACTTATTGCCATAGCAATTAAGAGATTTCATTGTTTTCTCTTTTTAGAAACAGTTTCTAATAGCCGTGAAGTTATTTCTAATATGCATTTGAACGCTATAATGAAAATAAATAAAAAGGCACAATTTGCTTCTTTAACATTTTAACCAATACAAAGTTGAGAATTTAATAAAACAGCAATTCTTTCAACCACTTCATGAGCGTTCTTTTGTTCACTTGTTTCACTCCTCCATTACCGAGGGCCTTTTAACGTTGAGTTCTCGGATACAGACCGAATTCTTGGTAAATGCTTGGTAAAATACTAAAACGGCTCTTTAACAATTTGATTCCCTTTCTCGAGAAAGTCTTCTAAAGTGTCTCTAATCTTAATTGAGAATCAGTGTTTCTCATTGTACGCCAACGCGTTGTTCTCGAATGTTATAATCTGGTGTCTGTTTAATTTGAACTATTTTAATTTTTTTTATATATTTATAAAACTCGGATCTTTTTTTTTTATTTTACGGGTATATATGCATTAACACTTAAATATTCTTGTAATTGGAACATGAAATTCTTAAAGTTTCTTGAATGTTTAACATTCGTTTATGCTCGGCGTATTATGCTACTAGAAACATTCTATAAATAGCCAGCATTTATGTTCCTCATGTTTAGTTTGCTTAGTCATATGTTCTATTTTGCATGACCTTTATCGAGAAATTAGAATAGTTTACCGTTTCTTATTTTGCGATACGAAATTTTAATTATAAAATAAAATGCTAATTATTGGATCAACCGTTTTTGGTGCATTTACCGCTCTAAATGAACGATATTAGCATTATTCCACGAGAACTTTATGCCATTCCTTGGCAATCGCAAAGTAAAAACAATACTACAATGGCTCATAAAATGTTTTTGTTTCATTTAAAACTGATCGAGGCGTTGTTAAATGTTAAATGACACGGTATTATTTGTATATGTATGTAGGTATAGAAATTTTAATGTGCGCAACACCCACGCCATTTTCTTCTTTGTAAAAACATAGCACAATCATTCAAATATATAAGTACTACCTAATTTGTTACACCTGAATGTATTCATACGTGCTTTATTAACAACTAAAATTTCAATGAACCCACCTACAGTTGCTTGCATAATTCCAGGCGTCGCGTCGGTAAATAAAAGTTATATAATGAAAACATATCAACTTCTATTAATAAAATGCATATACAGACGCATAAATAGTAATATGCCTGAGTTAAGTGGATATAAGCTATGTTAATGATTAGTTTAACTGGATAATGCGGAATTAGAAAGGATCCAAAGTGTGCCATATCATTTTATTCAAACTTTGGGAGCGTAAAATAGTATGTTAATGGCTAAAAATAACAAAAGTTAGGTTAATTCTGTTTGGTAATGAAGGTACAGGCTGCTTTACCTCAGCTTACCATATTAAATATCTATAGCTGAGAGGTAAACAATCGTAAGTCCAAACTTAAACTACAGGTAAATATTTAGCAATAATATAAAATGGCTATCAAAAGAACTCATAGGGTTAATTAAAATACTATAATAACTATAATAATACATTGGTAGTACTTGGTTCAGTTATGGGAAGTTTCTAAAATTTTATAGTTCATTAGCATTTCCACTTGTTTTGCTCATTACTGAAAATTTCCTTTTACGGATTTACGATTGTTTACCACTCAGCTATAGATATATCTGTATATAGATTGGATTTTAGAACCGATTTGTTTTTAATCGGTTACATTAAACCATCAATCTTAGGGCTTTTTATACATTAATAAAATAAGAATGTTAATGTCGATTTCATGTTTAAAGACAGATGAAGATATTTTGAAACTGTTCTCAGATGGAGTTTTGTTACAAAAAATTCTGTCACTATAATAAAGTAGACTGTTAATTCCACTTTACGGTCCTAAAGTTTTTATTAATCAGTAAGGCTAAGATTCGCCGAGAGAAAAATAAATCAAATTATATGGAGCGAGAAATAAAACTCTTATTTGTAGAAGCGTCCGTAGGAATTTTATCAGCAGTTTCTTAAACGTGATGATTTTCTAATAGTCATATCAAAGAAACTTTATTTAATCATTACATATTTTCATTTGCAAACAAGACAGTACTTATCTATTCACAGTTTTTTTAAGGCCAGTAACATTTCCTTAAAAAAAGTGTCTGAAATCTTTTCAGGCGCTAAAATCAGTAGTGCGAATATTTTCGCTTGACCTACCACTGATGATACCCCAGCAAGCAAACATTTTCAGTGCTTGTCCTTCCCTAGGCGTGATTTTTCATTTTTTATTCTATCAAAACCGAAGATTCCACTTTTTTTTCAGATTTGCTTTATTTTATACGTATTAACTTTTCTCAGTTTATGAATTGGTTTTATTAAAACGCAACTGCCACTTGGGTATTTCAAATTCTTCTATTGTAATCCTGCATTACCTCTACTTGACACTGCCCTCAATTATTCGAACCGTTTCATTAATGCTGTCTCATTAACTTTAGAACTCTACAACGTGCTATTTGCAATTATGTCAATACAGCGTGTTCTTAGACGCGTTCGCGGGTTAGTGAGGTTAAAAATACATCGAATATTAAACGTTTTGTCATTTTTATTGCACACCTTTCGCCCCTGAAGCTTCGCGTGGCTCGTCTATCGCTGTTGGTAGATTTATGGTGCCGATTTTTAACCTCGTCGCGTTTTGCACTCACGTAAATGGAAAGCGCCATTGTAAAAATGTTCGTCGGCTATTTTAGCGTAAAGTGCCTCTATTCCGCCATTTCTTTTACCGATAATGGCGCATTATAAGTCTCGTCTCCGCTATTCGAATATTTTGCGGGACATTGAATAAATCACACCTTTACGGTCGTAATTTGGCCACCGTCCCTGTTCTCCATGGGCACACTATATGTAAATTAAAGAACCCTTTAAAGCTTTCCCTCTTAAGTACTTAATTTAAGTAGCGTTTTAGTACCTTTTAATAGATTAATGGGTCTGAATTTTTAATAGGCTTTGAAAAAAATGCTTACTTTTCTGTTAAATTTTATAAGTACTTCCCTGTTTTATATTGTTTTAGCATACCTTTGTATCTCTACCTTAGTGCAACACTGTTCAACCCCTATTTGTACTTAGGTGGAACACTTCTTGAATTCTATGCAGAAGGAATACAAATAGAAACGGTCAATATGGTATTAGTAGTTTTAATAAATAAAAACACACGAAAGAAAATAACACAATAACAAATAATCTGTAATTTTCCAGTAACAAAAATTAAGCAACTTTTTTTTTTTCATAAATAATATAAAGCAAATTTTACAGTTTAAAGGTTAATCAATATTTTTGACACAGATTCCTCCAACTTTTCGACCAGGTTTAGGTCAATTTATTGCCATGCTATTGACAATATAGTTTATTAAGTTCTATTACCTCTTGTTTTTTTTTATTGGCAATGCTCCACAAATTCGCAATGGAATTGAGATCTGAAGATTGATTTTGTCATTGATAATACTAATGTACTTCTCAGCTAACTTTAACAACCCTAGCTCTGTGTTTGGGGCCGTTATCGTGCTGAAAGTGCCATTTGAATGGTATGTTCCATTTCGTAGAATCCGCAGGTGAATATCTCCAGAAACAATTCAGTCGAATATCGTTCCAAGAACAATCATGCCATTAAACTATAGTTCCTTTGCGTTCAGTTGATGGTACAACAGAGCTTTTGCGACATAGTTGTACAAATACATTAGTCATACTGTCAAGTTAATCTGAACAAAATCACGCAATATTTTCGAGTTCATCGTTCGCCTTCATGCGGCGTACTTTACAGAACTTCGTCAGTCCTATATTAATATTAAATTCAAAATAAGACAGGTGCTCTGTTTTTGCATCAATGACGTTTTTCACTAATCATCTTTCTGCATCAAATGGCTCCTGTTGTGCATGTGCTGATCTGAGGTTGCTCTTTAATGCACTTTGTATCCTTTGGACAAAGGAGATTGATCTTTTCTGTAAGTAGTTTTTCTAAATCAAATCTTTTATGATTTGCAACACAATTAGTTCCTGCATATTAAAATTTTTGGAAAAAATAGCTTCTGATAGAAGTTTGAAGAACATTGCTCCTGAAATACCTCTTTCATAATATTTTTATATGGCTTTCTGTACTTATAATACTGCACTTGCAATTTTGCTGTGCATGCACACTTACCCTGAACTGATGTACGCCATGTACAATTTTGTGTTTAAAATAACCTCGGAAGTAGAAATAAGTCTCGTCCGAAAACATCATATTATTGCAAAATTAGTTCAAAATTCTTCCAAGACAAGATTCACTAACACACGATGATTTTTGTGGCCTGGGGAAATTAATACGTGAGTTAATCCAGTTCTAGACGGATTCAATTCCTGATATTTGTGTCAACATTCGATGTAGGGAGTTGTTCTTATGCTTAAGCAGTTGAGATCGACCACTGACTGAGGTTCTCCTATTAGCGCAACATATTCTTATGCTCCAGAAATATTTTTATTGAATAACGCAATAGAAGGACGCACTAAATCACCTCTGAGATTGCAATTAGCTTTGTCACTAGGTACTAGATTGCACATGAAAAATATAGAATTTCGGAGCTAAACTATTGTAACCTGGCGACAAATTTAATTCCAGGTCGTGTTGCACATAGATAGATACCGACTTAACTTACCGGTGTTCATAATGCAATTTATTAAGTTAGTGTTTTTTTTTTTTTTTTATTTTCGAAAATAGATATCGCTTCATTTATCCCTACAAAACCCTAGTGAAAATTACTTGCAATAAACTAACACAAAATAGATATCAGTTATGCAAAACCGGCCGCAATATAAATATGATTGTCTGCACCTCAAAAACTGATAGGATTTCGTCGAAACAATAGATAGTCCGCCGTTTATTTACAAATTATGAAATTTCCATTTGGATATAATTTCCCGAAAATAATTAATTACCACAACTAGACAGAGAATTTGATAAAATTCCCGAATGTTTTATTACCGACACATCCTACATGTTGGCAGTAATGAAATTGTGGTTTTATTGTTTTTAGTACGTTTATTGAGCGTATACGGATTGACACGTCACTATGTTTCAGTTTGAAACTTTTTATTGTGTTATTGTATCGACACATTTTGGTGAATTATACGACTCAACATAAATTAATTTTAGCGAATTCCTAAAATTTTATATGTTTGAAAGACACTAAAATAATCTAATAAAAATTTTATTGCCCGCCAGATCTTGTGCTCAGATCTAAACCGCTCTTCCATACTGCATTAATAGTATAGGCAATATAATATATTATGCTTGCACTTAAAAAATTCAAAACGCCAATTTGTTGTTTTAGCTGTTTATTTAAAAAATCACTGATCAAAGACTACAACTAATAGTTAAGAATCTAGTGAACAACAATTTTAGTACCATATATGAACGAATAAAAAAAACTAAACTTATGGATTTACCATTTAACACGTATTGCACGTATTTTCCGTAGTTATCCTTCTGCTTAATATTCTCATACGGTAGCTATCATATCCACTGGAAAATGTTTCCATAATAACGTAAAAACGCCGGAACTTCAGCCTTTATACGTGAGCATTTTCAAAATCCCTATCACGAGTTTTCCCTACATCATTATCAATTACTTGGTACAACACTGTACCATTGTATATCATCTAACATAGATATTAGAAGCACGTAAATTAGCCATTATTTACCAAAATTCTAACGAAGCATACCATCTAATCTGCACTGTATTATTATCCGCCAGTGACAGTGAAGAGACATGGAAAATTTGATTATATCGCAAACTTATTTGGCAATTCCACAGTCGTCGTAGTTGCTCTCCCTTCGCGTTACAGTTTAATTACTTCAGTAATTCAGCAACTAGACGAATCTTTGTATTTTGCAATCAGTTTAATTGGCGACGTTGATTGAAAGGAATTATACGTACCAACAATATTGCTGCTGAAATTGCCATTTCATTTTATTTAATGCGCTGTTTGGCGAAGAGACCACGTCTGAAAATCTTTTGAAAGCACTCAGCACGTTTTTAATTGAAATTATCCTTTTTTGCAACATGCGAAATTAAGAGCCTTTCGTAAAGAAAACTAATAGGATTACCCTTGGCAAATAAGGCCTAACATTTTTGATTTAATCCAAAGTAGAATATTTTATCAAGAAAGGTCATTCATATAATGAGTTTTTCTTGCTAATAGATGATTTAGAGTTTATTTTTACGAGCGAGAATGGTGAATGTAATTATGAATTCTATTTGTTCTAAAATTCAAGCATAAAAAATTGGCGGAATTAAAACTTAGGTAGTAATATAGAATGGATAGAAGTTTTATGAGCTATTTTTTAAGGTTATTGCAGGATAGGAGTAACTTTCGGTGGTTAAGCGTTCAAGTTCGAAACGAATAAGTATTTTACTGAATATTGTCTCGAATGTAATTTACGCATCAAATTTCGTCGTGCATTTGTTTATTCTACTACGGAACTATAACTTTTCCGAAATTGAGAAAGAAAAATGAAACAAATAATTTTTAATGCACTTAGTTATTTAATATTTTAACATCTGAGATCAACTATTTCGTATTTTCTCAAATATTATTCTACTCTTTGCTAAATACCAAATATAACTAAATATTCACCGTGCTGACGTACAATTGTCTAAACTTCTACCCCGTAGAGGTTCTTTACATAATAATTTAACTTTTACGGCCGTCAGTCATTGTATAATAGGAGTACAAACTTTCGGGTTTTGTGGACACCTGACGTTTTGCGAACAGCCGTGATTCGCTTTTTCAAATGAACTCATTCATGCTTAAAATTGGAGCTGTTTATATATCCTCTACCTATCCCTAATTGGTGTTCCATAAGCAGCAATGGAGTTTCCCGACTCTCCCGTTTCTATGAAGTTGTTATAATGTCGTTATGAAGTATTCTGCTTCTCTATGGTTGGTGTTCCGCGATTGCCAATAGTTGGGCCAAATGATTTTATCGTCGTTGTCGACATTCGATTCAATCTAAACCAATCATTTCTGTTTAAAGTATTTGGGTGTTTATATATTTCAATTGCTTCCCTGTTCGTGCGACTGTAGTAATGTTTTGCGTTAGATATAACCCTTGTCTGCTCAAAATTAATCTTATGGTCTGGTTCGAAGAGGTTATGCCCAATAATCTCTAACTTTTCGGGTTGTTACAGTAGACGGTTCCTTTCATATTCGTTTATTCATGTTGCTATCAAGCGTTCTGTTGTGCCAATTTATATATTTTGTCACATGAACAAGTGATACAATACTCCTGGTGTTAGTAGAGGATTTCTTTTGTCTTTAATTTGTCGGAGTAAACAGGAAATTTTTCAGGTTGGGGTAAAAATCGTAGGAATATTGAAACGTTTGCGTACATGTTCGATTCTATCTCTATCAGTTGTGTTCTGAATGTGTGGTAAGTATGCTGTACCTAACATTTCTGTGTCATTCCTCTCACGGTGTCTGGATTTCCTCCTAATAACAAGATTGATGATATTCTCGGAGTAACGGTTACATAGCAGTGCTCGTTAAAGTTGATCAACTTCATTGTGCAATTGTTCTTCACTACCACACTCTTCGTACTCGTGTTCTTTGGACGAGGGTGATGGTTCGAGTCACTGTGGGTTCCTTACGTGTTGGTTTTCTGAACACACCAGATGTTGTCGAGTTATGGTTACGGTTGACAAAAACATCAAGGAATCATAATATTCCATTTGTCTATTGTCCACTCCATAGTGAATTTATTGCCTATTGTTCTACGTAAACAAAGAATAAAACGTGAAATAAAGATTTCTTAATAAAAAAAAAAATATGGAAGAAAATGATATATATATATATATAAAACAGAAGAAAAATAGGTACTTCTGGACAAAATAAAATAAGAATAATAAGCAATGTTTCATAAAATTTAAAACATGGCATTTATACCTAGCACTACATCAAAACGCATGCAAAATTTTGTTTCATTTCTAAGCTTTTTGCTTTTACTGCAGTTTTTTTTTTTCTCAACCTCCACAATGTATGTATTTGTAGTTTACTGTACTAAACATGGTTATGTCCTTCTTGTTTTTCCAAATAAAAATACAGTTCCGTATACTTTGAGATCCCGTGATTTCATTCCTACAAAGTATCTTTTATTTCGGGAAAACCAGAAGCCTGTTTGTGATTCTATCGAGTGGTTTTATAAGTCAGTGGTTGCTTCAAAACATTAGCCACCTCCAGGAATGTATAAATAATTTCGGTAATAATACAATAGCGTTGTTCATCCAAAGTATATGAGTTGATGTTGTTTGAATTGTTTCCATCGTCTGTTAAATGTTGTAATTCCGACGTTTCGGTAGTGGTTCTACCGCCGTCATCAAGGCAGCCCTGATACGGACTACTTTGCTTGTTAATTCTACGATTGGTTGTGGGGAATTATAGGTGTATCTCTTCTTCGGATAAATTGCCTTGTGCGTTTTTTGATTCTGTAATATGCAATGTACATACCACTTACTGTATATTGCTATCGTAAATTGGCTTCTCCGGAGGTAGGTTTATATCCTTCGGAACTTACATTTATTTGTAATATATGGAAACTTGTACGCATGAGAGTTTTCTGCTCTGTCGTTTTTCCTTTCCTCACAAACTGATCATTGAGATTTTTTAGAATCTGATTCTACAGAAAGTATGATTATATTTTTGTCAATCTTAAGAACACCCTCTTCGTTGCTCGAACTTTGTTATGGTGGTTCTAGAATTCAGTTTATATCTTATTAACCCGTCTGATTGCCGATGTGAGATCCCTGCTGTATGCAGTTACGCACTAACGGCATCCATACCCTGCAATTCCAGGCTTGGTGCACTGATGGCCTCTAGTGTCGTGGCTATGCATGCCGCTTCTTTTAATTTCCTTCTTTAGATAGGATGGAAGTATTTTCCCAATCTATTCTTTGATCTGTTGCCCAAGCATGCTGTGCCAATTTTGATTTGTCTGTTTTTCCTTTCTTGCAGATCTTTTTAGGTTCTTCTACTCGTCTTTTGAGCGGTCTGCTTGTTTTACCAATGTATGAGCGTCCACATTCACAAGAAATACTGCACACACATTTTTTGTTATTGGGTATTGGTTGCCTATCCGTCTGATTTTTTCTGATAGGTCATTTATGTATAGAACTGTTGCGGTGATCTTGACTTCGGTATTTTGTCTGGTCGCGTTTATTTCCAGATTTCTTACTTTAGACAACATATCTTCCGGGTATCGATTCATTCTGAGTGTGTCGGTGATAATTCGAATATCTTTATTTCCGTCAGTTGAATCAGAGCATATGATTTTACTCTGTCATACACGAACTTTGCAACTCCATTTATTATGTATTGGAGATGATTTTATTGATAATGTATGGGCAGTATATACATTATATACTGCCCTGTGTGAGTTGGTTTTGCAACTAATATTAGCACTTGAGTGGATTTATTCGGTTGTACTTATTTTTCATATATACAATAGAGGATCACATAATACCCAAAGTATATAATTTTGTTCCAAGTCTAGATCTTCCAAACATTCTGTATTATATATGTATATTTTCCGATTAATGATTTAAAGTACTTTCTAAAAAGCAAGACCTCACTTACTGAAACCTACGGATTTCATACCACGCCCGAGATAAAATACAATTTTTTATGAAAATTACCACCTTTGAAGTCATCATTAAAGCATGTAATTACCCGACCGCGTTTGTGTAAATTGCTTCATTATGGGATCGTCAGGGAAATGTTAGAATAACCTACTTCCAAACATCCCTGCATACATACCTCTCACTGTCAGGAAGTTGTCTTTTCAATGTTTGTATATCTTCGTACGCGTTTGGAGAAGAAACAGTATATTATAGCGAATAACCTCCATTTAGTTAGTGTAGGTATACACAAATATTATAACGATATATTAGAAGCTATTTTTACATAAAAGTAAAAACTAAACTAATATTCTTTTTCAATAAAATATTTTATAAGATATAAATGTATTAAGTAGATGAAACAAAAATGAGAAATGTTTACCACATCAGCACAATTTATAGCTTTGTCGTGTTTGAGAATGCACGGTAATATTTTTACAAGGAAAATATAACCTGATGTGATACGAGAACCTTGGCCTTCCAAATCCAAGCCCCAAGGTGTTTACCTACTAAACTAATTTATTCACAAGATTTCGCCTAAAAGTCACAAACATAAATTGCGACTTTTTTTTTATTACATCGTCGGAAATACCGCATGCTCGTGATATTTCCTCGGGGGCATCGCACACTCTACTATTCCGTTTAGTATTAAGAAAGATTTATAATATGATCGAGGTTGATTTCGAAGTGGGCCACCATACAATCGAATAACGGATCAGAGCAGGTCGTTACTATGCGACCGATCGTGGTTCATTTCTTCCCATCAATTTTGGACCCGATCCACTGCGATGCCTCGTTGCCTCCTGAGAGAGGAGCGAGTTCACCGGAGTTCATATTTTAGAGGAAATTTTACAGCATTTACCTAACCGCACGAGCAAACATCCAACTGAACCTTATTTGTGGTGCCATTCGAATTTATTATGCGCGTACGGCGGCGCAACTAAAACTGGAATTTCATAATTGATTGTCGCTTCCGTATTCTTTGTTTCGCAGATCTCAGTATCGAATTGATGTCAACCGTTTACTGCTTATATCACTGCCAATGAAGCAATTTGTCCACTTCTGCGTAAAAAGTACCAATCAAAATTGATTATACATGAAGATTGGCTGCACGTTGTTTTATTCTTTTCTTTTTGCACAATAGCTTTGCAAAATAAATATGTACATAAATAAACAAAGTAAATCAAACATTGCTTCATTTAAAATTTGTTATAATATCTATTAATAGTACAAGCGGTATATCTAGAACTTTCAGTAGTGTAGCAATGTACCTACAATAAAAATTAATGCAAAAATTACTTTAAATGTAGTGCAATCGTTGCAAATTTGAACTTGACTAGTTGAACAATTGTTATTACGTATTAAGAAAATAAGTCTACCTGAATATGGAGATTTATTTTGTGAACATCTTAATTAACTATCAGAAATATCAAGGCTCCAAACACTTTGCTTAAGTTTTGATTAAGTTATTTTGTTTAACTGAAACTTATTACTTCACTAGTTTCAGTATGCAGCATTCAACAAATCAGTAACGCCATTTACAGCAAAGTATTTTCATTCTTTTTCCAAAAAACATCTATACCTTACCATTTTCTGAATATGAAAATACATACATCTATATAGAGAATCGCTCTAAACAATGTGGTTCGTATAATTTAGCCTCATGAAACTTCTTAAATTACTCATAAAGAATTAAAACATCAAATATAAGCAAAAAATTGTCCGGGGACTTCTCAATTCTGAAAAAAGAAGTTTAGAATGGTATATGCGTGATATTACATACAATGGCCATATTATTAGACGCACTTGAATTTTTTTTAGTTATTTCGAATATTGACTTTATAACACTCATTATTTTGTTTTAAAAATGTTTTATTTTTTTAATTTGCAGTCTAACCAAACAGAATAAAACTGATTTAAACAGTAAAATATATACCTATGTATATTTTAAGGAAAAACTTCATTCGTATAAATTTTAGAATGTTTTGTTGTAAATCTTTTCTTTTTCTTCCGGTGTGCTTCTGGACTATAATCATGTACTTTCCTACTGTCAATTTTCTCTAAATATCACACCCATTACGTTCCCTCTAGCTCGATGACATTTTGTAATTTGTGTTTTTTCAGATAACGTAAATATTTCATTGTTAATTTCCCCTTCCCAGTCTAAATCAGTTCTTTCTCTCTAAAAATTATCAAGATCTCTAGTTTCAGCTGGGTATTCTTTGTCATCATCCATGTTTTAGAGCCATATAACAGGACTGAACGAAGAGCCGTGTGAGTTTTCCGTAATCAATATAGATTGGGTTTCCGACTAAGATTTTAGTCTAGTGACCAAGACACAGTGACCACATGAATCTTGCGTTTTATTTATTAATGTTTGTTTCTTTTCTTTTTTTCATTCTTTTCTGATTTAACTTTCAGTTTTATTTCTCCGATAGCTTTTACCAAGGAGGATGTTACCCTTTACATTTTAACTTATGATGAAGTTCTTGACGATGAGTTAGAAAAAAGAATATGAGTTGGTGTTGTTTGGACTATTTCATCGTCTGTTGGATTGTGGAAATCCCCGATGACGATATTGCCGAAACGTCGGATTTCCACAATTCAATAGACGGTGGAAATATTCCAAACAACACCAATTTCCTTTGAATTTTTCTTTCCTTGGGGGTAGGCAGTTAGCGGTTTTAAGACAAATGCTGTCATTGATGTTGATCCCACTCTTACGATTTATTTCACGAAAGCATTAAATAATGTTATTAATTAATAATAGGTTGCTATGGTGTAGTTAGTTCTTTGTTTCAAATTTATTAAATACTACCATTTTAATACCACAAGCAGTCCTTTCCAAAGCATCAAATTTAGTAACTTAGCGAGAATTTTAAACTCGTATTGTATATTGTATTCTCAATATCATTAACGACTTACTGCATGTTTCTATTAAACCAAGTTGAGATTTCAAAATGAGACAAACATTGAGGGACATAGTTTCGACACAAAAAATAAGGTGTAGTGACCTTACGAAGCAGGATAATAACTAAAAAATATGTACAATAACTCAACGTAATTCCAAATTTTTTAACATCTTACATATATTTCGTGTTGAATTTGTCAACGCATCGTTAGTGTACAACAGTAGTTATGTTTCAGCAAATGAAATTATTGCTGATACACAAAAAATTTTGTTGGTATTGCACTGATTATAATCTTATAGGATCTAAACAGAATGAAAAAGAATGTATATTTTTACACTATTATACTCAGAGGAAAAAATGGTTCAATTAACATAACATTAATTTTAATTAATAATAATTTAATTTAAACATAATTTAAATACGAACAATGTCCGCTAAGTACCTATCTATTAATTCAAATTCAGAAAAACTGATAAAGTTTTATTGTTGACTCAACACATAAAAATATTGAATAGTTAATATTCATTGTTTCAATACTATTTTTACTTTTCTATAGCTCCTTTTTTATGGATAGTGTAATTATTAAGTCAACATATTTAAATAGTATACTCAGAGAAGAAAATTATTAACAACAATAAATAATTACCTTAATTTGTACTTATGCTAGTGTTATATTAACCATTACATAGCGATATTTTTTGCAATGATTGTAAATTATTGAAATAACAGTTACACTATTTTTGAGGTGTTCATTGTACAAATTGTCACTTTGTCCCAGTAGGAATAATTCAAACTCTATTTTAATAATTTTTGAAATGCAATAGGTGCTGAAAGTACGAAGTAGCTTCTGATGCATTCTGAGATCACCCATTATCAATTGTTACTACCAATTCTATATTTATATGTTACATTACTCGGAATGTCCCTGCATAAATTGGTGGGACGTAAGAGACTGTACGACGGGACATACCGAGTAATAAAATTGCACGGCCAGCGGTTGATTGAACGTACCTGAAATCTCAATCTTTTTTCATCTATTTTAGATTAGTGTAATTATGTATATATTTCCAGTCAATAATATGTAGTAGTGTTTTTGCGAATAGTTTTATTAGTTGATAGTGTTCTAGATAAAAGAGTAAATAATATATTTATCATAAGGAGTCTTATTTTGCGTAGACATACTAGAATACGCATATACGAAAAATAGTTTAAGTATAAAAATAACATTACAGTTAATAATAAATTTTAGACATTTGGTAAAAACTCTAATCTTATTGTTTTAAATACTATAAATTAATAACTAACTGCTTAATTTAACCATTCGTGTTTCATTAATATCACCATAAGGTACAATTATTACGTATACAATATAATAAGGAGGATTCAGTGAAAAGCAAAAAGAAAAGGTATTTTTATCAAGTTTCTAAAATCGTATAGTTTTCTGAAATCCACAGGGTTGAATTGTATTCTAATTTCTTTACTTATCCGCTTAAGGTCATTGATCTTGTATATTTATTTCTATTTGAATGGAAAGCTATTCCTACACATTAATAACAACCACCGTAAATGTAATCCAAAACTTTAATGCAACTCATATAATTCTTACATATTTCTAGAGCGCACTTCCAAAACTGTCTGAATTAAAAAAATCGAAATATACATGTGCCAAGAAACAAATTTCTAGTGAAAGTTGAATTGACAGTATAGCTTAACTTACATGAACATACGTATCTGTAATATCCGGAAATAATTAAGAATAATCGCCTCATGGGTGTAAATGGTTAGTAAGGTATGATCTAATCTGAGATGAATTAATTTCGCCATTCTGGTTGTTGTCACATAGAAATGGCATACGTATTTACTCGAGTTTCACAACGATTTACTTTAAAAAATCGATTATATTTTCTGTTACAGTGAACCTGTTAAGTATGAAAATAGCGAAATTGTCAGAATTTTTTCCTATTTATCCTGAAAATCCAACTCAATTTATTGATAAATTTTACTCCCAAGTAAAATTATAGATAGTTGCTATCGACATAAAATAGATTAAGGACTAAATTTATCTATATATACATCATATTAAAGGAAACATAACAATACTGACAATTATAGGAACAATGAATATTACTCCTATACACACTTCAGACCTTGATGTTTGTTAAGTGAATCAGCTTATCTTGTATCCCTTCCTGAAATCATCACCTCAGAGGACTCTGAACACCAGTCATTAATAATAATGACGATAAGGTTTGAATACATCCCCTGTATTAGAATAAAGGGCTAATTGAATAGATTTAGATTAATACCCAAATGAAACCGCACCCCGAATTTAATGTATGCGGGCGTGCCGGCCGTTAATTGTCTTCGACACGCAGTTGGCCGGCGTACGGCCGTCGAAAAAAAAAATTGAAATTTATAGACCTTAAACGTGGTGCTTTGTAAGATAACGTTCGGTAAATATGTGGAGAGATTGTAGCATTACCAATTAAGTGTGCTGTAAATATAGTGTAAAAGTAAATTGTGTTTTTATTTTTCAAATGATTACTTTTACTGTTTGGTAACAAACCCACCCGTATTCACATAGGTTTGTAGGCGAGAGAAACCTGTATATAGTGGGTTACACATTTCACGTAGGTGCAACTATTTGTTCATTTAATATTAATGTCTGTGATTACGTTCTAACTTCTTTCTCTAAAAGGAGAAAAGTATATAAAACGCCTAAAATAAAAGAGGTAAAATTTATGAAAGCTGTATTGGCAACATACAGCTTTCATAAATTTTACCTACCCGACTGTGGATCGGTTGCCTTGCAATTAATTTTATCTAAAAATATTTACGATAAAATATAATTCCTAATTTATGAATAATTAATGCCAATTAATACAGGTATTGAAATAAATTATTTAAATTTTTTTATAACTATTTTTTATTAATGTGAATGGAATGTATCGCTATTTATATTTGTATTAATTAATTTTATTTATATTCTCTGAACAATATAAATTTTAAGTAATATAGGCCAATGATCTTCACTGAATGCGGAATAATAATTCTGTATTCTACTGCAACTCCCCTTCAGATACACTCTGCAGAGATTAAGTTAGGAACTAGGGATAATTGGTTTAATTCTATGTCTGTTTTCTTTCTCTTTGCCGATTTCCGGCAGTTCTATGAAGGTATAATTAGTTTTAATTTACCGCCAAGAAATCAGAACAAGAGAGAAAATTACAACCGCTTTATTAATTAAAGGTGGATAATTTGTTTAAACCTACCACCTTATGATATATTAAACGTTATAATTGTATTGTGGAAACAATTGATTATCTTCTGTAATGCAATCGCGATCCTCTACAATAAATTAAAATTTTGACGTGAAATAATTTGTTTTCTTCGTAAGGGAATTTGTTATTTTCAAAAGCTTCGGTATGCACAATTTTAATTATCTACATTGAAAGGAAAATATTGTAAATAGATTGTTTGCAACAATCGTTTATGAACTTATTAAAACACTCGAACGAATACATTAGTCATAAAAGCACTAACGCTTTTATAACTTTATGGAACATTTCATGGTTTTAAGTTGGTCATAATCATGAATCATGTATGTGACAAAAATCACTCTGAAGAAATAAGAAAAAAGTTCTTATTTGTCTTTTGAAATGACCTAAAGTCACACATACATTTTCCAACTATATAAAAACGAGTAACTTGTATTTACTAAGGGATTCATATAATCGTGTATTCAATTTTTAATATTCCCTATCATAATTCACTTTTCTCTGTGTATAAAAGTCATGGCTACCCAAATTATTACATCTATGTTCAGTGGCACAGCTTAATCTAATAAATAAATTAGAATTTCAAGCTTTAATATAAGCAATTGATTAGCGTAGAACATTAATATTCGCATTAATACTTCGAAATTATCTGGTTCGTTGGGTAAATGAGGCGACTAAAACGATGCTAAACCCAGCTTGGCGGTTATCGGTATCCAGCAAGTAACGAATATTATGAAACAATATTGATTAACTCATTTTGGGTTCCGTTTCCCTCAAATTTTAACGCAGCTGGTGTATTAAATATTTAAAACATTTTAGTATAGCTGTTTCCAGGTTTTGCAATAACTGTAACGGTTTTTACGGTTATATAATCTGATTTTAAACGATGGATAATATTGGTAGGAAATAAACCGTAAGACCGACAAACTTTTGGGAAGCATCATAATTAATTTTAGTTTGCAAAATATCCGTATATAGTGTAATTTATTACTTCCATGACCTAACTTCAACAAATGATAAAAAAAAAATGTTATATAAACTTGTTTGAAGATCTATAGTAATATGGTTTATTTTTATTAAAGAAAGCATTACATAACGAAAGAATGGATTTTAATAATTAGACTAATTATTCAAAATTTTTGTCTTTGCCGTATATTCACTACACTTATATGGTAAGTAGTTCATATTTATCTACAATATATTCCTGATTTTCCTGTGCAATGCGATGATACGCGCTGGCTCAGAATTATTATATATTGCGCGCACCACAAGCGGCTCACTCGCTCAGGTTAGAAAATTGATTGAAACTAAGATACACTATAAACACATTTCTGTACATTCACAGAATGCCACATGGGTTATATGTGGCCATAGTGGATTGAGTGAAAAATTCATGTAATGTAAATTTACAGAGTATTATGTAAAGTTACAGATCCTATTTTACTTTACCTATTTAGGAAATTTTATGGAGAAATAGTTGAAAACTCAAGTATATTTACATCAATTTTCCTCAACAGCCTGAGTATAATATGAAATTTTAACTGTAAGAAACTGCGAATTAAATGTACTAGTACACATCACATACTAGTAACACATTATATATAATGTGAATTTAGGTATTGCAATGACTAAAATAACTACATTTGTTCTGTAATGTTATTCCTATCTTTCTCTCGTATAGAATGTGTAATTGAAGTAATATACAGTGAAGCAAGAAACAATTATCATATGCCATATACCTACCTACGTAACGTCGTAAGTCCTGCAATACTTGAATATTACCAGATGTACATCCGTGAAAAAGTGTTCTCTACAATTGAAATTTTATGAAAACTATTTTAAATATGGTGTTTGGAAATAAAACAAATTGCTTTGCCATATTTTACTCTGACCAAAACCTTTTATTTTTATTTAAACTACACTTTGAATTCACGTATTGAGTCTCTGCACTGTGCATGCGCACGACAAAAACTGCGCGCGATTACATAAATGGTGGCCTAAGTTTACCGTAATTATGTGATCTTAAGGAAACCAACGTAAAATTATGTGATTTTATGGAAATATAGTAAAACTCGTATTAAATTTCTGTATATTTTCACATAATATAATTATTTTTAATATTTTCTACTATGAATAAGAACACATAGGTACCTACCCCTAACTTGTAAAACTTCATTCACGCGACATGTGTTTCTTTTGTAAACTTTATTTTTTTTATATAATGTAGATGATACCATAAAAAGGATTTCTAAAAATTGGTTGTCAAAAAATCGAAAAAAGAAAAATTAAAATCGGAAACGTCTTTTTCGAGATATTCGATTTTTTATGTTATTTATCCAAATTTCTCATAAAAATACGTTGATAAAAAAATGCTATCGAAAAGTAGAGAAAAAATGCTAAATTTAAGTATTTTGTGATATTTATTAATCGTTGGAAAATCGAACAATTTCGGCATAGTTGATTGTTTAAGGTACCTTTATTCCAAAACGAGTCGTTAAAATTAGAAAAGAAAAAATACGTGTCGAGTATTTTTCGAAAAAGAATTATAAAATAAATATTTCATTTGAAAATAAGTTTGAAGTGTAAGTTTGAAAAAAAGATCGAAACACCTCAAAGAAAATAATCATAAGTTGAATATTGATGATAACTTTCGTATTTTTCACATTAATAAATAAAGGTAATAATTTTAATAATCTAAAGTTGTTAGAGGCATTGAGGCAGCCAGCCACTAGAAAAAATCGATCATTAAATTCACAATTACAGTTTAATTTCACACCCATACTACAAGTTATGTTTAAACAGATGACAGAGTTGCTGTATATAGCACTCAACTTCTATTTTATTTTTACAACAGATATTTACATTTGTAAACACGTATTCAATTTTTAGACGGTTTTAATTTTCACTTTATTGAAACCTCTCAAGGAGTTAATTTCAAATTTTAATTTTCTTAAAAATTAAGGTATTTGTGCTATCATTACTTATTTTAATATTTTACAATTCCTTAAATTTAATTATTATAATTTATTAATTGTTTAATCTTTTAATTTTACACTTAATTGTACAATTTTTAATTATTTGTTTCTTAGCTGGCCTGATGATGTCCCTTTGAAGGACAACACACCTTATTGTTAAATTAGTAAAGAATTTGTGAGGAATTATACCACTTTTATTCTATTGATTCTTCTTTTATAAAGTTCTTTAAGAACTGGTATTGTTATTTATACTATATAGAAATCGCTTGCTTATACAAGAATAAAAGAAATATTTCAATCCTTCAGGGCACGTATGCACCTACTTGTATGCCTCAACAATTTAAACATACATCCCGGATTTATTAAACCCACGACTTTGGTATGTAATTGCGCACATGATTCATAAACTTATTTTTTTCTGTAATATTTTCTTGTAGATTAATCCATGGATATAATTGCATGAAAATTATATACCGTCATCTACAAATTATCAAAACAATAGAGCACACATTGACATAAATGTAGCAAGAACTTGCAATACGTAATATTTAAACATTCTAATGACATTGCTGCAAAGAAGTGTGATTCATAAATAGTAGCTATAGTTTGCGGTATAAATTATTCGTCATAAATAGGAGTAGTTAGCTTTTGTTCTCTTATATTTTAAAAATAATATACGGTAGTGTATCGGAAATAATAAAAATATTGTAGATATTGCATTCTAGTCCATGTAAATGTAGTCACTCGAGTAATTTAGCTTAAAGCTTTATTAGCGTTCTAAAGGTCTATGTGGGTTGTGCAACCGAAATCGGCAAGTTTATTTATTAAATCATTATAGGCTTATTAAAAATTTCCTGTACCACACGCATAATCACGTGTATACACGCATAACGAACACTATTTTACCTATTACTATTACGTACCTTATCACAATATACACGATTGGCAACTATAGAAAGTAGATCAAATTGTAGAAAATGCAAAATATTCATGAACGTTACGCAAGCCCTTTCAAATTGCATGATAATGACATGAAAATCGTAAGCGCGTTTAATTTCACTCCATTTGCTGGAAGCAGTTTTATATTGTTATTTATATTGTATGTATTTATATATACAGGGCATTGAGCCACCTCAAATAACTGTACCTGCAGTAATTTATGTAACATTCCGAAACCTGTTAGTTCTCTTATCAAGGAGGACAACTTTTAATGAAGGGCCTGATAATTTAAAATCACTCCTAGGAGTGCGGCAGCTCCAACACTTAAAATTCTAATAGAGAAGATGAGTCTCGTGATCCCTCATTCAAAATGTCTTTTAATTCTCTTTACGGCAGTATGTATCAAAAAGTAATTTTTTTAATCAGTAAGCAAAAAGTGCATAATTTGCAACGTGTGTAATAGAATACGATTAGAATGCAATGATTTGGATTTTATTTTACTAAATCTTCAAAATGATGACCATTACCTCCATGTGCTTCAAATGCTCTCCTGACATTTCGCAACATTTCTGGAGTTATTCGTTAGCACTCTTCAACAATTCTTTTGGCGTAACTCTTATAAGGAAGCTGAACGCATGGCATAAACCTTACACTTAAGATGCTCCCAGAGGAAAAAATCAAGTGGTGTAAGATCCGGCGATCTGGCAGGCCATTCTATAGGCTCCCTTTGATCAATCCAACAATCGCGAAAGCGATGATCCAGAAATTGTCGTACTCCGGCAGCGTAATGTGGAGACGCTCCATCTTCCTGAAATAAATGAATCTTATTCTGCAACAAATCTGGTTCTTGCCACTTTTTTGGTATTTTTTACCATAAGGCTGGGCACCCCATCGAACTGAAAATCGCTTGTGTCCGACAATCACCAACTCACTCGTTGAATTTTAATTCGTCGCTACTCTGTATTAATCTTCTTTGACTAGGATAGTTTACACTCTGACGAAGATTTGGTAAAATTCCTGTACGGTTTCGGGGCAATTATATTACCCCGAAACCGTACAGGTATTTTACTTGTGCGAGTAAAACTACTTTGATGCAAAAATACACCAAGGAAATTTACTAGGTAAATTTCTTACGATAAAAAATGTCCCTAGTAAAAATCTCTTTTCTTTTATCAAATTAAAATTTTATAAATAATAATAAAAACAAAAAAAAAAGTATCCGAGGATATTCCAGTATTAAAAACACTCCTACACTCCTCATTTCCAAACTTGGTAACTTTTCCCGAGAAATGTACGCGCACAAAATTTAAAGCTTTAAGCTACAATTGCTTGATTTCCTTCTACGTTTTTTTTTATTGGCAGAGTTTGAAATGAGTTTTTAAGGACTTAATACTTTTTTTTCAATGCAAATGCCTGCCTCTATCTTATGTTCAACTTATACTGGCTAGTACTGCACCATTGATGAATCATTCTAAAAGTATATTTAAATTAATACATATGTGGGGTTTTAAAAATAATTCAAAACTTGCAATTAAGGGTAATTCGCTTTAAGTTATTAATGATACCGCATTCTATTCGAAGACATTTAGCTGTTGTGTATCAATGCATTATTGTGATGCTAGTTAGATTGTTATCTGTCATACCTTTGCCGGAACTTGCAAAACACGAATTTTCATACCGAGTATTTTTATTAGGTGGATTATTGCTGGCAGTAGCGTGGATTAATTTATCGTCCGAGCAGCTTTTGATGGAAACATATGTGAAGTAGAACTAGAACTTTATTTTTCCAACATTACAATATGCGAAAAATATGACAACAAAAACGAAAAAAATGTGTATGTACTTCTCTCAATAATTAATAACTTGTGTGGGAAAAAGTTGCAGTGCATCTTTACGGTTTTTATAATGCCTCTGGTTATTAATTACAATTTTGATGTCATATTTTTAGGAAGAAATACCAGTTTCACATGTACTAATTTGTGTCAGAAGCAGGATAGGATGTGGGTAGCAATAGCTAGTAATAAAAATAAAAAAAAAATTTCTCTTGCTTTATTATTTTTTTATTGAAATTGAATACACATTGGACAAAAATCATGCTCGTCGCTATTTTGTCGTTTTTCTTGTGTTGCTATTCATTAGCCATGCTAACCATAATTATTGATCCAGAACCAGCAATAGTTATCAGTAGTCGTAACCATCGGTAGTGTTCAAAAATCACTAACGACAATGCCTATTCCTATTTGAAACTCATGTCCTTACAACAAAAAATAAACTAATGTTCTTTGCATTGAAGCAATATTGTTTATATTGAAGAAACATGTAGGTACCACAACACATAGATACGCAACAAAATGTTACATTCTGAGATTAGCAGTGGACTAGTAGCTTGCACACTTAGGTATCTGTCAGTTACGAAGTGTGGGATTCGAATCTGAGGGCCTACTCTCAGAGTAAAGTTTCCAGGATTTCTCTGATTACTTGAAAAATCCTAAGAGGCGAACATCTTATGTCATTTCTACGGGCCGATGTTTCATGTAGCTGGCGAAACCGTTAGAAGGAAGTTAATCATTGTAATATATTCTTATTAAAACAAACATAACACAATATCCGTAGCTATTTGGTTCTAGTGCGATCCCATTCAGTTTGTGAGGCCGCATATGGTCCATTGTGAATTAAATGAATTTTTATTAAAGGCACGTAATTTAAATTTGGAATTAGCTGTAATGGAGTATTAATATTAGTTTAGAATCTTGCAATGTTTATTTAATATTTACTTTTGGCGTAATCAAGAAGTATTGGGATGTATTTGGTTGGGCCGTTAATTCAAACAGGAACTCAAATATTCTTCTCTCGTTTATTTCGTCCATCCCTTGATTTATTTCGTCCACGCAACGGAATGGAACTGGCGTTAGCTCCTGTAATGACAGCATAAACGTAGCTGTTGCAACTGCTCTTTCACCACCGCTTTGAGTAATGGTATTTAATTCTTGAAGAGGTTCTCCATCTCTGTAAGTGACCTTAACGCTTAAGCCGTACTTTTCATAATCTTTAGAGTTATTTCCTAAAAATTAATTAATCTAAACCAGTAAAATCTTTTTTTTTTTAGAGCCACGTATGTTTACCAGTATATATAGAGACATCCCCAGCACAACCCATTTTTTCAAAAGCAACACTAAATCGACTGCTAATTTGATCTACAAGTTTCTGTAATGATCTGACATAGTCTGATTCCATTTTTCCCATATTTCGTGTGTAATTATCTATCTCAACAGTATCACTTCGCAAAGAATCTTCTAGTTCTTCAATTAGTTTTTTTCTATCTTCGTAATCTCTCATTTCAGCCTCATTTGCCGAGTTCAAGCTTTCCTTTCTACTAATAATTTCACTCTTTTGTTGTTCTAATTCTTCGATGTTGGTGGATAATTTGTCGTACTCTTCACGAAATTCATCAAATCCTTCATCGTCTGGTGTAAATCCGTTAGATAATTCTTTGCTTTTTTTCAAGGCCTGCTTCACTTCTTTCATTATATCCTTGTAAGATTGGGTTTTGGTTTTTAAATTATTTTCAGCTTCCTGACATAATTGCCGAAGATCATCTATCTCGTTTTCCAAGATGGTTATGCTTTTTTCACACAGATTTGCTTCTACTTGTTTTAGGTTGATACTGTTTTGTAAAGTGGTAGTTTTTTTATACTTCTCCGTAATAACTTGCTGTAGGCTTACCATTTGTTTAATTGTAACCTGTACAATGATAACAACAATTAGTACTACCTATATACTACGAGACATTTAAATATGTATGTATAAAAGCAAGTAAACATGAAAGGAAAAGTTTACTTTTATTTTGCTGCGTGCTTCTTTTCTTATTTCATCTGGAGTTACGTTATCTTGTTGGAGCTGTTGTATATTGCTGTTAACAACACGTATCTGACTGTCAATACTTTTAATACCTTGAGATGCATCTCTGAGCTTCTTTAGACTCTCACCTAATCTCTTTTTACACTCAGTAAGTTGGGTAATCTTAATGAACATTAATAAAGATATAAAAAATATTTAATTTTACAAATAAGTCACTTACATTAGCCTGAATATTTTGAATTTGCTCGTTATACTGATCATAGCTCTTTTGAGTGTTCGTTAACTGACGTTGCATATCCTGTAATTTGTCTACATCCAGTGAAATTGACAAGGATCCATTAGTTTTCATTTCATTCTGACGAACAATCTTTTCTCTTGTGTATCTTGAGTAAGAACACGAAAATTTGGCTCGGTCTACAACACAAGCAAAGCACTTTGATTGATTCACATTCAATGTAATGAAATATATTTCACGTATTAACACTTTAAATTTAGTATCGAAATAGAATGTGCACCTAGAACTTCAAGATATTCATTTTTAAAGCATTACACTATAGAATTATTATAATATTGCCGAGCAAGATTATACATTATACATACCACTAAAAAATGAAGAAATAACTTCTGGTATATCGTCATAACACTGATTTGTTTTCTCATTACCCACTGGTGTACTATGAATTTTATAATTTTTACACAAGTATGTAATTATTGGTGGTGGCCCGCTAAGTAGACTTAATAAGTACGTGTAGAGTCCAAACTCCATCAAATTTTCAATTGGAATTTGAGGCTGGTACATATCGATATGTTCCTTTGGGTCAGAATAAACAATATTCACTCCTAATTTTTGTGTATCCCTAAACTCTCGAATTAATACATTCATATCATCCTTATTGGTACAAGTTATGGCAAGTGTATCACGCATCGGTATGCTATTCTCTAGATAAATAGCGCTCTCTGGGTTAATAACATTTAACTAAAAATAGAAACCTTGTAAATAAAAAGTTTATAAAGAAATATTTATATGTACTTCCAGCATCATCGGTTCTAAAACTTGACCCTGAAAACGGTGAATATTCTCTCTTAACCATACAGTTGCTTTGTAAGCATCCATATCCTGTCT
The DNA here is from genome assembly GCA_949128085.1 of Cetonia aurata. Lineage (NCBI taxonomy): Eukaryota > Metazoa > Arthropoda > Insecta > Coleoptera > Scarabaeidae > Cetonia > Cetonia aurata. The sequence goes on along the minus strand of OX421884.1, from coordinate 49,942,184 downwards.
TCGTAGATTTTCCAATCGTTGTTGTTTGATGTTTTCAATTTTTTTTATTTCATTTTCAAGAGCACGCATTTCATTGGTCCTCTCACGTCTTGATGCTAACAACTCGGATTTCTTTTCTTCAAGCTTACAAATTTGTGGAGATGTTTCTCTGATTGTTTTATTGTGCTCCTGTATTTTTGCATCCATTTCACTATCTACAATATACACATCAACTGTAAATAAAAGCTCTCCAAATTTGCTTTTAATTCGCTAGTGCTAATATTAAGAATTACCACAACTGCTCTTCTAGCATCTGAACTTACCAGAACCACAAACTTGCAGCAATTTATCCTTATCTGATTGTAATTTCGCTAACTTCACATGTGCTGTTTGAATTTCTGCTGCCCTTTGTGCGATCTCAGTGATTTTTGCCTTCATATCCAACTGAACTTCTTTGATTGAATCTTTTAATTGCTTGTATTGACTAGTACTTTTTTGAATTTCCGTTGTAGCAACTCTTCGATTTTGTTCCTATTGGGTGTGAAAAATTTTCGGACAAAGTTACGATAATTATATTATTTATGTTTTATACTCACATCTTGCCCAATTTTTGCTTTCAATTTTGACACAATAGTTTTCTTGCTTTTGATAGCAGATTCTTTAGGTGCAACAGAATTCTTACGTTCGTTCAAAATGACAGCAGCACGGTCTTTTTCAGCACGTATTTCATTTCTTCTTTCAAATAACTCATCATACTTTATCCAAGCTATTTTTCTATCGATATTTTTAGCTCGAACGTCAAATTCCTGCCCTTTATAATAGTTTTTCACTTTGCTTTCTATTCTTATATTGTCGTCTTTTGCTTCTTGCAATTTCCTTTTCTTTTTATCAAAGTTCTCGGATCTTGCCTTTTGCTGCGATGCTCTCTGAATCAAATTCTGTTGCATTTCAATCAAATCATCTTTACATAAAGCATTTTTAGTTTGTCGTAGCAGCTCTTGCTTGTTCATTTTTGCAAAATCTTGCACTCTATCTTGCGGTAAGAATTGACAGAGATTATCCACTTGTATATTATATAATTTAATTTGTTCTTGCATGTCTTTTTGTAAAACGGTTTTCCCGTTTATTTTCCAAGTCGATTTGTCCCGCAAATCAAATTCTCTTGTCATTGTTATTGTATTTGAGTCTCGTGAACCCCTTGCTTGTAATGTTATATCAATGCGACCTTTATTGCAGCCATGTTTAATATATTCTGAAACCTATTGCTCCTCTTAAATTATTATCGAAGTATAAATGCATACTGAACAGTACCTTAGATCCTCTACCAACAGTTTTTGGATTGCCTCCTAGACCTAAAATGATTGCTGCTACCATTGTCGACTTCCCAGTTCCATTTGGGCCGATGATCATATTCAAATAAGGTCCTGGATGCATTTCAGCATATGTATAAGTACTAAAATACTAATTCTTTAGACCAAATGAAGATAACTTAGGCATTATTTAATACTTACACAAAGTTTGTAACACAAATTTTTATTATAGCTCCGGGTTTATACATTTTCGGTCCCTCTTTTCTACTGCTTTTCGATAGTAGATACCAAAATACAAGCTAGCATAACCTAAATAAACTATGCAAATGGATATACAACTTTTATTTTGTAAACTTGCTATAACTAACTATAATTAAATATATATGAATACCTTACATGTTTACAAAAATACTATAATACTTTGAATTTTCCCCGAAAGAAACTGTTTAAAATGGGGGATACTCCCATATGGCGCGGGTTATCGTCACTATTTATCTGTGTTTTCTATTTTTATCACTAATCTTATCTATTTCTGCTATCGATCGTCGATGCCATCGATAGAGTATGAGATTAACCAGTAGGGACACCACACATACGAGCAAAGGTATGGTATTAAATGACCTTAAACGATTGTTGGCGCGAAATTTAAACTATTATCTCTACATTAATCAAATAGGAATACGAACACGAATTAATAAAGATAATAAAAAAGGATGATGTAGGAACTATAAACTGAAATTATAGCATCAACTTTTTAAGATAACTGCCACAACAAGTCTAATCTAGTTTTATAAAAAGAATCAACCTGTTCTTTCCAATCTTTATTTATAAAAGTCTATTACTATTACTTATTCATACCTTTTATATTAATTCAACCAATCGACGGACTCTACGAATTTAATCTAGTTTTATTACAAATGTGTAACATATAGCAAACAATGCCATTTGACGCGCTTGTGGGCAAGGTTTTCATCAAACTGTCGCTACTGGTTATTCTTATACTATGCCATCGGTCGAAATTTTTACGAAGAAAAAAGTAGTGCTTGCGTTTCGCTGCATGACGCAAGTGCCAAGACGTACAAACCTAATAGTTGGTTAATTCGTTGATTCTGTTTTCAAACTCTTTTTATGTAATAATATGCAGTAATGCGACTATAACGGAAAAGTTCCGTAGTCGTCAATGACACGTATGGAAAAATTACGATAAAATTAATACTACTCAAGTGCCAATATAATTCTGATATGGTTAAATTAAAAATGTGTATACAGCACGTTTGCCGTGAGGTAGTCATTTCATAATACATAGTTGCCATCCCAATTAGTTCAAATCCGTAGTATGTACTTATAAATACAGAACCTTATTTTAGAAAATCCCAGCACCATTTATGGAAACTAATGTGCTCTAACTAAGATAATGGATAACTAAATTCTTCTAATATACAGGTGACCCCTCGTTGGGTTGCATAACTTCATAGGGTTATTCCTTGTATCAAAATTAACAAAACACTTCTAGTCAGCATAGGTCCAATTCTCAACCGTTTTCGAGATATGGGTGGTCAAAAGCACTGAAAGTCGCTAGTTACGGTAACTAATTTAGATGAATCATGGACGCAGTTGGCTCGACTGGTAACTTAGATCCAATGCACTTGACGTAGGCTTGGACAGTTGTCATGTAAGCAGTTTTGTTGTATTTTTGACAGTTTTGGATTTCGCTCGCAGAACATTTAAAAATGCCTCTTTTTACGAAGGAAGAGTACGCCGACATAATATTTTTGTATGGCTATTGTGGAGGAAACGCTTCAGCAGCGGCAAGAGAGCACGCAGAAGGCTACCCGAACCGAAGACACCCTTGTCGGACAACAACCCTCACGAACTGTTTTATTTCGCTCGGGCAAACAAGATCCTTCCCGAAAAAGACTAATGAGCGAGAGCCTGCGCGAAGGAACCACACTGAAGCTGGTCTTCCTGATGTTTCTGAGAATCGGAGAACCAGCATAAGAAGAATTGGTGCCACCACAGGACAGAAGACCAGGGCAGAAAAGAGCGTCGATTCACAGGACTTTACGTGAAAATGGGCTACATCCATACCACGTACAACAAGTACAAAATATCTTACCTGCCGACTATGCAAAACGGGAAGAATTTTGTTCGCAGATCCTAGAGAACCAGGATCTCCTCCCAATTGCTTTGTTCGCTGATGAGTCCACCTTCACTCGTAATGCTTTGTCAGAAAGTAGATTTCAGCACCGATTTTCGGTTAATGTGTGGGGAGGAATCATCGGAAATGTTATCCTAGGACCGAAAATCTTTGATGGAACATTGACTAGCCATATCTACAGGAGATTCCTAGAAGAAGAGCTTCCCATCCTTCTTGAAGATATCCCCTTGAACGTCCGTAATAGGATGTGGTTTGTCCAAACCGCTGGATAGGGCGGAATGGAGCTGTCGCATGGCCCCCGCGCTCGCCGAACCTGACGCCTCTCGACTTTTTCCTCTGGGGCAATGTTAAGACCATCGTTTATGGACAAGAGAAGCCGGCTACCAAAGAAGAACTGGTAGGTAAAATCCAACGAGCATTTCAGGAAGTTCGTGGAAATATGGAAAATGTCAACTGGATAGGAGGACTGAGTCAAAGAACAGAGTTGTGTTTGGCAGTCCAGGGTCGCCATTTTGAGCAGCTTTAAATGTTTACAGCATTGCTTGTTTATTAAAATCAATAAAACAATTTCTGCTTATTATTGTGGAAGTAAGACTGTAATTTAAGTGAATCGTTCCTTAGCAACCATTTCATGCTGAAATTCGAGCCAAATGCGTCTATGATTCGTCTAAATTAGTTACCGTAACTAGTGACTTTCAGCGTTTTTGACCACCCATATCTCGAAAACGGTTGAGAATTGGACCTATGCTGACTTGACAGTGTTTTGTTAATTTTGATACAAGGAATAACCCTATGAAGTTATGCAACCCAACGATGGGACACCCGGTATATATACAATGTCATTATCATTCGTAATAATTTATGGTTACATGCATCACATATCTAATAAAATTATTAATTGTACCTAAATAACGTTATACCTATATGGACTACGTAGGAAAAATTAATAATATGTTATAATTACTTTTATTAACAGATTCGAATTAAATTCCTATTATGCTGTTATTATCTCTCTAAGACTTCCCATTGTACAGTTTTCTTCGTCAGAAGTTTCAACTGTATTTTTGCCGTAAGGAAGTTTGTTTGAATAGATATATTTTATGACAACAAATTTTTAACGTTTCTTTTTTCTTAGAATCTAATTTCGTTTGATGTTTTAACGAGATGACTGTACTACATACATTGAGAAAATTAGTTCTAACCAACGTCGTCACTGAGTCTAAACTAACTCAAATTAGATAATAGCCGTCTTTCATTAATTACGTGAAATTTAATTAGTTTCCCACATGTTCTACAATTCCGTTTATATTCTTGCATTACAAGTTCAAGGACCGTAGAACCTCGTCGCACACAATACTAACGAGCGCTTTCATTACGAAATTGCCGTGTATACGTGAACAGATTAAATTGTTTTTAGGTTGACATTCTCAAAGCATACGATACGATTATAAAATACTTACAACGGAATATGAATTGTTTCATGTCTGATGTGCAGCGAAATAGAAACGGCCAAAAATTAAATACATTCATTGTTATAGCACGCAATCTTTTTATATTTATTTTTAGGGTTTGTTATCTGCTGTAGCGTTGACATTACTGGCAACGGATTCTTTATGTTTTTTAAGAACGTGAATTATATATCTAAAAAAGAGGTTATTGTACGTCGATGTCTATACAACTCCACCGTCAGTACAATAAACCTATATTCTGCTTTATATATTTTTTATTTTGGCCACAGGAATGTAAAATGGAGTTGATTATTAATACTTGCAAAAACTAAACTAAAACAAACAACGTTTAAATAATCACGTACCTATGTGAATTGTCATAAAAATCATATTTGGCTCTTTTCAGCAACTCTTCCGGTCACAACAGACACAAGCAGCGGCGGCCACAACAAATGCTGCCCAACTTCAGCTTCTCCAACAACAGCAACAATATCTTCAACAACAACAGGCTTTCCCGCAAGCGCCGTACGTTTTGAATCCGCAACAGGAGCCGTATCTCATTCCAGCAGGGGTGCACCAGTACTATGGAGTCGGTCCATGGGTGTATCCAGCACCAGCAAATCTTATCCAACAGAGTGCTAGTAATGGGGCGAGAAGACCTCTTACTCCTAATGGAACTGAAACTGCCCAGCAACAAGTACAAGTAAGTTCTCGATTAGAGTTGTACATAACTTAATGCACATTTGTGAATATTTTACATAATGGGAAATATGGTTAGATATAAATTATGAATATGAAAAAGGTTCAATAACATTGTGTATATAATAGATAAACAAAATATGCATATAAATAGTTTATTTCACTTTCAAGATAATTTGTGGTAATATTGATGACTTAGTAAATATTTTTCTTGAGAACTGGCATCACTCCAAACCTTATTTTCCTTGAAGGATTAAAGCCGACAAGTGTATAAAAGTGACAGGCATCTATATTGTAATGAGAAGCTTTAAGACATGATTAAATAAAAATTATGTGAATATAAATAAGTGACTCCGACAATTGCAATGCTGTTAATGAACCATTGTATGTAATCTCTGTATAGAATTCGTCTATTATACATCCTCTATTGTTTCGCGCTAGAAGAGAGCTTTGAACAGACCTCGTTCACGTTTTCCTTAAACCACGCCGACTATTGTATAAATCAAATGAACGCTTTTCATGTCATTTTTGTTGCAATCGTGTCTGAACTGTCTCTGTCTTGCAGGGTGCGATTTTAACTTTAGACCTCACAACTAATAGCTAAGTGTATAAGCTACTAGACTATCAACCGTGCAATAATAATTTTAGTATTTCATAAATTAATTTTTTGTGTTCCATTCAAACTAGGGATTGTATTGTCACAATTATTAATTTTACACGAGATTAATTTATTTTACACGCAGTGAATGATATAGCAAAAGCAAATGTTTATACTAACTCGTATGATATCTGAAAAAATATATCTACTTAGATATTTTTTTTTTAAATATTTTTTAGGAAGCAATTATAATAAAATCATTGGAAAAATAGTTATTGTAGCCCATTTTTTTTTTTTTTAATATTGTATTCAACGAAAGCTCGTTTTATCTGGCATCTCTAAATTATTAAATATCATCCTTTGCACATAAGCAAATAACTTTTCTTGTTTGCCAATTAATATAAAACATCTATTACAATACTTATACCGACCACATAACAATCAAGCAGGTTTTAGGTTGTAATGATGAAGTGAAATAACTTTGTATTGATGTTTGTCAAAGCTACTTGTCTTTTTCATAGTCAAGAAAAATACTGAAATTTTAATAAATGAGTAAAGATGTTTAATACCGGGTGTTTTGAAACATCGTTTAAAGATTTTAAGGGCATGTAGTACGATCGAAAAGAAGGTTAAAAGTCATAATAAACATATGTCCACAAATTAACTGTTTACGAGATAACAGCGATTTTATCGCAAATGCAGAATAAGTTTGCTTTAGCGGTTTTTATTAAGATGTTATTGTATTTTAACATAAAATAGATTATAACTAAAGAAGATGTTCAAAATGACGTCCTTCCATTTCGACACAGGATCTACATCTGCTTTCAAAGAAAGCGCGCACTCTTTCAAAAAACAAGGGTTTTTCTCGTATTATCTGGCAACAGTGTTCTATTCGTTGGCGCAACTCTGGATGATCGTTTACCGGTGTTTTTCAAATAACCCCAGATACTAAAGTCCAACGGGTTTAGATCGGGAGACCTTGGAGGCCAAGCAATGGGACCTGCTCGCCCTATCCATCTCCCAGGAAATTCATTGTTAAAATGTTCCCTAACAGCACGCGTAAAGTGCGGTGGAGCTCCATCTTGCATAAACCAGAGGTTCAGTCTTAGATTTATAGGTAAATCTTCCAAAAGTTCAGGTAAAGTATTTTCCAAGAACTCGAGGTATGCAGGACCTGCTAAGTCAAAACCTGTGGCAAAACAATCGGTCCTAACAACCGTTCCCCTATCATGCCTAACCAGATGTTTAGAGAGAAACGTTGCTGGTGCCGAGCTTCAACGGTAGCATGAGGATTCTCGTCACACCAAACATGATTGTTGTGGAAATTAAATATTCCATTTTTAGTAAAACCAGCTTCATCAGTGAAAAGGATGTTATCAGCGAAATCTGGCCGATCAGCAGCTGTTCGCAAAAACCACTCACAGAAAGCCCTTCTCGGTTGATAATCCGGAGCAGTAAGGGCTTGTACCCGTTGGATATGGTAGGGGTATAGGAGTTGCTCGTGAAGAGTTCTCCAAACAAGATTGCAGCCTACACCCACTTGGGTCGAAATTCTTCTAACACCAGTTTCGGGATTTTCATCAATAATATTCAAAATTCGATCTTCTATCTGTGGAGTACATGCTAATCTCTGCCGTCCAGTATCAGAAGACCGCTTCTCAAACGAACCAGTTTCTCTTAGTCGTTGAAACACCGTCTGAAACATCACATGCGAAGGCAGTTGGCGATCAGGAAACGTTTCAGCATAGAAGCGACGTGCTTGTAAAGAATTCCCATTAGCACGACCGTACATGAACACCATATCGCTCATTTCAGCATTAGAATACGCAACCATTGTAATTGCTACAAATTGCACAAAACGTCAAATTAAACTGTCATAAAACAATAGCTGATAAGCACCTGTTTACTCGGATGTGTTATATCCATGTACTACTAGGAACACTCGCTGTTATCTCGTAAACGGTTGATTTGTGAACATATGTTTATTATGACTTTTAACCTTATTTTCGATCGTGCTACATGCCCCTAAAATCTTTAAACGATCTTTCAAAACACCCTGTATATTGAAAAGGACTAGAAATAGGCCTATCAATACATCAACGCAATTTCATTTTCTACAGTTAAAGGTGTCGAAGTCGACAATCGATTTACGAACACTCGATATAAAATATTGTGGTTTCTTTTATTGCAGTACTTGGCACGCATTATTTTCTTATGCCGTAACAAAATGAGTTGTGAGGATTTTTATAAATTGGTAAAAACAAATACACAACTATTATCGCAAGTTAAATTGTCGAATAAATATAAAAAAAAATAATTGTTATGTATACGCCATAAACATTAAATCTTTATGTATTTATGCTATTTTTCTGCCGAGCCTCCTCTGTTCCTCTTTATCTATAGAATAACGACCCTTGTTAAAATATCTCGACGGAATCTCGAAATATGGTACCCCTAATCTAGCTGTAATAGATCGCGAGATAAAGATAATGGGCGAGTGGTCTGAAACACCCTATATATACTGTACATACACAGAAATAGTAGCAGTAAAAGAATTATCGTTCCCTTGTAAGAAAAAATTTGTTTAAACAACAAACTAATATGTTAATTCAATACACTTGTTGGGTTGCATAAGCACAATACAACTATTGGGGGTTATTCAATACGTGTTGCCCCAAAATGGTTGTTTGATAGTAAATTATGTCCAACAAAAGAACAAAGAGATGAGTTAATGGGTTATTTTAAATGAACATGATAAGATAAATATTGTCTAGATGTTAAAAACAAAACTTTTAACACAACATATATGTATGTTTGAATAAAAAACAAGGATTTCCTCAACGCAACTTTGTTTTGGGCTATCATAAAACGGTCATACAATAGTTTATTCAATTAATCCAACCCTTTTTCACGGTGAAAACTCTGGTAACCATCCAAGAAATTGAAATATATTTAAGGAATTCTTTTATTTGCATTAGGTTTCATAATTGGTAAATATTGATTTTCTGCCAGTATGTTTTTCGAGCAATGTTAAGTTAAGATATGCAAAGCTTTCATATTTCATTATTAAATAGTGAAAACTTTAGCTCGCGGATATTATTATGAAAGCAATCAGTAACGAAAATTGAGATTTTTTTTAATTTTTCTGAATTCTTGGAAACTGTAAATGGACAAAAATTATTAATTTTGTTAATTATTGTAATAATTATCTTTTTTGAACTAAGAACTAAGCCTTACCTTGTTGTTTGGTATTATAATAAGTTTGTAAAACCTAACGAAAAGTATTTTTATAACAAGATTCTTGTATTAATTCTGGATATTGCAACGTTCTTACCATTGCATTTCTGCATTTGTTGCACTTTAATTGATGGAACTACTTTTTATTATATTAAAGAAAACGATTTTTACTTTTTTTACTTAATTTTTTGTGCATCTAAATGTTTAGTTTAATTTTGAGAATCCCACTAACGTCTGTAAAGTGCCACGATTTGCTAGTTTTTACCTTGGATCAATGGTTTCCAAAGTGTGGGTAGTTTTAAATACATACGCGGTAGAATCCCAAAGGAGGTTGTGTTGATGAAGAATGTTTCCATTCATTACTAGCGTGTGGCTGTTTTATTTGTGGATGTTATAAATTTGTAGGAAGGGACCCGCTTCTAGCTTCTGCTCCAGATGAACTCAATTATTTAACATTGAGAATCTACTGCATTTAACAGTAGAACATCTCTATAAAAGAGGACCTTATTTATTCATTATGATAAATAATTTCTTGTTAAAAAGAAGTCAGACACAAATCCAATAAACCAGATAGTATTATTAATACTAAAGTTAAATAATACAGCTATAGTGTCGTTATACTCACGGTGCTAATATTGATAAATTGTCGCTTTCTTATATTATAGCTTGCCGAATCTAGTCCTTCGAAAGTGTGTGCATAAACAATGAAAACAATGTTTATGCTAAAGTCATTTTGTCGCACACAAAAGATTAACGTTGAAGTATCTTGAAAGTGAAGATAAATAAAAGGAATTATGTATAATATATGTATTTGCATGCTTCAATACTCAGATATACTCATCGCTGTAAATCCATAATGTATCATAAAATACAATCACACTCCATTCCGACTCTTGTTTTCCGGATGAGTTTAGTTCGGGCAAATACTAAAATCGAAATGTTTCTGTACATATAGCCTCAAGTTCCCGGAGGGTACATCCTTCCCTATTATGATCAGAATACGCCGATCCTCATGGCACAAGGTGCGGCCATGCGAAACGGAACCCCCATGCGTTTAGTTAGTCCTGCTCCAGTTCTTGTACAACCACAGGCGTCCAGACAAACACCCGCCGCAGCTTCATTATATTCAAGCACACCGCAAAGCTTGTACGGAGCTAACGTTAATACATCCGTGAACGGTACCACTTTAAGCGGTAAGTATTTTACGTATTATCTAAGCATACCTCGCCACTCATACATATAACTATCGTTTCATGTGCATTACAAATGTATGTTATAATTTGTATGTGGTGTGCGCTAAATTAACTGTTGAAAAATACTAATTTCATTTAATCATTTCACGATTAGTAAGACTTTTGTAAAACCATTGCCCGGGATGAATTCGCATTGTGGCGTTCATCACGATTATGTAATGCTCGAATTGTTCTGGAATAAGCCTTATTAGTATTCGTAACGTGCAATTTACTTACTGATGCATACTAAGCAGATATACAGTAAGCAAAATGCGTAATGTCCCTCCCATTGGACATGTATTACTGATGATGATACCTTCTGTCGCTGAAATGCAGGCTGTTTTCGGATACGCGAATAGAAAGAGGTCAAAGAAGATTATCATGTATTGTATATAAGTATGTCTGTACGTAAATATTCTGGGTAGAGTTACACGGGGTTGTCTGACTTATTACGCATATGAGGTGAGGATTACAGATATGTAAACTAAACAAAATGTGTATGTATATAATATAATAAATTTTGTATTTTCATCATTTTCCGCAAGAAATGTTTTCAGCATTTGTAACCTATACCCATGCTCAGTTATATTAAAAATAACGAGTAAAAAATAAAACTTTTAGCTTTAAGCATTCATTTAGTATACATATATAGAAAAAGTAACTATAAAAGCTAACTACAATAGCTTTATCATGAAAACGATTGTCTATAACCACTTAAAATTTATGACACGGAGATAACGACATTAATACTGTAAATCATGGGGATGTCTAATGCATATGAGCAAAACAGTCATGGACTTTAGGAATGACACAACTCACTGCAATTTAGACGGTAATTTCTAAAGTTTATGACTGTACATGTAAACACTGACTATTTATTTAACATAATTCATTCAAACAGTAGTATTCATGCTTATAAATATTTTTATGGCGGAATTATACATAGCATATATACTTTTCTATCGCCATATCCGAGAACGACCGAACCAAATTTTACCAACCTGTGAAAACAGTATGGAATCATCGGCTTGTGATATAAACATTACACATTTGACTTACTGTACATATAAATGCTGCATATCTGCTGTACCTATTGCTGATCAACTCATCGATAATAGTATGTTGAGTATATCAAATAGTGAAAATTTTGTAAAATCAACAAAATCCTCCAACTAATCCATGAAAGATCACGTTTTTATAGATGAATTCACTTAACTTGAGTTTCTATCGTAAATGGTTAAAAATGTATAATAAGTTATTACTACGTCTTATTCTTCGCTTGTACCTCGACATGGAGCACTATTCCATCGCACAATTCATTCATATTGTATACATATGTACATATTTGCAGTTTTAGATTTGCATGATAACCACAAAATCCATTTATTGTTGGCCATATAGTAAATATTCTACAAAAATTTTAGAATTGTGACTTACAAAAAAGCGATCATAATTGCTTAATTGATGCCTATTTATATGTACATAGGTACGATTTTATATTCTTGAAGTCTGAAATAATGCTTTACCAATAGTAATACTAAATACGAATTCTTTCAAGCAATTGCCCAGTGTTACGTGCAATGTTAACAGAATAGTTTCGTAATATAAATACCTCAACGTGAAAATTCATAGAAAAAAGCATAAGGACATTACAATAAACACAATTACATAAATACCATTCAAATGAGGGACACTTTCTATTTAACCGTGGTGGTAGTTTAGTATTAATCGATTCCAATTAGCCAAAGTTAATTAAACCTATAACGCATATAATTTTGGTACTTTTTTTTACTTGTGAGCTACATTAGCTATTCATAGGTTATAAGCAGTACATTTTTGCAAAAAAATACCCACGTTACATATGGATTACTATATTACAGTTCTGACCGAGGAACTATCTTCTTTTTGGACCCTAACTTTCGAATCTGCAACAGTCTGATTGTATAATTTGAGCTGACTGTTCCCAATAACCCGGCGTCCATGTAAATTTATGTACGCGTAAACTCCACGTTGTGGCTCTATAATTAATTTACTGTCACTTACAAAGCTGACTACCGGGATTTGTTGGAAACCCTAATATTCTATTAAATTCGCATATACCTCGCAAACCAAGAAGAAGACATTTAGGCGTTAGTTTAATTGGTTATTCAGTTAGTAAGCAGATATATTTCAATTTTATGTCATAGTTCTTAGGTGGTTTTATTGGGTTGAAGTTAGTTGCACTGGATTGTTGTCGATTATCAATAGCGGAAGATCCTATTAGAGATAACTCCAAAATAGCCTTGGGCAATAAATGTTTACAAGCGTATAATTGCATTACCCACGACTGCACAGATCCCTTGCGTAAATCAAAGTTGGGCCACTCAGTTTTTAAGAGTTGAATTTCCTTCTAAATTGAAAATAAATTCATGTGAACTTACTTCAGCAGTAGGATTTCAAAAACCTCAATACTTGTTAAGTAGATTAGAGTTTATAGTTCGATGATTAATTAATCTGACTCAAGTGCTGATTTTTGATATACAAAATAATTTATTAAGGAACTTTTAGAAACATGCCTCTTCATTATATTATTTACACAAAATATCAAACCCTCAAAATACATATTTATTTTGTATATATAAATTTTGTACGAAAATATTTTCAATAATATCCAAGGTTGCATACCGTACGTACATATAGTCGCCGTCACGATATTTTAAAATGACCTCAATTTGTACTAATCGGATTACAAGGGTTATAAAACGTTTACAGTATTTGTCTATTGGGGGATATTCCGAAAAATGTAAAAGGGACACCTTTACACACAGCACCTCTACTGTTTTAAATAATTAAAAACCAATCCATAGTTACTACACGAATAATCCGATTAGTGCGAATTGAGACCACTTTAAAATATCGTGACTGGGACTATACATTTTGTCACAAAGAATTTGTTGAAAGCTTAAGCCCAACAGCTATACATACATACATAATATGCCTTCATTAATACGGTGTTATTTTACTAACTTATGTGGTGTGGGTAGGTGTGGCCCAAGGTTCAGGTTTATTTCCGACACTTCACGCACCTCCTTCTGCTCCTTTTGGCAGCTCATCTCTTGGAAATATTGGGTCTTCTGCAACTACGACATCTTTACATGCAGGTATAGTATCGCATTCACCTCTTAATACTGTTTCCAATACTAATTTCAGCATTATTTGTATATCTGTATATAATATCCAACACTGTATATATAAGCACTCTTTACATAGGATGCCACAAAAATATTCTGGTAATGCATGGACTCAAACACACCATTTAAATTTAAGTAAATGTTGTTGTGGATATTCATGTATATATATGCATTTCAATATTCTTTTTGTATAAGAATGTAAATGTGTTAAGGATTCACGTGGTAAGAAATTGTCATTACAATAATAAAAACTAAATGCATAATATAAAATATCCTTAATTTTTTACAATTTATACATTTTGAAAGTATCATCATTACCTTTAAGTTCTAGTTCTAGTTCGACAGTATTGATGTAAAAACTCATTATGGTAATATTTTCATTTTTTGATTCCAGGTTTAGGTTTAACAACTTCTTCAACCGGAAGGCGTGACTCGTTTGATAGAAACACTTCGGCGTTTTCCCCATCTCTCGAATACCGACCAAAATGGCCAGCTTCATATGGCCTTGGCGGAAGTCCAAGTCCTCTAACAGCCAGCTTAACACCTCCACCATCTGCTCCGTTACAACTAGGAAGCTTGGTCAATTCCAGAGTTTTATCTGCTGCTCCTGGTGCAGAAGCAAAATACAGAAGCTCTGTGACGACCGGAGGACTTTCCACCAATACCATGTTCGGGTCGACAAATTCTCTGTTTAAAATCAATACGCTAACAACAGTCGCCAACAGTTTAGACAAAGGACCCCAAGGACGTTCCAGACTACTCGAAGACTTTAGAAATAATCGTTTCCCGAATTTACAACTGCGCGACCTTGCCAACCATATCGTCGAATTCTCCCAAGATCAGCACGGATCAAGATTCATACAACAGAAGTTGGAGCGTGCAAGTGCACCAGAGAAACAGATGGTGTTTAACGAAATCTTGTCGGATGCTTATAGACTCATGACAGACGTCTTTGGAAATTATGTCATCCAAAAATTTTTCGAGTTCGGAACACCCGAACAAAAGACCACCTTAGCTCAGAAAGTTAGAGGGCACGTTTTGCCTTTGGCTTTGCAAATGTATGGGTGTAGAGTCATTCAGAAAGCGTTGGAATCTATCCCACCTGAACAGCAGCAGGAGATAGTTAGAGAATTGGATGGACATGTTCTAAAATGCGTTAAGGATCAAAATGGCAACCATGTTGTTCAGAAATGCATAGAATGTGTCGATCCAAATGCTTTACAGGTAGGTTAAAATATAATTTGTTAAACGTTGTCTGACTTTTTATTATTATTATTATTATTATTGCTTTTAGTTTATAATTTCATCCTTCGCTGGTCAAGTTTACACGCTCTCTACGCACCCTTACGGTTGCCGTGTGATTCAACGTATTCTGGAGCATTGTACCCCTGAGCAAACCTCACCTATATTAGCGGAACTTCACGCTCACACGGACCAACTTATACAAGATCAGTTTGGGAATTACGTCATTCAGCATGTTTTAGGTAGGACTTACAAGCAAATTTATCAATTGCTTATTATTTATTGCTACGTATTTTGCAGAACACGGAAAACCTGACGATAAATCGAAGTTGATCAGCAGTGTAAGAGGCAAGGTGTTGGTACTCAGTCAACATAAATTCGCGAGCAATGTCGTTGAAAAATGTGTCACTCACGCTACTAGAGCTGAAAGAGCCCTCCTCATTGAAGAAGTGTGCGGATTTAATGACAAGTAAGTACATATAAAAAGCCTCAACAGTATAGTCCAATATGACAGTGTTAAACGCCTCACCTGCGACTTTGGAAAGTGGCAGATGGTTTTTTTTTTAGAATAGTCTTACTTTTTCAAGATGGCGTCATCTTGGAAAAAGGAATGTGAAGGCATTTTCTCTTTCTATATCAAAAAGTAGAGGGTTTAGAAAAAATTTGAAACGTACTCTTTGTAGAGGATGATAGAATATTCTGCCATTTTACTGAAAAAAATTTTTTTTACTGCTAAATGCAAAAACAAGTAAGAAAATTTCGAACGCACAAATTTTCTTATCTTTTTAATTGTGTGACATTTTGGTCATTCTCCAATCTCTGTCTTGTCTATATACTCTTTGAACACGAAGTCACTTAGGCAACTAATACTAAAAATAAAAAATTAATTGCTCTAACGAATAAAAACTATTACATTCCAATGAAAATTGTATTTTTCAATTTTATTTCTTAAATATTTTTCTCATCAAAGCCGACGACTTTGACGACTGTTCACACAATTCGCGGCATCCTCACGATTAATTTTCTTAGTGTGTGACTTGGGATTCCATTCTTGTAGCAGAATTATACTTTGGATCATTATCATGTATAAAGAAAATTGTCGCCAATTAGTTAGAGTCCAGAAGAAGTGGCAAGCTTTTAATATCTCGCAGTAGTGCTCTTTCCGTGTTATACCTGAGATTCGATGTAACGTTCCTGTTTCTGAGTACAATAAACAATCCCTTGTAGCTGAACCGCCACCCTATTTTATTGTTGGTACAACACATTCAGAAAGCGTTCTTTCATCGACGCTATCGGTTTTTAGACTCAGCACACTACAAAAACATTCTATCCTTTCTTAAAGTCTTCCGTAAAATATAATCTTTTACTGTACTAATAATCAATTGAATAATTCGTCTGGCAAAGCGATATTTGAAATATTTATTAACTTCGTTTTAATGAATCATCTTCAATTTAACTTCTTTATCGTTACAGCGCGCTCCATGTCATGATGAAAGATCAGTACGCGAATTACGTTGTGCAGAAGATGATTGATGTCAGCGAACCAACTCAACGCAAGGTACTTATGCATAAGATAAGGCCACATCTGGGTTCTTTGCGCAAGTACACTTACGGAAAACACATCATCGCTAAACTGGAAAAATACTTTATGAAGTCGCCTGGTTCAATGAGCTCTATCGGAGGAGAGCTGGGACCAATAGGACCTCCGACAAATGGAGTTCTTTAATTTTAATTTAAGCGTTTTCGTTCATTTATAATTATTTTCATAGTTCTAAATGTTATTTTTTGAAAAAAAGTACATTTTTAAGTTATGACTAATTGTGTGAAATAGGATTTTTGATTTCTTTTTATATAAAAAAAAAATATTCGTATAATTGTGACACACACGGTTCCAGTATTTCTTTATTTTTCATCTTTTTTTTTAATATCTTTTTCAATTTTCGTTTTGTATTTTATCGTATTTTTTAAAAGTAGTAGGTTATGTGTTTAGTTGCTAGAAACTTGTATCATCATACATATACTATGTTAACTGTATTATAATTGTATTTATGTAATATGTCACTATAATCATCCCTAGTTTTGGTTGGCTTTTGTTTTATCAATTCATTATTTGTTTAAGTTTAGATTTTAGAAACATGGAAAATTTCAACTAAATTTGATATTTAATTTTATCGACCTGAATGCGATTATTTCGTTTTCAGGTTAGTAGTTAAGTGGTGTATAAAACAAAAGGCAAACAAAATTTATCAGAAATATATATATATATGCATGTCGATTCATCATTATTGTAAAACAGTTAATTTAAATAATGTACAGTGGAAAGTTTTTACCGAGCGAATCTCTTTAATTAAAGAAAAAAGAAGAAATCAGTGAAACACATAATAAGGTGATTCCATCCTTTCTTTTTTTTCGAAAACTTCATTGTACATAGGGTATTTTATAGAAAAAGGCTACACCAACAACACGTTCATAATAATCTAATTCAAACAGAGCGTTTTTAATAATGTGATATAGTCCTCAGGAAATAGTTCTGAAAAAAAAATAAAAACAAACATCATTCAATATATCCATTCGAATCAAAATTTTTGTAGTTATCTACACCACCATGTTTTACCACACGAACACATTATTACATTAAATACCTGCTATCGTTTCTTTATCGGATATAGTTGGGGTAATCTTTAATAGAGGAACTCTAGTTTGAGAATGTTTTAAACCTGCAACCTAAAAATGTTTTAAATTTGAGATATTAATTTCGTGCGAGTCAAAATTTTTAAAAAATCATGGTTTATAGTAAAAACGCATCCTTGATAATCTTTCTAAAAAACTATATAAATCATTATATATGCTTTGCGAATGACTGCATTTATTACACATGTTTGCATTTACAAATATTTAATTGAAACCTATAATCAAAAGAGAAATTCTTTCTTTGAACCACTTTTTATTTTTATTGTATGATTTTGTTATGGTATCAAAATAAATATCACGTTATCAAAGCTCCTAGTACAATCATCTCGGCTAGTAATTTTTTCATTTTTGTAAAAACAATTGTATAAAGAAAATGTATATCTGCCAATGTGAGTACGAGAGATTTTCTTTTGAATTCGTATTGTCCAAATAAAAATTTTGGCTACCGTACTGTTCAAGTGACGAATTTGAATTCAAGTTTTTAGAATATGTTCAAAGAAAGAAATCTCACAGTTAGATTAGTCGATTGCTGGGCCCATTTGTTCAACCCTCTCAGATTAATATTTATTAATGTTCATTAATACACGTATAACCTTATTGAGGAATAAATTCAAGTAACATAACATTTTAGAATATTTAAACCTAACATATGTATATGCATATAGTTATTTAATTACTATTGAAAATAGATTGTAGTTTTTTTGAAGCACGGTCTTACGATATATAAATATTAATATATATATATAATTAATAAAAGAAATAACGGTTAGTAAAGCATAAATTGTAAAATGTAAATGTAATAATTGTACAGTTTTGCGTAAATTTTTATATGTTTATTGTCTCATTGTTTTTCTGTTTATTATAAATACTGTATTCGTTTTTTAAATGTATTTGACACGTTAACACATACTATTATACACAACCATATAAGAAGAAATAATAAACACATGCACTGCATTTATATGATAACTGTTATCGATGTGAATTTGATAGTGTTGTCCTATTTGCTTGCATCCTCGTACAATTAAAATTGAAAAAAGAAATGTTAAATTCAAGCAGGCATTTAACTAAATCTCTTACTGTAAACAAATATGGCAACGCTCTATTTATATTTCTCAATTACATGTCAGTTATCCTTTGGTATGTGTACATAGTGTCCCGTTTTTTGTATTATATGTAATATAGTTTCGTTAACATTTCCAAACAGCCACAACGGTTACATTGTACACTTATTAGGGATCACTGGTTGGCTCCAATATGCTCCCCACCAATTCTCCACACTATTTAGTGATATACGTGTATATATATATAAAATATATGTTAAATGGTTTTAAATTTTTAAGATTTATATTAGATGTTTAAATATTGTAAAATGTTGTATAATACCCAAGATTGTACTTAGACATTTTTTTTTATGGAATGCGTTATTTTTGTAATTATTTAAATATTTAAAAATCACCGTGTTGCTTTTCTTTTTCTAAATACGAACTGAGGGATTTTTGTAAGGAATTCTAAAATATATTGCTAAAACCGACACTACAGGATAAATCATTCATACATTAATACCAGTGCAACATAATATAAATTCTTTTTTAGCATCTTTTTGAATTTTTATGAATGAAAATCTAACAAAATTGAGTTTTTCGACAATTTCTTATTGGTAAAAGTACAATTAAATAATATGTCATATAATACACTGATAATCATTTTTTTAATAGTTAGGTATAGAGGTCAAAAAATATCTGAATGCTGATATCGTGAAACTATGCTGCCAACTTTTGAGCACAGAGTAGACTAACAATCAGTTTCACCTCCATTCTCTTGGGGTTCCTTTGAACTTTGACCCCATATTTGAAGAATAAATTCCAGAACATTAACGATGATACTTTGAAAAAAACTACTTACGATTATTTTCGCACATTGTTAAACAATTTACTGTAAAATTTTAATCATATTTTCAGCACTTTATGTATAAATTTATGTGTTTTTTTTTAATAAGGTAGAAATACTAAAAAAAAAATGCTTTATTATAACAAAAAGAAAACGATCTTTATCAGTGTAGTAAATTTTCTTTATATTTGTATTCAGAATTGAAGAAATTTGAAATGCTATAACTTTAGAAAATTTATGTTAGAGAATTAATTAATTATTAATAATTATCTGTTGTTAGTCGATTATGTGCTTACTAACCAGGTCACTATTTTATCATACCTATTTTTTTTTTATTAACAATACTTTTCAGGCATGCTATCAAAAAGCAACAGTATTGGTTACTAATATTAATTGTATTGTCATTAATCTTTCAATTTGCAAGTTATTAATGATTAATTACTGAATGTACTTTATAATAACAAAGTTGACATTACTTCGAAATTGGTTTTGATAATATTTGCTATATTTTTTTTTTAACATCTATCAGAAATATCCTGTATTACATGTACAGTAACTAAGTCATTTGAGACGTTCTGTATATAGAACAGGAGAATAAACCTCCATTTATTGTATATAGAATGTAATATATTTTAAATTATTTATTATGCAAATATACTGTGTCAACAGAATTAGGAATATAAATTGCACCGATTTCCCAGTTCAATAAGGAAATAAAACGGATTATTTGTAAAAGTCAAATAAGAAATCAAGTGCACCTCATCGTGTACGGTTAAATATTCCCATGTATAAATATATATAGCGACGATATATTTTAATATTGTATTTATTTGTATATTTAAAAAAAGAAGATGAATTTTAATTGCGATATGTATAAAGAGAAAAAAAGTATTTTTATAAACACGGTTCGTATTTAAAAAAATTAAAACAATCACCCTAATGCCTGCAATTAAGTGAAACAAAACGGAACACTTTAAAAATAAAAAAAAGGTGGTGGGGAGTTCTTAAAGATTATGGAACTGCCAAGTAAATTGGTTAGTGTGGCCTGAGACTGATGTAAAGATACTAAAAGCTGTAAAGTGTAAATTCATATTTGGTTAACTGTATATTACATGTGTAAAATACCCTGTAAAATTTAGCCGTTTGGAAATACATATATAAATGTAATTAAAATGTAAACTGTATATTCTAAATTGAGCGATCTGGCTAATAGAATAATTATTTTGGGGTAAATTGTAATCACCCTTGTAGGGTAGCTGGGCGGGGATCACTCATTTTGACACATACGCAAAACCTTTCATTTCTTTATTACTAGTTATAGTTGTTGTCAATTCATATATACATATGGATGTATTATTATGTGCTAAGAATCTTGTTAATTTTTGTACAAACTGCTTTTTTATTTTGATTTAATAAAACTGAATTTTCCTTGTCGATCATGTTTATTTTTATTATTCATATCAATATTTATTGCAAGATACGTACAAGCGAGGGTCAAATTTAACCATTCCAATATATGTATGGATGTGTTGGCAAATTTACGGATGCAAATGATCTACATTAAAGAGAAAAAGCAAAGATAAATATAAAATAATTTAGTTTCGACCTATGTATATATAAGTATTGACATATCTATACACTTTTATAAACTTTGTTTTGTGTATGAGAAAATATATATTATATATGATTAAATCGCTCTCTTAATATGGATCCACGGCTGTATTTTAGTTTAATTATGGATATGCGATAGTCTGTTTCGTTTTTAATGTAATTATTAATATGAATGCATGTTAGTTAGTTCCAACTGTAGCGTAAAGGTATATATTATATATATATTTCTCATGATTTATGTAAATTAATGTAATTTTCGATTTTATTATTTTTTACCACTGTAGCAAATAAATAATGATTGAAAATAAATTTTCTTTTTTATTTGGAAGAATATTGATAACAAAAGAAATCAAAAAACATTTCAATCTATAATAGTAATATTTTTTCGTTTCTTTTATAAGTACAAAAGATATTAAAAATTAATGTCAAATATTAGAAAGAAATTTTTGTAACTGGTAGTTACACGTTTCAAATTTTAATTAATAGTAAGAGTGCGAAAAGGCGTCCAATGAATATTGCTTTCATTTTTACAATATATAGCAAATTCGAATTGTTAGAACAATTAAAGCGCTACCCTCGAACTGAAACTGTAGTTTTAGGTCACCAACTGCCCTGAAGACATCTTGTAGAAAGTAATAAAGAAAGGACGAAACATCAGCCATGAGAAGTTCGATAAAACGGTTTCAACTTGAAAAATTAGGACATCATCGGTGCTTATAAGCTCATCCTACTAAGAAAAAAATAGGAAAATTTTTCCAATATCCCAAATAGAAATTCCCAATGTCACGTATGTACACTGAGGTGTGTGGAGGCATTAATAAGTTCATACTATGGACAGCAACAGTGGAAGTCTGGGTGCTAGTTTGTAATAAAGTTATGATTTGTATTATTGTCTCATTGATATCAATTTGTTTTAATTTCTAAGAACACTTCGTTACTCTGTTAAGGATTTAATTAATGTGTAAAAAACATCTTTTTCTAATTGGATGTTACAATAAAGCTAAAACAAACGGCGACGCAGTGTGGTAATGAGTTATTAACGCACTGGTGGGACTTTTACTGGAATGTATATGGGCGATTAATGTGCAAATTGGAAAAAAAATACTATAAAAAACTCGTGTCACAATGATTTGTAATGCTAGTACATTGAATCACTCGCACTACAAAAAACGTCATTGTGACACTTGTTTTAATATACTATTTTGTTTGCTCTTTGTATTATTGCTTAAACAATACAAGTTTTAACTCTGAACACTGCAGCTGAAGTTTATTATTCAAGTTTAGATGAATTCCTATTCGATCTATATATTATGGTTGCGACTAGTGGATTAGAATTCTTTTGACAGGGAATTGGATTTCTGTAGGCTATTTTAACCCCAAAGCTCTTAATAAATGCTCCACGATGAACTTTATAAATATAAAAAAGTAAGCTTGGAATGTCTAAAGCTTCAAAAGTTTACAAAATAAAATATGACTGAAAAAGAACTAAAAAGAATGAAATTGATAATGACTTCAATTTTATTTTGGAATGCGTAAACCAATAATTAAAGCGGCAAGACCGGGTTTTTAAGTAAATCGAACATATTTCGAAGTATTTATATATCCATTAGGATTAAAACCAGTGAAGATAAATATCGGTAAGGGAAGTTAGGTACAGAAGGATACAGTAAAAAAGGTTATTCTTTCTCTCAAAATGTTACTTAACTTCTTGGTACATACGCGCCTTATGTGAATAATTAAATCGTATAAATATAAATACCCAGTTCGTCTGACATGAAAATGAAGTACATATATAATGTAATTTTATTTAATATGCTATAAACTGTTTTAATTGTAGAATTGTGCTTTACCTCCTAACCTTTACCTGTGCCTATGTAAGAAGCTTAAAAAGGGATAGCTACTTGAAATTTCCATTAGTTATTCCCTCTAGTTCAGAAAAATCGCGTGCCTACACTTCAAAAATCAAATAATTCGGCTTTCGAGTATTTTGTGCTTTGTAAAATGAGTAATTTGATATTTATTGTATCTAGTAGGTTATAAACTATCAATAAATTGTCACTTTTTCATTTGTTGCAGCAACTTATGTATTCAATCGTTATTATGAAAACGAATCCGACACGAGGAAAAATTTTTAATATAGAAAATTTCCTCATATTAAAAATTACAGTTAAAGCAGAAAAGCATTTATTTAACGAAACAGAACTTTTTTTTTGTGATAATTATTTTTGCTAGATTCTTTTCTTACAGAGCGTCCATGCGTCCATTCTCTAAGGCATTCGAAAATATTACAACGCTTTCATTTCGGCAACGTGACACTGACAAATAAAAAGTCAAAATCAGTCGCTACATCGACTTAACACAGCAGCACAGCGAAAGAGAATGCATTGTGATTTTATGTCCTTTTTATATTTTATTGTTATTTATTTAGAGCACAAATCGGTTTTCCTATGGCTTTATAATTAATAACGCGCATTCAACAACAAAACAAATTAATTTGCAGGTCATTTCAACTTACTATACTAATGAGGGAAGCGCATTCTTAATGACTCTACCATATATATTATTCTAAGGGTCGGTATTTCAATCCCCTTATAAAGTTCCTAATAAAAGTTAGCTGAAATAACTGTAGATTTTTCCTATATAGGTATGTGTATTAGCTAATTTGTTATTAGATACCCTTGTTAGGAGATTAAAATACCGGCCATAAATGTATAAAGCGACATCGTTGTGCGATATTTGTAACTTAATTCCTAGAAATAAATTCAACGAAATAATAAAAAAAAAATTCCTTTTTTATTATTTTTGTTTTATTTTATTATTATCCTTCAGAAACAAATAAACGCTATTGTCGAAGCACTTTCTTTTGGTTCCTTTGTTTTTTCTTATATTTGGTTAATATCTCTTGTTAATTAATACTATCATAAGAGAGTAACTAATAATTACATATGCGCAAAGAAGTGTAGAAAATACCTTAAAGAACTCTTTTTGAACCAAATTCTGTATTTCAAAAAGAATATTCGATATATATAGAGAATAAACCACGCATTTTTAGTGATTAAACTATAATAATAAGTCATACGAAATTACAGCTTATGTAGTAAAGTAATAAAATATTATGGCGATAACAAAGGAAATAGAAAAAATAGACAGTGGAATTCTAATATCTAGCCATGGTGTAAAATGATTTGAATTTCAGAATATTAGGTGGTTATAGGTATTGCTTTAAATGCATAGCACGTCATGGAGGCGACTCCACCAAAATTTTGTGGAGTGTCTTTAACACAAATATATATTTTTTTATGGTAATGAGATGACATGCTGTGCGTTCTACGTACGTTCATTGTTAAAACAAAATGCACTATTCTACCACATGAAATAAATAAAAATAAGATCGTTAATGTTGAAATTATTAGACAAAATTTTATTTTGCAAGAGCGTTTGGTGATTACGATTTCAGACAACGTATTGGTGCTACTGCGTTACGGATACATTTTCCCAAAATTCACAGTGAATTATGAAGAGCAATAGAAGCGTAGGTATATGATTTATTTGAATCTTATAACATTTTAATTTAAAATGATGTAATTTAGACTTCAGAAACAAATACACCTTCCAGACAATTTAGTACCTATACTTAAAATACAAATAAAGTATTAATGCTGTCTGCCACTTCGCTATGTTCTATCTAAGGAAGTAAGAAGTAAATCTGTAGTCCTTATAAGAAATACATGCTATAAAGACACGTTAGAATCTAGTTTTATTTATTTTCTTAACCCATAGCTTGCACATGTATCACACACATCAATATTATTTTAAATTAATCTAAACAACACTTCTGGTGCCTATTTAGATTTTGTTTATTTGCCCGCCCCTCTCCCACACAGAGTTCAACCGATGACATAAGTGTAAGCATGGTGCGATTCATTTCCTTGTATTTAACTGCCATGTTTGTTTACATATGTTATCTTTGTCTATTATCATGAAAAGGTTAGGATTTTTAAATGCCCGTGATTGCTTTAAGCATTATGAATTCTGAAGTTATTTATCAAACAAGTAACACACTAGTTTCTGGTGTGATATATAGCGCCTTATTGATGCTGTAATAAAACTCTCAGCTGTTGCAGGAACATCCAGGTAAAAAAAATAAGGGATCATCTGTAAGGAAACTCCGGGCGCATGCGTAGAGCTTCGCGCCAAGTGCCCGGTACAGATGGCAGATGTTTTGTAACTCATTTTCGTGTACACGCTGCAACATTTGAGGTCTGACTTTAGATTTTTTTTGTGATTTTCCTAAACTGATCACAAAAATAATTAATACATCATGTGAAAGCGCGTTCTTTGTTCTGCCTATTCAGAATAATCGTGCAAAATTAGGGAAAGCACAATAGGTGTTAAAGCTTTGTTTTTGCATGCACCCAGCTGGCCCGTATCAAGTGGCTTGGCAACCATTTTCTGAGCATTCCGGAACATGTAGTATTTTCGGGCGTGTTAACGGTTTAATTTTCAAGTAAATACTAGAATAAAAAGTGTAAATCTCCGTGTACAAGTCTCTAAAGTGGTAAGCATTTTTTAGTATTTATTATGCCAATATTTCTGTCATGAAGTTATATTATGGCGGTTTATCGAAAAGGGTAGCATATACGTTACATTGCTCTTGTGGGGGTTGCATGCAAGTTTCGTTAATATAAACAAAGATGCTTTCTTGTTAGAAGTGTAAATAAACTTGTAGATTTATTTGTCTATCAAGATATGTAACTGTTTTAACTGGTTTTCAATGTTGACCCTCCCTTTAAATTTTAACCGCCTACAGGCTTGTGTTTGCTTCAGATTTGAACATCTAAAGCTGGCATTAGTAGAAGTAAATAATTTGACAACAAAAAAATTTGATCTATCAATATTCGCAAATAATGGATTGATAATAATATAGTAGAGGTTATATTTAAAATGCGTCGTGCCACGAGACGGCCAGTGCCGGCAAGCCCTAGGGGGTATAACCCGGTACCGTCAACACCCGAAATGGTAACAATTAAATCGGAACTTACACCTAGCCCACATTTATTAGATCATGGGTATGGGGCTACACCACAAAATCAAATAATATCTACAAATTTTATAAATCAAGCGCCTCCTGTTAAGAGAAAATTAAATATGGATTCACAGCATATAGTTGTACCCATAAAACAAGAATTCAAACAACCACCTCAACCTAAAAAACAAAAAAGAGCATCACCTACAAAGAAAAATACGAGATATGATACATCTCTCGGTTTACTAACTCAGAAGTTTCGAGCTTTACTCGAGCAATCACCGAATGGTGTAGTTGATTTAAACAAAGCTTCTACTGACATGAAAGTACCTAAACGAAGAATATATGATATTACAAACGTTTTAGAAGGTATTGGTATACTTGAGAAAAAATCCAAAAATAATATTCAGTGGAAAGGGGGTAGTAAAAGTAGTTGTTCAATAAAAGCAATAACAAGAGATCTAACGGCACTAGATGATCAAGAAAATGAGCTAGACGAGTTAATAAAAATGGTAACGACAGATTTACATAGTTTAAATAACAGCAAGCACGGATATATAACTTATCACGATCTGAGATCAATAGCGAGGTTTAAGAATAAAACTGTTATGGCTATTCGTGCTCCACCTAATGCAAACCTACATGTGCCAGCCGAGTCAAAGGATGGATATGAAATACATTTGAAAAGTGAATCGGATGAGATCGAGGTATTTCTATGTCCAGAAACTGTTTCACCACCTAAGGTTAAACCGGTACCACCCGTGGATTCATTACTGAAAGATTATCCAACCAGTCCTGGCCTGTTTACTTTTACAACTCCACCTGTGCCTCAGTTTGATAGTCCAACACCAGACCATAAGCCTATATCTTCACAGGTAACATTGACTTTATTTTCTAACTCGGGTTGAATTGACACATAATTAAATAATTTTAAAATAGCAATGTTAGAAAGAAAGGATATATTGTGAATAATATACTCTAAATTCTCATTATATTTACACATTTCAAGAATAGAATAATTTAAGAATCAGTACTCTTTTTTATTCTCGAAAGCAGTTTATATTGGTGGTAAAAATTGATTATGCTATCTGATGTAATTTTATTTTATTTTTAATAGGTTTTCAAGGAAGCAAGATCGAATTTGAATTATTTATGCATTTAAAATATCTATTATATAATGTAAAAAATTAAATGGTGATGTTAGGTGTGTTAAATATTCTGTTCTTCCTTACAGACTTGTAGGAAAATATCATTCACAAAAGACTCCAAAGATTTTAAAGATCCAGTATTTGAAAGTGTAGGCGCTCCAAAGTCAGTTCGCCAGTGCATCACATTTAGCAACAGTGTAGCCTCATGTAGCAGTTCTAGTGAAGCATTGATGAATCCCATTACATTGTCGCCTATAAATATGTTCCAATCGTCAGGTTCGGACCGATTATCGAATTTAGTAATTACTGATGACACCTGGGACAAGTTCGAATTCAAAGTGGAAGACAGTGATCAACCAGGTACGTGAAAATGATCTGTTTATACTCCATCATTGCTTTTGCTTTAGCACTGAAATGTACTCACAAATTTATTGTTAACCGATTTACTTTAAATTAATATTGCTTTTGATAATATAACTTTATCTAATATGGTATGGTAGCTGATCTTTCCAGCGAAGTTACCTTGGTATTCATGGATGATTCTTGTAATACAGCATTCCCATATACTGCGTTGGTCATTTTAAATGTAAAGTAACGAATTTCATGGGCAATGTGGCGTGCGCATCACTAACGGTCAAGCTTCCCTAAAACAACTTGCAGGGAACATAGTGGGACCCTGACTGTGATATGTGTATTGTTGTCTCACATCACAGGCAGAGTTCTAACTATGACCTTGCAGCTTACATCTGTAATGTGGCTGTCACAGTTGGAAGCTTACTCCTTCATCATAAACCATTTATAGCATTTTTGTACTACTAATATGTTATATGTTTCTGCTTATACCATCTACTAAATTGTCCATTGACTGATTATTGTTGTATCTCGTAAGTGAACTGTTAAATGTATCAGGCATTGGGATTTCTAAATGTAAAATCAGTTAAACCTGTAAGCATGAATGAATATTTGTTTATTGGAGTTAGGTGTTGACGCACATTGCACGCGATGATTATGAAATTATATATAAATATTATTTATAGTTGCATATTTTATTCAAATTATTTTCTTTTTACACTTGTAACGTGCACATAATTATTAAAACAGTAATGTTTGTTTTTGATGTTGCAATAAATGCTACGTTTATTGTTTTTGTAATATTTTCTGATTTGTGTAATGTCACAATGATCTTACGAATATCAGTTATACTTTAATTATTATGTAACTAAGTTGTAAGACTTTGGCA
Organism: Cetonia aurata; assembly: GCA_949128085.1. Lineage (NCBI taxonomy): Eukaryota > Metazoa > Arthropoda > Insecta > Coleoptera > Scarabaeidae > Cetonia > Cetonia aurata. Next base: position 49,913,505 of record OX421884.1, on the reverse strand, counting down.
ATTATTCACGATTCCGGATGCCGTATATGTGATAGCGATAAACTTATTTGAATTTATTATAATTGAAACAGTGCAGTACAGGCGCCAGTGAGGTTTTATTAAATTATATAGGAAGCAGGCATACAAAGTCGTTTTTTTATTTGCATGCGTTTCTTTGTTTCGACCAACGCAAAAGTCCAAGACATTAAATGGAATTTAATGACACTCTTTGCTACATTTAGATATTATCTTTAGGAATGAAATACGAAAAAAAGCAATTAAATTAAAACTTAGAACAGTGGTGTCTATTTATTCCAAATCAAGGAATATTTGGAGAATTTAAAATGTGATAGGTATTTACAATTTCTGAAATTTTGAATGTTTGAATGGTGGAAAAGAAAACGTAAAATAAATTAATTTAAGTTTTTCCTTATTCTTCCAATCTCTACTTAGTAAATGAAGAATTTTTTCCGTTTAATATCTCGGACTTTTAAAAAAGCTTAATTTTAGTAATGTAAATCATGATTGTTCTATCAAACCATAGCACTACTGTCATACCCAATAGCAATATCGCATTAATATGTGTGTTTTTACTTTTATAAATGTTTTTCCTACACTTATAAATTCAGATATAATTAGATATTTAGTTAATATAAATTTAATTCTAATTAAAATTTAATGTTTGTAAAATGTCTCGGAAACTCTTAATCAATTCCTGATAACTGAACTATTTGTAAATTGATTACAAAATTTGTGCATGCTTGTTGACAACAAAATACAAAAAGTTAATGTGCTTATAAGGTGGCTGCTCTTCGGTTCTCGGGTTCTCTGCCGTGTAGAAAGTTTAAATTACTTGACGTTTCGATCATCTTGTCGTGATCTTCTTCAGAAGTGAATCCTTTCTAGTATACTCGGAGGTGTAGCATATACTATATCTTTAATTAATCCCCACAAAAAAAATTGTGTTCCACCTCTGCCTAGCCACTTTTTTGGAATTAGAACATTCAGCTGCTCCCGAACGTTAGTATGGAAATGTGTTGGGGCACCGTCTAATTGTAGCCACACACTTTCTCTTACAGCTAAAGGAATATTTTCCAAAAGCTCTTGAAGATGGTAGCGCAGAAATCTTCGAAATTTTTGTCTATCAAGGTTACCATTAAAGAAATAAGGTCCTATTATATTTAACTCCATGATTCCTCCCCATACGTTGGTGGTTAGAATCCGGAAGAAATGTAGATTTTCATCAGTGTAAAAATGAAAGTTGTGTCTGTTTACAAAACCATGAAAAGAACATTCACCCGAAAATAAAATAGAATTAAACAAAATTTCATATCTGCATTTATCCAAAACCCATACACAAAAGTCAAGACGACACTGGAAGTCTTTCTTACTAATCTATTGATGCATTTGAATATGGTACAGGTGAAACTTTTATTTTTTAATAATCCTAGCCACAAATTGCTTACTTATTCCTGTTTCCCGACTAATTTTGCGATGACTGGTGTGAGGATTTTCTATAATAAATCCGACTACAAGAAACTCGTTTTCTTCATTTCCTACAATGGACTTCCGTCGTCGGTTGCCTTTCTCATATTTTACGCTTCCAGTTTGCCCAAACATTTGAAGTACGCTTTCAAAGGCAGTTTTTCTTGGATGTGATCTATCTGGATAGTTTTGGGTGTACACCCTTGATGCAAGGAAATAGTTTTCTCCGTATTCAGGAATTGTTAAAATCATGTTGATTTTTTCTCTCTTGAATAGAATAAATTTTAATTTTTTATAACAATTTAACCATCAATTTCACAGTTCAACCAAAGTAGGTTTTGAATGCTGTCAAATATGATAAATTGTTTATACATGCTTAGTAACTATTTCTAAGCCAACTGAATTTAAATAAATTGTATTAAATGCAGTCCTCGAAAAAATGAAATGCTAACCAGAAGAAAACTATTCATGTTAGGTATAGGGAACCCTAATATATTTTGAAAGGGAATTAAATTCTACGTCGGATAGTATCATCAGATATAGGCTGTTCTACTTAAGATAAGAAAGTTAATTTACTGCGAAAGTCATCAAACTTAAACAAGCGTTTTTGAACACTCTGTATAACTGTGTGACTAAAATTCCACTTCATTTCATTGCTTAACCTCTTAGCTAATGCAGGTAGCTGTGTTTAATTTTGGATTACACAGTAAAAATCAAAGTTACATTTTGTACTGCAATTTCATAAATTTTAAAATATCTCGAAAACCGATGGTTTTAGGAATATGGAGTATGACATAAACTTGCCCTAACTGGGCGTTAGATTCCAAATATGTTATATGCTTTTCCATATAGAGCTCGCGCCGTATGAGTTGGGCCACCCTGTATATATTTTAGCATCATTAAGGCATATTTTCCGACAATACAAATCTTTCAATCCTGAAATCAATGGTTTTTACATTTTCAAAATTGCAAATGAATATGTAAGTGGTTGATGCCAATTAAATGATTTCACTGATGCATAACTTATGAGGTTCATTTATTTTGCAGAAATGCAGATGCTGTCAGTCTGGATATAAATTTAAGTAATTATTGGCATTCTTGAATGTTGGTGATTTAATATGTAACATTAAAGCAACAAGTACATCATGTGCAAGAAAACTGAATAAGAACACTAAACAAAATAAAGATTAGTGAATTTTCGAAGAAACTAGCAAATAGATTCATGCTGTTTATATAAATTAAGGCTACCTTGGTGCAATGTTTTAATTATTTAATTTTATTTACATGGATATAAAGTTGAAAAATCAAATTATATAACATTTGTTTTACAAATAAACCTCACAAATTACCATCAGCGAAATCAGCAAATTAGTCTTTCTGATAGAGTCAACGTTATATATTATTAGCTTTTATAGTTCTCTAAATGTGTAAAACCGGCATTAGTTTAAGGACCAAGTTTGAATTCTACGTAAATAGTTATTTACGTATCAAAGCTGTGATGTTTTATTGAATGAGTTTGGAGATTGCAAGACGAGGCGAGCAATTAAACGAGTTTGATAAATACACTTTCCAGCCGTGGTGGGTACAATATCTGTTCGACTACCACATGATTATCACTGACTAAAATGAATTTACTTGTACTTATAGTGTTCAGAATACAGATCACTCATATTTGAATGACAGATTGTTTGACAGCTATTTTGACAGCCGAACTCAGAAAAACTTCAGAATCTTCTAATAAGCGTACGGTAAAGTAACGGATGTGGCGCGTTGATAGTTCAATTCGGTAGTGCCACTTTCTATCGTCGAAGGAGTGTAGTAAGGTTGTACTCTTGCATGTGGTAGTCGAAAAAATGTATTTTCTCAACATTAAAATATTATTTTGGTATGTTTTATGCAAACTGGGCTTTATTGCATAATTTAATTCATTCATTTTGAGTTTTTTCTCAATAATATTTTTCATGGGAAAGTAGGTGCTGACGTCATGCACTTTTTCTTTATTTCATTATTTAAGGGATCCACCTGCTGAGCGTATTAATTGAAAGAACCGCTATAAGTAGAAATAATTTATAAGAATATTTTTGTTTCGGTAGTAATTTTAAATTAAATCCTTTATATGGGTATGTAAACCCACAGATTTAATTATGTATTTGTGATATATACATTTAACGTCTTTACTGTTGTAAGTTTGGAATGTTCTTACGGAAATACATGTAGTGATCGGAAATCGGAATCCTATGCAATCTGGACGTGTTAATTACAATATTAATAGTACCACTTCTTCATTACAATTACTTGAATATTAATTATATTATCAGAATAAATATTTAAGCCATATAAATAATTTATGTTTGAAACGAAATAGGCATACGAGATATCAGATCGTTCTGCACTACAACGATTTCATTAATTCGGGGCAATTGTTTCGGAAATTCGTGAATTTCCATTTTCAACCGTAGACCGAACGAACTAAGAACCGATAAAATATCTAAACAAGGTTAATTATCCCTATCCTAAATTTATAATTACAAGTGCTTTTATCGCCTGTGTTGACCTGGTAGAATTCTGGGAATTCCGAACTCGTGCAAAATGTAACTGAAAGAAATGTGTTTTTACCCTAATTAATTCATCAGCAACGAATGGTGGAACGGGGCCGATTCACGATTTAATAAATTATTATTTTTATATTCTTTTTTAATATAAATGCTTTCAAAAGCGGATAATTTCCTCGGGGATGTCACAGTTGTTAGTAGTTGGAGGTTTTCAGTGTTGATCATTAATGTGCTGTGCCACGCTGGACGCCTCAATTCTACCATGCCGATAATGTGCAATGTGTTCCTTAAGGAACGTGTGTTCATTCGGATCTTCGGTTGAAAATGGAAATCCACGAATTTCCTAAAACAGTTGTCCCGAATTAATTAAATCGTTGTAGTGCGGAGTGATCGGATATCTTGTGTGTCTATTACTACACTACAGTCATATCTCAGTAAACGAAATAGGAATAAAAATATAGCAAAAAGCATAGGAATCCGTTTTATTCAAGTATTAGTATGAATTAAACGAATATATAGGGTGATTCTGAATGCATGCCACAAACTTTATTCGCTGATTTCTAGAGTTTTTATGATCATAAAAGTTCATATTCATGTTTGTCCTAAACGGCTTAGTTTTAAAGTTACAGGATGCTTAATAGTAAATTAAAAGTTCACACAATTTACAACTATTATACAACAAAATTATCTTCTAGAAATTATTGGAAATGACCGCCTTCAACTGCAATGCAAGCTTCTGTCCTCCATTGCATTGTTTGGGGGGTTTCGAATTGTCTCAAATGCTGCACCAATACGATTTCTCAGTTCATCAATATTTTTAATGATAGTCGTATAAACTAGGTGACCCTAGAGAAGAAAATCCAGAGAATTTAAATCTGAAGACGATGAGACAACGGTTGCAGCCCTGCTCGCCTTCTTCGCCGATTTGGATATGCCTCGTCTAAGAATTCACGAGCAACTAAACTGAGATGTGCTGAAGCACCATCGTGCATAAAATACATTTGTAATCTTAATTGCAACGGGACTTCTTCCAACAGTAGTGGTGCGATTTTCTGTTGTATTCACTGACAAAAAGCCAATCTTTGCGGGAAATCTGCTAGCTTCGTAAAAATAAATCGCTTACTGTCGCATACCGTGTTGTCATCGCCACAACTTAATTCAAATGCTGTGAAACATCTTTTGAAATATTTCGAAATTGTGTACAATTTACGGTCTGCGAAAGGTGCCTGAATCACTCACAATTCGTCGGATAATCGAAAAGTTTAGGCCAAGTGGTTCGGTTGCTGATGTAAAGGCACGAAGACGACGTCGTACCGGCTGTTCTGCTGAAAATATTGCCGCAGTAAGTGAGTGCGTTACCCAAAATTCCCGAGCCTCAATTCGCCATCGATCACAGCAACTGAACATTTCAAGAAGCCCTTACAAGGTTCAACTAACGCCATAACTACTGCCAAATGATCATTTACAACGTTGGAAATTCGCCAATTGGGTGTTGGAAAACCTGAATGGGGATGAGAATTTCGAACGAAATGTCATCTTTAGTGATGAGGCACATTTTCATCTGGACGGCTTTGTCAACAGGCATTACTGCCGGATATGGGGCGACTAGAATCCTCGCATAACACTTCAACAGACGATGCATACACTACGAACAACTGTATGGTGCGGCTTTTGGGCGGGCGGAGTAATTGGGCCTTACTTCTTTGAAAATGCTGAAGGTAATGCAGTGACGGTGAATTTGTTTGATCCGAATTGGAAGGAATGAACTTCCAAAACAAGTAGTTCCAGGAAGATGGCGCAGTATGACTTGTCATACTGCGCGCGAAACGCGTTCATTGTTGCAGGCAAAATTTCCGGGGCATATCATTTCACGTCATGGAGACCAGAATTGGCCACCAAGATCATGCGACATTACGCCATGTGACTTCTTTTTCTGGGGTTACGTGAAATCACGTGTTTAGGCGAACAATCCGAGAATGGTCCTTGAGTTAAAAAACCAAATTGAGTGCATTATTATGGAAATCAATCCGGAAATGCGCGAAAATATCATTAACAATTTTTTAAAGAGAGTATGAGTTTGTCAATAAAGTTTAGGTGAACATTTGTTCGACATTCTTTTTCAATACGCAACCGCATTGCATGCTGATGAGCTGCAAATAAAAATATTTTAAATTTTTAAAGTAACTTGCGTGTTTTATTCTCAAATTAAATTGTGCATTCTTATTGGGACACTACTGTAAAACAAATTACCATTAAACATCCTGTAATTTTAAAACGTTTAGGACATACATTCATTTGAACGTTTATAGTTATAATAACCCTAGGAAGCCCATAAAAGTTGTCTCATACATAGATAGAATCACCCTGTATATCTTGCCACTTTGTTTCATAAAAGCTTTTGAAATTCATATTTGAATGTGATGTAGTTTGGGTGCGTTTATCTAATGTACATTTATTAAAATACATATTGGGTATGTCAGAATGCAATCTGCACCACAAATATGCCTAAAATTTAACAAATAATATTTAAGAGTTTTTGTTACTAATTAAAATGTGTAATTACAATTTAGCTGTAATTCTTGCTTGTCGTGTGTCATCGTCGTATATATGTATATTGTTTGTCTTCCCTGTTGTTCGTTACATATTTGCAATGTACATAGAAAATTAAATGTTGCTTTGAATGCTTAACCCTACGATGAGCTGAATCTTGTGAGTGCTCCGCAAGTCGCAGCACCATGGGATTCAGCTCACCGTGCGGTTTTAACCTCTGCAACCGCCAGCTTGTTCGTACATTCTTAATTTAGACTTTTGTTTTTAACACTGGGGATATGTTGTTGTTTTGTATGCCTGTGCAACCCTTAACTAATGCTGGAAATAATGTATGATTAATCATTCGAGGTAATTCTCAATCTAAGTCTCCTGCAAACAAGTAATTAATTGATATGTTAATTTTTGGAAGATTTAGTCCTTAAATATCTTTTTATATTTTACATTGACAATGATTTCTTTAAGTTATCTATGGGTCATTCCATGTCAAATCAATCAGTCACTCGATTTGCCCATTTTGAATTTTTAAGATTTTTCTTATTGGGTTTTGGTGCAATCAATTTTTAAATACAGTAGAGGCATACAGTATCTTTCTAACTTATATTAGGCCTACAGAGATGTTTGACACTTTATTTTAAAGGGTATTTCATAAGATTTACTTATGCTGCTTAAACATGCTTGGTGAAATTTTTTTCTTTTAATTTTCAAAAAAAAAAACCATACATTTTGCAGTGTTTATAAGCTTTAAATCCTCAAATTTTTAGAGTGGGATCTTAATATGATCAGTAGTTAACATAAAAAGAAAGTATGGTGTTGTTTTTAAATACCTGGTAAGGCTATTTTTAACTTTTGTTATATAAACAAAAAGAAAAAAAGGCATAAGATATAGAGTAACTAATTTACATTGGGGTGTATTACAGATAATTATTTACTAATCTTGCATACAAATTAAGAGGAGCATATATCAGTGTGAGTAAACTAGTTCTACTAATGACAGTTGCTCCGGAATTCTGCAGAAAGCGTGTAGAGACTTTTGTAGTTCATCTCCAATGTCTAGTCTACCTCAACTTTTGCTTAAATTTAATCTAAGATCGCCGATAGTAAACAATTAGTTATACTTTTATACTACTATTTTACTCTTTACGACAACATGGCTGAACCAAGAACGTCAACACTTTTTTTGATATATCGTTGTAAGCCATTTATGTCATGTTTATCACAAGATAAAAATAGAGATATGAATGAAAATCTTTTGAGACAAAATGCTAATTTATACATATGTAGGTGAGAAGTTTTGTGATGGGTGTCGTAAAGCTTCCAGAGATTTTAACTTAGCAATAGAGTTGGTATTCACACAGCTCGGAATCACAAGATCTTTTTTTAATTTTTCATTTAAATATTTTTTTTAAATTAATTTTTTTTTCAAATATAGTTAAATATGTGAAACCTTGAATAATTTAAAATTTAGTTAATGCATGCCAAAAAAAGACTATCTTTCAAAAATTTAAAAATTAATTACACCAAAACCCAGTAAGATAGAAAGATTCTAAAAATATGTTTCCATTCTTATCATTAAGGGAAATGATCTCAGAAAGTTTCAATGTGATCTGAAACGGTCAGGTTGAATTTTGACATTTTTTGGTTGATTTGGTATGGAATTACCCCTTTTTTTTTAAATCCTGGTAGATACTTTTGGCGGTTTGCGTATTTTACTATATATGTATACTATTACCAAATATATTGTAATTTCAACTCACTGTGTTTATTTTGGATTTTTCCGAAATGTGACTTTTCCCAGGAGTATGACGATATGTTGGTTCTACATTGTTGCATAATCAACTAATTTAAAAGTAAATATTTTGAATATTGTTTATTAACCTGGCCTAATTTTCAGTACGCCTTTAGTTCTTATTTTATTAATTACTGTATTTTTTTTTACATTTCATACAATCCTTAAAATGTTAATATCAAAATCAATATTTATAAACTTGTTTTCGAGAGGCATTTACTTTAACCTATTCACAGGTATAAACCACATTATGTGTATGTTGAGGTCTTCTGAAAAAAAAAGGTTTTTGTGTTTGTCTTTTTTATATGTTGTGTGTGCCTTAGTCAATAGTAACCATTTCTTATTAAATTTACAGATATGCTGGACCCTATGCTTTGCGAATCATTAATACCTTTGGAGCCGTTTCCTAGTTCTGAATACGCATACGGGTTGGACGCTGGAGAAGGATTGGCAGACCTATACCCATTTTGATCTGCCCAAATTTTGCTCATGTACAAATTTTATTCGACTCTTTGTTTTTCATATAGTTTCGTGTGAGAATTGTTCATTTGTAATCTCGTATCTCGTCTTAATAATGAACATCGTTGGATTTATATAATTTTAAGTCAATATTTTTGTTTTCTTATTGTTTTGTTAATTCTTCTACCTAGAGGAACATCTAAATGCATATGAGGGAAAGTGATGTTTTTACAGATAACCTAGTTAATGTAGCTTGGAAAGAGATGATGGTACTGTTAAAATGGAAACGATGAGACTTTGACTATTTACAATTTGACCAAAGTGCCTATTGTTTGGTCGGTTAATTTTGTTTTTATTCAACAATTTTTGTAAGAATTTAGAAATTGGAAGTTATTTCAGAAATTTCTTTTGAAATTAAATTTGTTTTTTTTTTTGTTGTATAATTGATAATGTACATCAAATAATAAGGAAGTGTTTTGTTTAATATGAATGTTGCGACAAGAAATTGAATCTTCAAATTAGGAGGATACAGTGTTGCAGTTTTTACTACACTTAACTTAGTAAAGCCTATGTCTAAATTCCTTTTATTTAGTTCATAATTTTTCAAGATTTTTATTTGCAGGTTATTAAAAATTGTATTTTGATAAAAATAAAACTACAAACTATTGTGACATCCTGATAGTACAGGGCTTGTACAACATTTTTAACATATCACAATTCCTAATAGAATTCAAAAGAAAATAATTTAATTTATTGTCGCAACTCAACAATAAAAATATACATATGTGTATGTATGAGCGTATATATAAATGTCAATTTTTATATTTTGATATACCGAAAGTGGATGATGTATTTATAAAAAATGGAATCATATGGTGCCATTGAAAAATGTATATAAAATATTTATCTTTTTGCTTACAAAAAGGGCATTTTTGTCTGTTTTTTTCTTTTTAATTTTTACAATTAGATTTTAAAGACTTATTGTCATTTATATAAAATGTTGCATGTTTTTCATTATATAAATATATATATATTATATATATCAATGTATACTATTTTAACACCCACTTGTAAATTATTTTGTATTTGTGAAAAGTCGTTTCGGATATAAATGCCTTTTTGTATAATTTGCAATACGGCCGTACTAGTCTTTTTTTGATGTTTGCATAATGTGTAATACCCCGCTGTCACTTCAAATCATTTTTATAGTAAGCTATTCTCAGGCTTACATTTATTGTTACTTAGTAGTTCTTAGGTTTGTGTTACTTCGTTTTAATTTCTCAGACACTTCTAACTAATCAAAATTGTTATATTGAAACACTGAGGACCAATGTTACATATAATTTAATACACCTTTCAAACAAATTTGTTAACTATATATTGAATAGGTTCGATTAAAATTTATATGATATGTAATGCTGTATCAGCAGATTTATGCTAACATTCTTTTTAGTGTACCATAAGCGTTCTCTTCGGATTTCTTACTTTGATTTAATTTGTATTATAAATGTTTTTGTTTTTTAAAAGTTCGAATTTAATGGTGTAGCGCGTTGGCAAATTATCGACAGCTCAATTAATACTATAACACTTGCATGCACTAAAGTATGCGTTCTTTTTGTTATTCCTATATCTTGTCTTCGAGATAGCGTAATATAGTATCATAGCGTTAATTTTTCTTTTATTGTTATTAATTTTGAATAACTTTCTTGTTACTACTTTGGTAAAGTTTTACAAAGCAAATTCTATTGTGGAAATATGTTACCTGAGCAGAAACTTTAACAAAGATATGTTCACTTTTATTACTGTTGTAACTTCGACATTTTTATTAATAGTCTTTTTTTTGTTTTCAGTATTACACTTTGCAGCATAAAATTATTGCTTTTAACAATACAAGAATTACATGGCAGTGTGTATTGTATTGTATTGTACCTCAGTACCTCTTTTCGAATACAAATGTGGGTGTCACTTTATTTAAGTACAAGATATTTTTTAACTTAATTGTTAATATATTTTTTTTGTAAATAAATTATTTTTAATTTGAAATTTCGTAAATGTCCCAGCCAATAGAGGCCTTAAAACTGTTTAAAAAATCTATTTAATTCTTTGTAGACATCACGAATCTACAATGTATATATTAAACAAACAATATAACAATAAAACGGAAATAACTAGATGCACACGGTTTTGTTTTATTTATTGCTAATACTAGCATAGTAATAATTGGTTAGTGAAATAATGTTGGCAGTCTTAACAATCTTTGAACAGAAGCAATTAAGGCAAATGTTATCACTAGCAGAGAGAGTCGTTTAGGCGGTTGGGCGTTTTTGCCCAATTTTTTGGATTTATGCATACCCACTTCATAGGCTGTTCGTTCGTGAAGGCGTGCACTATCCAGTACGATGTAAAATAATAATTTTATTGCTACGCCGATGTATATCAGTTGCACGTGTTCTTCGGTCGAGTAAGTCTGTTTATCTGATTTTTATCGCCCCAGTCGGCCAAACCCAATTCTGATCGAAACTTCGCTGTGAGATATCGGTTATTTCTACGGGCTACAGCGGTAGGCATACGAAATATATACAAAGAGTAATCGACATTTTTTACATCGTAGAACTAGGAATTGTATGTGCTGATACATGCCTTTTATAAATGCTCCTCGTATACCGGCCATCACCTTGGGCCTAAAACACACTCCAGCTTAGTTATCACTTTTCCTGCTAAGGCGACCAAAATAAAAAAGGATTATTTGCCTACACTTTGGAAGTATAATTAACGAAATATTATCTGGTGAATTCCTTATAATAATCTTGTACAGTTCCTGGCCAAAATATTAGGGCCACCGGATCACCTTAAAAATTTTGATAGTTTATATCTCGAACCTAATATAATTCCGGGAAACCTGGTTAAAGTTCATACGAATATTTGGTACTTAGTTAATGTATTCTACGTATTGTTGGATAATAAAAGTGCAGGGTGTTTCTTAATTACTTTATACCTGTCGTATACTCCGTCGCCCGGCAATCGTTGTATTAGTAAGTGGCCCTAATATTGTGGGACTGTAATCGATGATTATTGAAAATGTATCAGAAATGATGCATTTTAAAAAAAATACTTAAAACGAGTTGAAGAACTTCAATGGACTTGACGGGGGAAAAGTGCATTATGTCCATTTACGTGAACATGAGAAAATTGATAAATTCAAAGGATATTGTGCAATTTAATTAGATTATTTCTTTTAATGTTACAAGGAAAACTCTGCGGCTTCCGTACGATTTTGAATGATTTTCTATTCAGGAGTGTTTTATTAATGCAATTAAGGTATTTTCTAATTGGAAGGAATTATAAATTTAACAGCCAGTAGTTTACTTTCAATAAGACAGCTTGTTGAATTTTTGGCTTTATTTTGAAAAAATATGTAATCTTCACATTGTCAATTAAATTATAAATTGTTTGGACTTTTCAACTAATTAAATAGTCTTCTTCAGCATTTCGGTACTACATTTAATGTAAAAATCATTTTGGTACCGAAATGCTGAAGAAGACTATTTAATTGAAACATACAAACAATTGACAATGTAAAGATCACATAATTTTTCAAAATAAAGCCAAAAATCGCGCAAACTGTGTCTTATTGAAAGGTATTTTATAATGATGAGCAATGATAGACCAGTGAAGCAGACATGGGAGGCAATAAGACCCACAAAAATAAATAGGCATGCAATAGCAATATGGAAGGTGTGAGAATGAACAGATGGGCCGAAAACAAGTTAGCAAAGGATAAAAGAAAATGGAGGAAGTTTATCTGTGGGGAAGGAATATGAGTACAACATGCCCTACACCTAACCTGGGTGGACAGGTATACGGATTATATGTATGATGATAATATAATTATGTGACAATAATGTAATTATCTATCGGGTTGATGGTCCAGTGGCTTATATGCTTGTCTATCAGTCACTGAGTTAGGTACGGGTTCAAATCTCACTTTAGTCAATTGGTTTTTTTTTTGCCGGAGTCCTAATGATGACTCGGTGGGAGATTTAGTTCTGTGGATGTGCCTGCTTAGGCTTTATCTACTCAATTTAACACGTTGACTACCAGTGACTAGTTAACTAGTCTCCTTGTATGTAATCTTTGTAGTATGTGTCGGTAACTAACGTGTTAAAAGAAATAGCCCGAAAATTTGATGGCCTCGTACTGTTACCTACCATTAATAGAATTTAGGTATTTAGAAGGCTCCCGTAAAAGTTTTGCGAAGAGATCCGAATTTTAAATCTACGCTATTGCTAATGTGGCGTTTTTTGTTACAACTCGCATTATTATGTGACAGAATCAGACATGAAAACAGAGATGGAGTGAAATGGTTTGCTTCAACTTGATGACAACAGATAACAGCTATCTGAGAATACTTAGATGTGAGTATTACAATGTTAGAACAATTTAATCATTAATATAATATATTTACATTGTTATATTGCAAATTTTACTATAACGGAACACCAATATGCTAATATATAATAAAGATAAATTTTACAGCAATAAGGCTGTTATTATCAAAGACGAATGTTTGATAGCCTAGGTTGAAGCTAAAATAATATTACATCCTGTTGGCAGTTGATATTCAATAGTGTGATGTTCAGGTAATATTAAAATATTTCTTCCATTATAGAGAAACTTTGGTGGAGGCGCCGGCTTTATATTGTCAATATATAAAAGTGGCTACTGATCTACTTCTATAACAATTAATTTTACCAATTTATAACTGCGTTTTATTTGACTCCAGTATTATATGCATAAAAAGTGAACAATAGTATATGAAAAAACTTCAGTTACGGAAAACAAGAACGCAAACGTGACCAGTAGAACATTCCATAGACAGTAATAGATGAGATTCATATCGTCTAAACTCTCGATAGGACTAGGCTAACTGCCCTAGCAATGGACATCCAGAGAAAATCTCAATTTTAGAAATGCTCAAAAACCTGATATTTTTTTATTAATATAAATACGCCTCATTAAGAAAAATTTGGTTTTTTTATTCCTTTTGGTAGGTATTATAGTTACATGAGTTCGTTACCTACACTTTTTATAAAATAAATTGTTAAAAATCATCAAGTGTATTTAATATACAATCACATGACTCGTAAGTATACACCGGTGACTGTCAGTAATTATCTTGTGAGCTTATTCGCTCAACTTTGACCTTGTCAATCACGTTTTTATAAAAACCTCAAAATCCCACTTAGAATAATTAAACATTGAGGTAAATCAACAAACAGCTTTTTTTTTTCTTTTTGTTGTGTGTGTCTGCTTAACTAAACGGCAGATGTGCATTCTAATAAAATATTTGCAAAATTATTGAATTTTATAAGATACATTTCGATATTCTTATAGACATTAAACAACCACTTAAAGTATTTTATTTTTCTCTATAAAAATAAGAAGCAACGTCTGAAAAATGAAAGCTTTTCTACATGACAAAGCTACCTATCTTTAGAGAATATTTTTGATGCGTGTCGTAATATTACAATAGTAAAATATCAATAATTAATAGCAAAATGGTCTATTGCTGTCAGCTGCTTATAAATAAAATAAAAAAAAATATATTGTCTGTTTAATAAAATACACAGGGTGCAGTACGTCCGTTTTGTATTACTCGGGCTGTATGCTAGATAACATTGAGAACTATTGAATTAGTGGAAAAAATAATTGGCATGGCGATTAAACTCGAATAATTTGATGTTTCCTGTCTATAGCCAGGTAGATTTAAACTCGGCTGATTATAACATTATAATCCGTATATGCAATAAGGATAACCTAAGTAGACGTGTAAACTAGGCCGGTCTGAAAAAATTAAAACTCGGCTGTATTGTAGCGACACCTGTCGGAAGATTCTGAAATCAGAGCAGCAACGCGTTTGCTCATGCGCACAGCGCATATAACCTAACCATATTAAAATGTAAACATATACAAATAGGCAATAAAGCAATTACAAAAAGAGAAGTCGTTGAAGGCCCAAAATTTATTTCCAAACGCTATTAATAATAAGTAACACTATGTACTGACCCAGTTTACATATCCAAATTATTAATGGTAATTTTCATAATCGATCAAGTTTACAATCGCCGTTTACCCCGGCGAATGTTTATAACTTTTTAAAGTAATTATGGCAATTACTATATATTCTCACATGTCAACAAATGTGGCTTCCCTGCCAATCACTATGAAATATAACTACGTATCTTTATATTTCTGTAGGATAACTCGTGCTGCAACAAGGATAGATTCTAAACAATTAAGTAGTTCAAAAATACGGTCTGTCGTGTTTCGAATGGCTTGGTTATTATAGATCTTTCTACATGGAATACTTTGTGAATTGTATATACAAATCGCCACAATCGAAATATGCAAATGACTGCCACTTTTACCGTATTTTTCAAAGTAAATAAAATGGTGCCCGATAATCCCACAACTTCTATATACCTGTAGGTACCTACCTAGTAGAAAACAATCGAGCTTAATGGCGTACGACCTGGTAGTTTTGATACAAATATATAGGTTACTAGCAGTAGGTGAAGAATCACAACATTCTGCTATTTATTAATATCCTAGAGATAGTGAAAGAAAAACAAAATACGTCAAACAATTTGAATCCACACACCCCTCAAAGGTATATTTATTTGGTGATTTCTGTTTGTATTTAATTGAAGTTTCTTCCCTGTTGTTGACACATATCCTTGACCGCAACCTGATATATCGTTGCTTGTATTTGTTAGTTTATTTTTAGTAACATCATCAGGGTATATGGAGCACATAGGTGATAGTTATAGAACGATAGTGTTATATAAATGTCTAATGTGGATTTTCGCCCTTGTATTAGGTTATAAAATGAAAGACGAAATTTCATGGATATAGAAAATCTCATTTGAAATCCCTGTATACTTTATTGTTATTGAATTTTTTCATCTTCCAGCTGCGTCACCTACTTTTGAAAGATAATACCTATTTTTTTTAGTAGATATGCTTTTATGCTACCTACCAAGTTTACCTGTTGCTGCACTAGTTGATCCCGTACGATATTTTATAATAGTTTATAATGCTTTTCTATTTCTTTTTTACAAATCAATGGTAGTTTTACTCATAGTGAACCCCTATAATATTTATTTATTTTCAATAACTTTTGGTATAGTAATTTTTTGTAGCTATGTATGTATGGAGTTATTGATTTATGCAGACGTCACAACATAAAACCATGCTGCTGTTATAGTTTCTTTGAATTACCGTACAGTAAATTTACTATTTCATTGCCTGTGAAGCCACTTTTATGAGCACTAAGCATACACGTTTTTCACTTTGCAATGTAGGTATCTACGCACTTAAACGTATTCCAGAATATTTACAACCTGCAGCTGGTAGTGTGGTGAATATTTCCAGTGCACATGTTTTGATTATGATATTTATAATGCAGTTATTGGTGAAGAGAAGTCTTTTATAGGTTAAGCAAAATTTCAAGTAGGTATATAATATGTATATACACTCCGCCAAAAAAGTATCGCATAAACTAAAAAAGGGCATTTATGAACCAAGATATTTTTATACGTTCACAAAAAGTTTGCCTCGTGTATGTGAACTATAAAAACACTAACAAAATAATGGAACTTAACGTTTTTACTTTTTTTTTTTTCTAAAAGAACACATTTAGAAAAAAGCATATGTGTAAGGTTTGTTCAGTTGTTTATTGAAAGTCTTCCTATACGGACAAATTTTAAAGTGCGAAGTCAGAGTTCTGTACCAACGCTTTTAAAACTAAAATGAGCAATTTAACTTCAGAACAAGTGGCTGCTATAGTTGCTTTAATCGAAGATGGACGATCTCAAGCATACGTTGCTAATTTGATGAACATCAATCAGTCAAGTGTTTCTAGAGCCGTAGCCAGATATAGGGAAACAGGCATTTACAGTAGAAGACCTGTACCAGGTCGTCCAAGATGTTCTACTCGCCAAGATGACCGCTATTTGCTACTACAAGCATTACGTCGAAGACATGTAACTGCGAGACAATTGCAGAACGACTTGGCTAGAGTCAGAAATACTCGTGTGAGTACTCAAACTGTTCGGAATAGGTTACGACAGAGTGGATTAAGAGGTAGAGTAGCTGTAACAGCCCCTCGTCTCACTAGGAACCACCGAGTGGCTCGCTTAAGGTTTGCCAGAAAACATGTAAATTGGAACATTAATGACTGGGCCAATATACTCTTCACAGATGAGTCAAGATTTGGTCTTTACACCTCAGATAGGCGTATCTCAGTGTACAGACGAGACGGTGAGCGCTATTCGCAGTGTAATATCAGACCTAGACCTAATTTCGCTGGTGGCTCTATTATGGTTTGGGGAGGCATCTGTTTAACAGGTCGTACAGAGTTAGTACCAGTAGACAGAGGTACACTGACTGCCCACAGGTATATAACGGACATTTTAGAAGAACATTTAGTACCATATGCGCCAATTATAGGACACGAATTCATGTTAATGCACGATAATGCACGACCGCATGTTGCAATAATCGTCCAGGAATACCTTAACGATGTTGGTATTCCAGTTTTAGATTGGCCTGCGGTAAGTCCGGACATGAACCCTATCGAGCACGTGTGGGACCTCCTTCACAGACGGATACGAACCCAAAATGTTGCCCCAGCGGACCTGCATGGACTAGCAAATGCTCTCCGTGACGAGTGGGAGAATTTGGATCAGGCTTATATACGGAGGTTAATCGAATCTCTGCCAAACCGTATGCGAGCGGTCATAAGAGCCAGAGGTGGCAATACTCAGTATTAAAAGCTACTGTTATGACATTTTTCTTTCCAAAATTATAATTTCTTGTTTTAATAAAAATCTCAAGTATGAGTTCTTGTTTTTATTTGGCCTGTATTTTATTTAAACAATCATAGAAATTATATCTTAGAGCGCATTAAAGTATATTTACAACTTTATGCTACAAACAAAGATTATGCGATACTTTTATGATTCAAAACTAAATTATGCGATACTTTTTTGGCGGAGTGTATTTAATTTTAAAGCTGTATTTAGATATGTGTCTAATGTATTCTAATTTTGTTGATTTGTAATTACCCATGACTCTCCATGATACCATGTGGGAGTCATGGATAATCATGGAGAGTCATGAATAATCATGTGCGAGTCATGGAGAGTCAGGGATAATCATGGATAATCATGGAGAGTCATGGACAATCATGTGGGAGTCATGGAGAGTCATGGATGATCATGTGGGAGTCATGGATATCATGGAGAGTCATGGATGATCGTGTGGGAGTCATGGGTGATCATGGAGAGTCATGGATGATCATCTGGGAGTCATGAATAGACATGGAGAGTCATGGATGATCATGTGGGAGTCATGGGTGATCATTGAGAGTAATGAATAATCATGTCATGGATGATCATGTGGAAATCATGGATGATCACGTGGGAGTCATGTATGATAATGGAGAGTCATGGATGATCATGTAGAGTCATGGATAATCATGGAGAGTCATGGACAATTATGTGGGAGTCATGGATAATCATGGAGTATCATGGTTGATCATGTGGGAATCATGGATGATCATGGACAGTTATGGATGATCACGTGGGAGTCATGGATGGTCATGGAGAGTCATGGATGATTATGTGGGATGATCATGGAGAGTCATGGATAATCATGGAGACACTTTATTTAAGAAAAGCTAAATATTACAAGTCATCCTAAACCCAGTGCTCCACCTAAAAGGTACTACACTGGGTTACCTGTTCTAAGTATTCTATTATCTCCATAACATTTCAAATATCCCTATTCTAACTAATTATTTCACCTAATTATTTAAAAGTCATTATAACAATAATAAATTTTCCAAAAAAAATACTTTTTTAAAAAAGCTGGCTATCAGATGTTATTATGAAATTTGCGCCCGTGGAGCGACTTATATAGTTTACTCTCAGCATTCGCCTAGAAATGAGGAAAACCACGAAAACCCCATTCTGAGAGTGGCATTGGGAAAACAACCCCAAGCCTTATTGTTGATAGCCAGCCAACAAATATACAAAATTTAACAAAGGGCCTCCACAACTCTTCGTCTTCAAGATTGTGAAATCTGGAGAGTCATGGACAATCATGTGGGAGTCGTGGATAATCAAGGAGTATCATGGATGATCATGTGGGAATCATAGATGATCATGGACAGTCATGGATGATCATGTGGGAGTCATGGATGATCATGTGGGAGTCATGGATGATCATGTGGGAATCATGGATGATGGACCGTCATGGATGATCATGTGGGAGTCATGGATGATCATGGAGAGTCATTGATAATCATGGAAAGTCATGGACAATCATGTGGGAGTTATGGATAATCATGGAGTGTCATGGATGATCATGTGGAAATCATGGATGATCACGTGGGAGTCATGGATGATAATGGAGAGTCATGGATGATCATTTTGGAGTCATGGATGATCATGGAGAGTCATGGATAATCATGGAGAGTCATGGACAATCATGTGGGAGTCATGAATAATCATGGAGTATCATGGATGATCATGTGGGAATCATGGATGATGATGGACAGTCATGGATGATCACGTGGGAGTAATGGATGATCATGTGGGAGTCATGAATGATCATGGAGAGTCATGGATAATCATGGAGAGTCATGGACAATCATGTGGAAGTCGTGGATAATCATGGAGTACCATGGATGATCATGTGGGAATCATGGATGATCATGGACAGTCATGGATGATCATGCGGGAATCATGGATGATCATGGACAGTCATGGATGATCATGTGGGAGTGATGGATAATTACGAAGGCTACACATATGATTGTTTGGGATACACTGTATACATTTTACGCATTTTGCTTTACATTTACCAGCTGGCGCAATTTTAATGCAGATGATGTATTCGTACGAGATTCTGCCCCAAATCCTCACCCTTTACCTGCTGATAATATGCAGGTCTTCTACGAAATTCTTGAGTTACCTTTTCCAAGCCGTCTCGGTGGCTGAATGGTTTGCAGGCTCGCCTTTCAGCCCGCACGTGCTGCTTCGATCCCAGGCTGAGGTGATGATTTTTAATTGTGGATAAAAGTCAGAACATGCCTTCTTCTCGGATAGGAAGTAAAGCCGTAGGTTCCGTGTCAATGCGATGTTTGGCACGTAAAAAATCCCTACCAGAGGTTAAAACTCCTTCGGGTTCGGAAAAATTTCAGTGGGGTTGGTACAATACGTCAAATAGATGTCGGTGCTTAGAAGTGTCAAGGTGTATTCCACAACCCGAAGCTTCGCCCAGCAACAACATACATACCTTTTCCAAACCCTATACGGATTATATCAAACACGTCGATTTTTTGCCTCAATTCCTGCAAAGTAGTTGATCGTCTAAGGTAAACACGTGATTTGAAAGAACCCTATGCATGGGGTTTTTTCTATTATAATCTGCAAAAATATGTCTCATTTAAATATTAAAAGTGGAGGGTATTTTAGGTTGAACCGGAAGTACCGTAACAACAGCAACATCGAAAATAGATGTATTATATTTTGTTACACTTACCTGCAAAGTTTCATCAATGCCATCGTTTCCGTTTTAAAGATATTTCCTTGGTTCCATACTTTATCCCAACTCGGTATATGAAAAAAGGATGATATGTCGAGAGTGTGGAATATTTTTCTATACCTACTATTATTAAAATGCTTGATGTTTTTATAATTTCTAATAGAAGTAGCATCTTTACACATACACATTTTCTTTGTGTATATGCGAATCTAACGGAGTGGGAGATATTGCTTGCTTGGCACTCTGTAATTCCTTTTATATACCCTTTGCGCCCTTGGGGTTCGTAACCTTTACCCTACGATCTAGTTTGTTCCAAATAAATTCGATGGGCTATTTGTACCACAGTTCTATTCTCGTATTGTTCTCGTATTTCTCTTCATGGCTTTGAGTAGCGCTTTGAGTTGCTCCTGAAAAATTAACCCATTTCCACGCACACACAAACTCTACTGCATGACTAGACAATATGTGCAAATGTATTTCCTTAATTACTTATAGTAATCATATTTACTGCTAAGGGTCGTTCGCGTGTTATTTTATTAATGTATGAAAGAAGAACATGAAACGTGAAAATAAAATTGCTTACTGAATTGCGCCCTGCTTCGTTCAGTTATCCGACTTGGTTTTTTTTTTTTAAAGTTGTGTAGATTAGGGACGTAACCAATACTTCGATATCAGTATAGTTTCGATACTTTAGTGGCGATATCAAGTATTTGATAAAAAGTTACAGTACAATTTCATTGAATATTAATGAGTATTTAAAGTATTTATAGGGAGCAGAATTGACGGCGATATATCCCTGACTGCTACTAAGTTAAATTATATATAACTGCTTTTTCGTTAGTAGGAAGGCAAAATCAATGGAGAAGGGGAATTTACAACCAGGGTCACCTGCAAATTGAGGTTTGACTTATAGGTGAATTTGTTAAAGAATATCACAGATGACTGTGGTAGGTATTTAATTGAATTATACAGGTATTTAAATTTTGAAATATATAATTGAAATTAAGAAAGTTTCGTAGTAACATAGGTATATAGACAGAATTTCCTAGATTTCTGCAGTGTAGCAATACATCCTTTTTTTCTATTATATTCATATATATTTTATGTGACAAAACTAAACGACAGATAACATTATATTTTTAAAACTACCTATCCAAATTTAAAGTATCGAGTATTAAAGTATCGATACTTTAGTTCTAAGTACTCATATGTATCGATATTCGCTATCGATACTTTTCCGATACCGAGTATCGATACTTTTCTTTTGATACCCTAGTGTAGATATACGAACGTGCCTTCGAACCTTCGTATTTGACAGTTGCGCTAGACCGGCTAACGGTGGTGACTAAAAATCGTGGGTCTCGATTTAGAATAAAGTTATTGATAACGTCTTTGGACTTAAATTTACGTTTAATACCCAGTAATAGTTTAAACTTGAGACGTAGCACCGACTTCATAGACCTGCATCTACAAAACTTAAAACAGCCAAATTAAAATTGAATTAAAATTGAATCAAGGAATCATTTCGCTTTTTTTCTGATATCCTCAGTAAATTAAATATTTCTTAGAACAGTCAAAGATTGTTCTGCGGGTTGGAGTTATTCCTCACACCTTCGGCTTTAAATAAGAATAGTTTTAAACAGCAAAAAAAAATAATGAACATAATGAATTTTTGGTATAACGAAAGCTCCTAATCTAAAGCAGAACATTAATTTCGCGTCCAATCATCATCATTTTGGCTATTCATTAGGAGAAAGTATTTCTCAATTTTTATTTTTAATATTAATAAACGTTGTATTATAAGTTATAATGGGAATTATTTCAACTATATTGTTATATTCGATTAAATAAGGAAGCATATCCTGGTACCTATTGTCATTTTCTTTCAATTGAAACCGTGCTCCTAAAAAAAATCGATTAATCCGAGAGTCGACAATTTTATTGATGTATTAATGTATACAAGCATTCACGTTCGTTAGTGGATGAAAGTATCAGATGGATATGCTTTTTGAATACATCAAATATGGCTCCTAACAAAAGAAAAAATTGATTTCCTGGTTTTTCATAAAAATATATATTTTTATTTATTTATCTTTTATTTTTAAAGAATGACCTGTTTCCAATTGTCATGCTTTAGTTTCTCGAGATGTTACATCTGTAAAAAAGTCCTCTCTCCTCTTTCCACTTGCTGGGGTGTGCCTAGATCATAGACTGTATCTTCCTGAACTCATATTCCATTGTTGAATGGTTTGCGTTTGATGTTGATGGGTGAGTTAGTTAGAAGTCAGATGACTGCCTTTTATATATAAAGGGTCTTAAATTTATCTGTTGATTTTTGTGACAGATGAGGAAATATTATTTCTGACAAAACTTCACACCATAAAAACGTATGAATACAGAAATAATGGTCGATTAATAAACACACATCGATGGAAATAGTTCAATGAGGCAGTGACCCTCACTTATCCCCTCTTAAATGCAGGTAGGCGGGGCGGCATATGTATTTAGTGAGGATAGCCCTAAGAAATGCAGAAACAGAAATGGAATTTGAACTGTAGTGATATTCACATTCTTTACGTTGTGTATCTATTAATTTGATTTTGGGAAAATGATGAAACACAAGCTTGTTTATTCTTAAGCAATTAATTTTCACATATCCAACACTTTCAGATTTCGTTATATACATACATAGGTATCGCTGTCAAAAGCTTCATCTCTCCGTGTGACACCTTTAGGGGCCGAATTTTCAATAATCCTTTCTTAGTGAACGCCTACATACTGAACGCAATGTCCCTACTTCCGAATTTCGCAATGAGTCATATTGGCTGGATATTGATAAACCAGCGAGGATACTTTTTTTTTGTTGTTGTGTGCATTTCGTCTAATCCTATCAGAACCAACGAACCACTTGAACTTAAGCGTAAAAATGTCAATGTAATTCTTTCTGCAAATTCAGCAACCACCTACACGGAATCGGACTCTCAGATGAGGCTATTTGGCAGCTGTGTTTGCAGGACGAAGAGACAATTGAGCACATCTTCGGCCACTGCCCCGTCGCATAGTGGATGGAAGTTGGTTAAAAATCTAACATAGCGTAAAAATGCCAATCTTCCAGAATCACAATAAAATGTCTATAAGTGTATAGTAAAATAAGCATTAGATATGGAAATCACAGTACAAACAAGTAGATTGACGGAATACCGAACAGAAGCAAGTCTGAAAGTACATATGTTCGGAGAGTTACCCTAAGAGTGTATTTCGACCGTCCTCTTCAACTACTAAAATCTTCGGAATTAGAAACGATAGGAAACTGTAATTTTCTCAGAATATAGACTAACTATGTGTAATTCAACCTGCAAAGTATTAGCAAATATTATTTGTAACTAACTATACAATTACCATTTCTTGAAGATGGTGTTCTATATATGACTTTAAATTTTAACTTCTACTAGCTTTAAAAAAAAATGCCCAAATTTGCCCAGAAAAAGGAAAACTATTTTGCCATCTAGGATCCTTCTACTACTTGGTCCAGCGATTTCAGGTGCTACTTCGCGCAACTTTTTGAAAAAAGACATTTTGTTTATCGCATTACCGTTTCTAGAATTCTATGAGATTGCATGTTAATTAATATGTCTATCAAAAATTTGTTAAGTTATGCCATTTCAGTGACGAAACATTCGCTGTATGTTTCATAATCTCTTAGTTCTCGGATTAAAAAGGCTATAAACCAATTAGCATAATTATGAATATCGGTCATACACCTACTTTATGAGATCGAATTGTTACTTCTTTAATATTCGCTGCACTTATTGTATAGTTGTCATTGTGTTATAATATGTTAGAATTGTGAAATATGCTGTGTTCGCTTATAATAATCGATTAGTAGAAGATAAACAAAATGGAGTATCTTTCAGTATATAGAGAAAGAGATGTTTGACTTCTTCGGTTCGCCTATACATTCTCAGAGTTATTCTCCATCTAGTTGGTTTGTGGCTAATATGAATACAATTTATGTTTACCATAGGTGCACATAAACAGGGAGATTATCTACACATATATGATTATCATAAATGTATCAATGTACCTACTGGTTAAAGGTAATAAAAATACACAGAAAATTAACACATCTACTCGCATAGTAAAAATATGTGGAGGAACAATACAAAATATTTTAAGTGAATTGACATTTGTATGCGAGCGGTCATAAGAGCCAGAGGTGGCAATACTCAGTATTAAAAGCTACTGTTATGACATTTTTCTTTCCAAAATTATAATTTCTTGTTTTAATAAAAATCTCAAGTATGAGTTCTTGTTTTTATTTGGCCTGTATTTTATTTAAACAATCATAGAAATTATATCTTAGAGCGCATTAAAGTATATTTACAACTTTATGCTACAAACAAAGATTATGCGATACTTTTATGATTCAAAACTAAATTATGCGATACTTTTTTGGCGGAGTGTATTTAATTTTAAAGCTGTATTTAGATATGTGTCTAATGTATTCTAATTTTGTTGATTTGTAATTACCCATGACTCTCCATGATACCATGTGGGAGTCATGGATAATCATGGAGAGTCATGAATAATCATGTGCGAGTCATGGAGAGTCAGGGATAATCATGGATAATCATGGAGAGTCATGGACAATCATGTGGGAGTCATGGAGAGTCATGGATGATCATGTGGGAGTCATGGATATCATGGAGAGTCATGGATGATCGTGTGGGAGTCATGGGTGATCATGGAGAGTCATGGATGATCATCTGGGAGTCATGAATAGACATGGAGAGTCATGGATGATCATGTGGGAGTCATGGGTGATCATTGAGAGTAATGAATAATCATGTGGGAGTAAGGGATAATCATGGAGAGTCATGGATGATCATGTGGGAGTCATGGATGATCATGGAGAGTCGTGGATGATCATGTGGGAGTCATAGATAATCATGGAGAGTCATGGACAATCATGTGGGAGTCATGGATAATCATGGAGTGTCATGGATGATCATGTGGAAATCATGGATGATCACGTGGGAGTCATGTATGATAATGGAGAGTCATGGATGATCATGTAGAGTCATGGATAATCATGGAGAGTCATGGACAATTATGTGGGAGTCATGGATAATCATGGAGTATCATGGTTGATCATGTGGGAATCATGGATGATCATGGACAGTTATGGATGATCACGTGGGAGTCATGGATGGTCATGGAGAGTCATGGATGATTATGTGGGATGATCATGGAGAGTCATGGATAATCATGGAGACACTTTATTTAAGAAAAGCTAAATATTACAAGTCATCCTAAACCCAGTGCTCCACCTAAAAGGTACTACACTGGGTTACCTGTTCTAAGTATTCTATTATCTCCATAACATTTCAAATATCCCTATTCTAACTAATTATTTCACCTAATTATTTAAAAGTCATTATAACAATAATAAATTTTCCAAAAAAAATACTTTTTTAAAAAAGCTGGCTATCAGATGTTATTATGAAATTTGCGCCCGTGGAGCGACTTATATAGTTTACTCTCAGCATTCGCCTAGAAATGAGGAAAACCACGAAAACCCCATTCTGAGAGTGGCATTGGGAAAACAACCCCAAGCCTTATTGTTGATAGCCAGCCAACAAATATACAAAATTTAACAAAGGGCCTCCACAACTCTTCGTCTTCAAGATTGTGAAATCTGGAGAGTCATGGACAATCATGTGGGAGTCGTGGATAATCAAGGAGTATCATGGATGATCATGTGGGAATCATAGATGATCATGGACAGTCATGGATGATCATGTGGGAGTCATGGATGATCATGTGGGAGTCATGGATGATCATGTGGGAATCATGGATGATGGACCGTCATGGATGATCATGTGGGAGTCATGGATGATCATGGAGAGTCATTGATAATCATGGAAAGTCATGGACAATCATGTGGGAGTTATGGATAATCATGGAGTGTCATGGATGATCATGTGGAAATCATGGATGATCACGTGGGAGTCATGGATGATAATGGAGAGTCATGGATGATCATTTTGGAGTCATGGATGATCATGGAGAGTCATGGATAATCATGGAGAGTCATGGACAATCATGTGGGAGTCATGAATAATCATGGAGTATCATGGATGATCATGTGGGAATCATGGATGATGATGGACAGTCATGGATGATCACGTGGGAGTAATGGATGATCATGTGGGAGTCATGAATGATCATGGAGAGTCATGGATAATCATGGAGAGTCATGGACAATCATGTGGAAGTCGTGGATAATCATGGAGTACCATGGATGATCATGTGGGAATCATGGATGATCATGGACAGTCATGGATGATCATGCGGGAATCATGGATGATCATGGACAGTCATGGATGATCATGTGGGAGTGATGGATAATTACGAAGGCTACACATATGATTGTTTGGGATACACTGTATACATTTTACGCATTTTGCTTTACATTTACCAGCTGGCGCAATTTTAATGCAGATGATGTATTCGTACGAGATTCTGCCCCAAATCCTCACCCTTTACCTGCTGATAATATGCAGGTCTTCTACGAAATTCTTGAGTTACCTTTTCCAAGCCGTCTCGGTGGCTGAATGGTTTGCAGGCTCGCCTTTCAGCCCGCACGTGCTGCTTCGATCCCAGGCTGAGGTGATGATTTTTAATTGTGGATAAAAGTCAGAACATGCCTTCTTCTCGGATAGGAAGTAAAGCCGTAGGTTCCGTGTCAATGCGATGTTTGGCACGTAAAAAATCCCTACCAGAGGTTAAAACTCCTTCGGGTTCGGAAAAATTTCAGTGGGGTTGGTACAATACGTCAAATAGATGTCGGTGCTTAGAAGTGTCAAGGTGTATTCCACAACCCGAAGCTTCGCCCAGCAACAACATACATACCTTTTCCAAACCCTATACGGATTATATCAAACACGTCGATTTTTTGCCTCAATTCCTGCAAAGTAGTTGATCGTCTAAGGTAAACACGTGATTTGAAAGAACCCTATGCATGGGGTTTTTTCTATTATAATCTGCAAAAATATGTCTCATTTAAATATTAAAAGTGGAGGGTATTTTAGGTTGAACCGGAAGTACCGTAACAACAGCAACATCGAAAATAGATGTATTATATTTTGTTACACTTACCTGCAAAGTTTCATCAATGCCATCGTTTCCGTTTTAAAGATATTTCCTTGGTTCCATACTTTATCCCAACTCGGTATATGAAAAAAGGATGATATGTCGAGAGTGTGGAATATTTTTCTATACCTACTATTATTAAAATGCTTGATGTTTTTATAATTTCTAATAGAAGTAGCATCTTTACACATACACATTTTCTTTGTGTATATGCGAATCTAACGGAGTGGGAGATATTGCTTGCTTGGCACTCTGTAATTCCTTTTATATACCCTTTGCGCCCTTGGGGTTCGTAACCTTTACCCTACGATCTAGTTTGTTCCAAATAAATTCGATGGGCTATTTGTACCACAGTTCTATTCTCGTATTGTTCTCGTATTTCTCTTCATGGCTTTGAGTAGCGCTTTGAGTTGCTCCTGAAAAATTAACCCATTTCCACGCACACACAAACTCTACTGCATGACTAGACAATATGTGCAAATGTATTTCCTTAATTACTTATAGTAATCATATTTACTGCTAAGGGTCGTTCGCGTGTTATTTTATTAATGTATGAAAGAAGAACATGAAACGTGAAAATAAAATTGCTTACTGAATTGCGCCCTGCTTCGTTCAGTTATCCGACTTGGTTTTTTTTTTTTAAAGTTGTGTAGATTAGGGACGTAACCAATACTTCGATATCAGTATAGTTTCGATACTTTAGTGGCGATATCAAGTATTTGATAAAAAGTTACAGTACAATTTCATTGAATATTAATGAGTATTTAAAGTATTTATAGGGAGCAGAATTGACGGCGATATATCCCTGACTGCTACTAAGTTAAATTATATATAACTGCTTTTTCGTTAGTAGGAAGGCAAAATCAATGGAGAAGGGGAATTTACAACCAGGGTCACCTGCAAATTGAGGTTTGACTTATAGGTGAATTTGTTAAAGAATATCACAGATGACTGTGGTAGGTATTTAATTGAATTATACAGGTATTTAAATTTTGAAATATATAATTGAAATTAAGAAAGTTTCGTAGTAACATAGGTATATAGACAGAATTTCCTAGATTTCTGCAGTGTAGCAATACATCCTTTTTTTCTATTATATTCATATATATTTTATGTGACAAAACTAAACGACAGATAACATTATATTTTTAAAACTACCTATCCAAATTTAAAGTATCGAGTATTAAAGTATCGATACTTTAGTTCTAAGTACTCATATGTATCGATATTCGCTACCGATACTTTTCCGATACCGAGTATCGATACTTTTCTTTTGATACCCTAGTGTAGATATACGAACGTGCCTTCGAACCTTCGTATTTGACAGTTGCGCTAGACCGGCTAACGGTGGTGACTAAAAATCGTGGGTCTCGATTTAGAATAAAGTTATTGATAACGTCTTTGGACTTAAATTTACGTTTAATACCCAGTAATAGTTTAAACTTGAGACGTAGCACCGACTTCATAGACCTGCATCTACAAAACTTAAAACAGCCAAATTAAAATTGAATTAAAATTGAATCAAGGAATCATTTCGCTTTTTTTCTGATATCCTCAGTAAATTAAATATTTCTTAGAACAGTCAAAGATTGTTCTGCGGGTTGGAGTTATTCCTCACACCTTCGGCTTTAAATAAGAATAGTTTTAAACAGCAAAAAAAAATAATGAACATAATGAATTTTTGGTATAACGAAAGCTCCTAATCTAAAGCAGAACATTAATTTCGCGTCCAATCATCATCATTTTGGCTATTCATTAGGAGAAAGTATTTCTCAATTTTTATTTTTAATATTAATAAACGTTGTATTATAAGTTATAATGGGAATTATTTCAACTATATTGTTATATTCGATTAAATAAGGAAGCATATCCTGGTACCTATTGTCATTTTCTTTCAATTGAAACCGTGCTCCTAAAAAAAATCGATTAATCCGAGAGTCGACAATTTTATTGATGTATTAATGTATACAAGCATTCACGTTCGTTAGTGGATGAAAGTATCAGATGGATATGCTTTTTGAATACATCAAATATGGCTCCTAACAAAAGAAAAAATTGATTTCCTGGTTTTTCATAAAAATATATATTTTTATTTATTTATCTTTTATTTTTAAAGAATGACCTGTTTCCAATTGTCATGCTTTAGTTTCTCGAGATGTTACATCTGTAAAAAAGTCCTCTCTCCTCTTTCCACTTGCTGGGGTGTGCCTAGATCATAGACTGTATCTTCCTGAACTCATATTCCATTGTTGAATGGTTTGCGTTTGATGTTGATGGGTGAGTTAGTTAGAAGTCAGATGACTGCCTTTTATATATAAAGGGTCTTAAATTTATCTGTTGATTTTTGTGACAGATGAGGAAATATTATTTCTGACAAAACTTCACACCATAAAAACGTATGAATACAGAAATAATGGTCGATTAATAAACACACATCGATGGAAATAGTTCAATGAGGCAGTGACCCTCACTTATCCCCTCTTAAATGCAGGTAGGCGGGGCGGCATATGTATTTAGTGAGGATAGCCCTAAGAAATGCAGAAACAGAAATGGAATTTGAACTGTAGTGATATTCACATTCTTTACGTTGTGTATCTATTAATTTGATTTTGGGAAAATGATGAAACACAAGCTTGTTTATTCTTAAGCAATTAATTTTCACATATCCAACACTTTCAGATTTCGTTATATACATACATAGGTATCGCTGTCAAAAGCTTCATCTCTCCGTGTGACACCTTTAGGGGCCGAATTTTCAATAATCCTTTCTTAGTGAACGCCTACATACTGAACGCAATGTCCCTACTTCCGAATTTCGCAATGAGTCATATTGGCTGGATATTGATAAACCAGCGAGGATACTTTTTTTTTGTTGTTGTGTGCATTTCGTCTAATCCTATCAGAACCAACGAACCACTTGAACTTAAGCGTAAAAATGTCAATGTAATTCTTTCTGCAAATTCAGCAACCACCTACACGGAATCGGACTCTCAGATGAGGCTATTTGGCAGCTGTGTTTGCAGGACGAAGAGACAATTGAGCACATCTTCGGCCACTGCCCCGTCGCATAGTGGATGGAAGTTGGTTAAAAATCTAACATAGCGTAAAAATGCCAATCTTCCAGAATCACAATAAAATGTCTATAAGTGTATAGTAAAATAAGCATTAGATATGGAAATCACAGTACAAACAAGTAGATTGACGGAATACCGAACAGAAGCAAGTCTGAAAGTACATATGTTCGGAGAGTTACCCTAAGAGTGTATTTCGACCGTCCTCTTCAACTACTAAAATCTTCGGAATTAGAAACGATAGGAAACTGTAATTTTCTCAGAATATAGACTAACTATGTGTAATTCAACCTGCAAAGTATTAGCAAATATTATTTGTAACTAACTATACAATTACCATTTCTTGAAGATGGTGTTCTATATATGACTTTAAATTTTAACTTCTACTAGCTTTAAAAAAAAATGCCCAAATTTGCCCAGAAAAAGGAAAACTATTTTGCCATCTAGGATCCTTCTACTACTTGGTCCAGCGATTTCAGGTGCTACTTCGCGCAACTTTTTGAAAAAAGACATTTTGTTTATCGCATTACCGTTTCTAGAATTCTATGAGATTGCATGTTAATTAATATGTCTATCAAAAATTTGTTAAGTTATGCCATTTCAGTGACGAAACATTCGCTGTATGTTTCATAATCTCTTAGTTCTCGGATTAAAAAGGCTATAAACCAATTAGCATAATTATGAATATCGGTCATACACCTACTTTATGAGATCGAATTGTTACTTCTTTAATATTCGCTGCACTTATTGTATCGTTGTCATTGTGTTATAATATGTTAGAATTGTGAAATATGCTGTGTTCGCTTATAATAATCGATTAGTAGAAGATAAACAAAATGGAGTATCTTTCAGTATATAGAGAAAGAGATTTTTGACTTCTTCGGTTCGCCTATACATTCTGAGAGTTATTCTCCATCTAGTTGGTTTGTGGCTAATATGAATACAATTTATGTTTACCATAGGTGTACATAAACAGGGAGATTATCTACACATATATGATTATCATAAATGTATCAATGTACCTACTGGTTAAAGGTAATAAAAATATCACAGAAAATTAACACATCTACTCGCATAGTAAAAATATGTGGAGGAACAATACAAAATATTTTAATGAATTGACAATTGACATTTGTCTCAAAATGGTGATTCGACGGTAGTTCTGGGCTAAATCCATATAAACAAACATTTAAAAATACATACTGTGGGAAACGATACAAGCATGTTTATATCCAGCTATAACAGCTTCAATAACCATCCTAGATGCAAATGTAGTAAGCGATTGCTACAAGAAAGAAATTGATTGCGAGAAGTTTGATGTTTACGTAAAAGAAACAGCTGAAAAATTTATAAATTTATATGGTTTGTACTATATGCCAGCCTCCATACATAAAATTCTATTGCATGCTGCAGATATCATGTTACTTCCTATAGCCAGCTTTCAGAAGAAGCTGCTGAAGCTCGAAATAAAAACCCTGAAAACTTCAGGGAAAAAAACTAGTAGAAAATGTAGTCGTTCAGCTACTAACAAAGATATTTTGAAAAGACACACATCGCAAGACACTTATCACATTCGATCCATATATTTCCCATTGAAGACGAAAATTAAACGAACATACAAGAAGTGAGTTATTACCAGAACCTGTAGAATTATTAATTCTTCACCGGCAAAATTGAAAATTGTGTTAAGTGAAATGTAGGTACTGCTACAGATTATGAACGACCTTTTATCAAGAGAGGTTAGCGAATTGTTTTACTATACACAAAAACGTTTACAACACTGTTTAGAAGAAATTTCTATTAAAAACAGAGATACATAATTTTACATTATATATGCTCTTTATCTCTGCTTTAATAGTGTCGACACATTTAATCTATTAAGATACCAAAGTCCATGTTTCTATCTTAAATGTATTTAGTGATGACAATATTTTCCTGTTTCATAATATTGTAGTCTACATTATAAGTTCGATCACATAGAAACAGCTACGAAACTTATATCTATATCAACAAATACGCTATTTCTTCGATTTATGCAGTCTCAAATACTATATACTTTTAGCTTCATTTTCAGAAACAAGTAGTGATGGTACAACAATATTTTTTTTACTCGATATAATATATAACCTTACCTATTTGACAAAATTTTCTTTTATTGATCAACATTAATTTTAAGCAAGTTATCACCATTTCAATGTCCGCTTTCGATCCACTGTGCGTCGTAGCGAGATTCAGATATGCGATCTTTGTGAGTTGCCTTTTCGCTAGAAGATCTGAAGACCTGATTCAAAAAGATTTTCAGCTACCTTAAGGGCTTGAACTTATTGGATGAACTTTAAAGATAACATCCGCTCTACAATAAGCACTAGTGGCCGCAGTGGAGCGGCCGATTAGTCGAACCATGCGGATACTTCACAATACAATACGGTATTCTGTATTCCAGTTCGAGTTCTAAATAGAAATTTGATTTTTCTTCTAGTTATAAGTTTTGTATACGCGCGTCTACTTTACATTTCGCTTTATTCTAACCCTCTTTTATGAATGAAAGTATCTGGTGAAATATTTGCTCTGGGTAATATAAAGCACTAAAAGTAGTATAGCCATTCTGCAAATCTTTCAGAATTGGCAAAACCTTTAGATTTCATTTACGAAACTTTTAGTGTTTTATATGGGGATATAAATATGAGATTTTTATTAAGCTCCCTTTCCTTTTACATTTCATGGAGTTTCCTAGCGAGCCATGTTCTTACCCTATGCCCGCCAACCAACAGGTGTTGCAACATGCTGTCGTAAAAGCGTCAAAAACGTGAAACAATATGAGTCGTGCTCTGCGTTGCGTCAGCCGCACTGGAGATAAGAAATTGCCCGTAGACGAGAGTATGTGCTTCTGCACTGAGATGTATGTGTGCGTATTCTGCTTGGCTTACGCGATGCGTGTACATGTATCTCTTTATACGCATAGAGAACGTCTCTCCCGGACTTATCTCGAGTCCGGGCACACAGATAGAGCTGCTGGATGCTGGAGTGTGCGCGTGGGACATCCCGGCTCCGCAGTGGAAACCAGACAGCTGCCAGGGTTGCCGGTATATAGAAATGCAGCTGTACAGCGTCTCTTGAAACGGATGTTGAATTTATTATGTGTGTACAGACCTTTTGATCTACCAGCGAAATGAATTCAGTGCGTAGAAACAGCCACGTTCTCGACATACTTAGAGTTAGTGCGAACTTTTCAGACGGTGTTCTTGTGAAATAGACGAAGATTCCTTTGGTGTTTTCTTTTTCAGTGTGAGGTTATTATAGGCACATATAAAGTTTAAAAAGGCACCTTCTAAGTATGTACATTAATAAAAAATAGCCTAATAAATAAATAACAGTTCGAATTCCTTTGCCGGTTAAATTATTTTTTTTACACTTTGCGATATCCTTGCCCTTGAGAGGTGCTTGCGTTGCTATACATCCCGGTGTTTCTGTATAAGTTGAGATGTGCTTTTATATTTCTTGCTACGGTGCTTGCGAGGAGGTTAGAATCTGCAGTACAAATAAGAAACGTGGTGGATTCGAGGTTGGACTGGACATCTCGCTCTTCTGTTGTTGGCGAGAACATGTGACTGGCGAAAAAAAGGCTATTCAGAGGTAATTATTTTTTTATTTCGTTTTTCCTTAGTAAAAGGTTTAGAGATGTACAGATAGGAAAATATTAGTTTAAAGAAAAATTAAGCAAGCATTTGTTTGTTACTTCATTTAAATTGTTTTATATTCATTTACCAAACTATATTGTTAAATTGGAAAAAATCAGATATAAATTTTATTGAGAAATAGCATTAAGTAGTAAGGATTAATGTGTGGAAATCAATAGCAATGCCGTTTATATTTGCCGTTTGAATCAATATTTTAATAATCATAACCACTAATGTAAATTTATTTTTTACAATGCCTATAAAAAAATGTTTATTTAAATGTATTTATACATGAGAAAATTAAAATCCATAATAAATAAGTGCGGGTATGGTGTTTATCATGCAACCGTCATTGTATACAAATTTTGTTTTGATATGCAAATTTAGTATGCAAATTGTTACATTGCTTTGCGATTTCGTGTTAAAATTATTATACAAATATGTACCTACATGAATTATTTTTTGAGAATTCATTTGTATATACACTAAATATTATTTCATATAGTATGTCCATTGTGGAGGTTAATTTAGGAAGTTTATACAACAATTCGACCACCTTGTCCTGCAGTCCAGGCACATCTGAAATCAAAATTAATTTGTTGTTGTAAAAGATGGTAAATGTAGTGAAATAATTACAGGAAAAAAAAAACAATTATTTTTTAAAAGTTGTACAAATGTGAAGGTTTTGTCAAATAAATTAAATGAATTAATTTGCAATAATATTCTTTGGGTTAGTCAACTTTCCTTTCGAATAAGGTTATGAGCAGAATTTGTTAAATTTTGCACGATATTTTCTTAGCAAATTCTCACCTTTTTGCAGTAAGTATGAATTATATTTAAATACACTGCTATTATAGTAAGAAAATAGCTTTGAGGAAAGCGTGTGAACCCGCATTTTTTTTTATAAAAGTTTCGGGGGTGAACATATTTTGTTAATTAAAAGTATGTGTAGCATTACCAAGCCTCAACTTCGCTTATTTTATTAATGCCCAATTTATAAATTAAGTACCTAAAATGAAATGGTTAATAATTTTTTACTTCAGCTAATAACTCGATTTTCTAATATTTTTGTACGTTACACTATTTACCACTAGATTTTACAAGTTTGAGTTAGTTTTCGTAGGTAGTAATCCAAGGTGTTGGTGAAATTAAAAATGAAATTAAAAGAAATATACATACACTCGCGCCGGAAAGTAAGTTTATTCCTATAAAAATAATAAAAATTTGAGGAAAAAGTAACTTATTAGGTTCATATGGGGAAATGACTGCACTACAAACATGATTGAAAATAATAACATTAATTTATTAGATAAAACACAAAAATAACAATACAGGATATGATATACCCCTACTACATTATTTAAATTAAAGGCGGAAACTAAGTTTATTCTTTTATTATTATTTCAGTATTAGTTTATTATTTGAGTGTTAGACACGTGTAAAACAATAATGCCGTCCATCTGTGTTACGAAAAAAGAACATTGTGCAACACAATATGCCGAAAAGGAGCTGAGAAGAGAAACAGCTACAAACAGTCGTCGGACTGGCCGTCCAAGGAAGACTACGGCACGAGATGATCGCCGCATTTTGTTGGAAATTAAAAAAAATCCATGGGTAACAGCAAAACAACTTAAGAAGAAAGATTAAATTTGCCTATAGGATTAATATAAATAAAAAAAACGCATCAATGACAGAAACTTTCATGGTAGAGTAGCAAAGAAAAAGCCCATGAAATCATTAAGAAATGCAGAGAAACGATTGGCATTTGTAAATCTACACGCAAATAAGGACGCAGCATTTTGGGAGACAGTCAGTTTTAGTGACGAATCGAAATTTGACTTACGGTCACAAAAGCGACGAACATTGGTATGGCGACAACCCGGCGAAGTACTGACAAAAAAATTCGTCAAAAGTACTGTGAAACATGGTGGAGGCGCCGTCTTAGTATGGGGATGTTTTAGTGCACGAGGGGTGGGAAATTTAGTGTTTATTGATGGAATTTTAAATGCAAACCGATATGTCAACATTCTTGAAGAAAATTTATTTGAATCTGCTGAAAAAGTGGGTCTAGCAGAAACGTTTGTGTTCCAGCGCGACAATGATCCCAAACACACAGCGAGGGTAACAAAGAATTGTGTTGGACTGACCACCGCAAAGTCCGGACATGAATCCAATTGAACATTTATGAGACGAATTAGACAGAAGAATTTCAGAAGACGAAAAACAAAATAAAAACACTTTTAAGACTGCCCTTTTACGAGAATGGAATAACGTCCCTCTGGATACTATCTCCAAATTAATAGAAAGTATACCACGACGCCTGCAAGCTGTTCGTGAAAGCAAAGGCCATACACGATATTGATTTGGAACTATTTATTGTTATTTTTGAGCTTTTGTTTATTTTTCTCTGAATTAAACTTACTTTCCGCCTTTAATTTCAATAATGTAGTAGGGGTATATCATATCCTGTATTGTTATTTTTGCGTCTTATCTAATAAATTAATGTTATTATTTTCAATCATGTTTGTAGTTCCGTCATTTCCCCTTATAAACCTAATAAGTTACTTTTCCCTTGAATTTTTATTATTTTTATAGAAATAAACTTACTTTCCGGCGCGAGTGTATAATAATTACTATACAGAGAAAACTGTCTAATGCGAGGTGTTAGAGATATAAATAATCCCGAATATAATATCTTTTATTGCCTATAGTGCAGCAACAAAATTTAATATACGAATTTAATACAAAATTGTTAATACTAATTATTATAATGTATAATGCTATTAATTATCGTCTTGTATTAATAATAATAATAATAATAATAATAAATTCGTTTATTCCATAATACAGTAGTGTAGAACACGTCAATATCCAATATAAAACTACGTCAACAAACATAAGGAAATTGTATAAATAAAAAGACAAAAATTGTATAAAATAAAAAAACACACACATACGCATATAAAAGAATACGCATATAAAAGAAAGAATTACTCTGTATAAAAAAGTTAAATAAAATTAATCGTTTACAGATATCATTGGAGTTAATATATAGTATTATCGTTAATTGAAGTTGTCAGTAATTTATTTTCAACTGTTGGGTTTAATAAGATTTGTCTTTATGTCCGACTTTATTGCTGTATCAAGAAACAATTATTCTTAAATATTCAGGTGTAAATATAATTTTCTAATTCCTGCTAAATGATTATTAAAGCTTATGTAAAATAACTATTATTGCATTTGTGTGTATAAAAAATTAATAACTTTTCTATGAAAAATCTATAATTAATACTCTATATATTTTATTTGAACCTAAAATAGTTTTAAAATCGCAGTCACGGACGCAGAAATTCATCATTCGTACTGCAAAAAAACGCGATGGTAGAATCGCCAGATGTATATGCAAAAACGAACTAACATATCGTATATTCTTTGACAAAAAACATTGATATGCACGCGTTCATAGGAACGTCCAATCACAATCGTTGATTTTTAACAAAGCAAGCGTACGTTTTTAAACCGTGTGGCGCCGGTTTTCGTTCTCCACATTTTTTGGTTAGTTAAAGGTGAATTAATTAAACTATAAAGTCGCGAAATAGACTCAAACGGGTGGTTAATAATGTGTGCAGTTAAATCGCGTTAGAAGTTGATTAGGGAGGATCCTTTTGCTGGCAAACACGTCAATTGCCGGTGAGTAAATTCTATTGTCTTTAACTCTGGTTTGATATATTACTTTATGTATGATTAACGTGATTTATTAGTTCTATATAAGACAACGGCTTAACAAAAAAATAAGGTGGCCGGTGTGGCGTATTTCAATCTCCTAATAAAGTTCCTAATAAGAGTTTTTAGCTGAATAACTGAAATATTTCCTATATATATTAGCTAAATTGTTATTAGATACACTTATTAGGAGATTGAAATACCGGCCCTGAGTATAATTTACTTTCTAGAACGTTTATTTATGTTTATCTTAATTCATATCACCTACAAAATGCAAAAGAGTATTTCCACCGACCTCGAGTAAAAAACGAACTAACATATCGTACATTGTTTGACAAAAAACATTGATATGCGCGTGTTCATAGGACCGTTTACGATTTTTAAAGAATTCCTATTACATTTTCAATTTGTAATTTGACGTGTTGGTGTATAAACAAGTACTGCCAATACAAACAGATAAATTCTCTGAACGTAGAATTAATTATTTGAACATTAAGCTATTGTAATTTTGGACGAATGAGGATATTTCACTGTGAATTATTAATTTTCAGATATTTTATAGCGGTTAAAGAATCAAAGCAAAATTCAAATTTTCCGCGTTTTTTTCGTGTTTACTCGCTGCTTGTACAAAACTCTATTTTAATTTTGGAAAAGAGACGTGACATTAGCAGCATTAGTGTATTGGTACCAGATGTGGTAGATGCTGTATAAATATATGTAAATTAAACAACCCGGTTGAAAATTGGTTAACAAAAAAATTTCTTTTCTTCAAAACTTCACTTTTATTTAAAACACAAATTTTTACATTCAACTTTTTTGCAATTGTACTTTCATGGATTCCTTTTGGACCCCTTGGCAGCTACTAGGAAGTACACTGCACCACTTGTAAATGTAGGCTTGTCATATGTTTGTTACTGACCGACATTTATGTGATATAATATATAATAGATAGATGCTCAGGTGGCACACACAGATATGCTCAAATCTATTAGACACCTGTATTTTTTGCGAATAATCAAAGTAAGGTGAATACAAAATAAAACTCTTAATTTAAATGCGTTATAAATAGTATTTTAATAAAGAATCTGTAAAATTTTAATACAGTTGCAATACTTTTTTCAGTGCGTAAAAAACTGACGTCTCAGAAACGTGAACATGCATAAAAATTTAGTAGATCTACGAAAAGTATCTATAAACACTGTTGTAAAATCATAAAACCGAATACCTAAACCCTTAAATTAACTGCCAAAAGAAAAGAAGTTTTTTTTTTAATAAAAAATAGAGCTGTAATCGAGTCTTCGCAAGGGCACAATGTCGACGTTTTACAATTCCGGAATTTGTTCTAAACATACACCTATATACTTAAACATAATCTGTCTCAAGAAAGATATATTTACTGGTTTTATTAACAGCGTTCTTAAATGTTTAGTTTCTTTAGTGTAAATGGTTTATAGTTTTTAAGATTGTTTTCACAATTTCTCAAATTCTAATATTAGATTAAATAATAGATATACTTTTGTACTACTTGTTATTAGATTGAATAATGCAAAACTAACATTCTTTTTGTTATATTTTTATTAGTCCATGTTAATCTAAAATATATGAAAAAGATGGGATGTTTATATGGGGTAACCGCGGGTTTTATTACTATAACTCGCGCGGATTGCCCCCGCATTGAATGTAATTGCGAATATCAGACTGGCCGTTATAGTATGGTGTAAAGATGCGGAAGCATTCCGTTTTGTGAGCGATTGTCAATCACAGTATATTTTATACGATATTTAGTAGGTGTGGGCTAGCGATTGGTCAGATTCGTACCGTTCATTCGATTCCCATATATGATTCGTGCGGTACGAATCTTTACTATTTATACGGATTGATATATTGATACGAATCCGTACAATTTTTACGTATTGCCTATACGAATCATTTCAGTTCATACGAATTATCAGTCGTACTCATATGATTCGTGCGTACAACTTACACGAATCTCATCGAAAGAGAAGAAGAATCGTTACCTCCATCCTTATATGCGGCTAGATCGGCGGATGCGGATTCGTGGATCATCATGCGGCGATTCGTGGAATCTTTCATTTTAAGAGGCATTAGAATTCTAATCACCCGTTTTTAGTACACGAAATCATGGATTATCCCGAATCCGGACCGAATGCTTCACAATTTTTCGGTACGAATCGCATTACATGGCCAACAGATCCATGGGGTCATTGCAGCTATTACCAGAACTGCGGCTTCTGATACAGTCCTGTGTGAGCTAGTTATACGCAACGCCCCTCTTTTTTTATATGTTTACTAATAATTTCCTATAAATTTGTTTATTGAGAACATCCGCCCGAACTTCGCAGCCATACAATAATATGGAGTCAGTTACCGCCATCAGAATCCGACGTTTCCTGGTAGCAGGACCGCCCACATTCTGCATTAACCGACTCAAGGCTGCTACAACAGTTTTTGCCTTTTTCGTTGTATTGAAAAGATGATACCAAAAGGTCATCTTCCCATCTAGATATATGCCCAGATATTTCACAGTAGTCTTCAGAGCCACAAACTCATTTCCAATTTTGAACTCGATATGAGGATAGGTACGTTTCCTAGTTTAAAGAACAACTTCCTTTTTGTGCATAGCTAATTCCAAACCTCGTTGCGTGATCGAACTAGTAACGCGTCTTATTACTTGATTCAGCTTTCTCTGAGCATCTTCTACCCTCTTTGTGGTAATAACAGCTGCAAAATCATCCGCATAACCGATAACAGTCATCTGGTAATTTATGGCGAAGTACCTCATTGATCAGGTCCCAATATCGAGCCCTGGGCAACACTCTCAGTAAGCTTCCTCAAACACAATCCTTCACAAGTTTAATATTTAACTTCCCAATTCTTCAGGTAACTTTGCAGTATGTACAGAAGAAAGATTGGTATTCTGATGTACCCTTCAGAGCTTCCAGAATTGATCCCCAACTATCCCTCTTGTGTAAGGGTTTTTTTCTATTCAGTTTGAAAAGTATCCACTACTTCATGTACTGTGTTGATGGTGGGTGCTCTTTTCTGAAGCCGTGTCGTCGCGCAACAAGACCTTCCAAGCCCTCAACAGCGAGTTTTTCGAGTAATTTACCAGTTGCATCTAGCACACAAAGTAGTCTATAGGCTGATGGTAACTCAGGATTACTTTTATTCTTACTCACTAAAACCAGACGTTGCACTTTTCATCTCTTCCGAAAAATTCAGCCAATATTTGTACATGTTCAGCAGAAGTTGCATTTGTATTATAGACTAAATAACTACATTATTGTGTACAAATACCTTTTTTTACAACTAGTATTATATATTTTCTATTACCTAGTTTGTATTGTACAATTCTCTGTGTGCATATGTATTAAGGTATAGAATAGCCATTTTTTTTATTTAATAGTTAAATCTACCTGAATTATTTTCAGGAACTCCGACATGACAGCGTTAAAAACACTATTAATGCAATACAAAAACGTAGGTAATTTTATGCTTGTAGAATTAATTTATTTCTTTGGGTAATTGGGAACTAAGTATGATTGGATAAATACAAACTTTTAAAATTCCTAAGTGTATTTTGATAAATATTGCTGTTGCCTTTTATTTTCCTAACTAGCTAGTGCTGTCAAAACAGAAGAAGTGTCGATCGAATGGGAAAACTTTAACAGGTAGTTTGAATTGTGATCTCGCAGCTGGAATATTGACCATCTGCTCGAACACAATGCAGGCAGCACACGGCATAAACCTACTCACTAGAAAATCTTTATTTAGAAAGCTTTTGAAATGTTGCGAAATGTTTTATTTAAAAAACGAATGAGAAAAACATAACAGATTGCTTTTAGTCGACTTGCGAAAATTTAACGAAATCCTCAATTTAAGATGTTCTCGTTTCACTTAAGTTCCCACGTGGGAAAATGGTTACTGGCAGATGAAAACGTAATTTTCTCCCATACTACCTCTTGTCAGTATTTTAGCGTTAAAGAATACGCCCATCCTGTCCATTTACCACGTCGGATGCGAAACAATGGAAAGCTTAAGACAAAGAAGTGAACAGAGGTCTGACGAATTTTGGGTATTATATTAGAGCTTTAAAATATGTTTTAATTTTGTGAATAGATGGCAAGATATGTTTACAGTGAGAACATATAAATAACAATATATTGATTTTAAAAGCCTGTATAAACCGTCATAGTAATAGTAAAACTTTTAGTTCATCCACAATATAGAACACATTAGATTAGGTTGTATATTTTAGTATTTAAGAAGTAAAGCTGCTGTAATTAGGACAATATGGAAATTCAATTGCGGAATACGCGGTTGAGATGATAATGT
The DNA here is from genome assembly GCA_949128085.1 of Cetonia aurata. Classification (NCBI taxonomy): domain Eukaryota; kingdom Metazoa; phylum Arthropoda; class Insecta; order Coleoptera; family Scarabaeidae; genus Cetonia; species Cetonia aurata. Next base: position 49,871,099 of record OX421884.1, on the reverse strand, counting down.
TAATACCCAGATGTATATCTATATATAAATACATGTGCAATTGTATGCAAACAGACTATTAGTGGTTAACATCATAAAGGGAATTACGCAAGTGAACCCTTTAGAGCAGCAGCAGTTCAGAATTAAATAAAATATCGTAAGCACTTGAATTGGTACACACAAAAACAGTATTACACTTTTTAATAAACAACTTATTTATTTCTTTTTAAACATACTTAGTTATTGGCGTAAAGAAATTCTAAGTTCCATATTATTAGTTTCGAGTACTTTTTCTCCCAAACATTTACTGCAATTATACTTCCAAACGAGTTCTATAAATAGTAATGGAAGATCTACGTGGAACTGTACCTGTTGCATTTGTACGGAGGAAACGCCATTCAGAGCTTTCAAGGGGAGAGTATATGTGACATATAATACAGCTAACATACTGTAGTCAAGTGCGTAAAAACTGTATCATTTGGCCTGTTGATAGAATCAATAGATATGAATGAAATGCTTGTTTAAATATACAATTTAACATAAGTGCGTGGTATAATTTTAATACCACTTTTAAAAAAACTACAACGCTACTTTGTTACCATATTTTCAGTTTTGTATAGAAAACGTTTAAACTTCTAAAAACCTTATAATTAATGTTTGTTAGGGCCTATTTAGTGTGGCTTTTAAAACTAATTATGCCCTCTCCAGCAAGTGCTAGCTAACTTGTTTTCTTTTTGTTTTTATTCGATGTGTGGAATTTGCAACACGTTTGTGGCTGCCATGTGATATACTTTTCGTGATAATATTTTATTTTTTACAATTTTAGGGTTAATGTAGGTAATTATCTCAGATCCGAATAGGAGTGGATAAATTAATAAATCCTACATTAAATAAAGATAAAAAATGGTATTCTGTATTAAAAAAGAAAAGTAAATCGCAAAGTGACATGAACAGTAAAATAGGGAACCAAATGTGTCACGCACGAGGTTTGTACAATATCTTTTGCAACGAATAATACTATGAAATATCGTTTATTACGATTAATTCTGCCGACAGTACATAAGTACTGTCAAATATGTAGGAGTATTATGTTAACGTTTGACAGTTTAGTCACTTTACTTTGCTAAATGTCACAAGAAATGTCAATTAATTTATATACGTCAATGGTAAAAATTACTACTACTTCACGCACTTTGGGTGCATAATATAAAGTGAACTGTTATGCAATATGAGTACAAAAACACTTAAACTGGTTGTATGAGGGAAACCACCGTATTTGATAATGAAAATGGTGGAAAATCTAAGTTGAAATTGAATGTATCTTATAGGTTTACGCCGTATTTCCAAATATAAATTTATAAAGATTGAGGTATAATGAAACTAGGAAGCTGCCTATATTCTTTTACGCGAACAACTTATCCATTTTTATAGAATTATAAATCATGTGAGTGAGAATATTAGGTAAAATACGTCAATATGCTGAGCAGAATATCTCCATTTTGAAAATAGACATCTTTCTCAAAAAATCTCAGAAACATATTAAAAGAATTACTCGTATTTAGAAAATCAAACAAGAATTTTTTTTTGTAAAGGTGAGAAAGGGACATTCGTTCTTTTTAACTAAACTTTAAGTATTGGTAATACGTATAAATGTATATAAAAGAAAGGCTTCAGAATAAAGATTAGGTCGACATGGGTTGCATATAAGAAATGACAAAACATAGGTGAACTGCATGCTTGAACTATGATTAAAAGAAATGTTTTCTTTAGGGGCTAAATTGCTGTCAAAATAATATCCCTCAACTTATTCATAATATTATCGACCTTTCTTTCTCCGAAACTATTCGGTTTAGCTTAAGTATTGATGATGTTGGGATATTGGGACTACTTTTTTTCTTTTAGCAAGAAGTCATATTTACTCTAGTCCTCATTGTTATGACATTTATAAATAATATTTATTATATTGGGTCAAAATATCTGTGACTTTATGAATGTACATACACATTTGACGAGCGGCGGACTAGGTATAGCATTTTAACTGATACGAGAATGAGTGAGATAGATATGCGTACGTGCTAAATGGACAAAGAAGGGATATAGAGCAACCGTCCAATGTTGTCAGTTGTCAGTCAGGTGCTCAGTACATTTGCGAAATGCATCAGTTTAGATACGAACAGCGACGAGTTAAGATGCGGATGTATCGTTGACGCTGTTGCAAATGCGTGAATTAATAGTTATTTGTATCACTAGGCCAGAAACTATAGTTTTGCGAGTGTGAGTACGGTTTGTGAAGCCGAGGTCCCACAAGTGCGAATACTCGCAAAAGAGTTTCTGGCCGTGTGTTACACACTATTTTTTGAGCCGACAAATCTTAATTTTGTTGTAAATAATAAAAGAAATTAACGCTAGGGAGTTAACAGTACAGGTTGGCAATACTTATTACGTATGAATTTTGAATTGGAAATCAGGATTAAGATACCTTAGTGTTTTGACGTTTTATTCTTGGTAGTTTTGATACATATTCATCAATAATAAGGACAATGGAGACCCCAGCTCATATTATAGAAGTTGTGTGTGAAGTTATTAACCATTTATTACCTGTAAAATCTTCCGAAAATAGAAATGGAATGAATATGAATTAATTAAGAGATTGTGTAACGAGAATTCTGTCATCTGTCATCGAATCTATAATTAATGGCAGAAATGTCAGTAATTCCAATATAGTGTTGCCAACCAATAGCGGTCTTTTTGCCGGCCTAGGCCGGAGAATGCTAAGTTTCCGGCCGATTTATAGTAATGCAAAATCAGTGTTTCTGGACGGAGGCGCAAAAATGTTTTTTTTTTAGAGTCTAAATTGCTGTCAAAATAATATTTTCTTACTTATTCAAAATATTAGCGACGTTTCTTTATCCGAAACTATTCGGCTCAGATTAAGTATTGATGATGTTGGGATATTGGAACTACCTTTTTCCTTTTAACAAGAAGTCATATTTACTCTAGTCCTCATTGTTATGGCATTTATAAATAACATTCATTATGTTGGGTCAAAATATCTGCGATTTTATGAATGTACATATGTGAAGTGTGTTAGCGGAAAACATACTTCACATTCAAAATTTGTCAAGTACTTACATTATTTGTTTGCGTTAATTTTAATCCAATTAAATACTTGAACAGTATTAACTTAATCTTTGACATTATATTTGTATGCGTTCCAAATGGGCCATCAACTTGATAGCGGGGGCATATGAATCTATGCCCCGCCGATTAGAAATCAGCTTACGGCGATGAGACTGCTTTGAAAATGGTTATTATTTCCAAGAACTTGGGCCTCTTTTATTTCTTGCAGTTTTATATCACTCTTCATTAATAAATACACTGCGATCATTACTTGTCTTCATCGACTCACTCAAATTATAAAATATGGTCCTATAGATCGTCTCAACCCCCAAACGTCTTCAACGTCTCTTGAATTCACGTTTGCCAAATCCTCGGATCAGTTGTACATTGCTACTTTCGATTAATTATTTAGGGATCTGAGTGTTATGACAGTTAAAATACAAATATCAAGGTATATGTGACGTCGGATACCGAAAGGGAGTTATCGTGTAAAAAACGTAATTTCCTGTTAGGAACTTAAAGCATTTATGGACGTTAACTTGCCAAATTTTTTCGAATGGTATTTGTGGAGAACAGTAAAATATAAAAAAACATATAATCTTTTATTTAAGAATTAGTAAAAAGCCCATAATTTTATTCGTTATTTGTTACTAAATATTAACGTAATTTGCATTTCAAACATTTATTTAGGAATTGGGGTACTGTAAAATTTATTAAATTAAAAAGAAAGATTCCACTTTCGTAACAAAAATAGCTAGAGTGATAGAGATGCGTATACAATAATACAATAATATTATAATAGTTTGAACTTCAGATGATGATCATTTTGTTACGCGAATAATAAATTCTTCGATGTCGTCTTGTACATTATCTTTGAATTAATTTCTCTATATCTTTTACCTTAAACATATTTTATTAATTTTTACATAGTTTTTCACTTGTGCGTATACCATTTCAATGGGATTTAACTTGCAATGGTAAGGTGGTAATCGAACAACTTCATGGCCTTTTTTTTTACAAGTTCGTCAATCCAACTTTTATCATACCACGGTTTAATTTGTGACACGCAAAATCAGTCCCTTGATATCGTTTTTCCTCCATGCTGTCGTTGGAATTTTTTCCAATTTTCTCTAGTGACACGAAGCATTTTCAAAAACAATTAATGAATTTTGTGGTATATTTGGAAGTAATTTTTTAATAACCCAATCTTCATCCTGTTTCTGAATCGATCTCATGACAAACGTCAGCAGTGTTTTTCTGACAGAGAAATGATTATTTAGCAACAGCAACAAACCCAGCAGCACTCACATTCATAGATCTACTACAATAATTGAAAACATTTGCAATAATACACCTTGAGGCTAAATTTTTCTTCCTAAAGGCTCTATTGATGCAGTGAAAATTGTAATTAATTGTATAACATTTATAATAATCAAGAACAGTACCCACATTGCTTTGTGCACGCTTGAAAAAGATAGAAGCGTTCTGAAAAGTACGATTTGTACAACTATATATAACCAAAATAAGGTGGAATTTAATTAAAAATATTTTAAAACTACGACAATGACATTTGACAGCACTATAATAAACACTTTTGTCGACGCCGACATATGTAAATAATTTGCAACATAGCAACCGGAAGTGAAGGAAGAAGCATTAATGACATAGCAAAAAAAAATATTAGTACTAACATCAGAAGCTGAGAAATGTGGCCTGAAAGAAAACGAAGGAAAGACGAAATGTCCAATAATTTCGAGAAAGGCACAAAAGAAATAACGCAAATAAACATAGGAAAATATAACTTTGAGAGAGTCAACAATATTTAAGTCACGATAAGTGAAAAAAAAAAACGACAGGGACACGCAAACGATTAAAAGAAGGAAACAGCATTTTGAAAACATCGACACCTTTCAACACAACGACAACTTATCAAACAAACAAAAATAAAAATATATAAAACCACAATAAGATCCGTAGTCACGTACACTGCGGAAACCATGCGCTTTTCAACAAAAAAATCAAGAACGCTTAAAAGTGTTTGAACGTAAAATTGCTTGTAAGATCTTTGGACCACGAAAAACAAAGAAGGCGAATATAGATATTTAATGAATCATAAAATCACATCTACAAGGGGAAGATATTATTAAATTTATAAAGAATGATTAAAATAGCTGGGACATACATACAGGAGAGAACAGAAAACACCGATACGAAAAATAACAGAGTGGGAACCGTAAGGAAACAGACCGAGAGGAAGACCGAAAAGCTAATGGAAAAGCAAGTGCAGGAGGACATTAAGAAACTTGGAATCAAGGGTTGGTGTTGGAACGCTCGAAATCGTCTAAAGTGGAACGAAATCATCAACAAGCAACAACTGATAAAGAAAACTGCAATGGCACCTAGATATATGCGAAGTGATTCCCCGCGTAAACCGAATCCACCCGTAGCGGTCAAATATTGCAGTTACCACAAACGAGAATTTCGCTTTTTGGCCGTTTCGAGTTAGTCACAACGCATTCTGGTTGTTTTTGCAAGTCTGCTAACACGAATTTCGCGTCGTGGATGATCTTAAGGGACTACATCATCGTCCAATGGGCGTTTTCGATCTTTGCGCCTAACATATGTATGTACTGTATCACACTTCTACATCCATACTACTAATTCCGTTAATGCGGCTCCAGGGTTTGTTTGGAATAATTCAAAGTTTCACTAGAGGATTGAGCCGGCTTTCGATGTTTCAGCCTTGATCAGCTGTATGTAGTTGTGTATTAGAAAACAAGGCCTTTTGAACATAACAACTAACAACGTTCGTGTCCAGCGTGTTTGGTAAACGATAGAACACAGAAGGTCACCCGAGAAATTGTGATAGTACCACAACACAAAATTTGTTCAAGGTTATGAAACATGGAAATCCGATCAACCCAACTTCATAGTCGAACTCTATATTATCCCTGAACGAGCTTTACAGCCACCAAAAAGTATATTAAGATTACTATTATTGAAGCAAAATTGTCATATTTCCATTATAATTGTAGGAATTTGAATTCTTCATGTAATACATCATAAAATAGCATTAGACAAGTTTACATTTATCACCGTATTTTTTAATTAAAAAAATGAACGAATTCAAATAACAATCAAAGCCTTTCGAAATACTCAATTTTGCTGATTTTTTTTATTTGCTAACAAATGAGGGGTGCCAATTCCTCCCTTATTTGATTCGAATATCAATTATTTTTTCAGCAATTAATTTTCGATGCTTGTATTTGAAGAGGTTTACTTGAAGGCCGGCGAGGAAAATGAAACTTGTTTGGAAATGAGAAAATTCATCTTCCTTTTTTTAATTTCGTTGAGAAACTCCTTTCTTGTTAAATATTAAACAATAAGTAGCAGATTTTCATTCTTTGCTTTAAACAAGCCGGTTTCAATGCGATCACCGATAATATACGTAATAAAAGTGTAATAGAAATGTATAGCCGTATAAATATATTAAAATACTAAGTTGGAAAATCCACTTACGTAGCTACATGAATTAGCGTACAATCAAAAGTAAAAATTAATGAATACAATTGACTGTATAAAAAAATAGTTCTTATTTTAATTCCCGTTTTCAATAAACTTCAGATTTTAATTTAAAGTTTCGATTAAATATAGTCTGCCGAAAAAAGTAATCTTCTCTCGAGTATCGAACGGAATTACATTTATATCTTTTGTACTACTTTTCTAATTTCGAAAACTTTATTAAGAGTTGTTCAAGTTTGATACTATTTATATGTTAATTAATTCATTTAAGCTTTCTCTTAAAACTTGTTAATCTATGCTGTAATAAAATTAACATTTTTCGGAAATATACGCAGCAAAGTGTAAAAATGTTCAAATTTTGTAGAAACTTCTTGTCAGGAAACATCCTTTGTGCTATCATGAATACTGATATAACGGATCGTTAAACAAATGATTACGAATATTTATTTATAACAATAATTTATTGAGTACGACAGAAATTATAGGTCGAGTTACATATATAATATTCTGACAAATATAAGGCCAGTAGATAGATAGATAGATAGATAGATAGATTTATTGTTTCAACCAGTTATAGTACATGGCATAGACATTGTCAAGTAATTAAACAAACTATAATAAATAAATGTATAATTATACACGACATATTTGCAATACTTTCAATGAATATTTTACTTCTACACCTCCAATCAATAATATGGACGAATGTACGAAAATGTACGAAACCACCGTAACTCTGCACATCATCCTTGTTCTTGGAACCCATAACTGAAAATGAATTGTTTACCATAATCTACGGAATAAAAAGCTCAATGTCAACCGGCTTTGATGATATCCCTGTTAACGTATTAAAGCATAGTAGCCTATACATTGTATCTCCATTATGTCATATTGTCAAACAGTCGTTTTTGTCTGGTACCTTCCCGAATTGCTTAAAGGTAAATATTGTAACACCGGTTCATAAAAAAGGTGATGGTACGAATATAAAAAACTATAGACCAATAGCTCTACAATCTGCAATATCTAAGATTATGGAGAAGGCTATGAGTAAAAGGATCGTGGCATTTTTAAACAAATATCTATTACTCAATGCTCAACAACATGGGTTTAGATGTGGGCATTCCACAATAACAGCTTTAGTTAAGTTCTTGCATGAAGCGTATTGCAGAATTGATAAGGGTGATGTTGTTCTAAGCATATTGATTGACCTAAGTAAAGCTTTCGATACTGTAAACTATGGCATGCTAGAGAAAAAATTAGAATGCGTTGGTATTAGAGGGAATGCAAAAGATTGGCTAATGTCATATGTCACAGGTAGCGAGCAACTTGTTAGAATAAAGTCTACACAGTCAGAGAGAACACATATTCGGAGTGGGTTACCACAAGGATCTATCCTGGAACCACTATTATTTATTATCTACACTAATGATCTTGCACATTTAGATCTCAACAGCAAGTGTATTCTATATGCCGATGACATTAGTTTAATAAATAGTGATTCTACTACAGAAGCATTAAGTGTTAATAGCGCAACAGATATTCGACAAATACGTGATTGGTGTCTACTAAATGGACTATGAGTATAGATACCGATAAGACGAAAATTATGCGTTTTCATCCCATTGCATCTAACTATTCGGAAAGCATTTTAGTACGATTGCAAGGTAAATCTCTGGAACAGGTACCAACCGCCGATCTGCTTGGTATTACTATAGACTGTTCACTATCTTGGGACACTCACATTAATAGAATTGCTGGCAAGATATCTGGCTGCTGTTATGCCTTAAAAAGATTAAGAACACTATGCGACGTCAATGTATGCAAAATATTATATTTTAGTAATTTTTTAAGTGTCGCAACATATGGCATAATCTGATGGGGAGACGCATCGCAAGCAAATAGAATTTTCTTACTACAGAAACGAGCTATTAGAAATATTTTTGGCCTAGGCTACAGAGACTCTTGTAAAAGCACCTTCAAAAACAATAATTTGTTAACGATACCCTCACTATATATACTTAAATGTGTCATGTATGTAAGAGAGCACATCGGCGACTTTATAAGACACAAAAATAATCATGAATACACAACCCGATCCAATAACAACATTCAAGTGCCGAAACATCGTTTATCTCTTTATTTATCAAGCCCAACACATAAAGGAACCCTTTTTTACAATCATCTCCCAGCAAACATTAAAAGCTCTACCACTATCAGTATCTTCAAGAATAAGTTAAAATCCTTATTAGCCCATAAAGTGTACTATTCGACAGATGAATATCTTAATGACAGATTATAAGCATATTCCTTTCTTCCCCTCTCTTTCATTTGTTTATTATATTTATTTTGTATTAGCTTTAGCGAATTATATAAGAATATTTTCAGTTTTGTTAGTAGAGTTAGCAGATTTTTATTTTCTTTTTTTTTTTTTTTTGTTTTTGTTATTACTATGAACGTTTGTATTAAGTTCCATGTGGTATTGTGTTTGACTTGTCCTATATCTTATAAGATCTCCAGGATAAATAAAAATCTTACCGCCCTAATGCGGTAATAACATTTTAAAACACAAGTGTCACAATGACGTTTATGTAATGCGAGTACAAGTTTGAATCTCGAGCCGCGAGAGATTCAAAATACGAGCATTACAAATCATTGTGGCACACGTTTTTTACAGTATTTTTTCTAATTTGCACATTAATCGCCTATATTACGTTCCGGCAAGAGTCCCCCCGCACGTTAATATCTCATTACAGCACAGTATGCGGTAATATTCATATCAACACTGCGTCGTCGTTTGTTTTAGCTTTATTGCAACATCCAATTGGAAAAAAATTTAAACGCGCTTTTTCTCTTTTGATACTTACTTCCAATGTAAAATATGCATAATTTCTTTTAACATTTTCGTAGGCAAAATATCTAATACAAATATCGTGGGTTGGGTCATTTACGGTGCTCCAACTCTTTCGGGCACTTTAGTGTAAATAACTTACAACACAACAACTCATAGTTGGAGCACTGTAAATGTGCTAACGCACGACATTTGTATTAGATTTTTTGGCCGAAAAAATATTTAGACAACTTTAGTTAAAAAATATGATGTTATGTAACAGTCGGTAGATGTGAATTGAGAACACTGCGTTTTGACAACTCGACCGTCTATGTAAAAGTGAATCTTTTTATGATGACTTTGCGATAATAATAATCTTGAATGTAATAAGTTTTTTGCAAATTGAATTTTTTTTTATAAATATACGTGTTTTGGATTTGCTGTAATTCCGATTTCTTCTTTGTCCGCACAATTCAGTTTCAGACTGAAGCTGGGTCAGACCATAAAATTGAGGAGATAGTTTACACTCTCACTTTAAAAATTTTACGTTGGATCTTTTATAGGATAATAAGATGCGGGGCGTTCATAGAAAAGCCCGCTACGTCAATAGAGAATATGTTGTTTTACCCTGACGTTAAAGAATCGAGCTATGGGATAGGTATCGTACGTTTCCTAATATTTAGAAGGCGAATCTGTGGGACTAGATTTCTGTCCGTGATGGGGTAAAATTTATCTATATTTTCTTATATACAATGGTACTGATAATGTTAAGGTTTTATTTAAGAAACTATCAGGGAAACATATATTAATTAACAATCATTTTTTTTTTGGGCTGAACTAACCTTCTTAGAAACCATTCCATTTACAAAGCATTGGTCTTAGACTAAATTCTTTAGAATCTTCTAGGTTCTCATCGAAAGAAATCTGTAATTTTCTGTAACAGAGTGTATTAGTGTTTTGTTGGCTAGGTCTATGTTTATATCGGATAGAAATTCTCTTACGTAAATCCCATTACAGGTATAGAAACATGTTTAAAATAGCAATACTTCGTTATTAATAGGAATTGCATGCGTAAATGTTGTGTATCTGTCGCTCGTATATCATACCATCGCGCAATTATGCATATGCAAATACTTACAGAGCTACACACAATAAAAGCTGCGAGAGCTCTCATCATCGTTGTCGACGTCTACGTCATCGTCCCCTTGTATGAGTGTGAGTGTCACTGTCCTTATAATGCGCCGTAGTATAACGATGAACCGAAAAGTCAGACTGTCGGAGCCGCACCGATCGATTCCCTCCTTTCAAAGCGGCGAACCGACGCGTTTGTACGTGGGGAACCGTGAATCTGGGAAAAATCTATTTTAACACATTTAATTACATTTAGTTTCAACGACAAACATGTTCTCTCAAACTATTAAAAGGTCAGTTCAAAGTTCTAATTAATTATGATATACCAAGGTTTTCAAAAGCACTCCCCTTTTTACGACATTTTTATTATTCCTAAATGGTGGAGGAGAAGGTTATAAATAGTTTTAAACACCTTTTTAGCATATTTTTGTACATTAACTTATAGTGTATTGTAAGATGTGTTGCACACTATGAAGATAACAAGAGTTGATGGATGTCTCTAGTAGAGATCTGTTGTTGAGATGAAGATAAGGCGCTGCTGGTCCCACAAGAAGCATGTTGGTTAGAATCAATTGACATTTTCGAGAATAATTACTCAATCGAACGTATACAACACAAACACTACAAATCTACATATGATATGATGGACTACCTGGCACATATTCTTGCTTTCAACGTTGAGTGTAGAAGACCTGAAATTATTAAAACAGTAAAAATATTAAATAAGAATAACATATGAGTTTTTATATATATTTATTTCTAATTTCTCCAAATGTTTTTGTTGAATAACTGACTATGTTTCGAAAATGCTACTGATCAAATGTTTCGGGTCCTTCGCTGTTTATACTGATAGCTTCTTCAGGATAACTTAACTGATTCTCAGTTGTCTGACATTCTTCTTATATACGCCCTTGGTTCATTCAGCTGTGAAGTTTCCACTTGATTGAGTGCGACGCACAGTGGGATATTTCGCCGATCTAGTCTAAAGTCGATATTAAAAATTTTATTATTTTATTATGTAAATGATCTGTACACCTAATTAACCCCCTCCCCCAGCCGCCTTAGCAGGGAATTCAGTACAAATTCTTTTCGCAACATTTCAATTACCTGTTAGTAATAAACCGCTTGTTTGGAAGTGAACAGTGATTGCTGATTTTCTTGAAGTTCGTGGTTACGTCACTGGAGCCTATTACAATTATGGAACTTCGTGGTATAATTTCGTAACATAGAAACATATGGAAACGTATTAGAAACACTCAGACAGCGCTGTGTGAGTACCATCATAAAATTGTGAAAGCTTTGGATACTAGGGAGTTCGTGGATGGATTAAGTGTTGATTTGAGTCGCGCTTTCGATGTAGTCAATCATGAACTCCTATTGTTTAAATTAGAGAGGTATGGGCTAAGAGGACTTGCTTATAACCTAATGAAATCATATCTAGAAAATAGATATCAATGTGTTCGTGTTAATCATGTGTATGGAGTACCACAGGGTTCAATTTTAGGTCCGTTGTTGTACATTATTTTTGCGACTGATTTGGCTGGTTATTTACTGACACTTGATCCGGATGTTGAGGTAATTTGCTATGTGGATGATACCAATATTTTAATTCATCATAAAAGTGTTGAATCTTTAAATAAAACTGTTTCAGATATTTATAAATCCGTAGTGGACTGGATCACTAAGAACAAACTTGTTTTGAATGTTGGTAAAACATCTATTATTGCTTTTACTTTAAATAAAATAAAATTCTCCTATTCTTCAAGTATGCAACAACGAAAACCTGACGATATGCCAGTCACAAAAGACTTTAGGTATTACTTTTGACACTGAATTACGGTGGGATGTACACATAGACGACTTCTGCAATAAACTCAGATAACACTGCTGTGCATTAAAATTTATCTCTCAACAATGTAGTGAGAGTTAGTTGTGTACCATTCTACGATAAAAAGCCTCATCAGGTATGGCATATTGCACTGGGGACATAGGTCTCAGGCTGCCAGAGTATTTTTATTACAAAAGTATACAATACGGATTATTGAGGGATTAAATAGAATGCAGACATGTAGGTTAGGTTTCCAAGGTTTTTGTTTGCTGAGTATAGCAGCGCTATATATATTTGTTATTTGCTGTTATGTATACAGCAACTTGAATACAATTTTATTATTTCAGACGAATCATTGCTACAGTACTAGACATGGGCATTTGTTGCAACCACCCAGGCATCGTACTGCACACTAACAAAAAAGTTTCATTTTCCAAGCATGCAAGTTATATAATAATTTAAATATAGAAATTAGAGACTCCCCCAACATTTACGTATTTAGAAGAAATTAAAAGCGTTTCTCGTGGGGAAAAACTGTTATACTGTTGAGGAATTCTTTATGTAATAACTATTTTTCGTATCTGACTATGTTGACGCCATATAGCTTCCAACAATTAAATATTACTATTACTACTATTACTACTACTAATATTACTATTACTACTATTTGGCGAGAGTATACGAGGAACTTCGACCAATATCATAGCCCTCCCTGTGACATAAACACAGCCGCTGGTGCTTTTCATATTCCTTTATTCTGGTACGTATGTAAGATTAGGTTGATAATACACTGCGACTTGAAAGATCTATTGTGTTCTCAATTCTCACTGTATTTACAACTAGCCGTCCAGTCTGATTCCTTTTCAAAAATGAAGAATGTCAGAAAGTCTCAGATTATGTAACTATCCCTCTTCAATTTCATATGTCCCCAGATGCAGGTCCTTGAGTTGCACAGTGCGGCGCAATTTGAGAATAGGTGGGTGGATATTTCATTCGGTTCCCCACAAAATCTGCATTGGGCTTCCCAGATGTCCATTTAGTTTTTGCCCAATAGGCTCCCTGTCTATATACGAATATTATTTTTGCTTGTATTGACGCATTATATAGATTTCTTTTGGTTATAAGTTCCCAAAAGAGTTTTAGCTCTCCTCATTCCCTGAAAATTCTCCCAGTATTTGGATTTTCTCTGTATTGCTTTACTTTTAAGTTTCTCCAGCATTATACTGCTACTTATCCCGCAAAAATGTTTAGGCCTGACAAAAGGTATTCTGGCCGCTTTCTTAGCAAGATTGTCTGTTATTTCGTTTCCCTTCACTCCTATGTATCCCGGAACCCACAAAAGGGTTACCTTGTTCCTTTTGCCTAGCTCTCTTAGTTTTTCTAGACATTACCACACCATCTTGGAGTTGATTATATTTAAAGTTGGCGCCTTGATGGCTGCTTGACTATCAGACATTATGATAATTTTTTGCTTTTTATAGTTTCTGTCAATGTTGAACTGGACATATCTTTCAATGGCTTGTATTTTTGCCTGGAAGATACTCCAGTACATTGCTAAACTTTTGAAATATTTGGTTCTAGACCTGTATATCCTTATTGCAGGTCCTTTTATTCTTATTTCGATAACGCTTCCTGTTTGTCCGACGCAGCACTGTCCGTATTGACATGTTATCCAATTCGATAATGTCTTTTTGCAGTCCAAGTTCCGCTAGCATGGCCAAGGCATCCTGTGTGGGTATATAATATGTTGGTAAATAGCGATGTAACGTCAAAACTTATTAGAATTAGTAAAGCTATGTTTATCGTGGTTATGGTGCCCGTATCCCCGATTTTTTTTCTTGTCTGTTAAGGGAAAATAGAAACACTTAATTCGATCAAAATTTATATTTAATCCTTTGGCTGCAACTACAAAGGTTAAATGCGCAAGCCGAAAAGGTACCGGCATCATTATCGTATATCGTTCAGGGTATTATTTTTTGGTATGATAACCCGTTCCGTCGCGGATTACAAAGGCACTGTATTCTCAAGTATGGGAATGCGATAACAACACTATGTAACTATTGCAGTTCCACACAGCATAGGTATTGTACTTTTGCTCGCGATCGTCAGAATCATAGGGAATCTAATGTGTCGGAAAAAGATATGGGAATGTGCAGGGAATGTCGATGTTGGATAAAGACGCAACAAGCCGCTTTCGCTAGTACAATAGCACAGTAGAATATTGCGTATATTCTTTTCGTTTTTCAGCAAACCGAAGTCATATTTGTCTTTCTTTTCTCTTTACTTTAGCATATTAAGCACTCGCGGAGATTCGGATGGTATATGGCTACCATCTATGTACATATATCTACAATTAAAGAGAGTTTTTAAATATTCACGTTCGTCGAGAGTATATGCTACGTAGAAAGAAGCATTACGTAGATTATTGTGATACAAAATTCATGAATAAGCTACTGGAAAGAATAATAAAGTGTTGCGAGAAACAATGGAGTTCAAAAATTAAAAACATTTTTATTAAGAGAGTCCGCCTCTTAAAGAATGGAGTACACGATGGTTCTGGCTGATTGACGTAATGCTGAAGAAAAAGACACAAGGTTAAAGGAAGAGGATCCCTGAATGATTTGATCATTTTTTATCTAGTGTGTATACATTTTTCTAAATGCAGTCCGTGCACTTCTTACCGTGTCAAATGATTAAAGGAAATAATAGTTTTTTGCTATCACTGTAATTTAAATTAAGAGGCAATTTTAATTGAAAAATTTTACGTCGTGTAGAATGTGAACCGAACACCTCTCGTTTACCCGACGAGCACTCTACCAATTGATCCAACGAGATCGACAGGTTCCTACGATTTGAATCACAACAAATACAGTTTTGAGAAGACTGGTAGTTTTTTATTTTTTTATATTTATATGTTTATATGTTAATTCATTACTTTTATTTATGCATATATAATGTTTATTTCTATTTATTTATGATGTACTATTTACTAGTGATGTGTAAAACTGCTATTTTGCATTAGCAGCTACAACCTGCTTTTGCTACTTTCTGTAGCATTTTTTATTTCATATGGCGATATAGTTGCATGAAATAGTTTCTATGCGTTCGTGCCCAACACTACGTATACTTAAAACAGCTGTTGTTTACTATTCGATGCTATGACTAATATATTGAAACGTAGTGGCCCCAGATTAGAACCTAGTAGTACGCCAATTGGCCAAAGATTCAAAGTAGAAGTCTAGTAATCGCCTAGTGAGTCACATCTCTATTTCAAGGTGAGGTGGCAGAGTACAGTGTAAAACTTTGTTTTACTAATACCTAACTTTTTATAACCATTAAAATTTTTTTAAAGAAAATACGGGCGAATGCTGTTTTGGTATGTACTATGCTTTTCAATAAGAAAAATTCTATTTGTTTCTAAAAATCAACCATAATTTGTATGGGCATTTAATTCTTATACAGCAACTGAAACAGAAAGTCATTTAATCATCATTTATAATAAAACTATCTTTAGATATTAAAAATTATCTGCTGTTTATTTTCGAAGTGCATATACTAGTGTAAAATTATCTAATTCAGACATGCTAACAACAATAAAGTTTTCTATTTCTGTAGCTTATAAATTTGTTTAAGATTCATTATCGTAACTCTGTAATATAAGAGGGATCCAATATTGTTTTAATTAAACTTTGGAAGCGTAAAGTAAACTTAATTTCTTGAATATTCCTTCTATAGCCTTTTGTTAACGCGTCGATTGCTACTTCGGAATTCTAGACTGGGGATAACTAAAACAAATAAATTTATGACACGTGTGAATGACTTTTTCCGTAGTTAGTGTTTTTTTCCCCATATTCCTGTTGAGCTACTTATATAAGACGTTTCTTGAAACCATATGTACCGCATACATGGTCAATTTTTAAATTCCGAATATTACCATAATTTATAATTCTGTGAATGACGAAAATGAATGTAATAAACGATAAATAAACACTAAATTAAGATTCCGAAGACATATGAATAGACTTATTAGGGCGGCATATGAGAGACTGAAGCTTTTATGCGGCTGTAGGGAATATGTTGGGGAGATGATAAAGAGTATTATGTGCAACAGTATTGTTATATCACATTTTAATTACTGCGCCATGTTTCATGTTCATACATAGATGCTTTGAATAGGAAGAGAATAAAGGGCGTATATATATACACTGGGAAAACTTCATTCCTTAAACATGCGCTACCGAAGACTTTACATGCATTAGTTTCATACCGCAAAATAATAATTTTAAAGCAACCTGCATTTAGGATAAAATAACTTTCCTCACAGACGTATACAATTTAAATTGACGATTTAAAAGTTTATTGGCATCTCCCAGTCGCCTTTATTGGTTTTTCAAACGTTATTTCAGCTAAAATCTCCAGCTTACACAATACGCAACAATTTAAAACTTTACCGCTAGTTTCCTTTAATATTAATTTAAAGGAACACTTGTACCTACAGCAGGTTGCTGCACGTGGAACTCGATCAATATATCAGGATATAGCCGCTGTACATGGAAGTGAGTTATACTGGATTCTTTTTATACACTCGGCATTGCATTAGAGAATCCGGATATGACTAAGTATACTGATTTTGACCTAAGATTGAGTAACTGCTTTTTTTGTACACACTATTATATAAATGTCTTCATTATTTTTGTGTATTCACACTAAAAAAATTACACTTTTCCTACGGAAAGTTCCTGTAATGTATAGGGTAAATTTACCAAAAATAGGAATACTTACCTAAAGTTTTATATTCCCTCCGTCCAGAAATAAGTGTCCGTTTTGATTTCTTTTCTTGTCCAGAAATAAGTATCGGATTTCTTTTATAGTTGTATTTTATTGAAACTTAACTACAAATATCGTTACTAACAAACTTTTAGGAATAATTTGAGTTATTTAAACTTAATTGGTAATATCTTGTACATGTTGATAAAGCTCAAAATCGAAATTTATAGAAGTTTTTGTAAATGGTCTTTTCTCATATAAGGCACTTTATAGCTGTTACCACCACTTATTTTCATAATTTTTGCATGCACTGCTGGCGAGTAAGAAAAATCTTATTTAAAGTATCAGGATTTATTGCGGAAAAAGCGTTTTCAACACCACGGATCAATCTTTCTACAGTTTTACAAGCCGGTTGTTGCTGCAATGACTGGATTGCATTGAAAAGCCTACATCCAAGACTATTAGGTGGCTGGCATATTATTTTGATTGCAAATCTAGTTCATTAAACTCAAAGTCATCAGGAAGAATGTGTGGTTTAGTGTTATCTTGTTGAATGCAAATTGTTTTGCGTGAAGCGCTTCTTGGCTATGGCGGGTAACAATTTTTCAATAATCATACTCCTGTACTCTCCTCTAGTAACATTAGTAATCACTTCCGGTTCAATCGTTCCAGCTGCGCGATTTTTACTGCTCCGAAACTGCTCCGAAACTGCTTCTGAAAAAACAAATGGCCAAATACCAAGTTTTCCATCGAAATTCTTATTTTCCGTATGTATGATTCCAACGCAGCGGCTAAAAACATCACCTTTGTGAGGAAACGTTTACTTTTACATGTCCTGAACGGTTCTTCTTCGTCTTCTACAAGGCTGTATATGTTAGTTGTTTTGCTAATGTAAAACCATTTGTCGTCCACATGAATCCGATCATACATGCCGATGAATTCGGGTGCTTGAACATTTAAACTTTCAGGTTTCAGCATTGACAAACAATATTTGAGTTTTTCAATTTTATTGGCGTCTGTGAGATAAGGTTTAACTATAGGGAGTAGTAAATTTCCCAATTTTTGGTAAATTTACCCTATACATTACAGGAATTTTCCGTAGGAAAAGTGTAATATTTTTTAGTGTGTATATACGTGTATAGTTTACATCAGTTAAGATTGACTTAATGGTTTCTATAACCTCTTGGTCAAGATTGTATTTACACATTTTTGACCAATAAATGCAAAAATATTTTGACTTTGCGACCGGCAATATAATAGACGCAGTTTCCATAAAAAAAATTGCACTAACTTGAGGATTCGTTTAGTAGCATAATATGTCGACTACTACACGACTTGTTTTCATCTTTTATTTCTTGTCGCGTTTTTAAGCTTTTATGAACATGGCGCCGTAAGCCGAAACATATAGTTTTAAAAGATTTTTAAATAAACAAAATGAATGGAAAGGAAGAGTTAAAATATAATTACAATTCTGGGTAAGTGCATCTTATAACCTTAAAATTGTGCTATTCTAAGAAAAAAGAAATGGAGATTTAGTGCAAAGTCAGAAAAAATCACGCACAAATTCGTCCAATTTACTTTCGCAAAGCTTCATAAGCAACTCATTATGCATACAATCCCACTTTCCACGGAAACGGAACAAAATCCGCTTCTCAAATTGCTATGTAACAGAACGTAAGAGTTACATTTGCATACATCTGCGGGCGAAGTTATGAAAACCGTTAAAGTTCACGTTTAAATTTCGAGGCCGCTCTTACGCTCCGTATTCCACCTACGCGTGCACGGAGAAGTGTGACGTACAACCGGTCATTAGCTCTCTCCCTCATAGTGAATTTCACCGCGTTAAAAGAATCCCGTTAGCCGTATAAATGGATTCTTCCATCTGCCTACACCTTAACCCGTGCCGTTCCGGGGTGAAATATTAAAACACAAACGCTCCTATACGTGATGACGTCGTATTGACGAAGTTTGAAGGGTTCCGCAGGTTGTTTGCATAAACTGGACATTAATCGATAATATCCATTGTTTTCGACAGTTCTAGTGACAGTCAGAAATCGGCTGATAATATAATTTAGGGTCATTTGCTGAAGTTTCCGGGAAGTTGGTCGCCATCCTTGGCAACAAGTTTCGGTTTCCGACGGTGGGTGGTAGAAAAAACGATCAATTATTAAAGTAACGTCAAGAAACGTTGACATTGTGGGTTATTTATTAGATTATGTATAAAACGTAATGATAAATACGGATATCAGATACTAACGTTCTAAGAGAGCAGTTTGCAAAATTGATTCTTCTAAAGCTATTTTTGGAAGTAAATGTCAACTGATCGATATACAGTGTTTGCGAATTTTTTCTTTTTTATTTATATACATGTATAAAAAAGGAATAAACAATGTCGTTTAAAAAAGAGGGAATAGCAATATACTAGACAACTTTAGATATATTTTCTAATTTTTGGTAAATTTACCCTAAGATACATGCAAGCCTGTGTATCTTGCTGAGTTCAGTTATAGCAGTTTATTGTTACATCGTTGTCTATCGTACTAGAGATGCATAAGTAATAATGGGTCTGACCACCTGTGATGTGTGTCCAATACATCATATTTGATCTTAATCCACGTATTTCCGTGGCATCGGTCCTGGTTTTAATTCGTTGAAGCTGTCGATTCTAAGTAAGCTTGGAATCAAGAATTAACCCAATTTCACCTCCTCGGACAGTTTTATTTCTTCACTGTGGAGTATTAGCGGTCCTAAACTATCTAATTTTCTCCTTTTCGTGAATGGTATTGTGATCGTTTTGGAGGGACTAATATTTAGGCCCTCCACCTAGGTCCATTCTTGTATAACTTGTAGAGCGTTCTACATCTTGTCCCGCACTACATTGTTGAATTTAGCCTGCGTCAGAATGACAATATCATCTGCCCAAAGTTTTGTGCTCTTACAACCAGGTACTGTATCATACGACATCTTCCTCTTCCTCCATCAACTCTTATAATTATCTCCTTATTGTTGTTGTCTTCAGCTTTACTTTTTTGAAGCTTCAATATATATTCTTCGTTTCTTTTAATTCTTTCCATGTCTATTTCTTGGAGAACACCTCAACAGAATTGCCCTAGCACTAGTCTTAGTCGATGAAGGATCTCCATCGGTCTGTATTTCTATCGTTCAATTTGAAAAAACAGCGTCAAAAACCTCTACAATCTTCTTTACACAAACGTGACACAAGCAAAAATCTCTTCGAAGCCTTCGCTTGGATTTTGGATTCAGCTATGAACACATTTTCATAACAAGTCGAGGCGGACTAATGGTGAGAAATATGGGCTTGATCTCATGCGTAATTAACTTACTAATTTGAAATGTATGCAGTAGTCATATTCTTCTTCTTTGAATTTTAAGTATTTGCACCCATAGTTGGACTCATCTAGAACCAGGAAGAAGGCCAATATGATTGTACCGAGGCATAAGGCGATAAAGAAGGCTTCATAAACTACCATTTCCTACTGGTGAATACAGTTTTTCAACAGGCATCGCGAAAAAAAAAAAATTACGTGTGATTGAAGAATCTCTGCACCAATGGAATGAAACGACGATATCTTGTTTTTCTTTAACATTTATTAGACTTTATTTCTTTGTTTTAAAGCAAGTCTTGTATGAAGGAAATCTTTCCAGCAGTGTTAGAACAGGACAACAAAGTCAAATAAAAAGGGTACAAAACCACGAAAGGTTTTTATAATTGACAGTATTCTCGCCAATTAACAATATATAACAGAAAAAAAATATAACTTGCTGTGTTGTTTGCATTTCCTGAAGAATCAGTTCATTCTTTTTTTTATAGGTACAAATTAATGCACTACATTGTATATAATAGACTTTATTTTAATAAACTAAATACTTACCGAGAAAAAATCCAACGTTGAAGAAATAAGCTAGTTTTGTTCTTATCCTTTAAGATGTTACGTAATAAAAATCACTAGATTTAGTACAATACGCTTCGTTTTAAATCTTAGGTCTAAGTTGCTGAATATACCAAAATGACAATAAAATCGGACCAATGGTTTTTGAGGAACAAATGCTTAGGATGTTTTCCGGTGAGAGATGAAATTGGTACCCAGTCTCACTAAATTCTTACGCACAAAACAAAGTCAAATAAAATTAAAACAATGGTAAAAATGAAATATGTAGTAATATGTGTGTGACAGGCAATTCGTTCATTTCATATTATTTATTTAAATACTTCGTATGTATACGTCGATGACCTCATTGCCTTGTGATTTATGTATGTGTACACCTACATATTCACACATAAATATGCTGAAGTTAAAAATTTTCACAAAAACAATTTCCTGTTTCTTTCGTTATTCCTTACCTATTTCACGTTAATTAGTGTTGTCATTTTATTATGGTGGGCGACCTCAGAGAATTCCCTCGGTATTCTTAGAATACTACCTTATCTAATTTCAATGATCAGCTTAATAAGCTTAAAATGGTGTAACCTAATGTCTTCTGTTTCACGTAATTAAGGCAGGGCGTTGTGCGCTATACCTTTAGCGAGGTAAATTGCGAATATTTGTACAGTTAAAGAGAAGCTCTGGTATAATCGATGCTAGAATTTCACCCAAGCGAGGGTGAAGGAGGATTTTAAATGGGGCTATTTATAGAACTCCATAAATATCCTATTTTAAAAGGGAAACGGAACATTTTAGTGAATTTTAAAAATACACCTTTTACACAATGACAACATAAATTTAGCTGAGCTTTATTTATCCAAGGAGAATTAAAATTAATTAAAAAAACATCTTCCATCACCCACTTGTTTAATTTAGTTAAGTTAGTAAATTTAGCAAAATAAAAGGATTGAAGTGAAAATTAATTATGTAAATAAACTATGATCTCAACAGCATTTTTAAGTAATTTTATCGCTTTAAAAAGTTCCTCATGTTTCAATGACGATTAAAAATGCGTTCTTAACTTTGCTACTGTGGATAATTAGTTTTTGGTTAGTTAAATAAAAATTGGTTAGTTTAGATTTATATGCTAAATGTGCATTACCAAATTTGTTCGAAATAAATGAGTTTATGTAAGTATTGTTTTCATCTAATTTGGCCCTCTAGGACTGTTGGCTATTACTTCTGATTGATTATTTATAATAATTTTTACTTTTTTGGCGTCGAGGTTAACTTAGAGCAGTTTAACTTTGACTTTTTGCTTAATTATGCGTGGTGTTGAAGTTACCCCCAACCCGGGGTAACTTCGACACCAAAAAGAAATAAAAATAGAAGGGTGAAGAGAGCGTGGGGAAAAATATTGTTTTCAGTAAGAAGAACCGATTCATTTCAATTGTTACAATGGCAGATGAGCCAAGGTTCTAAAGCGAATAGCTTTCTTTGCAGAACAACAAATATGCCAAAAACCTGTTCAAGTAACCCCGGTTTTCGGTACTTCTTAATAATTATTGGTTTTGAGAAGATATTGATAAGATTTGGTACGAGTAAAATTGAATCTGAACCATCCGAACACCCGCTAGTGAACGATAGGGTAAAGTGTAAAGAACAAAAGAAAAGCACATACGGTTACCGTTTGCCACAACAGGAAGAAAAGTATGCGCTATGTTCTACTGTGCTATAGTCCTGATGAAAGTATGGCTTATTGCGTCTATATTTTACACATCGATATTCGCATATCTTTATCCGACACATTAGATTACCTATGATTCTGACAATCGAGGACAAACATCCAATATCTACGGTGAGTGCAACTTCAATAGCAACATATTGTTGTTATCGCATTCTTACTCTTAAAATTGCAGATGCCGTTACCTTTTCGGCTTGCGCATTGGATCCTTACCTATAGTTGCCGCCAAGAATTAAATGTAAAAATAATTTTTAGAATCTGCGCAATCGTTTTTTTTTTTTTAATTCCGTTGTCTAGGTCGAAATTTTGTCACATTCAACTGTTCTTATTTTCCCTTAACGTAGTTTATTGTATCAACACGATTTCTCTATGATGATCAATCTATCATTATTTCTTCGTTAATTTTTAATAATTTATTTATTAATTTGCTTTGCAAGGACTACACAAAAAGTAATTAACAAATCATTGTTATTAATATAGTACTAGTGAATAAAATATTAAATAGAGAACAGAAAAACTAAATATATATCTACTTTTATTTTCCTATTTTAGTGTACCTAGCTGAGTTTCAAATTTTATAATAATAATAATAATAATAGCTCTTTATTTTAGTTATTTTTATAGTTCCAAAAATATTATTTCCTTTATTAAGAATTTCTTATTTTAAAGTTTTAGAATTTTTGATTATTTATTTGACTTTTTTTATGTTATTTACGAAGCTGCGATGAAATACGTCAATGAAATTTATCAGTCAAGTTACCTGTTGCTTAAAAAACCTAATACAGTAGTACCCCCATATCCGCGGGGGTTTGATTCTTTGCTCTTCCGCGGATACTGAAAACCGCAGTAGTAGCGAACGCTTTATTTCCGAATACAATATGAAATATGAAGTAAAGTTAAAACAATGAAACAAGAAAAAATAAGTTATATAATATTTATTTAAAATAAATAAACAATAAATAAATAAATATTATTGTGCCGTGGCACAAATAGAATTTAAGTTTAATAACACATAGTACATATTTACATACACAACAAGAAAATATACAACAAGAAAAACTTTATCATCGTGAGCTACATATTCATTCATCTTCCTCCAAGTCCAAGTTAGCAGTCGATTGTTTACTTAGATCCGAAGCAAACGATGTTGATGGCTGTGCATTATCGATAGTTTTGTCGACTTTTTCAAAGAACATTGTTATTGGTAGTTGTCGTTTTTGTCTTTTCATTTCAATAAACAAATCCTCCAAAGGTTTCAAGGCGTCTGTTATAGTGCGAGTAATTTTTATACTGCGTTCCATTATTGGATCACATTCTACCATCTGTTCTTTTAATTTTTGAGCAGTTCGAGATATCGCTGAAAATTTTTCAAGCGTCTATGCTGGCAGTTCTTGTTGACCCTCATCCTCATCGGCACTCGCTTCTGGAGAAGATTTCACAAGGTCTACCAATTCCTCGTTGGTGAATACTTCATCCTCTTCGTTTATGTAGTCACTGAGTTCCTCTTTGGTTATATCGTTAAATCCTTCTCCATTTATTTTATCTCGTTGTTAGATGTGAATTAATATCATGTGTGTCTTCAGAACTAAGAACGAGCTCATTCCACAGATTTTTCCAACATGCTATTATCGTTTCTGACTTTAATTCCCCCATCGCTCCTTTGATAAATAGAATTGCGTCAGCAATTGTAAATGACTTCTAGCATTCCATGAGGCCGATATCAGAGCATTCGTTAGCCATTGTATACAGCATTTCGAAAACCTGTCGAATATATATGGCTTTAAAGCATCTAATGACACCTTGATCAAAGGGGCTGAAGCAATGAGGTCGTGTTGGGTGGTAAAAAAACCACTTCAACATTTTTATTTTCTGTACCTAGCGACACAGGATGCCCAGGAGCATTGTCTAGTATCAGCAGCACTTTAAATGGTAATTCTTCCTCTTCCAAATATCTTTTCACTTCCGCAATAAAGCATTGATGACACCATTGTGTAAATAGAACAGCCGTAACCCACGCCTTTCGATTTGATTGCCAAAACACAGGCAGGTAAGCTTTATCTTTGTATTTAAGAGCATGTGGATTCTGTGATCTGTAAACAAGTCCAGGTTTAATCATATGACCAGCTGCATTTGTACATGTTCATATAAAACCAACGCCTTTTGTTGTAACACTTTGCCATCGATAGAAATATGTTTGCTTGCAATATCTTCCACCCATAAATTTAAGGCATTTTCTACCTTAAGTAACACTTTATTACGTATTGTGGTTGCAACTTTTACAGTTTGGGGTGGACTAGAAAAACTAGCTCGAATCTTATCTTTGTTTTTAATACTTCCCGTATCGAAGATTCGTTTTTACTGTATATTTTAGCAACAGTTGCAATAGATTTTTTTTTCTCATCATATTAATGATTTTTATTTTTTCACTAATAGTGAGCATTTCACGTTTTCTTTTTGGTTTAGAAGCCATTTTAAAATGATTTTCAAATTTACTTGCTTTATTTAAAAACTATTGTTAGCACTGCCTTGTCCGACAATTCGAATAGTACTAAACTCATAGTTAACAGGAGCGTTTATATGTACAAGTAAAAGCGAGTGGCACCTTAAGCACGTTCCAACTTGTTTAACTTATCATAAGAGAGCGCCGAATTCAGGGGGTGACTCATATATACGACGATATATCGACAAATGCTCCTATAACTTTTAATAGGGCTCGAATGTCTTTATTTGTTTCTGTATTTATTGATATAACGCGTTTTCTGCTCATCATAGGTAAATCGCGGATGACTGAAACCGCGGATACTGAGTCAGCGCATAACGGGGTACTACTGTAATAACTATATCTGGCAATTATTTATTTCTAGTAACCGAAATCTGTAGTTCAATAAATGTTTCGCCGACATTTTTAAATATCTTTCAGGTTAGCACAATTAGACAAGCACGGTAGGAGTTTAACGTAGGACCCCGACACAATCGACCAGCTGCTAGTGTTATATCTATCGATCGTTCGAAGATACCCACTCTGTATACTTAGTTGTTAGACTTTAAAGTTCTATTAGCGCAGAATGGTTGTTATTTATTCATTTTAACTAACGTATGTTGTACGTCGTAAAACGCAAAATCATAAATCTCCACGAGATCTTCCCAACTTTAGATCGTTAAACATTCGCAATGTTACTGGTCTTGCGGTCAAAACTTGGGAATTTAACTCAGAAGAATTTTATTACGTATTACTTTGGTTTAATTTGTCCTGTTTAATAATACAGTAGTATTTAAGTAGGGACGTTATTAAAGAGGGATATAATATCTTTTCAGCTGAACTTTGTTTTGCTAATAAATATAGGTGCAATGATCCAAATACATATAGATACATAAAAGTGCTAATCTTTAACCACCAAATTACCGTTTGGTCGACATGGCATCTCTTGCTTTACAAATTTTACACTACCAGCTCTAGCGTTTGCGTCTACTGCTGATTAATGTATATACATGTTTGGTAGTTATTTCAGAAGCAATTTACATTATATAGCTGTTTCACAATGACCATTGTGGTTAGTTCTGATGTAGATTTTAGGAAGAATTGAATATGTCTTGCACCTAAGGAATAGTTGTCGTGGTTTCTAATGTAAACTTGAAATAGGACACGTAAAATGGTGCAAAACCCTTTTAATTAGGCTAATGTAAATATATATTTAGAAACTTACTTAAACTTCACCATAGGTATTCAATCAAGTTTTTTTCCAACTACTGTTTTTAATATATTTCTAAACATAGTTAGGCACTAGTGCTTAATTTTAAAAATCCCTCATTCATTAAAAAGCTTATGGCCAGGATTCTCAGTTTTAAAACTTGAATATGTGCTTTAAAGTATTCCTTACCAAAGTAGCTTTTAATATATACATATTATTACGCAGTGGAAATCTGGAGTGTGTGCGAAAAAATAGTTTCATATTTTCCAGACTATTTCATCGAATTTATGATTCGATTTTTCGTCATGTAGATTTTGACACTGCTAATAAATTTACATAATACTTAAACAGCTGCATTTTAAATTTTTCAATCAATCGTCGGTTTAAATGAAGCTTATTTGTTATATTGCAATGGTTTGTTTTTGTGAGCTAAAGAGAACTTTATGAACATTGTTTGCTCCGTTTTAATTTGTACCGCAAATATTTCCAGTGCTTGTTTCCGAAAACAATTTATCGTTGTTTTGGCCGTTGAACATTGTTGCGTTTCTAAATATTTATTTATTGACCGCTCGTTGATTGAAAGTAAATATTGGATCGCCGTGGTCGCTTGGAAATTTCTTTTCCTTCAATTTCATCGTCTTTGAATGCAGTCAATAGGGAGTGTTAGAGAAAAAGCAGCAACCCGGGACGATAATTTATTAATTTAATCGCCCGACCAGAGGCAGAAACTGGACGTATTGATTTGTTACCGGTGTGCAAACAGTATCATCGGCGGTTCCAAAAATTTAGGTGTTGTGTGCTCGTTAGGGTCGAATATGTTTAGGTTGTACGCAACGAATTGGAAATTTGGTATCTATAACTAACGACTGTACATACACACATTGGTTTAAATTTATGTTTCAGCCTGTACAATAGTATATATAATTAATATGCGGAATATTATGATGGAGAAAATCAATTTTGAAGGAAAATTGGAAAACACCAATGCTCTTTTTATATAAACAGATGCCTCAGCAATACCCTAATTTCTATTCGACATCCTTATTATGTAGGGACAGTTCCTACCAAAAAGAAGTTAACGATCCACGCAAAAAATATCTGAGTCCAGCGCATTTAGGACCGATTATAGCTATTATTAGAGCCATTAGTAGGGTAAAAAGAATTCTTTAATATCAATCTCGTTTTTATAATTTATTTTATGTTATGGAAACCACGTGCATACACAGAAAAAAAAATGTAAATTTTAAAACAATTGTAAACTTTGGTGCAACAAATTGTGTAACATATAGGGACGAGCACAACTTTTATTAAAATTTCTTACAAAATTGTTGTCGACAGTTATTGCATTTTTTGCAACAAAATGTGAAATTTTGTTATACAATTCATGTTGACATAACCTATACATCAAAGGAGCATAAAGTACAAGTTACTTGTTGCAAATAGTACGTTCACTCCAGTGGTAAAAATTGCAAACAATCTACTAAAATATTATAAACCCCTGTAGTAAATTTTGTCAACAAGATTTTACATACAAATCAACTACACTATTGCAATAATTAATATAGTTGCGTATAATTTTATTAGCCGGTGACAGCGCCGTCGTATTGGGCGTGTTTGCGATGATCAGCACGGCCCGTACTGCAGAGTACCGGCGTGGAAACGCCTCCTAATTCTCGTCTGTGGGCGATTGTCAATCACAATACCTTTTATACGATATTAACCATGTGTAAGCATCATATAGATATTACACAGCCACATTTAACGATCACAATTTACATTGAGTAAGTATTTCAAAGATTATGAAACAAGCATAGCGCCCTCTTTACGACAAAATCTGTAGTATCACATATTTATGCAGCTAAACTAATTATGAGTATTATGATATTCCTACTATATAATTAATGCAGTTTCCAGTTATGTATAATAATCAAAATAAGGTGACTATTGCTAGCACCTAACCAAATAAACACAACACATAGTAAATTTGCTACACCTGTTGTTATAACTTTCTTGCATGCTTAAAGGGAGATCAGTTTAGACAACCATCATGGGAGAGACACTTGTGGCTCAAGTCGGAAGAGGATATCCGGAGGGGGGGTATTGTTCCCTTTGCTATGGAACCTGGTATTGGGCGAGCTACTAGTAAGACTGGACAATGAAGGGCATAAATCTCTGGGATACCGAGGAGGAGAATCTAAATATTAGCTCCTAAAAAACAACCACAATGGCATTCATGAGAAGGATAAAGTTAGATGGGCTAGCACCACTAAAGCTCTGGAGTGAACTAATAAAGCTGTCAGAGGAACTGGAATATCTTGGTATCATTCTTGACTCGAAGCTTACTTGCAATCGACAGCTTTAAAAAATTACAACCAGAGCGGAAACTACACTTATGTTGGCTAGAATAACCCATAGAAAAACATGGGGATTAAGACCAAACATGATGTATTGGACATATATCACGTTGGTAAGACCCATGATCACTGATATGGTGGGCAAAGATGCAGTAGCAAACTGCTATAACTGAACCCGGCAAGATGTTGCATGCTGAGGCTTGCGTGGTTAGAAAGAACAAAAAGACTATTGCTACAGCGACAATGGAATGCTTCCTGGACCTCCCTCCTCCGCATTTGGTGATAATGAGGGAGGCAAGAATGGGACATAGGGTTCATTTATGGGCCCGGAACCTGTTCTAGGAGTGTTTAGAATTAACAGGACGGGAACATGTAGGGAGTTGGGTCCAAAAGAAACACAAGGGGTACTGGAAAAACACAACCAGATGAACTCATGGAAAGAGCTTTATCAAGGGACGATCAGAGAAGAAGAGTGAGGAACTATTAAAACTTTATAGGAATCATCTTGGCATAGTAGCAGGTTTCCTAACAGGACATTGTGCACTGAAAGGACACCTGCGGAAATGACTTCTTCTTTAATTATTTTATAGATCTAATGTATAGATTTCTTGTATCATACATTACAGGGTGCTTCCAAATATCGAAAAATATATAGGGTTTTCAGCTTCGTTGTTTTTAATAGTATTTTTCTAATTGGATATTGCAATTAAGTTAAAACAAACGACGACGCAGTGCTGATATGAATATTACCGCACACTCTGCTGTAATGAAATATTAAAGCACTAGTGGGACTCTTGCCGGAACGTAATATAGGCGATTAATGTGCAAATTAGAAAAAATACTGTAAAAAAACGTGTGCCACAATGACTTGTAATGCTCGTAATTTGAAGAAAAAAAACCGTCATTGTGACACTTGTGTTTTAAAATACTATTTAATCATCACTGAAAACACTGAATCTTTGCTCACGTAACCAAATTTATAGCTCCAATAATAACAAAGATAGCAATAGTGCGCCGAAACATTTGGGAAGTTGTGTATAACACTTTGCAGCATTTATATGTGCAAAGATTTTAAAACTATATTGCTTAATAGAAAACAAAATATTGTCAGTTGCACTTTGTCCTTATTGATACATTTTGGATATTTTATTTTATAGTTAAAAAGTGCGGCAGATATATGTGCTAAATGTACTTTACGCTTTTGTATTTTACAAATTCTTTTAAATTCGCAGCATACAGTATTATAGGTGTACAAACACATATGTTAAATTACTTCATATAATGAATAAAAGTTGTTTAATAGAAACATATTTGCAAAATGCTGCCACCTAAGATAATCATGTCGTCTACGATTTTATTCCAGCCGCTTAAACTTTAGATCGTCGGATAACCAAAGATGCTTGACATTCCCTAATATAATAAAAGATGTCACTTTCGATGGCGCACCCGATTGACAAGGGTAAAGTAAGTCACAAAGTTATCACTGCACGCTTCGGCACGGTAGAAAGAAAAATATGGGATACATCACTCTGACATACCAAATATTGCCCAGCTTCGAACATTTGATCGAGTGCAAACAAATAAATCGAAAGGAAATATACGTATGAGAGAAATCGTGAAAAATGTAATTTCCGCTTCTTAAAACAATAAGCGGCGCATATTCGTTTTAGTAAAAATTCAAAAAATATTCTAAGGATTGAAATATGCGTGTTTTTTTTTTTTATTTCAGTTCGTCATAATGTCCAAGCATTGTTTCCAAACCATAATTTGGCGAACGGTCTCGAGGGAATTCGTTGAAGATGTCGCCGTTTTCTGGCAATCACGGCTATCGACTGTGTCGATCTCTACATACTCGCGGATAGCATCTCCTTAGGTGCACCGGAGTATGGCGTGATGTCCACAGCGAAACGCCTTCTGGGTTGGAGAAGCCGTAAGCAGTCGCACGACAGCTCGGCCGGCAAACTTGTATCGTATGGTGGTAGCGCCCTGGGTTCTGGAGATGGACACGAACTCGATGAGATTGCGGTGGTGTCAAGTAACGCTGATCCCTGCCATGTCAAGTATGGTAGTGGACCGCTCTCGACTATAAATGGGCCCCGACTTGTGCCAGGTAAGATTTGCTGTAATAATTTATGTATTAGTTTCACTTCTGTGGTGAAGGTTTCCAAGTGTAAATTGCTATATCATCGATATTCTGTGAATTATTCAAATTGTACCCTAGGCTAATTATTCAATTAAAGTTCGAACTTTACAAGATTTACATATGTGAGATGTTAGCAGTTACAATTCTCTAAACAGGATGTTTCCATTTTGACCTTTATTTGAAGAGAAAAACACAGTGCAGTATTGTATGCTATTTAAGAGTTGGTACATAAAACTTTACGAAATCACAATTTGTCCAACTGCACGAACATAATTCATTGAAATACGATTGATCAAACAGGCTATTTATCAAAACAGTAATTTATCGAATTGTAGTTGATCGGTAGAAATAATATTTATAAAGTGCTTCAGAATAGATTAAAAATTATTAAGAAAGTGAACTGGTAAATGATAAATTAACGACAGCTAGTTTTAATTCGGTAAATTTTTTCTTGGATGAATTATTTTTCGCCAAATTGTGTTTGTTCAATTGTGCTTCCTTATGTTATTTTGAATAATGTTTTCTATATCTCTGAGAATTTACCCGTGGGCTTATATCCGTTGGCAACACCACTCCATTTTATATATAAACATCTTTATTGAAATAATTTATAGCATAATACTATAATATACATAAAAAAAAAGAGTACATCACACAAAGAAAAAAAAACATTCAGCTTCAATTATTTTATATGTGAATGAATTACAAATTTCCAAAGAATATTTAAATGTGTTTCCCTACGGGGAAACATTCATACAGGCTGTCCCACATCTACTTTCTCACATCGGTATTTACTCGGAAACTAATGCAAATAGAAAGTTGTAACTACTAGGGTTACAAATACATAGTGCAGTCATGTGTATTAATTCGAAATATTTTCAAAAAGTATATCAGAAAAATGTATGAGAGCATAAATGATTGTAGTTTGCCGCTGAAATATGACTTATACCGCTGTCTTCCTTTCTAATATTAAACACTTGTTAATATACTACTATACAGGATAGACCATTAGAAAGATTGGGCCTCCTAGTAATAATTAATTTCTGTAAAGTTGCATATGTGCATAGTGTAATAAAATCGGGGGTACAGGCTTATAAAAAAAGTTTTCATAAAGCTTTGCTTATTGGACACGTTAAATAATTTACACATATTGTCTATATAATAATCCTACGGGCGCTTACACAACAATGATTGGTTATTCTATCCTTAGATTTTTCATGAACAAATATATATCGGAGTTCACTCTGTAAAACTGCTGCTGTATTTACTTCTAAATGTTCTAGTATTCCGAATAGTGGAATGTTGCTTTTTAAAGACAAAATGTCAAAGGAAACCTTTGCAGCTTAACTTCTTCTTTCTCTCTGTAAAAAGTTCGGTCGGTTATTTTTCCTTCCAGTTCGTTTCTATGAATGAAAGTAGGAACACGTCAAGCATATGAAACCATATCATCAAAATTATGGATTAACTAAAGTAAACCAGACTTTGGAACTTCAGTTTGAACATCATGGATACTAACCCTAGTAACCATTTGTTTACTTGACACCTTGATAAATTAATAGAATATAGTTGCAAGTAAAGAAACTTTATTTTTGTCAAAACATCAATGCACAGTATATTGCAACAATATTATATACCTAGCAGTTATATGCATTGGTGTTGGGTACAGCTGCGGTATTTTTGTTATTATTCAATTTGGAGCTTTATATTCTACGCAATTGCGTTAAATTTTTGTAGCATCAGAACAATACTGGCACATGTTCCCATCTTTCTTCTTTCAAACACGCCTAATACAACAACACTAGGTACAATTTCGATCATTTTTAGACAGAAACTTTACGTAGACAGAATTGCCATTTCACATAGATTTTAAGGATGTTTTCACATCAAATTTGTTTCGTACAGAATATGTAAGCTATGTAAACGTAAGTATCTAGTAATTGTACTATTGGTTAATAAATATAGTTAAACGCTATAAATATCAAAACGCTGTAATGTCAGCTTATGCATATTAAATCGAATATTTGATAGTTTTTTTATACAGCAAATAGTTATTAAATAGAATATAGACCCATTTCTTATAAAAAGTTATGTCGGTTTTTGTTGAAATGCACATAATATGGAGTGCTACACATGAAATTGGTACGAAAAGCATACCGTAGAAATACACAAATATTGATTGATTTTTCAAATACAACGAAATTTCAATTTATTCGGAGAATTCGTAATAAATTTCATTGTCCGAATAAAGGAACGACTCTCTATATATAGCGCTATAAAGCGCCAGGAATCGAAGATGAAAGAACAGAGGATGTACGTTTTGAGATCATTGACAATTCCGAAAGCAGTAATCCAGCACCTGTTCATTCGTCTTTCTCATAACGAACCAAGGTATTTTTTGTAGGTTTCGGTTTATGCGGACCAGTATTTGTTGTCCTCGTAACGTGTTTTGTGAAATATACTATTTACTTACCTGCTTCTAATAATTAGAGCTGCGAGTGTCTTTGGCATACTAGAAGCGTCACAGTCTTATACTCATACTTATATCTATGTTATACTTTCCGTTTCTGATCAACAAATGGTCGTTTTCTATTCCTTCTGACAATTGACATACTCAATTTTACTGGAATTGTACTAAATTCTGCTATTACTGTCATCTATATGGATTTAAATTGTACAGGGTTGAACCTGGAACTGTGATCGTAAACAAGGAAACCTACATTACCACTTTATTACCTTATAGTGTGAATATGATAGTTACAGCAAAACTAATAATGCTGAATTTTTTTTTATACGAGCAGTTATATGAAAAAGAGTTGAGGAGCAAAAGAAATTTATTGACGGTCTACTACTCCCAGCAAAATATTTATGAATCCTTGAACTCATATAGTTTTGGAGATTAATTTTGATGTTTTCCAAATCAAGGAACATAATATATCAACAAGTTGTAAAGATTTTCAATTGTCATTATCAGATGAAGAAATGTGTCGTTAAGGGTTACACCACCAGTTATAACATTAAAAGAATGCTTATAATAAACGGAAAAAAAACATATAGAAGACTTTGCGTTATTAGATAAACATAGGGTTTAGATGTGCGCTCATCGATCTGTGACTGCATTACAGGCTTACCCTGAGGTCGTCTTGTGGCTTGCGTCCCGTAGGGACCGCACATCTAAACTCTAGATTCCCTAACATTCAGTCGTGGATAAAGCTTGAGATGCAATAGCGATGAAAGTAGGTTTTCACTCGGAGTGACGTTGATGACACCTGGCAGGCAGAAACTCGCGTCCGTTTCTGGTAGTATGGGTAGGTCAACTACTGTGGAGCGGAATTTGTAAAAATCATGTATTCTGTTTTCATTTATGGTGATTAAGTTGCTGTAATGCCATTCTTCATTTTTATGTCACTGTTGATATTTTGCAACATTTGCGTAAATTCCCTTGGTTGTCAGGCTGAAGAATTGTATATATTGTATATATAATGTACATCACTCTCGGTAGACCTTTGACCTTCATATTCAAAAACATCAATTGTGCATATAATATTATATTCGTGGCAGTTCTGTGCCCGGGTATTTTTGGAATTATTCTATTTAGAGCCTTGTATTCTGCGCAATCGCGTTGAAGTTTTGTAACAACAGCGTAATACTGGCACATGCTTTCATATGTCTTCTTTTAAAGAAGGCTAATACATGTGTGAGAATGATGTATACAGGGTGAATCTCAATATATGCGACAAACTTTAGGACCTGATTCCTGAGGTTATTTTGATCATAAAAGTTCATAAGAACGTATGTCCCAAACTGCTTATTTCTAAAGTTATACAATGTTTAATAGTAAATTAACATAATTAATAATAATTAATAATTAGTAAAACTAAATAAATAAAAAAAAAATACTCTAACAACTACTGTCAAATATTGAAATGACAAACAAACAATTCCCTCTGACAACTACTGTCAAATATTGATATGACAAACAATTCCCTCTCAACACAATTGATTTTGAAGAACCAACTGTGATATTAATCGTGTTAGTCATAGTTCATAATTTATTATTAAACATTCATTAACTTTTAAACCAAACCGTTTTGGACATATACTCATATGAACTTTAATGATCAAAATAACCTCAGGAATCAGCTCCTAAAGTTTGTCGCATATATTGAGATTCACCCTGTATATTATATACATTATTCTTGGTAGATGTTTGACCTGACGTATTCCATATCATGTTTCTAGTCTTGTACTTTCTATTTTGTTTACTTTAGTGTTTTTTCTTCATTGGATACCTACGTTTTGATTAGTTTGCTTTCCTAAAGTCATTGTTATTAAGTTTTGCAGTCAGAGTACTACCGGGGTGTTGCTTTGTTTCTGCTTCGGTTTTTGTTTTATTTATGAGATCAGTTGGACTGATGTACCAGAATCCTTTTGATATGCATATTGGCTTGTTTATATTTTTATTTTGTGTTCGCTCTTCAGTTAATTGTTGACGTTCATTCTTTTCTAGTATTTTGTCCAGATATTGGTTTGTAGATATCTAGGTTTACCCAGTTGTTCTCTTTATGTATGAATGTAATTATAGTTTGTTTAAACATTTGGGATATTAGGAATTTCCCTGCATTGTTGATTAGTTTTACAGGTGTGGGTGCTAATTTGTTTGTAGTTGGTTTGATTATTTTGTGGTTATCTTATGTTTCCATGGTGCTTTATAATTTTTATTTTTATAATTTTTATAATGTAAACATATGGTTTCCAGCTTTTATATTTATTGTAAATGCTTAAAAAAAATATAAATTCCTTTCTGCATGTAAACAAAAGCGAGAAGAAATATAAATATTCAAAATATAATATTCCTCTATGTGTATTTGTTATTAGTCCACTAAAAGCTTAAACTTAAAATTAAGTGAGAATGTAATCCGAGATCCGCGCTTTGGATATTGTCGGGCTTTTAACGTTACATGATAGGGTAGATACCTAAATAACTGACGTAAAAGCAAAATTACAAATCTTTGATCGTCGATAATGTAAACCTTGAAAAGGTTTTGCTTTGTGAGGTCAAAAAATAGATTGTAAAATGTATAAAGTATTCTCTCTCGAGGATAACAAAAATCCCGTGTAATTATTTGAAATGTTCGCTCCTTCAAAAGCAATTTTGATATATGTTCAAGTAGTAAAATGTGTCATTCGTGCACTTTCCTTATGAGCAAATTACCGTCGATATTACCGAATTGTTTACAATATGATGCATTCCGCATCGAATCATACCAAGCCAACCATAAGTAAACGAGTGTTTACATTTTAAATTGATTACTGTAGGCTTTTCATCATAATGCGAAAAATATATTAATACCGCAAAATAAAGTAGAAAGAGCGCGGCCAAATTGTTTATAAAATTTCATTTAATGAAGTGCAAAAATAACAGTCTAAGTTTTAAGATAAATATAACCATTTCAGTCGAACGCTTGTGATTATTAAGATAGAATACAAGGTACCGAAACTGCGACTGGCAAGTCCACGTTTAAAAAAAGCAAACAAGCTGCCAAAAAACTATGAGCTCTTTCTATTTGTAAAATATTGTAACCAATTAACCAATAGCACTTAACATATAAACGTGCTTTACACCTGTAATTTTTTGGGACATTGAATAATATGAATTGCTTTTATGTTATGTTTTTTCTTCATTTAAACGAGGACTTGACACAGCTTGAGGTTAACAAAAAGGTTGTAGCCGGATAGGCATGGGTTGCCGGTTGCAGGAGTTTCTTTTTGCTGAGAACTGGGGCATATATTTGATACCTTAGAAGTGACCCAGAGCCAAATTTTCAGCTCTGAATGTGAACGGTCTTCAAGTAAAAACATTTTTCTTTTAAAAATTTTTATCTTGCGATTGAGTTGTCCGATCGGAACGTAAAAGAAAAGAAAATATGCAGTTGTGTTAGTAAATAATAAAATAAAAACATTCAAAGTGTTTTTAGCGAAGGAATTCTTACAATATTTTTTTATTTATTGGTAAATCCACAAATTGCGGCTAACAGAATCATTTGTATAGGTTTCAAAATAATTTTAAGGCATTTCAATGTATTAGCATATCAATAAGGGTTGATACGGGAAGATCACATACTTTTGATAGAGTGAATAAAGCAATTATTTTGAGAGGATTACAAAATAATACGAATAATAGTTAATGTAGAAGCCTGAATGCTTAATTGAATTTCGAAATATAGTGGAAAACTTTGCTAATGATAGTGACAAAGATTAATTAATATATGTACGTATTTGTTTTTTTTATTATTTGTTTAATAAACAGTTCGTTAAGCTTACTGTCGTAAGAAAATCGACTATTTTCCTTCGAAAAGCTTATTTTGTCTATGTTCTTTAATTGACCGCTACCAACGGCTTAAAATTATCTTTGAAATCTTCACAAGTGGATTTTTTAAGCAACAATTTATGAATACATCAAAAAAAAATAACAAAAATTATCATTATAAGAATTCCTTTGCTAAAAGTTGTCACAACACTTTGAATGTTTTTCTTTTTCTTACGGCCTACAGTGGACCCATGACGAACAAAATTACATGATGTAAAAATCAACTGTTCATAAGAAATTCACTGATTTCTAGTTGCATAACAGTAAATATAAGTTAGCTATGATAACTCATAGTAAGTAAATCAGACAGTTTACATAATAAATACCGCCTCAATTTGATATAAAAAAAAAGATTTATCGTGCTTTAAATCGCCATTTATTGGGTGTGAATCAAGAAGCATTAGTGCAAACAACCTGAAAGTATCATCTGTATATACTTGTAAATTTAGCAATTATCGTCATATAATGGTGTACAAAATTTTCTAGTGTGATTAGATTATAAGAAAAAAAAAGAACTAAAATAAAAATTAAGCTGTTGATCCACGGAAATCGAATAACTTTTGTTTCTAATAGCCTCCAAAACAATGCATATTTTCTGCTTCTTACGATCTGACAACCCAATTGCAAGATAAACATTTTCAAAGATTGATTTTTATTTTTTTACTGGAAGACCCTTTAATATTCAGAGCTGAATTTGGTTGCAGGGTAGCCCTAGGAAGCCAAATATATATACAAGTAAAGATCTTAAGAAAACTATTGTTTTTAAACTTTTGTGTTACTCCCAATAAAATCTTCATATTTAACATTTATGTCGTTTCTCAATTCTGCTTTAGGTATTATAATAATGGTAAGTTAGTAGTAATACTCAAGCCAATACTCAATTATATATCTTTTGATAAATCAATGTAGCAATTTGTGGAGTTATATATCTGGAGTGTGATTATACTTTTTTTTTAGTTTTGAGAAAAAAGTGTTTGCATACTTCTAGTGAGCGCTCTAAAAGAATACTGCCATGGAAGAGTAACAAATTAAAGCTTAGATAATAATAATAATGAAACGTAATAATAATAATGAAACGTAATAATAATATCTGATGTTTCATCAAATTCATTGCTTCTATTACTTTCAGGCGTTCACTTATAAATTTGAGGGGGGTCAATGCAAGAATTTTTTTTTAAATTTCTTTTTTTCAAAGGCCTTTACATAATCATATGCATTTTTGAAATATCTAAATATACTGGAATCATAAAAAGAATTGGCATATCAATATTAAAAATAAATATTACTTATTTTAAAACTGTTCTTTCTACCCTTTATAATTTTCTACATTGCAAACTTTCTTATCTGCTCCAGCAGTTCTATGTATTTAGGCAATGGCTGCATTTATTATCATTCGCATACATAGAGGAAATGAGTTCGCTTAAAGTTTCTTCGCGGTAGCCGTAGTACTTTGCCTGTTTTCGTGAGCAGCCGAGCTCCTACTTTCACAAATAAAGCATTTTAATTAAAAATTAATAGCTATCGTTGGTACCGTTGCCGGCAAATATTCAAACAAGAAATTAAATTTTATCAACGAAACTTTACTAGCGGTGATTTTAATCGTGATTGAATCTTTGAAATTCATTTTGCACAGTCGATATTGCCGAGTAGTAATAGTAATACATTAAAGAACAGATAAATGAATGAAATCTTTCACGAAGTTTGATGACGTAATATTTGTGCTTGTATTTCCAAGAAATGTGTTGGTTTTAATTTAAATCTCAACAATTAAAAGTGCACCAAGAGCCCACTCCACGTGCCTGGTCTTTGTAAAGGTGCGAAGTGATCACTCATGCATTAGAAAGTATAACAATTTATGGATATTTACAATATATATCAAATTTCATTTTTAAATAAGTATTTTATCTTCAACAGCTATGCTTATTTATAAAACTGTTCGGCGTAGGTTGACGTACTTTACTTGGGGCAAGTTGGCTAGATATTCTGTTGACTGCCATGATCAAACAAGAAAGATTTACAGTTACTGACGAAGTTAAATATCGAAGATCGAATATGATGATTCCTTAACATAATGATTTTTTGTGACGAATAAAATAAACATGCCCTTACATAGAAAACCGTTTTTTGATATGTCGCCGCCCTGGTGCAGAAAGTTAGTTACCGCCTACTAATAATTTGCGCACAGTTTTTAGGCATCTTAGTTTCCAGAACAAAATCTCCAGTAATGGTATTCTGAGGCTACTTTTTTAGTCATTTAAATTTGAAATTGGATATAAATATTAATCTTTGGGTATGAAATACCGCCCAAGAGTTATACCCTGGGTTATATTTTACTTTACGAGAATAGGTCTTGCGTAAGAGAGAAGAAAAATTGTAGAAAAAACGATGCGTTTATCATATTTATGTGCCCTAAATGAGGGAGTGCGGTACACTCAGCGAAACCCAAAATGTCCGGTCTAAGTCACAATGTGAGCGCAACGGATATTATTTAAGAAATTTCATGGACCTAAAAACAGTTTAAAAACCATAAACATTAACAAGGATTATAGACTTGACTAGTCTGTGGATGTTGAATGTTATATTTGTTGTAATTTATAAAACATGAACATTCTCAACATATAAAATTTCTATAACACTATAATAAATAAAGTGACACTATATGGAGGTGCATGTAGTCATGAAGTCGTCAGCACTATAAAATATATTTTCAAATAAGAAATTACGTAGCCGTTTGAATCTAAGAAAGGTGCTTGCCTGGGAAGTTTCCGTGGGTAATTTATTGAAATAAGTAATTGCTGCATATTGTGGGCTATGCTCGAAAAGTGAAGTTCTGTGGAGGGGAACACCCAACTTGTCACGGGATCTTGTGCCCATATGATTGTTGACGTCACCATTTCGTATAAAAGTGTTTTCCCGTCTTTTGAAAAATATAAATATTTCGTAAACACAAATAGACCACAACGGCATTATTTTAAAGTTGGCAACAAATTTTCGAAAAGTTCATGCTTCCAAGCTGAAAATAGTCATTTCTTAATGAATTCAATGTGCTGAACACGAAAATGACTAAGAAAAAGCTGAATTGGCTACGGGTTTTCTGTAATATGTACGCATATTTCAGAAAAAGTGTACTTATGTCAATATTATAATACATGGTAAGAAAACATTTACGCATATTTCAGAAAAAGTGTACTTATGTCAATATTATAATACATGGTAAGAAAACATTAGTCTGCTTCTGGCTTTCGACTTCTTTTGGCCTGCCGTTTGTAGTGGACTTGTGGAGCATCTCTACTGATTGTCCAACAATAAATTGCATTACATTATGCAATAGCATCTATACAATGGACAAAACATCAATATCTCTGGAACGTCAATCAACTTTTTTCAATGTGATATTCGTGTTCAGCACGTTGAATTCATTCAGGATTGGGTACTTAGAAGCAATTTCACTGTTGACCAGTGTAATTCTTTTTTATAAGAGGAATAAATTTCTCACTGCCGGCATAGAGCCCCAAAAGATGATGCCGTACCGCAAGCGGGACTGAACTTAACTAAAATAAAACATCCTCAGCTGTTGGACACTAACGCATTTACGCAAATTACGTATGCCGTATAGAGCCGAACATAATTTCCCCTCCAAGGCCGAGCAATGCTCTCCATATTTTAACAAGTTATCAAGGATTACATCAAGATATTTCACAGAACTACATTCCGTAATCTGTTCATGACCATAGTCAATACTCAGCGCTATGGCATCTGGTCTCGAGCGTGTTCTAAAATGTACTAAACTCGTTTTCTCAGTGTTTAATACAAGGTCACTATCTTTGGAAAAAAGGGATAGCGAAATATTTTCGTTCTTGTCATTACACATGATAACACAAAACTGCGTCACCTTCATACCAAAAACAGGGAAGAAGAATACTACGTATCCAAAATTTCAAAGATCTATCAGCCTAACATCATTTTTTCTTAAAACGGTTGAAAAGGCGGCAGATAATTATATCAGGACAGATATCTTGGAGAGGGTGCCTTGGCATCCCAATTACCACATTTACCAAATCGGCAAATCCACTGATACTGCATTAGTGAAGCTGACAGATCAAATTCAGGATGTACTGACGAACAAAGAAACTGTAGTGTGCGCTTTTCAAGATAGGTAATAAGGTAAACCTTGGAAGATATGCTCTTCACCAAATCACTAGTGGAATAACACTCCGTGCCGAAAACACTACGTTTAACACTGCTCTTCACTTGTTTTCTACTGAAGATGGCATAGTTGCCGAAATACGTATTTAGATTTGTATCTTTTAATTTTTGTGGTAAGAGATTTTTTCACTTTTTCTTTTGGATTTTTGTTATGTCAATCGTTAATTCTCATCCATAGTCTTTCACCTGTGATCAAATTTGATAATGTTCTGGCTTATAAAACTGACTTTAAATTATTAGCAATATATATTTATAACCTAGTTTAGGGCTTTAGTAGGCGATAACTGCAATTTAACAATATTT
Organism: Cetonia aurata; assembly: GCA_949128085.1. Classification (NCBI taxonomy): domain Eukaryota; kingdom Metazoa; phylum Arthropoda; class Insecta; order Coleoptera; family Scarabaeidae; genus Cetonia; species Cetonia aurata. The sequence goes on along the minus strand of OX421884.1, from coordinate 49,829,235 downwards.
GAGAATTTTTAGAGCGTTATCAGAGAATTGACCAAAAGTTTATCAAATCGTGGCCATAACGATAGTTGTCATGAATGCGAAATTGGTATTTCTCATTTTACCATAGAGAACAGTAGATATACGCCTTTTTGTGTTCGTATGTCAACAGTACATAGCAGTCGATTCACTTTTAAATTCTGAATTTTTCGAGTCAGATTCTCCCGGCGAGGTTTCCCGACAGAGAATATTCCCGGAGCAGTTATTGAGTTGGTAACCAGAGTGGAACGTTGCCGTCTTTTGTTTTGATACCATTCCGACCTAAATAGTCCCGACGCAAAACAAGGAAAGTTGCGAAGCGACAGGGAAAAATCAAATGGCAGATCACAACAATAAATCCTTGTTTCGGACGTCGCGTTTATGCAAATTCTATTTCGGTTTTGGGGCGGAGGCTGCAAAAAATCGAAAGACTACCGGTGACGGGGCGCAACGAAAAAAAAAAAAAGGGCTACAGTTAGATTTATGGAGAATTAGTTTTCAATAGCGGGACCAAAAAATCTGTGGGCGGATCTTTATACAATACTGAGTAATGATGATAAATTTTACAGACGTATGCCGAAAAAGATGTATTCATTTGCTTAATGTAAATGTAGGTTGATATAGAATAAATTTATTGTGGTAGAATTATGTATGCTATGAAATCGGTATGTGTATAAAATAGAAATAAAATTAAAAGAAAAAATCTTGTGTAACGGTAACGTAAGGTTTAATCTTCATTGCTTTTTTCTCCATCCAAATATTGATTGAGGCTTGATTGAAGTAGTAAAAGCTCTTTTCTTGTGGCTGTCAAGAGCGGAGGTTAGACCGACAAAAAGTAGTTAAATCGTGTTTCATTTGCCGACTACCAACATGAACAGGACTTTGTTCAAATAGATGTGAAGGAAAGCAACTATCATGCGGTCACGCCGCCTGTTTTATGATTCGATTATTGCTACAGTAGAGTGAACTTTAAAGAGTGCGTTATTTATGTGGCGATAAAGTTTATAATCAGAAACATTGTATTATTATACTCAATACATTTATGATTGTGGACACGTACTTCGCAAAGGTATAAATTGATTACTGTGAAATAATAAATGTACTTTTTATGCAGAAATTGTAGACTTTGAATACAGGAGGCTGCGGCATAATCTATAAGAAACAGTACTCTAGCGACGGATCCAATGGCTCTCATGAGGGTAATAGCTAATAGGCATTCAGAAGGGCAACGGTTTCATTTTATAAAATATAGAACGATTTGAAAGATTTATGTGATGCAGTAAAAGTGAGCTTATATTATTATTACTCTAGCGTTTTTGAAAATCCTACTTGGGCGTTTGTATATAAAATTGTTATGATAGAATAAAATTGAACACACATATAAGAATTCGTATATGCTGGCAAATCCACCAAACTGATAAATAAATCTTTTGTTCGCTGTAATTAATAATAAATTAAACTGATTAAATATTTATGATTATGAATTCAAATTTATACAATGCTAATAATTACCAACCACTGAGGCAGAAGCAGTTGCCCATAGGATTGCCAAATGAACAGAATGTCATAAATACATGAATATTTTAAACTATGCCATTTCAAATTAAATTTAATAAAAATGTAAATTACTTACCTCCACATTTAAAATTTAATTTTAATTTAAAATTTCTCTATATTCAGCATAACCGTGAATTTGTATTGATATATGCATGTGCATTTTTCATGCGATTTTCGTTGGTACCCTCGAAGCTCCTTAACGATAATTTTCTCTTCAATAAGTGCTTCGACTGTACCACACAGATAAGTATACAGATAGCTCACCTTACGGGAGAACTGGCAGCGGCTTTCGCTAAAATGGGAATTCCAGATGAAATAGTGTGGAACCCTGCATGAGTTCAGTCGGAGCGCTGTACTTCAGTCGTCACTCGACACTCGCGTAGGCATGTACATACATACCGCTAGCATTGAAATATCGACACGCGGTGCTGGCATTAAATGCGTATCTAGACGCTGCGGAATATCCCGGAGAAATTTTAATGATTTGAAGTTATTTAAATTTCATGAAAATAACTTATTGCGAGTTAAATAGACCAAAATGTGCGGGTAAATGCCGAGTTGGGATATCTTTGTTACGTTAATACAAGAATACATCAACTATCACACTGACAAAAGTCAATGCTAGGTTTTTCCACTATCACCAAACAACATTTGTTCGTTGTTGTTTGGTGATAGTGGAAAAACCTAGCATTGACTTTTGTCAGTGTGATAGTTATTGTTACACCAAAGGTTCCAAAACCCAATTACTGGAAGAATACATCAGTAAAAACCCACGACAATATTGCTCTTGCAATCGACACGTGCATATATTGATATTGTAAATTATCATTAAACATTAAAGTATCATCAAAATAAAAAAAATGCAGAATTTAGTTGTAAAAGATTTGTAACAAATTCAAGTATTAAATCTACGCCACTCTTGAGAGACCTACCAAACGTCTTGATGTACATATAGGCTGTTTTAAGTTTGCGGGTCTATCTATAAAAATCATCTTTTTTTAAAAAATGTAGTTTGTCATGTTTAATGTAATTGTTAATTGCTTTGTTTTTTTTTTTTATTAATTTTAATCATGATACATTTTTCTCGACTTACATTTATTGCAGTAACTTTTTTAATCTCCAATTGACTATTGCACCATTAAGATGCATTTTATAAAATTCATACATGTCTGAAGAAGATTATATTAACTAGTCGAAACGTAACAAGATATTTAATTGATAATGTGAAGTCACACATATTGGAAATAAGGTCTGAAATTGCACGAACTATTGTATAAACTTTGATTCCTTCCAATATATAATAACAATATAATATATAATCTTATGAGACACATACGAATAAATTCAATAAATACATTACGCGCACTGTAAGTCAATCTGAAGAGACTATAGAAAATATTTATATTCTAAATAAAAGCGTCAAACAATCCAGATTTAAGGAGGTATAAATTCTATTCACTTTTCTATTCTAGGTAAATAACAGCTGTGCGGCAAAAAAGTATATTTTTTAAATAAAAACAACTAGCGAATCGGTACTCCTTCCACACTCAGACGTCTGGTCTTCGACCGTACACCTTGCTACCCGCATCTATCTATGTTTTATAAAATCGAAATATTGCAGCCTTTGTTTTATGCAGCCCGCGTGATTTGGCCAATTCTGCTTTAGTGAGCTATCTGTTTACTTATCTGTGGTACCACTATTCAGTTTTGTTCTTCCCGCTCTGGCAAAATTAGAATATCAAAGCTACAAATTTCCATTTCGGCCTAAGTATCAACAAAAATTGATAGCATCTCTTGATTCCAGCTTAGTATTTTAATTTTACACATATGCACCTGCAATATTGGACATTACCTAATATCTTTGTATACAAAATCTTCCTAAGGCCACGCAAGCAGTCAGTGCTACCTGGGGATGACCTCTTTGGGTTTAAGTTCCCAGTGGCGCTACTTGTTTTGTTAGGATGCAGGAGTTTCATTATCAAGTTTACTTTAAAAGAGAGTATATGAGGTTTAATTAATATTTGAAATAAAACAAGCAGAGTAGTTTACCGCACAAAATTTGCAACTACTAGTAATTTTAACTGTTTCCAAATCGATAGTTAATTTGATATGGTTTAGTATAGGTTTTTATGAATGGCTGGTGATATTACTTTTCAAACCTTGATTGCATATTTTATTTCAAGGTATCAATTGTGTATTCGCAGGAAATTTTAAATAATTAACCTATCGAATCATTGAAATTTCAATTTAATGCTGGATAAATAATAAGTGAATATAATTGTTTACATTGCTAATTGAATCTATATACATTTATATCATACTAAAAAATTTTTGGTAAAATTCCTGGACGGTTTTAGGGCAATTTTGTGCAAGAGCAAATTATCTTATCTATTGCAGTTAAACGATATGTTTACCACATAGATTTACCGACATATGTCATTAAAACAAATTTCTTTCAAATTTTATTTACATCCTAATTCAGGTTATGCTGCAAAAGATCCGTTACTTCACATACATGCAAGTAAAGCATTTCTCATTAACAGCGGCATTGCCGCGGCGATACGCATGCATTCCAGGTAGTTCCTTTTTTCATATTCACAATATCTGTATTACGATACTTTAGACAGCCACGTTGTGGTCCCATCGGCCGCTCCTACACAAATAATTCACTTGGGATAGCATTAAATCTTCTCTCTAACTCAAACTGGACGGGTTGTTCTATACCTTATTGCAGACTTAGAAGTGTTTGATGTTTGTACAACTTAAAATACTTTATTTTATGAGTATTAGTAATAATTTTATTTTAGTATGGATGTATATTTAAAGAAGAAGAAATAAATAAGGATTCAAAAAGTAGACATAAAAATTAACTATTCTCTATAAACAAGCTTATTCATTGATTATCTAAGCCGTTCAAGTTAACTATTGACTTCGAATACTCCAAGGAGTAGAAAAACATAATAGGATACCGTATCCTGCCACAAGGGATTGCTCTCGCTATTGTCATAAGCAGAGACGTGTTGGCTGCTGTTTATTCGAAAATCGAACGACTCTCTGCGAAAAACATAAAGTGAGAATGCCAATGCAGTGATGTGGGAGTGGAATTATATACAGTTTTACATTATTTTTGCCCGTAGGAAAATATGCACTCGTTTTATTTTCAACAACACTGACCTCGCCAAAACTTCGCATGAAACAGATTCAGCTTCCTGCATCATCAAAATTTTAAAATCTGATTGCCAAACTTGCAACGGAAGTATCCACCTTTTATTTTATGTAGCTGTGCATGTAAGTAGATGCACTACTGACAAAAGTTGAGACCTTTCATCGGGAATTGATACAGAAGTCGTGTGTATACTGCATGTAATTTTATTCTGGTTGCTAAGAGATGATGCGGGTCGATTTTATTTACGAAAGACTTATCTTCAGAACACTACAATACTTCACTCTTCCGCTTTTGTTAACAACAAGAGTTAGACAAAAATGTAAATTAACTATTTTAATAGATTTGGCGTTTACTTGATGTAAATCCATATTAAATAAATAAAAACACAAAATTTGTGAGATTTACACTTTATTAGGATGTTAAATTGACAGCTGTTTCGCCGTACAACGGCTTCGTCAGAAAATATACAATACTATAAACTAAATCTACACATGCGCACAGCCTCCTATTTTTACAAACAACCGTTACAAAACATCAGTATTTAAAAAATGTGCCTACGGTTTTTGGCTCTACACAAACATCATTAAAAACAAAACTGGTAATCAAATTTAAAATTTAAGAAACATTTACATTTGAAGTCTATGAGAGGAATAAATTTAATAATGGAGAATGATTAAGGTCTAATTTATCGTTAAGTAAATCATCTGAAAATTTAAGTTTATTAATTTCAACTGCTTCTAATAAATCTAATTTTTTACTCTTGTTTTCTACATGAAGAATTTTAACATTATTATTAAAACTATGGTTTTCTTTAATTAAATGATTGGAATACGACGAATCATTTTTTTTTATATTTAAATGAGTACAAATGCTCTGAAATACGTTTTTTGAAAGAACGTCCACTCTGTCCAATGTATGTTTTTGTACACGTGCCGCATGTTAATTTATAGACTCCCGATTTACAAAAACGCGGCGTCAAACAGCTGTCAATTTACATCCTAATAAAGTGTAAATCTCACAAATTTTGTGTTTTTATTTATGTAAATTAACTAATTGAATATTGAAACTTTTGAAACTTCCTGCAGACGCAATAAAGAGTTTTTCAATTAAGGTGAGCTACTAAGAATTTAAGATGAAGGTCGCCCTGTTCGCGTGAATACTAACACATCCTGTATAGCATTTCATTGTTAGAAATTATTGAAAAGTGGTATGCTGTTGTGCTGCTATGTTTCGACCGTATAACTAGACATTTTGTGAAGGGGATAATGTTTTTTTTTAATAATAGCGGGTACGCTGTCGAGTTTTGGACACATGTAGATTACATAGTGATATTGTACGGCTTTGTGAAGATAAAAATGTCTTCCTCCCATATGAAAGTTAACAATCTTTCAAGAAGAGTGCAGCTGTGTTAGATGTATGTACAAAGTAGATCTTTATAAGATAAGATAAGAAGTATTTATTGGTTATTATTGATGGGAATCTTTTCTTAGCCGTGCTTGTAAATTTTTTGTTTCTTGTTTTTTTCTCTTGATTTAGCGGCTTGGTTTTTAAATTTAATGAATTATTCAATAAAACTCTTCATGACGTTTCGACAATCTTATTTTTTATTGTTGTCTTCCTCAGATTATTTTATTTGTTATTATACAACAAAATACAAGAAAAAAAAAACACAATTGAAATTGATGAGCCATAGTGAACCAATTCGTCTAATTGTCATCATTACATTGATGACGTTTGGCGTTCTACCTTTAGCCAACGAGATAAAAAAAAAAGATAAAGATAAACTATACATGTAAACACACACAAAAAAGAGACAAACTCACAACGGCGGACCAAGATGCAACACCCGATGTAATATTAATTGAATTAGAATAATGCCCCTGCAGTTTCACTACTTGGGACCCATTTGATATATAAGACCTGAGCCAGCGAAGCAAATCACCCCGCATCCTTACCGCAAATAGTTTAGAAGTAAAACACAGTGATCGGTTTTATCAAATGCCTTACTATAATCCGTATAAACAGCATCAACTTGATTACCTGCATCAAGATTAAAGGAAATGTAATTGATGCACGAGAGAAGATTCGTCTCGATCGACCTGTTGGGGTAAAAACCACGTTGCTGAGGAATAATTACATTACGAACTTCAGTAAATAAGACTTTAGCGGATGTTCATAAAATTGAGATAGGTCTGTAATGTTCAATTAAGTTTTTCTTACCGGATTTGAGAATTGTCATAACAAATGCTACTTTCACAAATGCGGAAAACAGTCTTGCTTAACCGATAAATTAAACAATTAAAAAGTATTAAAAAAAAGGTAACGCTAAGACGTCTGCACAATTACGCAAAACACGCGCAGGAATCCTATCTGGGCTACTAATACCACTACTGCGCGTATCCAAACTAAGAAATCGGCTATATATTTCTTTGCAAGGAATAATGATGCAACCACCACCAACGCCTAAACGCAGGTCATCAACAGAACTGGACACAAAAATCCCGCCCATCATTGGAAGATGCATTGCCCAATCGTATAGTTTGAAGAAAATTGGTAGTATTTTTATGTTGGCGCAGATAGAACCACATACGCGAAGGATCCACAGTCAAGTTATTTTCAACGGTTCAACAGTTAATATAATTTCAAAAATCAATTTAAAGCAAATATTTTACTCCATTTCTCAAAACACTAAATGTTAAATACCTAACTAATTTTGTTATTATATATTTTCCATTTTTTGTGCATTCTGTTCTTTTATTTGATAGCTCTCTCAGTTGACTTGCTCACCCACTCGGGTACTTAAAAGATTTCACAATTTTAATGGCTATGGTTATACTAAAGATTTTTATAAACTATACAATACAATTTCTTTACCACATCATCAACCGTTCAGCTCCTAATATCAATCAATTACTGATACCAAACGCTTTACTTTAGTATAATCTGCATTTCCAAACTCGTAAGTAGAAATGCTATTTGTACCAAGGCATTTATCAAAACGTATCGCAAAAAGATATCCATATCAACCAAGGGTTGACCGGCAACAACATAATCAACAGTTTACACAGAATCAGTAAATATTAAATTTAACAGCCTGACATTCGGTTGCCTGATACCATTATACTGAGAAACAGAACATCAATCAATAAAATCCATGCATAGGTGTCAATTCTCTATGAATGCCAGAAATTCAGTCAGTAGAAAGCACATTGCAATCACCCACAACTAAGAACAATCTTCAGAATTATCATTAATTATGCGCTCAGCACAAATAGTGACCTCTAGAACCAACCGCATTACTACGAATGTGCACTCACAAATCTTCAGCTTCATCACAGGATCACTACGCTTTTTGCCCCCACATGATCTCTTCTGCTCATACCTATTTAAATTGGTCTCCGTGGTGCAAAAAATTTGTGCTGGTTCGTTAAAAATACTTAATTTAAAGTCATTGCACTTCGCTCTCAAACTGTTAACATTTTGATAAACTATATGCAAAGCCATGACGGAAGAAATGACAATTAGTAGAAATATAACAAAGTACAAGGAATCACTTCAACGAACTTTAGAAATGTCAGTGTCATATTTTATTGCAATTATCTGTTGCTTTCGAGTTCCTAATTACAATTTTGTATAGACATTGGGACTATAGTAACTGTCAAATCATGTATGATAATCTAATATTCAATGTGGTGATATATATATAGGGTTACAGTAGTGGATGAGGACGTACGAAGCAATATCGTTAGTATCTACACATGGATTCCCTGCGCGGAACTTTATAGCTTAATTAGTTATCACGGATTTGCTTCTACTTCTCGAACGTCGAAGGACTCCCAATTGATTTTCCATCATTGGGCAAAAGAAAGAGAGGAATCTACAACCAGGGGCTGCCCTGCGGTGGCGATAGACGGTCGTCGTTAAGATAAATCCTGCCCTGGGTAACCGGATGATCGCTGTGAATAATAATACGTCGGTGGGATCTGATTAAAAAGTGGCATATCATTATTAAAATTCCCTGCTCTCTCGCCGAGAGCCTACATTCCGGAAAAATTCCTTTGTGTAGTCAGGACGCAGAGGAATAAGAAGAAAAATGGAATTATTTTGCTTCACGCGCTCACGAGCAGGGAGAAATTGTACGGATTCGAAGAATCTTGCTTCTTTACGATTCCGTCTGCCAGCAGGACGTACCTAAATCAATTACCAGGTGCGAATGTACGACTGTGACGGTGAAATATGGTCTGTTGCCTTTTTAATTAGACGTGATACTTTACATTTTTCAGACCGCACTGACGGTAATCGTAAAATTAGATCTTTATACTCAATCCTACACAGTAATTCAATAATAGAGGTGCGGCTGCTGAGATATAAAATATACCTCAACACTAAGAGAAGAAGATGTGTTAAGTTAAGGAAAAAATAGGTATCCATAAAAAATTTTTCTCTTAAATACAGTCAAACAAAAGTCTTTGTTAAAGTAACAAAATTTGAATGTTGAAATAATTAGGTTGATTTAATAATATCTTTTGTATTGTGTTAACAATCAAATATTATATTATTATTACTACATTTATTGTTCCTTTACAATGTGTAATAATGAGGCAAATAATTTTATATGAAATAATTCAATTGTTAGTTTAAAATTATTACAAAATGTCAGCTTAATCCGATATTCCAAAAAGAAAGAAATTAAATTATAAGGAAATAGATAAAAATATCAGACATGATACATTAATCAAAATTGTTAAGTGTTAGTATTTCTTCATATCTAAAATGTTGTTTAGATACTATAATTATATATTATCGAAATTTTGAAAAAAAAAAATATAAATCTAACCAGCGCCTCCACCAATCTTATGATTTGCATTTTACGCTGGTTATGTTTGAATATTCGGAGATATAGAATACGGATATGTTCAAATTACTAGGGTTGCTGCTTCTAGGTGATTTTGGGACTGTTTACTTATCTCTTGGTTTAAGAAAGTGTTGAATTATTTTGTTATAAAAATGATTTAGAAAGGAACACTTATAGTAACTTACAGGCTTGCCTTTTTTTATGTTGTACTAACACAATCGGAAATCTAAATCCATCTTTTTATTTTACACTGACTGCACTCAAATTTGCTGTTATTTATTTATTTTTGATCAAGTTTTCAACTAATTTGTTGACAATTTGCATAGTTGACAATCAAGTATATTTTTTATCATTGAACTATTTTTAATATAAATTATGTAATTATAAATATATTTTTGTAGAATTTCCACTGATGAAGACAGAAGATATCTGTCGAAACGTTCAATTTCTGAAAGAAACAGACACAGAAATATGTAAAAATATATTGCATTTAAAATGTTAAACTTAATCATACTTTCGGCAAAACTGGAAGCAATAAACGTTAACTACTTGAATAATAATAATAACTCCAATGTTAGTAGAAATTTGATAGTTCTATGTTTAAAATTTTAAATGCATTTCTTTGGTTACAAAAACCATTCGATAGTATAACGAAATAAAAAGAACATTTAACTAATCCAAAAATCAAACTGAACACTTGGAATGAAGAAATGTTCATAAAAGTTTTGTGAAATACACGATCAAAACTAAGAAATAATTTTCTAGCTTTGTTTAATTCTATCAACAGCTTACTCTACTGCATACTTACAATTTTAGTACACCCAGCTTTTTGGATATATTCAACATTTTCAACCTACAGACAAGTATTTCACAGTATATCACTGAAATCAGATAAAATATCTATGCGGTAGCACTTAAGAAAAACAGTTTTTATAAGAAAAGCATCAAATAAAATAATTGCGTCCTAGTAGGCGTGTGAAAAAAAATCGCATTTGTAATTTTATGGTGTTATGTAGACATTTAGCATAATTTTTCGCAAATTTGCGGCATTCTAGAGAGATAAATTCATATTTTGTGTAACCAAGGAAATGAAAACTAACAAATAATGTGGGTGTTCTATTTAAAATTTTGAAAAGAATTATATGTATAAGGTCAAATAAATGCAAAATTATAGTAAATAGTAAATTCCCAATTTTGTTAAAAAATATCTATAAATAAAGAGCTTATGAACCGACACTTATGGGCTGAGGTATTTGGTATAATTACACAAAATTAGTATTATTATACGGAAACCAACATCAATGTATATTTTGTTAAAGCAACATCCAAACAACTGAAGTGTAATTTCTAGTTCTCCTTATAAGAAGATAAATATCAATATATACGAAATCAGTCCTTTTTAACTTTAGAGCGGTTTGGTAGAATAGATATAATTAGGGTAACCTTGCACCGCGACCTATTGATCTATTGTGCCTAGCGGTTTGGTAACTATAATACGAACATGTTGGTTAAATGGACAGAGTCCCTAACGAAGGCATGCCTTGATAAAAGAAAATTTGTTAAATTAACAAAGAAATAGGTATGCAACAAACAATTTTTGGTTAAATATAGTCAAAGAAAAATCTTTTTTGAAGTAACAAAATACGAATGTTAAAATAATTATGCTGATTTAACCATATTTTTTGCATTGCCTTAGCAATTAAGGTAATTTTATTTTAAACCGTTAAAATTCTTAACTTAATAAGTACTTTAGTTTGAAGAATATGTTTAGGTCAACCAAGAGACATTGATTTAAATATCGTGTTTTTATTAAAATAATATTACTTCCAAAATGATAATTGATATTTTATTAACGACTGTATTATGTTTATCAGCTCGTATTATATTAATAATATGAAGTGTACCATATCTTTATTATTGATTTTAAGCCACCAGGTGGTAACAATGGTTTCTCTCTTCGGTGTTAGTTCGGTGTACTGATATTTACCGCTTAGTCTTTAATGCTTTGCTTATGGGCTTTTAATTACCTTATTTTAAAATGCTTATTACTTATGTGTTGATTCTCGTGAGTCGAAAAAAGAAGTCCGCCCCAAGCACGTGCGGCGGCGCTGATCGTCAGTTGTGAAACGGTGAATCACAATCTCGTGGCGGTTTAAACGGTGTTGCGTCTTATGCACGCCGTTACAATAAAGTTCTAACCCCAAACTGGTAGCTACGAGTCCCAGTGCAGTTAGTCACTGCACTGCGGTCGTCTTATGGGTTGAGAGTTTGGCTTGTGTCCTCTAGGGAGCGCACATCTAAGCTCTTGATATTGTAACTGACTATGGTGGATAAAGATTGAGATGCGATAACGATAAAAGTGGGTTTGTACTTGGAATGACAGTGATAACGTCTCGTAGACAGAAATTCGAGTATGTTTCTAGTGCTATTCCCCCCTTTCATTGCCTTTGCTGGTATGGTGATTCTAGCAGTGGACCATGAGCCCCGTCAAGGTGACATTTTTCGATTCTAAAAGTGATCTTGAAAAAAAAAATAAACAGTTACTTTATCCAGAGTTAATGTAATATCTTACTTCGTTTAACAAAACATGTAATATTTCTATATTAACATATTGAGTTTTGTTCAAGTAATTAATTACGCATTTTGGTATGTACTAATGTAAACTTTTCCTCTAACAATTATGATTTAGTTAATATAAAGAAATATTCTCAATTCATTCAAGATATTTTATATTTTGTACATAGGTGTTCGCGCAAACAAACGATACAGTGTTGAATTAACAAGAGGTTGTTAACATTATTTTTCAATTATTATAACTTTAGCTTTTTGTTCAATTTGATTAAAAATTTTGTTACTACAATAATATTTTTGCAACAAAATGATTTTTCTTGACGGGATGCATTTTCTTCTCTCAGTGTGGTATTCGATTGCTGAAAACTTGCATGGACCCGTGCTTTAAACATATTGAAGAAATGGGCCTATCACTGGGGGAGGTATGTACTTAGTTCTTTTTTGAATTAAATACGTCGCTGATGGGGGCATTACATATTAACACCTTTTTGTAACTTTTTATTAGATTTTTAGAATAGTATTATTTAATCTTATGTTATGCTGTATACGTGAAGCTATTAGTATTGAAAATATATTTCCTAAGTTCGTTTAAATAACAGCTTTGAAATATGTCGAAAAGCGTTCGCGAGCGCGAAAAGTAATTAAAGTCAGTTAATAAAAGTGCATTTAAAATTAAATTATCACGTCACAAGCAGGTGCGTCCTGATGGTCGGAATTAAATTGGGATGGCGGCAAAAGCGTCCTTCCCAAATAACGAATGGTACACCGTCTCTATTTTAAAGCCTGACCGTTATGGAAAAAGAGGTTAATTGAACACTTTAACAGACGTCGGGCAAACAACCCGACAAAGAATTTGCAAATTACTCCATCGATTCTTCGACACTGCACCATCGGTCGTCCACATGCAACGTGCACTCATCACTCATTATCGAAAGTGTTTCTGACGGCTAGGTAAATATTAATGTGAGGTACATCAACACGTGTTACTCGCCAGGCAATTGTAACGGGACGCTAATGTGATTTTAATTTGAAAATGAAATTTGGTCGACTATTTAAGCGAAAACCGGGGATGTAGCCGTGGAACGGTTGGGATGTAGCGTTTATTGATTTACGTAATTTAAATGTATCTACTCGGAATAATTCGAACTTCAATTTATTACGGACAAAACATTTCATCGTCTAACCCGCAGCTAAAAGCATAATAGAATTCGCATAAATTCAAACTATTTTTGGCCGTCAAAATACTGTTTTCAACGTAGCCTAATTTAAATATAAAATTAGTAGGTAATAGGCAAAGCCACACATGCATATGAAACAGCTGATCATGCGTATTCAATTCTCGTGTTTCTATACAGGATATAACAATTTTAAATATATATGTATTTACGTTTTTTACTAAATAAAATAGAATACTGCTATATACAGGGTTAGTAAAAAGTCCCGGAACGGTCGAATAACTTTGTTATTTGAAAATTATGATTTCTGAAATTTTGTATGGGGGTATAGTTAATATAACTGCATTTTATGCAATACAGTTAATATTTTTTTCACTTCCGGTTTAATCGGAAATACGTCCAATTTTTTTTTTTTTTAATGGAACGCCCAGATATTTTAACACGTTTGAATGCAAAATAAAAAACTACGTTCAGGAAGTATTAAGATGTTTATTTTTATTCACAAGAAAACAGTTAAAAAATTAAAAAAGTGTCCTAATACAGAAAAATCAAGATACCTGTCTATTCAGGTTGCGATTACAATAATTGTTCAAAATGCTCTCCATTTATAATTTGACAAAAATATAAACGGTCAGTAAAATTTCTTATTGAATTTTGTATTTGTTCTGGAGTGATGCGATTGGCTGCTTGAACTATTCTCTCTTCCAATTGTTTAAGATTATGGGGACGATTTTTGTACACTTGACATTTCATGTGACCCCAAAAGAAAAAATCTAATGGCGAGAGATCTGGCGAATGTGCTGGCCATTCGATTGCTCCTCTACGTCCGATCCAACGTCCCGGAAAAATTTCATTCAAATAATCGCGGACATTATGGGCAAAATGGGGGGGAGCTCCATCTTGTTGAAACCAAAAATGTGCATTAGGGTGATCATCTATGTTTGCATTTGGAAAGAGGGCCGCAAGTGCTGGAACAATCTCATATCGCAATAAATTTAAGTAGACGTTGCCAGTTAAATTTCCTCTTATAACAAATGGTCCTATGATGTTGTTTCCAACAAGACCAGCCCAGACATTCACCTTTTGAGGACGCTGTGTATGGACTTTTTCAATCCAATGCGGATTTTCAATTGACCAGTAGCGACAATTATGTCTGTTCACAGTGCCGTTGAGACAGAACGTTGCCTCATCTGAAAAAATGATGTGATCTAAAATATTAGGCTGCTGCTCGATCAATTCCGTCATTGTTTCGCAAAATTGTAGTCTACGATCTGGATCATCTCCAGTTAACTCATGGACGGGATACATTTTATAGGCTTTCATTCTTGCTGATTTAAGAATCGTATGAGCAGATTTTTGAGAGATCTCATGAATTTGACCTAATTCTGTTGTGGACACGTGATGATTTTCTTCCACTGTAAGTAACACATTCAAACTAGTTTCTTCATCTGTTGCTGTTAATGGACGTCCCCTTCTAGGTAAATCCTTCACCTGACGAAAGACTTCAAACTTTTGAATTGTTCGGCATACCGTACTTTTACTGTGTGACGATCCGGATAAACAGTATTAAACAAAATACGAACCTCTTCAAAAGAACGTTGACGATCACCGTACCCACGCATCATTAATATCTCAATTCGTTCTGATTCAGTAAGTTTTTCTGCCATTTTCAAATGTGTCAATGTTTAAAATAAGTAAATTTATAGCGATGCAAAAGTTAAAACGCTTTTAAAATTGTCAAATGTGACGGCAAAAAGAATGCAAACACTAAACAACAACTTTTTTCAAAGGTACCTTGATTTTTCTGTATTAGGACACTTTTTTAATTTTTTAACTGTTTTCATGTGAATAAAAATAAACATCTTAATACTTCCTGAACGTAGTTTTTTATTTTGCATTAAAAAGTGTTAAAAAAATCTGGGCGTTCCATTTAAAAAAAAAAAGTTGGACGTATTGCCGATTAAACCGGAAGTGAAAAAAATATTAACTGTACTGCATATAATGCATTTATATTAACTATACCCCCATACTAAATTTCAGAAATCATAATTTTCAAATAACAAAGTTATTCGACCGTTCCGGGACTTTTTACTAACCCTGTATAATAAATTATATAGTGAAGAATTTTACGAAAAAAGGCAAGCAGAGGAAATTTTGTGTAGAGTGTGTTGAACTGTGAGGTGTCTAAATCATATTAATATCAAATTACTCAAAATGTGTGAAACCACTAACAACGATCAAATCAATACCTAAATGATTAAACACATTGATAAAACATTATTTTTACACAGGCACACGTAAGTATTTTCTATCTCGATCATATCTTTGAATATTCAGATAAAAAAAATCCTTTTTCTTCTTTGAAGTTGTTTATTTAACTTTTCAAAAGTAACTATAAAGTAAATTTTCCATATTCCCATATTTTTGAATTATTTATTTTAAATTAACTCACAAAAGTATACATACGGATGTCTCCGTATTGATTTACTATGATATTTTCAATGGAAAACTTTTGCGCAATTTTCCCATAAGTTCAGTGATCAATGTGTTGTGTAATAGGGAAGTTGTTCCTGTTGATTTTGCCCGTACAGTTATAAAATGCCAAAAATTTCGAAAACCTTGTAAAGAAGAAGACATTTGTAAAATCGTAATTAATTTAAAATCGAAGGGTAAATCTCTGACAAAAATTGCAGAAACCGTGAATTTTTCGAAAGCTACGGTAGAAATAATAATAACAATTTTTAAAAGCACTGCTAGCTACGAAAGTAAACCACGACCAGGAAGGCTCGAGAAGATTAATGGACGAATGTGCAGGCATATTGTTCGAAAAACTAACGAAGATCAAAAACAGACGGCCGTAAAACTAGCAAAAGATGTCGCCAACGAATTTGGAATATCAGTCAATACTGAAACCGTCTGAAGCTGCCGAAACAAAATAATATTCATTGTAAAGTGACAAGAAAGAAACTATTTATTAGAGATGTAAACATAATGAAACGCTTGGCATACCCCCAAAAATATGAAAAAACATTCACATAACTGATGCGACATTTTGGAACGTGTAATATTTACAGATGAATGTAAATTTAACTCCATAAAAAAATGTGGTATCTACTGTGAGGCACGGTAGATTATTCGCATTTTAAAAGACAGTTACCTTCCAATCGCAGACAAACTGGGTCTGAAGGACAAAGCAATCTTTTTACAAGATAATGATCGCAAGCACTCCTCAACTCTGTTGCGAGAATATCGTTAGGCAGAAGTTAGAACATCCTCCGCAGTCGTGTGATTTAAACGCTCTATAACATTTATGGGATCACCTCGAAAAACAGTTAAAACTTCGCAAGATAAGGTCATTACTAGAAATATGTTCTTAGTGTAAAGGAAATTATTGTCGTGGAAAATATAAGGAGTTTATGGAAAACAAGATGTGAAAATTATACGAACAAGCCTGAAACGTTCCTCCAATGTGGGCAATGAGTTAGTTATGCATATTACTTAACGTAATCCGCAACTCAAGTAGAAGAAAATTAATTAAACCATGTATCAAGCATGAGCGTCCCAAGAGATTCATCAATCATTTAGTGAAATTATAAAACAGAATATTTCTCACATATATTGGCGTTTGTGAATGGCATGAAAAGAAATGACTTGTTAAGATCTCATTCAAAGTCAGAACTAGAGTATTTGCACAAAATTAATTGGTTCAAAGGGTATATTTCTTAGATTAACAGTTATTATACGATTACACAAATAACTTTAGAGTTGTTTACGCAAATGGGAATATTCCAAAAGCCTTCTTTCAGATTTTGGCAAAGAAATGAGAAATGACAAAACGTTTTAGGAATATTTTATTTATAATGAAAAAAGGAAGTTGTGGATGTTGTTGTTTCAAACTACTATAAGCTTTTATCAATTGAATATATTTCAATAATTTTAAAATAAAGTGATAATAGTTGAGTAGTGATAATTTATTTTTATAGTAGATAAAGCTTACGCACACTAACGCTTACCCAAACTCCCTCTTAATGATCAACTTGAACCCGGAAATATGTCGGTTACCACAACTGGGCAAAGCAGGATTTGATCTCGCGCCCTCAGTAATATCAGCAGCCTAAGGGAGACCGCTTATGACTGGAGCTAATAATTGTTCTGTTACTACTACTTAATATATACAATGTAATAATAATACAAGTCATACATGTTTCTGGTTAGAGATAGCTTTTGCAAATCAAAAAATGTCGAAAAGAGCTTTTTAGAAGTACATTATTCTCTCAAAACCAGTAGGTCAGCCTTACCACCTTATGTTGAAAAGAAATACCCTTCATCTGGTAGTATCGCATTACTCTATTTAACATTCACGAAATTTTGTTATTATCGGGCCAAAGATTCATGAGAAACGAATATCCAGTAAAAAGGGGGAACAAGAAATTTTCATTAAAAGAGATAACTTTGCGGTTACTCTGAGAACCCTGCCGGTGGAAGATATCACCGCTGGTGTTAAGTCTGGAATACGAGGATTAAATTGCAGGATACTACAGCGTGCTACATCAACCAAGAATTAAAGACGACACCAGCATGTACATCTTGCCTTCTTATTTTGAACTCTACTGATTGTTAACAAAAAATATAGACTCTGTTAGACCTGTTTAGCTGCAAAGATCACAAACCAGATACTTCAAAAAAATTAATCAATTCATCAAGAATTCGTCGTTCTCTTCTGAGGATCATGTACGAGTAACTAATTCGGAAGAGTTGTCTTTATGAGTTAAGATACATATGCCGGATGTTCCACCACGATCTATTCTAAGTGCTATAGATCCACCAAAATACTTAAAGTATCTGACAAACCTCTTGCAACTGTTCCTAGGGCAGACTCCATGTTTTTGTGAAAGATTCTTCATAATTCACTGAGAAGCTCATAAATTTTAGGTTATAACCTAATTGAACATGTTTTGACCACAACGTGTTTCAAATGGGTAAAGAGCTTTGCGAACAGTTAAACGATGTAAAGATGGGTAGTTCTTTGGCTCCAGTTGTCGCCAACCTGTATATGGATGTTTTTGAAAATACCGCACTACATATTACATCGAAAGAAACTACTTGCTGATTTTGCTACATGTATGACACTTTCGTTATTTGGCCGCATAGACTTGTACTTGATGTGTTCTTACATCTATCTGCGGTATATACTTATTGGCATCATAAAACGCAGCATAGACACCCGGTTGAAAGAGCACAAAAGAAACTGTGTCTAGGATAGATTGAAAAATCAGTGGAAGTGCTGTTCGGTGGGAAAATCCATTTTTGAGCTTATCGTGAATTAATCATTAATTTTTTTTCTTTAGATCGATTTTCCCATAGGCGGTAGCGTTGCTACCGCATGTCATTTTGTTTAATTAAATTTTTATTCATTTACTCTTGTTCACGAAGCAAGTATCGTCTCCACAGACCGTACTTTCGTTCAGGCATATCCGACTCACACCTACGCGACCGCGTAGGGATAGTCGAAGAATTCTTTCCAGTTATCCCCGGCCTGGCAGTCGAAGTCGGCACAGCTTCTGACGTAACACAGACATCCCACTCCAGCCATCCTCCGTCTGGAAGTGATCGTCGGCCTAGCTTCTGATGCTACGCAGGCATACTACCAGCTTTCCTCGCTCTGACACATGCGTCGGCACAGCTTCTGATGTAACGCAGGCATTCCACCAGCCTTCCTTGCTCTGGCTGCCGCGTCGGCAAAATCATTGATGCACACAGAGATTGATTCCTAATCATTCTCCTTTCGTAAAATTGGCGCCGGTACAGCTTTTTGGCCCGACGAAAGTACATGAAAGCTTCTTACAAGATTGTAACCATGACGTGCCTTTCAAGGGCACTGTCAGAAAATGTGCACTATTATACACGACTTTTTCGCGGGATAATTGAAATTTACAAGCATCAGAATAATTTCAAAATGACAAAGGGTTCAAGCTAACTTAATAAGTGTGGTAGGTACCCGGTTTCTAGTGCACACACCGCGAGCAGCGTGTGGTCGATTCGCCAGCTACGATACATAATACTGGCTTAGAAAATCACACTCAGCCTGGATAGTCAGCCTACTATACTGTTACATACACCGTTCAGTTTTTAAGTTTAAACTTCAGTGTCTCTCAAATGTTTGCCGTAGATTCGAACGAAACGTACAGAAGTAATTGCAACAGATCATAGATCATTCCCTTACAACCCAAAATCTGTTTCTTTATTTAAGAAATTTTCAATCAATGTATAAGGATAATTTTTTTCCATCTACACTTCTTCATCAATTCTTGTCATTAAACAACTTTGATAGTATGTGTTCAAAATTTTATTCGAAAGAAGCTAAGGGTATACAAAGAGCAGCAATTAAGGACTGGTGGCCGATTTCAGATCATTATCTACATAATAGAAAGAAATGAAGCCATTGTCTAGTCTAATTCATTATCCTCGAAGTATTAGGACAAGTACTGTCCTTAATTGTTTGGAAATTCGTTGGCTTTCACAGTTATGTTAAACAATTATTTTCTTGTAATATTTTTAAGCACTTTGGGCTGCACAGTACTTACTTCCTTTTTCTTAAAAAAAGTGTTTATTTTCAGTACACCTTTATAATTATCGCTTAAATGGTAGTTCCTTGAAATCATCTGTGTAGACTTGTTATTCCTGGCTTAAGTAAAATTACCTTTTTATACAATTTTATTTGTTTTATTAACAGATAGCCTCCCATATGTTATGCCTGTTACTTTACTTTATATTAGCAATTCTGTGTCTTGATAAACTCATTTTAAATAATATTGTAATCTGTGATATATTCGATATCTTAATTAAAATTGCGATGTTAGAAGAAATACCAACAGCAAAGTTTGTGACGACTAGCGAGCTTTCAAATGAAACTAACTCAAACAACACATTAAACGGTTAAATTTAGTTTGTGCCACTACTGTAATAAACGTCGAATAATTATAATTATAATTAATTAAGTAATGATAATTAATAGATAGTATAATGAAGTTTAAAATACATAGTTAAAGTAATTTAACACTATGATAAAGTAAAGTTTATCATCTAATAATAATTGCTATATTATAAACTATACTTCGCGGTTTATTATACTAAGCATTCACCAAAATTAAGTATTTATGATGCACAAAACAGTTTTTATTTGGTGCACCATAAATTATTACAACCAGCAGCACGAGTATCACAAAGGACTTCTTATTGTAGTTGTCAATAACATCTTAAAATGATGCTAAAACAAATCTACTTGATATTATCAAAACCTTACTGTAGATCGCGAAATACTAATATGGAAGTTAGAATACTGTGGTAACCTCTGAAACTGATAAAAACATGAAATAAAGATGAAATATGAAAGAAGATACTACATCGTTCATAGGGGAAATTAGATACGGTGTTACACACTACCTTACTTATCAAATACTGCATTTCAATTAAAATGCTTTTTGTGGAGGTTAGTGACGGAGGCAGAGCGAATCTCATTTTATAAGAAAAAGATCGCATACTATGCGGCATAAAAAGAGGTTTTTGCAAAACCCACTTGCAACCGGAAGGATGTTTACCTGAGTTTCACCTTATGTAATTATCTTTGTTATCGACCTCCATAAAAAGCACTCTTCAGGCTAAATGGAATAAACCATACCTATGATGTCGCATTTTAGGTTAACCGCAACACAAACCAGTGAATTCCGAAACTGTATAATAGGTTACCACAAATGATTTAGAGCTGCCCCAAATTTAACTCCAAGTGTTTGTCTGGTAATTTCTGTTTATTATTGTGTGTAGCGATCGTAAAGCTATATCTGAACGAATTGGCTAGCATTACCACAAGCAGTTCCACGGATTTTCTTCTATGTGTGCAAGAAAAGTGGGCGGTGCTTTTCAATTAAGTAATTGCTTTGCATTCCCGGCGTAAGACATAGAAAGTTGTTAGAACATTACGACATAAGGAAGGGTAGTGGAAATTGTAAGAGAATTAATCATAGATTCACAAACTAATAACAGATTACCAAATGAACACAAAACAAATTGAAACGGCTAGATTATCCATCTGGTATTATTTGTATAATTGCATTGAACGCTGCGTTAAACTATTAAACAGCCTGTCTATTTAACCTTATTGAACCAATTACTGGGCAATGTATAAATATCTGCTGATATGCTTTGTGAATATAGTTTTAATTCCAATGGAAACGTCACCATATACTTCATTTAATACGTAACTACAGATGTATAGAGTTAAAAAGCTTGATCTTTAATAATTTGTGCAATCAATCGCACGTCTTGTTTACGTGACATCCTCGTGTAATTTTTCACACAACCGTTCACAGATACTATCTTATACCATCCCTTTTACCGCAACCGAAGTCAGATGAGCATTGCGGGAATGACCCCAAGACGTAAATCAAACCGAAATATCTCTGAACACCAGAGAGTCATTTGTCTGGAGTCTAGAACAACGTCGGTGGCGGTCCTCCGTTCGTCCGCTGCTCATTTCGTAAATAATAGAATCAATTTCCAGAAGGACGGCGAACCAGATGGCCGCAGGTTGACTTGAAATCGTGGAATACTTTTGCATTCACTTACATCCTGCGGTTTAGTGGAGTAAATAATGATTGGTCTTAAATTAAGTAAAAGAAGCATGCATTTCTATGAAATTTGTAAAGTTTAACGGTTGCAACATTAGTGTTGCTGAACGGTTGAAACGTTAGTGTGTGCCGAATGTTAGTGAATGTTATAAGTTTAATAGTATAGTGTTGGAAAAAAAAACTTATCCGGAGGGTGCAGCAAGAGAAAAAATGTCGATTTCTGGTAATGGAAGGAAACGAATGTCTTGTCTCTTGCTCGCGCAAGCTCGCATCGTCAATGTTCCTTCTTTCCCAGCGCACCAATGTAAACTAAAGTAAAAAAGCATGGTATCTTATAAACTCAGAAAGGATATTTGGTGAAGTTACATTTTTCATTTACTTCAACGGATTTCTATTTTAATACTATGCCCGGAATCATTCATATGGTAAAATTATTGTTAAGTATACAGCATGTTACAAAAATTCCCAGAGCCACTTTCAACTTTTTTATTTTAAATGGATTGCTATATTTTTTAGTTATTATTTCGATAGTCACCTAAAACACCTTTGCAGTGATATATGGTTATGGGCGGTTCTCACTGTTAGTTTAGGCTATATTGCAAATTTTGTCAAAATTTTTGCGACTTTTGAGATTTTAACTTTTATCTTAAAACCTGTTTTAGTGTTGCGCGTGAATCTTTTGTTATGGATTTGGGGGCTAATAGTTAGCATGCTTCAAGGTGGTATAACTTAGAAATATATACAGGGTATTAAATATGTCATGGAACATTTTTCGAAATTCAAACGCTTTTCTTTCGATTTTTTTAAATGAAACCTATATTTTCCAATATAATCAGCAAATTCCTTGTAAAATTGCCTTCAAAATGGTACCAATAGCGTAATACTTATTTTCAGTACTTTCGAAAATATTATGGAAAATATGTTTAGTAATAGCAATTTACCCCTATTCATTTGTTCTTTTTTATGTAAGTTGTTTAGATTATTTATAACGTAACAAAAACAAACCGTACGTGACACAAAATTATTTTATTTTTTACACTTTTAGATATATATATAATAATTTTAAATCAAGAGATGCTCAAATATGTCACTATTCAGCTCCGTGTGTATGGTCTGCCTTACATTTTCAAATATACATATTATCATATTATCCACATTTAACTGAAGAGAAGCATTTCTTATGCGTTTGTGCATGTTGTCTGCCGTTGCATCGGGTGTCATGCATATGATGGTTTTTTTATAGTAGGCCGTAGAAGAAAATCACAAGTGGTCAATCTGGTGATGCGGTGACCAACTTAATGAATCCCAATCCGTCTATTAATAAATACCTTATAGGGTGCGCTTTTACAGCAGCACCGTAATGTGTGAATGCACAATCGTGTTAGTACCACAATCTCCCCATAAAGTTCCTATGGAGGCCTTCTAGCAGTATTGGTAAATTATTTAAAAAAAAGTTTCTATAAATCTCACAATTTAAGGTATTGTCAAAGAAGAATGGATCCACAACGGTGATCCATGATATTTGGAAATTGTCCTTGTAGAGATTGGCGAATTTTCCATAACGGATTTTCTATAACCATAGTTTTTGTTCTTCAATGTTTATCATAATTCACATAACCCGCGAGAAGAAACCTTACCAACAAATTCTCAAAGCTTACTATCTGACGCTCTACAGATAGGATAATCCGCTGCATACATTCTTGATGCTGATAGTGGATTTCTGTTGCAAACACCAAGAAGAAATATCATGTCTATGTGTTCCTCCTTGGAGAAATTTATTTTTAATAAATGAATTTCGGTGAAAAACAGGAACAAGACGATATAATTAACAACCAGATTAAAGTAATACGTAATAAGTAATAATCCACAAATAAATAATTCAAATATTATAATTATTATGTGGACATTTAAGCAGAGATTTGATGTTTCGTTATATTATTGGCTTTTGTTTGAAAATCATGGCTATCTAACCATATTTGGTGTCCCATATATTGAATATTGTCAACATATTTTCCATAAATTTGTAATATCTTCGAAAATACTAAAAATAAGTGTTACGTTATTGATACCATTTTAAAGGTAATTTTACGAGGAATTTGCTGCTGAAATTTAAAAATATAAGTTTCATTTAAAAATATCAAAAGGAAGCGTTTGAATTTCGATAAATGTGCTATGAGATATTTAACACCCTGTATATATTTTGACGTTGCGCCACCTTGAAACATATAAATCGTTAGCCGCCAAATTGATAAAAAGAATAACGCGCGACACTATAACCGTTTTAAAGATAAAACTTAAAATCTCAGAAGTCGCAACTATCAAAATTATGACAAAATTTGCAATTTAGCCTAAACCAATTAGGGTGTCCAAGATGCTGTCAAATCAAAATCAATATGGCTACCTGTAGGCACACAACTTCATTGTTTACATTTTTAAATCGGTTTAATGCTTAAGGGTGGTAGATAATTATTCCAAAAATTGGTATCTATTTGTTCTTTAGTGAAAAAAAGTGTATACGTTAACGTTATTTTCTCAGTTATTATTATTTTTGTGAAAATATTGTTTTATATAAAGAAAAAATATGCCTACAACCTGTTGTGTTGTTAACTGTGGCCATCGTGGTGACCGCGACATAGTTAAGTTTTATAAATTACCCAGTGAACTACACTATGCTCACAAAATTGAATTAAACGAACTTTCAAGAAGACGAAGGGAGAGATGGATCTGAGCTATTAAAAGAGCAGATCTTACAGCTACAAAATTGAAGTATATCCGAGTCTGCAGTAAACATTTTCATTCAGGTAAGAAACAATATGTTGTAGTGAAATTGTTAAATAAAGCCTTTGTTACTATTATAGGTAAACCTTCTGCCTTGACCGAAGAGAATAGTCCCGATTGGATCCCATCTGTGGCAATGGGTTATGGTAATGATGAGAATGCTAAAAAGCGATTGAAAATTGATATTGATAGAAGAGAAAGAGCAGAAAAAGGATATGTACATGCTGTGAAGGTACACAGTACTTCTTTTTTTCAAAAGAAAATGTATTTTATAGGATGTCAGTTATACAATAAATTTCCAGTTGAAATTAAATCTATTTTAAATTATTCTAGTTTTAGATTGCGGGCCAGGGCTTATTTGCTAAATCTAAATCGTTATTCTGGCGATGAATATCTCAACTCCTGATTTCTTTGTATCGAATTGTGTTTTTTTTTCACTAATTTAATTTTGTTTGACCTTTTTCATATCATGTGTTGTACTTTATATGACCATGTGTTGGAAATAAATATAGTATTATTATGTATGAAATTATTATTTAGGTAATATTTCGTGTATATGTTTAAGCGAATATGTTGTATTGCTAGTTACATTTGTATAAATTAGTGTAAAAGTGTAGTGCAATATGGATTTATTTAGCTTTAAATTAGTTAAGTTATGTCACAACACGAGTATTCTAAGTAGTATTTGGTGTTAAGTTTTTAAAATAAATCTTTCAACAAAATTATTGTGAAGTAAATTTATTGTTACACATTAAAATGTATCCGTATTTATTACACTTTCTAAAACGAAATTTATCTGCAATAAATAAAGAGCTGTATTAAGAAAAATGAACAATAATAAACGATACTATTACTATTTGTATAAAAGCTATGGGTTAATACTAAATAAGAGATGATATCAAATGCAATTACTACAGGAAAATTACTGCTGTCTTCAGAAACCCGACGAAGCAAGGGCAAATGGATTGATGCTATGAATTACACGTATTTTTTCCTTATATCTAGTTGCAATGTGTCTATTTTCAGTTTCCAAGGATAACAAATAGTCACTTTTATTGATACAAGCCATTATTTATCTTTTTAAACTCTATACAAACACCACAAACCGAAAAATGAGATTACTATTAAAGATAAACAATGACCAACAACTGTTTGTGTGCCTACAAGCGGCCATATTGACAGCGCAAAGGTCACGTGTTCTAGACAGCCTAATTGTCAGAAGTGTACATAACTATGTATCACTGTAAAGGTGTTTTAGGTAGCTATCGAAATAATTACTAAAAAAATATAGGAATCCATTTAAAATAAAAAAGTTGAAAGTAGCTCTGGGAATCACCCTGTATATTTGAAAATATTTTTACCATATGCGCATTGATCAACTATATATATATATACAGAAAACCTCACTTTCCTATCTTTAGTAGTTTTTGTGCTAAATTTCGCCGACACACTAATGGCGCACCCGGTATATTGTGTCACACTCGATGATGATGTTGACGTGCTATCTGTTCTTTGAACCTAGTTCCGCTCGTACGTTTCATTTGTCCAATATAAATCTCACTGCAATCGGCGCACTCAGTTTTATAAATATCCAATATTTCGTTATAATTCGGTTTGTCTTTCAGATTATCCAATAGATTAAAGTGTTTTACTGTGTTTTCTTATGCAACGCAACATATTTATGAGATAATTCATCAATTATCTAGAAATAAAGAAGTATATACTGCCGAGAGATCTTAAGGTTGTATATTTTAGATTAAAGGAATTGCTTGTTCAAAGCTAGTTCGAAGCAATTTTTGTTATTAAATGCTCATTCTGAAAATGATTTTACGATCTTGGAATATACATGTAGCTAGCAACCGTGATGTACTATTGATTAGTGTTAATAATAGCAATTGTCAATTTCAATTAGAGCACTCCAGCTCCAATAGAAAAACGATACAATTTAATTTTCATGTATTGTTGATCTGCTAATTACACCTATGCAGAGGCCACAATACCGGAAACATGCGTTAATCCCAACAGGGACTGGTTGGCATCGGTTTCCTATCCCCAGATAATTAATTGCGGACAGACTTCGATAATTATCACGTGTGATTGATGTAATGGATCACTTGATGCGTGATGAAGCACCGCACGGTTCGGTCCAGTGTCTTATCCAAATATACTGTTAATTCTGAGTGATAAATCTTACGTGTAACACATCAGCGACTATTGCGTAGATTGAGTGTCGTCGAGTATATTGAGAATTGAATACCACTCATATATTTCTAGCGCTACACATTTGCGTAAATTTACACATTTCACAGGGCTACACTAACGCCAGCGTGAAATTAATTATTTACGCTTCCATGTTCCTTTAATAATTCAGTAGTAAAACTACATGCATAAACTATTCTGCTCGCATTGCCAATGAAATTTGATTTAAGCCTTTGTATAAATTAAAAGCTTTGGCCATAATATTTGTTGTGTGCGTTAGCGTCGATTGTTTAGTTTTTTTTTTTTTGCTACTGTTAGGTAACAGCTCACACTGTTCAGGCTGTCGAATGTTTAAAAGACGTGGGTAGCAATTTTATTCCCATGGAAAGCACTATCTACATTTTTCCTTTTTTCTCAAAGCTATTGGTGACATTGTTGGCAATACTTTGACCAGCGTAAGCTTACTACTTAAAGAGAGAATTCTAAATCTAAAGCTGCGACTTGAAAGATAAGAAAAAAATCACTCGTATTCGAAAACGTTTTGTGCTGATTGGTTTATCCAATTTCGGGATGAATGCTTATTGAACAAAACCATGATTTCCCAGGAGAGGTTAGTTTGGGATTGATTTTTATCCCTCAAATGGATAAATTAAATCTTTACTACTGTTTGAAATTAAAGGGAATCTTTCCATTATAAAAACATTTAGTGCTATCGTTTTGTCTTTATCTGTTTGACTTCGCTGTTTTGTTGAACAACCTGAACACACTTTCCGCTGATTTATTAGAATTTCGATTGTTTAATATTGCAAATGTGAAACACCAAATTAAGTTATGTTTGAGATTAAATAATTTTTACAAATGTTGTCCTTAATTCTCGTATATCTGTACGATTATACCTACGTCAGATTTACAGATCGTGAAGGTCTAAAGCTTAGTTGGCTATGGATTTTCATTTTTTCTTGTCTCTTGCTTTTCTTTCTTACTTGTAGACGTTCAATTTCTTAGATCTTCCTCTACCACGTCGATCAATCTCTTCTTAGGTCTTCCTCCATCCATATAATTTTTTCTGTGGGGTTTCGTGAAGCAACTAGTGCATAATGAACCGGATGGACAATGTTTCACATTTGACAGAACGACTTAATAATGCAGCGAACGCGATTCGTTAGAACATGGAGCTACTATTGCGTGTGCAAGGTAATCTACTTCGTTGTGCTCAGGCAGGTATTGACAGCAATGGTGTACATTTCGAATATTTGTTATAAGTTATTGCGTAAAAGCAAGTTCTTTTAAGGAGTGTCCGGGGGGCGTTTCATTGCTATTATAAGGTTTGTTTAGATTCTTAATTAATATTTAAAATGGAATTTGTTTGGTATTGGTAAAATTCCAAAGCTATATACATTACTTTATGCCACCTTCTGTGAAGGGCACATATACTTGTAAATATCGTTGCACACTTTTAGTGCTAACTAGCTTCGACGTTTATGGTCATCGATATCCTTATAGTAAACAAACGAAATGTATTGCACATGTGGTGTGGTCTATCTATGCTTACGTACCGTAAATTAAAACGGATCTACAGCACATAAACGCAGTTCTCAACAGTTGGGTTTTTTTAAAAATAAGATCACTTTTACATTTCCGTTCATAATTATACAGACGTGTATTTCTTAATCATCCTGTATAGCACACGACGGTATTCCAGACTGAGGTTGCTGCAAATCATCACTGTATCAGGGAAGTAGAAAGATGAACCGAGTTAGGTAAAAGCGTCGCTATGTTCTCTGGACAGCCAGGCAACACTTCAAGCGATCAGTTCCGTAAGTGTTGACCCAAAGCTGGTTTGAGACCCCGTAAGCACCCAAAATGAGGTGGGCAATCAAAAGAAGGTAACATTGGCCTGAGTTCCCAGCCACATGGGTGTGAAGGGGCATGGGGCGGTCGACGATCTAGCCAGACGAAGCTCATCAAGATCATTCGTTGGAGCTGGTCTTTCTTTCGGGATTACAAAATTACAAATTAAAAACAGTTAACAAGTCCAAGAAATGGTGGCAGAAATGACCAAGGCAAAGACAGGAAATTTACTAAGGAAGACTGTCAAAATGATACTAGGTCCGTTGATTAGACATTGTAGGCTGAACAAGCATATGTATAACATAGGCCTGGCAGATGAAGCTCTCTGTAGATTCTGCCATGAGGAAGAAGAAACCCCAGTTTATGGCCTGTGCCACTGTGATGGCCTAACAAGGACAAGTTTTCTAGTATTGGGCGTGGAGAACCCCACAGCTAACAGCTACATAAAGGAGATGCTCTCAAAGATGAAGGCAAATTAAGAAGGCAAAGTCAGAGAGCATCTTCTGGGATAAAGGAAATCACAACAGATCTGAAGAGGTCGCGGTGAAATAGATCAGCATAGCCCCCCAACCGTAATCTAATCTAGTATTATGCATTTGGTCTTCTTAGCCATGATTTCCAGGCTATTTCCTCCGGCAGCACATTCAAGTCTTTCCATAGCTTCTATGATCTCCTTTACGTTTCTTGTGAGTACCACCAGATCGTCGTCATATGACCTGCATTGGTGCTTATAGTAATAAACTGTTCTTTATGCGTTGATATTACCCTCCTTCAATGTGGCTAGAAACAACAAAATATATTCTAAATCTGAAAATTTAAAAATTTATTGAAAAAAGTTCATTCCATTAGGGAATTTATAATAGGATTGTGGCCCATCTTAAGTATTATTGAATACTAAAGCAATCTTCTATGTAGAATCAATAATTTTTCAAAGAAAATTGTTTTTGTTCGAAGATTGGAATTTTATTTTACAGCTGCGATAGTATAGGCTTTCCCCATCTGTATTAATTAACATCTACCCCTGCAGTCTTTCAGAAGGCAAGTAATAATCGAGGTTTTGTTTATACAAGCGAACCTCTTTACATCTTCATCAAGGAAGAATAAGCTGAGAGTCGGATAACGCACCGAGTTTCACCAGAAAAGTAGGATAAAACGTATATCAGACGCTTTTACTCATTCCCGTTATACATACAAGATATATTTGCCAAGTGTACTAGTTCTATTGTGGAATATTTATGGCGGCCGGTAGATTGTGGTTAGCTGGCACTGACGGGCAATGTTTGCTTGTTATTCTACGTCATGTAGGGTGTCGTGCCTTTATTAACGCTAAG
Source organism: Cetonia aurata (assembly GCA_949128085.1). Lineage (NCBI taxonomy): Eukaryota > Metazoa > Arthropoda > Insecta > Coleoptera > Scarabaeidae > Cetonia > Cetonia aurata. The sequence goes on along the minus strand of OX421884.1, from coordinate 49,799,113 downwards.
TAAACCTTCAGAATACATTGACTGATGGATGCACGTGTATATGCTTATTAACATTGTTAATTATTCACTACTTGGAATGCCAAGTAAAATTAACGCTTAAAATGCATTGTATTTAATTTAAAAGAGACACTAATCTCATGAGCAATAGCAATAGTTTGAAAAAATGTGGGAAACGTAGGATGGGGTGCCAAATGCAAACATTCTGATAATGAAAAGTCTTACATCTAGATTTCCGGAAATCCGTTTACTTTTGTGATAAAATTTTATCATTATTATCATAATCTCTAAGCTAGGGGATGCATAATGTTCCTTGTCAAGGAACACCTCGGAAGGTTCACTGACTGGATAGCAAAATATTTTGAGAAAGAAGAGAGTGTAGTTGACCTTTCTTGCGATAACAGCCTGGAAATTGGAAGAGATAACTTCTATCTCTTCCAATTTGGCGCGTTCTAGATATCAATGTGTTCAAAAGCTGTAAGGATCCTCATTCCCTTTGCTACAACCTGATTGTGTCAAGTCAGGATTTTCATTATTAAAAAGTAAGTAACGCTCAAAAATCGATGTGGAGCCAGCAATGAGAGGGCAGTGCAAAACTTTATTTAGGGTTTTGAAAAAAATGTGTGGCGATCAGCAAGTTCACTATTCGCCTTACTTACCTGTGATTTAGTTTTAATAAATGTAACGCTTATCTTGAGAGTTCTCTTCGTTTCTATGCCTGATTTAAGTTATTATACACATATTTTAATAAGGAGACCAGGACAAAAGATTAAATTGACTAAAATGTTAAGCGCCACGCGAACTGATTAGGTTTAAGAAGCTTTGTTGTAAACTATTCTTGTCTTAACGGTGTATTGTAGAAAGTTTGCATCTGTATCCTTCATTTTGCGTGATTTGTACTTTTTTTCAATTAAATTTATCGTCTAACCGCTGGTGTTCTTACTTCTTTTATCCATATTTTTCTAAATCAGTCTATCCTGAAGCAGAACATCTAGAATATAGTTAGGTTCAACCGAAACAATGTTTTGTAACGTACGACAAACGGTAGAATCTCCGCGCTGTAAACGCTGAATAGTGGTTTGTAATGCCAGAATAGTTGAATAAAAGCAATTAAGCGTTAAATATCCTCGATATAACACGTTGAGATAAAGCTTATCAGTATATGCAATAGAAATAGAGTCGGGAGAACCCGCTTCGACGAGTGTGCATCCTGTTTAGAGAAACGGAGTGTTGCTTACCTAAAAGGTTTCTCAACGTGTTTCGGGAGGTAAAACATGTGTCAAAAATATTGTGTTCTTTAAAACTAACGCCTGTGCTTTTACAATGTTGTGGAAGGGTAGAATAAATGTAAACCGAATAATAACGAAACATCGGGCAAGTGTCCAACAGAACAAAATCCATTTACAGGACACATAAACAGGAAATTAACATATGTAAATAAATTAATATTAGATTATATACTGCCGTAAAGTTTATATTGAACAAACAAAATGTCCAATCGCAACCAGATTTTGAGGAGCACAAAGCGCATTACAGCTACCGGAGTCTTGAATTATCCAGCCTTGCACAACAAATAAATGATGTTGATTTCTTTGAATTCTTAGTGTTCTAAGAGCTCAAAGTATGCGTAAAACACTGGTAACTATAGGTTTAGGGTAGAGATAACGGATACAGTTAGATATTATATTTTTGTCTTAATTCATCCAGTTTTCGATTGAAAATGGAAATCCATGAATTACTAAAACAATTGTCCCGAATTAATAAAATTATGTAGCGCGCAGTGATCGGATATTTTGTGTGTCTATTGCTATATGCTATATACAGTCCTTGCTAGCTTTTATATGTTCTACAAAATTGATTTTTGGGCAATCCCCAATTTTCAAAATGGCTGCCGCGCATACTGGAAACATGTTCTCCTACACGTTATGAATTCATAAAGATATTTTACCAATATTAATCGTTTATCATTTTTCTTGAAATATTTGCTTATAATTAGTATTTTTTTTACAGAATTAGTAACAAATAATAATTACATATTCTCTTATTAGTTTTAACTAATTTTTCAATTGGAAAACAAACTTTAATCTCAAAAAATTAATTTTTTTATTTTTACGCACATAACAAAATTGTTCGACTGAATACAGTTCATTCGAATTAACGCATGTTGAAGTGTTAATATAAAATGGTCTGCTGCATAAGTCATAAGGCGATGTGTTACGCTGTTCTAACAAAATGGATTTGACAGTAAAATTCATACAACATACAAGAACTACTAAATCTGCTAACAAGACATGTTACAAATAGGCGGCTATTTGTGAAGGAAAAGTATACCAATGGCGTTATTGGACTAACGATGTTAGTACCTTGGTTATGTAATGTTTCTCGCTTGCGACGATGTATTTATATATTCCATCATATACTATAATCTGAGCGCCTCGGCTATAATCGGATTCACAGGTAGAAGATATGATGCATATTTATATGCTTTCGTTTTAGTTTGAGATTTATAGATGGGCATGTGGGATCAGTAACCCGAGTTATATGTTTTGGGTAAAGAATTAGAAATAATTTTAATTATTATGATTACATATTTAATTTTCCTGTTTCTTCTTCTGTGTCGACACATTTTCGAGATAGAAAGATGAATGGCGCCGTTTAGCAATAAAGGGAATATGTGGTTGCTAACATACGGAAACCAGTTTTAGTTCACAATCAAAGATATATATTCTTAACAGATTCCTTTGCCTACTTCCTGTATACAGACCTAATCTCTTCACCCTGGAATCATCTATTCTCTTACCTTCCCGCACAATACCTAACAGCGATGTAGTAGGGCAAAAATGTCATAGGTGAAGTATGTACGTAACCTAATACGGGCAGTCACCATTCTTGGTGACTTTCTGACATATCGGTCGTTGGAAGGAAAGTTGGTGAGACGAAAAATACTTTACAACGTAAAGTGTCCGTTATACTGCCGAGGGTAGTGCTAAGATGATGAGGTGGTATTACCTTAGAGACTCTCTTCAAAGAATATGTGACTTATTTATACTTATTCACAGTAAAGACGCGATGTTTAAATCGTAAAATTTCTGATGAAACCTTTTATATGTAAAATGGGACTATCACACACACGTTAAAAAGAATACGGGACAAAACTACACAACACTTTAGAATCCTATATTAAAATATTCGTCAATACTATACAGTGTGTTTCGCATTAGCAGCTCCTTCATCCTTCTTTTGAATTTTGTATGGGGCAATCCTTTAATATCATGTGGCAGCCGGTTATAGAACTTTAATGCATGGTAGTTTACCGAATATCTTGCTTTTCAACGATCATGTCATAACAATGCAGATCATTTCGAGCAGTGTACTTATTTTCCGTGTTATGTATGTATTCCACGTACGTCAATATATATACCGCTGGCATGGTCATTATTTGCTGTTGTTTAAATAAATTTACAAGGGCACTATAGGGTGCGTTGCATAATACCCTTATGGCGGCCTTTTGTTTTAGAAAAACTTCATTGGCTTGTGGCGTGTGTCCCCAAAGTAGGATTCCGTACACTGCTCTGGAATGAAATAGCGAGAAATAGCTTATTCTAGCCGCTTCATGTGTTGCTATTTCTGTAATTCGTCTCACTGCATAACTAGCTGCAGCCAGTTTTGTAGTTAAATCCGTTATATGATCTCTGAAACTTAAATCGAATGACACGCGGAGACCCAAGAACTTCACCGTACCACTATGTCCACTAGAATGCTAGCGAACCATTCCTCTGCTTCCGCCAGTGCAATCTGTGCCTTATCGAGAGCAATGTCTTGTGTTGCGCCCCGAGTCAAAATAGACGTGTCATCAGCAAACAGGCAGATCTTAGTGCAACCAACGTTTGCAGGGATATCGTTGATGTATGTTAAGAAGTGGTCCTAATACAGATGCTTGTGGTATTCTCTTATTTGCTGTCGCGTATTTTGATTTATTGTTTTCCGTAATGGTGATCTATTCTCTTTCCGTCAAATACGACCTTAATAAGCTGTATGGGGCTCCCCGTATTCCATAAAATTGCAATTTTTCTAGGAGTATTTCGTGATCTACGCAATCGAATGCCTTGGTCAAATCGCAATAGGTTAAGACTAGGTCCTCCCTTTCATTGAATGCAGTCGTCACCTGGTCGATCAGATCAATGATTGCTGAAGTCGTTGATCTTCCTTTACGATACCCATGTTGATTACTGCTGAGTATATTATTGTGCTCGAAGAAATTTTCAAGCCTGGTTCTCAGTGCCACCTCAAAGATCTTGGATATTGTTGGTATTATAGCGATTGGTCTGTAATTGCTCGGGTCAATCTTTTCTCCTTTCTTATGAAGGGGGATTACTTGTGACACCTTCAGTTCGTAAGGATATGTACCCTCCTCTATACATATGTTGAACGAATTTGCCAAAAGCTGTGCCACGTCGTCCACCACGCATCCCAAAACCTCCACCGACAGTCCATATACATCCTGAGTGTGCTTCTTCTTCCATTCAATCGTTATTCGTTTTATTTCTTCTGGCGTAACGAGTGCTAAATATATGGTATTCGACGAGCCTTTATTTGTTTTTTTTAATAATTCATAGGCATCTTGAATTTGACCGGAAATTACATTTGCTAGTTTACTGCCAATTGTAGCAAAATATGTATTAAGTACATTAGGATGTAAGGTGATGGAGCTTTTGTCATCTTCGCATTTGTATGTTTCTCTCTTTATTATGTTCTATATTTTTTGTGTTTTGTTCAGTGTTGCTGCTATCTGTTGGGTTATCCTTTCTTTCTTTTCTTTTATGACTTCGTTCCTGAATTCCTTTTTTAGTTCCTTGTATAGTTTCTCGGCTTGCTTATCTCCTCTAGCTTTCATCACTATATAGAGATAATCTAAGGTACGTTTCATATGTGAAAGTTTGACGCTGTTTATGAATCTTTTTTCCCACTTCTCTTGGTTTATTATCTTTTCTTCTTCTGGAAATATTGCTTCGAACACATTAAAGAAAGCCTTATGGAACTCGGAATATTTGGGACTCCTACCTGCTTTCTTACGCAGCGTGTTAAAGATCATTAAAAATTGAATTAGTATATTCGGATGTCAGCATTGTAAAATCGGAATTAATTAAGTTATTTTAGAAAAAAGAAGATACCGATATGTAATCAATGTGACTTCAAATGCGAATAAAAACGTAATTGAGAAAATCAAAATAGGTAGGAAGGAAATGGAAAATTGTAAATTCTTGCCATAAAAATTGGTTTGAAAGATTATTAAGAAAAATATAATGCTCGATCAAACTGCATTTTATTTTCTACATATGTATATCCCATCAGAGCGTTTACTTCACTTTAAGAAGAAGTTCAAGATCATCCAAACGACGCACATGAAACTTACGAAACGAAGAGTTCGTTTGAACTAATAAAACCTCCCTAAACTTTATCTTCCCAATCTAGCAACAAAATAGATTCGCACAACCTTTCCTTGACAATGTCGTACATTTAGGAATCTTTTAAGGTAGCATGGAATACAATCCGCTCTCCGCCATATCAGCACAAGTGGCATATAAGCGTTTTACCAAACATTTGTATATGTTGTGAAAAAGCCCGGGCCACTAGAAAGGCGAAATAGATTGGTGTACGTATCTGTGTATAGTACATGTATATGTACATACGTAAGTAAATACACCAGCGTGTGAGAAAGAGATGAGGATGTTTCGTGAGTTATTTGCTTGGGTGACTTCTCGTCTGCTTTCGAGACATCCACGCTATTGCCAAGATTTGATGCATTATCGTCGATAAAGCGATGTCTGTGGGGGTAATTTTGAAATTTTAGAATGTAAATGTGAGAATGCCATGTGAAATACGTTGCGAAGCGGTATAAGTGAGGCAGTTTCCTCAGTTATTTTATATTGTTATTTAGCATTTTATATTTCAGCGTCTGGTTTTTCGCCAATAGCTTGCCATTTCAGCTTCATAAAAAACTCGTTTGCTTTTATTCATGAAGGCGGTATTTTAGAGTTGGCTGAAATCATCTATTATGCGGATTACCTACAACTACACTTTAATCATAAGAAGCGGTTTGAAGTATTATTTACAAAACAAAAGGTAGGCAAGTGATTAAGAAATAAAATTTAACATAAATTAAGTATTTTTGGAAATATCTAAGGCATGTCATCTCAACGGTTTATCAAAGCTCCTTCATTCACTAAGTATATTCGGAGCCAGCTAAAGTATTTTACAAAATCAATAGTAACTTTTTGTTTTCTTTTAAAAGAATGACATATTTTTCTCCAATACATTGTAGTATTTTTAAATATAATCTTACAAATAGATTTTAGGGTAAACCCAATGATATTACTTCACTTTGTTTCTTTAGTACCAAACAGAACATAGAAATCATCTATTACTCAACTGCTGGAAGAAGTACTTATTTTACAGCCTCTACTTTTGTGCATCTATCGAAAGCTTTTGACATTGTTCATTATGAGATTTCACAATGGAACCTAGAAATATTGGAATTTAGAAGATTGACTTCCAATCTTGTTCGATGTTGCCTCGCGAAAGGATAGCATAGTGTAAGGGTATATGCTCTTTGTCTTCGTAGGTTACTCCAACTGGTATTGCACAGGGTTGAACGTTTGGACCACCTATGTATCTTCTTCTATACGTAAATGATTTACCAGATGTTATCGAAGACTTTACGATATTGTATGCCGGAGACACTGTGAGTTTTTCGCGAGCGGATCTGCGAAAAAATAAAAACCAAAATAAAAAAAAAAATTATTGTGTGGTAAAATATTGCAAAGGCAAACTAGTATTTGGGTTACTAAGCCACTTATTTACATATTCGAATCGGCTTATCCTTGTGCTGTTGTTTTATTTTTTAAGATATATAGTATGTAATGACATATAATGTATGATTTTTCTTAATCTCTCGTTTCCCGAGGACTTTGTGCATTACAAAATGGAGAATCTTATTTGGCTAAATGCGTATGCACTGATATGTTAATTTGCTTTATACTATAAAAATGTTAAGACGTATCTGTATAGAACTAATTTAGCTTCCTTTATTCATCAGTTATATAAAATAGAAAAACAGTTTCTCCTCTTTTGTTGAGACTTGTTTTTTTCAATTTCATTTTTATTTAAATTTTACATACCGATATTCTTAGAGGTATTCACGACCTAGTTCTTGGGCTTTTTCCCACATGAAGACTAAGAAAAACGACTCTGCTGAGACTCTTTGTTTTTGTCTTTACCGTGTGCCTTGGCTTGTTTGTTCTTTGTAAAATCCTCCAGGTATTTCTTTATTAAGGTTTATCCCAAATAACAAAAAGTAGTTTAGTTAGTATTTTTGGATAAAATACATATATGTATAGAAATTATAGATAGGAAGTTAACTCTGAATTTGCACTTGTTTTGGTTTAGAGGGTTTTGGTTAGTTACATTTCAATGTGGTAATTTTGTTATTTCGTTTCAAATCATATAAGCGCGCCATGTAGCTGTTTGTAATTCGTAATCCAAAAAATAGCATGTGAAATAATTCTTGTTTATATTATTATTATATGTTTGAAATTCTACAGAGTTAACATATTTCAAAGTTATATCCTAGAATCACAAAACTATTAATAAATATGATATTATGAGGTAATATGGCTCTAAATCACATTTATAATGCTTAATATGCCTCATTTTGGGACATCACACACATGATGTAAAATTGCTCAAGCTCATACCATTAGGTCATCCTAAAACACTGCCGCTGTCGCAGAAAACTCAGGATTGTCTATTACAAGGCGTTCTCAGCAATTATACAAGGTGTCTGTAAAAGGTCTTTACACACGCCTGCCACATTCCTTAGACCAAAATAAGCCCATTTAAGTAAACTTACCTTAGCCCAAAGTCGCTTAGTTTGTGCGCTATGCGGCCTTGTAGTTAAAATTTTGAAATCGTTTTTTTATTATAAATTCAAAACGGCTTATGCGATTTTAATAAGATTTGGCATGGTCAGTTAGTATTATTGGATGAATGGTTTGAGAAAAATTCAAGAAAATGCTAATACCGGAAGTGAATGAAGCACGCATGACCATTATGAAAATCAACATAATTTTTTCTGCTGTCTATAGTAGAGACACGAAATAATTTTTATTCGATAGAGTATTCAAAAGCGATCAAATTATGTGTCTCCTGTAAAATTTTCTTATTTTTATTCGAGATAAACGCAAAAAGTGCTTATGGTTGTGCGTTTGAAAAAAGCAAAAACTAATCCAGTCGCCTATGATTTCTATCATAAACAAATGAATTTCGCATGGGAAGAATTTTAGCAAGATCTCAGAGATCAGCCTTCATCGCAATCTGCATAAACATTTAGGACTCCTTATTGGAAAACCTTTTGTAATGAGATTTTTTTTAATTATGGTAGATGTTAAAAATGTTAGATAACTGTCAAAGCTTATTAAAACTGAAATGAAAATATAAAGAGGTTGAAATATCTCAACAACTCATACGAAACTGAATAATTCTAAAATTAAATAAATGAAGAAACATTTTAATTTATAATGCGGCTTATGAAGAACCAAAAAAACAAAAAATAAAGAAAACTGAAGCATTGAAATTAAATTAACGAAATCATGGAGTCTGCACCATTCACTACTATAGAATGTTATGAATTTTGATACACGTAACGAAGCATTGGTACGAACTGTTGGTATGTAGAAATTACTAAATGATTTATTAGCAATGCGAGTACATTCAAATTAAAGTTTTTTTTATTAAGATAGGTTTGCATTTATTGCCCTCATGTCATTCAGGTTTATGAGTCTTTGCTCTGCTGTGAGGTAATACATCATTTTTATACTTTTCTCTTTAAATTCCAATCTCTGTGTCCTTCATCTATAACGATCTAATCAAAAGGAAATTTACGGTTGGGTGAAGGTATTTAAAATTTTAACCTTGTAAGGTTTACTCCCATTCGTTAAAGATTTCACAAAATTTATTGAAAAATATTTACTGCTTTTCATTTGCTCTTTTTCCTGATTTAATTAGATATTATTTATGCAAAAGCAAAATCCAATAATGACCATACAAACTTCTGCGATTTAAGAGTAGAACTTGTTATATTTCAACTTTATATGAAATATTTCTAATATATTTCTTTATATCTCTGTAAATCTTCCATTTTCTCGAAATAGGTCAGATTCACGAAATATTTAGAGTCAGAAGTCGCATCAGATTAGAGTGACTTCTGACATACCCGGCCATTAACAATTAAAACTTATTTAACCCTCATCAAACGCGAATTGACAAAAAACTTCAGTCTTATGTAAGGCGACGCAAGCACATACTGTTAGAGAGACAGAACCAGAGGGCGCGCTAGCATTAGGATAAAATTAAAACCGGGCCGTGTTGACCCAGTTTACGTTAATGTGCGGCATTACTAATAATTAAAATAGGTATAAGTGGTAATTAATTGCGGCAAATGAGCGTGCGGCTTTTTCCTAATCCCTGAAAATACCGCTCGTTTATACAGCAGGTTTTTTTTTTGCAAGTTAAAGTGAGAGATTAGTTGAAGGCCTCTGTTTAGTAAATATAAAATTTTAAGATGTTTTTTTTTTATGTATAACCCTGTACTAATTATGGTTCTAGAATTAGAAATAAAAATATCACCAAAATTTGTACAAAATGCTTATTGTATTTTATGCAGTGGCGGCTTCTCACTAAGTGCACATATGCACGTGTACCCCCAACTAATATCTTCATCTAACGGAATTTACTTTTGAGTTTGACGTAAACCTAACGTTTTCTATTGGGTAAAAAAATGTATTCCAGAGCTTGAAAAAAACATTCAGAAAGAAAGGTAAAATATACACACTATCAGAGACTCCGAACTAGACGACATTGATGTGAGTCACTCTAGGAAAAGAAGGAAGGTAGATGAAAGAACCTCTTATGTTTCCACGACTGTTCAAGCTAAAGAAGTGTGCGACACCATAATATCAGAAATAAAAAGAAGGTTTTCGTTTACAGGTCATTTGGAGGTGGCTAATTTGTTTTTGGTGGAGAATTTTGAAGTATATTCGTCGAATTTTGCCATCCAACATTTAGATTCAGCAATTTCCGCCTTTCCATTTTTAGACAGATACAAATTCAAGACAGAGTTGGAAGTAATTTACAGAAGAACAGATTTTAGAGAGGTCTCCGGAGCAGTCCATCTACTTAAGTGTTTGATAGGAAATAATTTGCAAGAAGACTTCTCAGAGACCTTTCTTGTGCTACTCGCAATTGTAACCATGCCCATGACAACTGCAGAAGCAGAACGTTGTTTCTCAACTTTGAAGCGCATTAAACCTTTTTTGAGAAGTACTATGGCCCAGGATAGGTTAACTGCTCTCGCAATGTTGTCTATTGAGAAACAAATGATTCAAGATCTTTCAAACTTTAATGAATTGGTTATTGAAGAATTCGCATCGAGAAAGAACAGGCGACTTGAATTACAATACAAAACGTGTGTGTGAAAATTAGTACTAAGTGTTTGTGTTAGTTAGTAAGTTATCAGTTACCTTATTAGTTAGACAATAAAAGCAACAAGACAACACGTGAAACTTGATCAAGAAGATGTGCTGTCTGGTAAAAACTAGGTAGGATTTTTCAAACAATTTTTAGTTTAAGTCATTTTTGTTCGTTTATGATGTGACTGTTCTGTATAAAAAGAAGAACTAACAATTTCGGATTTTTGCGCTAAGCCCTTTTCTGAATATTATCCCAAGATAAGGCGAAAGAACGTCACAAACTGCTCTAAAATGCGAGTTTTGAAGGTTAATTTTCAAAACCGGACTCCCTGGTACCTACCCGCATGTGCACTCCCAAAATAAAAGTCCACGCGCCGCCACTGATTTTATGTGCAGTTTATTTGGTGTTTTAAACCACGTGTCTTGCTAGCCTTGTGTAGAAACCTAAGTGTCTTGAATTTAAATAATTTAAACTGGTCGAATCAAACCAAAATAAATTGAATTAAACCAAATCGAAGAAATACATATGCTTGCTTATTAGTCGCCTTCAATTAGGGTGGCCCGCTCATTACATCCGCCTTCGCAAATGGAATCAGGAATTATTTAATTAATTTAATCAATTTATAAAGAGATTTTTCGCATTAAGTTTTATCAATTTTAAAAGAAAAAAATTTCATAGACTAAAACATCTTATCCCATTTTGCTTAATAAATATGCAAAATATAAGGGATCTAATGAATGATGTATTTTCAAAGTATTTAAAGAGACACATAACGAAACTAAGAAATTTGATGGGCTCACAACATATATCTCTACATACAATCTAAAGGTAAGCGTGGTACCAAAGAGTACAGGATTGAATTCAAAGATCCTGTAGTCTTTGGTACCTTACGGACCTTACGAAATAATGTTGATTTGGTAGTGTGAAATGTAAGTGGCGACGAGCTGTAATATACAACGTTTTCCGCACACTGGAGCTTACTAACATCATCAATATAAGAAATTTCAGAGAAGAGCTTGGTGTCATAGCATATACGAGAATGGAAAGGTCGATTTGGAGAAGTAGGTTGTTAATGTACAACACAAATAATAAAGGACATAGACTTTAGCTTTGCGGCATACTGGAGGTAAGAATGAAATTGATAAACATATATCCATTGTATGTATTAGGATTATCACCTATAGAGTGGGGGGGAACAAAAAAAAAGAAAGATTATAAACTGTTCTTTGGGACAGAAAAGGAGTGCTTCTTGTCGATTTTCTTGAGTGAGGCGGGTTGAGCGTAGAGGAGAGTTGAGCTAAAAAATTTTGTTTCTCCATGACAACGCTTGACCACATACCGCAAATCGCACTCAAGAAGTACTCGATGCTTTTAAGGGGGAGGTGTTCCTTCATCCGCCGTACAGTCCCGATCTTGGACACAGTTATTACCATCTCTTTTAACGATGAAGACCTGGCTAGCAACGCAGCGCTTTGACGTCGAACCGGAACTGCGGAAGTAGTGACCAACTGGTAGAAGTCCCAGGTATTTTATGACATTGGAATTTCAAAGCTTCTTCGCCCCTGATAAGTGTCTAAGTTTGTATGGAGATGATGTCCAAAAGTAGTACTTAAATGTCGCTTTCAAATGAATATAACCTCATTTTTTTCTTTTACTTTGTTTGTTTTTAATACCAAAACATAATCACTTTCTGGACAGCCCTCGTATAACACCTTCTAATAAAGTTTCGCAAAACCAGATATAATAGAAATTAGTCTATCATTAGTTAGAAGTTAAGATTACCATTTTTATGCACTGGAACAATCCTAGCAGGTCTAGGTCATTCAGGAAAGGTACATGCTGAGATGAAATAATTGATAATAATTTTCAAAAGAAATGCAACTACAATTCTGCGTTCACAGACTAAGAAACTTAACATATCTTCACCGACAGTTTTAAAAATAAAAATTAAGGAATAAACTGCCAGCAAACACCGACAAAACAAGGATCCATGACTATATTGTTTTGGCGCGCAATAAGGATATTTCTAATGGAGATAGGGACTTTAATAATAGGAAAATCTATAAGGAAACTTAACTTAAAAAAAGAAAAGCACTTGAGAGGCAGTCACTTTGAATCACGAATGAATGTTTAAAAGATGTTGCGAAAGATTTTTTTAAAGACCTACTGAATTTTTTTTTTGTAGAATATAGTTTATATTAGAAAAACTTTGGAATAATTGTATGATTTATGTATGTGCGCCCATAAAATCCACTTAACGATGAAAGATTACAACTAAATGAAGAAAAGGAGGATTTTAGGATCGGTAACCATGCACACAAAACTGAAATGGTTGAAATTTTATTTATATCACATATTTAGTTCTAAATTGGAGATTTGAAATAAATTCGTATCTCTAAATAATATGTATTCTACTCCTAGACATACGTCTTGCTTTTGTTGGGCTCCAAAGTCCTTTGAAATGACGTTTCCTTCTTTAGCTGCTCCTTCAATTTTCCTTGTTGTCGTTTCTTTCTTCATGATTTGCATATATTATTTCTTTCTAACCAGTGAATATGTAATGTTTGTGCTTTATCATAGCTCTTTTGAATTTCTAGTCTCTATTATCAAGTATAGCAGTCCTGAATTACCCTATTGTTAGTTGTGATTTACGACTTAAAAAACCGTTTCTGACGGATTTTTAACACAAAGTAGTACCTATATAAAATACGCATTTCGAGTTTAACAAGCATATTTATTTACACAGCAGTAAGGCAAATTTCATTTTCACAACCTGCATTTAAAGCAAATGCATTCTGGAATTTATCAGTGCGAAGTTTAGAGTGGTCTTAAATATTTATGCAGCCGCCTGTAATTTCTTACAGAGTTAGTCTGCTAGTTCGGATCTCAACTTAAAAATTGTCCCAGTACAATTGCATAATACGTATTTGTTGTCGCTGCAGAGCGTAGCGTAACTTGAGTTTAATATTGCAAGAGATTCAAGCAACAAGCAACCCTAATTTAGCTGAACCTATTTGTTGCGGAGAAGCTGCTACGGTGTCATTTGTCAGTTGCCGGGCATGAGGATTGTTTTATGTGTAGCTGTGGTCGTATGCGTACGTGCGCACGCTCATTGATGCATGTATATATGTATGCATACGGAAAGGTTGTTTTTTTGCTCTATTTAGGTTGCGGTTATTACATAGAACAATTCCGTTTTTGCTGTGGTCTCATAATCTGCTGTTTTTCCGATTTATGACTGTTACAGGAGGTATGTGACGTTACTGTTAATAAAAATTACAAAAAGAGGACAACTGGAATTTTTGTCGACGAGGACAAAACTAGATTTTCCGTACTATGCTGTGGAATTTATTTGGTCTATTTGGATTACTATGACATGGATAGAGAGTTTCTTTCGTGTACACTGATAAAAAGGTTTCTTTCATTCAAAGCAATGAACCTTACATCTAGGAAATGGTTGTTTTTAATAGAACCAGACAAATATTATTTAAAGAAATATGTATCAGTTCACATAATTACTTCCTTGGAGTAAATAAATTGTTTTAAAACACACAAAAATATGCTTTAACGTAATCTAAAACGTTCTGAAGAGGAATATGTTTTTCTAATAAGTTCGTGAATCCTGTGCCCTAAATACTATATACAGCGTTACTATAAAAGAAATAGGCATCTTTGGTATTGTATAAAATAAAAGTTATTTGTGATATCGACATGCATTTTGAGCTGCCAGGTTGAGGAACTGTAGAAGTTTCGATAGCACAGTTGGTAGTACTGCGCAAGCATAATAGCTACGATGGTTGCAAACTCTACCGAGAAAGCATATTGCGTGCTTGAATTTGCCAAAACGAACTCCGTAACTGTTGTTCGAACGCGTTTTGGAAAACCACCACCTACTAGACAGTTGATCTACGATTGGTACAATAAATTTGAAACGACAGGGTGTTTATGTGAAGGCAAAGTCCGGGAAGACCTCGTGTGTCAGAAGAAACAGTGGAACGTGTTCGTGCTGTTTACCAACGAAGTCCACAAAAGTCAACAACACTTGCAAGTTTGGAACTACAAATTCCGCAACCAACTGTGTAGAATATTTTACGTAAACGACTAAAACTGACGCCTTACAGATTTCAGTTGACACAGCATCTACGTGAAGATGACAAGCTTAAACGTCAAGATTTCTGCAATGAAATGCTGCAACGTAATGAAGATGAGTTTTGCGAGCGGATAATTTTCAGTGACGTTCCACATTAGTGGCAAGGTGAATAAACACAACGTCCGAATATGGGGTACTGAATCTCCGAGAGTGTTGGTGGAGCATTTGCATGGTTCTCCAGAAGTGAATGTGTTCTGTGCTGTATCTTGCACAAAGGTGTATGGTCCTTTCTTTTTTTTACTTAAGAACAAATGTAAATTATTGAATGCCGACAAAGGACCTATACCCGAGTCTGGCTTATACGAATTATTGTAATTTATTTGCTAGTTCGTTACGTCCCACTAGATTTAGATAGTATATAAGCCTTGTTGTTTGTAAAAGAGGTCAGTGTTATTCCATTAGTGATTTGGTGAAGAGCATATCTTCCAAGGTTTACCTTAGCCGAAAATACTATGTTTAACACTGCTCTTCACTTGTTTCTACTGAAGATGGCAACTTAGTTGCCGAAATACGTATTTAGATTTGTTATCTAATTTTGTGGTAAGGGATTTTTCACCTTTCTTTTGGGATTTTTGTTATTCTTTTTTGAAGAAAACACAGTAACGGGAGCTACATATCATCAAATGTTGATCAATTGGTTGATGCCTCAACTGCAGGAGGACGGGGGGAACTTTATCTTCCAACAGGATGGAGCACTTCCTTACTGGCACCGTGTCGTTAGAAATTATCTGGACGAAACACTTCCACAGCGCTGGATAGGCCGTGCAACAGCCGACAACCGCGTTCTCCTACGGTGACCATCAAGGAGCACCGATCTTACACCGTGCGATTTTTTTCTATGGGGATTTGTGAAAGGCCTTGTTTACGTCTCTCCGCTTCCTAATGATTTAGATGAGTTAAAACAACGCACCACGAGAGCTGTGAAAAATGTCGATGCAGATATA
Organism: Cetonia aurata; assembly: GCA_949128085.1. Classification (NCBI taxonomy): domain Eukaryota; kingdom Metazoa; phylum Arthropoda; class Insecta; order Coleoptera; family Scarabaeidae; genus Cetonia; species Cetonia aurata. The sequence goes on along the minus strand of OX421884.1, from coordinate 49,783,495 downwards.
TTACACCGGGTTTGGAATGGACTAGACTATCGCTTTGATGTATGCCGTGTGATAGGAGGAGCCCATATTGGGCACCTATGAGTTTTCAAAGTAAACTTTAAGAATCACTGTATAAAATAGTTTAAACGAATTCATAATAACGTTATTAGTTTTGGATTAATAAAACATTGAAAGTGTCTATATTTCTTTTGTAGTAACCCTGCATAAATACCACGTTCAAACTGCCACCTTTAGCAATTATATGTTTATTGTATTTTCTTGGACCCGGAACTCACCAAAAGAGTACAGGTAAACAACGGGATTAGATTATAAGGCAATGATATTAGTAGATATTAGTTCAGTTAGCAAATTCGTCATAAGAGTTTGGGTAGTGTTTGCGCAATTGATTGCCACCATATGGATATTGTTGCTCCTTCAGCTGCTCATGATTTACATCCCATTACAACAGAGCATATTGTTAATCTATCTACTAGACTATTGCCCTGGAATAGTCTAGTAGATATAGTGCTACTGAAAATAACAATAACTTTTATTTTCTTGTTGTATAAGTTACATTGGGTGCTTATTATATATTTGCAGAATATGAACTCGAAAAGGTATAATAACTTCGGCTAAAAGAATAAATTTGAATTTATGAAGAGATTTCTTTTCTCTAGGTATATAATTGGCATATATATATGGCAAAAATTAAACTGAAGAAAAAGATTTTTAAGGGATTCAGATAAAAAAATCTTTGCTGTTATCATTTCAACATTGAAGAAATATATCTACCTGAACCAACGTCATTACTAACTTAAAAGCAGTCATGAATCATGCTTTATGCTTTCACAACTAATTTATCTTCGTCACTAATTCGTCAATTCAATAAAAATCGATGAGCTGCAAGGTAACGCCAGGTAAAAGTTTGGAAAGTCCGTTTTCTGAGGTGGAGGATGTTCGTAATTTTAGAACCCTTTCACAAACTCTTATTTTAAAGAGATTTATTTTTATCAATAGGTAATGAATGAAACTTAACCTGTTCTTTTTTTTCAAAAAGGCCTCTTTTAAAAGGATTACGTAGTGCACGAGTTTGGTTAGTCATCTCCATAAGAATCTTTTTTACCCCCGGACACCCTTTGCCTTTTTCCGAGAGTAATATAATTTTATACCATTCTTTCGTTTTATGGAAATTTATTTTTTTAGTTTTATAGGCTTTTATATGCAACGAAAGCTAAAAAACTTTCAGCATACGTATTTTTAGCAGCATAAATCACCTCGGCGCATGTAAATTATCGGACATAAATTCAATACGTTAGCATTACAGAGAGAGCAATAGATTTCCATTTTATCGAAGCATTATACAGCTCTACTTTCGTCATTTCTTTTCTTGGTATGTATCGTATTTCTGCGTTGATATTGAAATCCGATATGCTGGCAGCGATTCTAAAGCGGTACACACATACGCTGTACATGGAGTTGCGATTTGTAATTTTGCACAATGTGTTTACAGCATGTCGTACGGACATGGGTAGTTGCAATAAAGGCGTATGTTTCAATTTTGACAGCTACGTATTATTTCCGGAAATTGTATCGGTTTGCGATAAAACATTTCTGTTTTAATTAAGTATAGAAGTGATTTATTTTCTGAAATAAAGTACTTTTATTATTGTGACATATTGCAATAGTAGGTACCTTTGTAAATGAATAGCGAAGATTTATTAATCCTGTTATAGATTATGGTATGTCATAAATACAAGCTTTTGTTCGTTGTTTCCACGAAAAAAAGTATTAAACGTAAATTATAAAATCGATAATGTTTACCCTCGCCGAATTTACATGTTGTTGATAGATTCAAAGATTAAACTGGGATTAAGTTCTATATTAAGATGATTAGCCAACAAAGCGTTCACCCAGCACTTATAGTATCTATACAGATGCAATCAACCTGCAGTTCTAGGACTGTACGATTTAAACTGAAGGCCTGAACTTTGGGGCGCTACACATGATGCAGACCATGGAAACGATTTGATCTTCAGTTCCAGGACTGTTGCTCTACGGTCTGCAGTCTATAGAAAAGTTTACCGTGCACGTACAATCATACAAAGCTAAACCTGAAAGATTCACAATAAATTTACAGTAAAGTGGCGTTGTTTACGAAAGATATTTCGATTGTATGCGCAAATGTGGTTTGTTAAAGGAAAAATGGCCACATTTAGCACAGATAGAAAAACATTGAATTTATAAAATAGAGAAAAATAAGAAAGATACATCAGAGGTATATACTGCTATGTTATTTTATATGAATTATGATTTATGAAACACAAATAAAATCCAAAGACTTCCTGACAATTTAAATTGTGTTTGGTTGAGGGTTTTGAAACATCGTTTAAAGATTTTAAGAGCATGTAGTACGATCGAAAATAAGGTTAAAAGTCATAATAAACATATGTTCACAAATCAACCGTTTACGAGATAACAGCGAGTGTTCCTAGTAGTACATGGATATAACATATCCCAGTAAACAGGTGCTTATCAGCTATTGTTTTATGACAGTTTAATTTAACGTTTTGTGCAATTTGTAGCAATTACAATGGTTGCGTATTCTAATGCTGAAATGAGCGATATGGTGTTCATGTACGGTCGTGCTAATGGGAATTCTTTACAAGCACCTCGCTTCTATGCTGAAACGTTTCCTGATCGCCAACTGCCTTCGCATGTGATGCTTCAAACGGTGTTTCAACGACTAGGAGAAACTGGTCCGTTTGAGAAGCGGTCTTCTGATACTGGACGGCAGAGATTAGCATGTACTCCACAGATAGAAGATCGAATGTTGAATATTATTGATGAACATCCCGAAACTAGTGTTAGAAGAATTTCGACTCAAGTGGGTGCAAGCAGCAATATTGTTTGGAGAACTCTTCATGAGCAACTCCTATACCCCTACCATATCCAACGGGTACAAGCCCTTACTGCTCCGGATTATCAAGCGAGAAGGGCTTTCTATGAGTGGTTTTTGCGAACAGCTGCTGATCGGCCACATTTCGCTGATAACATCCTTTTCACTGATGAAGCTGATTTTACTAAAAATGGAATATTTAATTTCCACAACAATGACGTTTGGTGTGACGAGAAGCCTCATGCTACCGTTGAAGCTCGGCACCAGCAACGTTTCTCTCTAAACATCTGGTTAGGCATGATAGGGGAACGGTTGTTAGGACCGATTGTTTTGCCACAACGCTTAACAGGTCCTGCATACCTCGAGTTCTTGGAAAATACTTTACCTGAACTTTTGGAAGATTTACCTATAAATCTAAGACTGAACCTCTGGTTTATGCAAGATGGAGCTCCACCGCACTTTACGCGTGCTGTTAGGGAACATCTTAACAATGAATTTCCTGGGAGATGGATAGGGCAAGCAGGTCCCATTGCTTGGCCGCCAAGGTCTCCCGATCTAAACCCGTTGGACTTTAGTATCTGGGGTTATTTGAAAAGTTTAGTGTACGCAACACCGGTAAACGATCTTCCAGAGTTGCGCCAACGAATAGAACACTGTTGCCAGATAATACGAGAAAAACCCTTGTTTTTTGAAAGAGTGCGCGCATCCTTTGAAAGCAGATGTAGATCTTGTGTCGAAATGGAAGGACGTTATTTTGAACATCTTCTTTAGTTATAATCTATTTTATGTTAAAATACAATAACATCTTAATAAAAACCGCTAAAGCAAACTTATTCTGCATTTGCGATAAAATCGCTGTTATCTCGTAAACAGTTAATTTGTGGAGATATGTTTATTATGACTTTTAACCTTATTTTCGATCGTACTACATGCCCTTAAAATCTTTAAAGGATTTTTCAAAACAGCCTGTATATACTAAGATGCATAATTAACTGTACAGTGTGTAATAGTGAGAACGTTGTGGTCTCTGGTGGCGAAATGGCAACATTTTTGGAAAAGTTATATATTGGAAAAGATGTTAGGTGGATTAAATCTAAAATATCCAAAGAATACACAATATACAGGCTGTTTCAAAATTAATTTTCAGTGTATAATCATAAAAATACAATAAAATAGGTTCCATGAAGACATTGCTATGTTTTGCAACACCTGTATATTGCGTATTATTTTGAAATTATAGATCTAATCCGAGTACATTTATCCTAATATATAATTTTTCAAAAATTGTTACCATTTGACTACGAGAGACCACGGCGTTACCATTGTTACACTCTGTACAGTTGTATCGAACGCAATTTGAAAAATGTTCACTTCAATTGCTTTTATCTTTCTAACATAATCCAGAGTCTAAAACGGCATGTAATAAGAACATTATTAGAATTGTTGAAAGAAGTGATAGGTTTTCCTAAGGAACTTCCTTTATTTTCTTGTCTATATATGTGCTTTACCTTTATTCCTATAGTAACAAGAGATAAAAGATATAAATATCCGCTTCTCTGAAAACTTTTGTTTATTCTGCAGCGAATGCAAACAAAAATAGCCATGGAATATTCCTTTTCTAAAAAAGGGGGAAAGAAGCGAACATCGCGGTAATTTCATTTCAGCTCGACGAGCTTTGTTCCTAAAACGTAAATAAGAAGGGGATCATTTAGAATTCAAACATATTCCGCGATATCTTTTCGTGAAAGCCGTTTATACCGAGTCGGGAAAAATCTCATTGGACTGCGGATGTTTTTCTGCCTCTTGGGGTTTTCCGGCTCGCGAAGAAACCACCCACTTGCGTCGGGAACTTAAAATTCTAAGTTGCGGAATAGCTACTAATTCCCACTCGAAGCGAGAGGAGGGTAATTTGATAAAAAGGAAACAAGCAGTCGGGGAAGGAAAGGATGCGAGAAAAATACACAGCGAGATCAAGTAAAATGGGTCAGAGCTGGCGTTTCACGTATGCAGGGCTTTACGTATAAAGGCACGCTTGCAAATCAGTGTACGGATATCTTTTATATACATTTGTGAAAGCTATTTAACTATAAATGTACGTATTATATATTCACACAACCTGTTCAAGAGCAATACAAATAACTTAGGATTACTATTATTTTAATTACGTACTTGCCAATAAAACATTAGTGAAGTTATTAGCTATATGGGCCTTTGTTTTATTGATTTTTTTATATAGATTTTCCAGTAACTAAAATTAAATTAACGTTATGGCTTATATGTTTATTATATATATTATTAAAAGGAATGATGAAATACATATACAGGATTGTAGCACCTAAGATGCCTTATAAATGATATCGAAAAAAGTCTAAGAGCAAAATTGTTCATAATTACCCCTCGCCACCTTTCTAAAATACTTCTAGGTCAACAGTGGCATGCCCTATTCCAGTGGCATATCAAACTTATGTTTTTTTAAATGGGACACCCTATATTTTATTGCAGATTTGGAAAACCCTCGAAGAGTACTTATATTTTTATGTAACATGGTATACCCCTAACTTTAGCGGTTTCGTTGTTATAATTTTTTTTCCTTCGGAACCATTGTTTGAATTTTTTTTTGGCTGGATCTGAATTGCATTAGGTTTCGATTTAGGGATAGACTATGACTTCTTGTACAGGGTGGGCCAAATTTGACACTTTTAATAGGAAACTTATATTTCTAAAGGAATTAGAAAATATCTCATCTATGCTTCTGGAGCTCGATTTTAAAAAGAAATCGATTGGTGAAGTCCGTATTTTTATATCTTCCGTAATATAAGAGATACAGAGCGTTTTCGGAAAATATGCAATTTTTAAAAACCGTTGTAACTTTTTAATTTGTGAAAATGTTTGATTTATATAAGAACTTTATTAGGGCACTTTTTGACGTAGAATTCAATGCTCTAATTTGTTTTTTTTAATTCCTTTTTTTTTGAGATATTATCAAGACTTGTGTTTTTGTATATGGAACACCCTATATATTTTTACACTATTCAAAAGCACATAAAATTGCCTTTAATATGATATAACACACTTGATATTTTATTTAAAGGATTTTCAAGATATTTGATTTTTTGTTTGCAATTTAACAGTATTTCAAGATGGCTCCGGCTGTAACTAAGCAATGCGCGTATTTGTTTTTTTATTTCTTTATTTTTTGTTTGGCCGTGGATGCTCGTAAATAAGCAAATAAAAGATTTCTACAAAGCAGAAAGAAAGTGGTTTTAATATTAAATGTTAGAAATAACAAGTCCAACAAACTAAGGAAACCATTAATACTATTATTGATACTACAGTTGTAAGTTCTTATAGACATATTTGAACGAAATATTTACAGAATATACCCTTCTCTACAAAAAAAAAATACGTAAGCATTATGAATTATAGTAAGTGTTCGAATTGTCCGTCATTCTGTTGTAAACATAATCGACACCGTTTCCTTACATTCTGAACTGAGTTCACCAACTCAAGCGGAGATAGAGAGTCGAACGCTTGCAAAACTGCAGCCTCTAATTCCTGTCTTGAATTGGGAGAATGCTTAAACGCAAAATTTTGAATTTTTCCCCAAAGGAAAAAATCCAATGGGGTTAGATCTTGTGACCTTGACGGCCAATGTATCGGTCCCCGATTTCCAATCCAATTGTTACCGAATTGTTGGTTTAAAAACTCATTAATCCGAGCAGCATTGTGAGGGGGTGTTCCGTCATGCTGGAAGTAAACGAATTCCAATTGGTTTAAAGGTATATCATCTATGAGAGGTTCAATGAATTGTTGTAAAAATGGAAATAGCTTTCGGAGTTAAGAATTCCGTTATATATGTAGGGTCCAATTATCCTGGCGCGGAAAATTCCTACCCACACATTGAAACTATATCGTCCTTGGTTTCTCATTTCAATAGTAACATGGGGATTTTCACGCGACCAAGTATAAGAATTATATCTGTTAAAAATTCCCGCACTGCTTACGTTACATTCATCCGTCCATGCACAGTTTAGAGCAAAATTATGATTTTCTTCACATTTTCCCAAAAACCGTTGACAAAATGCCATACGACGCTCCAAATCCGCGGCAAAAAGGTACTTTCCTTGTTCGATAGGGTTTCATTCTATACTTTTTTAAAATGCGCCTTGCCGATGTTCTTGCTAAACCTGTTGTTTGTGCCATCTCGCGAGTGGAATGTGTTGAGTTATTTACAGTTTCCCCCAAAACGGCAATTTCCTCTAATTCTTTGTCTCTATTTTGAGCCACATAATTTTTAGGTCTCGGTTTTTGAAAGGATCCAAAATTTATTAAATTTTTCTTTAACCTAGTGAACATGTCTCTGAATGGTTGTTGTCTTTCAGGATATCGTTCATAGTAAATATTACATGCAGCTTCCGTATTTTCACCTGCTTCTATAAAACACTTTAACATGTCGTATTTTTCATAGTTTTCATACATTTTTGAAATCTTGAATAATAAAACCACCAGTAACATTAATTCAAACTGACATTTCAAAATATTTTGACAATATAAAACAAATACGCGTATTGCTTAGTTACAGCCAGAGCCATCTTGAAATACTGTTAAATTGCAAACAAAAAATCAAATATCTTGAAAATCCTTTAAATAAAATATCAAGTGTGTTATATCATATTAAAGGCAATTTTATGTGCTTTTGAATAGTGTAAAAATAGATAGGGTGTTCCATATAAAAAAACACAAGTCTTGATAATATCTCAAAAAAAAAACGAATTAAAAGAAACAAATTAGAGCATTGAATTCTACGTCAAAAAATGTCCTAATAGAGTTCTTATATAAATCAAGCATTTTCACAAGTTAAAAAGTTACAAGGGCTTTTGAAAATTGCATATTTTACGAAAACGCTCTGTATCTCTTATATTACGGAAGATATAAAAATACGGACTTCACCAATCGATTTCTTTTTAAAATCGAGCTCCAGAAGCATAGGTCAGATTTTGTCTAATTCCTTCAGAAATATGTTTCCTATTAAAAGTATCGAATTTGGCCCACCTTCACATAATTTTCTTTCAAGTGATTTATGAAAAGAAGATAATTTTTGATTGGCATTCGCAAATTGTCATTTGTTTCTAAAATTTCAAATGGCACTCACCAAAAAAAAATTACATCGCCGGATAGCCGACATTCCAAAATTTTCACTGGTACCAAAAAAACAACACATTCATAACGAAATTTTTAAGCAAGAGTTGTTGTTTTTAAGAGAGAAAAGTTGTTATGTCAATTTGTCGGAAAATGTCTTTTTCCGAAATTTAGTCTGTCATGATAAACCACAAAAAAAAATGTGGTAAATATGTTTTATAAAAAAATAAGTACTCTTCGAGAGTTTTCCAAATCTGCAATAAAATAGGGTGTACCATTTAAAAAAAAATAAGTTTGATCCGCCACTGGAGTAAGGACACGCCACTACTGACTAGAAGTATTTTAGAAAGATGGCGATGATAATTATGCGCAATTTCGCTCTCAGACTTTCTTCGATATCTTGTATGATAGAGGAGGAGCTATGGTCCGGGGCGTCTTAGGTGCTACACTCTGTATATTTCTTTATTACACCTCTACTGATGATATAGTAATAACTGTTATTGTTAGATGGTCTCTATAACATCTATTAGGACGTACAAAATGGCAATTTAAGTTTAACCAATAAACCGCGATATTCTATTAACGAATATCAACGAATGCATTGATCAATAGGGTTTCTAAACTGCCTCACCCAGTCCATCCAAATCATTTTCATTCTCCGGCAGTTGAACATCAGTCAGTAATTTAGCCGTAAACAGGCAGATATTCTTATATTGCCGATGGTGCACGTTGTAATTAATTCCAAATAGAAATTTTACTAATAGTAACATACTCTTACTCTTGGTTCTGCATAAGTCATTAATTATTTCTCCTTAGTATTATCATAAAATGGCGGAAAACATTGTATCTTTTGACCAAACATTTTACATTTGTTCTACATTAGTTACCTTAGTTACCTTATGTTTCCGATTGAATTTGCATTGTGTTGAGATCATAAATTATAAGTACATGTCTTTTTTTTGTTTATTTCGTTTTTCAAAATAAAAGTAAGTAGTATAAGTCTACTACAGTGAGTAATATTATCATTCGTTTTTTTGTTTAAAATCAGGTAGGTGAAGCTGAAGCAATAGATGCATGTCAGGCACCTCCGCAGAGCCAATGCTCGATTATGACCCCGAAAAAAAACAAGTTATCTTGATTGACCAGAACAAGATTTGAACCTGCAATCCAATGATTGATAGGAAATGGACTATCAGCCAGTTTTACATTATTTATAAGTCAATATTTTATATTTTATTCAACACAAAAATATTTAACATAATTTTTTATACTCATCGTTTCAATAGTATTTTCTGATATTAAATAAAGCTTAGCTCAACAACCACACCTTTAATTGCAAAAAAAGCTTGGGTTTCTATTATTTATTTATCCAATAAATTTGAAAATGTGCATGCACAACTAATTATCGACAGGAAATGTATAGTCATACTTTGAAAAAGTGATAATTAAGTTATTTTAATGCGTATAGCGCACATAAGTTGCATAGTGGTCAGCAAAAAGGAATATGATACCCAGAATTCCTTTCAGTGTAGATATTGTTTTTACTTAAGTTGATGAATTTATAAATCTCTTGCGCTTATAGGTTCCCAGGAGAGTTCTAGCTTTCCCCATCCATTGAAAGTTTTCCCAATAATTAGATTTTCTCTGCCCCACATCACTCTTTAGTCTTTGCAGTATGGTGCTGCTACTTATCCTGCAAAAGGCTGCGAATCCTAAAAATGTTTTTCAGCTCCTTTATTAGCGAGGCTGTCAGCTATTCCGCCAAATTCGACAAACCTACAGAAGAATAACGTTGACGCTTTTTCATAGCCTGCTTTTTTTTTCTGTGCACGATCAAACCATCTTTAGAGCTGATCATACCTGAACTTAGCGCTCTGATGGTTGTTTTCCTATAGTGTCACTCAAAATTCGAGAAGAGAATCCTATGAGTTCGGGAAATAGTGTGTCAGCCCATGTATTTCTGCTTCAGTGCACTCAGCTGTTTTGGAGTTATCTGCATACCATTTGGTAGCAGTTCTATTCAGTTTCAGAATATTGTCTTGTGTGGATTTTTGATTCCACCAGAATGTGAAGAAAAGTAAGGTTTAATACTACTTCGATAGCTGCCGTTTCGTAGGTTTTCATTGGCTTATGTGTCTAGAAACGCGCACACCACTGTTTCTTTGCTCGTCAGTGCATCTTAGATTTTATCTCTCAGTTTCGCTAAAACAGTCTCAGTGCATTTGCTCATGTTATAGGGGAGCAACGGCTTGTTGTGAGGTATCTGATATAGTTATCTAGTGAGGATGACAGATTTTTGATAGTTAGGATGTGTGGTATTCTGCTTGCCTGTTTTGGTATGAAGATAGATTTTACGACTTTTATCAAACTTGTTGGATCTTGTTCTTTTAAACATTGAATCTTAAAAGAGAAAGTTAGGAGTGAGAAGTAAAAATCGTTGAAACAACATTACTTGCACAACTTACATACTTGTACTATTAAAGTGTCTATTGTATTCCAAATATGTAATTTTACATGAAAACTGCCTTTATTATAATTTCGAAGTTCTAGTTCTGCAATTTAAATGAAAGTATGTACGCTAAATTATTAGTTTTGATACTTGTAGTCATAAAACTCATTTAATTGAGAAGTATCAGTTAGAGTTGTCTATTTGTCTTTATACATCCAGACGATGGTGGCGATTAGAATTATTTAACATGTCTTTCTTGACGTTCATACATCTGGCTACACCTTTCTGCCAGCACTTAACGTTTTGAATTCTTTACCTGTCCCCAGAACAGAAACTGAAGTTAAAGTGATTTCGGCATATTCGTAATCTTTGAAATATATCTTGGATAAACAGTGATTCACTGGGGAATATTGCATGCGTCATTGCTGACGTCCTTACAAAACTGCCGGTAAATATACCTCCTTTGTAATTATATTAGAATTAATAGAGTATTTTTCAATGTCTAAGTTTTATTATATAATATCCTGAGTATTTTAGGTATTACATATATACATTTCTTTTGATTTCTATATGATGCTCTATTTGATATATTTCTTGCAACACATATAATAAAGTTGTACAATCAGTGGTCAATAACCAAATAACCGACGTTTTAGTTTAGTTTTGGAACATAGTGAAAAAAGTAAGTATTTAGTTATGAGCTAAAACGAACTAGTCTTTCTATTAATTCTCCTGTGCAAATACTTGTCAGCAGACTTTCGAATCGTGCTTTGCCAAAACAAATTTATTCCTCGTCTATAACAACTTTAATTTATCTTTCCGTATCTATACAACAAAATAAATTTTCCTGGTAATTTTCTTTGATTCCGCCCATAATTACGGACTCATTTATTCGAAAACGCATCCTTTTCATATGGATTCAGTTTTAATTGATACTTCAGCGAGAATATTCGTTTGCGTAATTTCGCTACGGAAAACCGTGACTTTCTATACGATTTCTTCTTTTTCGGTCATTCGTGTGGTTTATTTCGAATGCGTCATTAATTTATCCCTTAATCCTTTGGACAAAGCGAACTTTCAGCTTTATTTTATGGAATCCCGCCTCCGTGCGGCGTGCATTTTATCATCCTGGGTGGCACTGAATGCTCTTTGTCTAATGATATCGACCTTTCCGAAGTGAGCGTAAATATTTGCCGGCGATTTTTAGTGCTCTAGAAATGAAAACGAAAATATCCGGTCATAAAATATCCTAATTTCATTATGTTGCTTTTTTAACTTTATTGAATTTAAAATGTCGAATATGTTTTATATTACATTATTCAGACACGTTTGCTTGTTCTTTGTTGTTATATACTAGTGGTTTATAAAAAAATATGGCCCGCGTATATGCAGAAATGCACAACTATGTTTACATATTTATTACATTAAAAATGTAATACCATTGTGTATAACGACAAAAAAGCTTTTATTCTCCAGCAGTGATTTTGCAGTTTTACGGCTTTTTATCCAAGCTCAGCAGCATTGCTCCTGTATATTACCCCCATTTTATTGCCTGAACTGTTTTAATTTCAATGTTTTTATATAGTCGCCTCCACCAGGCGAACTTAACAGTGAAAGAAGGTGCCGTGGAAGATAATAATACGATGAAATAGCTTGTAAAGCTTTTTACAGTTCTCCTATTCCTTTTGTCGATGTTAATCTTTTTTATTTAGCAGCATGAATGGTAACGTTACCAAACAAGCTTTTATAAGATTATGTGTTACTTCCATTCTTGTACATTCATGTTTATATATGCATTACAGGTTCTTTATTTTACACCGCATTCTCTTCTTCTTTCTTTATATTTTTCAATAAATCGGTTTATTAAAATGTTTCCAACTGCCAATAAAAATTTGATTTTGGAACTGGTAGGATACCTATAGCCATCTATGATCCATTTGAGAAAAATATCTACACCCCCGGTGTGCAGAATGATATTAACTTTATTATTCTTCTCCTGCGAAATTAGAACGCAAATAACTGCAAAAATGGTGGAAAACCTTTGAGTGAACTGTTTGTTCTTTCGTACATCGCTAACTCCATAGGAAATACGGAAGATATTGCAACAGCTAAAAGCAAAACTGCAAAATATATTTATGAAGTATGAACAAGCTTATTAAAAAAATGTAACACGAGGTTGCCACTATATCTCTAACAAATATATGGAACACATTATATCTGCCAAAACATTTAAAATAGAGTCAATAATACCCATACATAGGAAACACGGTAAAAGCAACCATATCTAATATCTAATATATTTGGAAGCGCTATTGCAACAAGACTAAGCAATTTCTTTCAAACAAAAACTTTTCTCAACCATACATCATGGATTTAGAAAACACCAATCTACAAGCACTGCACATGGCTGTGAAAATATATCAAGCCTTGGATGCTGGCATGTACGCGAAGATGGCACTTCTCTATAAAGAATCATCGGGTTCTAATGGAGAAATTGCAATGGTGTGGCAACTACACTGTACAGAGAAGGACCAGAGCAGACAAGGTTGTAGATGCCAGCATTTTTTGAAGAGTTGCTGTAATAGTTATATTTTAACGTACAAGAAAAAACCTTATTGTACATTTATCCATTGTTTATCCTAATTCTATTTGCAATATATATGGAAATATTCAATTAAATGACGAAAATACTCAAAACTGTAGCACTGTTAACACTACGCACTTTCAAATACATTACCAAAAATTTCATCACAGTGGACGTATATGTTTCAATAGCAACGCTATCACCATCAGCAATAAAATTTTTAAAAACTATTTAAGAGTTCAGTTTTTTTCTCAGTTCTTCTTGATTCTTTTCTCACATATTCTTGGTTCCAGATTTTGTTCTCATTACTTTCGGATCTGCTTCTTCTTGTTTTATAACTGTGGTCTCTATGGAATATGTAATCATTGGTTTTCTTAGAGTCTTGTATACCGTCACTGTGTTTTTTTTTTATTAAAATTACGCTTTTCTAATAAATTAAAATTGAAAATCTGTTATAGCATGTGGCTACAGCATTCAACATTAGTGTATCAAGAGTAGGTAAAACATCACAAACTGTGAGAGTCATTGTCTTTACCAAAAGAAAAAAGGAGTAAGCCAAAACCGGACTGGTGCATTTCCACCTTTTGTACGGTTTGGTTTTTAAAAGCTTTATTCGTTTTGAGCCTATACTTCCGTCATCACTTTCATCCCAATCTGCGCCTAAGTGAGGTTCAGATCTCCATTATCCAGATTTCCTTTTACAAATACTTCTAAGTTACTAAGAACATTATTGGGCAAATTGTACTATCCATATTGTTGTCGTCGATGTCTGGGGTCTGGATCTGGTGGCAAAATCACAATATCAATGTTATCACTGCTACATGAACTTGCAAAATCATCAGCTGCATATAAATTTCGATATTTTTTCGGTAGTAGAAAGCCGTAGTGGATATTGTGGGACTGCTAAAATTGAATCCTGGATCAGTTTTGAAACACTTATAAAAAAAATACCTGAACAGTACGAGTTTTAGTTCAATAGTCACCCGATATTATACGAACTCTCGCTGATGCTCTTCTGATGCACGCAGAGATTTATTCATAGTCATTCCCGTTGCGCAAAATTCAGCAAAATTAAAAGCGTTACAGAAGCCCCGCGCGTTTGTTTGTTTACGATTGTACATGTTATATCTGTTTAGGACTGTACGTGCATATGTTTTGCCACTCACCTTTTTTTCTCGCTATATATATGCCATGTCTTTCACACCTGTTTTATAGAAATAAATGTTTGATTTATAATACACTTTCACTGTTTAAATTGTTGCGCACCTCAATCAGAACCCTGGGAAAACACGCTCTCACACTCACAGCTATCACTCTGGGGTTAAAACATTATTGCGGCATAAATAAGACGCAACACCGTTTAAACCGCTACGAGGGTATAACTTTGCATTGATAACTGAACAGCAAGCGCGAATTACAGGGATCAACGAATAAGAAATAAGCTTTATAAAAGTCGATAAGTAACTGAAAACGCGTAAGTAAGGTAGTAAGGAGTAAGCAGTGAACATCAGTACACATTACGACCCGATGGAAAGAATGTCGTTACAGCATAAACAAAATAAAAACTAAAATATTGAACCTTCGATTCAGAAATATGGATTATTTCATGCGCTCGAAGAAATCCGCCCACGGCATCAGTAACTGTAGAATTCAAATTTTATTTTATTGCCACTTATTGCTATTAGATCATATTGGATGCTGAAAGTTCATTACAGATACCTATTTTTACATCCTAAAATGCATCATTAAATTCTACCTATAACTAGAGACGGCACAATTCCAATAATTTAAAGTGTACTTGCTTGAGTACAGTCAGTGCTAATTGGTATAATACCGATTCTAATAAAAACAAATTATTTTTTCATAAGTTTAAATTTGTCTATTACATAAAGTTAATTAAAAGTTTATTAAAACCATACGTATCTGCATTACAGTGCAGTTTATTAAACCGGCATTTTTTTCATGCATATTAAAAATCATTCCTACGAATCGAATGAATGCTTGACTAGCTGACGACATTAAAATTCATGGTCTGTCTAGATTTGTTTGCGTACTGATCGGAAAATTAAGGTGAATAGAAAGGTTCTCGGACCAGACAGATGCGAATCCCCATCTGTGTACATACATTGAACGCTTGAGGGCGTGACAAATACTACGAAGCCGCGTGATTGCCGGTACGTGTCGTTCCGGTTTTACGGTCGTTTTGCGACCGGGCGCGAAACTTTGCAGGGATGCAATCAACTGCCCCGCCGATTTATATACTGCGCCTAGTGGGATATCTGCACCGGACATTCGGGACTTATTTGTTTGCAATCATAAATCACGTGCGTTTTGTTTTTACTTTTATTAATCGTGTGTGCGGAAGAGAAACAGTTTTATCAGATCAAGCCGTGAAAATCGCCATATATCATCAATCAAACTCTGGTTGTTTAATTTTTGCAGTAATTTATTGTTCTATGCTTGAATGATTAATAAATGTGAAAAAATGAGCGAATTAAAGCATGGGTAAACTCCGCTTATTATATTCCTACACTTATGTTATCTTTTAGTACTGATTTATACTAAGAAAGTATGCATGGTAATTTAACCTAGAAGAGACCGAGGCAAGTTGGCGTATGGCGCAGGTAGGTCATCTACATATATGAGGAGTTTCGAATTATGTGAAAATCAACGAGACAACCCAGAACTTGTTCGTATAGATAAAAATACTAATAACTGTAAATTTTGAGCCCTCTATAGTTTGAGGAAGTCTAATATTAAACGATCTACTCTAATAGCCATTTTTTTTTAGATATTATCAATTAATGCATTCTTATTAAAATTCGAATATTTCTTGAGATACTTTTCAATTGTTAATACCTATATTAACCCAGATAAGACTAACGTCCTTCTAGAAGGATATTTTATATGCAGTTTTCTAAAAGCAAATTAATTTAGTTTTGCTGATGTATATAAGGTGGCGCTATCATGTTTCGTTAAAAACACATATACTATTCATAATAACAACATAGTTGATCTAGTATCTTTTTCTGTTTATGGCGTGAGTGAATGAGAAAACTACCTTGCGGGCAAAATGGCTGAACCAGTAGACCTTCTAGTGGATGGGTAAGAATATTTTGCTTTTAGTAGTATTTATGACTTTCTAAACAATTGTATTACATTGCTGAATACTTATTCTTCTAACCTCATATTACAAAATTGAACATATTACAACATGTTAACTTTGATATACCTTTACTTTCCTGTATCCTTCTAGAAGGACGTCAGTTGTAATAAGGTCCGTTGTGTACTATTGGTGGGTACTTACAATTTTGCTAAGAAATACAATTGGTTAGAGTCACATTATCTGAATATAATAACTCATAACCCCCAAAATAAATCAAAGTAGTATAGTTTTATATTTTGTTCTAGAAAACAAGTAACGTTGTCACAGATTCTAGATTTTATTGATGGGAATGAGGATGCTCTTCCATACAGCGGTGTAAAGGTAAATATTATGCCACCTACTAATGCGACGGATGACATTACTGATGAAGACAGCGGTGATGAGGAAAATCCTCGCATTGACAATGTCCCAGGTAGTCAGTTGAATGCTCCTGCTTTCATAGCCACACTAGATAACGGACCTGATCCAGAACGCGATACCGCCAGCTCTCAAACTCTTACGAAAAAAAGAAAAAGGCCATGTATCAGACGTAGAAAGAAATATCAGTGGAGAAAAGCTGATCTTGCGCAAACAAATTCCGATTGGCCGTTATATCACACCGCGAAATATAAAGAACGAACGCCTTTAGAGTATTTTCAATTGTTCTTTGACTCTGAAATGATACAAATGATGGTAAAATATACAAACAGATATGCAAATCAGCGCAACAGAAATGGTGATATTTCAGAAGATGAAATGCAATGTTTTATTGCTGTTTTGTTACTGAGTGGATATGTAGTGGTACCAAGAAAAGAATTGTACTGGGAAACGTCTGTTGACACACAGAATACTATGGTTTCGGAAGCAATATCGAGAGATCGATTTAAATTTATTATGACAAATTTACATGTCTGTGATAACACAAAGCTAAATACAAATGATAAATTCGCTAAAGTTCGTAAACTAATAAAAAATATCAATCAAAAGTGCATTGACAACATTCCTCACACTCAAGCACATTCGGTAGATGAAAGCATGGTGCCTTATTTTGGAAAACATGGCACCAAGCAGTTCATCAAAGGTAAGCCGATACGATACGGCTATAAATTTTGGTGTGGTGGTACCAGCACTGGGTATTTAGCTTGGTTAGAGCCATATCAAGGAGCTGGAACATTAGTTGGATCATATGACGGTAAAGGTCTTGGTTATAGTGTTGTAATGACATATGCCGATTTATTGCCAAAAGATCTTCCATATGAAATTTATTTCGATAATTTCTTTACATCTATACATCTATTGGAAGACTTAAACCAACAGAATATAAGAGCTACCGGTACTATTAGATCTAATAGAATTATGGATTGCAATATTATGAAAAGCGATGTTCTGAAAAAAAGACCAAGAGGTGAATTTGACTTCAGAAGTGATGAATCAAAACGCCTACTTATTTGTACATGGAATGATAACAGTGTTGTTACCATAGCAAGTAATTTTGATGCTGTACATCCGACTTGTGGAGTCTCACGTTATTCGCAAGCACAAAAGAAAAAAATACAAGTTCAACAACCTCGTCTTATTCGACATTATAATATTAGTATGGGGGGAATCGACAGGGCGGACCAGAATATTTCGCTTTATCGGGTATCGATAAGGGGAAAGAAATGGTACTTCCCTATCATAGCCCATATGATCGATGTAGCTGAACAAAATGCTTGGCAACTATATCGACATGGTGGTGGTAAGCTAGATCATTTAGCATTCCGCAGACGAATTGTTGCAGCAATTTTGGAATCCAATCGACGAGTCAAATCTAATAGGGGAAGACCAACAAGCCACTCTAAGATCGACTCACGTTATGACAGAATAGACCACTATGTGTCCGATTTACCAACAGATGATATAACTGGTAAAAAGAAACAACTTCATTGCCGCCTGTGCCATAAGAAAACGACCACAAATTGTGTAAAATGTAATTTACCACTCCATGTATCATGTTTTATAAATTATCATACGAAATAAATTTTTTAAAAACCTTTACTTCTTTATTCTTACTAATTGGTAAATATATTTGCATAGATATATTATCTAGGTAACTAATTGAAATGAAATTTCCATGTAGGTACCTATATGTAGTATATAGAGCTGACATCCTTCTGGAAGGAATGCCAGTAGTTCACATAGTACGGATGTGTGAGATGAAAGATATGAATTAACAAGTTTAATTAGTTGTATACATGCAAACTATAGCAAAATTTAACAAAATTAAAAAAAAAAAAAATTCAGCTTTATCTGGGTTAAATTATTAAGAATTATTAAATTCTTTTGCCATTTTATTCTGAGACGTCATTCACAACATGAATTATTGTTAACAAGGACCCTCTTTCAGAATGAGGTTTTTTTTTTTATTCCTTGGCAAACTCACTACAGACTACTCTCCATATCTAAACTCAGAAGTTTTGTTGTCGTTATCTGCCCTACTATATAATTTAATGCATAATCAATTTGATGAATTTATTTACTTTATTGACATAAGGTACAATCTATTACTTTCCAACTACAATATCAAGGACTCATGCATAGAGTGTAGCTGTATTATCAGCAGGGTGAATTAACCAATTTATTTTGTTAATTTTAGTTTGTAGAAGTAAGTTGCATGAATTTCTAGAGCATCCAAAATTTCGTTTAATCAGTAGTACTTACTAAATGTAATTGCAGATATACCGGAACATTTTGGTTGCCTAACTAATTAAGATCATTACACAATACTCTACCGTAATTAACCTCAGAGCCAACTGCTTGAACTAATGAAGGCTATTCTCGCCCTAAATGCCACATATTGAATACGCAATAGTGGTGTCATTGCTTGGATATAGTGATATGTATACACTTTCAAATAGCTATAGAGATAACTTCATTTAGAAATGGCATTTACAATAGCGTCTTCATATATATACATATATTAATTAAATAGTGCTGAATTATACATTGTTTTTCGAAATAAAAAAAAATACAATAATAACTCAACAAACTTAAAGGTGGATTAAATAAAATTTCACAGAAATTAGTTATTTAACAGGTTCTGTTTTAAGTAGAATTCCGTTTTGATAATGTTTTTAATGCAATAGAGAATTAAGTTTAACTTTTTAATTATACCCTCATAGTATATTGTAAGCCAAAGGTTACAAGTTAATATTTTGATACCGAGCAATGCTATTTAAATTTTGTTAAATGTTTTAGGGTTCATACATATAATCAAAAGTACCTGTGTTATGGAATTACAAACAAGTTTATAATTATGCAAATAACCATGAAAATAATATAGATGAACAAATAATGACAAGGGTACTAAACTAAGTGCAACGGTAGTTGTAGTTATGTTCCTGAGAGAAAGAATACGATACTTGAAACAAAAAAAAAGCAAAGGCTGTTTTTCCGATTTTTTACGACCAGATATTAGTTCTTGGAGCAAATTTTTTTGTTGATATTGTTTCAATAATAGGTGTGGGAGATAGATAATATATATTTATCATCATATCATTTTGTATATCATTAAATAAGTATGAGTAAAATTTTTAGTGTCCACTTAATTCTGTCGGTGGTTGTATATATGGGATACTTTGTCGCACAGGGCCAAATCTCCCTCCTAATCATCATAACGACTCCGAAAAGCGAACGGGTTATTGACCGGAGTGAGATTTGAACCCGTGGTCTCACGATTGATAGCCAAGTGTGCAAGCCACTAGACTATCAGTCGGGCTTTAACAATAATCACAAAGAAAAAAATAAATATGAATTCGACGTATCCGTGTTTAATGAGTTGGTACTATGCAAGGCCCATACATTATTATACACTGTTTATACTCATAAAATTGCATCCTAAAGTCCGGTAAAACTAAATATAACTTTCGAGTAATTTAATTACTTGTTCGTCATTCTAAAATAATAAACTAATATTAAACTAGAATGCCCACGTATCACTGATTCTCCATATTGAGTTTATATAGTTATCTCATTTGTACGTGGGGCTTATAAAGGCTAAGATAGCTGTTAAAACATACTACTTTCATAATAGAAATTTACTATATTACTATAATTGCAGGAAGCTTTGTATAAAATACTAGGCAAAGGCAATATCATGGCATGACGTGTTATGCGTCTCGACTGCTTCTCGAAGGAGAGTCTGATGGTGAAATCAGTCACCTTTAGTAATTTTTGTTTTGTAAATAGCTATTTCACAGACAATAAACATATGTATATCTACATGTCATGAGCACATCACTAAATTTATTTTGAGAATTTAGATGGAAATAAATACTTATGAAATTTTGCTGCCTATCAATCATTCCTTTTTTTTTAATTGAATTTAAACCTGATAACATCGCACAATACACGCATAAACTGTCAGTCGGAGCATGAAAAGCATCCATCTCCTCTGGCGGTCTCTGTCTAACCATTTTTACGAGCTATAACCAGTGTCCATTTCATTTATTTTTTCTGTTCACTGCTCTAGAAGCATTATCTTTACTTGGCTTGCTAGTTATTTTCACTGTAACAGTAAATGCAAATAGTAAAGAATACCACGCAATACATGCTACAGGAAACAACTTATTTATATATATTTATTCACTAAGAAGTATTGAAGGCAAGATTTGATGTAAGATTTGCGAATTCATGCGTGCATAAACAGATCAGGTAAATAAGTCGATCAAACAAGCTATTTTGTGCAGAGTCTTGATGTGCTTCGGAAACGCTAACCAGATAAATAATTTATTTTCACAAGGGAATCTGATATCTTATCGCTAAAGCGGAAATTTTCGCATAAACTTTGCAAAACTTTTGACGTCTTTGTCGTAAATAACACGAGTCTCGTTCAATATTTAACGATAAGGATGATACCAAATCAACTGACTGTTTTGTTGTATATTTACTACCTGCTTTGGGGGGAGAACTTCTCAACAACTTATATATACACTACCTACGAAGTTTTGTTTGAAACAATTTGGATGCGATCTAACTGAAGACCTCCCTATCTACAATTTACAGTCTCTTTTTAAAGCAATAATCGTCTTATAAGTATCCGTGTAAAGAGAATTTACGTACTTATTTTAAATATGTTTATAAAATATAATTAGCTATTGAAACATTATTTACCAGCTTCTGTCAGTTAATGCCTGCATTATATACAGAAGAATAGTCTATATACGATAATGCCGTACTTGCATTATCGTATATCATCGATGTATTACCAATTTTCATACCATTATGTGAATTTTACCATAAAAGAAGCATCATTTTGTAAACGTCTGTTCGCTAGAACCTTGACATCTTTTTAAAATGAATTTTTGGATTATTATTATTGAAAATTGTAGGATTAATAGGCAGGAACCGGTAAAATTTTGAACACATAGCAGATATAATTACTGTCAAAAGCAACAACCTTATATTTGATTAGATCTGGATGATTTTGATGGCATAGGCCTCTTCACATGAACTTTTTGAGATTTATTGGTTCATCTATTCTAGAAGACGCTCTCTTCCTTTCTTAATTATTAAACCTGTAAGCTATGATGGTGCCTTCCTTACATAGCTGTTTTAGGATTCTTTGGGTCTACTAGTAGAAGCCTTCCCATTGCAACCCCAACGTATTGGCACAGAACGCGTATTAGGACTTTTTATTTGCCTTGGCAGAATCTGCAAGTAGCATCCTCTGTCAACCCTATGGTGTGCATCTGCCTAGTTAACCTACAGGAACTAGTTAGCGACCAAATATCAGTGTAATAGTCTTCCTCTCTTTACTCAGCAGACTCTTTGAAAATTTCTTCCTTTAAGAAATGTTACCTATCTTTATCCTAATCACTTTTGTCACCACGCTTTGGTTTTGTTGTATATCCATTTGGTTTTGGATTTTCTTACTTGTAGTTTGGAGCTGGCTAAAGGAATGACCAACTCCAATGAATGCTTTTGGCGACCTTCGTCGGGTCAGTACATCTACTCAAACTCATAAAGGGGACTTCGCGTCAGTATCGCTTGGTACCTAACCCAATTTTATTTTTCTTTCAGTGCCTGGTTCTTTCAAGGCGATCATGTAGTCCGATACCAATTTGTCTATGTCGATCCGTAACTCCATTTCCTGAACATAATATTGAATTAGAACAACCCCAACCTACAATATTGTCACGTCTCCGCTTAAGTTAACCGAAATACCGGTTCTGGCTTTGTCCTATAGATTTCGGCTCCGGCACCATCATCAGTTTTTGAGCAGTTGGTACACCAGTACGAGTCCGTTAGTAGGTCTTTTTCCCACACATTCTGTTCTAGTATCCTAAACTGATGATTTTAATCGAAGTTATGTTTCTGAATCAGAGGATCTTTTGACATCTTCGTGAAAGGAGTCTTCTTCAATTTGTCTATTAACTTTTGATGGTTAGACCCGTGTGACATGCTTATCGTTGTATAGCTGTGCATCAGCTTGTAGCTTGTAGATTTAGCCAATCCTTGTATGTAAATATTTAGTGGTGGCGAAATTATTTCCATTGCGACAGTTGGAATCGGTTTCATTACACTATTGGAGAGTTTGCATACTGCTTAGGGTTTGATCACTCTCGTGACGCCTTTGGCCACACCGTGTATAATTATGGAGTTATTATTGGGTTGAGATGCTAGTTTTTCCCGTATGGCCTCCTACTCTTACTCAAAACGATTGCAATTTTGCTGGTTATTTTCACGTGGATTCCATGTAAATCTTGGATGATTCAACATATTGATCGTAAGCCTTCCAGTATCCTTTTTTCTTGTCAATATGATAACCTGTGTTTTGTTAGCATTGACTAATAGGTGCCTCTGCTTAGACTAGTTATAGGACCGTGTTTAGAGCTGTTTCTGTTCGTCCTACTGCAACCTTTGGAAACCGCCTTAGATACCTTATAGAATAACGTCTACATTACATACAAAAAAAATAGTCGTGTAACTATGGCATAACTTTATTCTTTTTATATATCAATTTATACATATGGTATTTAAATTTTACCGTACAAAAGAATCTTACAAAATGTCTATTTGATGATTTGGTGATGACATCTGTATATGTCGAATCCATATACTGTAATTATACATTTCATGAAAAGGATATTCGGTGCCTGAAATAGCTACCTGTCCATTTCGTGAAATGGAAACTTTGTTTCTACAGATGATCAAACTATGCAGCCTTACAACATCTGGACGTACAAACTATTTG
The DNA here is from genome assembly GCA_949128085.1 of Cetonia aurata. Classification (NCBI taxonomy): domain Eukaryota; kingdom Metazoa; phylum Arthropoda; class Insecta; order Coleoptera; family Scarabaeidae; genus Cetonia; species Cetonia aurata. The sequence continues at coordinate 49,760,069 of OX421884.1, read as the reverse complement.
TTGTTGTGAATAATAACACCATGGAAAGTGGATGTCCACTGTAAAAGCCACCTGTCTATATGATGAAATCAGCTAATATTCAAATCTGTACAGATCGATACAGAACCAATTCTGGACTAGTAGCTACTCCAGTGGTTCTATGTTTATGCTGATTGTCAGCTGTATGGCAATGGAATATGGTATAACAGACAAACCAGGAAAATCTTAGAACGTTTGGTAACTGCGGAGGATCCATAATCAGATCAAGATCAAACAAATGAATCTTATTAACAGTGCGATACAACATTGGAAATATCGACAGGTGTAACAGTCAAAGTGACAGGTACCTTGAAAGGAAAATTGTTGGCATTTGGCAAATAAAATGGAAATAAATTGCGAAATTGAATGTTATTATTCAAAATTGTCGGCCCAATCGATAGATTATTGATGTAATGATTGTCATAAACTTATAATATCCTTGGATATCACAAAATGTTCGCCCGCAAGCTCGCTCGAATTTCAAACTAACATCTGCAGCAATTGTAATTTTATATTGTCATGAAGTTTTTATTGTAGTTATTGAACATAGCAGCTGTAAAGCGGATGCATCCTTGGAAGAAAATAGTAAATTAGGAGTCCATTACGTCGATACTTAAAGTATATATTTTCATTGAAGGAAGCTAAGTAAAAGATTCTTCTGCCTGCAGTAGTCCATTAAACTAGAAGCCATTTCGTGTACCCATCGTATTGATTAACTATTGCATTGCTCCTAAGCGTCATAACTTTCTAATGGATTATATATTCTGAAGCAACACACAAGAACATTATATTATTCTGTGTGTATCTACAATTTTGTGCATATAGTAGGTACGATTGTTGCTTTTGTATCAATTTTTGTTGTAATTTTAATATCATTGTAGTATTGATGTTGAAATAAGGCACTTGGTAAAAAAATAATTATTGGAACGAAATTTGAACAGTATCAACCGTTTTTATTAAATAAACATTAATTGTTGTTTACATAATCACACAAATAAATGTATTTTGCATCCTCTTGTTTGCAATTTTATTTTTCTCGCTCAAGGGCACGGAAATTTTATTAGAGATAAAAATAACCCAGGTATACAAGTTCCACGCAACTTTTCTGTCGTGAACGGATACTCTCCCGAGGGCATTCTTTAATTTGAAACTAATTTTGTTAGAAAACATCCGTGTGCCTTGTGGATAAAAGTGTAGATCTTCAGCAGGTTAATAAGTTCGGAAAGCTCAAAGGTGATGAAAAATGAAATTAAATAATTGAGATACTCGTACATTTTAAATTTAATTAACAGCAACAATTTGCCATCCGAAAAGCCACTGCCGAACAATTTCGTATTTTCAACGAACTCTTAGAGGCCGTTTCATTAAACAAAAGAAAATTAGCGTGTGTGTTTTCAAATAAGTAAGCTCGTTCGGCTACCTACTCTGTTTACATGGAACAATTCACTAACAAATTTGAAACACGATGTTTGCACAAATCAAAGAGATAGCATTTTAAATTTTCCAGGACTTTTAACGAGAACTCAAAGTATGTAGCGTAGTTATTTTATTTGATAAATCACAAAGCTCGTCTACCAACCTGTATACATAGCAGAGTTAGGCATTATACCAATAAAGTGAACCCGGATGGCTATTCGAATAATAAAATTCTCTATGATGTTTATTAATAGATAAAATTATATCCGAATAAATAAATTTAGAAAATTATTCACAAATAATATTTCTGTGGGACTTGACGCGCTATGTTCATGTCGGTCCTGCAAACTGTGGACGGTTGTAATCCCTCTACTCAACGCCGGCCGGCAGTACGGCTTAATGGTACGTTGCATCATTGTCAGTTTTGTGCGTCAAACAGCAATATGCACAACAAGTTGTTGGATGGGTGACCATTTCAATAAAAACTTCTGCCTAAGCGGCTCGGTGTGTCCGGCACCCTGGGGAGGTAGCACAATGGGCCCGGTAATAGTGGCCTAAGTGCATGTGTTCTCACCACCTTCCCCGACCAGAACTTTACCTTTTTTACCCTCTACTCAACGTCTTACGTTATATCTAATCAGATTTTACCTTAACGTTATCATTGCAGATTATAAAAAATTAGAATATATGGCTTACACGAAGATATCAAACATTTTATTTTTGCACGTTCTATATTTTTAAATAGATATTGTCATCTTTGTATGTATAAATTAAGTAACGTGCTCCATGTGGTACAGTGCAGGATAAAAGTATTGCATATTAAAAAGGAAAAAATAAACTCAACCAGCTGTTTCTCATTTTTTAGTTGTAAAAACGCTGAAACCTATCGGCTTTATCTTTTAAAAAAGTATATTTTTATGTGAGATTTGACTTCCGAATTCTATATGCGTTTTGGCTAAGACGTCATCACAGAAAAGAAACCTCGGTATTGATTTTTGGTACTTGAAAAATGAGTTCAAAATACACAATGATTAATTGAGTCTTTCAGAATGCATTCTGGATTCTGGATTTTAGGTCGTGCAAGGTGATAATCACATGCACTTAGACAACTCTTACCGGGCCCATTGTGCTACCTCCCTAGGCGGCGTCGTTCGCCCACAGCCTATCCGAGCCAGCTGCAGGCAATATCTTGTTGTCTACGGTGATGGCCTGGAGATTGCTTTACGTGCTTGACGGCAAGTGGTCATAGATTTCCATCTATTTTCGTGAAGAGTGGCAGTCCATTACTTTATTAGGGGGTTGAGTGTAGTTGATGAAATAGGAAGAACAGGGTTCGACCACACAAGGCGGAAGCGCGAGCCCCGGCCCGCCAACCTATCGGCAGCCTGGTTACCTAGATTTCCTTTAACTCCTTACTTGAGTGTCAAAGCATTATTGATAGCGTTCGCTTCCAGGACATTGTAACAATGAAGTTGTAACTTTCCGTTCTATGGAAAAATATATTTTAGTACAAATTTTGGGTTTACCGTTAATTAAACACTAATTATTTTTCTTTTGATTGATTTTTCCATAGCGGTAGCGTTACCACCACATAATTTTGTGTTTAAGTAAGCATTTTTATTTATTCGTCTGCGCAGACGGTACGTTCCTTCACGCGCGCCCGACTTCCACCATCATGACCGCATGCGGGACCGCTGTAGTATATATAAACCGCGCGTTTGACGGTAAGAGAAGCATTCTGTCCCAGCCACCATCGGTCTGTTAGTTGGTGTCGGCACAGCTTCTGACACAACAAAAGCATTCTCTCCCAGCCATCCTCGGTCTGGAACTTGGCGCCGGCACAGCTTCTGACACAATGCAGGTATTCTACCATACTTTCTGGCTCTGGCAGTTGAGTCGGCAAAGCTTTCTGATGCACGCAGAGATTTATTCCTAGCCATTCTCGTTTCATAAGGTCGGTGCCGGCACAGCTTTCTGACCCGGCACCAACTTTTTACGTTAAAACCGCCCGCGTATTTATAAACCTGGCCTCGGTATATAGATTCTCGTTTCATCCTATCACCAGAATTAAACAGTTAAAACTCCGCGTCTAAATTTAGAAGTGCTCTGACGCCCGGTGAATATTTGTTTATATTTACGATTGTACGTACATATGTTTTCGTCACTCACTTGTTTTTGTCATTGTACATAAATAATGTCTTGCTCACCTATTTGATGATAATAAATTCTTGAGTAAAAACACGCTTTCGATGTTTAAATTGTTGCGCACACTCCGATCGTAACCCTGAATACCCCGCGCTCACACTAACAGCTACCACTCTGGGGTTAAAATATTATTATAAAGACGAATTAGGCGCAACGCCCGCACCTATCAAATCTACACCCGACAATCGTGAAGATGTAGGCATACAGGGGTCAATGTAAAAGTAAGGTAGTAATAAGTAATAAGCTTTAGATAATGTAGATAAGTAAATGAAAAGCACATCGTTATAGAGTACTAACCCCGATTTTTCCGACACAGTGCAGGATAACCCTGGCAAATCTACCTAGTGCCAGTTTTAAATTGAATTCAAGGTCCGGGGAGAAACCTCCTGTCTCATTCCCACTTTTATTTTTAATCCATCTGTATAGATGGCTATCGAAGATTGTAGTTCGACCTTGGGGTAAATAAAAATGTGGTAGTCTCTGCTGAAGGCAAACACGGGAGGCACAGCATCCTTTGCAGCGTTAAGGAGAGGCGCCTTGGCGACACCCCCACAAATGATGCTAGCATGGCTGCGATCTTCCCCGGCCACGGCCCAAAGACGCGGAGATCGTAATCTTATAGCCGCCTAAGCGCTGGATCCTCCACAAACAACTCCAGGGGGGTTACACATTGGAGTACTTCCATTGCCGCTGTAGGCGTTGTGCGCATTGCTCCTGTTACAGTAAGACATGCGATCCATGTGACAGTTCGTTCCTGGAAACTACTTCTCTCACCCTTGGCCACCAGACGAGAGTGCCATAGGTTACATGGACCGAATTATGGCAGTCTACAGCCACAAGGTAATTCTCGGGAAAAAATCCTCAAGTCTTACCCTAGATGCGGCGACACTGCCAAAACGCCATGCTTTTTTGGTTTTTGTTGCGACGTGCTTGCCCCACCTCAGCCTCTTGCCAAACACAACACCCAGATATTTGACATTGTAGGAAAAACTGAGAGCGCTGTCAAACAATTGAAGTGGTTCCACTTTTCTTTTGGTGGTACCATCTCTGTTTTACCTGGGTTTATAGATAGGCCAGTTTCCTTGCACCAATTTTCGATAGATCTTAGGGCGGTCTACATCACATTATAGAGCACGCCCTCGAATCTTCCGTCAATTAATACGGTAATGTCGTCTGCATATGAAATTGTGTAATAGCTAGACACATTGAGAATACGGACAAGGTTCCACAGAAGTAGTGACACGACGCCTCCTTGGGGATAGCCTCGATCCACAGGCCTACCGACCCTTACATTTTCCATATTAATTTCTACTGCCCTCTGCTCTAACATACGTCGTAGCCATCCTACGAGTGTCGGCTCGACGCCGTACTACGTCATGGCATTAACAATACTGTTGAAGGACGCCTTATCAAAAGCTCCCTCCCTATCTAAGAATACACCCGGAGTTGGCATCTTGTTGTAGATCTCCCCGCGATGTATGCGTGTTGATTTGTGTGAAGTGGACACAGATTGCAATGGTATTCTTTAGAAACGAGCAGAGAGGGTGAAATAGGCAATTGCTGTTTTTCAGATACGAGTATAGAGCGATGAGCATTAGCGTTGTTCAAAATACATTGGTTTTGTTCAGAAGCGAGTAAACGGGATGGGATGAACATTGGGGTTGTTCAGAATACATTGATGCTGTGTAGAAATGAGATGAGGGATTCCGAAAGGCAGTGATATGGTGTAGAAACGAAAAAGAAGGTGTAGGATAGCCATTGGTGTTGTTCAGAATTCATTGTTGGTCAGAGAAGCCGAAGAAGTGGGATTATTGAATTTGCGTTTCTTAAAAAAGTATTAATTTCCTTATTTTTGAAGGATCACTAGTCATACAACTTTCTTTTGTTTTTGACTCCTATCAATTTCCTTTGATTCACTATTTTCAAGTAAAAATAAAATAATAAAACGAGAACCATAACTGAAATAGCAAATAATATAATACGATTTTCGAGAAGTAGTTTCTGCTATTTCTCAGTTAAAACTTATGCAAACAAGTGGACTATTTAAACTACGCTTCTTCATTACCTATGAATTAACACTATATGCGAAAATTCGCTGAATATAAGCACTGCAAGTGCGGTGCATATTCTTCATAATTGTACGCGAGCAGATGCACTTTGAATGCGGAAACTTCCTAAGGAAACTATAAAATACAGTTTACTAGAGCGAAGTGTAATAAAACTCCTATTAATATGTGCTAAAGCGGAATCATTACGGGGAATCATTACATAATGTGGGTTATAGTAACTGTAATTATGGCGAATTAATAAACTTAGTGTAGCGCGGAAGGATGAGAGAATTGTTTCCTGTGCCATAAAATTTGTGCTTTTAACGAAGCTGCTACAAGTCGTATGCCAAAATTGAAGCTGAAAATATATTCTTCTTAACTTGCACGTGTACTTAAGGTTAATAATAGAAGCTTCACATTATATAGTTGTATAATGTTTTGTGTTCGTTCGTACTACTACTTAACAGCAGAAAAGCGCTGTACTAAAATCAATACAGAACTTGTTACACTCTTGTTCAGTGTTGTTAAGTTTAAAGGACTTATATTTCTTACATATTTAACATTCTGGATCTATACCTGCCTTACATATTTCATTATTAAGTGGAAATTACTCCAATTCGTATTCATCACGATATTATAACGCATCGTTGCTCTTTCATATAGATTGTACACGATGAAATATTCATTGGGCCGTTGTTTAATATGTACACAGATATATGCGTGTGCATATATTTTGCTAAGACGTGAACAAAGTCTGCACATCCTAGTTAAATCCAAATACTTGAACATATGCACGTTTCAAAATACTAAATTAGTTCCACTTTGCTGCTATACCTTATGTATTATAACAGAAAATACAGGATTTTGTCTTAGTATTATAAAATCTGGAAAGCTAGGGTAGATATTAGAAAGCGAATATACAGATTCACAACATAGGTAACACTATAAAAAATTCAACCTAAAATGTTGATCATGTGGAATAAACTTTTTGAAATAAATTTTAAAGCAACACAGTAGCAAAAAAAAAATTGGTTAGGTAATTAATTCGTGGTTATACTTATCATCTCACGCTAATAATAGAAACAAGCATTCTACTTTCAATGGACACGATTGTTAAATAATTTTCTTTTTGTAATTAATTACATTTGACAAAATTTCTGGGTTTATTACACCTAAAGCTTCCTTCCACATTACTTTACAGCTTTCTGCTCGTGATCCAGGTTTACTAATATGTTGATTATGATTAGTTTTAGCTATGCCACAAATATTTTCAATTGGGTTAAAGCAGCAGAGATATGCGGAAGGTTTTAATGTGGTGTACTAATACTTCCTTGCTAACGTGTCAGCTACCTGTTCAGGATATCACTTATATTATTTTTATTTAATTAACAAGCCTTGTGCCAATATATAATGTATATATGAATATTATCTTATTCATACTTCCTTAGTAAAATATTTTATTGTAGATGCTCTTTTGCTCTGTCTACTATAGTGTAAAGAAAACAAAGGTTAAGAACTATTATTATGTATAAACAGTAAAAAATACCAATGAAAAACTTAAATCACTGTTAAATCAAGTTTTTGGGTTTTTTAGAACCACTTCATGAGAATAACACTAAAACTTGTGCATTATTAATGAACCACTCAACACTCAAAAAGCAAAGCACATCATTCGTTTTATTTTTTAATATCTACTTTATACTTTTGTACTTTTAACCTTTCTGATGTTTTGGTATGCTAATGACCAACTCATAGGTAATTTTCTTTTGCGTTTTGAGTTTTGAATGTTTCATTAATAATGTACAACTTTTAGTGCCATCCTGATAAAGTAGTAATAAAAAACACGAAAGCTGATTTACAGTGATTTGAGTCTTTTATTGGTATTTTGACCGTTTATACCTAATAGCAGTACTTAACCTCAACGTTATGCGGTCAAATACTTGCTGTCTAAAAGTAAACAAAGTTTTCAGAAAGTTTAGAAAAAGAAATGACTCGTGTTCGTACGAGATGTATAACAGCTATATCAAACGTACTCACGGTAAATAGTGGCGTTCCACAGGAGAGTATTCATGATCTTTTATCTTTTTTATTATATTTGAATGTCATTTACGCTGTTGGAAGCGAATTCCATAGAGGAAGTTATTTAGATCGGTCTAGTTCTTTTAAACAGATGGTTATTAATCAGAGCAAAGCTACTGTAATGATATTTAATTATCCGTATTGTTTTGGTTTTTAATCGGACTATAAAGTTAAAGATAATGTGCCAATCCCAGGGGTGAAAATAGATGAACATTTCAAAGGGAAAAGCGACACAGATGCACTAGTAAAACGAGTTTATCAACTTTGCTTTTGGTAAACTGCGTAGCTGATGAAGATACATTGCATTTCGGCAGCTGCTACACGAGTTTGAAGTATGCTATTATTATAGTATGGCAAGTAAGCAGTGAGTTAAAATGTGTTTTTTTTTGTCAAAAGAAATTATTGCGAATTTTATTCGGTTTGTCTTTTAATCAATCTTGCAGAGGAGTTTCTAGGTCGAAACAGATATTGACTATTCCAGCTATTTACATATATGCTACTTTTCTTATTTAAGAATAAACAGTTGTTTGAAGAAACCACTTAATTAGGAATAGGACAATTACTGTTGCCGTAAGCAGCAGCTCTCATTATACAGAGCAATCTAGTCTATAGTAAACTCAAAAGTTATAATAAGTTGACAGCGAAAATTAAATCAATAAGCTCTTTATTGTTATTTAGAATGAAGCTATCTACAATTTTATCCGACTTCGAAGCTTACATAATTGCAGATCCTTTGTATGTAGTCATTTCATTCATTCATTCATAACGCTAGGGTGGACACCTTTGGTCCAGGCACTTGAGCTAGGTGCTCATTGTACCGTCCCTTACTTCCACTCGAGCAGCTTGGTGTTCTCTATAGAGCTCAGTATCTTCCCAGTGGAAACTTGAGAACCTTCGAAGGCTCCAATATATCCTTCCCGAAATGTTTCTGCCGGAGTACTTTCAACTGCTCACATGTGCAGATTACATGTAAACTCGTTTCCTCCTGTAGCTCACATCTTCTGCACCACGGTTCGCTTACTCGACCTGTGTTGTATAGATGCTTTTTCAGGGGACAGTGTCCAGTTACCAGCCCGGTAATGGTTTTAACTTCTTTCTTACTGCGTCTAAGTAGGTTATCAGAGAAGTTAGCATCCCCATACCCTATTAGCACTTTGGCTTGGAGTTGACCTTCAGTCGTCCTCCATTTATTTGTACTTGCTTTGTCCAACCAGGTCCAGATCTCCCTGAGAGCAGAATCCTTAGTAATCCCGCTCTGGACCTATGAACTGTCTTTTAGAGCCCTCCAAATCAGCGACACCGTGTGATCTTGTGCCAGTGAATTGAGAGATTGTTTGCAGTCTCTAACTAGTTTTGACCTAGTTACAGAGCTCGAGACTGCCCTAGTAGCAGCCTGGCTATCAGTCATTATACTTATTTTCTTCCTCATGCAGCCCTCCTTTGCAATCAATTCTGCGCAGGATGCGAGGGCGAATACCTCTGCCTGGAAGACCGCCGCATGCTTCCCCAGGCTTATGGATACCCTTTGATTAGGGCTCGGTCCGCAAATAGCGGCTCCTGTGCCCTGGCTGGATTTGGATCCGTCCGTGAACCAGTCGTTAAGAACAGTAGTAACTCTAAGTGCCTGGTCTCTGTTCGGTATAGAGATTTATACCTTTTCAGTGAAGATACTTTCAGGTGCCATACTGTCCGTTGGCATTTGCAGCAATGGCCCGTCCAGTATCGTACTCGTAGTATCAGTGTGCCCTCCAACCTTAATGTTGGGATGCCACAAATTGTTGGTTTTCAGTCCATGCGATCCTTAGCATTCATAGCCTCCGCCTTTACCTAAAGCTCCAGCTTATGGCCTCCAATGAAGTTTGTACTAGTGATTCCCAGCAATGCCTGTTTCTGAACAGCGGTTAGCAGCTTCACTGCGGAGGACACTTCTGTACTTTTCCACCAGACCACTGCCCCATAAGTCATCGCCGGTCTCACACTTTAAAAAATGGGTGTAATTTTACCCATGAGTTACAGTAAAATTACATGCATTAACAAAGCAAATTCACATCGATATTTGGTGTACTTTACAAATTCCTCGTTATTTGAAGGAATTTTAAGACGTAAACCAGTCTCGATGTAAAATTAGGCAAAATGTTAAGAAATTTTCCATGAAAACCTAAAGTTTAAGACTTGCACGGAAATTTCCTTGAGTTTTGGAGTAGAATTACAAGCGCCATAGATAATATTACCGCCAAATAATTTTTTACAGTTTTAAAATACAGAGTGATGTAATATTACATCAGTAAAATTAAAATATTTATACTTATTTGTCGTTTGTGTTTCCAATGCCGAAGATATCGAGGTTTTTTTTTCTAAATTTTTTCAAAAAATGGATTCATGTCCTTAGTCACAATTCACAATAAAACAAAAGCATTTTCAAAGAAAATACTTACCTACCATTTATATGAAATGTCTGTATTTTCTGACACGCAAAAAATAATTATTTGCATACTTATGAGAGAATGTTTCTAATTTATTGCTTCCAAACAATTAACATTGCTTTTTATTATTACTTATACCTATGTAAGTATATTTCCTGAACTATTATCTCAATCAACTTAGTCAAGTTTGAAATGACACTTTATTGAATGACAGAAACGACATATCCTTTATTATTAATTATGCAAATTAAATCGTATATGTTGCTTTATGTTGCAACAATATACCTATCTTGTAACCCCATTGATACATATCAACCCCATATTGGTACATAAATTGCTTATTTGTAAAACAATGATTAACTCCCTCCCCCTTTGGACCCGTCCAATTGTTTAGTATGTTAAAATAATGACAAAGTTGGTAGTAAATATGAAGAACAAAATACCATTAATTTAATAAATTGCAATGAACAACCTGTGAAAAATTACGAACATTGATTGAATATTACCTGCATAATCCGGTAAACATTTTCTAACATATTCGGTTTACCGGTATCTAACGCGCACCTACGCGCGACTTGTGCGAAGTGCAATTGGTTGATTAAATCATGTGACTCACGTGACGTAAGCACAAGCACTGTAAACGGTGTATTTGGTTATTTGCAGTACTTGCAGTTGCATATGTGAATTTTGTGCACGTATATGTAGAGGTTATTTACGTGTGATAATATATAATAATCTATTAAATCTAAAATCTCTAAATATGCCTGTAAACATAAGGTAAGTACTAATTTACTCTAGCCCTCGAGTTGTAGCGGGATTCCCTATCACAGAAAAAGCAAATGGTAGTAAAATACATGTATATACAATCTTCTATGTGTTATATAAGATATTGCCGAATACTGTTTTGATAATTAATCTGCTTCTGGTGGTTATTATGTATAGATTCCAGAATATATGTAAATAACAGCCGATTGCTTATTTATAAACATTGGCTAATACTGCATCTATAAACCCTAAACAGTAAAACTCAGTTATGAGTTTGTTTGACTTTCGTAATAAGAATCTAAGGTTTTGATCCTATTGGGTTTAATCTCGTAAGCAAGCTGATGACCATTAATTTTCAAGCACCTTGGTGAAGTAACTGCTGCGTTTTCTATGTGGAAAAGGATCTTAAAGTAGGAGTAGGGAGAAAGACAAGGCTCGACATGTTTTGCTCCACTGGGAGATTCGGTGTACACCAGGAGTAATTTTACGTTGAAAGCATTCAGGATTGAGATTTGAATAGTGGTGTATATTTTAGTTGTAATATCATTATATTACAACGAAAATATACACCACTTTTAAATTTTACTTCTTCAAATTTCAATCCTAAGCGCTTTCAACGTAAAATTACAACACATTGTAATTTTGCAACCTTATTGGTAGTTCTACAACTGAGAAATATTGTTGCGTTCAGTAAATTTCATAACCGTTGTATTTTTACTATGGAATTTTACAACAGTCTGGAATTTACAACTGAAAAATACTGTCGAGTTCGCTAAATATCTCAGTGCTTGTATTTTTACTACGTAATTTTAAAACGGCCCAATAATTTTACAGACGTAAAAATACTTACAAGTGTAAATTTCGGGGTTGTTATGAAATTTACAAGTGTTGTTTAATTTTACCGATGCCCCAGTAAGTTTACTCGTAAAATCGATGGTAACAAAGTTGCCATCGATTTTACGAGTAATTTTACAGAAAATTTTTTTTGAGTGCACCACAGCCGTATATAACCAATGGATCATCCTCGGCTTCAGTCCCCAGGTTTTGCCAACAACTCTCCTGCAGCGCCAGAATAGTTGCATAGCCCTGGTCGTTGCTTTAACTAGGTGATTGTTCCATTTCAGTTTCGCATCGAGGGTTACACCCAGATACTATACTTCTTTGGTTAATTGTAGCTCCTGCCCAAACAATCTAATGCCGCTTAGGTTATTGTGTTTCCTCATATTGGTGAAAGCAACCAACTTTGGTGTATGTGGATTAACTGAGAGTCCTTGTGAGAGGCACCATATCTCCACCCTTTGCAGTGCATTAGGCATAATGCCTGCCAATACGCCCGGGAACTTCTCCCTATATAGCCACTTTGTATGTAGTTTAAATGATTCACATAATAGCTTTATTAAGTTATGACTTTTGCTTTGTATGTATTTTTTATTTTTACTTCAGCATTAAAGTAAATTTATTTGTTTATCTATTTATAGAAAACATAGTTTCGCTACTGTATCTTCTTACACTCTGCTATCGATATTTCAGTTTTATATAGATATTGATACGTCAATTTTACCGCACAGAAGCATCATCTTGTAAAATTTCCATTTTTTGTACAGTCATCGAGTTTAGGAATGTCTAAATTACAGCCAGCCATGTGTAGCGCATGCAGTGAGCGTAGCGCTATCTCGCTAACTACAACTTAGGCAGTCGTTCCTAAAGTCCACGACTGTAGAGTGCTCTTCAGTTCTAATGTCTCTTGCGACGAACAAATATCGATACTATTTTCCGTAAGCAAGGCCAAGTACTTCAGGTCAACTGATTCACACATAGAAAAAGAGCAGAGAAGGATTATCATTGTTAAGCAAGGTGTAATTATATTTTTTGAACATATTAGTAGTAGTAGGTAGTAGGTGTTTCAGTTCCTTTTAAATTTGTATATGTGCCTAATCTTGTTATTGTTCATTCACATTCATTTTTATTGTATACATTTATTTCTCATTTACATTTGAAATCCGTTTGTTTAATACTATTATATCGATAGGAAATGCGGATAAGGGATAATCTTTTTCTTAGAAACAAAAGTGCTAGCAAGCTAGTAAAACAGATTACCAGTAATGTTATTTGTGAGGATTTATATGAAATTATATTCACTCCAGTTTTAGTTTACGATTTCCAGTTGGGTTGTTTTAATTTGTAATTAGATATTTCCGAATTCGATGTTTAATATTACTATGAACAAGTTCTTAAAAACAATAGTTTCATACAATAACTTATTGTTAGTTATGTTATAGGTATATGGTAATTACAATTATTTCGGTATGTTGTTTAATATAAGATATGATTTAAATAAATATAATATACAGAAAATACGAAGTGGATAAAACACAGTTTATACTCCAGAGACAAGTTACAATTAAATGAAAATCCTAAATATAATATTGCTGAGCCTATATGAATCAATATTTAGTATTAAAGCAACTTAAGGAATTTCTTATGAAAATATACTAAAATTTATTTGTTTATATTGCCGGTCACACGTAAAATCATTAAACGGGTGTTCCAAAGTTCCGGGACGGAACTACAGATCGAATCGAGAAACAAAAGAAAACACGTCTTTAATCATTCTCAAAAATCTATCCAAGAGCACCTAACACAACCCTCTAAACCGTACTCCCAAGGGGTTAGACAGACGGCAATTTTGAAATCTTAAATAGAAATCCCTATTTTTTTATTGCAGATTCGAATTCTACGTATCAAAATACGAAAGTGTTGTCTGAAACATTTTGTTCGATTGTTGATAGATGGCGTTCAAATTTCGCAAGAAATAATTTAATTTTTGTAACTTCTGAGGAGAACTCTGGAAACCGTTAAAATATCGATTAGAAAAACTAACCCTATGTGGCTTTCAATTATACACTTTCCAAAGAACGTAACTAACAAGTTGCTGGAATCGGTCACATCCTACAGGATGCTGGGAATGCCATCGGACATGATGTGTACTCGACCAATCATCGATACACTACTTGGACTATCTTGGACAACACGCAAAGATTTTTCAGGCTGAAATCTACGCCACTGAGATGTGTGCTAGAGAGATTTTGAATAAAAACCTCAGACATAAATCAATAAAAATTATCAGTGACAGTCAGGCGGTGCTGAAAACACTAGAGGCGCATAAATGCAACTCGAGGCTGATCTGGAGCTGTAAAAACACCTTACACAGTGGGGACGGCAAATAACCTATATAATAACCCTAATCTGAGTACCTGACTCATTCATGGTAATGAGGAAGCAGACATCCTTGCAAGAAAGGGCGACCAGAACCTGCCATTGGCATGGCACCTACGGTTGCTAAACAGCAAATCAATGTATGGGCGCAGCAGAAAGTGCTCCAATATTGGACCAATTGTCCTGGTATGGTACATGCGAAAAAGTGCATTTCGCTTAATCATGTCAGAACCCAGGAACTACTAGAATTTGACCGTAAAAATGTCAAAGTAATAACTTCTGTCTTTACAGGTCACTGCAAACTCAGAAGACCTGCACAGAATCGGACTCTCTGAAGAGACTGAATGCCGACTGTGTTTGGAGGATGACGAGACAGTTGAGCATATCTTCTGCCACTGCCCCGCCACAACGAGAATCAGGTGTGACATCTTTGGAAAGGTTGACCTTTCCTTAGAGGACCTGAAAACAACCTCATTCAAAAAGATTCTGAGCTACCTTAGGAGCCTGAACTTGATGGATGAATTTTAAAGATGACATCCGCTCTACAATAGGTTCTAGCGGCCGCGGTGGACGGGATGGGTGGTCGACCCCTACGGATGCTATCTTACCTCAATACTCAAAACTCAACAAGTAGTTTCGAATGTGATCGATGATTCTCCGAATGGTTTTGGGCACCCTCCAAGGATTCCTCGAGTGATGTCGAAGGGAGCTCATAAAACCAAAGATGATTTTTCAAGAATACGACGATGATGTTTCAACGTAACTGCATTTAACGTAACCCAGGAACAATGGGATGCTTCGAGGTGCTTGTTTAACGCAAGGTGTTTGAAACAATTAAACAATTAAAATGAAAATAATCATTCCAAATTAACATAAACATCCAAAATTAAAATCTAAATCAAAGATCATTAAAAGAGATATTCTTTCTGGTTTAGTAAATGCTGCCATTGAGGTAAATTATAATGGCTATTAAATAATAACAATTGTTAAAACTAACGAAATAAAGTGCGCCCATGTGTAGTACAGACCTAGCAAATTATAACTTCTTCGTTATATAATCGCACCAAAAGCTTTTAGGCATATCTGCGTTGAATAACATTTGAGCCTTAATTTAATATTTCATAGATGAATGCAGATAAAATACATAGTTATATTATTACTGTACTAAATTTTCTTGTATTCATATCTAAATTTCGGTAAAACGATTTATTTTTTTTAAGTAACGGTCTATCGCGACGCTGGCAAGTAGGTTCAAGTAGAGAAGTTCAGGATTGATGGTGCGTATGTGTGCATGCACACGTGCTATTACGACGTGCTTTGCAGACAAATTCGATACATCTTAATAACGTCCTGTGTCCTTCTTAGGTTACTGATACCGCAGCGATCTTACATCTGTGACCAGCCCTAAAATTATATTGAGTTGCAGACAATATATTAGTATTGACAATTTTAAAAATGCTTATCTCTGTTCTTTTACATTCCGTGTTGCAGTTAACGTTTTTATAATTCCTTTCGCAATCTTCATGAAATTGCGTTTCTTTTACAGTGAAACTCATATGAACGAAAAATATTTTTGTCGTATAGCACATATCTCCTCTGTTAATCGAATCGAAGATGTGTTCTACCACATTTTATTATTATTTTGGTTCAGTTTGGTAGTTTTGCGGACACAAACAAAAATTTATGTAGAAACATTTATGTCGGATTTATATATCACGCTAAAATATTCTATAGTGTTTCTATTTATAAAAAGTGAAATATCCAGTTAGCATATTTTATTTTTACATCCTTCGCAACTTTATCGAACCATTCCTATAGAAAATGAAGCTAACGGCGACAACAAAAACGACAATAGAAGAACTTTTTTAGAGATATTTTATCAAGTCGAAGTTGGAACCCGGTTTCTAGGATTTCGACGCCCGGCAAAACTCTCAACAAACGCTAAGAAGTTTCCCGTAAGTTCTTCTGGAATTCTCCTTAAAACGTCACATCGATTCCAGATCGCTCCAGGAATTTGAACGACCGTTCTCTTACACCATCCGCCGATAGTCGGTACTACGTATCCGCTCGTAATTAGTGTGATTTATAACGAGATTTCTCTATCGTCTTCATTTGTTTTCAAATGGAGAAAAGGATTGGAGGCAGCGCCATCGAACGGGCATTCTAACTATTCTATTTCCGATGCCTTGTTACGTTCTGTAATTGAAATGTCCTTTCGCTGACAAATTGCTCCTGATTGATGCTTACAAATGCTTGGTCCATGTAATAAATACGAATTAAGTTATTGAATTTGTGACTTAATTATTGCCTAGCCTTTTCCTTTGGACGTATAATTTACCATAATAAATTCAACATAGGGCGCCAATTTTATAATTAACAAAGAAGATTTTCAGATGCAACTGTAGTTAATAAATCTGCTTCAATTAAAATAAAAAACTTGTTAAAGAAAAAAAAAAAAGTTAGGGCATGTGTTAAATGAAGCAAACTAGGCATGTGCTTCAATAAAAAACAAATATTACAATTTCCCTCTGTCATAATCCAGAAATTTTAACTGAGCGGAATATTTCATTTACCCCATTTATATACGTGTTTAAACAATTCAATTATTTTAACCAATATTGGGTTTGTGTAATTTATTTTTCTATACAGGGTGCGACGTTTAAACTGTTGGTTAGCGAAGTATTGAAAATTATTACTAGTTGAATGCCGAAAATGTGTGTTTGGGGGTTTCTAGTATTGATCTATCAAGTAAAAATATTAGCAACACTGAAATATTTTCTGTTATACTGGAAACGACTGTCAACTTGCTTATTTTAAATAGAACGCCCTGCATGTTATTTCATTTACTGACAGTACAGTATAAATTAATTTTGTTATAGGTTTCCTATACCTATCTTTTATAGTTTTCGAAAAAAATATAGTCCATAAGAGCAATACTTCGTTTAAAGGCTGAACTGAACAAATATTTCCAATACTTTAGGTCATACTTGACAAGTTTAACAGATAATGTACTCAATAACATGGGGGAAATGCTCGTCTGAAACTTACTTTAATGGTTATAATGCAAATTTGGCGAAGATGCCAAAACTGGGCAAGTTAAGGGTGAGCGATCTTTTCTGAACTACATATTATACATGTACGAACTAACACTAAATGTTAAAAGAATAAGGTGGAACCAGCAACCTGAACATATGCATGCGATTATAATGCCGTAGTACAGTGAACAGCGTTGCTAAAGACAGGAACTTCTTAACAAAGGAACATCTCAGACTGTCATGCACTATTTAAACGAAACTTGGCACATTTGCAGAATACATTGAGTGTTGTAAACCGCTGCTTTGTATTTGTGCTAAAGCTCATGGTCAGTTGACCAATTCTACGCCAAAGTTCGACAATTTTTAGTTTGTCTTTTGTGATTTACATCGTTGTTATGAACAACGCTTTTCAATATTATACTGGATAAAAAAAAACTACAAATTGGCTATAAAAACATGGAACGAGTTGAAATTGCGAAAAGCGTACTTGCAAACCATTTGATTGTACATGCTGACAACGAAGAAAACTTACAAAGAAGCTTAGAAATATGGTAAACTACGCGCTAAAATATATTTGCTATGAAACTCTAAAAATTCTATTTGGTTGCCATGGTAATCTGCAACTTAAATGAATTCCTTTAACGTATTGTACTGAATGGTAATATGCTGCAGTGTATGTGTATGCTATTCTCCTTCCATAAACCTTTGTAAAAATAAATAATAAATAAATAAATGATAAAATAAACCCCCCAGTATATAAGAAAGGAAACAAGTCAGAGGTCGAAAACTACAGACTTATTTCTCTAATTTCGAACAGATATTTGAAAAAATAATGTATGAAAGAATAGATAACTTTATATGTAAACATGACATCTGGAATCACCTACAAAGTAGTTATATTAAGCAGAGATCTATCATCCGATCTATGTTCCAACTCCTGGAGGAAGTAGTCATTGGACTTGAAGTAGGCGACACAATAATTGGTACATTTATGGATTTCTCAAAGGCTTTCGATCGTGTACATCACCATGTCCTGCTTAAAAAAACTAGAGATAGTTGGATTTCGAGGATTGTCTTTGAGAAGGATACACTCGTACCTCGCCAATAAACGACAGTGTGTGGTTGGTCACGACGAAGCAGGTAATGAAATTAGATCGCAATGGGAGTCTACGCCATGCGGAGTACCACAGGGCTCAATTCTTGGCCCTTTGTTATTTTTATTATATGTCAAGGATTTACCTGTTGTTGTTCCTGACCTAGTGATAATATTTGCGGATGATACGACGACTATTACTCGCGCGAAGGACTCGCTCAGCGGTTGTGAAAATTTCGGAAAGCAATTTACAGCTGTTAGAAGAATGGTTCGTCTATCACAACCTAAAACATAATATTAACAAAACCAAGTTAATAGAATTTTCTAACAACGTAAAATATAATAGTGTTAAAATCAATGACAATACACTTACCTGTTCGAACAATACGATGTTTCTGGGCTGCAAATTCGATTGCGAGCTTTCCTGGAAGCCACACGTCGAGTACATTTCAGGAAAACTGTGTACTGCGTGTTACAGCTTGAGAGTTATACCCAGGGGTGTCAACATCGAAGCGGCTCTTACTCTAGCATATTACGCAAACGTCTATTCTCGTTTGAGGTACGGTGCCATTTTTTGAGGAAACTCTGTTGAGGCGTAGAGATTGTTCATCCTACAGAAGGCCTGCGTGAGAGCGATGTTTGGTAAGGGTCGTCGTGATTCCTGTAAAGACACTTTTCAATTATGTAATATTCCTACATTACCAGCAATTTATAACCTGGAATGTGCTCTCTTTACAAAAACTTACTCAATGATCTTTTTAAAAAATACGAACATTTACATGATTATAACACCAGAGGCACTGAAAATAATTTTCTATCACCGCCGGCCACACATTTAACGAAACTTCAAAGATCAGCACTATACCAGTGTATAAAAATCTATAATTATATACCCACCTACATAAGAAACTTACTGTTTAAGCAATTTAAAAGCAAATTAAAAGCTCACTTATCACAGATCACTTTGTATAGGGCTGAGGATTTTTTTTCACAATTAAAATGACTTAATGTGGTGGTGTCTTTAATATATTGTAAATGTTTTATGTTTGTCATATATACTTACACGAATTCTTTATACACATGTACCTTTTTTGACTGTTCTACACTTTTGTATAGCTATAGAACGCAAATATATTACTTATTACTATTACTAAACCCTTTCATGTTTTATATTTTAATTCAATTATTGATGTACAATTTTTTAAATTCAATTTTGGTACTCAGCCTTTTTATTTTATTTTTTTTCTTAACTGCTTATTTGTATACGCCGAATCGAACCACATTTTTTTTTGTGGGATCCATCTAACATAAAATCTCCGCTTTTTGTATTATATCCCGCACTTCTTCTACCCCGATTTTAAATTATGCCACCATTGATCCCTCTTTTCTGTAGATGTCCTTTCAGTGCACAATATCTTGTTAGGAAACCTGCTAGTATGCGAAGATGACTTCTACTATGCTTTAGTAGTTCTTCACTCTTCTTCTGTGATGATCTCTTGATAATGGTCTTTCCATGCGTTTGCCTGGTTGTATTGTTCCGGTGTTCTTTGTGTTTCTCTTGGAGCGAACTTCTTTCCTGCTCTCGTACTGAGTTTTTGGACACTTCTAAAACAGGTAGCGGGCCTATAAACGTAGTAGAAATCTTTGGATTCCCGAATGTCCGGGCACCCATAGTATCCGTTTGTTTTTATAAGCCCTCTGATTGATTTCTGTTGCACAATGCAATGTTGCGTATGCCTCTGCTTGAAAAACATTGCCATAGTTTTCTTGTGTAATTGTGCTGGTTGTATTTCTCACCTCACTGTAAATTCCAGCCCCAGTCCCATTCTCGGTCTTTGATCCGTCTATAAACCAGATCAGTTCGCCGTGATATGTCGAAATCATGTGGTCTGATGTCATTCCCAAAAGGTTGCCTTACACATGATAGATAATATTGTTGTGTCCAAATCCTGCATATTTGATATTTCTTGCAATCTGTGATGCTCGATTCTTGTCTCCCCATTATCACCAAATGGAGAAGAGGGAGATCTAGAAGGCATTCCATTGCCGCTGTAGGGGTAGTCTCCATTTCTCTTGTTATTTCTAAACGCGCAAGTCTCTGGTACAATTACGATTTTGATGTTTATTTAGTAGTAATTTTTTCTGTCAGTGCATGTATCACTAGTCTAACAGCAATACTTTCTGTTTGTCTGGTCTTAACATTAACCACGCTGTAAAAAAATACTGTTTTAGACAATACACCGCTTAATGCTTGGATTAATTCCGAGAGGATTGTTCTAAAGAGCATTCGACATATTTGATTACTTGAATAGCCAACTTGAACCAGACAATGTTACAATTGTACAGTGTAACCATTCATAACTTTACACTTACAGAATTTAGTTTCCCGAGGTCGTATAGTTATAAAATCAAAATGTCAGAGAGTTTTATTACCTCTGAAGGGAGTAAGGGTTCACAGTCATGGCAATAACTTTTGCGGTATTGTATAGTTCAAGGTAAAGGACCTGCACATGCCACAGCACCGTATAATCTTTATATCATAAAAACATTTTAGAATTGGTGAAAGATCCATACTTATGTACGATACGATGTTATCATTATCTTAAGACAAAATTACTCATTGTTAATCTATAACGCTGAATAGTAAAATAAGGTTTTGCGCGGAGGAAAATAATTTACTTAATGACTTTTTAAATTTAAAACCCATTAAAAAGTGGATCCATATATCCCACACGTCTTAGGCTGCCGCATAAGAATACCGCATCGTTTTACATAATTTATTTAATACCGACGCTATTTATATAGGAAAATCTGCTACTAAGTGGTTCTTCTTTCTTCCCCTTTCACATCCGCTGAAAGGCGAAAGATGGCGCATTTGCATATATGTGAGTAATAAAACTTCCAGCGCGCTTGAACTAGGAAACTGCGACTACACTTGAGATTTTTCAACAGCTTTCCTGCCTTTATGTATACAAAGGCGAGCTGCTGTCTTTGATTTAGATTTCATACCTTCAATTCGGTATGTAGCGCTTTATCTACTTATTATTGTATTGTATAGTACTGTGAGGAAAATTTATTACTATGGCTAGTTCAATAATATAATAATTATGTAGTAATAATTATTACAATCCTTCAACATGAAAATCCATTTAATTAATAAATTGTATTTCTAAACTGTTTTACGAACAGAAGTTGTTAGGCTCACGAGAAAAAGAATGCTAGACGGTTTACAACCACTAACTAGTGCTAGGTGGTAAAATAATTCCATATGTCAAGTAACCAAAATACCTTGGGGTATGGTTTTATCAAAAATTTACATTAAACACACATATCCAGAAAGCAACCAACAAGGCCACTATTGCGATAGCTAGGCTCCTGCACCTACGTGTGTGGAAGAAATGATTCTGTGGTTATATGGCGACATACACAACAGCAATATGGCAACAGACTGCGGCAGACTTTGACGGCCAAAGCGCTAGGTGGAATACAAACGCTGGCTTCTCTGTGTGCCGCAGGAGCGGTGAAATCGACCGCTACCGCCGCTATGAACGTAATTCTAAACCTGCTACCACTACGTATTTATATACAAGGAACTGCTAGGTCGGTAGTATACAGACTTATGCACAGTCAAATACCGATAAGTAAATCGCACAATGCTGACCATAAAAAATTATTAGAAGAACTTAAGAAGGCACCCGTTATAGAGATGCCAAGTGACGCCATGGTTCAGAAATTCAGCCTGGATATGAAGTATTAGCTTATAATATCAGATAAAAAGGACTGGGGGACAGGGACTCAAATAAGAGCGGATTAGAACTGGTATAGAGAAGGCTCTAAAACTGATTATTGCATAGGAGCAAGAATAAATGGGAAGAAGCCCAGAGGGGCCTTTTCCATAAGCTTTAGCAAGCATGCAACGGTGTTCCAGGCTGATAGGTGGACGCAATTCATTATTGTATCAGGGAAGTAGAAAGATGGACTGAATCGGGTAAAAGCGTAGCTATTTTCTCCCACAGTTAGGCAGCACCTAGAGCGAGCAGTTCAGCCAGTGTCGACTTAAGTTAGTTTGGGACTGGGTAAGCTTAATAAATGAGATCAGCACATAAAAAAACTAACATTGGCCTGACTTTCCAACCACACAGTAGTGAAGGGAAATGAGGCGGCGGACGATTTGGCCAGACAAGGCTCATCAAGGTCATTCGTTGCAACCAACCTCTCCTTTGGCATTACCAGGACAAAGACAGTCAAAAGAGTTCTTAAGGGAACAGAGGCCTGAGTTTACTAAACACCTATTGAGTAAAGACAAAATGATAGTAGGTCTGTTGACTGGTCATTGTAGGCTAGGCATATGTATAACTTCTGTTAAAAGGGGGAAGAAACCCCAGTTCATGTGCTGTGTAAATGCGAGGGCCTGGCGAGGACAAGATTTCCTTGTATTGGGCGTAAAGAACCTCACAGCGAATAGCCGAATAAAGAAGCCGCTCTCCAGGAAGATTAACCTAATTAAGAAGGCAAAGTTAGATGGCGCCTACTACGAAAAGGAGATCACAATAAATCTGAAAAGGTTGCGGTGAAATAGGTCAGAAAGCCACCCTCACCCTGACCTAATCTAATATTAGAGCATTTTCTGATTTACCCGGATTTGATTACTGTCTAGCTGTTGTTTAGTTGTTTTCTCCAGGACAGGTTCTGGTCCATGAAATTACTCCGCAACACCATCTCATACAGAAGTATTTGATTCCTCGTTACCCTGAATGAGCGAGTGTTTAGATATACAGATTAAGGGTAGATTCTTAACCAGCATATCAAGAATATTTTATGGTCTCAAATAATGTTTGAGTTGAATATATGTGCCTCTGGGACTTTTAAGAGCACCTGGGTGTTACTAACATTTTTTTTTTCAGGTTTGGGGAATGAAGAAGGAAGAAGAAAACCACTAAATTTAGTTCAGTATTTTAACTTATTAATCTTTAAGTTAAGAAAATCTTTTCTTTGCAATGAAATATTGAATTTAACAAAAAAAGTCTTAGTAAGACATTTAATGTTAGTTACATAAGAGACAATAAATTTGCGTTTAAGAAAGAAAAAATTAATATGAGATTTACTTGAAACTAAAAGCTTTTTTTTTGATTTAATGATCTATTTCTTCAATGACAATTAAAAAAAAAAATAATATAAAATTTCTTCATTAGAAATAAATATCTTTGATATAAAGACAATATTTGGAGCATGTAGTGTGCCAACATAAAAAAATATATTCATATTAATTCAAATTTTAATCAATTTGTATTACAAATGTGTTAATCTTTCAATGCAAAAATGTACGCTATAGACTGGTTAATAGCTACAGAAGCAAAACCGATCAGCATACTCACAGTCTAAGTGTCGGGACCACTTAGCATCTCACCGATCAAAAAGTAATATTTACTTGAAAACATGTAAACCGTGTAAATAGCTGCAGTAAATATTTCATAGTGCAAATTGAGAATTACATTACCTCGGGCACTTGAACTGGCGATGTAGAAGATAAAGCGCGAACAAGTTTTGTCGCAGTTAATCCGATAAAAGTAGGTAGATAGAGTAGAGACGCGAATTATGTAAATAGGTTATTGAATAAGTCCAAAGTAGCTATTACTTCAAGTTTATTTCCAGGAGTTTTGTGCAAAATCAATAAACAAGAGGATTCCTGTTTAGGTATTTATGTAGATAAATGGTTTTAAGCAAAAACAATCTTTCACGACAGTTGCTTGGCATTTAATTTAGTTCAATTAAAATATGCACGCAAGTGAATAGAAAATTTTCAAAAGAAGTTGTCCGGAAAGAACATTTTCTGGTACGTATTTGTTTTGTTGTCAAAAACTCTTTAGGACAAACGAAGGCCGTTCGCAATCTATATTTAGAAGTACGTTAAAATGTAAAACAAGGTTCTTTTCTAATTTGCCAAATGAAACTTTTCCAATAAAACGACTGCTCCACGACTCTTTCCATCTCTGTTACACATCCACACAGCTAACGTTCTTTCGTTTTCGGACGTTATCCAAAGTGTCTTGCAAATTAAAGGGAACATCCCGTGCTCGATAACTACTGAAGTGGTTTTGAATTCAGTTTAAGTGCTTTCATTTGATTGTTTACCTCGCAATGCTTATAAGCGGTGGTAAAAACAGTAAGGTAATAAATTACATTATTTCATTATCTTTTGGGCTTTTTCTTTTTATTTCGGTATACCGAATGTTGTCATTTTATGAACCACTAAATTAAGAACCATCTGCTTTTTGACGACTTAATTTCGTGTACCGAGTCAATCCATACAAGGAATCAAAGTAAGAGAAATAAATTTAAAAATTTCCGCTAAATTGTCTTAAGATAGTGTGACTTTTTTATAACTAAATTATCGAAAATTATCAAATGCCTTTGTTCTGATAACTTAACTCTGATAGACCATTTTGCCATGATTAATTGTTAATTACTTTTATGCAGTACTAGCAAACGGGTATGTATTTTAAGTATGAAACAAAATTAAAAGAGGAAAGAACGTGCTATATGACATTTATTTAAAATAACAATGACATTTTTATTCTTTAGAAAACGATATAGTCGGGTAACCGGGATTATCGATAGCTTTTTCCACCTTTCCGCTGTCGGGCCGCTTAATGTCCTTCGGGTACATGTCTCTATTGCTAGTATTTCCGTTTGGTATACGATGGTATAATGCCCTAATGCCATATATTCTTATGATTCAGGGTTTCACTACATATAGCAGCTCCAGAACCGGTGATTCTCTTTGACTCAACTGCGCACCAGATTTGGCTTCGAATCCTCGGTTTCTATGTTGCTCTCCACTCATCCCAATCCAGGACAACCTTGAATGATTTATCCAAGGAGCGTTTGGGAATCATTATATCACCACCCATTTTAAAGGCAGGATTTGTAATTTCGGCCGTTATTCTGGCATGCCCCAAAGTCTTCTGGGTTATCAAGTTTCCACCATACTTCAGTCTGTATGCCCTCATTCTCGCTTCCCATCTACCCCCCTCTAGTTTCATAGCAGCTGCCGGTGTGCTTTTTACAGCTCCAGTGATACACGGGCAAGTCATTCTCTGTATCTTCGCCATTTTCGTAATCAGGTTAACATGAGTCTTACTACTACAATGTACAACCAGTACATCATGCGTGGCTATTAAAGCCATGGGATTAACCCCATGTTTTTTCTATTGTTTGTTTGTCATCTGTTCAAGCTGTTAATTCCAGGTTAGCTTTGAGTAAAGAGCAATTACTAAGAATTTTACATCTTGATTGAATTATACGCTTTCATTATGAAGAGTTAGCGGTTTTAGACCATTCGGCTTTCTTCGTTTCCTGAAGGAAACTAGTGTTATTCTTGCAGGATTTACTCTCAGGTTTTCCTGTATACATCACCCTTCTATTACTTCCAATATAAATTGTGCTTACATTTCCCCCATTATGAGTATTTCAATGTCATCCACATGTCGATGACAAAATCCCACAGTGGAGATGACAGAACTCCTCCCTGCGAGCAACTTCTACACACCGACATCTGCGTTGTTTCACCTGCTAACCACGGTTTAATGAGTCTTCCTTCTAGCATGACTTTGATCCACTTACATATTGTGCTTTTAACACCACGGTTGCTGGCAGCTCTTGTCATCGATTCAAAGGAGGTGTTATCGAATGCCCCTGCTATGTCCAGTAATACCACTAGTACAATCTCCTAATTATTGATAGATGCTTCTACTCATCATACGAATTGGTGTAAGGCACTATGTAAGACCGTTGAAATATT
Organism: Cetonia aurata; assembly: GCA_949128085.1. Taxonomy (NCBI): domain Eukaryota; kingdom Metazoa; phylum Arthropoda; class Insecta; order Coleoptera; family Scarabaeidae; genus Cetonia; species Cetonia aurata. Next base: position 49,733,970 of record OX421884.1, on the reverse strand, counting down.
TTAAAGGAGAGAGAGTTGGTCCAAAGTCTGATTCCAATGCAAGCACACTAATACTTGCAGTTTTGAGGAAATTTTGAGTAAGTTTACTCATTCAGTTCGATCGCTCTATAACTTTTAAAATCACCGATTGACCACACCTCTAATTTAATGCGAAATAAATATCAAATTTATGATTTATACAATAAAAAATGTTAACAAGATCTAATCTGACAAATATATGGTCTACCGTGTATTTAACTCTGCATATGTCACACAATATCAAATAAAGCCGTGACGGTACTTTTATTACTTATAAAGCCATATTTCTTATTAATTACATAATTTTAGAGAACCGATTATTCTATCATTCATTGGTCTCTCAAAAAGTTTGACGGCTGTTGAAATCATCTTATAGCCTCTAGCTGGTACCATTATGAGAATCGCCCTGTTTATATAGACGATTCATTAAAGATGACCTAAGTGATGATGAAGAGATGATAAATTTGTACATAACGCAAACATTTTCATTAGATTGCAAATACTGAAGATATTAACGTCGAAGTCTTAGGTCAGGTCGCAGTACTTGGAAATGCAACGTTGGTACAACAGGTATCTCAAACATCAGGAGGAAGCCGCTCATCAGGGTGTAGAATACTTAAGAAGTCCAAATTTCATACCTTTAAAATTACACTTTTACAGGAATTGAATGATTTCTTTGCTTATCTAGTTGTTCAGAGATGAACTGTGTAATGTTGGCCAGATTGGTGATTGTAGATCTTCCCGGCAAGAATCCATGTTGAAAAGGGGAAATATGCTTATGAATATATAGTTATATATTATATAGTTGTGGATGTCAGTAAGTCATGCTATACCAGTTTCTCACCTAACTTATCTTGCCAGAATTACAATTTTAAAAAGGCTGACTTTCGGAAACTTTATAGCGCTTTATTGGATGTCAATTGGTCACTTTTGTTATCGTGTGATGATGTGAATGCAGCCTGTGACAAATTTTATAGCATCTTGTACTCTATAATTGACCAGTATGTACCAAAGTTTAAACCACCTCGTAGGAAATATCCCCCCGGGTTCAATTATGACATCATCTGTAACATAAAGTTAAAAGCTAAATTTTACAAGAAGCACAGAGAGTATGGCTCTATTGATGATCTTCGCAGATTTAAAGAACTACGCTCACTTGTGAAAGAGCAAATCAAGAGTTCGTGCAGTGCATATCTTAGCCAGGTTGAATCTTCTATTTCAGACAATCCGCAGGCCTTCTGGTCATTCATACAAAGTAAACGAGGTCATTCCCGGATCCCAACAACTTTGTATTATAATGCTGCAAAGTTGAGCGACCCTCAGAATATTGTTGACGGTTTTGGTCAGTATTTTGGAAGTGTGTATGGGTCTAATCGAGATGTTACTTCCTCATGTTTGGACAAAAACCTATTTTTAAACCACAACATTACTTTATCAGAGAGCGATGTAGATACCTCCATAAAAAAACTCAAAAACAAAATGACTTCAGGACATGATGCTATACCCAGTTTTCTTGTAAGAGACTGTAGAGCGGTTCTGGGCCCTCCGTTAACTTTTATTTTCAATCTGGCATTGAGAACTTCTGTGTTTCCTGAAATATGGAAAATATCAAAGGTCTGCCCAGTACTCAAATGCGACCCGCCGTCGGATGTAACAAACTATAGACCTATCTCAATTCTATGCAATTTCGCTAAGGTATTTGAGGCAACTATTTATTCTAAAATTTACCCAACTATAAAGCATAAAATATCGCCTTATCAGCATGGTTTTATGGAGAAGCGATCAACTTTAACAAATCTGGCGTGCTTCTCACAATTTGTAGTTTCAGTCTTGGATGATCACGGACAGGTCGATGTACTATATACTGACATTTCAAAAGCTTTTGACCGTATCGATCATAGTATACTACTAAAAAAGTTGAGGGATTTCGATATCTGTGATACGATGATAAATTTTTTTAAATCCTATCTGAGTAAAAGACCGCAGTACGTTACTTATGGTGGATTTACATCGCGCGTGTACTATGCGTCATCGGGAGTGCCACAGGGATCAAATCTTGGACCAATGTTATTTTTACTTTTTTTTAACGATCTCTTGGGGAGAGTGGACTGTCGTAGATGTGCATTTGCTGATGATCTGAAAATCTTTTCTTCCATCAAGACCGCGGATGACTGTGAGTACTTGCAGCAACAGATTACTAAAATTGAGCTTTGGTGTGCAGAGAACAATTTACAAATGAACATCAATCAATGTAAAATTATGACGTTCTCGAAAAAAATTAAAACCATTGAACATCTCTATTGCTATGGAAACTCTATAATAAATCGGTGCTACACAATCAAGGATCTTGGAATATTCTTTGATTCTAAGTTTTCCTTCACCGAGCACATTAACTACATTACGTCCAGTTGCTTGAAAACATTAGGCTTTATAATTAGAAGCACGTACTCCTTCAGACAGATCTTATCTATTAAAGCATTATATTATTCCTACGTTTATTCTCGCTTAAATTATGCGTCTTTGATATGGTATCCTTATTATGAGATACGTAGAACCATGCTGGAAAAAGTTCAAAGGAAATTTTTAAAATATCTATACTTCCGAGTTGAAGGCAATTATCCACAGCGAGGTTATGATAACAATGAACTTTTAAGTAAGTTCAATATGAAGTCGATAAATATGACATATACTTTGGATAGCATAAAATTTTTATACAATCTTGTCCATAACAACGTTGACTGTCTTGAGCTGCATTCACAGTTGTCATATGTTGTTCCTCGTATGTCGGCAAGAGGCAGTACACCTTTATTTTCTCTTACAACGCCTAGAACGAACATTGCATTCATGTCTCCAATATCTAGAATGTGTCGTAATTTTAACAATATTGCAGATCCATCTGACATTAATTCTATGTCTATGAGTGAAATATTACGTATTGCTATGTCAAGATTATAATTTTTTTCTTTTTGTGTTATGGGTAGTGCATTTTGTTTCAATACTGCATTGTAACTAGTTTTAGATTTTCCATATGTAAGTTTATAGCTAGTAATCGTGTTTGTCAACTTTGTATTTGTCCTATTAATGGATTGTATCTGTTGGACAGAATAAATAAATAAATAAATAAATAAATAAATATTTATCACTATAGCATTCTAAATGAAATGTTCAAAAACATTAGCAAAATTAGACAGAATTGATGTTGGTCTGTAGTTATTCAGCTGAGTTTCATCACCTCTTTTATAAACTGGAACAATTCTTGCAGGCTTCCATACTTCCGGAAATGTGGATGTCTTAATATATAAATTAATTATGTACATTAAAGGTTTTGCCAGTACATATCGAGCATCGTGAATCAATAATCTTGGAATGTTATCATCGCCTGCTGTGAATTTAACTGGGAAAGTAGCCAGTTCCTTAAGTACATCATCTTCGGTAACCAAAGATAGCGAAAATAGCACTGTATATACAGCTTGGTTGAATCTAGGTGTAAGCAGCTGTGTGTTTGGGTCCCAGAGAACACGCCTGCAAGAACATTAACAATAACCTCCGGAGATTCAAGTGTACTTCCATTGTAATGCAATTTTCCCGGAATCCTCGTTGTACCTCTTTTGGAATTCATAAAAGTAAATAATTCCTTTTTTCTCTAATGGAAAATTCACTCAGCGTTACGCAGGTAGTGTAAGCATCTTACAGATGGACCGTAGTCTCCTGAATTCATATTCATAGTACGTACTCTTAGTTGATTTCCATCGTCGTCTATAAAAGATATAATGGCGGAATTAAACCAGTGTGGATACTTTCTCTTAATATTACTTGTACGCGGAGCAAAATGACCCAAAATTCCGTATAGCAATTGATAGAAGTGATTAACGGCTGTATTAACATCACTAAAGTTCTGGAGAAAGTCCCAGTCAACAGTTATATAAATGGGAAAAGTTAGTGTTTCTAAAGTTATACCTTAAGTTGTAAGATGAAGGGAACGGTGTAGGTTTTGTTTCAGTTTTACCATTAACTGAAACATTTAATGCTGGATTGTATAGATCAACAGGTACAAGAGGTTCCAGATCCTGCCTCACAGTTATATCACAATGTAAGTTAAAAAGCACCAAGTCTAATACGCTTCCTGTGCAGTTTTTGATAGAATTATATTGCGACAAATTCATAAATTTACAAAAACCTAGGAGATCTTGCTTTCTTGCAATTTGAAGAAGCAGACAATAAATGCGGGGTCGATAAGACACCGATAATTAATGAAGGTTTGTTAAGTATGGTTTTTGCTTACCGATTAAAAATAAGTGGTCACAAGATCCATCTTCACTATTCAAATTTTAAGGGTGGCGACTGTCGTACCCCCAGGAATGGTTTTAAATCGTCAGGCCAGTCATTAGAAGTTGTTCCCCTTGATATGACAATTGACAGGTTTCGGAATTTTATACAGTGTGTTAAAAAAAGGTTGTCGGATATTTTACCCAATTGTAGTACTGGTGGAAATAAACAAAAAAGTCGTAGTCGACATGGGTCCGCAATTCAACTGTTTTTGACGTATAGTCGATTGCATATTGTTTTAGTAGGATAAAAATTTTCAAAGAAATTCTGATCGCAATGTAAATTAAACAAATGTTTATTTAAAGTAAAACTAAAGAAATTGTCCTACATGTCCACCGTTCATTTCTAAGCACGCTTCACACCTTCTTATGAAAGATCGACGTAATCTTTCGAAAATTCCTGGAGTCCTCCGAATTTCCTCGCAACAATTTACGATTCGTTGCCTGAGTTCTTCCAAATTGTTTACAGATCGTGCGTACACTAATTGTTTTAGATGCCCCCAAACATAGAAGTCTAGAGGTGTCAGGTCAGGGGACCTAGGAGGCCATGCAGTTGGTCCACCCCGTCCTATCCATCTCTCGTTGTAATCTTGATTTAAGAAATTTCTAACTACGATGGAAAAATGCGCAGGAGCTCCATCGTGCATAAACCACATATTTAATCTGTTAAAAAGTGTCACGTCTTCCAACAAAACGGGTAATTCATTTCTTAAAAAATCCAAGTATACTTGTCCCGTTAAACGATTAGGGAGAAATACTGGACAAATTAAACAGTCTCCAAAAATAGCAAGCCAAACATTTAGCGAAAAACGGTTTTGGTGATGCAGTTCAACAACAGCATGGGGATTTTCATCTGCCCAGACGTGATTGTTATGAAAATTGAATATTCCGTCTCTTGTAAACCCAGCCTCGTCACTAAATAAAATCTGAGTCGCAAAATTAGGAGTTTCTGCCAGCTTTCCTAAAACCCAATGACAAAAAACCCTACGTCCATCATAATCGAGAGGAGCAAGAACTTGCACGCGTTGAATGTGGTAGGGATAGAGCTGCTGTTCCCGCAGAATTCTCCAAATGAGAGGATGACTGACGTTCAGTTCTGTGGCAAGTCTTCGGGTGCTAATATTTGGGTTGTCTTCTACCCGTCTCAAAATATCTAATTCTACTGCGGGAGAAGAAACTGATCAAGGTCTACCAAAACCACCATTAATTTTAAATGAACCAGTTTCGGACAGCCGGATATGAAGTCTTGAGAAAATCTTATCACCCGGTAACAACCGATTTGGAAATTCTTCGGCATACATACGCCGTGCTTCAGTGGCATTACCATTCGCACGACCGTACATAAAATGCATATCGGCCATTTCTGCATTTGTGTACTTATGCATAATTTGAAAACAAAAAAAAATTTACGCAAATGATAAATAATCTGATGACAGATGTCTGACAGAACTAATTTTAAGTCACAATCAGTTGTTTGACAAAGGGAACTATTCTCAAAACCGAAAAACGTTTTTTTTTTTATTTTAAAATATGCAATCGACTATATGTCAAAAACAGTTAAATTGCGGACGCATATTGACTAAGACTTTTTTGTTTATTTCCACCATTACTATAATTGGGTAAAATATCCGACAACCTTTTTTTAACAGGCTGTATAAATCACAGCGGGTAAGGAGTCATTTGAAGTGGCTTATTTCAATTGAAATGCCCTGTATATCTTCCTAGTGAGAAGCATATAAAATGTGGCTAACAGTTTAGCTATTACAGCATTCGATCTATGAAAAATGACAAATTCAAGCAACGTGGGGGAATCGCAAGTAAATTTTAAATAACAGCAAATACTACAAATAAATATAATTCCTTTTAAAGAAGCTAGTTCACGGTAATGCATCTGTTACAGTTTATTCAAAAATACGCCAGCACCTTGATGTAGGTTTACCATTTCTCGTACCTGAGTAGTATCAGAAATAAACTACTACGTCCAAACTATTGTGCTTAGTGTTCCTAAGTACAGCTATTTATTAAAGTGTTTTGCTCTATCTAAATTGAGGTAATGCTTTCACCTTGATAGAAGCATCAACATTTCGCCAACAACGTCGAGTGAGTTTTTATTCCAAATGCATCCATATGTAGCAATCTCCAATTATTAAGAGATGTACAGCACAGAAGTACACGTCGTTTAAAGATCCACGGACCAGCAAATGACGACACTAATTCACGCTACTGTTATCGATCCTTTACCGAATGTTCTCTAAATAATTAAAGTTTATCTAGAAGCGATGAATCATGTTATAGCTCAGGGTTAATTATGCTTTTATGGCAAAGGTTTTACATGGCGATATTATAGTCTTTTGTAATTCTAAGTACTTATGCAGATACACATACTTTTATTTATACGACGGAGCGCAATCGACAAAAGTGAATGAAAACATGCCTGAGCAATTAAATTACAAGCAATTTCGAATTGTGCACAGCATATGTGCAGATAATAAAACGCCATATTGAACGAGAAAACTCTGCAATGCGGTGACACTAAAGGTTAGAGGTATCCATTAAACTCTCTGCTCTTTGCTTTAATTAAAACTGCTATTATGTGGAAAGGTTTATTAACTGAGCGGGACACTAAACTGGCATTATATTGTAAAGGGATATTGTACGCCCGATGGCGAATATACCGGTATAGAAAGTATCTAGAATTAATAATGCGCCGTTTTCGTCGCAATAACACAAACCATATCGCCCATATGCATGTGAAATTCAAATTACTAAATTGCCCTTTAAAATACGCAAGATATTAATGTGCATTGCTTGTTACGGAACACTTTCATTAGGTGGTGGTCACGGTATCAAATTTAGTGCTGCGACATTTCTTGGAGAATATAAATATAAATGTAGAGAGCGAGGCGCAGGAACTGAATGTTGGAATTTATGTGACATCTAGATAATGTAATTCTTACCATTTCGTTGGAAAATATGTATAAGGCTTTTCATTCCTCTTTCGCTCTGTATCACTCTGCTAGACATTACGTAGTCAAGATTTTTATATACGGAGAACCTTGCTGAGATACAAGATTACCTTAGCAATCGTGTTAAAATTCACTCGAGCACGAATACACGTAATTATTTATCATCTTGGAACGCTTTTTGAATTGGAGTGATGATGGTGAATAAACAATGAAACTGGAATGAAGTGTTATTATGTCTCATTCTTGCAATTTGAAGTGCAATGCTGTCAAAATCTTCCGCATACAAATGAAAGAAGGAATGAAACAAGTAACAAGAATTTTCAAACAATGCGTTAGTAGTGATAAGTAGTTCAACAACAGAGATTGTTTAGAACTGAAAAATTTGTCTAATAAACAAACATATTTGATATTATTCATTATACTAACAGATAAACCCGAACAAAAGAAAAGACAAACATACATGCTGCGCCATTAGTGTGTCGTATATTTTCAAATATACAGGGTGTTACAAATTCCCAGAGCCACTTTTTTATTTTAAATGAATTGCTATATTTTTTAGTTATTATTTCGATAGCTACCTAAAACACCTTTGCAGTGATATATGGTTATGTGCGCTTCTGACTGTTAGTTTAGGCTATATTGCAAATTTTGTCAAAATTTTTGCGACTTTTGAGATTTTAACTTTTATCTTAAAAACTGTTTTAGTGTCGCGCGTGAATCTTTTGTTATTGATTTGGGGGCTAACAGTTAGCATGTTTCAAGGTGGTATAACCTAGAAATATATACAGGATGTTAAATATGTCATGGAACATTTTTTGAAATTCAAACGCGCTTCTTTCGATTTTTTTAAATGGAACCTAAATTTTCCAATATAACCAGCAAATTCCTTGTAAAATTGCCTACAAAATGATGCCAATAACATAATACTTATTTTCAATATTTTCGAAGATATTATGGAAAATATGTTTAATAATAGCAATTTACCCCTATTCCTTTGTTCCTTTTTATGTAAGTTGTTTAGATTATTTATAATGTAACAAAAACAAACCGCACGTTCTAAATGTTTTTTAATTAAATTTTGAAAGGTGTCATAAATTCATAAAATTCAAATTTGTTTATTAGTGTACATGGAGATTTAACTTAGATAAGTTGATATTTATATTTGTATGTATATGATGGTTAGTTTTTATTAAATTAGTAAAGGATCAAGATATATTATAATTTCTTTTCTTGTATGAATGAATATAAACCAAAATATTATATTATTCTAATTTTGTTATATAATTTTGAATAAGGATGTTTAAATTATTTTAATTTATTAATCCAATATTTTAAATTTGTGACTCTTGATGAGATACTTCATTTAAATTATTGGTTTTAGATTTGTTAATAGTTAATAAAAAGAATATATACTATATACTTTGTTTCTCTAGTATTTCATCAATCTCTTGGTTTGTCAATCTTCTGTAGTGTTCTTGGTCTATTTTCTTCCCTCCAAATATTTTCCTTATTATCCTTCTTTCGAAAATTTATAAGTTTTCTTCGTCTTTGCTTGACATACATATATTTTCTGCAGCATACACCGGTCTTATTGTAGTTTTATATATTCTTAATTTCGTTTTTTTTTTTACCGCAAGTGACAACTTTGGGCTCAAATAAGAAAGATGTCGTTTTGATATTAATATGAATCTGTTTATACAACCAAATGCTATGTCAAAACACATCTAGAATTAGAAATAAAAATTGACGTGTGAATGAACATTCACTTTTTTATAGGAGTTATTCCTTATTTTAGTCTCACACTGTATATTGTTTGTATACATGAAGTTCAATTCTTAGGTGAAAGCTATTGAAATCGCTATGTATAAACTTCCTAACAAATTTGTGCCATCCTAGCTGATTGTGAATTAGATAGTATTTTGCGCTGGTAATACATCATTTAGGAAGGTCCAATAAATGACATTTAATTTACTGCCGGGGTGTAATAACTTCACCACTAAGCACACGCATCATGTTATTATCAAATCTTTCGCATTGCGTAAATGTCCCAGTAAAATGGGGATCGATGCATAGCTTATGCGACAGATTAATAGTAAATTTAACTTGAGACCATAAGGTACAGATGCTGCTAAAGCAAATCTGAGATAATAATCTTTATAAAGCAGTAGGTTCATTAGAAGCCACCCTTGCAAGTAAGTTTGACATACATTTACGTAAATCGTTGTTGATAAAAAAAGGGTTCACTTCTATTAGTAATTAATAATAATATGGCTTTATTAAACTAACAAAAAGAACTATCACAAGATATTCTAGGATAATATAATATAATGTATTGCAATGTTACTATTTTCAAAACGTAATAAAATGAGGTTCGAAATAAGTCAGTCGACTTATGCCGGGCAACTTTGGAATGTCAATTGACAATTTGTCAAATTTAATTAATTTTTATGTCAAGTCAATTATAATAAAAAAAAATATCAAAATATGTTGAACAACTATATTAAAGAATTACAAGAATTTATATTTTAAAACATCTAAAAAAACATAAATACCTTAATTACTCCTTTGTATGTGTTTGTGTTTGTGTTCCACCCGCTTCGTGTAAAATTTTTCCTCTTCTTCTTCTTATTCCTTATTCTTCCCGACACCGATCTGCTCTGTTCTTTCTTATGTTTTCTTGTTCCACTTACTCCTTCAACAATCTTTCCTTCTTATTGTACTTGTTCCTTTTACTCCTTCAAAATTCTTTCTTCTTATTATATACTTGTTCCTTTTTACTCCTTCAAAAACCTTTCTTCTTATTGTATACTATCTGATGTTATATTAACTTTAGTTTCTTTCTAATATCCGTAAAATCGTCCTCCTTTTTCTTACAAAATCCAAATCCACACTGACTGTTTTATTTATTTATCTCATCTCCTTCACAACCAAAATCCCAGCTTACTTTTTCTTTAAATTTTGATATGTTTCCCATAATGTGATATTGTATAGTGCGGTGTAATGTAATGTAGTGTTTCACATGCACAGGATCGTCAAAGAAATAGAATATCATAAATACAGATGCATTGAAAATGCTTTTCACGCGAAAATTTAAATAAGATGGCACGTTTGTACACAGCAGTATATATCAATTACAGAGGGGCGAAGTTCAGTCACTTTATAAAGTGACTGCCTTCTAACAATTCACAAAGGGACCTTTAGCTTTTAAAATATCAGCATAACTTCGTATTGATTAATATCGGTGATAATGCCTCAAAAGAAATATCAGCGAATTAATTTGATTTAATCAGAAGAATGGTGATGCAGTAGCAAACAAGAAACGATTTTACCAAAATGCCAGTAGCGATTATCCCCAAATATATTTAAAACATCGCCTACGTCAGTCTTCTTTATCCAATTAAAGCATGCCTCGATGCTATCACCCACTTTTATAAAAATCCCGGTTGTAATCAATGTTATGGTCAAATGAATTTAAGCGTAGGCGGAATACCTGTGGGGGTAACACAATTTCAGAATATCGCTTCCAATTCCTGGCAATGTTAGTTATACGCGAAAAACATATACTTATATACGAATCGAAAGTAAATGAAATATTTTCAACTTTGCTTTAAATAGAGTGTCGCAATCCTTTACTGCAACTATTGTCAAATATCGATCTTAAATACATTAGCCCGTAAGGTAATGCATGTTACTGGAGTATTGTTTGACCTCATGGCTGCCTTTTGTGAAGAAACGGTATAACCTATGTAGCCGTATATACGAGGTACTATATTAGAGTGGTTTAAGCCCTGCATATTCGATAAAGAATATCCATTTATCTTAACGGCATATCACATTAACTAGTGCCCTTTGCATTGGACCATTATTACTTCATTTATTTGTAGATCTTCTTTACCCACAATTTACAGATATGTAAATTACTGCAAGATGTGAATTTGTAATCGAACTGGTTAACAAATATAAAACTTAAACTTTTTATTTTAATTGACTTACTTTAATTTTCGAAGATGCGTGGGGTGTTGAGTTTTTGAAGATCAAAATTTGGCAGATCATAAACATATGTTGAAAAATAAATATGTTTACTTATTTATTAAAATACCCTACATCGATAGAAAAAGGGTGTTCACAACTATTGCGTCGTTTGTGAGAGAGCCTAAGTTAGCTAATGTATGACTGAAAAATTAGGAACGCCATCTATTGATTGCTCGAAGAAACGTCTGCTGATAGTAGTAGTAAATGCCACTAATACAATTAATTTAACCTAGGTTGTTAAACAAAGGTACATAGTGCAAAACAGTAAAATTAGCTCCAAAATACAATTTTTTTTATGGAGAGACAAACTGCTCCTTTATTATATATTTCCTTTCTAAAATTATAGCCAGTTCTAAATTTAATGACGTTGGTCTTATGTTTTTTCTATGTACTAGACATGCTCAAATTGATTTTTTTAACATAACACGCATATATGGTTATCAGAAAGTCTTGGCACATTGTTCCAGGGCTGGGATAACTTTAATGCAACAATTTTCAATTTTTGTACGCTGAGGTATTCCTTGGCTTATTTTGTTCTGTTTACAATATGGAGATAACTGCTTGGGTTTATTTAAATAATATTTAAAAGAAAATGACAGTTTCATTTCGATTTTACCTAACCGAAAATTTTCTGATGGATTATTTCCCACAACAGTTTCACAGAATGGATTTTCGAGTAATTCCAAAGTATCTTCGCCCATTTCCTAGAGAAAAACATTATTTATTTGAATTATAGGTAGTTATTTATACATTGATTGAAGCTAGATACAGATCAATACAGGTGCGGTGGCATTCAATGTTTTGTTTCTTTAAAATTACTTGATATATCTATGTTGCATCCGAGTTGATTTGCGCCCGACTTGAAGGTTACGTTCTGGTGAGAGTGGCTGCTGGGAATTGATTGTGAATTTTGAATGTACTCTCTCACCTGCACTCCAGATTGGCTCTTGTACTCTCTGGATGTTATTGTCTGGAATTGATTCTGAATGTTGAATGTATTCTCACTCCAAGTTGGACCTTGCACTCTTTTAATGTTTTATTTATTTCAACAAACATTTTTCCTTTAGATAAATAGGAACAAAACTGATGTAGCGGTCGTTCTTAAGGGTTCTAGTTTCTCCAGTAGAAATTTAAGACGAACAGTACCGAATGGTGATGTTATTTCAAAAAATACAGAAATATAAGTCTTTTGTGTTTAACACATGCACTTTTTTTCTTGTTTCATAATTGGTACAATTCTAAGACAGTTGAGAATTAATTAATCAACAACAAGCTTGAGATTCTCTCGTTCGATCATCCGCCGTGCGAAATTTTATTACCCGGAATGTCTCGCCATATAGTTCCGCCATATAGTCTATGATTGAATAGGACTGAAATCTCAGGCCTGCTAATGCACAAATTAAATAAATACTTTGGCACTACCAGCAAAAAACCTGAAATTACTTTCACAGACTGTCAAACGAGCTTTTAATTTTTTTGATCTTCATATAAAGTTTGCAGTTTAGTGTGAGGTCAACTTTGCCATTCAATTTCTTGACACAAAAGGCATCAGAAACAATGATCGGAACCTTACTGTAGATTGGTATCAAAAGCCCATCTTCTCGGCCAGATACATCAATTATCCTGTCATTCTTATAATGTTTGTGATTTTATATTTACGACTTTGTTATTAGGTTTAATACGCCTTCCGACATACTCACGCATGTAAGTAATTTCAACCTCATGTCGTTATTTTATCTCATGCGTAATTAGTCTCTTATTGTAGCTGTACTACTGATGAAGATCATTGGTGTCATTCCTCAATATTCAGTCACATCTTATCTTTCCTTAATCTTAACTTAGTACCACAGTATTTCCTCTCCAATTTCACAGACTGCATATAATAATATCAGAATACCACTGATGCTAGTGGTTCTTTTATGATGTCACTACAGCCAGAATTTCTCAGAAAAAAAAAAATGAAAACAGAACTAAAACAGACAATTTGAAATGAGGATGTAAGTACAGGTTTGAGATATCCTATTATTAGACTATATTTTCTTATAGTTAGTTCTGCCCGCCTAGTATTTACAACGTTCCATATATGATGAGTTCCATTCTCCGATTTCTGCATTATTTCATTGTTATATTTTCTCCCAGTATTATCTTTTATGTCTACTCTCGTTCCTTATATATGTTGAGCAATTGGTTAATGATTTGTTTCTAGCTGGAGGCAATGATATTATTTATCATATAATATTATTGACTTATACAACGTTTACATCGGAGATTCTTTTGTGTTGGCTTCAGTAATAGCGCTGTATCACTTACCTGCTCAATTACGAACAACTTGCTAAATATAATGCCAATATGTTTAATTGTGTGTCACTTAAGGCTCTCTCTTTGTGCCAATTTTGTTTATAATTTATACTTGTAAGTTGCTGCTGTGTTAGGCAGTATAAATATTATGTTTACGTTTATGATTCTCACTTTTCATCTGCTGGATTGTAATATTAATACTGATCTTACGTCTCTATTTATTAGGCAACCTGGTTAAATTGCATGCAAGTGATCTTATTCGACCTTAAGAAAACCCGTCTTAACGTAAGTAATGTAATAGGTTTCTAAATTCTGGTTTGCGAAAAGCTAGTCTTACTGGGCCCACCTATAGCTTACCACGCCAAACAAAATGAAGCATAAACTAAATATGGCAGATGAGGCGTAACCAATGCGAATTACCATACTGGGCCAGATCCCCTCCCGGGTGGAACCTTTAATTTGAAAAATACCAGGTGTTCATATACAAAGTGTTCCGGTATCTCATTCTCTAAGTAACATGCATGATAGAGTGGTCTGCTTATACAATGCATGCATTTATTAAGCTTCCAGTGCAATAATTGTTATAGGTCGTTGAAATCAGTTAATTAAGGACACCTCAGAAATAAAACAAATATAAAGGATGTTCAATTTAAAACAGATCATCTATTTTGTCCTGCACTTGAAATGCACATGAATCACCCTGTTTATTTCAAATTTCATTCAGAAGGCCTACTTTTAAAACTAAATATTGACGTGTTAAATGTTGATCTAAGACGATGATTTGTTTTGATATACAGTGAAAGCTCCCATAAACGGACACTCACGGTTCCGCCAATTTTGTCCGCTTATGGGGAGTGTCCGTTTAAAGGATAGAACTAAGAATTAATAAATAAGTACTATACATTACGATACACTATCTACAATATGATTTATGTTTTAGTAATACGGAGAAAAGAAACGGGAAATACGCTACATTTTTAAAGAATGTATCTATTTATTTTATATAAATGTTAATGGGTACATACGTAAACATAAATACTACAAATACTACATTTAGAATAAAATAATGAAAATTATTCCTTGAAAAAAAATCTAAAATGTTTGTCTGACGGAATTTCGCCATATTTTGCTGAAGGAGACAATTTTCATAACTTTCTAAATTTTTTAAGTGTTGAAATGCGGTGAAATCATCCCTAGCAAATTCTTTCAACATAGAAATATGATTTAGAGCTTCACCATGTGAATTTATTGATATTGAAGTGCATGATGCTGCCGACATTTCTACTTCTTCTTCTGAGTCGTTTGAACTACCTTCTTCAAACGGGCTTTCGCTTTCTACATCCAAATTCGAAAAGTTGTCGACGGTAATTTCTTCTGCTGTTGTTATATTATCGTCTAAGGCCATGAAATCCTCTACATTTTGGGAGTCTGTTGCTCCAAAATGTTTGGTATGTCGCAATAACTCAGCAACTGTTGATAATGGCAGATCTTCTTCAGGATCGCAATCAACTACATTCACTTTTCTTACATCCAGCTTTGCCGAAACAGTTCTTAATTGTCAAGGAATTTACTTTATGCCATGCTGTTTTTATAAAGTACAAAGCCTCTAACACATTGATGGACTTTGTAAGCTCAGATAAACTTTTAACATCTTCCATTTTTGTGAAAATATGTTTCAAAATCAAGTGTCGATAGTAAAATTTGAAATTACGTATGATACCCTGATCCAAGGGCTGACAAATTGAAGTTGTGTTCGGCGGTAAATACATAATTTTCACATTTCTCAGCTTCAGTTCACGAGGATGAGAGCCTGCATTATCAAGAAATAAAATAACTTGCCTTTTTTGGATTCCCATTTTCCGGTCGAATTGAAGCAACCATTATTTCTCATGTCATCCATGCGTTTTTATTTGATTTCCATGTCGCTGGTAAATCTTTAATAGCGACGTTTTTTAATGCACTAGGGCGAGCAGCTTTCCCGATCACTAACAACTCTTCTTTGTTTCCGGCCATATTTGCACAGAACAAAATGGTTAGTCTGTCTTTAGACAACTTACCACCCACACATTTTTCTCCTTTAAGAGACAAAGTTTTATTCGGCAGCGCGCGGAAAAAAAGGCCACTTTCATCTACGTTGTAAATATCCTCTGGTTTGTAGCCAAGCAACACAGATGGAAGTTTGTCCAAAAATTGTTCCAAATCAACTTGATTTGAAAGTGATATTATGTCTCTTGCGCCACCCGTCGGACGCACTGAAATTATTGTAACCCAAATTTGTCGCAATTTCCTTAACTTTCACTTTCACTAACGATCCTAATATTGGAATTTTTTGACTTCTAGCTTTCACAAACCACTCAAAACACCTTTTGTCTATATTAGAACCTTCCTTTTAAAAAAAATCCTTCTTTTGGTTTATATTGATTCCAGATTGCCATTTAATTCTGATATCTTCCTTATTTTTGGCTATTTCAGCTGCTTGCGTTTTCCCAATATTAAACCTCTTTGCCAAAATACGAACCGAAACTCTTTCTTTGTCTAAAACGTTAACAACTTCCATTTTTTCTTTTAAAGAAAGCATTCTTTTTTTCGGTGCCATTTTACGTTTATATTAATAAAATAACTCCAATATGTTACAACTCTCGACACGCGATATCTAGCAAGGGTAATATGTACATATGAAAGGGAAACATCTCATATAAAACGGGGAATTAACGAATTTAATGTAACATGTTGCATAACATTCTAATAAGCGAACAACCTGAAAAATCGTCCGGCTATTAGAGCTACGCGTCCGCTTATGGGAGATTTTCAGTTGCATGCGGAAATAATCTAGTGTCCGCGTCCGTTTATCGGAAAGCACTTAACATTGAAAATGATATGCCGAAATTCCGTTTCAGGAAATTTGTCCGGCTAAGAGAGATGTCCGCTTATTGGAGCTGTCCGCAAGGAGAGCTTTCACTGTATTATTGTAATTATTTAGGGGTAGTTTTGGGTTTTCAATTGTTTTGATGCACGTGTATAGTTTATGTGATATGTCTGCTTAGTTTTCAGTTATTTATCTTTGTCGAATTTAGATTGGGCATTGTATTTTTATCATATCGTCATACAGTACAATATCTTTGCTTACTTTATCCAATACTAAAGCAAGTTCATATATACAAGAATGACGGCGAGCGATAAAGGTTAGCAGGCATTATCTTCTCCTCCCTAATTCAAACAAAATTCGTTTAATTACTATGTGTTTTAAGAGACCTAATAGCCGCATGCTGTTTGTGTATATCACTTACTGTAACTATGTAACTAAAACAATAACTTCATTACACCATAGATAATATTTTCATTCAATTTAACACATTTGTGTTAAATAAATACAATACACCTAAATTAATAAAGCTACCATTTGCTCCCCATTCGAATTTCATAATTTTAATTACGCGCTCAGTTCATACAGATTCAGAGCTACCATTAAACTCCCTGCTGGTATACATTCATACGTGCGTGCGAAATCAATTGGTTTCGTGATAATTGTTTATCCTTGTATGCAAATCGTCTCTGTTATGGTTGCAATGTATATTTAGCGGAGCAATTACTTATGTAAATATTCCATTGGGTTAACACGTTAATTTAACTTTTCATAACGAGAGCTCTGATTTAATTAACCTAATACGCTCTGGCGTCAGCCTCGGTGCAAGCAACGTGGGTACCGTTTGTTTAGTTGTAGTTCCAATCTAGGTACTAAGTCTTGAACCCTTTCGCTTTGCACAAGGCAGCGAATGTCGTCGAATTTGGATTCATCTCGAGGCATAATTATGAATTTACAGAAGTTGTATTCGTTGCGTAAAGATTTGATAGTAAAATACTGGAAAACATACGCCACCATTTAGCTGAAAGAGCAACTTCAGGTGGAACAAAAGCAACTGTTTGAGCTGAAGAAAATCTATACCATCCAGGAAACAGTTTTTACTAATGATCTATTTTGGTAGACTCATAAGCAAAACATCTAATTTTTGAGATATACAAAATAAAAACTCTAATCGTAGATGAATTGATAGTTCACCCTTATAGACAACTTTTATACCACCTATATTTGGTTACTAACTCATAGTTTCGGAATTTATTCGGTACAACCTCTTTTCTGCATATGAACATATTGTGAGCAATAAAAATGTAAGTGACTCACTATCTCATTTCTTCTAGAAAGGAATCGTTTCTTTAGAAATAAAAAAATTCTTTGAAGTTACGTAATTATGGTTACAGTATTATATCTTTTATAGTATAATTTCTCCTCTAAACAAATTTAATAACAAATATTCAAAAGTAGTATAGTATATTTCCGGATACATATGCTTCAAGTTATTTCCAAAACTTCCATGTGGTCACTGTAAGAGCCCGCTTATAATTGCTGATCCTAATTAGATTTAGAAATGGAAAATATTTATGTGTATATTGACAAGAAAACAAGGTGAAAATTAAAATTTCGATTTTCTAATATTTAACATAATCTTTTATTGTTTATTTAAAACTATTATACACTCCGCCAAAAAAGTATCGCATAAAGTAAAAAAGGGCATTTACGAACCAAGATATTTTTATACGTTCACAAAAAGTTTGCCTCGTGTATGTGAACTATAAAAACACTAACAAAATAATGGAACTTAGCGTTTTTACTTTTTTTTTTCTAAAAGAACACATTTAGAAAAATGCATATGTGTAAGGTTTGTTCAGTTGTTTATTGAAAGTCTTCCTATACGGACAAATTTTAAAGTGCGAAGTCAGAGTTCTGTACCAACGCTTTTAAAACTAAAATGAGCAATTTAACTCCAGAACAAGTGGCTGCTATAGTTGCTTTAATCGAAGATGGACGATCTCAAGCATACGTTGCTAATTTGATGAACATCAATCAGTCAAGTGTTTCTAGAGCCGTAGCCAGATATAGGGAAACAGGCATTTACAGTAGAAGACCTGTACCAGGTCGTCCAAGATGTTCTACTCGCCAAGATGACCGCTATTTACTACTACAAGCATTACGTCGAAGACATGTAACTGCGAGACAATTGCAGAACGACTTGGCTAGAGTCAGAAATACTCGTGTGAGTACTCAAACTATTCGGAATAGGTTACGACAGAGTGGATTAAGAGCTAGAGTAGCTGTAACAGCCCCTCGTCTCACTAGGAACCACCGAGTGGCTCGCTTAAGGTTTGCCAGAGAACATGTAAATTGGAACATTAATGACTGGGCCAATATACTCTTCACAGATGAGTCAAGATTTGGTCTTTACACCTCAGATAGGCGTATCTCAGTGTACAGACGAGACGGTGAGCGCTATTCGCAGTGTAATATCAGACCTAGACCTAATTTCGCTGGTGGCTCTATTATGGTTTGGGGAGGCATCTGTTTAACAGGTCGTACAGAGTTAGTACCAGTAGACAGAGGTACACTGACTGCCCACAGGTATATAACGGACATTTTAGAAGAACATGTAGTACCATATGCGCCAATTATAGGAAACGAATTCATGTTAATGCACGATAATGCACGACCGCATGTTGCAATAATTTGGTATTCCAGTTTTAGATTGGCCTGCGGTAAGTCCGGACATGAACCCTATCGAGCACGTGTGGGATCTCCTTCACAGACGGATACGAACCCAAAATGTTGCCCCAGCGGACCTGCATGGGCTAGCAAATGCTCTCCGTGACGAGTGGGAGAATTTGGATCAGGCTTATATACGGAGGTTAATCGAATCTCTGCCAAACCGTATGCGAGCGGTCATAAGAGCCAGAGGTGGCAATACTCAGTATTAAAAGCTACTGTTATGACATTTTTCTTTCCAAAATTATAATTTCTTGTTTTAATAAAAATCTCAAGAATGAGTTCTTGTTTTTATTTGGCCTGTATTTTATTTAAACAATCATAGAAATTATATCTTAGAGCGCATTAAAGTATATTTACAACTTTATGCTACAAACAAAGATTATGCGATACTTTTATGATTCAAAACTAAATTATGCGATACTTTTTTGGCGGAGTGTATATGTATCTCTTGAATTTGAAGAATACTTCAAAAATGTCACCAATCAAAAAACTTTATTTAAAGATATTTTTCAGCAACAATTTATAGAAAGAAATGACTATTACAGTTCCTTCCATTGTAATAGTGATAGCAGTTTACGATATTTAATTGAAACATACGTCTCTTCATATCTGTGCAATATACCGGGTGTTTCTGGAAGGTGGCTATAATTTCTGAAGTATTTGAGATAGAGAAACAAAATTTGGGAATGAAGTACGGGGCATAAATTTCCCTTTTTAGTCAATAAATTTTTGTCACTTTCGGTTTTACCGGAAATGACTTTGATTTTCGATTTTTAAATGGAACTACCAGTATATTTTTCGATATTTTGATTCGGAATAACATTTTCAGTACAACTGCACCAAATTTCATATTTCTTGATATAAAAAGAATCATTTTTTTTAATCTTTTTTTTTTTTTATCGAAAGTGTTTTGGAGTTCTTAAAATGCTCAGGTGTTACTGCATAAACTTGATAAGAACAAAGTTTTTCGTTTTTACTGTATACACAGTTTTCTACCCGCATTTGTACGTCCAAAATTTAGTTTTTTTGATTTAATTTAATTTTTTCAAATGGGAACAGGATGGCTCACTAGATCATCACGAAAGAGCATTGGAGAATCTTCATTTTGGAACCCTACATTAATATGCCGATCGAATGTTTATTAATTATCTTATACTTCCATTAAATGTAAATTTTCTTGGGCCCAGTACGTTCTGTTTTTTCTGTTAAACATGCCTGCATGCTTAAATCGACTTTTGTCTGTAAAAAGAATTCTAAATGGAAATCTGTTATTGTCAAAATACTTTTTCAAAAACCAATTGCAATATTCAAGTCCTCTTGCATGGTCGTCTTGGTAAACATGCTGATGTATCTGATATGTTTATGCAAAATTCTCCATACCGATGAATTACTAATTTGGCATTCTAGAGCAATTTCTCTAACTGATGCTATTACATTCGGACTTGTCACCTGTCACTATTTGTATAGTGTCAACAAAAATTGTTTTTCGTGACTATATCGCCTTAAGACATACCTACATATGATATTACGTATTGCATTATTTTGCGTTTTCCAAAAAAATACACATAATTAAACATTCGATCGGCATTTTAATGTAGGGTATCAAAATAAAGGTAGGTACTACAATGCTCTTTCGTGATGATCTAATGAGCCACCCTGTTCCCATTTTGAAAAAATTAAATTAAATCATAAAAAAATAATTTTTGGACGTGCAAATGCGCGTAAAAAACTGTGTATATAGTAAAAACGAAAAAGTTTGTTCTTATGATGTTTATGCAGTAACACCTGTGTATTTTAAGAATTCCAAAGCACTCTCGATGAAAAGAAGAAAAAAATTCTTTTTATGTCAAGAAATATCAAATTTGGTACAGTTGTACTCAAAATGTTATTGCGAATCAAAATATCGAAAAATATAGAGGTAGTTCCATTTAAAAATCGAAACTCAAAGTCATTTCCGGTAAAACCGAAAGTGACAAAAACTTATTGACTATGTCAAAAAATAAATTTATCCCCGTACTTAATTCCCAAATTTCGTTTCTCTATATCAAATACTTCAGAAATTATAGGGGCGAGCCACCTTCCACAAACACCCGGTATATCTAACTGATTGTGTCAAAAGTATTAATGCCAAAGTAGCATCTATTAAAAGCGAAAGAAAGCTATAAAAACTCAAGTCTCTTTAGTTATTTTCAGTTATTCATTATTTAATAAAATACAATATTTATTTTATTAAACGCAGTTCCCAAGCAAACACCGGCAAATCGCTGTTGTGCGCGGCTGGTCTGACGATATGTCTCCCACCAACTTCTAGCTGCCGGAGTATCCCTCTCTCCATGTATTGGGCCTGTAATCTAGTGGGCATTGTCTCAGATTATTACATACATATGGTATAATATATTATATTATTCTTCTTAAGATAATAAATAAATCGTCACAGTACTGCAAATACAATTTGTAGGAGTCATCATATATTATACATATATCATAAAATATTATCTCTTTAATTTGGAATGATAAATAGTTTTAGGTAAAAGCTATTGAGATGCATAATTTGTTAGTGCATAATGAATAATACTCAACTTTTGAGTAAATATGAAGAAAAATATGCTTTTCCAAACATTACAAGATAAGTTAAACATTACATAATCTTTTAGCGGTGCACATATGTGTATATGGACTAATACCAATGTTTGAATTGAGTTTTCAAAATTCTTTATGTAGGTTAATGGACTGGGTACGTATCCAAACTCCTGATCTATTATGAAAATTTTATTCAGCTTTACACATAAAGAAATATGAAAATATAAATTGCAAATTCTTCAAAACCTGCTTCGATATAATGTTGGTATAAGTATACGCATCAACGAAAAAAAGAAAATAAACGTTCCATATACAGATAAAATTTACATCCCTTAATTTCCGGTCGGAAATACTGTCAGTCAAGGAGGACGAAAAAAGTGTAGAAAAAGGCGCTCCAGATACTTCCAAAATGAAGTGAACGTTTTATTTAGGAAGACACAGCGTCGTCGATTACTGAATTTAATGTCATTCTACCGTGCGATCGTACACATACAAATACGCACAGCGTTTCGCGATCGAAACACTTCTAGCTCTAAAAAGAAACGAACCTTGTCGAGTATTGTTGGAAAGCAAAAATAATAAATCAAAGGCGCGTGAATACTTGATGAATTGCGTTCCTGCTTTGACATTGTTTTTCCTTTGCAGTCATAAAAATTTACAGTGACACAAGAAATATTTTTTCCATCTTCTGCAAACTGATATTTCTTGCCTTTTATACTCCCGTAAATATTTATCCAGGTTAAAAAAATATTGTGTGCGTATAATTTGGCTCTTAAAAATATTACCACTCACATTTAATATTTCAGAGTTTGGCTTGATATTATCATTTGGGAGAGCAATGTTTCGCTGAAATGGTTATTTATAGGTTTCCGAAATTGAAATTATAAGGTTTCATTTTAATGACTATTTGCAAAACGAAACTTAAAATAAGTATATTTCATAATTGCATAAAAATATCAAACTTCTTCTAACTTTATATGTCTGCTGATTAGACATACAACTGACTGGCAAATAATCGCAAACATTATTTGTATTCCTATGTATTACACATTAAAAGTTTGAAATACGTTTAAGTGTGCTTGTAGCTAATATAGAAAGTAAACAGAATTCTATTGAAAGTGTTGGGAAGAAAGCAAGTAGTGTATTTTTAATAATAAAATATACCTAGTTAACAGCTAAAATAG
The DNA here is from genome assembly GCA_949128085.1 of Cetonia aurata. Classification (NCBI taxonomy): domain Eukaryota; kingdom Metazoa; phylum Arthropoda; class Insecta; order Coleoptera; family Scarabaeidae; genus Cetonia; species Cetonia aurata. The sequence continues at coordinate 49,710,971 of OX421884.1, read as the reverse complement.
ATAACAAAAAAACACCAAACGATACAACATTTATAATTAACAATTGTAATTGCATAAAACCTATTTAGAAACATTTGTTTAAAATGTAGTATAAATTTTATTAACTATAGCAATAGTCTATGTTGTATTTAAATTATTTAATTACCTAACTTATCAGTATAAAGAGGAATTCTTCAGGGTAAAATAAATAGGCATAATTAAACGTCTGTGTTGAAATACAAAAGCTTAGCTGCTGCCGACCGTTCGTGCTTTTTGTTATCTGCATTTTAGAACACCACCGAATTTACATGTTCTCACTCTATGTTTTTGCTGTCAGGCTAAACACAAGATCGGGCGGTGAAGCAGATGGTGGATATCGCATTTACGAATGTTAGCAATCTCTTTGTGCCCTGCATTTGCTTTCTATTGTTGGTGTTATTTTAAGTATCACTACACTATTATTCATATTATACTATATGTGTTCTCGTTCATATTTATATACCTACATATTTGTTATTGTCTGACAGAATAAACTCTATTAACAAGGTAAACGAGATACATGGGTTATTAGCTTAAGTAATACAGAAGATAGTACAACTGAATAAGCACAAGTATGTAGTTTACTTTACGATTCATAAAAATATGTTAAAATTAAATGATTAAAAATCAAATTCATATTATCAAATAAAAAAATAATTTCCGTAATGATTTGCATTACAAATTAAAGTAAACATACTAAAATTCAGTAAATTATTACTGTTTTTGGGACAGCTACATACTAAACATAAAATGATTTACCGTACTAGACTTACCTTACATTACTTTATGAGATAAAATGTCTATTTCGGTGCCCTCTACATTTTTCAAGTTTTTAAAATTTGTTTTTCCATAGCCCTGCACCGACATACATACGTCTTCAATACTATAAGTCTGCTTTAGGCACTGACGCAGTTATAATACTCAGTTACAAAATCTGTACGAAGCTTTTTGTTTTTGTTGCGAGTAGTTTTCTACAACACATTTGAATAATAATAATATACTTTATTGTGATAAGTTGTAACACAACGTTCACATTGTCACTATATAAAATACAATGGTTACAAATTAAAAACAGAAAAAATATAGCGAACGTAAGCGCTGCAGCCAACAGAAGGACACGCCAGAAACTGCACTAAGCCAGTTTTTCCAACATTAATTTGAAGTTAACTAACATCACACCAGCTCTGCATAGCCCGCACGATTTCAGTTGCTCGCATAGCTGCAAGTTCGATATTTTTGTCAACAATTACACAATTGGTATCATCAGCGTACTGTGATAATATACATGAGGGGAAAGGCGAGCACAAATTATTAACATAAATTAAAAAGAGAGTAGGGCCGGGGATAGAGCCTGGGGGTACGCCGCAATAGATATCCACAACTTGAGAATAACCTTCGCCATTGTTACCACCCACTCCACGAACAGCCACAAAAGACTTTCGATCGGGAAGATACAACTTGAACAAATCATACTCCAAGTACTCCATATGCCCACATCTCTTGTAATAGATTAAGGCAGATTCTCAAGTATATCATGTACCAACCAAAATAAGGCTTTTATGCGGAAACACGTAGTCAATTACAGAGGTGGAGTCGCAATATACTCTGAAATGATTTTAAGAGTTTGTCCAAGTGTAATGTGGATACTGGTGGCTCTAAACTCGCAAAATATAGAACCATGTCAGTAAAGAAATAAAATTGGTTTCATTGCGTTTAGTAGCTGGTTATGTATCAAGTTTTTAGAAAGGTGCAACATTCTTATCCACAGTTAACCAGAGTAGAGTGAGCAGCCGAGCCGTTTGAAAAATTGGTGTAATTGTACAAATTTTTTAATCAGGATTGTTTGAAATGGACTCTGGCAAATTGGAAATAGCGACTGAGGTTCAGATAATAGCTTTCGAAAGTCCTATACTAGAAATGCTCGCAAATCAGATTAGAGTTATTTATTGTTTATATCATTGCTTGCACGCTGATGCAGTCTGATATAGATACATGTATATTGGCATCGCTCTAAAGAAGTTGAATACACTTGTTAGTAGCTCTCTCTCTCTTAAATAGGTATGGAAATGTAGAATGGAGTTTCAATTTATAATTTTTTTGAAATTTTCTAAATTATATTTTAAATTTTTTTTTTAACACAAGCATAAAAGCATAAGCCATTTTAGTAGTAGCATCACTAAGTACACCATTGCAGATAATAGTACAACTACAAACTCGTAACTCATCACTCCGGAGTTTAGAACAACCAAAACACTTTCGTATGACTAGTAATCCAGTAATTCGCATTGGCTTGAAATTTTCTATGACAGATTTACCTTTCTTCTTCAACTTTTTAGATTCACTATGGTAATTTTTTAAAACACATACAGTTTGTTGTAGCGGTACCTGCATATAAACCTGCATATATACGAGAGTTTATAAACACTTTGATTATGAGGAATTTGCTAGTGATTTATATGGAGTGCCTTGGTATTTTATTTATGACTTTCCCGATGTTGATTTGAAAGTGTCTTTTCTTACCTCAAATATCATCCGGGTTTTTGACAAACATGCGCCTGTGAGGGGGATCTCTGTCACTAGGCCGCCGGCCCCTTGGTTGACCTATAATATAAGGCTGATGATCCGAACTAAAAACGCTGCCTTACGTCGCTACCGCAAAACAAAGAGTCGTGCTCACTATTTGTATTACAAGTCTATCAAAAATGAGGTGAATAGAGCGATTAAGCGTGAAAAGCATGCATATTTTAATTACAAATGTCAGGCGAACAGGTCGTCTAAGAGTCTATGGAGCGATTTACGCAAAATAAATTTGGGAAAGAGTGGCGGCGTCTCTATCCCTGAATCTCTGAATGATGTCAATGCAATGAATAAGCATTTTGCGGCATCCGTTGCATGTCCTATTACACCAATGAATTTTATGCCAAGGAGTGGGTGTGCTCGCGGATTCGACTTTGAGAGGTTGACCCCCTTAGATGTATTACATTCACTTAATAAGTTAAAGACTAATGCGTGTGGTGCCGATCGTGTAGATGCCCGGATGCTAAAGCTTTGCGTTCCTTTGTTGACCGATTATGTGGTCCATATCTTTAATACTATCATTGATTCCTCATCATTCCCGTCTCAATGGAAATCCTCCTTCATCACGCCTGTCCCTAAAACATCTAATGTGACAGAATTTAAGGATTTAAGGCCTATCAGTATATTACCCGCTCTCTCAAAGATCTTTGAGCGATGCCTGGAGCTACAACTGCGTGCCTTTGTTAATAAAGGGAATGTCTTGCCCATCTACCAATCCGGATTTAGACCGTCCCACAGTTGCGTTACCGCTTTGGCCCATATCACGGACGATATTATTCGGGCAACAGATAGAGGTGATTTAACGGTGCTTGTGCTTCTTGACTTCAGCCGGGCGTTTGATACTTTACACCACGGTATACTTGTGGATTCCTTGCGCACTGTGGGATTGGGTGACTCGGCTTGCTCGCTGATGGGGTCCTACCTAGAAAATAGAATACAGCAGGTTGTCCTGGACGGGAATGCGTCCGACGAGATAAGCATTTCACAAGGTGTCCCTCAAGGAGCTATTCTTAGCCCTCTCTTGTTCAGTATTTATACCAGCTCCTTACCTTCATTTATTCAACATTGTAATTACCATCTCTACGCTGACGATACCCAATTATATCTTTCCTTTAAGCCATCTGAATTCCTGGAAGCTCAGCGCTTTATTAATGAGGATTTGAGCAGGATATCATCTTATTGTGATCTTCGACAGTTGCAGATTAACGCTCTAAAAACACAGATGATTGTATTTGGACCTAAAAATGCTCGCATGTCAATCCAGCACCTACTTGAAATTTATGTCAAGGCAAACAGAATTTATCCTGTGCAATGTGTGAAAAACCTTGGATTGTTCCTGGACTCCCACCTACGCTTTCGACAAAATACCTCACACCTGGTCAAGAAAGCAGTTGTAGCCCTGAAATCTATTTTTGCCCATAGAAATCTGTTTGACACCCGCACTAGATATATACTGTGTGAAACACTTGTGTTGTCTCACTTCAATTACTGCGCCTCCGTCTACTCTTTTTGTATAACGAAGGAGGACAATCAAAGAATACAGCGGGTACAGAATAGCTGCATCAGATTTATCTACGGCATGCGTTGGCGGAGGGGAGTTACGCGAAGGTTAAAGGACACGAACACGCTTAATATGTATCACAATAGAATGTTACGAAGTGCTATATTCTTTTCCAACATAATTAAATTTAAGCGACCACCTTACCTGTATGATAAGGTAAAATTTAGACATCAAACGCACTCCAGAAACATCAGAGCCAAGGGAAATCTTTAAACAAAGTTTTAGCTACAATATTGCCAAAATTTTAAATATTTATGTGTTGCCCTCTATGGGTACTTCCTTGAGCATAGGCGCACTAAGATTAGGGTTGAAGCGATTACTCTTAGATCTGCAGTAATAGTTATAGTTCTTGTCTGTAGATGTCACCCATTTTGTATGCGTACTTTATGTACTTAAAAAGTTTTGCTTGACTACTTTACTTGTTGCACTACATTGGGTTTTTTTTTTCTTTTTTTGCTTTCCCCTTTTGATAATTTAAGTGCCTCACAACCTCTCAATTATTCTTTATTTTTTATATATTTTTATATATTTTTTTTTTTTAAGTTTTTGCAAGGCTAAAGGTAGAACGCTGTACGACTATCATTTGTGATAGCTAGGCGATTTAGTCTTTTTGGCATTCCTTAGTATTAGTTGCATATTGTAAAGTTGTATTGTAAGTACTTTGAATGCCAATAAATATTATATTATTATTATTATTATTATTATTATTATAATGTAGTGAAATAGAATTTACGAAAATTATTATAAAGTTCGTATCAGATGAGAAACAACAGAACCACATTCTTTTTTTTTTAACGAGTAAACATAACAACAATGTGAAAACAAGGTGTCACTTTCACGTAAAATCGAACATAAACTCATTCATTTATTCGAGATAAACCAACTAATAAGGAAATTATACCTATAAAATTCGGTGAAAGATCTGCAAAAAGTAACTTTTGCTCTGATTTCGTTTTTTGTTATTACTTATATCATCAGTCTAAACGGATATTATGAGATTCATAGGCAGTCGGGCCTGCCATTTCTGAAATGAATTTCATTGATCCGTACGTTGATAGCACCAGGTTAATAATTATATGTACTCTTACCAACGTCAGTCGCCCACGCCTGTGTGATTTGAACCTTAAACACTTCGATTTGCATCATATCGAATGAGTTGACCATACACCGCTAACAGAAATTAACTGGAGTGATAACAAATAGGCTGCGCCAAATGCGAGCGAATCCGGAATTGGTTTCGCGAATTGGTATTCATCAAGGACAAGCTACACCGACCGTGCGTCGAGAGAATTACCGTGACATATTTGTTTTTTGTCATTGAATCGTTTTCATCTGATATTACGTTATTTTGCCTTGCTAATATTGACAAGAGGATTTAGTTAATGATTTGTACGACAATTCCGATTGAATGATTTTCTAAAAACAATATTTTCCAACATTCTGAAAATAAGTTTACATAAGCGTTTAAATTGATTCGGTTTCTTAATAAAAGCAATGTTTTTCAGCTTCTACTGGAATTACATAACAATAAACAGGTATTTACTTAAAATTATTAAGTTATTATACATGCACCAACGGAAAATGCCGAAAATAAAATAAAGGAAAGGTTCCATGAGAGTGTGAAAGAAGAATTGGAGAAAATACCAAAGGAAGATATTGTGATGGTATTGGACGATGTTAATGCTTAATAGGGAAAGAGGAATACATCAAAAGAGTGGCTATAAAACAGATGTTACACGATAAAACTAATAATAATGGATGCTGCTTATGTAGTTTATCGAGAGCTCGAATTTGGTAATATGCAGCACGAGCTGCGAACATCCAAGGTACCACAAGGTTACATGGACTGCTGCAGATGGTAAAACTCAGACTGAAATCGATCATATATTAGTCACAGAAAGGAAATACTCGTTAATAATGTATGTTAGATCATATAGAGGAGTTTGTGCAGATATATATCATTAGGTGGTGGCTTCAAAAATCAAACAAAAAGTAAAAAAAAAAGAGTAAAGCCAAAGCAAGAATAAAATAAATGGGACATGGATACACTCAAAGATGAAAAAGTAAGGGAAAGGTACTGAACTGAAATTGAGACACAGCTAAAGCAGATGGAAGTGGAGTCGATTTTGAAACGACTTGGGAAAATATAAGAACATGTATATTGCAAACAGCAGAAAAATATTTGGAAAAAAGAGATAAAAAAAAAGAATGGAATAATAGCAAACGTCCAGAATTTGCGGTCAAAATGTACAAACCAGAATAAAATGAATCAGAACAAACAGGATAGAACATATGATATGGAATATGAAAAAATTAGAAAGGAACCCGAAAATTAATAAGAGAAAACGGATAGAAAAAAATATAAAGAAAATAGCGGCAAAGAATAAGAAAAGAAATACAAAATAATATTATCATAAGATAAATGAACAAAGTAACAGAAAATGAGTAAGAATATAAAGAAACGTGGGAGAAATATTTTAAGGAATTGTTGAGTGATAACACTGAAGAGGATGAAACACCGAAGGTGATTGATAACGATGAAGTATGGATAGAAGAACCAATATTGGAGAAGGCACTAGAGTGTGTGCAACAAGTGAGAAATAGAAGCGCACCAGAGAAAAGTGGAATAAATAATGAGTTAGTAAAATAATTAACTTTTATTAGTGGAATTACGGCTTCAAATGAAACAAAATTTCTTATTTAAAACGACGTTCAACATTTATTGTCTTTTTCAAGTTTCCATTCCTTCTCCTTCAGTAATTTTAATTAAATGTTTGTTGATTTTCTTTTTTCACAACAATAAGTTGTTTCTCAAACACATATAACATTTTAAAAACTGTGACATTACAATTTACAATTTGCAAACTAACAATATATGTGAACTAAACATTTAAAAATGTTTAGTTCTTGATAAACTTTTGCCAATTTTGCGTTCGCTTCTTTTTGAACGAAACCCGTTTTCTTAAAGTATCAGCTACTATAGTTTTTGGAGGGCCAACCTTTGCTGACAATTGTCGAATATTTGATTGAGGATTGTCTATTTGAGATGGGGTACCTCTACGCCCTTCATCAGTCAGTTTGGTGCGACCATCACAATTTTTTTAAAGATACCGTATTTTTGTAAACCGTACATGCTCCTGTCATTTCATTAATTTGCTTATGCTGAGACTCTTTTTCCAGTAATGGAGCAATAGGGTAAAATTGCTATTTTCTTTCACATTATAATTATCACAAAAAACACAATAAGTAAAGTACTACCAACACGTCAAATAATTGACAGAAACTTGTTGTTTTATTGTTATCATAGGTTACTAGAAATAATGAAAGAAGTTAATTCGGGTAAAGATACAGGACTTGAAACAACCTAATATACCTAGTATATGTATCTAATGCATGTTTCTAATCATAGATAGACTTTAATTCGACCTCAACCCTTGTTATTATGCTTTCAGGGATTATAACGTCTGGAGGTCGTATGATCGGCGAGCGCCTCAGCGGTAGTGGAACTAGAATCGACGTTTCCTCTCCTGTTCAATCAGTTGCTCCAACAATTGGCGGAGCTAAATCCAGCACTGAAAGTGTTCATAGGGCTCTTAAGTCTGTATCGAGACAGAGCCTTTTAGGTGAGAATATACCTATTTCTTAGAAATAAAATTACTGACACAATACACTTTCTATTATTACTCTACTTTATACAATTGTAATATTGTGCACCATGCTTCTTAAAGTTCATAAGTAATCAACTCGAAAAGTTTAAAGGCAAAGAAACTGCTTGCAACTAAAACGTTTGAGTATTGTAAAATAAGAAGTATGGAGTTAGCTGGAGTAGGTACATAACGAAGTGGATAAAAGCAATTACTGTAATTTATGTATTGTGAAGTTGGGGAACACTTTAGCACAAGCTAGAATTGTTATAATGATATTGATGAAATTGATCCGTACATATATTTCACAAAGAGTGCTAGAGTTCATACATTCTATAGGATGTATTTTTTTGATTTAGAAAATGTTATAGAACAATGTGTAAAATAAGTACTGTACTGAAAGCACTAATAGAAAATTCCTACAATAAGTGGCAATTGCGTTGGCGCTATCAACCATAAATATGAGCTTTCACCTTTCTTCTTTAAATTAGTAGTTTGAAACGGTTCTCAATGATGACGTGCCAATAATATTTATATTTGGACGATATTCACTTCGGTTACAGTGTGCTACCTAATATATCAATTTTCTTTTATTGCCAAAAGTTGTTTTTTACGATTGGTTCTGGACGAGGTATAATATACAAAATCATTTTCGAAATCGAACAAGCAGTTTAAATTTTATACTGGCTTCTCCAATATTTAATATTTTTTCACTTTTTCTATATTTCTGTACAATTCACAAATCTGAAATTTTAAGATAAGTTAAAAGATAAAATCCAAAAGAAGGAAATAAAGAAAACCATTACCTTCTATCCTATCCTCATCATCTGAAGCATGGCATACATAACGTACCTATTTAGTTTTTATGTAGTGATGTATGTTATTTATAGTTTAGCTTTTAGCAAGCTTTTAGGTCCGGTCTTGTAACACTTTTACATGTCTCCTCATTATGAGCTATTTCTTTCTGTCTATGCACGTTCTTTTCTTCCAAGTTTCGCTTCTCTCCATTTTCCTTACATCTTCTTTACGCCGATTATCACCGATGCTCCACTTAGGTACTATTTGTACTCTTTCATCCATCGGTTTTTTTATATATCTCGATCATTGAAGTCTTCGTGATATGATTCATTTGGTTGATGATTGGTGCCATTTAATTTTTCACTAGTTCTTAAGAATTGCTATTTCCTTCTCCTTTCCAAAAACCGTTTTAATATTTGATCTCCCATCTAATCACTTTTTATTTAGCACTTATTTCTGACAACTGTACAATAATCGAGGCTTTAGATTAGTTTTATATAGCTTTAATTTTGACTTTCACTCCTCAATATATATATTTTCTCGCATACTGAATTTCTCGGAAAATATTGCTATTGCATCTGCCTAGTTTGTTTCCTCTACAACTGCCTTTCTAAAACTATAAGTACTATCGTTATTATACATATTAGGGGGGTTGTTGCCAATAAACAATAACTGTGAGAGAGGAACTATTGTCGCTATGCTTTAGTACTATTAGAACGCTCAAATCTTAATTAACTTAATTCTTTTGATATGTCTTATGGTTTTGGAGATGTTCAAGCAAATAGCGATAGCACTACATCGGTCTATAAACCTACCAGGGTTCAATTAAATCGGCGAGGTACCTATACTTGCCTGTATTTCCTTGTCAGATGATGTTCACTTACACACTACCACGTAGCTGTTGGCATTTAACACTAATAGCGTGTATACCCTTCAATTTTGGATTATATAATTATGGAAATCGGACAGGCGAAACTATCTGTACTATAATGGATTTAAATCGCGTGAGTTTTTATCCACATTTGGTATACCACAGTGATCTAATCTTGGGCCGCTTCTTTTTGTTTTATCTATCAATGACTTAATTGCTGAATTAGATTTCACCGTATTAGCATACCCAGACGTAAACATCTTTGACAACATTGCCGATGTATCTTTCTTGGTGTACTGACAACTGATTGATACTTAATGCTGCGAAGTGGTACTTCGCGTCATATACAAGACGACACAATTAGTGGTCCTGAGTTTACTCTATCGTCGGTGTACAACTGCAGAAGATAAAGTCAGTTAAAGATCTGGGTGTTACTTTTGATCAGAAATTCACTTTTTCTGATCATGTACAGAAGATCACAAACTCAAATCACTAGAATTTCTTATTAGGGCAGCTTGAGATTTTAAGAATATATTTACCCATAAAGCACTGTTCTTCGCGTACTTTGTCAGTCAACTGGAATATGTCTCTGTTATCTAGTATCCTATCTATATAATTCATGTAAATCAAGTTGAACGTATCCAACGAAAGATTTTAAGGTTTAAATTGGATAGAGCGTATATCAAGAGAGGTGTGAAATACGATGAGGAATTAATTTATACCTGAGAGGAGTCGGAGTGCCAGCGCTCTTTTTGCTGCAAACATTGTTAATTATCGATTCCCCGATTCTGATCTTCTAGATTCGCTTAACTTTTTAGTGCATAGGGCTACCTCGAGAGCTGTGGATACCTTCTTTCTGCCTACCGCTAGAACAAACACTCTGCAGAGACCCACTCTATTTCACGGTGCTCGTGGTGCTAATAGGCTGGTAATTGACATTTGCAATTAAATCATTTTGTGGTTCTCTTTCTTTTAATATGTAAATAAGGATTCACATTAATGTTATCTTTTTTTCTCTGCATATGTGTATTATTGTAAATTGTTCTCGCGGCCTGTTGTCTGTTGGGTTTTTTTGGCGCACTGGTTAAATGTACACAGACAGTATCGAGCGCTACATCGACTAAAACCCCTTAAAAATAAAGCCTCACTCTCACATTCCGAAGCCGTCGGTTGGACATAGCAACGAAGTGCCAGTGTACTTAAACCTCATCAGTCTAGGTCTCCTCTCACTAACAAGAAGGATTAGGAGTTTAGGCATGATCTGCCTGTCGTTTCCATTCGTCTGTTCTGAAGTTCTGTACCATTTTCCAATTGTTGTTGCTGTTTATCACCACGTCAACGATGTTAGTACACAATTGAATATAGTCTGTTCCACAGTGTTAGCTTCACAATACAGGCACTTGGCAGTGGAATCCTTCAGTGGAAATCTTGCAGCATAGGCCATAAAACCAATGCGATACCTAGCCGCCCACTTGCTTGGTTACCTCCGGCGTTATTTTATGCCCACCCGAGGTCGTTCGTTCCTTGATGTTGCCACAAGTTATTTCGAGTTCCTCAACAGTGTACAGCTTCACATTATTATAATTATCATTGTAATTTAATGGACGGTACCATAGCTGGGGTAGAAAATCTCAAAAATTATTTTTTTATATATCTTTCTAACTTAACTTTTAACAAATGTAACGTTTAGTATCTTTACACGGTATTTGTAATTTACTATTGGAATCACTTTTGCAGAATAATATGCCTCATAAAAATGGTAGTGCGACATGTCACCCCAAGTGCTTTCTTGACTTCCCCTTTTATTTATAAAAGGGTCATCGGAAAATGAATCTTTTAGACATCCTTATCATTTAATATGTCGAAATTTGAAAATAATTTAGATTTTGTTTATGCATGCCCAGCAATTAAATTGGATCTTATTCTTTCGATTATTTTTATTTTCACTTATTATATTAGCAAAAGCTTGATGATTATAGTTGAACTAGAAACACGTAAATGTTTCAGTGATATTATAGAAGTATTTACTGAAAACCCTTAAATGTGTATTTCACCAATATGATCAATGCAGCGTGAACATTATTTAAAATTGGGAGTTAGTCTCAATTAATTATTCACTAATTACCAATGCCCAAACATTCCAACTCGTGCAGCTAATCCTTCTTTTTTTGACGTGATTGCTTGTATACATAGTTTAAAGAATGAAAAATCTTGCGGATTGGATGAGATTAGTAACTATTTGTTGAAGCTGGTGGGTACAGAGATTGCCGATGCTCTTGCTTATATAGTAAACAGGTCATTTGAGACAGGAAAGTTTCCATCTAATTTAAAAATAGCATCAGTCATACCGATAAGAGAGATGATCCAACTAATATAGAAAATTATGGACCAGTATCGGTCCTCAGCTCTTTTTCTAAAGTTGTTGAGAGAATCGTCTATAACCAAGCCATTGATTTTCTTGAAAAGCATAACATATTGCACCCCAACCAGCATGGTTTTACAAAACAAAAGTCAACAGAAACAGCACTCTTTCAATGTATCTATGATGGCTTGGATTCAAACGAGTACGTAGTTGGTATCTTTCTCGACCTAACGCGTGCTTTTGACTGCGTGGTTGCGGAGATTTTATTACGGAAGCTATACTCAATGGGATTTAGAGGACTCTCATTGGATTGGTTATTATCTTTCTTGCAATATCGGAAAATGGTTAAGTTGGAGAACGAACGGTCGTCGAAATACAGCATTGATCTGGGGCGTACCTCAAGGGTCTGTCCTGGGACCATTGCTTTTTCTATTACTAATCAATGATTTGCCAAAACATATAACTTGTGGATTTCTTATTTTGTTTGCTGATGATGTGTCGGTGATTGTGAAGTCTGGACCACTCCAGGATATTAATTTTAAAATTGAAAAAACTGTAGCAGAAGTAACAAACTGGTGTGGTTCGAATCGGTTGGTCTTAAATAACAAAAAACAAAAATTATTAATTTTCATAAACGTAAACCGATTTTAAACCTTCACATACATTTGAATGATAATGCAACCGTACTTGGTGTGATACTTGAAAAAAATTTGAATTGGGATGATAGTTTGCAAAGTATCTGTGGTAAACTGGCTGCTCTTCGGTTCTCGGGTTCTCTGCCGTGTAGAAAGTTTAAATTACTTGACGTTTCGATCATCTTGTCGTGATCTTCTTCAGAAGTGAAGTGAAGCCTAAAGACTACTTTATCTGTGGTAAACTAAATAAAGCCTACTATGCAATATTCCAACTAAGAAATATCTTAGAACTGCAATCTTTAGTAGAGGTTTACTATTCGCTAGTGTATTCTTCGTTATCCAACAATGTTATTTATTTGATTACCATTTCGAAACATAAATTGTCCCTGAGAAGTAAATCACCTTTGTTATGTTCAAGGCTGTACAATGGGCTGCCACGTGAGATCCGATCTGTTGACTGTTTCAAGGGGTTTAAGCGACACGTTAAAGACTTATTGTTGAGTAACGCTTTTTATAGTATTAATGAATTTATAAATTCTGCAAAACTTTAATTGACATTTAATATTGAGATGCTGTTTATTTTGTTTCTAGTTTGTAGGTCTGTTCTATATATTTATGTAAATGCATTCCTGTTTTTGTAAATTGACAATTCAATCTAATGTAATATGTAAATAAAACACATGAATGTTAAGGAGTAAAATTTTTTTGAAATCTAATGTAATATTGGCAAATTGAAATTAAACATTATTTAATTATTTTAATTTAATTATTATTATTATTATTTCTTCAATTGAAAATTTCTATGTATTGAAATCGTTTTTTTTTTTTCAGATTTAGTGACCTGTAAACTAGGAATGTCAAAAACTCACCAGCAGCACTATTTTAATACATCACATGAAAGCTTTACGACAGCATACGGCGCGAATCGTCCCGCGAACGTCAGTTCAGCGGCTAGCGAATTAGATCTATCGAGGAAAGCCCGACGAAAAGACATCAGAGGTCGCCTGAAATTGCCGGCCAGCGTAGCGCTCGCCAGTTCCGGAGAAGCTCCGTTGCTCGGCGGTTGGAGGACCACTCCGGGATCGACAGCCGGAACCAATCCACCTTCCTCCAATCATCTCAACTCCACCAGTAGCTGTAACGGAACGGAGAGGTAACGAAGTGCTATACTAGTGAGATAAAAAACGAAATGAGTGTACAGCTTTAGGTTTTTATTACGTACCGACGTACGAGATTTTACCTTTACCCTGCAAACTGGTTTTTTGCAGACAATATATTATATCGTAAACCTACTTATTTGGTAGAGGAGGGAATGAAGACAAAATTATTTCACTTTAAACAAGTGTTGTCTGTCGTGTACTGACGCCAAGTAAATACTCATTTGTATATTTCTATGATGTGGAGGGAATGATGTAAAGCCAGATACAAGCTGCGTTTTCTCTGCTAAATGATATTTCCGTTATTATTGGATTTCGTTTGTTTATAAATGCGAAATGTTGGTACTTTTATATGTGCAAGTATACAATTTATGCCGGACACTAGTTAAGGGCTCGAGATTTAAACTGCTATATCTTTGTGTTATTAAATGTTGATGAAAAGTATTATTATGATTATCTAGTTTCTTAATCATGAGAAGATAAACCTTCACATTATTACGCTTGAAGAACAAATCATGTCATGAAATGTGTAAAAAAACAAAATGCATTTGTGTTAGGGATATTTTTAAACGAAAAATTAAAATGAAGCCTTTTATAAGCATGCATAGGAAATGCGGCTTCCTCCTTCAGAAAACATTTCAATCATTTTCCCATGTATACTCACATACAAATTTTACAGAATTAAATTAAACGAAGTTGGAGTTTTTCTAAAGAACAGTTAAACTATTGCTAAGAATCATGTCAAAATAATGTTAAAAACAAATATTTTACACTTTTCAGAAACGTTTCTGACTGCACCCCACATAGTTAAAAATTTCCAACTCCAAAAAGCAAAAATATAATATCTTTCGACAGTGTTATTCTTTATTATATTATATTAAGCTAAGAAGGGGAACCACTCCAACACTGAAAAACATAAAATACGTACCTGATACTAAGGTGCTGCACCTTACCGATCTTAATGAGGATGTGGGTGTTATACACGGCTTGAATAATACCAAAGCAACCGGACCGGATGGTATATTGGTATCTGTGTTAAAATTCTGCTCGGAAGAACTTGCGATTCCGTTGGCTCACATTGTAAATATCTGTTTCCAGCAAAACTAAAATTAACAATTATAAAGCCTCTTTACAAGCGTGGTGATAGGATTGACTTTAACAATTATAGGCCAATAAGTACTGATACACAACTGGATGGTGAAACTTATATCATTATTCCTACCAATCATAACGGTTTCATGAGAGGAAGATTTACAGCGCGTACCACTTATCTGTTGCTAGAAGAAATAACATCTGGTCTAAATAACAGGGAAGTAACGGTTTGTGCTCTGATGGACCTCTCTAAAGCCTTTGATAACGTTGATCATGGTGTCCCTCGACAGAAGTGTGAACGTTGGAGCAGCTTTGGGAGTACATAACGGTTGTATGCAGTCTCGACTGCAATATGGTATTGTTTCTTGGGATGGTGTTGTGAGCGTACAGAGAGTGTTTCTGCTGCAGGAGGCTGGCTTAAGAGCTAGATATAATCTGATAGTTTTAAAAAATCTTCCATTTTTGTATATTTTGGAGTCAGCTGTATTTGTCAAAAACTTCTACAATAGCATTTTGAACAAAAATATGAACCTGTGGATGGATTAACTACTAGAGGTAATGCCAATCCACTGCTGTTGTCCCCCCACAACCCATTTAACATGAATACAGAGACAAGGGGTGGGCCCCTGAAACTCTGTTAGTTTGGAATTATATTAAGGATTATCTTTTAGCTGGACCTCGAGATGTGAATTATTATCACGAAACTGGTCGCCACGTAATTCACTAATAAAATTTAGAAACTTACGAGGAAAGACAGGACTATTATCACCCATTCATAATAATGATCACACACAGAGTCAATATGGAGCATTTAAAACTGCTTTACTATCCTTCACTAAACAACTTTGTGCTTAATCCTAACGATAGGTGAAAATATTTTTCAACTTGTTCGTGGCAATCGATATTTACTGTTCTGATACGAAAACCACATTTAGGACTGAAGCGTTGTTGCTATGGGATGGTTACAATCAAATGTTGAAGAGCGCTGGAATACTTCGACAAAATGCATACAAAATACATAGGTAACGATAAGCTATCAGTTATGAACAGTATAATGTATAGGATGTTTCAGGCCACTAGTCCACTCTCCTTTTTTTTGCGATCTATTACAGTTAGATTACAGAGGTATTGATAACAAAATTCTACCAGTATTACTTAAAAACATTTTTCTGAAAAGTTTTATTATGCAAAAATGTCGATTATTTCAAACATTTGAAACATTATTTTTCTACCATAATGAATTCTAGACATAACCCAAAGGTCATTTCTGTTAAGGCATTATTTCTAAAAGTACCTATTTTTCAGTTACCTATAAAAATGCTGACATTTGCATATCCCTCTTCAATTTATTCTGCATTAGACTAATGATGTGACTACACTATAGGTCAACAAAGAAGGTCAGACTTACCAAATTTTGTTAAAATAATGTAGGTATAATATCTCGCCTGTTCATAGACTGACTATTATGTAACATTAACCATGGCTGTAATTATTTCTCAAGCGAATCATGGTGTTCTTGATGGTGACATTCGATGCAGGCATATGTTCTTCATCGAAGAGTATTAAGGTTGGCATTAGGTTAGGATTAAGGTTGCCATAAGAACCTGTGTCATCGCGACTCTTTACTTTAGAAGATTCTTTCTAATTTTAATTTCTTAATTAAGCCTACCATCTTTGAGAGTGACTCTTTTACGTTTTTGCTTTTATTCAGTAGGTCTTTGGTAAATTCAGGCTTTTGTTTCTTTAAGAACTGCTTTGACTGTCTTTGACCTGATAATTTTTGCCACCACTCTTTGCACTTACTACGCCTCAATTCGATGATGGATTTTTTTATTTGTGATTTGGTAATATCGAAGAAATGGATGACTCGTTTAGTGCGCTTCGAAAGGTATGCTTATCTCTCAGGAATTCAGAGATATTAACTAACATTGCTATACTTTGAAAATCTGTAGGCATTTTTCTGCATTAGACCATGAAAATGACAAGTGGTTTTGAAAGTTGTCTGAATCAAAAGAACTTGATAAGGTCGATATCATATTACAGGTCCTGCAGTAGTGCGTTCCATAACTTTTTTACGAATTAAGTTAGGAATCATATGCTGACTTATACTTACAGGGCATATCTCAGAAAATATTTTTAGTGATGGCGAACTTTCAGTTGTACGAGAAGTAGATACCAACTTTGTTATTTTAAATGGAACACCTGTATATTATTGCGGTTTTGGATTCCCTCACATGGTTTCTGAATTACATCAAGTTTTTTAAAACGAAATAACATTTGCAGCGTCTTCGAAATTTGAAGATATCTTCGAAACTATGAAAGTTAGAAAGATGTAATTTTCAGTTTTTGCATAAAAGAGCACACGTTTCTCATTAGAAAATTGTCTTTAAATTATATGGCTATTAAATAAGGATATGAAATTTTCAAAATCTAAAATCATGGATAACTTGATTTTTTTTTTTTCAAATTGAATGGTATAGCAATCTTTACATAACTGGGTGTCAAATTTAATTCTCTATCGATCTTCTACAGCAGTTATTGCGTCTATCTCCAACGGTCTTGGAGATATGACCGAATTGCGGCCATGAAAAGACTAACATTTTGTATTGATACAAATTTTGACATTCCTTGTCCGAAATAACTAGTTAAACGGTTAATAGATTTGTTAAAAAAGGGTTCAATGGAAGAACTCACGGATATGATTGTTGCTTTATGTGAGAGCGAGAAAAACTGTTCCTCCTTCTTGTTAGTATAATTTATGCGACTCGGTTCGCCAAAGGCAACTTCAAGAAGCAACCAGTTTTACCAGATATCTTGAGTGTATTGTTGAAAAAGGAAACGTTAACTACAAAAGGATAGAGCAAACAAAAGTGGCAACAAATGAGGAAAGTAGTAGTTTTATTGATAGTTACAGAATAACCAAATACTAGTCAAGCAAGTGTAGGGCAAGAAGTTGGAATAAGTGATAGGTCAGTCCAAAGAATTCCAAAGAAACATCATTTCATGCATATCAGATTCAGTTGCACCAAGCTCTGAGTAAAAATGACTTTCAACGGAGGGCAGAATTTTGTACGTCGACGTACTTTTTTGTTATGAAGCAACTGTTTACAACAGTGGATACGTTAAAATATATAACTATCATCACCATTCTGTCAAAAATGCAAGAATCGTTTGGTAAATAGATCGTCAATAAACGTTTTGGAAGAATTTGTTGGAGAACGTGAGGGGGGGCACATTGTTTTAACGGTCGCTCTAACGGTCAAATGTATTTGTAATTTTTCTTAATCGAATTACCAACATTAATTCTAAATTTAGCATCAATTCAAAGCCTTGTTAAATAATCAATATGAAAATCGCTGGAATAGAAGAGAGGATCAGTCATTTTACCACTATAAAGATCACCATTTTTACCTTGAATACGATGTATATGCATTTATACTATCCAAATTTTGAGTTTTCTATTTAGTTTTGTGATCTCGAAAACCATTTAAATCAAATGATATTTCCTATAAAAGTTCTTAACGTATAGATTCCCAGTTAAACATGGGTGCGAGTGTTATTGGATAATTCAATTTCTGGTACGGCTATAAGAAAGTATAGAAGAAAGAACCTTAACATTTAGGTAGGGAAAAGAGTTTCAAACACCCGTAACTTCTTTATTTCATCAATTTCGTTATTACTTTTTGTACTAAAGTTTAAAATTTGTATTTAAAAAATTCACGATAAAGTTATACTTCTGAGTTGTCAGTTCTTAGCTATCCTCCCTTAAGTACTTATGAAGTTAGGTATCTGCTCTTTAACAAAATGTCATGGAATTAAAGAAAAGAACCTTTCAGCGCACATTGATATAATAAAAAAAGGGATTAAATTTATTTCTTCTTCTACTATATTTCGTTCACCCTCAATCAGTTGACAGTACAGCTCTTATAAGAGATACTTAGGGCGATTCATACCACCTACTAAAATATGAATTAGTTTTTAATCTCGGAATTCCTGATTAATATTTAGAAGTCGCTACCGACTCTCAAAATTTGAAAATTATCTGCAATAACGCATTTATTGCGGTGTCGACTACGGTTTACTTTTACTATCTTTAATGACGATATCTATCTACATAACAACGCTGTCGAAGTCCAATTCTCCTGAGCCAGGACCCTCTTCAAGCAAAGATTTTTCGCCATCACGGAGACAAGTGCGAAATCCTAGATTCTAATTTAGCTACTAGTCTTCATGCCGCTAAGTTAAGTGAAAAGCAACTGTTGTTTTGGCCTCTACACCCAAAAGTCTAGGCTGTAATTTGTCGTTATATAACGTTGGCTATTCTACTATACGTCGCCAAAGATTGTTATTAGAAAGCAGCTTGCTCAGTCTACAACAGCTGGGTTTTAACCACAAACTACACTTACCGTGCACTGGGATGGAAAGATGCTTAAAGACATAACGGGACATGAAATAGTAGATCGTCTACCAATCTTTGTATCTGGAAAAGGAGTCGACCAGCTCTTGGCAGTTGCCAAGCTTCGATATGGCAAAGAAGAAACCGTGGTGGGTGCTATTTTCGAGACAATATTATCGTGGAGCTTATATGGTAAAATAAGATGTATGTGCTTCGATATGACGGCATCTAATACATGGCGAATAAGCGGAGCCTGTATTCTTTTGGAACAGAAAAGGCAAATATTTGATTTGCATGCATTTCGGCATCACATCTTAGAAGTTGTACTTGAAGCTGTTGTGCTATCAGCTTGCTAGCGGTCTTGATATTATCATTTTCAAAAGATTTAAGAGCTGTTGGACAAGGAATAATTAGGAAGACTTCAAGACTGCGATATCCGAATCATCTATTTGGAGTTGCGTTTAAACTGTCGCGACAAATATAACAAAATTGCTTTTGCTCAGAATCAACTACAACAATTTGGATGGCAAAAGCTGTGTATGTTTCTGTTTAAGCACCAACTTAAACATCACAATTAAAGAAGCTAACCCCATTACGAATATTAGCATATTTGTTGTACTTGTTTACGCAAAATACTGGTTTACAGTGCCTTATATGGCACCTACAAATGACCTGCAAATTTTGAAAGACTTGATCGAGTTCACTACTGTTTTAGTCAAAGTCACCGTAAAAAAGATGTTGGGTCATCTTTGGTAACTTTCTGAAGAGCTGGTTGCTTTAGCTTTGTTTGATAAACGAGGTTCCACCGAAACAAAATGTAAAATGAGTTTAACACTGAAGAAGAAGGGTCGGAAAACAAACATAAAAAGGCATCTTTGGAGTATGATGCAATTATAAACCACAATATCGAAGATTTTGTTACAACAAATAGAATGCAGTTTATCGACATGACTGACATTTCATGTGAGTTTATCCAAAAAGATCACGAGCTATGGGGAGGAGAAGGTCGGCTAAATAAATTGTACAAAACATGAAAGTCGTTAACGGAATAGCTGAACGGGGGTGTTGCTTTGATGGAAGAGTACAATAAATTACACACGAACGATGACGAGCAGAAGCAGTGCTTAATGTTGTTACTTAAGAATTATAAACAGAAAAATCCTTACGCCAATAAGACAAATTTTATTTAACAAAGATTTCTTCTTCGTTCTATTTAGAAATAGAATAGGTTTGATCATTGTTATTTAGTATTTTCATCCATAAAAGTGATTGTTCTGATAGTAAAAAATTCTTATTTAAAAATTTTATTGTTTTTGCTTCATTTCACAAATTTCTTTTAGAGTAAAACATTTTTTTTTTGTCTAATATGAATCACCCTCAGATAAGAATACACTATTCACACTGTCAAATTGATTTGGACAATCCATATACTAGTTTTAACAGTATAAATCGTATCCTAGGGTTTAATAAGTATTTGATTTTTATAAACCTTTTTTTTATTGAAGTATATTGTAGGTATATTTATTACTCTAGAAATACATATATGTCATGTCCTAAAAACAGATTTTAGAGTAGATAGAATATTAATATATTACATATGATTCAAAACTTAATTTATATCTCAAATACGGAAAAGTTAAGTGAACACTGAAAGTTATCATTGCCATTTATCTACCCACTGTGTCTACGAATCTGTGTAACGTGTCTCTGTTTTCTGTCTGTGATACTACGCAGTTATTTTAACTACTAGTTAATTATATTCATGAAACCACGCACAAAACAGAACTGAAACATACAACATTGTATGAAAGATAAACATATTTACATAACTTTTAAATTAATACTGCAATACAATAGGTAATTCAAATTCACAATTACATTACTGAAGTTGCAACTAACTTAGATGAAACGCGTGCACAGTTTAATTAATTTGGTACATTAAACAGACGCTTTGGGTGTGAAACGGTTTACATATGAGCAAAAGTAATTACACATGATTTGCAATAACCGTGAAACAGACGACCCATACTGTTATTTCAATTATACGCAACATCAGTTAAAATAATAGTCTTTTGCTTTTACAGCCGTTACGGTTATCGAAGAGGAGATTCGTACAGTTCGAGACTGAGGTCGGGTGCGGCAAATTGGTCTTTTGTATTCGATCCTGCAGGACGGCTGTGCTATTACTGGTCAATGGTAGTGTCCTTAGCGTTTCTTTACAACTTCTGGGTCATAATATACCGCTTCGCCTTTCAAGAAATAAACAGTAAGTATAATGTGATTACGTCGCTTTCTTGTTAGATACTTTCCCAAGCTCAACGTACTTCTAGTATTTTATTAAATCTTGAGATACGTTTGGGCAGCAGCACACGAATCGAACGAATTATAACACAGTTTACAATTAAATGTTAGTTATAATAGAACATCAGTTCTCTCGTACATATAATACAGCTACCTTATTTGGTCGACTCACTAGTAGTAACGTAATTGGACTTATTTTCACACGTACTCAGCGTACAGGATTTCCCCTTCTATTCAGGGTGTAATGATGTATCCGGTAGGGCACGACTATTAATTACTTCTTAGTAGTAAGAGCGCTGTACACGTTTATGTCATTAAATATCGTACGCTCTAAATGTTAGAGTTTAAATTAGAATGAGGAATGCTTGCAAAATTATCCCAAATCCCTACAATTTATATCCAGGAAGTGTCTACGCAAGTTTATTTACGTGCTTGTCTCTCAGCTAAATATAGCCTGCTTTTCATTAAATGGTATTTACTTAGGGTTAATTACAATAAATCATGAATTAATTCACGTAAATATACTGAAAGGTGCATTTATCATCAAAAAAAGAAAAAAATATAACACTGCTAATGTGTCCTGTAGAAAAATAGCTATATTAGATATTTTTGAGTAGTTTCAGCAGTTTGTTCATGACTTTTCTCATTTTGAAGTTACTTTTTTACAAACAAGGGCCAGATGTTAAGCTCAGTTTTGATCTCGGCTTTGTTAGTTGGTGGCACAGACAAAAGACATATATATATATATATATATATAATAACGTAAAAAATAAGGATTAAAAAAAAGAAACGAATATAATGCTAGAAACATTATATATCAGGACGTAGCCTATTCGCATTACGACACATTGTAGAAATAGGCGCTCTGACTAATACATTAGTATGGGCTGTTGGTATATGAAAGGTGTTTGTTGATCTACTCGCAATCCGGGGAACATTGAATGTTATTTTGGAAAGCAAATGCGAACAATCAATTTTGTTATCAATTAATTTGAGTAAAAAGGTAACCGAGTGATGCTCGCGTCTACTACTTAATGATGCAATATGAAGGTCACCCATTAATGTCTCCAAGTTCGCTCCTCTTGCAGGATAATCCCCAGTTATTCTGAATGAAATATATTTTAGAAACCTACGTTGTATACGTTCAATGTTTTGACAATGCGTTACATACATGGGATGCCACACAACACTTGCATATTCCAGTTTCGAGACTACAAATGCAAAATACAACATTCTCATTAGACCAATATCCGCGAACTCCTTACAGGTGCGTATAACGAATCCCAACGCTGATGATGCAGATTTGCACATTGCAGTTATATGCGGAACAAATGTTAATTCTGAGTCAAATAAAACTCCCAGATCAGAAATGGTCTTCAGAGACTGTAGTGGAACATCGCCTACCTTATAAACATTTATAGATGGAGAAATCCTTCGCGTGTATGTCATCGTGAAACATTTGGTAATGTTCAGTTTTAGCTCATTGTTATTGCACCAGTTGGAAATTAAGTTAAGATTATGCTGAAGTAATTTCGCATCATTTTCATTGGTGATGGCAGTATATATTTTCAAATCATCGGCATAAGCTAATGCAGGGCAAGTTAATGAAGTTAGCAGATCATCAATGTATAGTATAAAGAGCAAAGGGCCCAAATTTGACCCCTGTGGCACACCTGAAGTAACAACATATTCAAATGATTGATAGCCGTTATAGGAAACATATGCAGTTCTGTCTTCTAAGTAGGACTTCATAAGTGCCATTAAAGTTTATGTGTGTAAAGTACTCGTGGCGTAGTGGTAAAGCCAAGTGATAGTATGCGGAAAGACCATGGTTCGAATCGGAGCGGAGCCGTTGTCTTTTTTTATGTTTTCATTTATTTGTTTGTTTCATTCGTTTCAAGTTAAATATTTGAATGATAATGAAGGTACAAAAATACGTTCAATTCACACAGAGTGCCTGTAATATCAGTATGTAGCAGGTGTGTCCAAAAATAAATAGCTGTAATTAATCATAATTACTTAAATGTATTTCAGTTAATTACATTGGTTAATAATATGATTACGATTAATTTATTTCCTTAAAACTGACATAACAGATTATAAAAAAGTTTAATTTAAAATAAGTAGGAATTTATAACATTTAAATGCATTTTATTAATTGTGTGTGGTAATAATCTGATTACGGTTAACTTCTTTGCTTAAAGTAAACAGTAAGAGATTATACAAATATGTATATATATATTCAGCTCTGCAGGCCTCTTGTGCCCATGGCTTTGTTACAAATTCTTCTCCATTCTGGTTTATTCCATATCAGTCTCTTCCAACCTCTGACTCCCACTTCCATCAGATCCCTTTCCACCGCTTCGAGCCATTTCGTTCTTGGTCTTCCTCTCGATCTTCTTCCCGATATGCCTCCCTCCAGAACCATGTTGTTAAGCCTATTTTTTATAGCTGCTGCCAGTATCTTATAAGCAATATCTAAGAGTGCTATTCCCCGATAATTCTCACATTCTAATGGATCTCCTTTTTTAAATATTGGGCAAATCAATACTTCGTTCCATCTTTTCGGCATGATCTCTTTTGTCCATACTTCCACTATTATTTTAAATAATCCCTCTTCTAGTTTATGTCCTCTTTTCTGCAACATCTCCGCTGTTAGTCCAGGTGTTTTCGCTCTTTTAAATAATTTAATAATTTCTCTCAATTCTTCTTTACTTGGTGGTTCCTCTCCGCTTGTCTTTTCTCTTTTCACCGTTTCCATTAGTTCTTGTTGTTGTTCTTCTTCTTCTCTAAACACTTCACCAAAGTACTCTACCCATCTTTGTAGTTCTTCTCGATTACCACCCGTTAACTCTCAGTGTTTGTTTTTGACAAAGATAACCTTCTGCTTGCATCCTTTCTTCTGATCTTTACCCCTTGCTAAAATTCCCTTGTTTGCTTCCTTGTATAATTGTTTTCTATCTTCTTCAATTGCGTGTCCATGTGCTCTCTCGTTTTTCTTCTGTATATTCTCTTTGCTTCTTTCCTTCTCATTTGATACTGAATCCTATTCTCCTCCGTATTTTCTTGTAACAGTTTCATTCTCGCCTTCTGTTTTTCTGTTGTTACTTCTTCACATTCTTTATCATACCATTATACA
Source organism: Cetonia aurata (assembly GCA_949128085.1). NCBI lineage: Eukaryota > Metazoa > Arthropoda > Insecta > Coleoptera > Scarabaeidae > Cetonia > Cetonia aurata. Next base: position 49,686,420 of record OX421884.1, on the reverse strand, counting down.
AATATCGTCTTCAAAAGTGGGGAGTAATCATTGGGCGATTCATCTGTGACATTTTATAAATAGAATATTCTGTGAAAATCATTTTGTTGATAATAATCCTACTAATACAACTAACTAAAGCATTTAAATGTTGTTTCGAATTAATATTTACTCTGAATGAAATGTTTGTATAGTGCGTTATTAATAATTTGAACGAAATTAATTGTTATCCTATTACAATCCAATGCAATTAACCCAAATGGGTTTATTTGTGATTAATTTATTTTTTAACATATCTATTTAAATACTGATATAGCCGGTTTGTCTATATTGGACGTATTTTTGCACCTAGATTATCATTTTAATATTTAACTTAAAACGATTAAAAAAACAAATAAATAAAAAAGAAGGCATCGGCTCCGTCGTGATTCACACATTTATTGTCGTATGCCATGGCTTGATCATATCTAATAAACAGTTAAACGAAATTCACTACAAAATAGAAAACTACAGTAGAATTAACCTGAGGATGCGCGACAGTAAAAGGGAGTGCTCAATAGAGTGAGACACATTCGGATGAATAGGGAAAATCGTTATGATTTGCGCGCAACAAGGTGGTCGATCCTTCGAATCTTCGTGATTCGTACAAAAATCGTAATCGTAACCGTCCGTCGACTAGGTTCCGCCTGCCTCTTCGAGCTTGTGACTTCAACTTGAGTTTGAAGTTTACCGCGTGGAGGCAGTATTTCAGCCAACCCAAGTTAATTCTACTTGTAGTAAGAATAAGTATTAGATAATTCTAACTATTAGAAAAAAACCTTACTTGCTTAAAATTATGAACGTTTGCATATTTTAGACAATATTGATCAAGCAGCTTATATTTAAAAAACTATCAACAATAGATAAGATAAGAGTGATGATACATTGTGTCCTAAAATATCTATTGTGTTCCATTAACCACCCATTTTGCATTTTTCGGTGCTTTTCAATATCGCTTCCATTTGAGCTGTTTTCTCTTTTTTTTCAAATCCAAGAACTCTATTGCTTCTAACACAGTAGCTACTGAAATTATATTTTCATGACAATTATTCGTATTGATTGTTGTAAGTGCATTTATTAACAAGCTGTATTAAGTTAAAATAAAACTGTTCAAAGATTAAAAAAAAAAATGGAAAAAACAAGCTGTTTATAGAATAGTTGTCGAAAAAAGTTTCATATCGCAACAAATTCCTGAAGATCTAATTAATGTGATTGGCTGAGAATGATACACAGTAGCTACACCAAGTAGTTAAGAATTAGCCTAGCGAGTTCCGATATGGTAGAAGTATTTACGAGCATACAAAAGATGCTTCTCGGCTGGGAACTGTGTGCACTAAAGAAAATATTGATCGTGCAATTGGCTTAATTAAACGAGCTCGTCGGTTCACCATTAGGTATTTAGCAGAAATACCAAACATATCTAACTGTAATTGAAATAACAATCAATTACTATTTGCTACTCCATAAAATAAGATTGAGCTTCGTGCAAAAGCAAACGATAGCCACCACTTCAGAAGCGAATTTTAAATAGTTGCAGTGATAATTCTGTAGTTAACGAAGCGTGAGTTCACCATTTCGATGTCGAATCGAAACCACAAAACAAAGAATAACATCGTGGGTCTTTATAACCTGGCAAACTTAAGTTGATATAGCCTTCAGTAGCTAAAATTATGGTTATTATTGTCTGGAATGATGCGGTAATTTTGTAAATTAATTACCCAAAACATAGCCAACCAATTTGAGATCGATATTACGCTGCATTAATTAGTCAACTGTGTAATTACATCAGAAAGTCAACTAGAACGAAATTGTTTCTTAACTTAAAGGTTGAAGTTGACGGGATATCAACTAAACTCACCTAATCTACTCATAGTAACTTTTATTGCTAAAGCTAAACGAAAGTGTTTGAGATCAAAATTTACCGAAGACAACGATGCTATCACAGCAAATCAGAATCTTCTATAATCAAAATGCCACATGCTCTTCAAAGAGGCATGGATATTTCAAGATATAAAGAACCTTTAAGTGCACAGTGAGTATGTTTAAGAATTATATCATTTAAAATGTTAGCGACAGTAAATATGAACAGTAGATATCCCGTACCTATCTTATATTTTAAGTTTACTGTGAATGGAACATTGTGTCCTATAAATAAATTCAAATTCCCGTTTCCCGCAAATATAATATTGTAATAGAATGTATGGGTGTTTAACATCAAAGGGAGAGAAGGAATTTCAATATACCCGGATGCCTTTAGTTTGATATGAGCTAATTTAATATGAAGTTGCCAAGTTCTATTATTATTACATCACATTTAATTCGTATATTATCAATATAGTACAAAAAGTGTTCACCGTACCTACCAAGGAACTTTTCATTGCTATAGACGTTTAAATAAGAAATGGACAAGAAAATAACAAAAGTATTGAGTCTAAAAGCAAAACTGCAAAAATCGCACTACTAGTTAATTGGAAAAACTAGTAAAGATGATAGTTACAAAGGAAATTCAGGATTTATGGGGAAAAATTGATAAACCCAGCAATAAATACTTAAATTAAAAATAATATACATGGATATATTAATCCAACTAATTGTAGTTATAATAAAAATGTAAAATATAATATTATCAGTTAAAAATATTGATTGATTTTATTGAACTGTGTTATAGCAAAGTAGTAGGTAATATCTCTTATGCTAGAAAATTAATTTCAATTAATTAAATGTATTCTCTGGAACAATACAATGGTTTAATTGAATCAAATTCATGGAAAGACAACAAAAGAAGAGGACTAAAGGACTAATGTGATTTAATCCGTAAAAGGAATGAGAGAGGTACAAAAAGCCAAGAGATTTGTAGTATTTCCGGACGCTCCATATTGAGTAGCTCCCACGAAAACAACAAACATAATAGCAAAAATAGTAAACCAAAACCAAAGAAAATTAACACCAATCCTTACAAAATTGATTCACGACACTATAAAAATAGGAGAATATCCCAATATCTTAAAAAAAAACAAATGTAACTCCAATATTTAAAAAGGATGATAAGCTAAAACCGGAGAACTACAGGCCAATATGTCTATTATCAACTCTAAATAAGATCCTTGAAAAAAGTTTGCAAATACAGATGAACAACTACTTACTAGATAATAATATAATAAATTAAAGACAATACGCTTTCCAGAAAAAATCAGGAACGATATCGGCGAAAGGGATCTGGTCAATTCAATAAAAACAAACATAGCGCAAGGAAATATAGTAACCGTACTCTTCATAGACATGAGGAAGGCATTTGATACAGTGTCAAAGATAAAACTTGTCGAAAAGTTGAACAAAATAGGAATAGATCATATAGGAAAACAACTAATGAGAACCTACCTGTCTAAAAGACCACATGAGATAAAAATAGGAAAAACAAAATGGAATACCTCAAGGTGGAAACTTACCGCCAGTATTATATATCACTTGCACAAATGATGTTTTCAATTTAAACATCAATGGTGAAATATACACATACGCTGACGACATATGTATAATATACTCCAACAAACACGAAAACTACATACAAAATCAAATCAATAACGATATAGAAATATTGGAAGCATGGTTTAACAACAACTTATTAACAATAAATAAAGAGAAAACAGAGTACATAGTCATCACAAGAAAAAATATAAACCTATCTTTACCGTCAAAGTGAATGGACAAAAAATACAAAAATATAAGCAAACTAAATATCTAGGAATTACAATACAATCCAATTTAAAATGGAATGAACACATGAATCATTTAATTAAGAAGAATGCAACAGCTATAGCAGTACTAAACAAAATACCAAAAGTACTCCCAGAACACATGAAAAAATCAATGTATAACAGTTTATTTATATCACATATGAATTACTTGATAAACGTATGGAGCGATACAACTAAGAGATACCTACACAGATTACAGAGACAGCAAAACAGAATATTAAACCTAATACACTCTATGGATAAAAGAACACCGACAACAGAAATATATAAAATAACAAAAGAACTAAATATAAAGCAAATAATTACTTTATATCTAGCTATTACTTTAAATCGGCCGGAAACTTACCATTCTCCGGCCTAGGCCGGCAAAAAGACCACTAATGGTTGGCGACACTATATTCGAATTACCGACATTTCTGTGATTAATTATAGATTCGATGACAGCTGACAGATCTCGTTTCACAATCTCTTAATTAATTCATATTCTTTCCAATTCTATTTTCGAAAGATTTTACAGGTAATAAATGGTTAATAACTTCACACACAACCTCTGTAAAATGAGCTGCGGTCTCCATTGTCCTTATTATTGATGAATATGTGTCAAAACTACCAAGAAAATTAAAACGTCAAAACACTAAGGTATCTTAACCCTGATTTCCAATTCAAAATTCATACGTAATATGTATTGCCAACCTGTACTGTTAACTTCCTAGCGTTAATTTTGTTTATTGTTTACAACAAAATTAAGATTTGTCGGCTCAAAAAATAGTGTGTAACACACGGTCAGAAACTCTTTTGCGAGTATTCGCGCTTGTGGGATCTCGGCTCCGCCTCGCCCCCACAAACCGTACTCACACTCGCAAAACTATAGTTTCTGGCCTAGTGATACAATAGTTATTTGTACAAGTCCGAATTTGCAATTCTCCAACTCTTGCAGGCACGAGCCGAAGACTAAGTTGTCGCCATGTAAATGACACTTACTGCACACCAATGTAAATAACGCATTTTATTCCTTTCAAATTGATGTTTAGTTCTTTAGGTGCATTCCTAACTGTTCATCTCCAACAATCACCGATACGAATGTGATGTGATTAGTTGAGATGAATGATAGTAGCACTTACAATAATAGGTAGCAACAATGATAGGTATAAGTAATTGTCTTTGGCCAAAAATGTGTACATGCACATTACAAAGGAAACTCATATCATAAGCAAGGTCTTAGTTTTTGTTAATGTTGAACACCAAAAAAGATCGTGGTTACTTAATATGAGCTGTGAAAATGCATAATATTTTGAAATGTGTGGTAATGGTCGAATTCACGCTTTGTTGAATCGTAATGTATATATAAACTGATTTTAAAAATAAAATGAAACTATGAGCATGTTGTTTACTCACCCTTTGCCATTAATGGTTAATCTAAACGTTATTAAATTACAACGCATAATGTTCAATTTTCAGGGGAAACTATATTAGTGTGGTTTTGTTTGGACTATTTCTCGGATTTCCTGTACTTGGTGGACATAATGTTTCACTTCAGGACCGGCTACCTCGAAGACGGCGTTCTCCAAACGGACTCAACGAAACTCCGCCACCATTACATGAACTCAACGACCTTCTACATAGACTGTTTGTGCCTATTGCCTTTGGACTTCCTCTACTTATCCATAGGTTTCAATTCGATCCTGCGATCGTTCCGTTTAGTTAAAATCTACCGTTTCTGGGCGTTCATGGATCGAACGGAAAGACACACGAACTATCCGAACTTGTTCCGGTCGACCAGTCTGATCCACTACCTCCTAGTTATATTCCATTGGAACGGCTGTCTATTTCACATAATCCATAAAAACAACGGTTTCGGTTCTAAAAATTGGGTGTATAGTGACTCGGAAAGTGCGGACGTGGTTAAACAATATTTACAGAGTTACTATTGGTGTACTTTAGCTTTGACTACAATCGGTGACCTGCCCAGGCCTAGGAATAAAGGGGAGTATCTCTTTGTTATACTGCAGCTCCTCTTCGGATTGATGCTTTTCGCGACGGTGCTGGGACACGTAGCCAATATAGTCACATCAGTCTCGGCTGCCAGAAAGGAATTCCAAGGTAAGTTGATTTTTCGTAACTGTATCGGCCACAACTTCCTTCTAAACTAGTTTCTTGCCAATTCGATATTTGTATGCCACTCGCTGTGCTTAAATATTTCCACAAGGAGACTATTTTATATTAAATACACCAGGTGAGGTTTAATGAGTCAATAAAGTTTTAAAGGCATTAGTGTTAAAATCAATGAGTGATATATTTCTACATTAACTCAGTTATAAAACACACGAACAAAAACAACTATAAAAAGTTATAATATGGTGTAAGCTATTTGCTATTGTGTGAGTTCGAAAAGATAAAACATGCGATACTGAAAAGAAGAGATAAAAACTTCAGTCAAGAATTACGGTTGAACTCATCGATTCAGTTCTTTCAACCGACATTCACCACACCCACGTCAATTCAAGTTTTTTTAGTTCTTTTTTCATCGAACAGCATACGTCAACTTTTCAATAGGCGAAATGTGGATTTGATGACCTTTCTAAATATACAATTTCCATTGAATATTATATTAAATAATTAATGAGCAGCGACTAAAAATGAATGCCTAAATTTTTAATTTAATAGCAACATACTAAGCAAACATAAAAGTAATTAATTAAAACACTTTTTCTTTTTTCGTGGAGTCTAAAAATGTACGATTTTAACGTTTAACTTTTAAAATGTTGTGTTATCCAAACAAACAAACTTCCTTCATTTCATTTAATCTATTTCAATTACTTTTAATAATATGACTCTTTAATAAAACATTTTTTTCCACCAGATAATTATATTCACGTTGTCATCCTGTTAATTAATTTATTTGTTGTGTTATTATTTCTGACACACTGTTGAAGAGGATAATGTTGTCGAAACGTTAACGTAATTCATTTTATTAAACACATACAAGCAAGGGGATGTAGGGAACAAGTTTATCTAAAATAGTACTGGGACTGTGTAAAACATGTAAGAAGAAGGTGATGATACACCGCGATCTAAAACATCTATCGTGTCTTCTCTTCTTGCTTTTCTTACAGCTGGCCCTTGTAAAAAACTGCAGAATGTCAGAAGATCCCAGGTTAGGCAACTCTGCCTCTCTAACACATACATGCTTTTAGGTGCAGGGCCTTTGAGTTACAGTGCAGCACAATTTACTTAGGTTGATGCATTCTATAGATCTCTTCTGGTTATAAATTCCCAAAAGGGTTTTGGCTTGCCTCACTTCCTAGAGATTCTCTCAATATTTTGATTTTATCTGCTCTACTTTAATTTTAAATTTCACCAGTATTGTACTCCTACTTCTCCCACAAGAAGGTTCGGCCGTACAAATTATACTTATTAGCCATGTTATCGGTTAGTTCGTTTCCTTCTAGTCCTATGTGTCCCGGAACCCACTGAAAGGTTACCTTGTTTATTTTGCCTAGCTCGTTTAGTTTTTCTAGACACTCTCAAATCATCTTCGAGCTGATTATATTTGAGCTTTACGTCGTGATGGTTGCTTGACTGTCAGACATTATGATAATTTCTTGCTTTTGATAGTTTCCGTCAATCTTTTACTGGACGCGTCTTTTAATAGCATGTGTTTCCGTCTGGAAGATACTCGGCTGTGCGAAATGTTTTATATTCCTATTCTAGTTTCATCTGCCATTTTTTGAATCATCCGTGTATCAGTTGATTACATTTTTGTTGAATTTCAAGATGGTGTCTTTGTCCGATTCGCTTTTGCTGCTAAGCTTGGTGGTAAACTCTTTCACAAATCTAAACTTTTTGGCATATCGCTCCGGTGCATGTAAAGTTTAGTACCACTTCAATAACTGCGATTGGGTAGGTTCTCATAGCTCCAGTTATGCATACACATGCTAATTTTTACACCTTCGAAAGATTAGCTCTCGCAGTAGCCAGATTAGTTCTTTTGCTCCAAACCACTGACCCATAAGTGATTATTGGTCTCACTGTTACTGTATACATCCAGAGTTATCTTTTTGGGTTGCATCCCCTGTTTCTTCCTGCAAATGTTTTACAAACAATTAGGGCTTTTTGTCTTGTTAGTTACTTCAATAATAATAAGCATAAGCTTGAAGTAACAGCTTATGCTTATTACACAGAAATTTATTGTCTCATCTTCCAATCTCTTCCCGTCAATTTTTATGGTCTTGCGATTGGGTTTATTTTTTGGGAATGCTACTAAAATAGTCTTACACAGAGTTAATGGAGTTGTGGTTAAGTCTTACTGATTGATACCACCTTATTCGCAATATTGAGTCCTCTTTGAACTATGTCACATTACTGAAATTTTTCTCTTGCGAATATGACTATATCATTAGTATACCCTTGGCAGGATATGCCTAGATCAGTCAAACCATAATATATATAAGTTCATCTACTGTCAAGGTCCACATAAGTGGGGATGTAACTCCCCATTGACTGTTGACTATTGATAGATGTATTTAAAAGTTACAGAATGCAGAGAGTACTGTCTGAGATTTTGAGTTCTCTCAGAGAGTAGTATCAGTATTATTACACTAATAAATAACACTACCAAGAGCTATAATGTATTTACTTTAACGATTACTTCAATCAATGTTATCTCTAAACTGATTAGAGGCAGGATTAATTGGGGAATATGTATAAAGATATCAATCACTGTGTTCTCCTTGCATTGTTTCGTATTATTTGTTTTCTTACAAAATTGCCATTAAATGTCACCTGGATGTAAAAAAATATGTTCTCCATAAAATGAAAAGAAATAAAATTCACCGCTAACATGTCATCTATTTATCGCGGCACAAAACAGATATGCCAAAGGCGTGAAACGAAAATCCTAGAAAAATGGCAATTTGCAACAAAAAGAAACCAGTGGCCACGCAACGTAGGTAAATAAGACATGCCCATGTCCCATACCCATCGGACACACAAAAGTCCAATTTGAATATGAAATGCGCCAAATTACTAGGAAGACGATCCTTGTGGAATCTATACAATTTGCTTGCGCTCCAACGCACTGGCTGGTATTTCACAGAAATAACAAACATAGAGATAGCATTTTACCATGTCCGACCTGAAGGCACGTCAGATAAATATTTTATGTTTCATATTGCGGACACATACATATTTGCATGTACAAGTACTACTTGTATCGTATGCGACAATGCCACGGAATATTGGAATAATTTCGAGATAGTGAGAACGTCAGCAACCCTGATTTTTATGTACCTACTCGTGTAAATGTCCGAAAGTGTATGCGAACTTTGAACAGAATTTACGGCAATACTTTACGGCTTGTGTTAGCATTATGTTTATGCATGGAGGATATACTTATTGTTAGTTTTATTACATGTAATGGATTATATGCAAGATTACAACATATAAATGCACACATAATAAAAAGTTGATACGGTCCTGAGTTCAGGAATGTTCAATTCAGAAAAAGGGTTGCTATTAGAAAGATGTTGTTTATTTCAAGCAATAAATAAATTTAGAAATAGTCAATACAGCCAACTAAAATATTCTTTCAAAAAAAAAAAAAATATTTCTATTATTACTGCGCTGTTAATTTGTTTGAACGTAAAATTGATTTTCTGTAAAGAAATACTTTTCAATAAAAATTTAAAGTCGTTTGTTTAAGAAACAGTAACTACATTAGAGTAAAGCGATTGTTTTTCAACGAAAGGCAATATTAATCAATTATTAATTGCGTCATTGAAATAGAGGTGTTTTTGTCAAACCTATATATACATATATCTATAAAAAGTTCTAGTTACTTGTTATAAGCAAATCACATTGTCATTGGTATTGTGGTTTATTTACTTTTTTTCATTACTACTTTAGATGAAAGATCTTTCTTTGCAATAAAACATCAAATTCAAAGAATTATTCCACTCGGAAACTTTTTTATCAGGGGAAAATTTAGTGTAAAAAAATAAATTTCAGTTTAAAGATATAAGAATTTGGTTTCAAATCCAAAGGTTTTTTGATTAAATGAGATATTGCTTCAACGAATGGTGGTGTACTTTATTTTAAAGCAGTAACGGAAAAGAAATATTTCTGTCATTAGAAATGATTTCGAAACAAAGAAATCTGAAAAAGTAATTCCTTTAATTTAAAAAATTGCGATTATAAAAAAATTATTTCCTTATAAGTTATATTAATATTTATTTCATTAGAAATTTGCATTAGTGGCATGCCGATGATACCTCGGTAAAACCTCTTCGCCATAGGTTTTATGATAAATGAGATGTACCTCCTAAAATTTGACTTTGTAATATTGGGTGTCAAGAGGACTTTGGTCTCTTCTTGATAAATTATTCAAGCGATCATTAACGCTGCCTTTTCCAATTGCTGAAATAATTTCTTATTTAAATAATATCATAAACTACATTAACATACATTATTAATTATAATTTTCTTTTTGATTCTCTATTCAAATTAAAGATTCAAATTTTAAATGGTCCTACTTATTAGTGTATAGCTGAACGCATTGTAACTTAACTGAAGAATATCGAAATTAAAGTTGTATTTCTGCTCTTATTCGAAATAAATTTCTTTAAAAACCCTTTATGTACTTCTGTAAAACTTCTTCTTTCATTAAAAGTAGCCCTCAAAATAGATCTTGAACGTTTAGACGCTAACCAATTCTAAATTCTAATACATTCCTTAGTACCGCCTCTGGTATATTTTATAAAGCAACAGCAATTGTTTCTTTTAATTCATGGACATTCTTATTAATTTCATTTCTTAAATACTCAAATAAAAAGTTTTAAGCATTGGAAGCCAAAGATAAATGACTCACTCAGTTTGGAAAATATTCGTAGATAAACAGATCAATGTAGCTAGAGCTGTGTGCCAAGGCATTATTCTGTTGATAATATCCTTATTGTGAGTCAATATCCAGTTGTTTTAAAAATTTCATTAAAATTATTTGTTAATCATTAGTAGTTATGGTATCTTGTTGCAGAGAATACGTTTCAATACTTAAATATAAAAGATATACCATTTCGCCGAATTAACTTAAGCAAAACGTGGATGTACTTTTAGAAAAACAGGTTTAAATGTACTTTGCTATATATTCTCGTACAACATGTAAAATTCAATACTTATCAATATTACCAAAATGTTACTAAATAACACGCTGTTGTCAAATTTACGCCATTGAATGGAACTAAATATTAATATAACTTCTAAGAAATAAATGCTTTCTTGATGTGATCGCACATTTGAGTCGATTTGCATAAGACAAATGTTTGATTGTAGATTGATTCAACAGTTCATTCAATTCTATTGTGTAGTTCGTCAATGCTTCAACGTTTGTGTTTCAAAAGTTTCATTTATTGTACAATTCAATGTTATTTTTTAAATTTTGACTATTCTTAATTTGCTCAGTAATTCTTACCTGCAGATGTGCGTGTTTGCACGAAACCGGTAGCTTTAATTATAAAGAATTTGCGAGAAAGTGAATGATTAATCCAATTCCTTCCTTCGCAATGGATAATTTATACGGTTTAGTTAAAAAAATGCAAGATTTGCACTACTTGATGATATATTTGCAAAAAATGCTACTCTAACGATGGCAAAAATATGTTGGTCACAATATAATACGTTGCATATAATATTAAGGAACAAACATGAAGGGGAGAACTTCTTCTCAAATTGTTTGAGTTCTAGCAAAGAGATTATTATACTTTTCCATAAACGACATATAAAAGCATACATACTTAAATAAAAGGGCGTTCATTCTAATACATTTAAATTATTAAATTGCAAGCAATATCACACTCTTTCAAAATTTTAGTAAACGAACCTTTTTTGTTTTAGATTCTCATAAAGTTTTGCTGTCAAATCTACCTTCAATTAGTCTTATTTAATTAATTTATATTTAATTCAATATACCCCTGTAATGTGATACACTCTATATTTATTCACTAAAAATTATTATCCTTTAATTAAAGTAGAAAATCCTTTGCTCATATAACGAATGATTGAATCAGGAGAGAATATATAATGGAATAGATAATTTTAGGTTTTATAAATACGGGTTATAACCCTATGCAACGGCCAACTAATAGATAATTGAAATTATGAAACCTCAAATGAGCATGTATGACATGTAATCGTCCCGGTTGGCTTGAATTCGATTCGGTGTAATACGAAATCTGATTAAATTAGAAGAGAATAAATGCAACAAAACCGCCAATGTTCAACGGTACCCTGCTAACAATGTACACACAATCTGGTGTAGCTGAAACTGGTATGTAATTGTTAGACCGCAACTGTATATTATCCTTTGCTTCCTTTACTGGCCAAGCTTTACGGCCTACAATTTGACGAAACATTAATTTGAGTAATAGTCGTATTAATTTGGGTTACATGTGTTTCAGAATGTGTTACTGTCAGCTCTTTATTAAATGTTACCGCATAATATATTGCAAGGAACTACTTTATTACACCAATTTAGCGCGATTAATAACTATGTCAGTACAGTTCGATCTTGATTCTCGCTTACAGAGATACGCAATCACAGTCACAGCAGGTTTTTGCAAAATGGCACAACTCCCATTAAATCTTAAACTTTACTATACCAGAAAGGGTTTTCTTGGATTAATTACATATTTGCCGTTTCTTTGTTTTCTAATTTTGCCTTACATTGATGCTAGTACGTATGAACATAAAGTTCTAAGAGATATAAGTTTTAAGCAAATAAATTTTGAACTTTCAAGCAATTGGCAGGGGAAATGTTTTACAATTACATTGTTATATCAAGTTGTAAAGCTTTCCTAAATTAAAGTATGCACATACATATATCCACGGATAACTACAAACTCAACATTTAACTTTATTTATATTGAGATAAACTTTTATAATCAGATTTTCATTCCCCGAAATTTCCGGTTTTCTGAGAACTAGGGATGTAGGGGTGTTTGCGAAAAAACTGACCTCTCCTCTCTTTAGCGTGTTCTCTCTAAGATGTTTTGAAAAACGAGAAATCGCTTGCTAACAATTTTTCTTTTAGTATTTTAATATGTTAATAACAATTTTCTACAGCTTATGAAATATAGGGTGACGCATAATCTTTCCTTAAATAATGTAGCACTATATAATCAATAATTTTAGTGGCTGCAGTTTTTTATCCTACATTCAAACATACATGACAGTAGTAGACTAATTCAAAGTTAACCCGTCAAAAAAAAAAAAAAATCTCCTACTTTTTGGTTTATTCATTCAATAAGATGGCTGTGATAACATCAAATTTCAAAAGTTCAACATGATTCTGGCACGATTTTTTTTATAAAATTCGAATATGGCTCATAAAATTATGGAGAGAGTTGTACATACAGAGATGTCGTAAATGCACTAGTTATTTTAACAATAATTTCATTTATGTTTTCAATGTACAAAAGCAGTACCTAACCTATTAGAGCTATAGTTTTAGAGAAATAATATGACTTATGTTAGAATAACATAATTTGATAAATTTACTCATTTTATGTAGGTAGTAAGAAAAATTAATACTTACTGACTGTAATAATTGTTCAGTATGATTTCCTACATTATTCGTAAGTAAATTATAAGTCTTGACTATATTTTACCTGACATTTCTAAAATGGTTCAAATCATCACTCATAATGTTGATCTGTTCTTGCCAGTTCAAACGAGCTAGACATGTAGTTAACATGTTTCGATTCTATCTATATATAGAGCATTTTGAATTATTTTCAAAAGAAAAAAATCCAAGGAGTTTAAGTACGGGCTACGAGCTGACCAACTCATCACGGATATTATTATTCAAATAATTTATCACCACTAAAGTGTTAAGAAATGAAGGAGATCCTATCATTTCGTTGTATCTTCTTGGATAGTAATTGATATATTTCTTATGTCAGAATATTGAAATAGGCCGGCTTGTTAAAGCTCCATTGTAAAATCTAATGATGCTACACTGAAAGGCAAACGTCCTTGTTTTTTAGTTTCAATGGTTTGACGCAGATTTTCTCTTGTCTATTTATGAACGTTTTTATAAGTGAATATTTCTGCTATAGTGAAAGACACCTCATATGTCCAGATCACATTTTTTGAAGAAATCACATTTGGTTATATACTTTTCTATATTGGCTGTACTGTAACGTTCGCTGGTTTTCTCCTGAATTAACTGTATTTCATAGAATTAGCAAAATAGAATTGTACTACTTTGACATAAAATCAACAACTGTCAAGTCACTTGTTCTAATTCCTCTTATAAAATCAATGCTTACTGGATACGATTTTGTAGTTTTATTAGATTTTAGTAAAAAATATGGAATAACAAGAAAACCGTTGTAAATCGGTATAGAGAAAGTCATAGCGAATCGATGCAGAATTAAATTCTGCATCTGATCATCCAATAATATACAGGGTGTTCCATTTGAAAAAAAGAACTTTTTCAACTTTGAAGATTTTGTAATTGGTCATGCAGTTTTGGACACCCTGTATGCGACAAATCAATTGTCAATGTGGATTTCGAAAGTGTCGTTCTTGTGCTTCCATCTACCCTGGAAGTGTTTATTACCAGTCGAAAATGGGCAAAACATACTGTGTTGCAAATAACGCTACATCTTTCAAAATTTTCAAAAAAATCGAGATATCTAAGTAGCAGTTGAAAGTAGGTATAGGGAAACCTATTAGAACTCATCATAAAATTTTCTCTGGAATTTAAAAATGAAATAATATATAGGGTATTCCATTTAAAATAAGAAAGTTTATGGCGACTTCCGGTATAACCGGAAGTGGTAAGACCCTGAAAATATTTTAAAATGAAAGGGAATCTTAAATGGCCCCGGATTCCAAAAATTCAGAGTTCCAGGTTTTTTCTAACCTCGGAAACTTCTAACGAACGGCTACCGTGGAAAAGCCTGTATACTTTACTGCCATCACCATATTTTTTTTTTCGATCAGCCAACGACGGGGAACCTTCATTTTTATTATCATGTAGCTAATATTAGATCCATTGTAAGCTCCCCAACAATACATTCTCGGGTATAAAAAGCTTTCTCTACGTTTGTTAGAGTACGTGTCAATTTCGGGATACGAATACCAGCCTACGCACATTGTTCAGAAATGTGTGTCTCCTCCGACTCGAATGTATAAAATCAAACATGCCCTCGTTAAAACGCGACAATATAACACGTACTTGTGCATGCTTGGTTTTTGATGTTTCCACATCACCAGTGCAACGTCCAAGACAGCAATGATAAATTATTTTCTGTAATTTTCACAGATAACTCGGCCGTATGTGAGTAGGCAAATTATAATTTAAAATTCGTTTCCCGATTTTTACTATTTGTGTTCGTCCAAGTTTAGCCTGTTTAAACTTATGGCTTGTATTTGTCCTCGTTACGAATTTTAAGCTGACTGTTTTTAACTTCCTATCAAATCAATGTGCACCTATTAATTCACATACAAGATGATGTAATGTGCTGTATAAAGGAATACGTCTCGAGGAACACCTCATTTGTTTATGTGTATGTAATTTTTGCAGGTAATGTTCTGAATTAATTGAAAAATCATGTCTGTATGGTCACTTTAACAAAAACACTATTGAAATAATGCATTCTATTGTAATGACGTGTAATCGAACAACAATGATATTTCAGTATCACAGCCTTTCTCTCTTTAGGCAAGAAATTCTGAGCCAATTAGATGTATTTCTTTGTAATCACAACACATTTATACTACAATCACCTAAATAATCTTTACAATCTGTTTTATCTATTTCATTTCATTTCATTCTATCATTAAATATTTGTTATATTGAAAAAAAAAAACAGTCAGTTTTTATTTAAGGTTAGTACCCATCGTAAAAATGCTTTCACCATATTTTTAATATTGTAATTGCAAGTTTACGCACCCCTAAACAGCTTCATAATTTTATAATACCCCAACTCATAGGCTATCTTTAATAAGCAATGTGATTATTACATATATCTTACTTTAGAGAGATGTGTTGGAAATTTTTATTTGCCTACACAGCATGTTTTTACTGTAACAATAATACTAATAATAATTTAAAATAAACTGATTTTAAAATATCGCTGCTACTAATATTACGTTATCAGGTATTATATAGCGTTTTTATATAGCTTTCTCAAATAGTTGCTAGGTCTATCGCTTTTCATTCTACTGCTTTCTTTTAATGTAAACCTTTGCTCATTTTTATAATACTTACAGATCTACAATAATTATGTTATTCATAATCATACACGAGGTTTAAATTACCTATTTCGCTTTTTATTATAAATTGTTTTCATTTATATTTACTCCCACATTCAAAAAGCCATTATACTTTAAGGTCAATATGTAACACTGGTCTTTAATAGCTACTTAGCTTTAAGACTATCGATTTATAGTAAAGAAAAGAAAAGAAAAGAGGGTACAAGGATTTTCTCAAGTAGCACTACAAACACTTTTAATTTATATTTTAAAGAATATAGGTAAGGATATCAACGCCATAAAGCTGAATATAGCATATCACTCATCATTTAATTGTAAAACTTTAAAAGCTACAAAAACAGACAATAAGTGTACAGAGTATTTAAGAGTAGTTTCGTATGGCGAAACACGAAAATATTTTCTCACTAACTTAGTATTGTCCTTTGCGTGTTTAATCTTTTCTGAATTAACTAAGTGAACTAGACTATTAGTTTGATGACTATCAAAACTGGTTATCCTCCTCTTGATCCATCCTAAAAAATGTATTTAAATTTTTATAATTAAGGAAATGGCTCCAAAAACTGGTAAAAGAACTACGAGAGCTAAACGAACAGTTGTAGCACCATATCACACTGAGGCAATGTTGTCATTGCCTTCTTGTTTAAAGCAGTTGCAATTATATTTCTTGTAAATTACATATCTTATAGTTTATATAGATTTAAACCAAAATTAAATGTTTATTTACCTATTTTGGTATTAGAAATAATTATTCATTCGCAGGTTTACAAACACTAAAGCTATATTTGCCCTACAAATACATCTCTCATAGCTTTGTTCATTAGAAACTGATGAATTAGTAAATTGATAGTGATAGTTTCGTACATATTTTCGTAATGATTTGGTGCTGTTAGATCATATTTCTAAATTTAAAAATTTGGTAATTGCGCAAAGATAACTAATTATATACATGCAGGGTGTAGCACCTAAGATGCCTCAGATAATGGCTACCCTATTATACGAGATATTGAAGAAAGTCTAAGAGCAAAATGGTGCGTTACTATCGCCATCTTCCTAAAATATTTCTGGTTATCAATGGCGTATCAAACTTATGTTTTTTTTTTTAAATAAGACACTCTATACTTTATTGCAGGTTTGGAAAATTCTTGAAGAGTTCTTATTTTTTTAAGTGACATGGCATACCTCTAACTTTAGCGGTTTCGCTGTTTATACTTTTTTCCTCACAGTTAAATCTTCGTTTGAATTTTTGTTTTTGGCAGGAACTAAATTGCACTGGTGCTTCGGTTTCAAACGCACAAAACAAAATTTTTAAAAAAGAAAAAGTTGTTACGTCAATTTATCGGAAAAAATCATTGTCAGTCTGTCATGATAAAACAAAAAAAAAATTAGTAAACCTAGTGTTTATTCAGCAATGTCGCAAGAATTGTTAGTTAACATCAGAAGTGCACCCTCAAAGATACTCTTTCATGTTTCATATTCAAATAAACAAGCGTTTCTAATACTTAAGTAAGAATATGCGAATTAATAACAAAATGTTGGAAATAGCGACCTTCCCGTTAAGGCATAATCGCAACTTCGACTCACAAGCCCTAGAGACTGCCCTTAGGACTTCCAGTGATACACCACTAAAAGCTGCGCGAATCTCTCTCGCATGTCTTCGGCTGTAGTTGGAACCACCCTGTCTTAGACCTCGTCCTCGGTGTAGCCCCAGAGGAAGAAGTGAATGAACGTAAGATCTGGTGATGTTGGCGGCCATCTTGCTAGACCCTCACGATCAATCGATGAATCTGAAAACCTTTCATCAAGATATTCCTGAATGGCACGACTATTACCTGTAGGAGCTCCATTGTGTGGGAAAACCAGTTGTGGTCAAGAGACAAAAGGGACATTTTCCAAGAGTTCATCACGAAAGAATCTTAAATAAATTGTTGCCGCTCAGGTTCCCGTCTAAGAAGTAAAGACCAAATAAGTGTTCTCCCAGTATGCCACCCAAAACTTCGAGTAACCATCTTTACTGGTGGTTTCCATTCCACATGAAGTGCGGGTTTTCATCGGCGTAAAAATATAAGTTGTGGCGATTAACTACCCCATTTTTTGATGAAATATCGATTCATCGGAAAATAACACGCACATAAAATAGGTTTCATTTAACCCGCCTGAAATTCTTCCTCGCTTGAGAATCTTGAGGTTGTAATTCCTGGTGCAGTTGAATTTTGAAAGGATGGAACTTGTACTTCTGAAGAGCACGGTGCACAGAACGCATTGAAATATCAGTGTTGCTAGTTGTTGTGTTGTGGGTATTAATAATACACTGGTTACTTGAGAAATAATACTTCTTTTATTGTATAACGTTACATACCGGGTGTCACATCACAGCTGATTCTAGTGTGCGTTCAGTACCGTAGCCGGGAGACAAGAGAGCTAGGCACCACGCCTAGCGGGTGATTTAAATCGGGCTCCCCACCCTCTCGCTTCACGACACATAGTATGTCATACATAACAGTAGTAACAGCACGGACACTGTTATGAGGATTTTCAACAGCCGCCTTCAGAACCAGCAACGATTTCTTCTTGAATTCGAACTATTTTCGCACCATTTATCAGATAACAATGTTTCTTCTGTCAATCCATTCTTATTTTTACTGTTTTTTTTTTGACAATTGCACTTCTTTTGTTCTGTTAAGACATACTTGCTTTCGAAAAAGGACGTTTTCCGACAAATTGACGTCACAACTTTTTCTTTTTCAAAAATTTTATAATGAAATGTGTTTTGGTATCAATGGAAAACTTGGCATTTCGGATACTCAACGATGGAATTTTTTTAGATTTGAAATTTTAGAAAAAAATAAAAATTTGCAAATGCCAATGAAAAATTCTCCTTTTCATAAATCTCTTGAAAAAAATTATATGAAAGTACAATAACTCTTAGACTATAAATGTTATAACGGCGAAACCACTTAAGGGTATGCCATGTTACCTGAAAAATAAGTACTTTTCGAGAATTTTCCAAATCTGCAATAAAATATAGAATGTCCCATTAAAAATATTTTAGGAAGATGACAATGGTAGTTATGCACAATTTTGCTCTTAGACTTTTTGAGTCGATATCTCGTATGATGGCCCAATGCGTCTCATTAATTGTTGATCCTCTTTTACCACCAATCGCGTCCTTTAATTTTTTTCATGATTTATGACTTATCAATTGTCTTATTGGCTTCTGATCTTTCATTATTTTAATAATGTTCTAAAGTTAATAATCTAACTATAGAAAATTAACCAAGCCGCAACGTACGTCCTATAAGAAACTGTAGGACATACTACAATGCGCTGCAAATATTACATAAGCTTTAATAGCATCAAAATATTTGAATCAACCTTTAATCTTGGCTTATATCTAGTATAATAAAAATTAAGAAATATCCGGGTAATAAAACGTCGGAATACTGTGTGTCATTTATCATTTATGGATAGAAAACAAAACTATACTGCAACAGGATACTTTAGTCTTTATTATGCAAGGCATTAACCAGTATCAAACGTTACTATTGACTACATTATAAACCAGGCATTTGTCTTAACTCGAACATTCTGTTGTTTATTACGCTAGTGACAATGCATAAACATTTCTTTAATATTAATGTTTTTTTTTTGTAATGTATTTATTTTTATTAGAAGCAGAACATTTATTGTATAAATTTAATGATTTCATATTACCACAATTACAAGTAAATGAGAAGGTAAATTTCAAATCACGAGGGGAAGTATTGGAATTGGCACGTAGAGCTTTATTTACTTAGCCACAGCAAAATCACATCGTTATTTGTACTGCGTTCAGATTTCATTAAAGTGAGAAAACCACTACCAATTCATTCAAACTAAGAAAGCTGTTATCGACTTCTGATACCTATAATAAAGCATTTATGGGAGATTAAAATATTTTCGGGTGATACAACAAGAGTTTTATTATCATTTTGTATTGCATTCATCTAACAATAAATGCGTAAAACCCAGGGAGCTGATAAGCGGCTCGGATACATGTCTTTACTGCAGTTGACATGTTCTATTTAAACAAATAAAAAAGATATATATCTAAATATTATTTATTCAGACCATTAACAATGTTATAAAAAAAATTATACATGCTGTACAAAAATGAAATCTGACAATCTGTTGAATTTTGTAAGTTTACCAACTTAATTCTTACTATATTCTGAACACTAGCAATAATAACAAATGTATTTGTTGACCGATACTACAACACATAATACAAAACGCAAATCAAAGGTTGCCAAAAAGAATAAGTAAGTACTAAGTCTTTTCAGGCATTTGGTCCTATGAGAATAGAGTTTAAAAATACGGTAGGAATTTTCGTAGTGCAACAGCGTAAGATATTGATTATTTCGACTGGGAATCTGTTTTCGTAGAATTCCACACACGTTACCGAAGTTCAGCAGTAAGTCGAACGGTACAATAAAGCTGCAAGAAAATATAACGAGGATAGATCAAAAGTAGTTTACAACTTTTACAAACAGTGATAATGGCAGCGTTGTGTGTATAGCTTTGAACCTGAGCTCAAACGGTAATTGGCACAATTTGTACTTCCTATTGACTGTAATCCTAACAGAATTTAATAAGTTTGAAGGTGTCGGGGTATATTTTCGACAAACTAAACCTACAAAGACTCAGTTGCGAGTCTGGTACACAACTTGTTACAGTGACATCAATTTTTTTCTTGTGGGAGAGGGAAATTTTGTTTATTGCAAGTGTTAAATCTATTGTTAAATTATTCCGACATTTAACTTTCATAGTTATTACAGCTTGAACGATGTAGAATAACTATAAAATATAATTAATATATCTAATATTCAATATTTTTCTTATTTCTTTCGATTTATAATTACCTTACTTAGGAAAATTTGCAGAGGACTCTAATTATATTAACACTTAATATAAACGATATCACTTGTTTGTTGCTGTGCCTTCGAACTTGCTAATACTTAGATAGTTCTAACCATAAATATACAGAGTGCTCTCTATGAGAGAAAAAAACAGTGTTAGTTGCCTAAAACAAGAAATACTATTTCGAAAACTATCAAGAATTGATACATCAAATTTTTACACCAATCAATGTAGGACATTGCGTTGATAACCAATGTTGTAATAAAAATACAAAAAAATCTTATTAGTTATTAATAATATATTTATGTGCATGAACTTGTACATTAACGTGTACACGCTAATAATATAACTTAATATCTAATGCCCCATAAAATATTGTATTCATTCGAAAACATGCAAACATCAAAAATTCAACAAAATTGCAAATATCTCAAAAAAAGTTGGAAATCAAATTTGCAATAGATATTTCTAATTCTAATGAACGAGATCCACAAATAGCAATAACTCAAGGATATTGTGTATTTTAAACCAACTCATATTATATCTTAGACAGGGTTCTTAGATATACGAAGGCAATAATTATAACGTAGTTACAGTGTTTCATTTCCGACCGCTAGAAGGAACTCGGATGGTGGTTAACAGCGTAGCCGCTCTAATATGTAGTTCAGGTACCCTCTAATATCGACGCTACATCAGAAGGCTGTTCTAAACGATGTTCTAATTAATTCCCTTTACACTTACAAGTTCCGACGAAATCTGCCTTTAGCGTACTGCGCTATGGTAATCTCATAGTTCCTCTTATGTTGTATACCACCTAGACGCATGTTAAGTGGTCATATTGCACACTTCCCATCATTATGTTTCTAGTTGAATTGTACTTTATTTTTTTGAAGTTACAATATTGATGTGAATTTGCATTTTCCCACGTTATATCCAAATAACGATTCGCAATAACAATTACTACAGTTAAACCGCTCTAAAACAAACCTTTTAGAAATCTGAATCCTATTTAAGACTGAAAGTTTGTAAAGTTCCATGAAATTAGTATTACTTTTATACTATGTATACGGAAAGTTTTAGTAATACCTGTAAGACGGATGTGGGAGTCCGGGCCCCCCAATTCGTCGTAATAATATTTTAAAACACAATTACAAGTCATTGTGGCAAACGTTTTTATAGTATTTTTTCTAATTTGCACATTAATCGCCTATATTCCGTTCCGGCAAGAGCCCCACTAGTGCGTTAATATCTTATTACAGCACAGTGTGCGGTAATATTCATTTCAGCACTGCGTCGTCGTTTGTTTTAGCTTTATTGCAACATTCAATTAGAAAAAAATCATTTAAGTGTCTACAATCTATAATGCAGCAACCTCGGAAATATTATATATTTCATGAATTAAATACATTCTGTATGTTCTATATGCCGTCAACAAGAAAAGGGCAGTGAAAGCGTCGTGCAAGATATACAGGAAATGAAAACACTAATAAAACTGCCTATCAATGATTTTTCATAGAAGCAGCAAAAATGCTACAAAATCCACTGTTATCACTGAATGTCTTCACATTCAAAATTTTAGAGCTTCAAGTGCGTAGTTAGAAAATTTTTGGGCTACTCACGAAGTAGCTATTAAGAATCATCAGTGGATTGGTTTTTTAAAATGAATAGGGTATAAAACATATTTGAAAGTGGAAGGGAGAAATGTCTAATAAGATTTTTGAACTGCTTTGCTGACGGAGTATTTAGTTTTGGTGGAAGCGCAAAAACGTTTTGTTTTGCAAATGTCCATGCTAATAATGCTTTTACTGGGCGAAATAATAAAAAGATAATATCTATTTCAATCAGGGGGCTGACAAATCTGAATGAATAAATGAAACTTTAAAGGTAAATGGACCATAGCCGTCCCAAGTTGTATCCCTCAAATATAAAGATCCACGAAACTCAATCTCCCAACAGCAACCTTTAGACCAAGATATCATTCAAAACTTTGCAGTTCATTCTGGGAAAGTACTTTTGCTATTAGTTTGCGCAAATGTAGATTTGTTTAATAACGGAAATACGCTGGCCAAAAGTGTTGGATGGGATGAATATTAGTAGTGTCTAATTTTATAACCAAAATTTGTACCAAGAGGTGCTTTAAGCGCGCTGGTGTCAAATTTGAAGTTTGGGAGGGCGAACATGAGTCATAAGTAAAAAAGCCTTATTTATCTTATTCAAATAAATAATTTTCCTTAAAATCGTGTTTGGAAATTAATAAAGAAGAAACGATCTAACTAGAAACTGAAAACCTAGAAACTATCGGATAAGAGGAAGAAGTACAGCTTTGTATGATATTGTTACTTTAAAGGAATATTTAGGACGAAAGGATGTAGAGACAAATCTTCAACATATTTACTTTAAAAACTGAATAGATAAACTATTTTAGATGTTTTTGATTCACTTGAAAATTACAAATTTTATTACTTTATATACAACATTTCGAAACTACACATCCATTTTATTTCGTTTTTTTTTTTTCCAAGAATTTTCTATTATAAAAAGGAGGCTTTAAATCCCTTACTTAACGGAAAAGTCTATCGATCTTGTGCAATTCCTTCTTAAAGAGGTTTTACTGTAATTAAGTGTACCTACTTTAAAATTTCCTAAGCTGCTAAAGTAACTCTACAGGTTACTACGTGAGAGTAGCAATTTATTTCCCCCCCTTTTACAAGCAAATAGCAGCGAATAAATGTTATCTATCTATGTAGTACTACAGCGTTCAACTGTAAACTAGTAAATTATTCAGATGTACTTGGAAGTGGAATTGAATATGCATGAATCAAAATTTACAAAGGCTTGACGTAAATAAACTTTAGTCGATCGAATCGTCTAGTCGCGCTAAATTTGTACCTTACTTTCCAAGATTTTTCGAATACATTCTAAAGGCCTATGATATATATGATTTCAGGTATTTATGTACCTACATATTTTCAGGCAAATTGCTTTTTTGTTTGCTGCATCTAATTGGACTAGTTTGGTATCGGAATGACTTTTGCTGTTTTATTTTATTTCTCTTTATCCTAAAAAACATTCGTAGTGACATAAAGCATAGATTAAGTTTTGTTTTCGTCGTCTAGATAGAATCTGCTTCTGACATCAGTCCGATCTACTGTTTGATTAGACTACAAACTATGTACTACTGAAATTATCAAGATGCTTTCTTTAGTCTACTTGTAATAGTTAGATATCCATTTTAAACTGTTTAATAAAAATATGACCACATGAAGTCAGTCAGGCATAAAGTAAAAGGGAAGAAATATGTTGTTTTCTCATTGCACCTAGCCGTACAGCGTATCCTCACGGCCGTAGTGCTGGTGAGTCAGCGTAATAGTGGGGATAATACAACGTATACTCATTCGTGAGATAGAGCAAAGTAGAATACTTTCTAGTTTGCCGTAAAATAAGCAACAGCCGCGCAGATTTGGTCCAGAATCCAGTTAGTCTCTTCATAAGTATTGTTACTTGCAGAATTCTTCACCTCTGATCTTCACTACGTTTCTACTACTGAGGTGGAGATAGTGCCGTGTCACGGCTTTTGGTTGTGTCACTTTGCTGGGTATGGAACGGAAGAGAGTCTCTCTTGTCGGGTTGGTGCCGACAATTGCTTTTCTTGAGAAAAGGTATCCGATGATGCGCCTACAACCGTATAGAGCGTGATTTTGAGTTATTTCATTAACTAGATAACCTCGCTGTAGAGTATTTATACCCTTAGGTAATTATGTTTTCTTTTTTTGCTCTAGTATTTTGAGACGCAATTTCTATATCCTCGATGTATTTTTGAAACTTTACAGTTTGTGGAATTCTTTTTATTAGTACCGCTAAAATTTTCTGAGGCTCTACATAATTTCATACCTAAGTGTTCCGGACGAAACGTTGGAACTATACGCATTCTGGTTATTCGGAGTTTGCTCTCTTGCAAAGGGGCTTGCTCTGGCACACACCTACACCGAGATATATAAATGCTAGATCGTAATTTCTTTGGGCAATTATATTAAAAATGTTTACCAAGAACTATCGTTCGGCCTCGACGTTATTAATTTCTTCTGGGCTTTCAAGAAACACTACTAATTATTAACTTATCTGGCTTTCTAGAGAGAGCCATTTTTTGAGTTTTTTTTTTTTAATTTTAATTATCAAATTATAAAGTTAGTAACTTTCTTTTTTTCAATTTTAATATAAGCAAAGTTATGAAATTTAACTCTGAATCTTCCGGCTAGCTGCTTTATTATTTGAGCAAATCGTTAAAGCACTTGTTTTACACCTAACTGAGTAAGTTAATTTCAGTATTTTTTTTAAATACCTTCCTGTGCTGAAGGATTTTTAATTTTACTCCTTATTTTCACCTTGCTTAACCGAAGTACGGTAGACTTGCCTATTTTATTTAAAGGCGATAACACACTCGCTAGGCAGCATTTTTAAAAGACGCCGCACACTAGCGTGCTAAGTTTTATTTTGTGCTTTTATCCTCTTTTGGTAATTTAAATTAAACGGAGGCATATATATTTCACCTTTATTTTTGTTTCTCATTAATTTTAAGTTTAGCGCTTATTTACTGGGCTATTATCCTGGGTGACTTGGGCGATTTGTTTTATGACAAGTTACATCCCCCACCTGAGCCCTAATTTTTTTTTATATTAGTAAGATAGCTGTGTTATCTCTTTTGCCACTTGAGCGTTTCCTTTCCTTATGACGAGAGGGTTATTCTTTTTAAATACTTCCCGCATATTCCGACGAAGCGTTATTCTCTTGGATCCCATGAGCAAAGAGGACTGCCAAGGAGACTATGTACTGTAGTGGGTGGCAACCTCCAGTCAATCTGCAACCACCTACCGCGAGCAGTTTGCTGGACTTTTGATTATTTTACCTGAACGACCGTCTTCCACTGAACATAGCAGCCATAATCAACCAATCTTTTCCGCCTTCGACTTTCTGCATACTAGGGGAGCCGCTAGTCTTGAATGCAGGTAGGTGTAGGCTGGGGATTGAGAGTTCTCCTCTATCTACTTGACCCCCGACTAGAGGTAGCAGCATACTTCGATACGTTCTGTTTCTGTTGAACGCATTATTTACAATCTCCAGATAAGTGTAATTGCAATTAATGTATTTGATAGGACTTGGCAAAAACTTGATCGTTTAAAACACTGACAAGGAAGATGTAATCAAAAATAGAGAAGAGCGTCCGCACCTTGAATCTACCCGCTCTTTTGGCTTACTGTTGGTTAGAACGAACTCAGATAAGATGGCGATTGCAATTTGTTGATATGTTCCTTGGTAGTGGTCCACTTGTAGTAGGTATTAGCTTTACGATAGGAACCAAGAAAGTTTTTACGTTTTCACAAAATATCATTTAGACAGTTTTTTCAAAAGTTTTCTTATGTAAGATATTAAAATTTCTAGGTGTAATTTATCTCAAACATGATCTCATTAAAAGAAAGGTTTTACGAACACTATTCAAGATTTTTCTAAAATTTTTCAACATTAACCCCTTAAGTTGGTGCACTTATCAAACGTGCTAAAGAATTAAAAAATTCGTCAAAATTTGCACTTTTCACATAATCTGCCTTTCAACACTGAAACTTAGATTAATTTAGAATTGATGAAATGCATTAAAATCAAATCAATCAACTTAACCTTCGATCCTCTCATACTTCACGTCTAAACCTGTTTCCATCCACATTACTTCCGCGTATCACCGTACACGTTTTATAAATTCTATTCAATTTCGATAGCTTTATTCTGCGGAAAATATGGGAGATATTGTTTCCGAACATTGTAATCTCGGACGACATGTTTATTGGAGAATTTATTAAATTGGTAAGCGAGGCAATTTCTCTAACGGAAGCACGTCGCTCCCAGCAAACGATTGTAAATTATTTTCAGCCTCGCACCAGGGAACTGTAAAGGAAAACCGTATATTCACGTACGCTATGTATTCTGTTGCACATAATTTACGTCAGGTCTCAATAAAATAACCTACTATATGTAGATTAATTTAAATCTAATGGACAAGAATACCATGTGTTTTACCATTGACGAAACTTAATTTAAATTGTGGTAGAAATGATTGAAAGAAGTGAAAATAAACTATGTGATCAAATGTTGGATGGTTTACTTTGTAGTAATCCATTATAATTAAAACGATAATAAAAAGTACCACTTCAATGGTTGCTGTTGGGCAGGTTCTCATAGCCGCAGTTATGCATACACATGTTAATCTTTGCATTTTAGAGAGATTAGCTCTCGCAATGGCCAGATTAGTTCTCTTGCTCCAAGCCACAGCTCCATAAGTGATCATTGGTCTCGCGATTGCTATATACATCCAGAGCAGTATTTTTGGGTTGCAACCCCAGTTATTACCTGCAAAGTTTCTACAGACCATTAGGACCTTCTTTGCCTTGTTAGTTACTTCAAGCTCATGCTTATTCCACAGAAATTTATTATCCAGAATAAGGCCTAGATATTTCCATATTTATCCTCCTTCTTCCAGTCTATGTCTTGGCCATTTACTTTTATGGTCTTGAGGCTGGGAAGTGGTAAATAAGATAGCAAGCGTTTTCATTATCGTTCCAATAATTATATGATCTTCTACAATTTTATTGATTACTACAAGTTTGGTGTTGAAAATCACAGAATAGGCAGCGAAACTTAGAAGAAAATAAAGAAGAAATATGTATAGGATTTTCACTCGCTTGCGGAATATCGTAGATGGCAATTGTTCTAT
Organism: Cetonia aurata; assembly: GCA_949128085.1. Taxonomy (NCBI): domain Eukaryota; kingdom Metazoa; phylum Arthropoda; class Insecta; order Coleoptera; family Scarabaeidae; genus Cetonia; species Cetonia aurata. The sequence continues at coordinate 49,658,715 of OX421884.1, read as the reverse complement.
TTGTATAGTGAAGTGGTCATATGATTTAGTTTACCAATAGTCTTTAGATCCTTATGGAGGTATGTACAAGTGGGTCTGTGATATGGCACCCTCGAGTTTCTTATAATGGTGGTCTCCATTCGAAATAAACATAATATTTGACACATATACCTCCACAGCAAGCTAAGTATATTTTGTCTTTTTCCAAACATAAATACCCTATATGCTTCCGCCGACACTTCGCAAAACAAGAGGATATGTATGATATGTAATGGAGTGGAAATATGAGAAATGAACCGTCCTAGATGATGGTGAATTTCACCAATCTTAGAGCATATAAAGCAGCAGATAGTTTGTCGCAGAATTATTCTGTGTGGTGATGCCATTACAAAACACTATCGATGGTAATCGCCAAGAATAGTGGAAGATATAATTGTTTTTGCATTTTCAGATTATTTGCGCACAAACAACATTCTGTTAAAGCAGAAAAAGGCAACTACAAAATCCCAGCATGTATGGTTATCAGTGAAAAAGAAATTTCGGACCCTCAGAAATTGGCATAAATAAGATAGGGTCATCTCTATTGGATTTTAAAATTGTTTGCAATTTAGAAACTGAGTTTTAATTAGCAATTCCTCTCGGGACAGGCGACTATCATGTTGAAAAAAGTTAGTCAAAATATTAGTAGATCTAGATCGTAATAAATCTCTAGTTTCTATTGGTAAAAGTTTAAGAATATGTTCTAATTCAGCAAGTAACTTGCCTAAATGGATGTCAGATTATTTCGGAGATATCCCAAACTTGAATATACCTGACTGGGGAGTTGTATGTCTGAGATGTTTACTAACCGCCTATTATTATCTAAACACAATTTATTGCTCGCAGATTTATTAATTAATTTATTAAATTTAAAAATGTTACTCTTTTTAATGATATTAAACTGCTTATCGTAAGTAAATTTTAAACCCTTTAGACCCTTGTCCGATCAATTTCAGAACAGATATTCAGAATTTTATTAATTTACGTGCATTAAATTACCTACAGCTATTTAATGCACCTAAATAAGAGGTAACCTAGATTGTTCTCTCCTTGTTGCCTTCCTGGATTGCTGTCTGATTCCTCCCCTTCTCCTTAACCTGCTTTTACTTGGTTCCCGCCTTTCTATTTTGACAGTTTTACTACTTGTGCTACCTTTTGGGTTTTGGGTTCTTTGGTTCCTGTCAGTGTGATCGTCATTTTGTCACTCCCTCCCACTAGTTAATGGTTCAGTTCGGTGTTTCCAATCTTACGAATACGTTGTGCTCTTGGATGAGTTTGTTGTTTTTAAAGTTTTCGATGTAGTTACTACATTGTTTTACTCAATGTGTTTTCAAGTTTCGGATTGTACGTTGTTTTCTTCATACCGTATGTACTTCTATTATTTTCCTTACCTGTCAATTAATTGTCAAATAAGAGTTATTCTATCTCTGAATAAGCTAATAAAGAATTAAAAAAAACTTAGATTAATATATGAAGGAATCGTTTTAATTTGAACAGTTTGGCTGCCTTCGCAATAACCTTCCAACTTTTGTCCTAACTTAGTGCAGCCAGTACTACCACTTCTCTTCATTTACTATCTCGAGTTTTAAGTCCCAACGTATATAACGCTCATCAGATGCCTTTTACATTCCAAAAGCAAAAGCCAATATACTGAAGAAAGCACAAGCTACTCATATGACGTTGAATGCAAATAAGATACTAATCCTGTTAGACAATAAATCCTATTGGACAGTAAAGTCTACGTTATTATTCTGTTTTTCCATATGCTTTAGTAACGGCTATTTACGTATAGACTAACCTCGCGCATTCTGAGGTTGAATTAAATGTCATTGACATAGATTAGATACAGTAAAGGTTCAAAAATGGAGCTCTGCGGAACACCATACTTAATTTCGCCAAAAAAGGACTGGGGCTGCATTCTGTCTGTGAGGTAAGATTTGAATTGTTTCAATATAGATACCCTGCATTTAAATTTATTGGTAAGGTTTTCTATGTAAGCTGAGCTGGACGTTTGTTCCAGCACCGTCATTTTTTAAAGATATTCTGATTTAATAATACGATATATCTGACAGCAGTCGTTACTGTGACTGTAATAATATCATCATTACCAACAGTGTGACTCTCTTGCATTTTATTTTTAACAGTGATATTTCTTTCTGTAACGCAGTTATTAAACAACTCCATGAAGGAACGGTGAAAATAAGACATAAAGCGAAAATAAACCCAGATGCTCGCCGTCAGATTTTCTGTATATCGTTCGTGTAAATTCGTTCTGTTACCACCGCACATACCTATTTGCGAACTTTAAACTCGAAGTAAAACAAACTGGAGATTCTCAGTTACATTAAAGCAATACTCATTTAGTTTCGGATTGCTTGTGCAAATGTCCAAGTTAAATCTACTGTCCAATTCACTAAGCTCAAGTGGCCTCACACTACTTAGCGAGAGATCAATGGATGTCGAATTCATCTCCAGTGGAATCTTAATTGGTTCTCCAGTTGTTTAGAAATAAAACTGCATAAGTACAAGCATCCTACCGAGTATAAGATCTTTAGTAACAACTTTGTTTTTATTTTAGGTGAAAAAACATTTTTATGCAAATTTTTATGAGTAATACTACAAGGTGTGCATCAAAACATATCTGCAGCATTTTCTGTTTGGGGTAAACATTTACAAGCAAATTTACAGGGATTTATGTATGCGAGTGCTATTCAGAATCTATTTGTTTTTATTATTTATTAGCTACATAAATAGAGAAAACTTATGCATTTTCGATACCATTTTTTAATATTTCTTACATGAGGTAAACATTTGTAAACGCATTTGCAGGAATTTGTAGATTCTAATGTAGTTCCTTCTACAAAATATTTATTTTTATTCAATACATATCGCTAATATTAATAAACCATTTATATTATTTATGAGATGTATCTAAAACTATGAAAATAAGGTGTTCCAAGAAAAGCAATAATAAGAGAAATAAGAGTAGTGCTCAACATAAAATGAAAATATTTTACTGCACTTATAAAACACATGTTTTCTTGAAATACATTACTTATTGTTAGTTTCAGTTAAAAAGATTAATTTAAACAAGGTAAATATAGGCAGAATAAACTAGAATAAACATTCGGAAGAGAACGCAATATTTTAGTCTTGGTTTTGATATCGAATATAGATCGTAATCTTATCTGGCTTGAAATGAAAAGAAGTTGTCGGATTACTTTAATGTATTGAAATAAGGTTTCAGAATTGAAAGTCAATATTTTCAAGCATACTATACGAAAGCTGAATAGAAGATACCAATATCGTTTCTATTTTGCTGTTATTAATGAAATTTCTGACACAGATTTTATCGAATCAATGTGAGCTTTCTATGAAGAACTAAAACATTCTTACCAAGTTTCTCTTATCAATTTTATCATAATAATAATCCCATGATTGCAATAATTTGTTACCCAGATTTCGGGTGGCACCCTAACGACGATTTATTTTATTGCCGAGTTGCTACGGCAAAGAATTCGGATCGTTCATCCCCGGATAGAGTTAGTCGGGCGAAGCTAGAGAGCGCTTTGAAGTTTGTTCAACATCAACCGGGAAAAATAAAATAAATCCGGGACAAAATGGAAATGAAAGCGTGTTAATGTGACAGTCTAGAGTGCAATGAAATGCTTTTATTGGCCATTTCTGTAAATAAAAGGCTTATCGCTTGCTGTGCTTTCGCTCGTAAAATTGCGTACCATTTTGGAAATAACGAAAGGAAATTATAATTCGTACTGCGACATAAAAAAGTTGTAATTGATACAGATTTCTTTACCACCTCCATTAAGCAAAGTATCGTTACTCTGAACGTTATTTCCTAATCGCCTTTTCCGATTTTCATTAGGCATGTTACCAATTTTTTTTCATTTTTCGTTTGTTATTGAAGGCAAGTATTTGAACCAACCGTGTTTGATTAATAAACAATAAATTTACAACAACAACAGGTTATGGGTCCAGAACACCTGATAATTATTTTCGTGAAAAGTAAAAAGTGTATTGATATATCATCACTAAGTTTTCGCACAAGCATCTAATATATATATTCGACAAACTTGGCCATATTGCATTCCCACTGAAAAGGCAATTATTACACTTGAAGCATAAAAGTAGTGCGTTCGAATATTGTGTCATCGCGATTGTACTGATTGTGAGTGCACATTTAATAAGCTCTAAGATGCCATGGGAATGCTTAGAAAAACTAAACAAGTTGGGCAAGAGGAATAGGTATAGGTACAGCCTCAATCTCTACAAAGTAAACGGCGAGGAAGTACATATACTCCCACCGTCTCCCACTCTACCTAACAGCGAAGTTTGGCGCTGTAGTACGATAATAGCACGTGTAGACTGATCAGTGATCAGTATTATTAGTCAGTTCAAGTAAGTTGGTTGTCTAAGTTTTAAATACATATTTTTGCGCAAAATGCCGCGTTATACTGTGGAGGGGAGAGCTGAGATGATGCGGTGGTATCACGCTGGCAATTCTTTTCAAAGGGTATGCGACGTGTTTGCAGCTAAATACCCCAACAGGCCTACTCCAAATAAAGCCACAATTTTTAAATTAAAAAATGAAACCGACAATATCGGTTCGGTCGAAAATTTAAGAACATCACTTCCAACTCGCAGAATTTCTAATAATACGTCCGTTTTAGTATGTGCTGCAGTTGAAATAAATTCGAATATGTCATCTGGCACTATTTCCAATGATTTAGACATATCCCGTTCTTCCGTTCAGCGAATACTGAAAGCAAATGGGTACCACAATTTTAAATATTCTAAACACGAACAATTATTTCAGGGCGACGCATTTAAGCGTATGGTATTTTGTGAAAAGTAAAGTGATTTAATTAACCGAGATGCTAATTTCTTAAACAATATTATCTTTACCGATGAATCTTCTTTTCCTTTGGTTAGAAGAAGTCACCATTTATCTGTGACAACATACTGGGCCAAGCAAAACGAGCACAGATATTTAAGTTCATCTAGTCAGCAACAGCAAACAGTAAATGTTTGGGCAGGTTTATTAAACAACCATATTATTGGGCCTTTTTTTATCAATGGCAAGTTGAACGCAAATGCATATTTAGAAGTACTGAACACCCACATTCTGCCTACTGTACAGCAACTTCCTGACATAAATATGCAAACCATCTACTTTCAGCAAGATGGTTGCCCTGCACATAATGCAGTGGCTGTCCGAAACTATTTAAGTGAACAGTTTCCTAATCGGTGGATCGGAACTCATTCTGAAAATATCAAATGGCCACCACGTTCACCAGATTTATCTCCCCTCGATTTCTTTTACTGGGGTTATTTAAAAGAAATAATTTATGGCAATGAATACGTTAGATCAGTTAATGTAGAGTAGTTGCGCAATAAAATTGTTCGAGCGTCAAACAACATTAGCCCAGAAATGTTGGAGAATGTTAAAATTAATTTCTACAACAGATTAGGATATTATTTCGCCAAAAATGGGGGCATATTTGAACCTTTTGTTTGAAAGTTAAATGATTTTTATACAATACGTTTCACGATCACTAAAAATTAACAGATTTCTGCGTGTAGATTCAATAGCAAAGCAACCGCTGCGCTCGCGCCAGTATTCGTTGTGAGCTATGACGAATAACTGAATGTAGGGGAATACCTACTGCAGTAAGAAGAATGAGCGGGAGACGCACATGCGCGGTATAACCGTTGACTTTGCAGGGACTATGTCTGTATATTCCACAAACTTGGCCATATTGCATTCCCACCGAAAAGGCGATTATTACACTTGAAGCATAAAAGTAGTGGGTTCGAATAATGTGCCATTGCGATTATCATATCTGCTAGTCAAGCAGCCATCAAGGTACTGAGTGCACATTTAATAAGCTCTAACATGCCGTGGGAATGCTTAGAAAAACTAAACAAGTTGGGCAAGAGGAACAAGGTATAGAAGGATATGAAGTAACATAACAAATGACTTTGCAAAAAAGAGGCTGAAAAAAACATGTTTAGGACCCAACCTTTTTGCGGGATAAGTAGAGGCATAACACTGGAGAACTAAAAAGTGAAGTAAAGCCGAGAAAATCGCAATTTTGGAAAAATCTTCATGAAGTGGGGGAGGCTAAAACTGGAAGAGATCAATTAACATAGATCGTGTGTTACCATTACAAACTGGAAATAGATCTCTGTAAGCGTGAAGCAAAGAGGAAGCAGAATGTAGGTTCCGCAGGAAATACAATAGGATGAAACATTTGTCGAATTCCTCCCGAAATGTGCAGCATTATTCATTCAAGGGCGCTACATCTGAGAGCATATGAAACCGAAAAGGAACATCCACCCAATCTGCAAAAGTAGTAAAAATGAATAGCCAATTGTAAACCTAGCAAAAATAGGGAACTTTTTGAGTTTTAGAAAATTGTAAATTATATTCCATTATTGAATTACTTTATGGAAATTTCATTCGTATTGTACTGTACATCTTGATGTCCTAAAAACCTATCCATGTGACCAATTTTATCTTATACAGGTACGATAAGTCAAATCAACAAAAAATAACAAAAAGTATTAAAAACGGTATGGAATTGGTTATATATTAAGTCATCGTTAAGCCAACTTCGATAATCGAAATTTCTAAGTTATTGAAAAACGCGAAAAATGTGAGAAACTGTTATAAATATTTAAAATAAGTATTAAAGTCCATACCAACATACATTCTAGTGCAAAATTAGCTGTTATCCAGAATCATAAGTTTTTTAGTCTTCGGAAGGGAAATCGGAAAATGCCAATATCCAGACTATTCCTTCCATTTGATAGATTTTCTCTATCTAACTTGAGCTACAAACCGGATAAAATTCGTGTCGAAGGCACACAAGCATGTGTTGATGGAATATATTACATACACAACCGCAAAGCTCTACCTTTACGCCATATACCTAAAGGAAAATTGACAATAACTCGTGGAAAATTGAAACCGTTACTTATACCCGGGTCAAACGTACGGCAACATCAATGTCGGATATGATCTCTTGCGTAAACCTGTCCACATTTTTGAAATGATCCGATATTGTTCGTCTGTGCTATATATATTATGTTACGTTTACTAGATGCAATTCGAAGAGGTTTTATTTAAAGTTGATATCGTCAAATTGTTTACGCAGTAAATGTGTGTATATGAGTATACTCAAAACGCCATTAGGTATATCCTCAGAGCAAATAAGAAATGATATTCTCAGTATTACAAAGATTTATTTGGTGATTATATACGATAGCAAACTTTTTTCGACGTCTTACTTTGTTTAATTCAATGTGGTAAACTTCCTACAATGACTGTAAGAAACTTCAGACCTTTATTATAGTTCTGTGTAAAGTTTGAAGTATTTATTCTCTTGAACAGCTGCAAGTTGCATTGTTACAGATAGTTTTTGTATGTGAAGAACCTGTTTGGACGAAGTGTATTTTCTTGAGACTCAAATCTTTATAACCGCAATTATATGTAAACTTCAGTCAACTTATATATATTTCTCTACTTTCAGCTATCTATCTACTACCTCTTACTACCTTATAAGAGCATATTATCCTGTCGTATTATCATGCAATATAAATTTGCATACGGTATATTCACAGAGTTTATATTATTCATTCGAGATTGGGCATACTCTAGTCTAGTAGAAGCGATACGTACATTCAGTTATTATCTTATTTCCTGGAAATACAAAGCCATTGAAATACGAAATCTGACAAATGAAGAAGATTCATATATAACTTTATAATGAAGTAATTTTAGAGTAACACGTGTTTCATATGTACGTTCATAGTTCTGGAGGATATATGACACTAGTATAAATGACTTAATAATAGACCTGATATGAAAGCAGGTCCATATACAGGGTTATTATCGTATAGCACGAAATAAAAAAACGGGTGGAAGATATACATGAGTAATGGCTAACCTGTGTGAAGTTAGCCCCACATTTATAAAATGTAGATAAACTAATTAGAGTTCCAGTTGCCCCCCCCAAGAGTTCTAGAGTTCTCAATCGATTATAAAAATAGTTCTAGCATTTTAAGTAGTCAAAACGATATTTAAAAAAATGGGGGGCCAACTTCACACTATCTGTAACTTTCTTGAGCTAGAACTCTGTAATTTCCACTCGAATCGCTTTGAGTCATAAGGATAATTTATGGAACTCTTTGGGGGGCTATCAGAACTCTAAAAAAAAACACGTAAAATAGTTAATATTAAAAATGAATACAAAAACAAATATACAAGTGCCAACAATCGGGCTTAATTGACAGCGAGCAAACTAAATTATAGTTCATTATAAAAAAAAAAAACACTTGGAAATAACTTACATACTGCACATCGACAGTTGGTGATGGACTGACACGTTTTCGAACGGTGACTGATGACTGACGATACAAAACAAGCGGTAATGGTGACCGTTCATCGAGGCTCAGAAACGGCAACTACATTTCCGTACTTCGTAGTTATTCTAATCGATCGGCTCAATTTCAGAAAGAACTCCCACCAAAAGATATGACCGATGAGATCCTTCTTCTACACTATAAATCGCACACAAAATGTAATGTTAACCGGCAAATTAAGATTTAGAAGTGTTGTCTTGCTTCAGCGATCAAACGTCGATAAATCGATAAGTGTGAGAGATGAATGCTCATGCTGCAACCTCCTTATATAGCCTTCACAAAGTGATAACCGCCCCAAGCGGTGACGTGGCTTCTTGCGCCAGTGAAATATAGAGTAGAATGAGTGCGAGCGAATGATTGGTAATGACGAAACGTACTATGAAACGAAAAATTTATTTTTAGAATGAATTCTTCGTAAGAAAATAAAATTTTTAACGTGTAATAGCTAGACCGAAGTCAATGTCCTCACGAAAAAAAATTTCACCGCTTATACGAAAATATCTATTACAACAAACGCATTTAGGACGGACTATGTTACCAAGGTTTAAGCTATATAAACAAAATTCTCTGATAACAATTTATTTATTCCCGACAGGATTGCTCGTTTTTATGATGGTTATGGAAACATACCTACGTGCGTACCTACCCGCGAAACAGTATTTTGACGTATTCTTTGGTAAAGTAGGATTTCTGGTGTTCTTATCCGTTTAAAATATGTTTTATCTCAAGGCATAGACGCTCAATTTATTAAAATTAGTTATCTTAAGCACGGTGAGATATATTCAGAATTAGATTTTACCAATGATATTATCTCGAAAAGGTAGGCCTAAGCTGTCTATCTCATTTTGTTTCCAATTCAGTGCACCCTGTATATTAAAAATTAGACCAACCAAAAAGATACGTAGCGATACAATAAAAATAAAATTGGGGCTATACCGATGTTTGATTACAGTTTCATTAAACGGCGTAAATATTATATGACTACGAACTGATGCCGCCGGTTTTACTAAAATTGATTACCAGCTCCTGAAACGTCCCCTTCTAACTTTATTACAGTAACAATTCATCCTTTGTATCTTATTTTGTCTAGAACTCCCTACCTTATTTATTGGGTTAAATTATTTTCTCGTGCCTGTTGTACATAAAAGATCGCACAATGGCGATCCCGGTTTTTGCCGAAGTATGGAACATATATCTGTTGTAGTCTGCTTTTCACGTTTTGTTTTCAATGTATTTGCGGGAGTAATAAAACAATTTATACACATTGTGCAACATTATTGCCTTTCTATTAACTACAAATTATTTTACTGTAGTTTTAAAATAATTTTGCGCTATTGATTTGTAACATTATTAGTTGTGCACAGTAGAAATAGAATGCACTTATTTTATTTGATAATCAATCAGGTGCTTCCACCAAAAATTTTCTTTGAAAGCTGAATTAAATAGCTGGAAATTAAGACTTAAACATCTTATTAAATATCATATTTCTCAGTTCGTACATTGTTGCTAAGCAATGTTGTTTTATTTTAAGGGCAAAAATTAATTAATTAATAATTGGGGTGGGTTAGTAGCGACTTACGTGATCATTCTCAGTAATTTTCATTATTTGTTTCATCAAGAGCAATAAACTAGAGTACAAACAGGCAAATTTGATATTGTGATCACAGAAGGAGCAGAAGTTAATCATGAATTGAAGAACGAAATAATAGAGAAAATAATTAGGACAACAATTACACCATGGCAAAAACAATTTCAAATTATTAAAATTAAATTCTTCAGTTTTATTTTGAAACTCAATTACTATCTATGTATTAAAGGTGATTTAAAAATTATCTGTGTGGCATATACTAAAATTGCAAATAAACTGGCCCACAAACTATGCGATAACGTTAGTTACTACTAGCTAATTAACTTAATATGATGTTCAGATTGTTTGATTACTTCGAGCTGGTCTGAAGATGTACTTCTAAGAGATAGAGATTAAAATTTTCCAACTGAACCTACACGTAGACTTTCGCGGTCGTTGTCCACGCTATATACTTCTTGCTTTCCGGGTTGAAACAGCGTCCTGGTACTTCCTCTGCCTAACGTTTCGTCCATACTTACACGGGACATCTTCAGAGGTTTCTTTATGGAGGGATTTGAACAACAAGTCCTAATCTCCTATTTCCAGAAACCAACATGCTGGTTTAGATACGTCGATGACATCTTCGTAATCTGTGCACATTGACGTGATTCTTTAGATACCTTCCTTACATTCCTTAATTTCCAACACAGCTCCATTAAATTCACCATGGCAGTCGAGTTGGACGGTACTTTTCCTTTCCTAGATGTCTCAGTGAATCGTCGCTCTGATGGCTCGCTGGGACATTCCGCTTACCGTAAACCTACACACCCCGACCGTTACCTAAATGCCTTCTCACACCATCATCCGCCTTAGAATAACGGAGTCACAAACCCCTTAGTACAAAGGACTATTGTCATATCCGACCCCAACTTCTTATTCCGGGAACCATACCACTTTACCGAAACCCTGACCAAGAACAACTTATACATCATATCCAGCGTACCATAAACCAACATCTATATCCTATATCTAACACATCCCAACCACAAATAACTCCCTACCAATCTAAATACCTATCGCCCCTACATCCAAGGTGTAACCGACCGTATAGGAAGTATCCTATCCAAACACAACTTCAAAAAAAAAAAAAACGTTCTTAAACCTAATTCCAAACTTTCAGATTCCTTTCCTATCAAAGATCGTAATCCCCGGGATAGGATTTGGACGCAGTTGAAATGGATTTGGAAGACGGTCTCCTGTAAATACTACGGCAGGAATATGGAATCCCGTAAACACCAGGATCTTCAGGTGTTTATGTGATTCCATATTCGTGCGGCAGTGTTTACAGGAAACCGCCATCCAAATCCATTTCAACTCCGTCCAAATCCTATCCCGAAATCCTCACCACTGTAACCGCAAAATCCGAGAATCCATTGAAATCCATAGACATTCTAATAACCTTAACCGTGACGATGGTTATTTCCTACAAAATACCTGGACATTTCTTCATTCGAAATAATCCAACTGTAACCGTCACCATAACCTTATAAACCCATATAAACCCCTTATAAACCCATCCCATGTGTCAATTCTTTAGTTTCAGGTCAACAGCAGCGAAAGAAATAGCCCTGAAGATGTCCTGTGTAAGTGTGGACGAAACGTCTGCCAAAGGAAGTACCAGGACGCGGTTTCAACTCGGAAACCAAGAAGTGTATAGCATTTTCCAACTGAAGTTTGAACAGGCGACAATTTTGATTATGCACGCCCTCAGTCGTCCTATATTAATAATTAAGGTGGACTAGAGGTCATTTGGGTGAAAGTCCGGACCATTTATCTTTGGCTTAAATGTGAGGCAGAATTTTATCACATTTGGAGCCGTCAGTTTTGAAATTGCACCTGATTAACCGTCAGTTATTTCACTCGTATAACCAGCGGGCATGGCTTGGCATGGTGAACAGGGTTCAACCGTTTACCTTCCGGTTAAATTCTACCCTAAAATGTCGCAAATTAAATTCATAATTTCGGAATGAAAGCTGCTGATGACCATCATTTCATAGTTCCGATTAAGTAAATTTTCTTTCTACTTATTTTTTCATGTATAGAAAAGAGGGAATTTATAGATTAAAAGAAAATTGTGCGTATAACACCCATTCTATGTGCTAAACTTGCCAAAACAACATGCTCTATATGTTAATAGTATTGTTAGAAAAAAATATATGCAAAAGTAAAAACAAGGCTTCAGTGCATCGCAAAATATTTCCATATAAAGGTAAATATCTTGTGTGCCTTGTTGCCTAAAGGATGTTTTAGAGTGTACTATTCGTAAAATTTGTTGGCAAATATTAACACAATAATAAGCGTTGTCATCCTTACTGCTAGCCTTTTTAGCATCTTACAGAAACCCATCTTTGCCTATTTGATTCTTATAATTAATTAATTTCAGTTGCGTTAATTTTACATTTTCATTTCAACTGGATACCCACACTGAAAGAAAGGTTTCTTTCATTAAAGCAATATGCTTAGGGTCAAAGAAATGGTACCTGTTCATTCTGTTATCACCGCACTTACAAATTGTTTGAATCAAAGGATAATCGATATTGTTCTAAGAAAATACTTTTCAACCAAAACTCAATTGTCTTTATTAGATATTAATAAGATTTTACGGTATTTTGTCAATGGGAGAAACCTGTTCTGTTGAAGAACATTAGTGCCTGCATTAAATAATAATTTTTTGTTACATTAATTGCCGCGAATTGCATGGTTAGCTATGCTGTAATACGGGGATTAGATCTGGCGGCCGTAATGTCTTATCCTTGCTCAGCTGTGCGCATTGGTTCCATCTTCAGGAGTTTTGAATTCCCACTACATCTTCCGATATACCTATAAGAGCTTCTAGTCGTTAACTATATGATTATTTTGTGCTGCCATCTATATATGTATCTTCTCATGATTCATTAGGATGGTTAGTGGCCTTCTTTACAACACAATTGCTTGAGAATAGAAGTGCGGATTGTGGATAATAAACTACTAACACAGCAAAGAAGATACTAATAATTCGAAGATCATTTAATAATTTCAAATTTCATTTATTATAAAAACTTGAGTTTTGGTTGAAACCTAGAGGTTTTTGGATTAAACAATACACATTGTTGTTACATAATATTGCATTGGCATAAAAAAATTTAAAACAACAATCTCTTTAGTTTAAAGAGTTTGTTCTATCAGTGTAACAAAGATGATTCTAAAATCTATTAATCATATATCTTCTAAGCATTTTAAGTATTTCATTGATCAATTTCTTTCCGTCTATCAGCATTAATAGTAATTGTTATTTGCTGTTTGATCCCTACAACAATATTAACAGTAGTCAATACAATAGAACATGTAAGACCTGAAAACACCACAAAAATAAAAATTCTTCATATGTAAGTGTAGCAGCAGAATTAAAATTATTTAGAGCATTTATTTCCCTTAAATATGTAGGTATGTACCGGTATGTGAGTATAATATACCAACCATCTTGATAATTTATCACACTATATTGTTTCTGGAGCATACAGTTTGCTTTTGCTGCAAATTTCTCCAAAAGAGCACTTAATGTTCAAACATTAATATATTTTACTCTTTCTAAAAATATTATGTGAGGGAGACAGCTTGAGAGACAATTGTGTACGTTACTCTTCCCCAGTAGCCGGCAAGAGAAAAAAAGCCATACGGGAGAAATTGCTGTCTTTAGGGCCGCTGATTGATTATCTTAATGTAGTGCTCCAACGTCGCCCATACCCTAAGGCGTGACCGTTCGTTTCTCTCGAACAGCTCTACTAACAGTGATGTATTCGGTATTTAAGTTTTTGTAATTTCATATAACAGATTCGAACCTAATCCAGATATTGCGGTATTACGTGTACTTTATCAACGCCCTTGCATAAGAAGAGGTTATCAAATTCCAAAATTATATTTGAATTATGATTGTGATAACTTGTTTTGGAACAAAGAAGGAAATCAGAAATTAGATTAACTGCTTACTGGAGTATATACCCAAAAATCACTAAGACTATATATAGGCTCTAAGAAAGAATTACAATGATAATAACACCATGAAAAAAAAAAAAAAAACGAAACGGGTAACTTGAACTATTGCAATTTTATTTTCATATTTATCTTTTATAAAAAATTTTCGATTAGTTCGGTTTAGTGTTCATCAAGTTAAAATTGTTTTATTTAAACATCAGAAAAAAAAATATATTAAACTCTTTACGTTATCTGCAGAAAAGGCTACATAGACAGGTCAATAAAGTAAATATAAAACTTTAAAACAACATAGCACATAATATATGCGAATGTAATGAAAAAAGAAAGTTTTAATTTGAAAATGTAAAATATTTTGCATTGATAATCCTGCAATAATAACAGAATAAACCAAAGCTAGGTAATTCTGAACCTCGGGAAATAATTATAACTACTCAAATGCTGTATTAAAGAAACCTTAGAAATGGGAGACAATCTTAAATATTAACATATTTAAAGTTAACAGTGCCATCGCGAGAACAGAGTAACATATATTGCTTTCGGTCATCCAAAGAGAACTTGATTCAGTTGGAAGCCACACCCCTAATCCCGTAATCGCAAAGCTTAGAAATCAATTTACGGTGATCGGCACAAACAAAGGCCCTGCTCAAATTGGTCTCAATCTCCCGCGTCAACATAATCAGCAATCTGCTCACCCATGAAGATTAATTTTTTCTAAAACCGTGTTGTTTCTTATTTAATATGTTATGTTTATAAATAAAAGACATGAGCCTATTTAAGAAAGCATACCTTCGAGAGGAAATTCAAAACAGCAACAAATAATTTGAGGTTTTGTCCTTACTTCCATTGAACACCTTCACGATTCTTCCGTTTCTGTTGATCTAAAGAAAGGTCGAAAAGGGAAAAAAAATTGAGTTAGTAGTTTCATATTATATTTAGAAACAATGATTGCCGATATTTGGTGTTTGAAGGCTGCTTTTCAAAGTTTTTGGTAATTTTCTTAGTGATTTTAAGATTTTCAGGAACGTTTCCTTTCTACTAACAGTAAAAGAAAAGGTCTCGTATAAATGTTAGGCTTTTAATTGTTTAATCGAATGTTTATCCCATTCAAATGAAATTGCTTTACATTACATTGTAAAACTAGAAGATTTACTTGGTTAGCATAAAATTAAAAAGGCGAAAAATTCGTTTAAAAAACGTAATACGTTTAATCCGTTGAGCAAACGCTACAAAAACAACGCGCCCCGTACTGTTTTGAACTCCGACATTTGGCCTCGTCGAGTGTTGACAAATACAGGGAATTACCCGGCATTATCACAAATTTATTATTCACCGCGGAAAGGCGTTTACTCCATCCGCTCGTTCGATTTTCCCTGTTTGCTTTCCATCAATTCAATCGCACCTCGAGAAATACACGCTCAAATAAATCGCCGTCTCGAGGTCAAGAGTGTAAAGGAAACGCAAGAGGAGAGGGAATGATAGACGGTGTCTTGCCGAATACACACCGCCACATTCGTGTCGCAAATAAGATTATGATTTTACGATATTCTTCCTTTTTATGACGATTTCTGTCGTCGCACATAAAGGATGAGTAGTAAAAAACCGAGAAGAAAGAAAAAGAAATCAAATTTATGTGAATCGCTTGGTTAGACAGTCAGTGCTAGTGTTATCGCGGCAATATTTTATTTATATTTATGTCTGATATTAAGACATTATTAGCTAATGGTGGGTCTAATGGAATTCTAGAAGTGCTTTATTAGTAACAGATAAATACCTATGTATGTAGTTCTTCATGTATCTTTAAGAGAAATATTTAATCGAAAATAACAAATAACCAACGATTTAGCACTACCATTAACCGACGTTAACAATAAAATACAAAACCGCTATTTAAAGATATTATCTTTTACAACTGCAAAAAAGCCATGGAAAACGATAGAGACTGTATTAATTAGAGAAAGCATGTAAAAATAACTCAGCTATCTTGCAACTACGCAAAAATATTCGGCAAAGTGGCCTTAGATTTTTCCAAGCGATTTCGTCGATAAGAAGAAGCCTCCCAAAGCAATGATGCGCTATATGATTGCACGCTTTGTTTGTTCTTGTAAATGTAGGTTTAGGGTAAGATTAACGAAGACTACTTAGATACATCTCTTTCTTAATACATTCGGTCTTCGGTTGAAAATTGAAATCCACGAATTTCCCAAACAATTGTCCAGAATTAAAAAAACCGTTCCATGGGAAAATCTATTTCAGCTTCAAGTTTAGGTTTATTTTAAATTAATCATTATTTCTTTTTATTTTAGTTGATTTTCCCATAGGCGGTAGCGTTTTTTATTTGTTTAATCTCGTTTTTGACGCGAGTGTCGTTCCCACAGACGGTGGCCGATAACGCACGTTCAACTCCCACTATCACGGCAGCGTGGGGGGAAAACCGCATGTATATTTAAACCGCGCGTTTACATACTACAACACAAGTACCCATAGAGTCCCCGAGTTCCCAGGTACCTTCCAGTCCACTCTAGCTGATGTATCGGCAAGGCTTTTCTGATACACGCAGAGCTTCTTATTCCCGGTTTGACTGTAGCGCTGGCAAAGCTTTCCGGTGTAAGACAGGCATTTTCCCCGTCCGCTCTGGCTTATGTGTCGGCACAGCTTTTCTGAAACATGCCGAGCTTCTTCTTTCAATTATTCTCGGCATTTCCGATTGTAACGCTGGCAATGCTTTCTGGTGTAACACAGATAATTTACCGATTTTCTCCGCGCCCGCCGTTGCGTTGGCGCATCTTCTGGCGCTTCTAAGGTTTTATTTACAATCATCTGCGTACTTTTCGACCGACCCCCGTATACAGACTGGTTTTATGTTGTTAACCGAAACAAAATCATTAGATTTCGCGTTTAGATTTCAAAAGCATTACCGAATGCTTTAATGTTCGTGACTGTACATATTTATGTATGCTCACGATTGTACATGCATATGTTTTGAAACTTAACTTTTTTTTGCTGTATATATTCGATGTCTTACACCTGTTGTATAGAGATAAATGATTTATTTATAATACATTTTCACTGTTTCGTTGCAAATCGCAATCAGTCTAGAACCCTGAACATCCCCGTACTCACACTCATAACTACCACTTTGGAGTTAAAACTTTATTGTAACGGCGTGTAAACCGCCACGAGATTGTAATTCACCGTTTGACAACTGGCCATCAGCGTCGCCGAACGTGCTCGGGGCGAAACCTCCTCTTTCGACTTACGGGAAGCAATGCAAAGTAATAAATATTTTAAAAGTAAGTAAGTAATCGAAATCTCGTAAGCAAGGCATTAAAGAGTAAGCAGTAAATATCAGTATACCGAGCCAGAACCGAAAGAAACTGTCGCTGCACTGTAGCGCAGAGTGATCGGATATCTTGTTTGTCTACACTACAGTTCTTGCATACCTTTGAACATGGTATTCCAATTAAAATGTTATCAATGCAACCATGGTTTACGATCACACTGTATAAAAATTATAAATTGTAGTATTGCTTTAAGATGCAGAGATCCTGATCCAGTAACAGTACAGAATCTGATTGCTTAAAACGTTTGGAGGAAAATCAGACAAATTAAGTTACTTGTATACAGGGTTGTTCCGTCTAAAGAGAAATATCTTGTTATTCCTGAAAAGCGAATCACTCGGTATACTTAAAAATATTTTCAAGTTATGAAGCTATTACAATAATATATATTCTAATTCTCAACATTACACATATATCCTGCCGTCAAAGGTTACATCTCGCCACATCAACATGGGTTCATGAAAAAAAGATCGACAATTACCAACTTAACATACTTCACACAAGCGGTGTCAAATGTCCTGAACGCGCATGGTCAAGTGGATACGGTGTATACAGACATATCGAAGGCATTTGATCGGATAAACCATTCTGTGCTCAGAAAGAAGTTGGATATGTTTGGCTTCAGTGATAGGTTGAAGCGGCTTCTGTCTTCGTACCTACTTTGCAGAACGCAATATGTATTCCACAACGGATTTAAATCAAAATGCTACATAGCCACGTCAGGAGTGCCGCAGGGATCAAATCTGGGGCCACTCCTCTTCAATCTTTTCATTAATGATCTGCTGCACCATATTGAATGTAAAAAATGCCTCTTTGCTGATGATCTGAAAATATTTGTCGAAATCACTACACCGAACGATTGCATTTACCTACAAAGACAAATCGATACAATTTCTCTATGGTGCGACAGAAATCGACTTCAAATAAATGTATCCAAGTGTTATGTAATAACATATACTAAGAAAAAGAAACCACTCCACAACGAATATTATCTCAATGGTACAATAATTGAGCGTTGTACTACTATTAAAGACCTCGGTGTGCGATTCGACTCTGATTTAAGTTTCGCATCTCACATGAATGACGTGGCTTCTTCTGCCTACAGAACACTAGGATTTGTCATACGCCATACAAAATGTTTCAGCACCAATACTATTATGCTGCTGTATGATACTTACGTTAAGAGTAAACTTCATTACGCATGCTTGGTCTGGAGTCCATTTTATAAGTCTCATATACAAACATTAGAGAAAGTGCAGAGAAAACTATTAAAGTATTTGGCCTATAGAGCTGAGGGTGTGTATCCCCCACGGGGATTTGATTATAACACCCTCCTGAGACAATTTAATGTGGATTCGCTAGAGCTACAAAGAAATATCATCAGCATAAAGTTTTTATATAACTTATTACACAACAACATTGATTGTACCTACCTTACATCACAATTGAATTTTCATGTTCCGAGATCTTCAAGTCGACAAACCTTAACCTTCCACATTCCCAGATCCACCATAAATGCGGCCTTTAACTCCCCACTATCCGTTATGTCCCGTAATTTTAACACTATATCTCACGCTTGTGATATACATTATGATAGCCTTAAAAACATACTTAACGTTGCGAGGATATATTTAAGTTAAATATTTAAGTTAATTATTGTTAAAAAGAAATACTACCTATGTTATGCGTGTGTATTTCTGTTAGTAGCATGTACGCATCGTAAGTTGTATTAGTTATAGTCTGTATTAATTTGTCCCTAGTTTAGATTGTTAATCTGTTGGGCAAAATTGAATAAATAAATAAATAAATAAATAAATAAATAAATAAACATTTTAATGTAGCTAGCAGTTACCTGACAAATAAACTTTGCCAAATAAAAACTCAACCTGTACAATACTAGATGTCAATATCATTGATCGGTCGGGATATCGGTAATATTTCTATTTATAAATATTTTTCAATAAAATTTTCTAATATTTAACCACCATTTACCATTTTTTATAATTACCATGTAAATAATGTATAAAATTTAAAATTTTAAATAAAATGCCCCTTTTCGGCTAATACACGAACGTTCAAAAGATGCAAAACGTTATATTTAGAAAAAAAATATATATATTATGAGAAAGCTGTACTTTGTTGCGTTATAGTTGACATAGAAACCAAAGCAGTGCAACATTAGCAGTTTGCTAGTGTCGTGCTGACAGTTTCTTAAATTCGTAGCACCCTAGATTAAAAAATAAAAGTGCATATGTTTGGTACTTAATCAATAAATAAGAAATTACAATACAGGTTGGCAAATTGCAAATGAGTGGTAAATACTAGGTATATTTTGAATGTGATATTAAATACCTATAAACAGAAAAGAGACATCCGGTAACTTGCATCAAATTACTTGTGTACTTCACTTTTTTCTCCACTGGCTTCATATAAACCCGCCTTATGTGATAACAGACAAGGAGTACAGCATACAATGATTGTATCCTACTATTATTCCTTGCAAGCATCAGAACTACTGAAATTTGATATTAAATTTTGACAAAGTAATGTCAAATTACTTACGTATACATCAGGAGTTTGCATTCGTTTTTGTAGTATTTTTTGATATTAAGTAATTATAAAATTGAGTAATTTTTTAAATTGCCTACCTACAAGTTATATAGATATATATAAAAAAGCTATTTTAATTGTATTCGTTTGCTCGTAATGTACGAGTACATAAGCACTCCAAAATTACGAGAGCTTATGAATTGAGATATGTTTACAAAATGTACTAGAGATTATTGTAGTTGTAATTGTACTCGAAAATATCCTAGTGCCTTTTTTCTGTACTTCGCCCAGCTCTGATAACAACATTGTTTTTAAATGGTTCCGATGAATCTCTGCATTAAATTGGTATTATTGTCGTTTATATTTGTTTAAGTATGTACAGATATTATAAATACTACACTGAGAGAAATAGATTGTACTCTTTAACATAAATATAGTGTACTTTAATATACTTTATAGCTCCTATAGGGACAATCATATTTTATATTACCGGTGACAATATCTGTATAGTAAATTTCTGTGAATAGTTTTTATTAACTCGTATGGTGAAGTTGGTGTACTATATCTGTATTATTAATTTGAGCATACATGTTAGTAAATGTGAAAAAAATGTCTAGTAGCACTGACTATATTTGATAATAACTGTTAAATTTTTTATTGTACCCAGTATAATGTAATATTTTACTATGTACGATACATGATGCTCATACTTACCATATAGCCTTGTAGTACTTACAATATTATTTTCTACTATAATAATCTAACGTCTCTTAGCATTTAAAATAGTAGATAGTAAACAATAATATAATGGATCATATGCGGGCACTATACAGCGATACCACCTACCTGTAATTTAAAATATAGTACTATACAAGGTTTTACCCAGTTCATGCATAAGGAAAGTGGAATATTACACAATAAAAACTATAATATTGATTTTATTTTTTTATTTGTCCTTAAAACCATTATTACAAAAATCCAACGTGTATTACTTTCATTAACATAACAATCACTAGTAGGTTAGATTTAGGTTAATGTTCTATCAAAGCATAAAGTACCCACTACGAAGTATATGCATATAATATCTATTACTTACCTTGAATATATAAATTAACTGTAGAAACCCCCACTCGATTAAAATGTTTTCCACGTTTGCATCCATTTCTGCTTACGATGCACAGAAATCAACGAACGACCAGACACAAACATGCACCGACACGAATACGTACACCTGTATCACACGTACATAACACGTGTCAGTAATTTTATCGCGGCAAAACAGCTTATTGGTCGATTCCTTTGGTAAAGATCGACAATGAATAGAGCAAGGGGTGGGAAGAGCGTTACAAACATTTATGTTAGAAATTGAATATGCATCGAATACCTGATAATATCGCAGTCAATCGCAGCGACTATCTATATAATCCACGTCATTATATAGGCTTTCAGCAATAGAGTATATTAATTGTTACATCCATAAGATGTAGATGGTAACATCCAGATATTGCCTCTTACTATACGCATGATAAAATCTGATTATTTTACTCTTAATACGCTACATATTGTTGTTTTGACAATAATTATTTTAGTAATTAACATAAAGAGATTTACGATCTAATTTCTACAATCCATTTTTCTCAGTGTACACATGCACATTAAACTTCATCTAACAATAAACGTTTGTTTACCTCTAATGTATGAAACGTTGGGTTTCTTTACTTCTTCTTCACCAACAACTATAAAATAACCAATTGTTTCTTATAAACCAGTCTTTATATGTTTCAAAACGTAAATTTCTTCTATTAAAGAAAAACCTTCCTTAAAATGCTTGGGCATAATAAGTTAAGCACACTTAAACTTTCGTAAACTATGTACATATGAAAAGTGACTAATTTTGATAACAATAATAGTACAGGCATATTTGAAATAGATATCTACCTGTCACTCGCTCAGTTGCCGTTTATACCCGATAAAACGAAGCCAGATGGTGAAATCACATTTGGAGATAAATTGGCCACGGCAGTCCCGCCGCTGATAGATCTGCAATATTATTTATTTCGACATCCACGTGGAATGCTAGGAAATTAAGTTTGTCTCATTAACGGGTAATCAAAGTGGATCAAATTTCCATTAAACAAGATACAGATGGTAATGACGTTTCCATTAATTAAACATGCAGGTACGGTGACATAAAAGCAAACCTGGACGATGTACAGCGAATATTTATAGCAATCGTCCAGATTTACTTTTTCCTTATAGTGTCTGGGTGTCCTCGGTGAAAACACTTCTAATTTGGCGAGTATTATAATTTGAGTTTACCCTATCTTACTTTAATATCTTTTAATTTATAAAGCATATTGTAAGTAGAAGCTGACATATGTTATTTTATCATTTTCAAATAAATAAAATTAATACACAAGTACACAAAACTGTAAAACTAATAAGAGTGAGCACTTCAAAACAACTTACCAGAAAGCTTTACTTTAGGTACAGTGACAAAATTACATTAAATCTCTCTCTTGCGACGATATTCCGCTCTAAAAATGTTCTCAATTACATCCAGAAATTCCTATAGATGATGAAGCCACCAATAATTCTAATGGAATATCCAATTTTTGTCAATATTACTTATAAGGATTATTGAAGTTTCATAACAAAGGTGCAAGCCTTTTTTAGTGTATGTATTTTCTATCAGAGGATCTAATCCGTACCCTTCCATTATTTCCGGATTCGCAGGAACAAGATATGATTTATGCTTTGTAATTACTCCCGCTTTAGTTACAGTTCATAGATGAGTGTTCCCAATCCAATTAGTGCTTTACTTTTACTATATAGTGATTATAACTTCAGTTACATATTTCGGAGGTTATATCTGCATAATTATCCAATGCAGTACACAGTAAATAGTATAAATGTGTAAATTTATTGTGTATTTTATATTTAGGAGTGACTATTGTACCTGGGAACACTTTTTAGTTCTTTTCCAATATCACTTTAAGGATATTTTATGTGTTATTGAATGTGCATAGAACTACAAAAACTAGGGACTTTCTTCCAAAGGACAGGAGCTTTTGTGTACCCTGAGAGACTTCGTGATGTACCTTAAAACAGGGAGTTGTTTTCTATAAAAACACTTTAAAGAAGAATAGGTGGGTAGTACCAATTTTTGTTCCTTCCAATTCAAAGACATGTTTACAAAAACAGATATAATTGACAACATCAAATACTGCAACTTAATCTGAGAATACTTTCAGAAAGTGTAAACGAATATGAATAAATTAATGGAAAAAAAATCTTTGAGAATTGGTTCAGTTCGTCTGGCTCAAAAAAAAAAAGATTTAAATGATATTAACCCTTTAGTTCTATCAGTTCCATTTTCGATAGGAGCAAACAGAAAAGCGTCAAAATCTATGTCATCTTGTAGATGGTATAGGATTTCCGGTAGCACTAGCACCGCATTTCACAATAATCAATTGACCTCTTGCAGCAGATGTCGTGCTACCAAATCGTTTATTCCTTTGGAGCAAATATTTTAAGCGGTACCGTAGTGCAACTAATAGTATCCATTGGTTCAGTGGCAAGTTAATAGCGAGATCTCTTCTCCTTTTAACCATAGTGCATTCGTGCCACCTCTTTTATATAGTCAATCAAAGCATTTTCCTCTTTTTTTTTGGAAATACTCTCTTCACATCCAACCGACTTTCATATTAAAATTCGACAGATTCACTTGCTTTATACGCAAGAACCGGATGAAAAAGTTGCGGTTGAAATATTAAACATCTTACTACCCTAGATATTTGGGCTTCACCCTCAACTATGGTGCATCAACTGGTTCCTTCCAATTATTCAACATCAACGGGAAAAGGAGCGGAGGCAACCTCCGGCTTTACTTCTTGGTATTCTTGCAGAACTTTTGCAGCAAAATAAAACCGAAAGTCAAAGCAATAAACTATTGTTCCCGGACTAGAAAAACTGAATACTTGGTAGAAGAGCCGAGGGGTACATTAGGTTTTGTGTACATTGTATGTCTGTTCCTAGATACAAGTCCTTCACTGTTTCAAGGTGCATTAGGATACTCCATGATAAAAACATGCACTTAACTCTAACCTACACTGTTCCATTTGATAGCTCCACTTCAGAAACAATGTTGTTTTTTCTCTTTTGTATTTGTTCCTTATTTAATTTTTTTATATTTGACATACCATTGTTCACCTATAATAAGTATAATATGCAATTAACATTATTTCCTGTAATGTTTCTCATTGCTATATTCATCAAATGAAGTCTTTCTGGCTCAGAAGCGTGTTATTCGGTGCATGGCAAATATTAAAAGTACAGACTCTTGTCGGCCATATTTCATCAAATTTAATATCTTGCCCTTGCCTAGTGTGTATATACTAGAACTTTTGATGCACATTTTCACAAATAAGGAGGCCTTTGTCAGGATTGGTGACTTACATTCATATGATACGAGACAAAAAAGCAAATATAGTATACCCTTCAATAGGCTCAACGTAACAAAAAGATCCCCAACCTCAGCTGGGTTGACACTTTTCAATTTACTACCACCCGAAATAGTGTCCTTGAATAATGAAAAACTCTTTAAGAGATGGGTGCGCTCCTTGTTGTTTCGGCGCTGCGTCTACTCCGTGGAAGAGTTTGTCGCACTTTTTAAATAATTGTTTTTTTTTTTTGGAACTATTGTATTTTAGATATATATATATTTTTATTTTCTTTTTCTTGACTTGTCCTATACACTTTTTGTGTCGCTTGGATGAAAAAATTCTATCTATCTATCTATCTATCTATCTATCTATATAATGCTGATAAAAAGATTAACAAAAATAAAAAAGACTGCAAACTGCAACTAAATATTCGTTTATTCTCATTGCCACTAAAAAAGTACCCATTGTAAATTACAATATATTAATATGTATGCAAATGTTTTATAAAAAAGAATCTTTTTGTTGTTGAAATATGTTAATATGGTATAATTACTAATTGGTCTTTTCCACAACAATATCCTTCTTTGCTCTTCTTCTACATGTTAAACACAAATTAGTTTACCAAAGACGGTATTATTTAGTCGTCGCAATCTGCGAGATAATATAATTTTGTCACTGCGTATTTAAACGGCTAAATTATATTCACTTTCGTTACTGATAATGATAGGTATTGAAACGTAGGTACGTCTAGTCTAGTAAAATTTCTTGCTTGTGTTTTGCTGTGTTTAAGAATAATACAATTTTGCAATTCCATTTTACTTATCGCCATATTTTTCTGACTGAATTAGACGCCCAGATTGCACCGACAAATAACTTGGTAATTGTACGAGAATTTTAGTAACTGAGTGAGTAATTCGTTTCACTTTGTTACGCTGATTTTAGGTCTGTACAGTTTTAACTGCAGTTTTACGCCACTGGCTATTCTACATTTTACTACATCGAACAATGGCAGGGAAAGTAAATATCCACCGAAACATTTTACGCAATTAAGTTTTTACTGCAAATGAAATATAAAGTATGGGCAGCTTAAAAAAAGTTTTCGCTTTAGTGCTGTCGTAATATTAAAGATAAAACATTAACCGTTTAGGGAATCAACGGGAATTCTACAAGGTGAAAGGGCGATGTTCATTACCGTCCGCTGTACAATGGTCGTCTCCTAATGATTCAACCTTTTCTCCCTTTTTTTTATTTTTAATTTGAACATCAAGGCCGTTTCTCGCTTGTTTGGTATAAATTAAATTTCAGAGACCAAAATAAAGTATCATGACAGTATGCCAGGAGCACGGTAGGATGGTAACACCGAGGCTCTCATTCTCTCTCTAGGCATTCGTTGTCCTGGCAGGAACTAATTTCGTAAATGCGTTACGTAAGCGTGCGAACAGAAACCTCGACGTTGCGAAAAGCGATTTGTTGAACAACGCTGTCTGGACAAAAAGTCACATAATTAGATATTTATCCTCTTTTATATCAGTGTAATTAAAATTCTCTTTAAGAAAACTAAATGTATGACCAACCAATTTTAATATTTACCATACATTTGAACACGTTTAGAGACATTTATTTTTACATTGTATTTATTTTAATCCATTTGCAGAAATTGAAAACAAAAATGGAGACTATGTATGACAGTTTATGATGTACCAATATAATAGTAATAATCGGGCTTAAGATCTTAGCCCCATTCGATTATCCAGCGTATGAAATTTTATTACTCTAAACGTCCCTCCAAGGAGTACCTCGAATCCCCACCAGCCGCATCAACAAATTGGTGGAGACGCGAGAAACTGTATGACGGGACACTCCAAGTAATAAAATTACGCACGGCGAATGATTGAACGGGATTGAAATCTCAAGCCTGTTAATAATAATATATTTACTTTCCAGATACACAACTAAATTGATTATAAGAGAAGCAAACATTAGCACATGAATGTATTTGTAAAAAGGAGCATTCATATGGGCATTATTTAAAAATACTTATCCCTGCTTCCACTGGAGTCTTAATAACAGAAATAAAATGCAAATAGTACCTAAATGTTATAGAATATAGGATAGATCTAGGCTAGAAACTAAAAACTATCAATTTTTTTTTTTTTTAATTAGAGTTCTGAAAACCGAGCATCTCTCGCCTTTCAAACTAACGCAGTACAGAATTATACGACACATAAATTATAAGAAATCTTTTAAATAAAGATATTTTGTGAAAAGGCGAAGTTACTGAATTTTTATTTCTTTTAGGTATGGCAGTTCTGCATGTAATTTTATTTACAAGATAAGGTGGTGAATCTGTCGTTATTTCACGCTGGTAAAAGTTCACAGAATGCGGGGGTAAGCGAGTACTAATATAATTCTTCCAATAGTAATTCTATCGTATTCAGAAATCGGAAATATGTCCTCATGCACACATTCTACAATACTTAATTTTCTCCGCAGCATCCCAACAGGATCCATAGACCGAGATATAATTCACGGAAAAAAATTGTTATAAAAAAAACAAACAATTGTAGAATATTGAACTAAAATTAGAATTATTTTCTAATTAATTTTAAGGGATGTGTTTGTTATAAAGCATATTTCAAGAGAAATAGTTTTTGTTTTAAGTATTCATTTCTACTTCCATGGTGATGTGTACCTAACCACTGAATAAATACATGCAATAAACCACCTTACCTACGTATAATGCGTGTTTAATGCGTGCACAAACCAATCAGAAAGCTCAACTGACTGTCTAAACTGGCTAAACCGACTGTCCATTAAAATTTTGATACACTATATCCGAATACAGTAACAGTAATGACTAATTTGCCATTAAATTAAACCACTGATTTAGAAACAAAAATGTAATGTAATAGGAAATTGTGTATCAAAAATTGGCATAATCTTGTCCTGAACATCCCAATACAAACATTGTTGGAAAGACTATTACATTTGTGTGAAACTATACAACTACAACTATGAAGTATTATTTGTGAAAACAACATATAATAATGAACAAAATTCTGCGAGGAGATTGCATAATTGTGCTGATTACTGCCACAGTACTTTCTCTACAGTATTGTAATACATTCTTCCAAGTAATTTCCTTTTTTTGCTTTGAAGAAAATCTCACATATTACAATTTTCAATTGTTTACTACTTTTAAATATAAGCACAGATGATTAATCTGGTTGAATGAACGCGATATCTGGTAGCATTCATTCATCAAATTTGTAAAGTGCGAGACAACTGGAATTCTTTCTCTTGTGGCACCAATATAACTCCATATGTCTCAATTACCTTTACTTTATTCTCAGCTTTGCGTTATTGTTTGCTTTTCTTAAATGTTAAAACGAGAGAAATTGCCTACTGAAGTGTTATAGTATTGCATTTCTTGATGGAGTAATAGACACTGATTTGAAAAGATTTAATCAACCCCGAAGAATGAAACTTTGAAGTTAGTGTATATATTGAGGAAGGTGCTGAAGACTTTAAATACAGTAAAAAGAGAATGTCTGTATAGCTAATAAACCAAAAAAAAAAAATATGTAAAGTAGGTGAATACACAAAATTAATGTATTTATTAAATTAATTTTGTGTATATACCTAATTTAATATTTTTGTTTTTCATTTTATTATCTATACAGACATTCTCTTTATAGTGTATTTAAAGTCTTCATCGTATTCCTTAATATATGCATTAAATTCAAAGTTTGATCTTTTGCCCATAATTCTGATGTTCCTTCTTAATTCACAACTATTTAGTAATTTTGATACGACTCATTATTTACTGGTTCATACATATACAGTACCAAAAGCAAAGCAATTTTCTACTTTACTCATTTTCACAATTATTTTAATGTAACGTTTATTTGTAAGAACTGTCTAATCTCAAAATCAAAATGTCAAACAGAAACAAATCATGATTGATATATCGAGACACAAAAACTTGTAGATCCATAGAGGTGAGCGGACTGCCGTTCATGATTACTTATTTACAAAGGCATATGAAGTTATCGAGTCAAACGTGATTATATGCACTTTTACGTTGTGAAAGAACACATATCGAAATCTTGTTCAGCAACTACGGTAAAAGCATTTCTTCTTTGCAGTACAACTCTAGAAAACTATAAACATTACAATTCATGTTTTTGGATGGTTACTAGAACCACTTCGCTGGTTCTAGTTGCAGCTTTCACATTTTGTAAGTATTCTGTGTGAATTTGCTTAAGGTGTAATTTTATGTAAACAAAAATATCTTATTTAAAAAGCAATCTCTATTATACCAAAGCAAAGGAAATGTTTGTCATTATAATGCACAGCTGTATACAAATATATCCACAATATTATACTAGACTAACAATAATCATGTATCTTGTGTTATTTATCCGGCGGAAAATTCAGAAATCTTGTATTACATAAGCTATTCCGTTTAGAATCACAAAGCAAGTATAATTTTAGAATAATGTGCGCAGTAATCGTGATAATACATTCACCAAGTAAATTATTTGTTAGTTACTAGAGTGTCAAAGCATGAAATTTGTAATATCCGCAACAAATAGCAAAACAAAAAGCCCTACGATACTTTTGCACATTTATTTTTGTCTGTTTCGACGTGGTCCTTTCTCGATTACACAACACAAAAGAGATTTGATTAAATCCTAGGGCGCGTGGAGTTCCTCATGCATGGAATTTTAACGAAACTTTCGTAACTAACTCGCTTGTGAGATATATTTTACTATAAATTAGTTTCTCGCTGAAATTAAAAAGTGGCGTAGTTCGTACTTTATTAGTTTTAATATGCACGCTAACAACTTTTGTTTTGGCCTGCGGCATCAAAGTCCATTTGCCGGAAGTGAATTTTGAACAAGGTTTTTTCTGATGAAGGGGATGCACATGTCATACGATCTATTAACCATATTAGCGACATACTTTAATGTCAATTTTTGTTTGTCGCATGTCTATTTATAATTTAGACCCAGAAAAAGATCACATTTACCTCTAATGGAATCGACTCTGTAACAATTGAGGCATATAACTAATCAATGTTGTTCTTCAACCGGCAATATCCAAGAAAGTGGTAGTTTAGGCTACTCTCAACAGCACCAGATGGACACTCACGCGACTCACAGAGTCAAGCTGTTTTGTGCAAATGGATACCATCATCAACCTTTAATCTTACGATTCTAGTTCGATAATGACGTGGTAGACTGTAATCTGCACATAACATAATCTGGTGTATGTAAAGCAGAATATGTGTCCCACTCCTACACTAGCAAAGTGTTTGTCACTTTCTTTAATTCTAAATCACCACAGTGGTTTTCAATCTTAATTCACTAAGTACGCGTATTATATCTATAATAATAGGATGCATACTAACAATTAGAGAGTGTTCCGGATGTTGCAGATATTGTTTAAATTCATTTTGTCGCTTATATAATTAATTCTAAAATACCTTACAAAGCCTAAACTAATCATAATTTCTACCATTCGATAATTTCTCCTAACTCTATGATGACATCAATTTGAATACTGTGCCTTTATTCATATTTTGTTTATGATAAGAAATAAAAATAAATAATAAAGGTAATCATTTTCCATTCTGTCCAATTTATAACCAAAAATTTTGTGATTCAGCTTAGAAAAGGGTACAAAATATTATCCCTATATATTTTTATGATGAATTTAGCTATGTGTTTAGATCATTATTGTATTTTGACCGCCACCTTTTCAGATCTATTGTGATCCCCTTTTTCTTACGCTATCTAATTGTGCCGTCTTAATTAGGTCTATCATCCTTGAGAGCGACTGCTCTGCGCTATTTACTCTGGGGTTCTATGCTGGGGTTTCATGCCATTACACAGATTGTTGACTAGAGTTTCTTCTTCCTTTTGATAGAATTTGCAACTAGCACAATTTCATATTCCTATTTAGTCTAGAGTGACCAAAAAGTAATCCCACTATCATTTTGATAGCTTTTCCTTCTTTATTCTTTATAGCTTTAGTAAATTCAATCTTTATTTGTCTAGGAACGGTTTTGCTTATTTTTGTCTTGGTGATTTTTGTAATAACTCCTTGGACTTACTAGGGATCCATTTATTGATGGACTTTGTAACTTGCGATGCCAAAGCTAGTTTCTTTCAGGTGCCTGCTTTGTTTAGGATGCTTGAACAAACAACACTTGTGGAATTGATCGCTTTGAGTATTGACTGCCTGTCATAAGAAAATGACAGGGCTTTCACTTGACTCGATATACCTTTCTGCTTATCTAACGCAATGATCAGTTGCGGCAACTATCGCTAGGAACACTGTCGTTTCCCCTTTCTGGGTATTGAGTATTGAAATGAAGACAACATCCGGCCTAATGTAGAGTGGATGCTATGTTTAAAGTTCGTCCAACAAGTTTAGGGCCTTAAGGTAACTCAGAATCTCTTTGAATGAGGTCTTTCTCAGAACTACTAGGGAAAGGTCAACCTTCCCAAAGATGTCATACCTGATTCTCATTGCGGCAGTGCAGTTGCAGAAGATATGCCCAACTGTCTCTTGTGTGCCTCCCACAGCCGGTATTTAGTCCACTTTCGGGACTTTCTTCTATACAGTGGGCTGGTAGGCCTTCCTCCCGCGGCTTCGTATCTGGTATTATTAGACCTAATATCCAATTATATCACTGAAGTACGGTTTCACTTGGTAGATGTCACTAGTTGAAATGGTTTATGTAGATAACCTTCCATTGCTGGCAGCATGGAAAAGGGATATGCGAGGTTGTATTTTTTTAAATAAAGCATTTTGGAAATTTATTTAAACACCCAAAGCGCAGGTTTGATAAAGTGCGTCGTATTATATAGTGCACCAACATCTGGATGTGAAGAAAGTATACAGGTGTTGAAAGTGAAATCTAGGTTCTGAAGCAGGAGTGACTAGTAGGCAAAGATGTCTTTAAGAGAGCAGTGTGGAACAGGGAAAAGAGCAGTGGCTGGATATTGGCGAGAATGAGTGCTGAAATACCAAATCAAATATGGAAGACAATAAGCAGTGAAGCAAAAGACCTTGCAGAAGTTGAAACAGTGAATAGGCAAGCTATTAGAGAAAGAGATATTTCGTATTCCTCTATTTCACTGAAATCTTTTCGCATCTGTTACGTTTCCCTTCATGCTAGAAAACACTCTTTAATTTTGTCTTCTTAATCTTTGAAAGCGTTTCCTTTACGTGATTATCTGCTTAACACAGAACAAGAATTACAGTTTTCTCTTTACTTTAACAGAATTTGATTATCCTGGTGACCGTTGCTATCATCTTTGGAATTATTATGTATTCATTCGTTGAGGGAGTTTGTTATTTCTGGTTTGGTAATTTCAAGAGAAGGGGTGTTCCAATGAAAAGCCTTAGCCATTCTTGTTTGGTTAGCACACTGTCTGGTCGTTCTCCCTCACGCCTGTAAATCTGAGCAGCCAAGCCAATGTTACTTTTCTTTGAATGTCCATCATAAAGCCATACAGGAGCGGCAGGTTTAGGATTAGTTGCATTGAGGTAACAGGAATCGATCTCATCACACAGGTCCAAGTTACCGTGGTTCTGTTTGTTCTTGTATATAACCATAGAATCGCCTTAGGGTGGGACCACAATTTATCCCTCTCCAGTTGACCAAGGCAAAGGTGACCTTATCGGTTCTTTTCAGAACATGTGAATTCTAAGTTTTTTATCAAACAACACCTTGGGTTTTCGCTTCTTGTTCTTAGTCCTACATTTCACGTTTTCTATACTATATTTATTATGGAGAAAATATATTACTATTATTATTCTTCTCCCAGCACTAGTTATGAACACGACAACATGTGTTTAAAATTGATTGATAGTTGCTCAGATCGAGCAGGATGCAGGAAATTTAGCTCCTCCATGTGGATGAGGTTAATCAAGTAAGTATTGATTTAATAATTTAATTCTTGAAACATTATTTGGGTATTATAACATAGAACATTATTTTTTTTTATTACTAATTAAAAAAAGGCGTATATTCTTACACAAAGAATTTATCTCAACGCTTTTCATGTTATATTTGCATGTGTATGTTATATGTTGTACCGAAATGACAAGACATATCAATGATATATCACATGCTTTACTAGTTATCAATCAGAAAACGTTCTGATGGTACAAATTTTCTCATCAAGGAATTTTAATGAAAGCTAGCTTTTTATTGTAGGTCGAGTATTTCTTAAAGAGCGTCTTTTTCTGACCGCCAATTCAATTATCAAATAAGATTGCCGAAACCTTCAAAGTTTAAACGTCTGGAAAACCCTACACGTTGAGCCAATAACGTTTAAAAGCTCTCAACAAGACTACCCCTCTAGATGTAATACGTGTACAACACAAAACATCACCGTATTCGATGGAATTACTTTGATTATACGCGTAACCTTTGAACTGTTTGAGTACAACGCTAATCCAAATCCACTACCTCGTTTCTCGGAAAAATATAAATTCAGTAAAATCAGTTAGTTGAATATTTGCAACTTGTTTGATACAGACGCTCCTTTTTGGGCAGAATCTACGCGTACCCAAGGCGAACGCTTATCATTTACACAAAGGGCGCGATTTCGCCATTAAAAGTCTGATTCAGTTGTACCTTAAAGATATTGCATAGCGAGCAGACGCGACTGTGTTGTCTTGGTGTTTTTCTTGTATTATTTCCCTTTGCTTCTCTTCTTCGCATCCTGCGGAAACTGCGCGTAAAATTAATGTTGTATAAAATAGACGGTCTATATTTCGGAGAGCATTTCTATCAGAGCCCTAAGCGATTTGAAAAATTACCATTAATTCAACAATAAAAGGCATTTTTTCATCTAAGTTTACTTTTGTTGGTAGATGTTTCCTTTTTTCATGTGCCTACTATTAACTAAACCATGAACTCGAAAGTTATTTTAGTCTTGCTCCTTTCCTGAAAGAAATTGTTATTTAGTACATATATTTAATTATTTATTAAAATATTTTTGTAGCACGAGAAGTTAAGTATATACACTGATAAAAATGTATGCAAAATCCAGTTGGAATTTTTTATTGTATCATACTTGGAAAATATTTTGCGGTATATAAAATGCAAAGGTATTTTCCTTTTACATATGGTATCTTCCTAGAATTTTCAGTACTATTATGAAAACTGTTTACCTTGTGTAGTAGCTGCAATTTTCATAATTCACATGAGAGCTATCCGTGCTCACCAAGCGAAACTTACGCATGAGCATGTAGACATAATTTACATCTGAAAACGTAAAAAATCGTGAGTTTCACATATCAATATCTTCATTTTAAATTTCATTTGAAAATTACTAATTTAAATGAAAATTAATGATTTTCTTCTTCAGGGTAGTATATTAATTTTTATTGGTAAGCAACAAAATTGTTCAGTAAAACGTTCAAATAAATTATAATATACGAGAATAGTTATTTACGTACCAAGACAGAAAACGGATATTTTAGTAGTTCGATGAAGACACTTTCCAGCCGTGGTGCGTACAATATTTTATCGTCTACCACATGATTACCACTTTCTAAAATCACTTTACTTCCATTTGTAGTATTCACAATACATATTTGAATGACAGATTGTTTGACAGCTATTTTGGCAACCGAATCCAGAAAAACTTCAGAATCTTGACAAAAGAGTGCGGTAAAATGTACTTTTTCGACTACCACATTCGAAAGTACAATCTCACTACAATCATTGGAAGATAGAAAGCTCCACTTTATCGAATTGAATTATGAAATGAACTGTCAACGCGTCACTTCCGTTACTTTACCGTACTCTTCTGTGAAGTTTCTGAAGTTGTCCTGGCGTCGGTTGTAAAAATAGCTGCCAAACAACCTTTCATTGTCATGACCAATATTCTGAACACTACAAATGCAAGTGAATTGATTTTATCGAGTGGTAATCATGTGATAATCGCAAAAATATTCTACGCACCACGGCTGGAAAGTGTCTGTATCGAATCCGTTTGGTTGCTCGCCTCGGCTCGGAATATCCAAACTCGTTCGATAAAACATCACCTTCCAGCTTTGTTGCATAAAGTCCGTCACAATAGAGAATTGTACGTCACATGCGCAATGAACGAATATTGGTAATCGCCCTTCGTTGCTAGACAACACCCAATGGTAGCCTAATTTTGAGTGCTAAACGTCACACTTTACGCATATGGAACGAAATGTACCACTCTATCGCAACGGACTCTAAATAACTATTACCGTCCGTAAAGTAACGGAAGTGATGCGTTAACAGCTAAATTTGGTATGTACTTTACTGTCCACGAACGGTAAAGTAACGGGAGTGCCGCGTTGACAGTTCAATTCAGTAAAGTGGCACTTTCTGTCCTTGAATGGGTGTCGTAAGGTGACTGGTGCTATTGATAGTGGGTCTCTTTGATAACAACCTTTCCTTCAAAACTGTGCAATATTTTTCCTTTTGTTATTCATTTGTTCTGCATATCTGTCAGTGTAATTTTTGTTAGCTTGATCAATTTTTCTTCATACAGTTTTCTCCTTTCTATTGAGTTAAGGTAGTAGAATATACTTCAGCATAAAAGTGAGCATGAGTACAAACAGATACACTGATATCTTGTAGGAAATTCTACGTAGTAAGTACTTTTGCTTAGAGTATTAGCATACACTTGGTTTTATACTATGTACCAACCATTTTTAATTTTGTATTTTTAATTAATCTCACCAAGTGATCCTAACATAGTTAACTCAAAAAAGAAATATTCCCAAATATTGATATGGAATCATCTGAACCTTAGAGGAATTGGGAAAACTTGGATGTTTTTATCTTTACATAATCTCTTAATTAAATGGAAAACCGCTGTAGTGTAATCCACTCAGCACTGATTACGTTTAACGAATATTTCTGAATCCATGTAAGTGGATTAAAGCGTAAATTGTTGCGAAGGGCATCCTCATATACTTTTAATTACCATAATGTTGTAGCCTAGATAAAAATTACAGGAAATGGGATGAAGGAACTTTTATTACATTTGTGAGAGGTATTCGCGATTTTAATCATATGTTTATGCGCAGGGATTAGTCCAATTTCTGCTGTAAAAATACCTTGCTGCTTGCTAAATTTATACAATTTGTAGGGTTTGTTTAGTTTACTCCAAAAAGTAGCAAGCCAATGCTTCAAGGATTGCTTTGTCAAAATTTGAAGCGCATTTTGTCCAAAATAAGCAAGAAGCAAATTATTTACACGGTATAGTATACGAATATTGTTAATTATTGTGGCGTGCTAACCATTTAATTAACAACTACAAGTAATCAAACCATACATTACTATAATATGACAGATAACATGATATCGTAATAATTTATATTATTTCCGTACATTATGATGGTTTTAATCTCGCACTGTATGGAACGATTCCGACGATATGCAATATTTTCTACAAATGTACTTTAATACATTTATTATACTACCTATAGCAGTGACAATATTTTTATCTGCGAAACATTATTGTGCACTATCCCTAAAATTTTGTTAATTTGCCGCTATTAATAATACTATATAAAAGCCCAGTCCCACTACACTACTATCAACTTATCTCTCTTTAGAGCTGCATTTTCACATTCAGAGGGAGGTAATCGGACTATACAATTGTAGGTCGTTGTATACCACTCCTCTATCAGATTGCCATCATCCATGTTGCATCAAATTATGATGTTTCATACAGATGTTTGTTGTTTTATTTCAGCGATTACGGATAGGTATTTAGAAACTCACAAATTACCATTAATCAAACGCTTAAATGTACTTAGGAAGTTGAAGGATATAGTCAAACATTTGAGATAGCGTTGAGGTTAGGAGATGGTGAATAAAGCTGTTACATATAAAATGTTTGAAATTTCTAACATTAAAATCTATATTTCCATTTGTAGAAACTACTAGGGAGCGATATTTATTGAGTTTCGATAGATACCTTGCTTTAAAGTCACATAGTTTTACATATGCTTTGCCATTGATTGAAGGAATTGTAAAGAGACGTAACCGTACTTAGACTGCGCAGTCTGACAGCGTAGATGATGCACCAAGTCTCATAAGAACCTCATAAGACTTGACGCGCTACCTAGATGTCAAACCCCCTCAACTGAGTACGGATGCGTCTTTTTACAATTTCTACACTCAAGGCTTTTCCACAAGCTTAGACAACAAATTCAAAATTGGTGAACACTAGTAAAATCGGGCTGTGATCCTCAAAAAATGTTGAGATCGCCTCTCTACAATAATAAATTTATATTTTCCAACACTGTATGCGACAAAACTCTTATATCATTTTTATTGAATTATACCTTGCTTTGTTAGCTACTGAAAGGTTTAGCAATAAAAATGTATAGAATCAAATTTATCTTGTTGCGGTAATAGTATCTATACCAGAGAAATCAATACAGTAAAACTGCTGATGAATGCACAAAACGCTAATATTTTCACGTTTAGTAAGAATTATCCCAGTAGATAAAATTGTATATTTGCTCAATTCATACCTTTATCACCCATAAATTTTAGGATACTCGTATCCAGCAAATGTAAATGGGTAATAAATACAGCAGCTTAGGTACCGAAATTTATTGTCGTGGCTTGTTCTATATTATGTGAAAGATACACAAAAGTTGCTTTCAATAGATTAAGAAAGCAGTATTTAGATTAACGCTTAACAGGGATTAAATTGTAATTTAAATATATTACATGATATTATTGTTCTTACAACATTAGCTGAATGCGTGCAATTCCGTTGAACAGACACAATGGAGCGTCTAGATCAAAAGGAAGCATTCTCCTCTTATCTAGAAAAGAACGCACTAGTGCTGCAGATATCCGACAAAATTGAGATCCGGATATCCGGATCCAAAACTATCCGGATATCCGAATCCTTGGATCCGGATCCGCTATCCGAAACTTCGGATCCGGATCCGCTATCCGATACCTCAGATCCGGATCTGCTATCCGAAACCTCGGATCCGGATCCGCTATCCGAAGCCTCAGATCCGGATCCGCTATCCGAAACCTCGGATCCGGATCCGCTATACAAATTATTATCGAACAACTGAATGGTAAGTAGGAATTACAATTAAATTAATTACTATAAAGTAATTACCATTAAATTAATTACTGTTAAAGTAATTAGTAATTACCATTCAGTTGTTCGATAATAATTTGTATAGCGGATCCGGATCCGAGGTTTCGGATAGCGGATCCAGATCTGAGGCTTGGGATAGCGGATCCGGCTCTGAGGTATCGGATAGCGGATCCGGATCCGAGGTTTCGGATAGCGGATCCGGATCTGAGGCTTCGGATAGCGGATCCAGATCTGAGGTATCGGATAGCGAATCCGGATCCGAGGTTTCGCATAGCGGATCCGGATCTGAGGTATCGGATAGCGGATGTGGATCCGAAGTTTCGGATAGCAGATCCGGATAGTGGATCCGGATAGCACTTAGATCCGGATATCCGGATAGTAAATTATCCGGATCCAAAATTATCCGGATCCGGATAACAGCTCTAGAACGCACAGCACATATTTGTGGAAATGTTATTTTAAAAGCTGATTTTGATATTCTTATACTGTGGAGTATCTTCTTGGAATTTCCTTTAACCAAAGTGCACAGATCAATACACAAATAAGCAAGTGCCCCCCACCACATAGTTGTTGTTCATTTTCTTAAATAGAACAAAATAAGGTTTGGCTTATACCTGGTATAAAAACTAAACAAAAAAGAATTGAAGCAAGTGATCCTTCAATAAATCCTCCAGGTTAATAGAGGCCTGCTGGAAAGAGTAGAGACCATTTTTTTTCTTTTTGTTTACGCGTTTAACAATGCATCAGCGGCAACGGATATCACTAGTCAGATGTAATTGTTCGTCTACAAATTTTATAGAATGCCATTTTCTTACAAATGTTGCTCTAGCAATAAAGATTAAAACTAACGATTTTATCAAAATCAAATACTTGCTCGACATTTATGATGTTTGGATAGCTGAGACGAAATAAATACTTTTTATCAGTCATGCAATTTTTCTTTATTGTTTTTCTTCCTTCCATATTCTAAAGCAAGTTTGATCATAGCTTCCGCATAATACCGCTGCCTGAAGGCTTCTTGTACTTGTTTTTATTACTCATTTCAGCATACTGGGGGCCCCTATATCAAACAGTGTAGTTATCTAGCATGAAGTAAGTTGCATCGCTTTGGTTCTACTCTACACTAAACAAACAATTGATGCCTTCACTATTCAACGCATCACATTTACATAATATGCAGTAACCTGTCTTTGGTTTACTTTTACAAAACTCACAAAGTATCATAAATTAACACCACATAATAGTTTACCAGATCTTTTGTTGATTAGCTTGCATATAAATTGCTTGTCCTGCTCGTGCCTAAAAATGTTTATCTAGTACCTCCCATGTTTTTCTGTCTTCTGTCATATGGCTTTGAATGATACTACTCCTTATTCTCATAGCCGGTTTAAGTATTTGGAGTCTCAAACTTACTTCCCGAAGGTTGACGTCATTGAAGTTGCCGTTACTCTCAATCCCTATTTGTTCTGCTACTAAAACCTGATCTGCTTTGTTTAACAGATTCCTCAGCATGTTGAAATTATTGATAGAACATCGTAAGATGGTGTATGCCTCTACCTGAAAAGCAGAGGCATGTGCAGCAAGTTAGTGTGTTATTATACTCGTTTTTGACTCGCCTGTATATCCTCTACTATTTAAGATCAAGTACCCTGCAGCTCCATTCACTGCCGTGTTACAATTGAATTTTAAAGCAATATCATTTTTATGTGTGATCCATTTGCATATGTTACTCGGCACGTAGATTGTTGTCATACAGCCTAACCTGCAAACAGCCCTGATCAGTGCATTTTCTTAAGTATACGTACCCATTTTAGCGTCACTCTGGGTAAGTAAACATAAGAAATATGACACCTTCAGTGAAGGTAACAGCGCAAAACCTTAACTTAAAAGGCCAAACAAATTTTAATTAAAAATTCACTTGTAGATTAGTTGAAGAAGGAGTACGTGACCGCACAACGTTGAGGTTAAGCACTAATATTGGATGGACTGGTCAAAGATGCCAATGAAAAACTCAAATCACTGTTAAATCAAGCTTTCGTAGTTTTTATTACTATTTCATCAAAGTGACACTGTAAGTTTTACAAATTAATGAGACAATCATAACTCAAAAATGTTAAAAAATATAACTCTCGTAAGAGTCGTTAACAATCGAAAACATTAGAAAGGTCTAACAATTCTAACTAAGTAGACTGAGGACCACGATTCTGTTTCAATCGTGGTCCTCAGTAAGGTAAGTAATGTGGGAAACACACACGGCAGCCAACCAGGAAGTTACAGGGGTCAACGGACAAATAAGTTAACCGAACAAAAATAAGGATTGGTTGTTTAAGTTTTTTTATTGAATCAAATTAAAAAAGAATAAATTAAAATAAATTATTAACATCGCTACAAAAGTTGACTGATTTGAGTCACTTTTTAATATAGTACTCTCTAAGAACAACCTTTTTTAGGGAAGTCAATAGCATATTACCATGGTTGCTACAATGCTCTACCAAAGCTGTTTTTTTTTTTTATTATTGTTGAACATATGAGTTATATCATTCTTACGTTGTCTGACTCTTGTGCGGCAGTATTATGAAGTTTGGCCGATGTAGACCGACTCACAATCCGGGCACGAAGTGCAATCAATGACGTTAGATGATACCCAGTCCTTAGAGTCGGTATCTTTATTTTTAGTAAAAAGTTTATTAGTTGAATTGAAATTATACAGACTCAGACAGACGTTAATAGCTATTGAATAACTCCTTGAACCAACCGGCCAACTGTACCTGAATTCCAGGTGGGAATGGAAGTTTGATGTAATGTACTTCACGGTTGTTGAGACCAGTATGAAACTGTTGGTCATTGAATGAACCGATCGTGTGGTTCCCATTATATAAGATGCGGTTAACCATCTTTGCATAGTCACCATTATTGGTAAAAAGAATCGCCAAGGTTTTTCGAAGAAACTTGGGCTCAGAGAGACGTAATACCCTATTGCGAAGAGCAGTTAAGGTATTGGGTTTTGGAGAAAGGGATTGATTGGAATAAAAAATCAAATATCTATCCGAAAAAATAGGTTTCGTATACCAATCGAGCGTTATAGATTGGTCATTATGTCTGATGACCAGAGTATCTAGAAACGATATGGAATTATTATTCTCACATTCGACTGTAAATTGTAAGAGGGAATTAACCCCATTAAAGACTTCAAGAATAGTATCAATCGACTCAGAAGGCACAGCTGTCATGATAGTCTTTTTACTTTTTAACATGTATTATGGAAGAATTGTTGAACCTTTCTAATATTTGGGATTGTTAGCGACCTACTCTTACGTGAGTTATATTTTTTTGAATTTTTAAGTTTTGATTGTCTCATTATATTGTAAATTGTTTTTGTAATTGCTAATAATAAATAACCTTGATTTAACAGTGATTTGAGTTTTTCACTGAAATCATTGATCGGTTCACCCAATACCCAAACTTTATTTGAAAGTAGCAACATGATCAGTTGAGTGAAATATTTTCCGAATGCAATTCATGTTTAAAAAGAATATGTAGCTAAACATCACACTTACATGAAATGTAAGGTACGCAAACAATTCATCGAACAAGTTTATTACACAAATTGAAAAATTATCGGTTACCTTTCCTGAATACAATGCAACACGTTCGAAAAATAAAGCCCCATCTATCTATTCTGGTTTCGCTTTGCTTCTTTTTTTTCCATTTCCTGGACCACTTTTGAAATGTCAATACGCAGTTTTTATGTAGACATTATGTTTTGTTTGAATTGAAGGTGGATATAACGGGAAAATACACGTCAACCGAAACAAAATAAATGTTTGAACTTTACCGGTGAAATATCGGTTTTTCTACACCCTTATATACTTTATGCTTATTTTAGATCGAGGGGTTTCTTTACGATCGTCTTAAAATACGTCGACATTCCTAATTCCCAATCTTTTAGAGGAGATGAATGGCACGCTTTTACTACGAGCGACATGTGCACATCTGAAAGTATATAGGAAAGGGAGGATCATTGCGACAAATTAATTTATTTGCAGTAAATGTCAGGAAAAGAAAGTAATCAATTTTATCTTTTTTACTTTTAGCTCCTCGGCATGGTTTACTGCATGTTGCATCATGAAAATTCCATTACGCAAATGCTGTAACGGTGGTAATAAATATAAAACTTTACTGAAGCATCCTAAAAGTATACAAATATACAAAGTACATAACCATTATGTTATACTAAATATGAATTCGTGCACTTCCTTTTTGCTTTTTAAAAGTAAACGCAGTTGAGAAAGATTTATCATTGTTATTTTAATTTACGTCGGTAAATTGGTTTACTAGAATTGATAAAGCCAAGGTGCACTTTATAAAGATAAATACAATGAAGAAAACTTGGGTAAAGGCAGAAGAGGATACATGTTAAAAGAGAACTCCAATGTCAAACAAAGACAATGCTTTTTTCCAAATTTCAAATATCCCTATAACCTTTATTTCGTCTCGAAAGACGCCTAGTGAATGATTTAAAAACTTATGGAAAATTATTTAATGTTTTAAAAGGGTCAATTTTAGGACACATGAACTTAATCCGTTTAAGCAATCCTCACTGAGGATATCCAAAATTCTGCTTGATGCTGTTTCTAACGTATGTCTCAAAAGTTTTAGCACAGAATCAACTCTACGGAAAAATAAAAAATATCGAGTGGGCTTTGCAAACAAAAGTAATTCAACGATTTGTCAATTTAATGACAGTTCAATTACCGAAATCGATTGAATTATAATGGCTTATAAAGTAGAAACCGTTTATAATTTAGTTGGGCAGATGGATAAAGTTCAAATAGTCCAACTTTTTGAAAATCAGAATTTGTCGCGGAACACCTTATATCGTGCGATAATATAGGTTTACCATGACTAAATATACCGAAAAGTGGAAAGCCGAGACTATTAGCTAGACATAGAGCAAACCAGTTGTTTGAAAATGCCAAGAATAGAGTTAGATAGTCATTGAGGAAAATTTCACGACTTTACGGTTTTTCTAAGGATACAATTTCCAGAGAACTGAAGAGAAGAGTTGTGAAATATCGCAATAGAAAGAAGTGTCTTAAATATACGCCAAATCAGTTAGCTAGAATACTAATCCGTTGCCGTGCTTAAGGCGCACTCATTTTATAAATAACAAAGTCTTCGCCATGGATGATTAAAACTACTTTACTCTAAGTAATCAAGAAATTAAAGGAGGCGACATACAAGCAAAAGGCCAAATTTGCTTATAAAGTTTTAGTTTAGTGTGCGATATCAATTGGTGGGATTCCTGGACCTTATATTAGATGAGTTAGACCCAAAACTTTGGATAGTCGAAGTTATATTAACAATTGCTTAACAGGATTGATTAATTTTATCCACCAAAATCATTCCCAAGATGATGTTAAATTTTGGGCGGACTTGGCTTCCTGTCATTATAAAAGCGAAACTCAGAATTGGCTGAATGCTCACAACCATACCTTTTGTGCCGAAGATCGACAACCTCCAAACTTACCACAACCTCGGCCAAATGAAGATTTCTGGCCCAAATTTCTTTGTCTCAAAAAGTGTACGGTGGAGGTACCGAAAACGAGCAACAATTAAGACGGCGGATTTTTAGAAAAATTCAAGAGATTGATGTTGAAGCGATACAACCCTGGATGCGAGATATTCCCATAAGACTGCGTATTTTTAAGACTATGAACCTTTACGTTTAATTTAAAATAACAAAATTGTTATTTATAAAGCTGTTAATTATGTCTGTTCTGAGAAATTGCCGTAAAACCACTTTTACTTTTTAAAATGTTTAAAGAAATTTGTGCCAAAACTTGCGACATAGTTACATTATAACTTCAGTGGAAGTACGACGGATTAGATCTGCATTAGCTTTTTTATTGAAATTAATCCAGAATAAAATAGATTTTAGACTGTGAAAACAAAATTGTAAATATTCGTTGTTTGTTGCATAGATATCATTAAAATATTTATTT
Organism: Cetonia aurata; assembly: GCA_949128085.1. Taxonomy (NCBI): domain Eukaryota; kingdom Metazoa; phylum Arthropoda; class Insecta; order Coleoptera; family Scarabaeidae; genus Cetonia; species Cetonia aurata. Next base: position 49,615,164 of record OX421884.1, on the reverse strand, counting down.
AGAAACGTTTGTGATAATGTTAATAAGCATTAAAGTACATTTATTTCCTTCGTAGTACTTCTTCCTTTATCTAATTTTACCTCCAGCGGATTAGCCATACAACTTCTTAACATTTGGTTACTATAATAACATAATAAATAATGGAATGGTATGTGTACACAAATGATAATACATACTAACAAATCTAACAATAAATTGAAATGCAAAAATTCAAAAACCAGAAAACTAATTCTATATTTTAAGAGCATGTGATAACCTAGTTTACACTTAAGAGTGAACGCTGATCAAGGGGACAGCCGGAAGATGGATCGAGGGGTTGGTATCGATCGGTATAGTAGCTACCGATATTCAACAACACATATGCATATACATAGTTCAAGATTTGACAATCGTCAGCCGTGTCAAAATCGACGGACTTAATTTTCACGGAGAAATAAACGATGGTAAATTTAATTTTCTGCAAATGTAGACACTGTATGTACTTTTCTTTGTATTACATTTGTATTTGATTTGTCCTAATAATAATCATATTGTTGGACAAATGTCTGTTTGGTTATAAGCATAAAATTAATTAAATACATTCTCTCCTCCTTCCCTATCAACCAGAAGTGATCATCAACTTTCACTTACGTAAACATATGGAATTTATCACCAGCTCTTGATGTAATTAACACTAATATGCATGTATGACCTTTGAAATTATTCAACCTATGCCCTCAAACTACTACTATTACTACTGAAATCCCATCTGCACAGATAAAAATACGGAGTTGGATTTAACACCGTTTCAACACTTTTCCGGTGTTCCCTCGCGACCATCCGTTCAAAGAGCCTCCATTTAAGAGTTAAATATTTTACACCTCAACGGAAGAAACGTGGAGGCAATTTCATCCTAGAAACTGTGAATTTCCTCTAATAAGGAGGATGTTTCTCCTCTTACGAAGTTAAAACACACCGCGGGGGGGTTAATGGGAGCTACTGCAATCCATATCAGAGGTAACTACCTCCTTAATAGATGAGATTACCACCGCCAAGGAGAGATTCTAACTCCATTTGAGAGTACATTCCCTCCTTGACAGACGAAAATGCCTCCGTTACGGAAACTATTGTTCCATGACGGTGCTATTGAAATCCATATCGGAGGTAACTTTTTCCGAAATAGAAGAAATTACCTCTTTTAGCCAGCGTTTCTAATTCCATATCAGAATTAATTGATTTCATAGCGAAGTTACTGGAAACCAAAACTAAGTCAATTTTTCTCATAATACATGAAATTACCTACATATTTCCATTACGAAACCAGTTATTCAATTTTGTATTTACATAGCACAGCCATCGGAAACACTCAAAACCAGCGAATGTCCACTTTAAAATAAAATTCTTTTCCTGCCAATACATATGCTGTCTACATGAAACAAGTTTCTTTCACATCTTATGAAATGTGCATGGAAGACTGTGCTTTTCAAAGAGAAAACATCTCTATAGGAGAGGTATAAACAACAAAGCCGTTTTGTTTCTTAGAATGTTTTATTTTTGAAATAGTGAAATTGTAACAATCATATAATTCCAAAAGAGTTACATAAGTGTGGTTATTACTTTTTACACACGAATTGGTGAAATTCTGGGGCTAGAGAGTAGATAATTATGTGTTAAATACATATACTAAATCAAAGGTTATTTTGAAATGAGTTTATATTAAGGAAACACGAACACGACATATACATAACGATAACATGTTGACTTATTACCTAGGAAACTAACACATTTAATAAGAAATTAAAGAACAAATATGAAACTAAGTATGTGAACGTCCTTATTAGGTAATAATAATGAAGTCAGGGTTATTCATTATATGGAACTAATATTAATATAATAATTTTTTACATTCTACATACTTAATTCAAACACACTATTACATTTTAATAATTTTCATAGGATAAATATCGTTTTCATACTATAATTGCAAACAGAAAAAAAAATTATAAAGCACAAGCATGTATAACCAACAAGATGATATTCTGCTAAACATTTCACTTACTTGCTTTTTCTACATCAAATTTGATAATGTGCTGTCCTTCAACTTTCACCCACCTTTTGATATTCTGATACTTTATGCGTAAATATATATTATATTTCTTGTCTGCGGTTTCCGTTCATACACGATGTGTATCTGTACATACAGAACTATACGTGTTATGGCTAAACAATAAAAGGAAGGGTTTCTGCTATTTGACGCCATTTTCAAGTGGCTCCCTCATACAACGTTTACGCATGTGTTCATCGACGACCATTAACCGAACTCCACTTTGGACAAAAAAAATTCCCGAAAGGATTATATTTTCTCCTGTTCGGTGTAAAACTGATGGAAATAAATACGCAACTAAAACTATGTATTGTATTCAAAAAAATAACTCCGATAAAAACGGAATATTACATGAATCGGATACATTTAACAGCGTTTAGTAGTTGAAATAAGAATAACCCTGATATGGAGAGAATATAATATGCAATGAATACATTTAACTGCGTTTGGGAGTTAGATATACAAATATCCGTGGCGGAAATAATAAGAAGGATGTTTTCTCCGTGTTGAACTTAAAATATCACGGAGGACATGAGCCTCCGTTTCGGTGGGGATTTTGTCCGAAAGTGATAAAATGCCCACCGTTTTGTAGATATACAGCTCTTTTCTCTACATAAAGCCTTCCGAATCGGAGACTCTGTATTTCACTCCGCTATATTTTTACCTGTGTGTATTCTTAAAGTCATTTCATAAATTATTTAGAAAATGCACATAAAATCGTATAATTCAATTATTCTTAGCATTCTCTTTTAAAATTATAAAACGCCCATAGTGCAAATACGAAAGAAACATTATTGAAAAATACAGCTGTACCTAATATCCAAATGTTGCTATAGCAAAAAACAGACGCTGATTATATAGATGTCCATTATTATTAAAACAATAATAAGTTGCTATTGAATTTCGTAAATACATTATGTTTTTCTTAGATTACTTTATATAATAATCTATCAATCCGATTGTAATTAATAAAATTACTAGTAAGATAGCAAGATGTGAAATTATCCTACACCTTGTAATTGCTGATGAATTCAATAAAAATACTTATTTATTCGGGTTAACACTTCACAGTAACCACAGAATGCACAGCAGAAATTTGTAACTACATTAAATAACATCAGTGACTAATTCTCCATTAACTTACAAAAGCTAAGAGATATTATACAATTTTAATTAGATTGGGGTATTACGTTTTACATTTGTACGACAAACTAAACTACCACCCAAATTACCTATTTCATAGCGCGACACACGTATCTGTACGCTCCAGGTTATTAAAGTTTAATGTAGTTCTAATATAAATGTATTGTTTCCAACGTTATTTCTCATAAGTTTAATACAGCATGTGTCTTTATTAAGTAGCACTTCACAAATGTCTTCGCCTACAAGGCCGGGAAACTCAGGGCTATTGAATACGGTAAATATATTATTATTAGTACCATTATTTTATAATTTTCCTTTTTATTTTAAAGTATAGTTTATATGAAATCATGTTATTATCCTGCGTAGAATTGCAAAATTAAATAATATATAGAGTGTTTTATTTAAAATAACAAAGTAAGCATGCGTGTGCGTACTTCTGGGACACTCCGTATTGTCAAAAATATTTTTAAATGATGCAGCATTGAATTCTTTAACATTCTTTGTAGAAAAGGTTTCTTTCTAAAATGACAAACAGAGCTGTAATCAAAGACCCAGTTTTCGGTGGGGCAACCTTACAAGTTTTATTTTTAATAAGCTGTAGTATTATATATATATATATATATATAAGTAAATGGATGATTTCTTGGGTAGCGGCATTAACTAGAAAAATTACTCTATCGTTTCTTTATTTTTATTGCCAATATTTCGCATCTAGCTTGATGCTTCATCAGGGCTCAAAATTTGAAAACAAATGTGAAAAAATCCACGTTTTGAATTTAAATTTTTTTTAAAAATTTGTAAAAATGTCGTTAAATTAAAAACGTGGATTTTTTCACATCTGTTTTCAAATTTTGAGCCCTGATGAAGCATCAAGCTAGATGCGAAATATTGGCAATAAAAATAAAGAAACAATAGAGTAATTTTTCTAGTTAATGCCGCTACCCAAGAAATCATCCATTTACTCATTTACCCAACGGCAAAGACTCCTTGTCCAAATATATATATATATATATATTTTTTAAGAAGAGGAATCTTGATAAGACACAAAATACCCTTCATACCCTCCTGCGTGTGTCATTCTCGTAAGGGGAGTGCACCCAGGAGCTTACCCACTAAACCTCCTCTATTTTGCCATGCTTTGTGTGCTCGGAACTATCCCATTTAGACATATCATCAAACACACTGGGCTGTCTATATTCTTCCCTAGATGTCGATACCGACTTGCCTTTCCCACTCCCCCAGTTCCTTAGTAGCCATCAATTCCCTTAGCCTGGTGTATATGATCTTTCTGCTCTTTTCAGATTTTACCATCTCTCCAATCATGTTTTCAGATGTTAAAAGTGTGCCTATTTCCAAGTAGATACGCGTGCTCTTGCCAAACCATCGCCTACACTCAAACATCGTATGTTGAGGCGTGTCTTCAGCATCGCAATACGCACAAAGATCAGTGTCATCCTTATTAAACCGCTTTGCATATGCTCTAAATACCCCATGTCCAGTCAACACTTGGGCCATGTGATAATCTACCTTCCTAAATTTGCAATTCATCCACATCCGCTGGTTTGGTATTAATCTCTTGGTCCATTGTGCTACTCTATCATTCTGATCGCAAAAAAAAAGTTACTGTTATTTTGAATTAACTTAAAAATCAATCAAGCAATGTACCAGGAGAGGTGGGGGAAGGGATAAATTAAACACTTTTAATCTTATTTATTCTTCGATGAAACCTACTAGGTAAGGCGTTGCTGAGCTCGAGATAGTACCTCCGCTACCGATGTTGTTTGGGCGCCACTGGATACTACTTACTCGATCGAGCATGCATTATATATACGAACTGTAATTTTAAATTTAGTAATTAGCATATGAATTGACACACGAAACAAAATTGCCAACATTGGCCTTAAATTTAACGGTAAAACATATGGCCTTACTAGTATTTTTGGAGTGTACAATAAAGTGGTCATTTGATTATGAAGAAATTATGCTGAAATTACAATAATTCTCATGAAATATTTTTATTGAGAAACCTGTGTAAGGCTAAAGCAATTTACGTAGTATGAGAATTTGTCCTTTGTATATATGTATGTAAATGAGTCTGATTTTGCAACGTCGAGCATTCTACTTCAGTGTACTGTATATAACTGGCAGAGAGCGAGTAATGTAATCATACAGAATGTATGGTGTAGTATACACGGGGTCAAATTGAATTTAATTAATACGTCCAAGGGTTAGGAGAAAATGTTAATAATAGTAGCGGTCACTTTCACCTTTCCAGTCCTCTCATTTACATTGAATAATAAATTTTCCCGTGTCAATACCGCGGCGCGAAAGTGAATAAATGCATCGTGAATGTGCTAAAAATATACGTTTATGGATCCTACTTTTAGATCGACACCATCAAAGTGCGAATAAAAATTACTATTGGCGTTTTATGAGACGTTTTATATCATTCCCATTTTTTACTACTTACGAATTGATATCTGTATGCATGTAGACAAAAAGTTCTTCCCTCTATCCTTTGTAGGGAGACGAATATTCATAGTTCGAGAGCAAATTCTTAGTCTAATATCATGTTTGCATTTTATCAGGGAATTTAGGTAATCTAGTCATTGACAGTTAATTCCATGATGCAGTTTCGTCGAGTTACTCAATTTATATCATCAGATCATCACACTAATAATAAGTGAACAACAATGGAATGATACAACCTGTTTGAACTCTATATCGCTTACTCATAAATTTTGTTTTGCTTCGCAGTTAACTAATACATTTAAGTGCTTTTATGAGCGACTAAAACTGAATATTCTGAAATGAGCAGTTTGAAAGCACAGTTGGGCGATGGACGTCATATCGTTCGTTTGAGTGGGATTATAATGCAACGCGTTTTGCATCTATAACCGACGTGTATGTTCAAGAGCGTGATATGTATACGCTTCTGTTCTGTATGTGCGGAAATATTTACTCTTTTTATTTCATGTTTACAAGTAGTTTTTATGCAGATTGCATTTACAAGTGCTTCATGTATAGAGCAGACCACTTTCCGTGCGCATCATATGCGCCGGTATGGGAGTGTAATTCGTAATATACTAGAATATGCCATAGAATAGGGACGGAACATGAGCTTGTTAGCGATATAAGTATAGAAGTAAAGACATTTATTCCATCAGAAATAATTAAATATACATTTGGTTTTCTGCTATTAAAGTAATATGCATAAACAGTTCAAATATGAAGGTAAATCGACATTGTATTAGGCATGAGTATTTCAGATCTATTGTAGTAACCTCTATTCCAAAAGATGTTCTCAAATTTTGCCTTTTTGATTAGACTTATATACACAATAGTATATAGCAACCTTGTCGTTGCAGTGTAACACTAAATGGAGTAGGATTTCTTTATCTTGGCAGAACCTGCAACTGGTATCCTTTGCCAAGCCCATGGTAGATATATACAGCCATAATCCCTGCAAACTCAACGGTTATACCACGCATGTGCGTCTCCCGCTCATTCTTCTTACTACAGTAGGTATTTCCCTACATTCAGTCATTCGTCACAGCCACTCATAGGTCACAACGAATACTGGCGCGAGCTCAGCGGTTGCTTTGCTATTCAATCTACACGCAGAAATGTGTTAATTTTTAGTGCCCGTGAAACGTATTGTATTTTTATTATGAAAATGAATAAATTGCAATATGTATTGCTTTGGACACACGTACTTATAAACTCAAAAGGTGTAATAAAGAAATAATAAATTTAACGAAGGAAAAATAAAAATTAATTCTGAGTAAATAATTTAAAAAAATTAAAACTTAAAAGTAATTCTTAATAATAAATTGAATAAACTTTAACACCAGGTCGGTTACTATTCTATTCGTTATAGTAATAAATTAAGAAATATAAAATTTGGTTTTGTTCATGACAGGGAAATCAAAGACATTCTAATGAATTTAGGACAAAACCCTCAAAAAGAAATACACTCCGCCAAAAAAGTATCGCATAATTTAGTTTTGAATCATAAAAGTATCGCATAATCTTTGTTTGTAGCATAAAGTTGTAAATATACTTTAATGCGCTCTAAGATATAATTTCTATGATTGTTTAAATAAAATACAGGCCAAATAAAAACAAGAACTCATACTTGAGATTTTTATTAAAACAAGAAATTATAATTTTGGAAAGAAAAATGTCATAACAGTAGCTTTTAATACTGAGTATTGCCACCTCTGGCTCTTATAACCGCTCGCATACGGTTTGGCAGAGATTCGATTAACCTCCGTATATAAGCCTGATCCAAATTCTCCCACTCGTCACGGAGTCCATGCTAGTCCATGCAGGTCCGCTGGGGCAACATTTTGGGTTCGTATCCGTCTGTGAAGGAGGTCCCACACGTGCTCGATAGGGTTCATGTCCGGACTTACCGCAGGCCAATCTAAAACTGGAATACCAACATCGTTAAGGTATTCCTGGACGATTATTGCAACATGCGGTCGTGCATTATCGTGCATTAACATGAATTCGTTTCCTATAATTGGCGCATATGGTACTACATGTTCTTCTAAAATGTCCGTTATATACCTGTGGGCAGTCAGTGTACCTCTGTCTACTGGTACTAACTCTGTACGACCTGTTAAACAGATGCCTCCCCAAACCATAATAGAGCCACCAGCGAAATTAGGTCTAGGTCTGATATTACACTGCGAATAGCGCTCACCGTCTCGTCTGTACACTGAGATACGCCTATCTGAGGTGTAAAGACCAAATCTTGACTCATCTGTGAAGAGTATATTGGCCCAGTCATGAATGTTCCAATTTACATGTTCTATGGCAAACCTTAAGCGAGCCACTCGGTGGTTCCTAGTGAGACGAGGGGCTGTTACAGCTACTCTAGCTCTTAATCCACTCTGTCGTAACCTATTCCGAATAGTTTGAGTACTCACACGAGTATTTCTGACTCTAGCCAAGTCGTTCTGCAATTGTCTCGCAGTTACATGTCTTCGACGTAATGCTTGTAGTAGTAAATAGCGGTCATCTTGGCGAGTAGAACATCTTGGACGACCTGGTACAGGTCTTCTACTGTAAATGCCTGTTTCCCTATATCTGGCTACGGCTCTAGAAACACTTGACTGATTGATGTTCATCAAATTAGCAACGTATGCTTGAGATCGTCCATCTTCGATTAAAGCAACTATAGCAGCCACTTGTTCTGAAGTTAAATTGCTCATTTTAGTTTTAAAAGCGTTGGTACAGAACTCTGACTTCGCACTTTAAAATTTGTCCGTATAGGAAGACTTTCAATAAACAACTGAACAAACCTTACACATATGCATTTTTCTAAATGTGTTCTTTTAGAAAAAAAAAAGTAAAAACGCTAAGTTCCATTATTTTGTTAGTGTTTTTATAGTTCACATACACGAGGCAAACTTTTTGTGAACGTATAAAAATATCTTGGTTCATAAATGCCCTTTTTTAGTTTATGCGATACTTTTTTGGCGGAGTGTAGTAAATTTAATAAAGGACAAATAAAAATTAATTCTGGGTAAATAAATTTAAAAAATAGAAAACTAAAGTAAGCCTTAATAATAAGATGAAATAAACGTTAATTTTTTAAAAATCATTGAATCTTCAAACAAAAGGTTCAAATATGCCCCCATCCTTGGCTAAACAATATCCTAATGTGTTGTAGAAATTCATTCTAACATTCTCCAACATTTCTGGGCTAATGTTTGACGCTTGAACAATTTTATTGCGCAACTACTCTACATTAACTGGTCTAACGTCTTCATTGCCATAAATTATTTCTTTTAAATAACCCCAGTAAAAGAAATCGAGGGGAGATAAATCTGGTGAACGTGGCGGCCATTTGATATTTTCAGAATGAGTTCCGATCCACCGGTTAGGAAACTGTTCACTTAAATAGTTTCGGACAGCCACTGCATTATGTGCAGGGCAACCATCTTGCTGAAAGTAAATGTTTTGCAAATTTATGTCGGAAGTTGCTGTACGGTAGGTAGAATGTGGGTGTTCAGTAATTCTAAATATGCATTTGCGTTCAAATTGCCATTGATAAAAAAAAGCCCAATAATATGGTTGTTTAACAAACCTGCCCAAACATTTACTTTTTGCTGTTGCTGACTAGATGAACTTAAATACATACATTTTGCATTACACTTGTCAAAATACCCGGCGTGAGATTCTCTATTTCTTGTGGTTTTTGAGGACCTGAATGGTCTGCGGCTTATTTACTTGTAGACAAGACGCTTTAAGTAACCCCACAAAAAGTAATCTGAGGCCGTCAGATCGGGCGTCTCGCTGGCCAACCGAAATCCCCTAATCGGGAAATTGTGGACTCTGTGGGCGGTGACACTGTCTTGTTGGAACCACACATTCTCCAAATCATCCAGTTTCAGTATTAAGAACTCGTTCAACATTGTCCGGTACCGTTCGCCAGTAACGATTACCGGCCATTTGTCGTCTTAAAAAAAGTACTTATGACCCAATCACATGCTCTGAGTAAACAGCGCACCATACGATGACTTTTTGTGGATAGAGTGATGTCTCATGGAAAACACGAGGATTGTCAGTTGCCAAAAACCGGGTACTTTGGTTGTTTGCATGTCCAGAGAGGTTGAAATGTACCTCGTCGCTCATCACCGAATTCTCGGAAAAATCTAGCATTTCGTTATTCAGTTGTAACAACTTCTGACTAGGCGCCACCCAGGTTTGGCGGTCGGCTGGCACCAGGTGTTAAACTATCTGAATTTTGTACGGAAACGTCTTCAAATCTTTGGTCAAAATTCTTTGAAGGGATCGCCGAGAATTTGCCACCTCTCACAACTTGGATATTCTCAAGTGACCGACTTGTCCCAGCTTGGATTGACCCACTTTCTTCAAATCGAGGCACCAGACGTCGAATTGTTTGAGCAGCAGGCGCCTAATACGGTTCGGATATTCGTTCCGAAATTCTCGTTGAGTTAAAACCATTGACGAATTATTCCGCAAAAACATTGAAACAATTTTTCCGCGTTCTAGTAGCGTATACCTCTCCATTTTGAAATACAATAAATTCGTAACTGTGATCTGTCAAATGTAAGAAAGCCAATTATACTAGGCGCCACGTAAAAAAGTTTTATCATTTTCAAGTAGGTTGATACTTTTTGCGCCACCTAGTATTATATGGAAAAATGTAAGCAAATACAGTCACAAGCAACAGCTATAGATCGTTCAAGTCCAGTGAACAGTACAGAGTGTATGCTACTTACATTAAGAGTTAATTAAAGAGGCATATACAACATATAAAGAACATTATTCTCCCATGGTTTTTTCATTTCCTCCCAGATCCTCACACCTCTAGTATTTACGTAAAGGTGTTTGTATATAAAATATTCTATTATCGTTTACTATATTCTAAATAATTTACTTGGTTCTTATTGGTGACAAAGAATGTTACAAATACAGAAACACTTAAGTAGAATTTGTGTATTTTTTTAATTGCTTTGGCATCACAAATTGTTACTATTTTAATTCTTGGTTTTTTTTTATTTGAAATGGTAAAGCAGGTTTTGTAACACTATAGCGTTTTCCTAAATAAAACCACATTCTCAAGAGAAGCGTTCTTGGGCTAAGAATTCATCACAAGAAATGTAATTCCTGTTGTAGAGCAGTTTAAATTGATTCGATTTGTTTTAATTAAGTTGCACAAAACAGAAGCAAACTATGCCGCCATATCTTAGTGTCGCTTGAGTTTATCAGTATAGACACATTCCATTTTGTATTGCTTGCCATCGCTTTGATAAATTTGAAACTATTTATTGAGCTTACTGGGCGGGGAAATAAATTACGTTGGTATTACATTTAATTAGCTCTTCTTAGACCTCCCTTCTGGCGCTTTATTTTCCCTTATAAATAAAGAGAGAATTGATTTCTCTGTATTTCTTAGAACGGCCAGCTGTAATCTGTTATATTTATCTTTCATAACTGCATTCTGTTCCTTGATTAATTTTATCGATTAGCAACGTATGGCAACTATATAACAGAGGGATATTGTTCAAATTTAAAGCCCCACTTTTTGAGAGGATGATTTCAAAGCATTAATTGTAAGAGCGAAGTATATTCTCTCACCCCAACAATGAACGTTGGATATTTTACAAAAGGCAATTCGTATTTTCATTTTGTCAATTCGTTTTCTTGCCTTAGCTTCTATGAACAATTCAACTAGCAGCTTTTATCAATGTAAAATTTCTATGTAACATTCTGTGTACATTTATAACCTTTTTAAAACGTTTTGAAAAAGAGAACTTATATTAATTCAAAAAAAAATTAGGCAAAATTATCAGAACGTTGATATTCAGAATTATTTATAGAATAAACTTTTATACGTACCTAGATATTGTTAAAACACTGTCAAAAAATGCTACGTACCGCTTTTTTGTTACACAAGTGCCAATTTGTATATAATATTGCAAATTCAACTGCATATTCTATTAAAAACATATAAACTATACCTTTCGCAAAAATAATATATGTTATAACTACTTTGTTAGAGATACAAAAAACATTCATTAATTCCATTCATAAGGAAATGAATCCAACAATCGCGCACACGATACCAACTAATACCTAATACCACAATCCTGCAAAATATATGTACCTATGTATATAAACTGTAGACATTGACCAGATAATATTCAAGCGATACTAATTACAGGGTTAATTAAATTTCAATTATTTACATTCAAATCACACAGCAAACATAATTTAATTACTCTCGATAGAGAGTATTCTTCACTCTGGGAATGATAAATCGACCTAATACCAAAAAAAGAAAAAATAATTTCAAAGTAATCGATTTGTAAAGGCTTTGTAACAATAATAAATACTATTCTTGTACATGCAAATTCCTATACAGTAACAGAGGAATAATTATTCATTTCCATTGCAATATAGCCAAATACAAATATTGCTAAAATTAATTTAACCGCATGGCGCCTTTCCCAGGCAACAAAAGATAGTTGAATAAACATTTAATTTTGATTTCCCGAACTAGCTATTTTAATAGACTTATAAAAGCAGTCAAACGGGCGTGTTGTAATCATAAAAGCACTACTAGTGCGTTTGTAATTGCACAAAATATTTAGTGGTTCTTCGCATTAGGGAAATAATTATAAATGTGACTATTGTGGTTATTTTTATATATAATTTATAGACGTTATCGCTCAACACTGAGTCTAAGGCATTAAAAAACACTAAATATAAAAAATAAAATAAAAAATCACCTATTCACTAAAAGCAAACCATTTTTTTTTTAATTTATGCCTTGTAAAATAGTTTTTTAAAACACTAATATCCAATAAGCGGTCACTAGAATCGTGCTTTAATTTATTTAAATTAAGCATTTTGCTAGTTAAAGCTTGTGATAGCCACGTGCCTTAAAGTCACGCTTGGGGTTTTAACTATTACAGGTGCCGTGGGTTCGAACCTCTCTCCGGTCAATTGTGATAGCCAGATTTATTCGAGATCAAGGTAATGATTAAAAGGGAGATTTGGCATTGCCAAGGATATTTAATAAACATATAAACACTTAAGCTTTATCAAAATTCCTTAAAAAGGTGATCCCTTTATATCAAAAGTTTGTGAACATTTCAAGACTCATTATTTTCTTAGAATAATAAGAGACACCATAACAGCAGCAAATTGGCTTCCACAAAACACGTTTATGAAGCTTTAGACGAACACATGCACCCTGGATGAAATAAACTTTAAATCAGCAAGTAACGTGGGAGATGTGGAAAATTACTTCGCGGTCAATACACTAAAACTGAATGCTATCTTAAACCTTACAGCTATCTACAATGCCACTAAAGGAGTATCAATCTGTAAAATTCGTGAGTTTAATGATGAATTTGCGCTTGAGTTGTACATTACATTAAAATAAGATGAAGAATAGGCTATCCTCGGTATTTTACGCACTGCGTAGCCTTAGATTTGTCGTCATCTACATGGTACCAAGATCGCTTACTTTGGGATGCTTACTTAGTTTATGTTATTATCAACTGGGGACAAGCAGCAGAAGCAAATACAATATTTAAGCCACAAAAGAAAGCTGTGAGAGTTCCATGTAGTTTAAATTATAACCAACCGTGACGTGGTTTCTACAACAACCAGAAAATTCTTACCTTACCGTCATTTTGTACATATACTTGAGGTAGCCACGCAGATCTATTGCAACGAAACAACTTTTGCTTTAAATGGAGAGAGCCAAAAATACGCTACTCGTATCAAAGACAACTGGACTATCAATATAATTCCATCATAAACTACTTGGAACCTCTATTGTTCTCTAAGTTGCCTGATAAAATAGAAGCTTTGCTGGTTGCTTTTTACTTACAAGTTAAGGTCATAAACTGTAAATCGCAAAATCTGATGAAACGTCAGTTTGTAAACTCCATTACTTGAGGACACTCTCTTGCGGCGGAACTTCAAGTTTAGGAGGTGCAATTTGACTTATAAATACAAGAGGTCGGCAACTTTGCAGCTGTGGTGTGCCGAACTAATCTGCCAATATGATTCAGGGTGCCATGCAAAAATTTAGTCATAACAGTTTTGTATTTGGAGGCCCTTTTTCTTTTCGTCTATCGCTTTTAGTATAGAAGATCTGCTAGCACTAGCGTAGAGAGTGCCACTGAGAATTGCACAGCATGCCAAGGTTGGCACGCATGTCATAGTTTGCCGACCTCTTTTGCGTACTATACAATTGATGGAGTGCTTCATTGTATTTTGACATGTCATTATGATTTCACTCACGAAAATTAATACTATCCCACAGACGATGCAATTGCTGTTAGTGGAAGCCCCGTCCTTACGCGCATCTTACGTCACCAGATCGAAGAGGTGGGCAGAGTCCAGTTAATGGCTGGCGAACAGCACTGCAGATACATGTTACAATAAAACCTGAATTTCGTATTTTGTACAAATCGCGGAAATATGTTCTGAGTGCGAATTATAATCTTTCACCATATTTCTTCGAGTGCGTCTCACTCTAATGAGCACTCCCTCTTGCTATCGCACAACCGCCACGTGAAAATGCATGAGCTGTACTCTATTCTAATTTTGAAAATACGCGTAACCACAAAGATTAACAACTCTAATAACGATGCTTAACTGCTCTGGAGAATTATGATTGCTAGCTAATCCCTAATTAGCTCCTAACAGATGTACCAAAATTTCATACACCAAATATCGAAATTCTCAAGTTTTTAAATGACCAGTTATGGCATTATACGGCTAAATGATTGAATAAACGTCTAAACACTAGAAAGAAACAAATATCTCACTGAAATACAGTGTATCAAATATCAATAATTAGTATATGAGAAACTACATTTTAAGCATTTATTCCGCAGATATTTTTTCCTTTATTGTGCTAGCGATAGGCCGACATTAAATATTTATTTAACTATTTTGTGCTTTATAAACGGTATATCAACTTTCATGGCGCTGACATGTGCAAAATGTAGTTTGAGTCCATCTGTACTGCAGCAAACAGATTACTGAGAATCGCATTAATGTACATCAAGCAATCATTTGAATTTAAGGAACGTTTAATTAAAGGGTAATTTAAATATTTTAATTGCTTTATATAGTCTTCACCGATCTTCACTATAACCTTTTCGGTCCTTTATAACATCTCATTTAATGTTGTATCGCAATAAAAAAGTGTGAAACACGAAAAAATTAAAAGACTAATTGACAAACAAGAACAATAATACGAATAAGAAAACTCGTAAAATCAAATAGACCGACTATTCTGGCTGACACCCTCTGCATGTTACCTAAGTGACAGGCATCGAAGTAATCACGTACAATCAAGACGGATGCTAAAATAAGCAACAATTCGGTTTCATGTTTACCCATACAAATTGGAAACTAGATCAATTTCGAAGGCAAACTGTGCATTTCAGGCAACAGAAGGGCGCTGACGACCCACGTACGTTGCACATCAGTCACCAGCTCTGAAGACAAACCAGAATCCCAGATTTAGTCCGGGAAGCATGCCCGCTATCCGCTAAGGAATATCTTATTCTATTGGATACAGTAATAAAAAAGAGCACTTGTTTCCTTCGTTTCCGCTCTCTTGCATTTATCAAATTTGCATGCACGTACACAGGAACGTTGAAACCAGGAAGAAAATAATTCTGTTTCAAGTTTCACAAACAAATGTTGCACTGCATACTATTAATAATTGAATTTCAAATTGATTGATTTTGCTCTTAATAATTTTAAACTAAATTTAAAATTGTAAAACGAAAATGGATTTATAATAATGAAAAACCATGCACAAACAATTTTTAAGCTAGCTTGATAATTAATTCGTTACAAACAGTTGATTATAGATCTGGTTTTATAAATAATAGTTTTATTGATTCACACACTGAAAATCCAATTACATATTATTCTTAGTTCCTATGTACAGACTGATTCATTAAGCTGACCACCATCCATATCTCGGTAATATTGATCCCTATAGCTTAGGGAAAAATATATTGACAAATGTGGTCATGAATATATTCTTAAAAATAGTTTTAAGTTTGTGAAATTCCTGCAAGATGGTGTAATTCGTTTTCTTTTCAACATTTATTATTCTATTTAATAATTTTCCGTTATTAAGGTTGGTGAAACATAATTTTCTATAAGCTTGGTTCAAGACATTTTGAGATTACACCTATTATAAAATGGTGATGGAACACCTTTCGTTACACAAAAGTCTCTGTAACTTTAGTGAAGGTCTAACCATTTTCAAAAACTTATACTCATTGTGAAGATAACATCAAATAGGCGAAGAAAGTAAATAATACTCTTTGGTTTATTGCTTTAAATGGAAATTAGATGGAGTTAACTAGTAGTTTGTTCAATTTATGTAGTTTTCCGGAAAAATTCAAATCGATCACTATAATCTATCCATATAAATGAGAACACAATGACAGTTTAACCCGTCAAAACTGCAAACTCCTGTCGTTCCAAAGATAATTGAATTTTTGTAAATTATCTAGACTTTTGGCACACCCTTTAAACTCGACAAAAAAATAATGTATCCTAAATTTGTAATTTTTCTGGAGCTGGTGTGCCATGAAAATCCTTATATTTTCTCAGGTTATACTTTAATTATTAACATCTTGTAGTAGCTGTGACGATGGTGCAACGATGAGCACGCGGCCTTTTACCCCGTAGGTGCTGATTTGATTCCAGGTCGGGGCGGTGATTGTTTTACTGTAGTGAAAAATTAAGTAAAGTCGTAGATGCCTTGTCAATACAATGTTTGCCCTAACAGAGGTTGGAACTCCTTCGGGTTCGGCAAAATCTCAGTGGGAATGGTACGATATGTCATTACATATCAGTGTCTAGAAGTGTCAATATGTATTCGACTAGCCGAAGCTTCACCCAGAAACAAACAAACGAACAACACTATGTAGTAAACCTGTGAAATCTTCCAGTAATCAATTCTCATTCTTTAGTTTTTCCATCATGTCTCGAATTCATATATAAACTTTGCAATAATTATTATTCACTGATGCCTAATTTTTTCAACTAAGAAGCCTATGATATGCTGACTACCCGGTACGCTGACTACCCGGTACCTTGGAAGACGACGCCATTCAAACAAAGTATTTAGAAGATTGGAATGACGACTATGAACACCTAGTGAGAATTGAACCAAAGATACAGCTGTTACTGTTTTGGCTTTATAACAGCTGATTCACATTTAAGCATCAGAGATGTTGCGAGAGATTTAGATTTAAATTATTCGCTGGCCTATAGAATATCAGAAGAACACCAGGTGCATGCTTATCATGTTATTCTACATCAAGAATTAATGCAAACGGATTTTGATCGACGGTTAGACTACTGCAACTGGGTGAAAAAGAATGATAAGTAATCCGGATTTCTTATCTAAAATATTATGGACGGACGAAGCTATAGTTACCAGCTGGATTAAGTAAACTTGCATAATATGCATGACTGGTCAGAAACTAATGCATACTGGCAAAGAGAAGTCATTTACAAAAATCGTTGGAGTGTGATGAAAAATTGTCGTGCTCTTTTTCTACGTTGTCAGGAGAAAGATATTTAGAGTTGCTTATGAGATAATATTTCGATTTAGAGAATTCTAAATAATTGGTATCAACACGATGCTTGTCCCGCACATTTCTCTATTGATGTTAGAAATTTTTTGAAATAAAATTTCCAAATAACTGGATTTTGAGACGAAATTTATTTCCGTGACCACCAAGGCCACCAGACTTGAGGTGTTGGATTTATATTTCTGGGCAAAAATTAAAAAATTGGTGTATAAAGCACGTCCGACAACTGCTGAAATTGAGGCCTGCGTAAACTCCAGGTGGAAGACTTAATTCGTGTATATACGAATAAATGACGGACAGTGTCTTTAATACTTAGAACGGTGTGTTCTTATTTAAGTTCTTTTCTGAAAATACTTAATTACAGCGGTTATAGCTTACAAGATAATCCAAAAGGTTAGAAAAATTTACAAAGCTCAAATTATGTCTCTCCGTCCAGGAACACTGATTTTGGATTACTTTAATCGTCCGGAAACATACCATTCTCCGGCATAGGCCGGCAAAAAGAATATTAAGGGTTGGCAACACTATATTCGAATTATTGATATTTTTGTGATTAATTGTAGATTCAATGACAGACTACAGAATTTTTGTTACATGATTTCTTAATTAATTCATATTCTTTCTAATTCAATTTTCGGAAGATTTTACAGGTAATAAATTGTTAATAACTTGTTGCACAAGCTCTGTAATATGAGCTGGGGTCTCCACTGCTTTTGTAGTTCTGATAGGTTCTGTCATTGCGTTTTCATTTTTATGGATTGATTATAATGATACCATTCCATTTGATTTTTTCGAGAAAATCACATAAATAGGACAAACTAGTAGATAAAGCCATCTAATTTCCATTTAAAGCAATAAAGCAAACAGTATTATTTACGCTTCTCAATTACTTGATGTTCTCTGCACAAGGAGTCTAAGATTTTGAAAATCCGTTGGCATTTACTAAAGTTGTTAAAAAAATTCTATTTAAATAAGAGTCGGTATTTAATAAAGAAACATATTATTTTAGGCTACAGGATTGCGTAATTCTATTTAGAAGTAGTTATTTTTGAAAATTGCAAACAGGGATATCATAAAAAGTTTCATCAACCCATCGACTTTGGCGAACAGAAGATATTTTTTTTTTTTCAAAACGAATCTATTGCTGAAAAGAATATACATTTGAATTTTTGAGTTTTCTAGTTTTGTGATGTAGCGGAAATTTAATGAAGAAAATTCTTTATTTTGACGTTCTTGCTATAACTTACAATAGCTTTATCAAAATGTATTAATAAAAGTCTACGGTTCTTTAAAGGTGTTAGTTGCAGGTGGAGTTTTAGCATCTTCAATTGAATTTTTATGTTATATGTACTTATTGAAAACATTTATGGCAATAATATAAAAGTTGTTATTTTTATAGCAGAAAGTTATTGTCACATTGTATATTTAACTATACAAATTTTACCTATTCCTTTGTGTTCTTTGTTATTTCTGTTGCCCCTGTCCAATACTTATTGCATTTCTTTAATATGTAGCCGTACCTACAAGTTACTAAGATGATCATAGGTACCATAAGTAATGGAGCGGTTGTTCCAAAGAAAATTAAATTTGTATATCAGTACTATAAACATAATCATGAAGAAAGCGAGTTAGCCTAGACGTCAAAAATGCATATTGATTCGAATGGAAATATACAAGAAAGGCGGTTATTATTTCAAAAAAGATCTGATGTGAATCCGATGCAACTTCTTACATTCCTCTTAAAACTGTATATCGAATATACGCGCAATGTTTCGGAAAGTGAATAAATTGCAGAAACTAGTTGTTCGCAGAAATCCACAATTATACCATTAGTCAAAGATATGCAAAGTAGGTACTGAAAGCATAAAGAAGTTACGAAACAGCTATCTTGAAAACAAGAATGATGCGCTAAATGACAAAGTATTTCAAAAAGTAGCACAACTTGATAGCGAAGTTCTAAGACAGTTACTGCAATCTATGTACATCTAGGAAACTTATAGTCCTTGAAGAAACTAACAACAGTTCCTTTGTTCCAAATGCAAATACATTTTTTGACATAAGATTTAATAAGCTCTTGCTTTATCAGAAATTATATAGATTTTTATCATTTCTCGGCATAACTATTCCTTTTTATTTTCACTTTTTGCTTTGAGTTTTGCAGTCCTTTGAATTCTTGTTGATAGGGCGGTTTCAGATTTTTGTAAACATTTAATTCATGACAAATTTATTGACATATCTATTTAATTTTTTCAAATGGGAACAAAGCGGCTTATAGAAAAAAGCGTTACATTACCACTATTTTGTAATTACTATTCCGAGTCAATGTTTATTAAGTAACTTCCATCAAATCACGAAAAACTACAATACGAACTGTAATTAAGCCTACATATTCAATTAACAAAATGCAAAGTTTAGGAATACAGATATTTGCTTTTATCATAACTTTAAATAAGCATTCCTCGTCTTACTCGTTTTCAGATCGGTGTAGAAATTATTCGCTTTATTCAAATATTGGTTTAAACTTATTCCGGTGAAGTAAACTAATGTTAGACATTTAAGATAATATAACAAGGGCTTCGGTTGGCAACTAGTAAAACTTAGCAACCAATAGATATGAATATTTCAAGAGTTTTACAGCAAACATTTTAATTTATGTAGTATGTAATAAGTAATAAATTATCGATACGTTTAAATTCTAGAGTAATCTAGAGTCAATATCTACTAACTAATTAGTTCTCAATAAAACTGATTAAAAATAAATAGACCAATGAAATATGGGGGGTTTAACATATGTTGTACTGTAATAAGTTTTTTTTTTTTAGGTAAACCGCAAAAAAACGATATAATATATGTTGTAAGGCTGTATTCCTCTCACTCTTTGTATCAGGGTTCGTTACCGTAGGAGGAAATGGCCGAACGTTCTAAAAAGTTTTATCAAGGATAATTAGAAAAGGGTTCTGATTATCCCAGCGCACGTATGTAGTACTTTGGCTATGTCGCCTAAGGTTAAAAAACAGGTTACACACAGTATCATGTATAATCGTAGGTGTGGTTATTATGGTGAAGTTACGGTTATCTGCTACAAACATTTTTTTACCGGTTAATTGTTAGTGATATAGAAAATAGAATACCTAATTTAACCATAAACAAGTTATTGCTTATATTTTTAAGGACTTGGTTTTTGGAATTAGTAAATTATCTTTAAAGACACTTTTAGAATAAGTATTTTCTAAACCTTATGATATTACAAGATAATATCTAGGCACATTCTCTATGAGTAGCTTTCCTATTCATATTTGTTTTGTTTAAAGATTCACTCGCGTCTGACAACGAGTTATGCCAGAAACACTTTTTGGGACAAAATAAACATCAAGGTGACTTGAAGCCGTTTAAAATCTAATAGGTAATTAAAAAAAAGATATTTATAGTGTGAATATCAAATCTGGTAAAAACTCATTAGACACCTAACTTTAATCATATTTATGTACATAATCTTTACTCACTGTGCAGTTTCATTACAATACTTGGATGTACCCTAAAGCACGTATCCAAAAAAAACCAACAAAGGTTAAAGTGTGGCAGGGATAGTACTGTACAAAATTGGTGAAAAAATTAATAGTTACTTTACACCACTACTGGTGACAGATTTTGTGTAGATGATGATAATTCCATATTTAACTCGCTCATATTGCAAACAATGCTCTTATGCTCTAACATTATGCTGACTGCATATAATAAAAATATTAGGTGAAACCTATGATCATATCTCTAAATTATGTATGTACATAACTCCATAACACCTACTCGATGTATTTTACAGCTATGTAAATATAAATAAAATAAAACACTAATACGTAGTGCATCAGATAAGTATAATTTATAAATTTAAAAAAAAATAACGTCTACCGACACACCACCGTCTGAAAAATGCAAAAACATGAACATCTAGACCCCGTGTTTGCATGCCAGTCTCATATTTATCACTAAATGTGGAATATTTGGTATAAAATTGTCTTTAACTATGGATAGCACAATTACAGTTAAAATTTAGTTGAAACTATCTTTAATTAAAATTATAGTTAATATTATCTTTAGTTAAAATCATCTAGCTGAAATTATCTATATTATTTACAGTTAAAATCATCTGTAGTTAAAATTATCAATGAATAATTTTCGAGTATTTATCTAAATAGTTTTTAGATAAAGAGATCCAAAGATTGGGATAATGTGTGGTAAGGTGAAATCACTTGAAATAATGTTCTAATCCAATCTGGAAATTTTTCATTACATGTTTCGGTCGTAATTGGCCATCTTCAGATGAAAAACTCCAGCGGAATAAAACTGAAAGAATAAAATGTGTCTTGTCCAATGAAAGTAACATGAATGTTCTAAACGTATATCATTTGTCCTACTCTATTTTTTATTAAACTGTAGACTATTCATTATTTGATTGTATGTTTACTAATAATTTCTTACAAATTTATATTTTTATAGAAGTATAGATTTAAAATATTTTAAATATATTAACGTGTATTCACTTTCGTGTGGTGTCTTATTTTAATATAATGTCTGTTAGAACAATGACAAATTCGTAATTAAGCACGTAGCTTGAGAATTCTAATGACGTATTACACCTGATCATGGCAAATAGCCGAAACCGGTTGTAATAATACGAAAATAAATTTTGAGGATTGGATAAACATTTTCATTTGGTTATTAATATCTAACTTCTAATATCCACCAATCCAGAACTCTTAATAATATTTATTTTCTCTATTTAGTTTAATATAGAAGTACTGTGTGAGAGGACAATTGAAACTGATGTGTTCAATATTAAACTAAACAGAGAAAAATTTGTAAAAAAAAATATTTTTGTTTATACAATCAAATAACGAATATACAAATAGTGTACAGCTTAATAGAAAATAGAGTAGGACAAATGACATTTAGATTCATGGTACTTTCATTGGATACGACACATTTTGATAACCAATTACGGCCGAAACATGTAATGAAAGAATTTTAAATATAATATCAGATTGAATTAGAACATTATTTCAACTCATTTAAACTTAAATAGTTTTTATTTATGAACAAAATCATCTAATAATTTCGTTATTTAAATAACCGTTTTGAAGAATAATACCCAACTCTGGTAGTACCTATGATGTGTTATATTACTAAATATTAAAGCCAAATGTTTTTGGAGTTATAATTCTTGGGCGTTAAAATGCATGTATTTTCTTATTTATTTAAAAGTAATGCTGTTCATATGCATCAAAATAGCATGCTTATATAATGACACTAGGAAATGATGGATCACTTAATGTTATTCTAAAGTATTTGTAATAAAAAAAAACGAAATTTACAAATTAAATAACAGACATCAACTCCTTCAGATTTTTTTAATAAACTTTTGTCTCTTGTTTAACCAAAAATAACACTAACTTTTGTTTATCGGGTACCAAATTCTACTCTCTTTAGCATATTTTTCTTTTCTTCTAGTACCTTGATGTACTGGAATTGTTCACGGTCTCAAAACAACATAAAAAGAAAACATTTTCGTTTTTACTTGTTTGCCTGTCTCTGTCCTGGTGATTGTGGTGATTGGACTTATTATGTGTCCATTCATTGCGTTTGGTAAAGCCGAAGGAGGGGCCACCTCCAACGAATGGCCTTGACGAACCTCGTTTGGCCAGGTTATCTGCCACCTCATTTACTTTTAAGCCTGTGTGACTGGGAATACAAGTCAATAAATATATTCCTATCTTCCTTTGGCTGCACGCCTGATTGAAATTGAGTAATCAGCAAAATATAATATTACGTTTCTGAAGAGTTGTACTGCATTAGCATACGTGTAATGCTAGAATTTAAGAAAATAATGCAAACTTTTAAACTAGAAATACTTTTGAATGTAGAACAGAATTCTATAATTAATTTTAACACTTAGCGCAGCAAAAAAGGTCCTGCACTTTTTGCTTTTCTTCTTATTAATATATTTAAATATTAATGAACTAATAGTCGCAGTACAAATAGTTAAATTTAGTCTGCAACGATCAAAATTGAATTCCCTTGTTCGAACTTGCGTCACGACCAAGCAGTAGATCTCTGAAAAACTTCTTCATAACGGGAGTCTAGAATAGAACAGCAGAAACGGAGGGGTTGCTAGGAGTCAATGTCATTGCGTAGCCCAGTTACATAGAGCGAAGGGTATGTAGGCCACGCGGAGTTATTTTTAGTAACCCGGAGCCATCGATCGTCAGGGGGAGCGGGGGGATGCGGCTATTTCAGGAACAACCAATCCCCCACCACAAACGGCGCATCGAAACTGCACGTTTCTTCCTGCTCGATCCTCCGTCTCTCTTCCACTACGGGACGATACGTCGACGTGTAATATGTATGCATATGCATTGCAGAGATTGAAAGCGCAGGATGGACATATAATAAACGCGAAGTTATTGGTCTGCAAAATTCGCCAAAGGGCAGTTACGTAACTCACGTTTTGTGTGTTATCTTCAAGTCAATTGGTGATTTCAACTGTAGATTTATTACACATTATTTGTGTGATGCTTACAGAAAACTTATAAATATGCTAAATAAGTATGAGGGAAATTTCTCACCCTACTGGGTTTATGAAAAAACAGGCATAAGAAGAATCCTACCTATATCGCAAGGAACCGATCGATCATTGCTGCTTTGGATAGTATATCTACAGTATATAACAAAAGTAACTAATGATAATGATGGTTTTAAGTTTTTATTCTTAAGAAATTTAAAAAGAAATGATAGAGATTCCTTTCTCCCTATAACCAACAACTTGTTGAGCTGCTATGGCAACCAACTTTTTTTTTAATGAGACCCTCTCCTATTTTAAAAAAGCATACTTTTCTTCATTCAACGGTATTACATTTCCATATTGTCAAATTAAAACAAATACGAGCAAACTTTCCTCATTTTAAACAGCAAAACAACATAAATATTCTGAAAAAATTCAGAACAAAGAAGCAAACAGATTAAACTCTATCGATTGCCAGATAATGAATGAGCTAACCGATCTTTTGAATTCTAGATTAGTTGGAGGGCCTTCTGCAGCATCCTGCGGCACTGCCAAAACGCGATTTCAGCTTTGTTTATTCTTTGATGAATATATGAGTTCCACGCGAGCCTATTGTTGAAGGTAACACAAAGGTATTTAACCTCCGAGCTAAAGGTTAGTGGTACATTCATGAGTTTCGGTGCCCGTAGCAATCCCATTTTACGTTTTCTGGTAAACAGTACCATTTGTGCAATCTGCACACGTTCGCATAGAATGCTTTCAAACTTACCGTCTATTAGCATTGCCAGATCGTCCGCATAAGCGGCGACGTGGAATTCCTCTGCTACAATGCAGCCGACCAAGCTATCGATGACCAGATTCCACAGCAGGGGTGACAACACCCCATTCTGCGGACAGCCTCCAGTGACCAGCCACCTGACCCTTTCTGGTCCCCGGCCTACTGTGACAGCTCTCTTTGCTAACATGCTCAATATCCAGCCCGTGAGAGGCCGATATTTTAAATTACTTAAGGATCTGCGGTGGCATGTCGTCAGAAATACTGCGCATTCCTATAACTATTCGCATCTGCAGTCTATTTGTTTGTACTTTATTTCTAATATGACCACAAAAACAAAATCAACCGGATCAAATCTGGAGATCTGGCAATACCCCTTCTACCTATCCATGTGCTAGAAAAGACGTTATTCAAATACTCTTTCAGAATGATCACAGGAAGTACTCCATCTTGTTGGAGGACAATATTGTTAGTAGCGAATATTCTTCAGAGTGTTGCAATAACATCAATAGTTTCCTCATTGCTGGAAACGCTCTTTAGTAATTCCCCTGCCCAAAAAATCTTGAGTTAATGAATACACTGATCTAAGACCTATCAGCATATTACCAATCCTCTCTAAGATTGCGGAAAAAGTTATAGAGTCTCAGCTAAAGGATTATGTGATTTATAACAGTATCCTTCCGGTGGTACAATCTGCTTTTAGGAAGAACTTTAGTTGTGCTACGGCCTTAGCCAGCGTAGTTGACGACATCATTGAGGGCTTGTATGGAGGCAGGCTGACGCTGATGTGTCTGCTTGACTACTCCAAGGCTTTTGATACGCTTAATCATATACTGTTACTGGCTATTATTATATAGGTCTTAGTTCAAATGCTTTCAACCTTCTATACAGGGTTAGTAAAAAGTCCCGGAACGGTCGAATAACTTTGTTACTTGAAAATTATGATTTCTGAAATTTGGTATGGGGGTATAGTTAATATAAATGCATTTTATGCAATACAGTTAATATTTTTTCACTTCCGGTTTAATCGGCAATACGTCCAATTTTTTTTTTTAATTGAACGCCCAGATTTTTTTAACACTTTTGAATGCAAAATAAAAAACTACGTTCAGGAAGTATTAAGATGTTTATTTTTATTCACAAGAAAACAGTTAAAAAATTAAAAAAGTGTCCTAATACAGAAAAATCAAGATACCTGTCTATTCAGGTTGCGATTACAATAATTGTTCAAAATGCTCTCCATTTACAATTTGACAAAAATGTAAACGGTCAGTAAAATTTCTTATTGAATTTTGTATTTGTTCTGGAGTGATGCGATTGGCTTCTTGAACTATTCTCTCTTCCAATTGTTCAAGATTATGGGGACGATTTTTGTACACTTGACATTTCATGTGACCCCAAAAGAAAAAATCTAATGGCGAGAGATCTGGCGAACGTGCTGGCCATTCGATTGCTCCTCTACGTCCGATCCAACGTCCCGGAAAAATTTCATTCAAATAATCGCGGACATTATGGGCAAAATGGGGGGGAGCTCCATCTTGTTGAAACCAAAAATGTGCATTAGGGTGATCACCTATGTTTGCATTTGGAAAGAGGGCCGCAAGTGCTGGAACAACCTCATTTCGCAATAAATTTAAGTAGACGTTGCCAGTTAAATTTCCTCCTATAAAAAATGGTCCTATGATGTTGTTTCCCACAAGACCAGCCCAGACATTCACCTTTTGAGGACGCTGTGTATGGACTTTTTTAATCCAATGCGGATTTTCAATTGACCATTAGCGACAATTATATCTGTTCACAGTGCCGTTGAGACAAAACGTTGCCTCATCTGAAAAAATGATGTGATCTAAAACATTAGGCTGCTGCTCGATCAATTCCGTCATTGTTTCGCAAAATTGTAGTCTACGATCTGGATCATCTTCAGTTAACTCATGGACGGGATACATTTTATAGGCTTTCATTCTGCTGATTTAAGAATCGTATGAGCAGATTTTTGAGAGATCTCATGAATTTGACCTAATTCTGTTGTGGACACGTGATGATTTTCTTCCACTGTAAGTAACACATTCAAACTAGTTTCTTCATCTGTTGCTGTTAATGTTAACGTCCCCTTCTAGGTAAATCCTTCACCTGACGAAAGACTTCAAACTTTTGAATTGTTCGGCATACCGTACTTTTACTAATGTGACGATCCGGATAAACAGTATTAAACAAAATACGAACCTCTTCAAAAGAACGTTGACGATCACCGTACCCAATCATCATTAATATCTCAATTCGTTCTGATTCAGTAAGTTTTTCTGCCATTTGCAAATGTGTCAATGTTTAAAATAAGTAAATTTATAGCGATGCAAAAGTTAAAACGCTTTTAAAATTGTCAAATGTGACGGCAAAAAGAATGCAAACACTAAACAACAACTTTTTTCAAAGGTACCTTGATTTTTCTGTATTAGGACACTTTTTTAATTTTTTAACTGTTTTCTTGTGAATAAAAATAAACATAAACATAAACTTAATACTTCCCGAACGTAGTTTTTTATTTTGCATTCAAAAGTGTTAAAAAAATCTGGGCGTTCCATTTAAAAAAAAAAAAATTGGACGTATTGCCGATTAAACCGGAAGTGAAAAAAATATTAACTGTATTGCATAAAATGCATTTATATTAACTATACCCCCATACCAAATTTCAGAAATCATAATTTTCAAATAAAAAAGTTATTCGACCGTTCCGGGAGTTTTTACTAACCCTGTATAATTACTTGTGTGGGAGAATGCAATGTGTTGTCATTGACGAGCAGGTATCCTCGTTTAAACCAATTTTATGTGGTGCACCACAGGGGTCAACCCTTGGTCTTCTTTAGACGATGAAAAAAATCCAAACAACATCAATTCATATTTTTTAACTGCAGATATATGTCAGAAGTAAACGTTTCATTCATAGAAAACATTCCTACAATTTTCCATATATCTCCTATATTTTCTCGTCCCTTATTCTTCTATATTCCCAGTTTTTGCATTCTATTATGTCTCTATATCTTTTGGCAATAGATACCCTCTTGCTTGGTATATTATATTTAACTAGACATCTAGAGAATTAATGTTTTCCTCAATTTAAAAATAAATTTGAAATTTTACATTGTCAAGTATGGGTTCATTTGGGATCAGTATTAATTCCCAACTTTTGGAGGTAAATAATATTTTAAAATACGGAGCGGCAAAGAATAAATTTTTCATGATTTTGATCAAACGAAGCTGCTGTCAACAAATTTGTAGATGTCTCCTTAAATGAGGTCTAAAAGATTATACAACATTATATATATTTAATGTTCACTGATAGTATCATTTTATTCCATTATGAACATATACTCTGCGTGGTTATGGGGTTATCATTTGGTAATACAGTTGACAGTATGAATTTACGTGCTCCGAATACATTAGTTAAATTTGTGTGGGGTGGAATTTACCGGCAGCAAGTGTTTTGACGAAGTAATTATTCTAGTGAGTGACATGCATGTAATAAGAGTGATTTTACTATACGTCATGTTTATCACATTAATGAAGTATGCACAATTATACAGCAAGTGTAATCAAACAAACATACACGCTGAGTATAAATTATCGGGAGAATTATATGTAACCATGTTCTTTTTATATGCCTTAACCGAAAATCTATAATATTGTACATTTATGGTTGTATGTTGCCTCCTATGCGTGCAGGACTCAGTTGTAGGAAATAAACATTGCAACAAATACTTAAGTTTGTATTGAATTGCGCGGTAATTGAAGGAGCACAGCAAACCATGGATTTTGTATCATTAATTTTATATTAAGATTCTAGTTTATTCAAAACGCTACATAAAAATAATACATATAATAAATATATACATAATATTCCGCGTCGGCGTGCTGCATTTTTCTCGCCCTCTATCTTTGTCACGAGATGGTGTGACCCCTGTCTCGTCCCGAGCTACTGGCATCGAGGGCGTTCTTGGTGATTCCACTGCTTATTTTTTAAGTATGTTGCTGTTGACTTATTGTTTCAATGGCTTTTTTGTATATTAAGTTTTGTTGTTTAATTAGTTGCTTTATGTTTAGTTCTTTTGTTGTTTTATATATTTCTGTTGTTGGTGTTCTTCTATCCATAGACTGTATCAGCTTTAGTATTCTGTTTTGCTGTCTCTGTAGTTTGTCTAGGTTTCTTTTATTTGTATCGCTCCATACGTTTATCAAGTAGTTCATATGTGATGTAAATAAACTGTTATATATTGGTTTTTTCATGTGTTCCGGGATTACTTTCAGTATTTTGTTTAGTCCTGCTATAGCTGTTGTATTTTTCTTAATTAAATTATTTATGTGTGCATCCCATTTTAAATTAGATTGTATTGTTATTCCCAGATATTTAGTTTGCTCAATTTTTTGTATTTTTACCAACCTTTACCGTCAAAGTGAATGAACTTTGACGGTAAAGGTTGGTTTATATTTTATTCTTGTGAAGACCATGTATTCTATTTTCTCTTCATTTATTGTTAATAAGTTGTCGTTAAACCATGCTTCCAATTTTTCTATATCGTCATTGATTTGGTTGTATGTAATTTTCGTGTTTGTTGGAGTATTTATACATATGTCATCGGCGTATGCGTATATTTCACCAGTAATCTTTAAATTGAAAATGTCATTTGTGTAGGTGATATATAAAACTGGCGGTAAGTTTCCCCCTTGAGGTATCCCATATTTTGCGCATAATTCTTTACTTTTGTTTTTTCCTATTTTTATCGCTTGTGGTCTTTCAGACAGATAAGTTTTCATTAGTTGTTTCCCTATATGATCCATTCCAATTTTTTCCAGCTTTTCGACAAGTTTTATCTTTGGCACTGTATCAAATGCCTTTCTCATGTCTATAAAGAGTCTCATTAATGAAGTCAATGGTAATGGCTTTCTATTCCAATCTCTATTCCCCAAAAATAAAATTACATTTGTTTATTAAAAGGTTATACGTATTGTTTTGTGTAAAAGATAACCTCCGCATTATTCGATTAATCATCCCTTCCACGTCGACTAGCAGAGCCCATTTTAGAGAGGATGCTATCTTTAAAGTTCATCCAATGAATACAGGCCCTCAAGATAGCTCAGAATCTTTTTGAATGCGCTCTTTGAGCCAGCATTCAGTCTCATTAGAGATCCCGATTCTGCGCAGGTGCTTTCCGCGTTTGCAGTGACCTGTAAAAATAGAAACAATTACTTTGACACTTTTGCGGTATTAAACTAGGAACGCTTTCTGATTTGCCCAGACAGTGATTTGGTTGAGGAAGTTGGACGACATATTCGCAGCTTTCGAAATCCACCATCGCTGATTTTGTCACAGAAATAAATTCAAAATTCCATACTTCAAAATTCACGGTAGAAGAGGAAGTAAACAAACAACTTCCATTTCTGGATACCTTAGTAATTGGGGACAATAATAAATTAGAAATAGGCATCTATAGAAAAGAAACCAATACTAATAAATTTATTATGGCGGATTCAAATCATTGCGGACAACATAAAATCGCTGGCGTCAATTTCTTCATTAATAGAATAATAACTCTTCCACTTAATAAGATCAGATTCGACAGAGCATTAATAATAATAATAATAATAATTCATGCCTTTACATCCCCCAACAGCTTTCGCCTATTACAGGAGCCAACGGCCGGCCATGAGTTATTATTACGCCTGCGCCCGTGGAGCGACTTAAGGTGTTTGTCTCTCAGCATTTGCCAAGGAGTGAGGAAAACCACGAAAACCTCACTCTGAGAGCAGGCTCTGGGATTCGAACCCCGGACCCTGTGACTGATAGCCAAGCGCGCAAGTCACTGGACCATCAGCCAAACATTACAATACATTAAAAAGATTGCAATCTACAATAGTTTCTCTTCTACGACTGTACTCCACCGTTTAAAGAGAGTTCATAATAAACATTATGTGCGCAGCTCCGCGACTTTAAGTTTAAATAGTACCTTTCCACCTAATTTTGAAAGGCGTAGGCGGCATTTTCAAAGAGCATAATGTGAACACATGTGTCACTGCACAAAATACATTACAAAATTTGTTAGGTAATGCTAAGGATAAACCGACCATCAGCGAAAGGTCGTTATAAACTTGGGTGTGGAGACTGCAATAAACTTTATGTTGGACAAACAAAGAGAGCATTCGGAACTAGGTTGACTCGTCCAGTGTGGCACAGAATATTAATGATACGGGCCATAATATCAACATTGAAACCCTCGAAGTACTAAGAAATGTAATATCATCGAGAGAATTATCCGCTTTTGAAAGTATTTATATTAAAAGAGAATCTATAAATAATAATTTATTAAATCGTGAGCAGGCCCCGCTGATGGATTCATTCGCGTAAAACACATTTCTTTCGCAGTTACATTTTGTGTGAGTTCGGAATTCACAGAATTCTAGCAGAAAGCGCTTGTAAATATAAATTTACGGTAGGGATAACGAAGCATGTTTAGATATTTTATCATTTGATCGATTGAGAATGGAAATCCACGAATTTCCCCAACAATTAAAATTAATTAATTTAAAATTGGTGCAGCCCGGAGTGATCGGATATTTTGTATGACTGCTTTTATAATTGAACATAGCAGATACGCGTCCTAGCTGTGAAATTTCGAACATTAAAATAAGTTTTGGATAGGTCTGGCAGTCACATTAGCTCCACATTTATTCCCTAGAAGTTCTAGGCGTCTGACTGAATCAGCCAGTACGTATCAACATCCTCAATAAAAGAAAAATCCATGTTAACTAACGAAATAAAGGAAATAAAGGCACACAAAAAGCGAGCAAGGATCTGAATAAGTACTATAATTAATAAAGAACTAATTAATTATTATTTTGGCCGACCGGCAAATATACACATAACATAAATAGCAAGAATAACACAATTAAATTTGACAACTCGAACTAATTCAACTGTTTATTATGCTATATCTTAAATCCTGAATTCACAATACTATGTTATCAAAGAAAGTGGCCACGTGCAGTTCTTGCACAATTATCTACACACCCTGTATAGAAGTAAATAAAGTATATATATATAGTATGTATACATACAATCCCCGGCTCCTCCACCATTTCTACAATATTGCCGGCGGTACATGTGTTATTGTGATATTTATATACACATAACACTCAGTTTTACATGTCATATATATATTTCAGTAAAATAATATAAAGATATGATAATAAGTCTAAATCCAAATGGCAAACGACACTATATTACGAAATCAATTATTGTACATACAAAGTATAGAAAGTTAGTAATTATTTGAGACAAATATGATTTATGTAGCTTAGCAAAACAGGTAGATTAAATCAACCAAAACAAATAATTTCCTGCATCCTAGTAAAAAATATCCTTGCTTACATCATTAATATTAGAGGAAAACACCTAGAAATAATAGGCAGATTAAATGTGACAGAAATATAAACAGGAAAACAATGGACTATATTTAATGAATGTTTACAAGAAGCATTAGACCTGACAAATAAGGATCGAGTTTTTAGGATGAAATAAATACGAACGTTATCTTCTTTTGCATTTAGCACTTTCGTTTGGCCTTGTAGAAGAAATAAAAACACATTATTAATTCCACCTTTGATTCTGTACACGAAATTTTATATTTATATTTATTTTTTTTATTTTTTCTAGCCGTGATGAACGGCTATTCCTTATCGACGCCATAATCCATTTTAACACTATCCAAAAAAACTTTCTCTTTGATTTCAACCATGTATATAACATGTTGGCAATTTTGTATTATGCTTGAATTGACATGTAATCCGTTTTAAGGTTAAATCACAGATAAGTAAACAGATAGCTCACCGTGGCAAATTTGCCCGATTATCACGGGTTGCATAAATAAAGACTGCAATATTACGATTTTATGAAACA
The DNA here is from genome assembly GCA_949128085.1 of Cetonia aurata. Taxonomy (NCBI): domain Eukaryota; kingdom Metazoa; phylum Arthropoda; class Insecta; order Coleoptera; family Scarabaeidae; genus Cetonia; species Cetonia aurata. The sequence continues at coordinate 49,582,527 of OX421884.1, read as the reverse complement.
TAGATAGCTGCGGGGAGCCCGGTGTACGGTCGGAGAGCAAACGTCGGAGTGTGGAAAGGGTACCCGGCTCGCTAGTCGTTTTTATTTATGAAATATGCTTTTTTGCCGCACAGCTGTTATTTACCTAAAATAACAAATTAGAATTTATACCTCCTTGAATGCGAATTGCTTACGCTCTTATTTAGAATATGAATATTTTCTATAGACTGTCCAGATTGACTTGAGTGCGCGTAATGTATTTATTGAATTTATTCGTATGTATGTGTCTCATAAGAATATATTTTATGGTTGTTATAATATATTAGAAGGAATCAAAGTTTATAGCCAGTAGCTTATTTAAATAACACAATAATTCCTGGAATTATTATTTTATTTATTTATTTTCAATATATGTGACTTCACATTATCAATTAAATATCTTGTTACGTTTCGACTACTTAACATAGTCTTCTTCAGACATGTATGATGAGAACAATTAACAACTACATTAAACATGACAAACTACATTAAAAAAAAGATGATTTTATAGATAGATTTTTTTTTAAATGTAGTTTGTCATGTTTAATGTAATTGTTAATTGTTTTGTTCGTTTTATTAAATTTAATCGCGGCACATTTTTCTTGACTTACATTTATTGCAGTAATATTTTAATTTCCATTTTACTATTGCATCATTAAGATGCTAGTTATAAAATTCATACATTTCTGATTTTTTATATTAAGTAGTCGAAAAGTAACAAGATATTTAATTGATAATGTCAAGTCACATATAGTATATTGAAAATAAAGCCTGAAATTGCACGAACTATTGAATTATTGTTATAGTATATGAAGTTTTTTTTTCTTGATAGCAACGGAGATAATTAATAGTGATAATTGTACTGCATCTAGTCGAAATGTTATAAATCCGATTTAAAGTCAATTATCATTCTTTATTATCCCCAAGTAACATCAAATCTTCTTAAAATATGTATAATATATACAGGGCCATTCTCGCTAAACGGCACGGAATATTGTGGCCAAAACACGTGATGTTAAAAAATTTCACTTTTGGGATATATGGTTACTTTTTCAAATTATTTTTATGTTATACAGGGTGCTCCAAAATAGTTTGTATATTATTGCATTTTGGATTGTCTAATCAAAATAAGTGTCTGTTTTAATAAGGTTTATAATAACTAAACCTTAAGGTTTTTAAATAATTGTAATTTTGTGAAAATTTAATCTAAATATCATGTTTGAAATACCTAAGAAGTATTTAAGTTATGTAAGTGAAATTTACAATAAAGTGTAACAATGGACCATATTTTATAACCCAATTACAATAACTTACCATCTTATACAGGATGTACAAAAATTAAAACTGGCTATAGCTTGAATAGAGCACCATATTTTTGAATTTACCAGCAAATGTACTTTATAATTACTATCGGTATTTATAGCTTTAAGTTTTCACGTTTTTACATAATAATAAATCTGTAAAAACATAAAAATGGTCGTTTCTTGCACCATTAGCCGTTTTTTAAATAAGAGGTCTACTGTATTTAGTTGCCTGGCTATAGTATAGTTTTTAGAAATGTCAGATAATTCATTTTTTTTGTTCTAAATACATATTTTGCTTTTGTTTTATGTTATCGTTGATATGTTATTACCATTATTGTTGTTATAGGCGATTGGATTATAAATTACGTAAAGTTTCCCAGCACTTATAAAGATATTCTTCATTATTATTCTTATAGTTGTAAATTATCTGATATTTCTCAGTACTATATAGGCACCTAGATAGGTTAGAAACATCAAATGGTGCAAAAAACGATTATTTAGCATATTCAAATGCGAAGACTTAAAGCTTAACCTATAAATACCATTCGATAGGTAATTAAAAAGTACATTTCCTGCTAAATTAAAAACTATGGCGTTCTATTTAAATTAATCAAGTTATAGCCACTTACAATTCTTATTCGATTAGTTTTAATTTTTGTACACCTTGTATAAGATACCAAGTTTATTATAATTGATACACTTTACCATAAGCTTCGAAGAAAATTAGATGAGATTTTTCCAAAATTCAAATTCTTTGAAAAACGTTAAGGTTTAATTATTATAAACCTTATTAAAACAGACATCTATTTTGATCAGACAATCCAGAAGTGCAATAATAGAAGAGGGATACATTTAAAAAAAAACACAACTTTGATACTTTTCGTGCTTTTGGAACAGTCTGTATAATATGAAAGTAATTTTAAAAAGTAACTATAATAAACCCCCATACATCCCAAAAGTGAAAAACTTTTTGAACGTCACGTGTTTTGGCCATAATATTCCGTGCCGTATAGCGTAAATAACCTGTATATTTTAAAAGTATACAATACATATTTTAATATTTGTGGTGCTAGGGTCATCTCGGCTACTACAAAAAGATATATAGTCTAAACTGGGGTATAAGCAGAAAATTCCCAACTTAATATAATTATATATCCACCCCAAAAAGCAGAAGAGTATAATTTGCAGGTGCAAATTCACGGATTACCGTGGGGTTTTCGCTTATAAATACAGATTTTTGTTTAAAACTTTAGTTTTGACAATTTCAAATTTATAGACGATAACAAATCAAAAACCTGTCTGTCTGATGACTTACGGCGGTAAGCTTTGCAAATGATCTACCCCTATTTTTTTTGTTACATTATTTGTCAAATTTAGCTATGTCGAATTTAAACCTACATACATTGTATCTTTCTTTTAATAAACAAAATCCCTATAATTTATAATGACCCCCAAATTTAAAACAGCCTATATACTTACATATATACGTGACGTTTGGTAGGTCTCTCAAGAGTGTGTAAATTTAATAATTAAATTTGTTACAATTTTCTTACAACTAAAGTCTGCATTTTTATTTTATTTTGATGATGTATTAATGTTTAATTATAATTTACAATATCAATAAATGTATGTTGAATGCAATATTGTCGTGAGTTTTTACTGTTGTATTCTTGTATTAATGTAACAAAGATATCCCAACACGTATTTACCCGCATTTTTGATCCATTCAGCACGCAATAAGTTATATTCCGGGATTTTAAATAACTTACTAGGCTCTAAAATTCTTCCGAGACTTTCCGCAGCGTATATATACGCATTTATTCCCAGCACCGCATGTAGGCATTTTAATGCTAGCGTACGTGCCTACGCGACTGTCCACCGGCGACTGAAATGCGGAGACTGACATGCAGCGCTCCGATTGAACTCACGCAGGGTTCCCAACTATTTGCTCGAGGGTTCCCATTTCAGCGAAAGCCGCTGCCAATTCTCTCGTAAGGTGAGCTATCTGGTATACTTATCTGTGGTTAAATGAAGTAGTCACAAAATTTAAAGTTAGCAAATATATCGATTGTCGTTCATTGGTAATAAAAAGATGTCATATAAAAGCGGTTTAAGGCCAGTTAAATATACTAATTGGATATTTAATGGAGAAAGATATTTAAACCTTTTGCGCACACAAGTATCTAACTTGTTTGAAAACAATGTTCCGCAATTCCGACTCATTGGTTTTCCAATCGTTGGACTTGAACCAATAAAGTTGTTGAATTGTCGACTATATCTCTAGATCTAAATCCTCTGGATTGTCTTTTTATGGGGAGTCAAAATAATATTTAGTAAGTTAATGTTCTGAAAAATATTGGAGAATTTTGAGACTGCAAAATGCGTTGGATGTAATTCTCAGAGAAACAATATAAAGGCAAGTTCAAAATGCTGAAAAACCTGCGCTATGATGCATTAGTGAAAATGGCTACTTATATAAATACGTGTCACTGTTAGTTTATTGTTTTTTTTTTCTATTCTACTGCTACTAGTATCATTATTTTAGTTTACTTGTACAAATAAGATATAAAATTTACATGAACTTAACCAAAACTTATGTAAGTGAAATTGTGATAAATTTGTATGTATTATATATATATATATAGACTGTAGTAACCCTAGTGGGTCATAGCCCATCCAAAGGATGTTTACAATCCATTTTATAGGGGATCAGTCCTTTTTTCTATAACTTTGCACACACTTTTGCTTCCTGTACCACTGCACTCCACAATTGCCTATCCCTGCATCGGCGATTCCAATTTTCCACTCCCATCTGGTGAAGGTCTGCAATTGTTTCCAGACGCCAAGTGTTCCTGGGTCTGCCTCTATATCTTTGTAATGATGGTATCCAATTTGTCATTTTTTTTATTGTTTTTAATTCGTGGCTTCTCTCGACATGTCCAAACCATTTTAGTCTTATAGCCTTTGCGTATCGTACTATATCCCCACCAGCCAAAGCTTCTTCCACTTCCATGATTTTTCTTATTATTTTCCTTTCAAATCTCCTTAGTTCTTCCATCTCCCGTTTGTTCATTGTTAGTGTTTGCATGGCATCTGCCTTTTCTATTATTCTTTCCAGTAATAAATTGAATAACACCGGAGATAGTGTATCGCCCTGTGTTATTGCAACGTTGGTTTTGAATGTTCTCGTTAAGTTGTTTTTTATTTTAACTTCTGCTTCTGTGTTTTCTAAAGTGCATTTAATTAGGTTCACCAACTTGCTCGGCATACCCATACAATAAAGTTCATCTATTAACTTTGTTCTATTTATTGCATAGAAAGCGTTCCTAAAATCAACGAAAGCTATATGTAATTCCATATTATGCGCATATGCTTTCTCTAAGATTTGGTGCATGATATGTATTGCATCTATTGTACTCCTTCCGGGGCGAAATCCTTGTTGGTGATCCTCAATAACTTTTTCAGCGAATTCTTGAATTCGATTCTTTAAAATGTTAGTAAATATCTTATATCCCGTATTTAGAAGAGATATACCTCTATAGTTTTGGCAGAGCTCTTTATCCGCTTTTTTGTGAATCGGTATTATAGTGATTCTGTTCCAATCATTGGGTAACGTTTCCTTTCTCCATACTTCGCATATGAGCGCGTGTAACTTCCGCTGAGTGTATTCATCGGCATATTTCCAAAGTTCATTGGCTATTCCATCGCTTCCAGGTGTTTTATTACTTTTTGCTTTTCCTATCGCAAGCCTTACTTCATCTAATGTCGGTTCCCCAATTTCACATTCAGTTTCTTGTTTATTGGCACTGTAAAAGTCGTATTATCATCCTTAAATTTTTAATATTTAAAACTTTAAAACATGTAACGTCGCTTTTGTTTGTTGTATACCTCAAGATAGACAGCAAATACCGATTTATGAAACCCCCACAAGTTCTATTAGAATCTGCGTTAAACAATAATATTATAAGTAAAAACAGAAAGCACACACTAATGGAAGACTTCAACGTAAGTCCAGCAATTCAAAGCAATATAAAAATAGAGCATAACGTCTTCAAGGAAAATCATTATAAAATTGTTAACAAGAAAATCTAAATACCGCCCTAGAAGAAATGCTAATGCTAACTATAGAATCTTAGATCACAATGTAGCAAAAATAAAAAAAGTAAAAACAGCAAGAATACCAACAAATATATTGGATCATTATGCAGTCAGAACAAAGGCAGAAAAGACAGAACCAATAAGAGAATATACAGTCACCGACAGAATTGAGTGGACATAGTATTGTTTTTTATTATTAATGTATTTGTTTTGTAATATTAGTATGTTTTTGGATATTATTTATGTTTAACTATTTGATCTGCTAGAATATCATATGATTTTGTATATCATTAAATAAGTATGAGTAAAATTTATAGGTTAATTAAAAAACGCTTAGTGTCAACTGAATTCTGTCGGTGACTGTAAGGACAGAGACATAAAAATTCGATAAAAACAAAGTAACATCTGTTGAATACTTATCAACTTTACTGCAGCAAATAATCAGAGAACACAAGACGGGGAAAAAGATTAAAATAATAAAAGCCTAGTAAAAGCAAATTATATAAGAAACGCATAAGAAATTACAGAAGTAAGTACCAAACAGTTAAGGAGAATACACTTCATGCGAACAAGAACGCCAAAAAAAGTATCACAAAAAAATAATTTGAAAAAAAAAAAACAAAGAAATGAAGACGAGGAATACAATAACCTCAGAATTGAACACTTAAATGGAAAAAAAAATGGCGAAATAGCGGAAATTGGGAAAGAATATAGAACAATAACAACAAACACAAAAGAAATGGCAAATGAAATAAACAAATACTTTACAAATATAGCAAAACAACTCTCAGCGAAACTAATTACCACGAAAACAAACGAAATAAAAACACAACTAAAACTGAAAGAGATAACAGAGGGAGAAACGCAAAAAATTATCATAGATCTAAAAGTCCGGGACAAAGTTACAGCAAAGATAATCAAATAGAATAGAAATAAACTTTCGCCAATACTGATCAAACTAATCAATGATACCATAAAAAAAAAATGGAAATACTCAACTAAACTGAAAAAGTCTACAATAATACCTATATCTAAAATGGGAAACGAGTACAGCCAGCAAATTACAGACCAATATATTTAATACTGACTTCGAATAAAATACTAGAAAAAAGTATGCAATTACAAATGAGTGAATATCTCACAAAGAAAAATATAATCCACGAACTACAAAAACCTTTCCAGGAAAGCTCGAAAGCAACATCAACTGCAAACGATCTAGTAAACATAATAAAAATCAAAATAGAAGAAAACACTACTGTTGTCATAGTTCTAATTGACATGAAAAAGGTCTGTCACACTATATTAAAACTAAACTTAGTAGAAAAACTAAAACCTAGGTATAAAATATATAGGAAAACTTTAATAAAAACATGTCTGTCAAACAAAATCTTGACAACAATCACTAATTACAGTGATTAACAGACTGCAGAATACGAAATCCACAGTGTGGAAACCAGCCACCAATTATGTACACAATGTATACCTAATCTTCTTGAACCTACTGGTATTTACCGAATGCCATGTTAGTGCGGCAGTGTTTACATTGGTGAAACAAAGCGTTCGATGGACACTCATGTTTCAGAACATCACAACACATCCCCATCTGTCAGTTCTTCAGTTAAAAGGAACAAAGAAGCAGACCTGAAAATGTTGCGTGCAAGTATGGACGAAACGTCGGTCAGAGGAAGTTCCAGGATGCGAGTTTAACACGGAAACCAACAAGGACAACAAGCGCGGAGATCTTCGTGTAACTTATATTCCCAAAACATTCAAATAAACATTTAATATTGGTTTACATAACGTTAAAATAATCTACTCAAATACAATTTATTGTTTGGGATTTTCTAATATTTTTTAATATCGTGACATGGACTCACGTAGTTGCATGAAATTGAATGTATTGTCGCTACATTTCATAAGTTTGCTAGTGTATATGAATTTTTATATAATAACAATAACCGAACTTCGAAAAAGTTACAAAGGTCTACCTTAATATATTTCCAACCAAAATTTACCCTGTACTTTTCGTAGCATACTTGTAATAGTGTACACACTTTGTATACTTATTGCTTTAAAAGTTTAATATTACCGGATTTAAGTTTTCAACGCAGTGCATTAGACGTAAACCAAAATATTCGTCAAACAGAAACTTTGCGGATCGTAAAATTTTCGTACTTAAGTTACTAAATTGCTATTGATCGAGCTGTTACGCCAAGGAAGCCGAACGGAACTTTTTCCAAATCAAAAATAAAACTCCACCGAACAAATAATCTGCTTGGGAAGAAAAACCTACATAGAACAGGTAGTAGCGTATAAATATAATGAAGTCAAAGAGAAGTTATACGACGTAAAAGAGTGGAACAAAATGTGTTTCATCGGGGAAATTATGCCTTCGAAGGCGGAGAACATCTTTTGTTTATCTGTTGATGATGAAAGAAACACAGCCCTCGATTGGGGCGCCGTTGAATCCGGTCTCTAAATCCCTGACGTACAGAAAGGAGGAATTCTGGATTCCTCTCATCAGTTCACTCCACTCGATTTAACAAGTTAATGTGGGTGTAATGTCTGACTGACATTGTTGTTTGACAAGATAAACGTATTTTGCTGAAATGAGTTATAATTGATCCCTCTCACTACCTTCGCACAACTATTATAGTCCATACTAGGCATACGTATAAATTTAGCAAGTGGATGAACCCTCGGAGTAGTGATGAAATGGATCTGTTTACGAAAGTTCTATTGACTTATTAATGAAGGGTTAATAGAAATCCAGCACAAAGTGAGCATTTAGGAGAGAATACAGGATTATCAAGAAAAAGAGAATCGGGAAACAATGATTGAATTTAATCCGGTGCTAAATCTGCGCCCTGTTTCTTTTGTAATTCTATGGGATATCCTCGGTGCTTCCTTTGCTGCAACTATAGCTATTATGAAACTGAGTTTCAGTGGGGGAGGCTCTGAGGGTGTTCTGTAGGAATATGGATTCGGCGAATTCCAGTGGCATAACACCAGTACATCGCAGTAGGTAAGATGTATCACCAACATCATTCATTTGCCATTCTAGATGTCTTTTATAAAGATTTATATTTCATCCTCATAATAGTAAATAATGGTAAATATTCTACACCAGGTATGGACAATCTTTAGCATAATACGCAACACGTCTAAAATCATCATGAAGGTAACCAAATTCTAGTTAATTTATCAAAAACCAATAAGTTCATTTAAGCAGAAATTATTGTACAATTCACATGGTTAAATAACAATTAAACTAACCAATACTACTGTTAATTTAATGCAATTATAATGTTAAAATTACATGTTCCTAAATCTAACCCTGTCTTCCTCTCACTTTTTCAAACCCATGCCCTCACCTAAACAGATAGTCTCACAAAATTATTATCCGAAAAAAAAAAAGAAATAACTTTCTGAACGGTAAAAAATAAATCAATTCATCATATTTCATCGACAAATTCGACAGGATTAGTGTCCTTATCCTGGCAGTTGCTGCAGGCTACCTCAATTTTTGCGCGTAAATTAATGACAATGGCAATACTTCATTGATTTAAGATCTTTTTTTCTCCTATACGTAGCTGACGTGCCTCATTTCAGAAGATACCTCTCATATCTTCTCCGTATAGGAAAATTCTGCTATGCTTAGTAGTTTTTGTTGGACAAACAAATTTGAAAAAGGTTTAAGCATTTGTACCACCAATATTAAACATATTCTAGAAAATATTTTGTCGACAGTGGCGACTTTGCCCATTGATTACATTGTAATCTAATATAATATACGGTTCCTGGGTGTAACGATCTATCTTGTTGTCACTATGATCTAATGTTGAGAGTAGTAGTACAAATTTATTTTTTGGGGCATATAAGAAACCTTTATCTTTTTGAATGCAAAATCGGTGTTTTTTGTTCGACAAGAATTCCCTTGGAATTTGAGCTTTATTTCCCGTTTTTGTCCGCAAAACCGTTGTATTCTTCAAATGGCACTTTTGTGTACCTTATCGGTAATCGGCTTTCCACCGATTAAATACTTTACAATGTCTATTGCGGAATTTCAGGCAGCAAAATCCATCATTCACTTACTTTCCACTAGTGTATTTCAACTACAATTTCTGAACTACAATAGAAAAGAATGGAGAAAAATAATTACTCAAGCAGAAATATGTCAACAGCTATAGAAAAGAAAACCCCAGAATACGTTTACGTACTGTGATCTTTATTGCTTCGAACTGCAAGTGATAAAGAATTTGTGAAATATGTTCAAAAAAACGGTGAATTTGTTAGATCCGGACTATGAGTAGACTGTGTTAAAATGGTACGGCGAAGCAGAGAGTGATGACAATGATGCACGGAGTGACTGTGAAGACAATGTGGAGGAGTTGTGAGAGCAAAACGATGAAACTTCTTCTGAAGAAGAGGAATTTGAAGAAACTTCATCTCAACGTATAGAAGTTTTGAGAGGTAAAAATGTTTTCACTTGGCGCCTACGAGAACCTGCAAAAACAAGAACTCCTTCGAGAAACATCGCGGTAAGGGTACCTACCCTAAAGAGTAAACGTGTAGTCACATACAAAGTGTCAATTACCAACCAGACACGAAATATATACATCCAACAGATACTGCAGAAATCAGTGCCTTGATAGGCCTTCTGTATATCGCTGGTGCTAGAAAGGATGCACATTTATCTACACAACAGATGTTTTCCCCAGAGGGACCTCGAATCTATAGATGTAATATGCCTGAAGTACGTTTTAAATTTTTACTGAATTGCTTAACATTTGATGATAAAGGAAATCGTAATATGACAAATTTTCGCCTATAAGAAAAATATGGGAGGAATTTGTAGAAAATTGTACCAAGAACTACTCTCCCCATTGTTGCGCCACTATAGAATGAGTAATACTTTCAACAATGCACTCTGACAAGAATATTGATGAGGTTTGGAAAAAGCCAGAAATTATTGAAAAAGGCGGAGTGGATATATTTCACCATACGGCTCATAACTACACTGTGTTCAGAAAAACGAGAAGATGGCCAAGATATTTTTACGAAATGCTTGATCAAGCTGGAATAAATGCCTTTGTGTTATATAATGTCACAGGAAGCACTAATAAAGTAACTCGAATTAAGTTTTTACAGTCACTAGGACTACAACTAGCAAACCCTTGGATGGTAAACAGGCTTTCCAAAAAATATCTGGCAAACTACAGAGTGAAATACGAGAAGTACTAGGACTTTCAGATGAGGAACAGCCTGTTCCAGCGCCAAAGAAAGCCAAATCGTCAAGATGTTATGTATGTCCTCGCACACGTGATCCAAAATGCAGAGTAGTATGTTTGCTTGTGTTCCAAAAATGTGTGTAACGATTACCGATTTGATAGTTGTATCAACTGTAAAAGAAATACTTACAAATGTTAACCACATTATCGAATAAACGTTTTTGAACTTTTGTGTTTTTGTTTTTCCGAAATTAATTTTGGGGTAACTTGTGACCCCAAGTATACTTATTCAAGTGTGTTAATTAGGTGTACATTGTAGGGTTAAACATGGAAGTAATCCAAATTATAATATCTCATATCTGACTTTACTTCAAGAATTTAACTTTAGGTCGCTCCAAAGAGAGCTGATTTCTGTTTGAGATTTATTTAAAACTATTTACTGCAAAATCGATAACGCTGATTTCTCAGAAAAATGTAACTTTTATATCCCCCGCCTTAGCTCTCGCAGTTCACCTAGTTTGTATATTCCATGTATATTCTACCTCAAACATTATTTGAAAACCTTATTTGCTTTAAAATTTATGTAGAATTTATAATTATGCTCTTAATATTCATAACAACAATAATAGGGATTTCTGTAGAATGGGTAAAGATTGCTTAATATTTATTAATATTATATTAATTAATATATAATATATAATATAATATTAATATTATATTAATATTTATTTGTTACTTTATAAGAAGTTTTCTTTTTGTTACTGTACTTTTATCTGAACGTTTTATTTGTATTTTTTTTGTTACAGTAAAAATTTCATCATATTATCACAAGTTTATCAAAAAGATTAACTTGTATTGACCGATGTTATTATTAATGCTACTAAAACTAAAAAAAACAACATTAAATTATTATAATACAGAGACTTTATGGTAGAACGGAAACTAACGACTTTTCTTCCAATCAATATATAAAGGTTTCTCAACTCAATTATTGTTCACCTCTGCTCTTTATACGAAAGGAAAGTTTGCTGCAATTTTCTAAGAATTCCTATTATTTACGCGTAGTTTAGAAAACTTCCAACGATCTGCTCTAATGTTTTGTTAACTAGAGAACTTTTTATTGCTTTTCTTCCCAGCCTCTTTTCGTGATTTATTGCACTAATTTAAAAGGCGCGATTCATATAGTAACGGGAGAAGTAATTGCACCATTTAATCCTTAAAACGGTGACCTGGAATCATACCGTTCTGCGCATCGTTTCTATACAAGTAACAGGGCACAAAGAATATCGTGCGATCTTTATGGTACCGTATTACATCATATAATGCAACATCGCCTCATATACGCACACTTGCGAATCTCTAGGGTTTTCACTTTAAACGAAATGATGGTCTAATAAAATTCTTCCATCGAGTTGTTCCCGTTCTGCATCGATCAATCATTCACATTCAGACAGGGTTTTAGTGAAAAAAAATGGAAAGCTGATAAATGCATTTGTCTACGCTATGGATGAAAAATTTATCCAATCTTCGACATATACGGTTTCATTTGGTGTTTTTCTAGAAATCGAACCGACAAGTGGGAAATTTTTTCATATTCTAGAAATTGTTTCACGATTTGATATTTGAAGAGAATGGTATTCACATATTCGAGGTAACAGAAAGACGACATAAAAACCAAAGCTACACAATAAAAAAAATAATGTAAATACCCCATCTTCTAGTTTTCAGAAGTGCACTTCTATATTTTATATAATTTACACACATCGTTAAATATAGCAGTAGTGTATTTATTTTACTACGCAAACATTTAGTAAAATTCACATCTAAAATTATTTGCTCACACAATTATATCTATAATTTAAAATTTGCCAAAACAAAAAAAAAAACGACCGTTGAGCAAAATGTTCTGTTTTATATTACTTAATTTTCAATAATGTTTCGATCTTTTTTAGGCTGTTAATTAATATATATAAGACTGTCATAAGAATTGATTAATATTGATTGAAAGGTTCAACACAAATATATTTTTTATATTTTCAAGCTTTAAACTAAAATTTTAAGTGAGTTAAAAGTTGAAGAAGTCCCTGTTGTATCCCAAAAGTACCCCATTCGGCCGGATATAACTCAACGTAATACAGAGCGTCCATAATGTTCCATTTTTTTTTATAGTTTACAACCGGTGGCATATGGGCTTTGATCCCGCAGGCAAAAAAAAAAAGATGTTGAACAAAATTTGAGAATGATTATTTCAAAGTTAAAAATAGGCAGACCAAATAGCAATATCATAGCATCCTAACATCAATTTACTATAAGTTGGTGTTGCTTGGATTGTTTCCATCGTCTGTTGGACTTGGGACGATGGCAATGGCAACTCATATTCTTCTAACTCATTGTCAAAAATTACACGTCATGAATTATGAATTTGCTATTCGTATTGCTACAAGTCGCTATCGTTTTTTTTTATGACTTTTCAGTAATTTTAAAACACTTTTTGTGTTCATGGTTTTCCCTGTTCTACTTCATCAGATTAAGCAAACAATTGACAAAAACCTTTTTTAATGTAGTGCTTACAAATAAATTGTAGTTTGGGCCGACAGATTCTTTTTTGGGATTTATTGCCTAATGTTTTTTCTTTTTAATAGTAGTTTTGACAATAAAAAGATTTGTTAAATATTTGCCAAAAATCTAAATATAAGATGACCATAAAATGGTGCCCCTAGTGGTAAAAGTGTAGTGTTAGTGAAATGAATCGAATTGGTTTTGTAGAGGTTTTCAGCGATCTTGTAAATTGTACGTAGGTGATATGACATTATAAAGAACTTAACCAGGGAGAATAATAGATGTATAAGGGGATGCATGTTGGTGTCATGATTGTGCTATTTTGTAAAGGTGCGTGAACTTGAATGTTATCATATGTATACTCTGAATACGATTTACCCAAGGATAAAGTTTCCATATCAAAGAACATGTCAACATAAACTAACTTATTGGATGCTGCAATCATTAACTGTGCTTGACTACTGTACGAAACATATTTGGTTTGAGAAAAGCGGAAGTTTATACTGTATATTTGATCTTGTATCAAGCAAGAACCGAACGTAACTAATTGCAATTGGTTCGAAAGTAGAGCTTGTAAAATCATCGATGAATTCATTATACTTTATTGCCATCTAGGTAATGTATATACTAGTACATACTAATCGATCAATCTATCAATAAATTTAGAAACTCTCCTAGAACAGAATCGTTAATTGGACTAAATTTTGTTGTTGTTCTGATGACGTAAATAGTGCGTGCAATGCAAATGACTACACCTGTTCTATTTTGGGAAATAGGGTAAAGTGTGCCTTTTTATGCGATTTTAGACTATGAAAACAACATTGTAAATATTCACTATTCGTTGCATTAAAATATTTATTTAGGAACGTTAGTAATGATATTAATAGATATTGATGTGCACTTACTTTCCCCGTGCTATTTTTTCCTATATCTAATTTCACCTCCAGCGAATTAGCCATGCAGTCTGTTCAAATGTAATAACATAATAAATAAAACAGAGAATAGCAAAATTTCATATGAATCTCAATAGTTTCGCGCCTTCTACAACAATTTCTTAACCGGCGCAGTAACGTTTGCTGAAAATTAAATTTACCTAACATCGCCTTTTTCTCCGTGAAAAATAAATCCATTGATTTTAACCCGCGATTGCCAAATCGTTAGCTGTATGCGTATATATTGCAGAGTATCGGTAGCTGCTATACCGATTGATACCAATCTCATACGCGCTTCTTAGTTCACTAATTATACCTTTCATATAACAAAGACTAGATAACAAAGATACTAGTAGAACTCTAAATTGAAATGAAAGGGTCCGTATCCCGGCTGTCGTCTTGATTAGCTGACATCGTTCAATGCAAAACATTTAATAATCGTTGTATATTTGCAATTCAATCAAGGATTGTCATAAAATTTTGCTGGGTTTAAAGAGCATAATATTCAAAAAGTAAGATATAAATAAAACACAAATTAATTGTTATTTCAAGTTCAGTTTTTTTACAAATTGCGTATAATTAAAATGCAATACCTACCTAACTTTTATAATGTCGTATTAAGTAATATGTACCTAAAATATGGTTTTTCTTTAGGATAGACAATAGTTCTGTGTATCTGCTTCATTTAAAAAAACGTGCTATAAATTGATATAACCGACACCAAAGTTATACAAGGTGTCTCAGCGAGACCGAAGTTTATAGGGTTCTAAACAAAATATAAATTTGAAATTTTAGAATTATACAGGGTGTTTTGAAACATCGTTTAAAGATTTTAAGGCCATGTAGTACGATCGAAAAGAAGGTTAAAAGTCATAATAAACATATGTCCACAAATTAACTGTTTACGAGATAACAGCGATTTTATCGCAAATGCAGAATAAGTTTGCTTTAGCGGTTTTTATTAAGATGTTATTGTATTTTAACATAAAATAGACTATAACTAAAGAAGATGTTCAAAATGACGTCCTTCCATTTCGACACAGGATCTACATCTGCTTTCGAAGGAAGCGCGCACTCTTTCAAAAAACAAGAGTTTTTCTCGTATTAATTGGCAACGGTGTTCTATTCGTTGGCGCAACCCTGGAAGATCGTTTACCGGTGTTGCGTACACTAAACTTTTCAAATAACCCCAGATACTAAAGTCCAACGGGTTTAGATCGGGAGACCTTGGAGGCCAAGCAATGGGATCTGCTCGCCCTATCCATCTCCCAGGAAATTCATTGTTAAGATGTTCCCTAACAGCACGCGTAAAGTGCGGTGGAGCTCCATCTTGCATAAACCAGAGGTTCAGTCTTAGATTTATAGGTAAATCTTCCAAAAGTTCAGGTAAAGTATTTTCCAAGAACTCGAGGTATGCAGGACCTGTTAAGCGTTGTGGCAAAACAATCGGTCCTAACAACCGTTCCCCTATCATGCCTAACCAGATGTTAGAGAGAAACGTTGCTGGTGATGAGCTTCAACGGTAGCATGAGGATTCTCGTCACACCAAACGTGATTGTTGCGGAAAATAAATATTAATTTTTTAGTAAAACCAGCGAAATCTGGTCGAGTACACCATGAGCTTGTGTCCACGACAGAGTATTTTATTATTTTATTTTAAACCAGCTTGGAACAGAGATTGATGCTAATGCAGACAACCATCGACTAAATACTAAATTACTAATACTCATTCATATTTCCAAAATATAACGGTATATTTTGGTTTTATTTATAATAAAGTATTTTAACTTCCAATATACATTTTCTTTTCTAAAAATTAAGTTACGAATCCATTTAAGATTAGTAAGGTTATAATTATGTTTGTAGGGGAGAGATATACATATATACTTTCCTTAAAATTGAATTTATTAATTCAGCAAGCATAATAACGGAAAATAAATTATTGTATTTTGCTGAAATGCTGGTCTCATGTTGTATTTTTTTTTGTACTTTAATGTATTTTTCAATCGAAAACTTTTAGATATACGAAGTATCTCTCCACGTACACGGTAATCGGATAATAAATGGCGAAATATAAGCTATTGCAGAATAAATTTCCACAGAAGCATAAATAATAAATAATATAATTGAATTTTAACCTACGGCTTACAATACCTTCAAGAGAAAACTTCCCGAATTTTCCAATATATTAACATTATTAGATCTATGTGAAAACCACTCCACATAACAGCTAGAAAATATTGCGAGCAATTTCTGTTTTTGTGTGTATGACACGTGGAAAGTTTCACACAATTAAAGTTGCGAATGGAAAAATCATAAGCCCAAGCGTCAATTGCAACGAGAGCACACACATTGTAAATTTAACAGGCTGCATTTGGATTTTTTTTTTTTCAAAGCGATGCAGTGTTTCTGTGATCATATTTATACGCCAACCACTGCTACAGAACATCCATTATTTTTTGTTCGATAGAGTAGGTTGGAAACCGTGAATTTCGCGTGCCACAATCAAAAACCAACCCCTACTCCAATTTACCACACTAACCGGTCAAAGCTGTTGGAAAATCTGTTCCGCACTACACGTACATTTAATTAAAGTGGTTGCAGGAAACAGGAAAACAATTTAATGGTACGCTTTTAGTGTTCGTGAAAAATGTGCACTTCGTTTTTTTTTTTTCTTCTGTAATTTACGTAGTATATGTAGTAGGTATGGTTTTAATTTACGTAAAATATACTTTTAAGAACATGCATATCTATAGTACCGACAAGGTTGTTTGCAAGTCTATATATTTATATAGTACATGCTACAAACCTGCAGATAACCATTCAGGTGGTGCTGATGTGCGATTCTATACACACCATTGCTTTCTCGGATAACGTAAAAGTCGGCAAGAAATCAACATCAGAAAATAAACACGTGTTGATGCCCACAAGTTTACAGAAAATCTTACAGACGCTAAAGGTTTGCATGGGGGATTCCACACAGAATGACCGTAAACATAACTGGTTAGTTTTTTGGATTGTAAGTTACGTTAAATGTCTGTTACATTTCTGAAAAGTATAAATTCAAAATATGTTACTTCACCCAAAAAGATCATTGTATTTTTAAAAAAAAAATACTCTTACCAACTATTTTACATGCATATATTTTTTTGATTTACAAACATTTAAAACATGTTTAGTTGAGTGTTGAAATTACAGAGAAAATCCTTTTTTAAAGCACGTTTATTATCTTCATTTACACTTTAAGAAGAAAGGTAACACATGAATATAACAAAAACTTCTGTACACCATGCTGCCAAATCTAATGGAGAATCAATTTGAGCTAAATTGACACGTATTCTGTTTAAAACATGAAATAAACTAGTATTTAAGTGTACTATTAGAAAGATATGTTTGGTCGATCGTGCAACAAATTTCGTTTAATTGTGAGTGGATTTATTGCAATATAAAATAAGTTATTTGACCACAACGCCCAAAAATACTATTCAGTAAGTGACCAGAGTTTTGAACAGATTTAGAAATAATTTTTAGAACATAAAGATAGAAACAAACATTGGTATAGACAAATATAGTCTTATCATTACCCGGAAAAGAAAATTTGACGATAAAAAATTTGTGTAAGCAGTGCCGAAATAGTACCCAAGAAATTCATTAAATATCTTGGAACGCTCTTTGATGCCACAGAATGTTTAAAAAAAAAGCTGCAAAAAGAGCGCGGATGGGCAGGATAACAAGGGTAGACCAACAATGTGTCAGAAAAGGGATCCTAGCGGTGGTAGTTCACTCCATAATGTTCTACGCACCACTAATATGGGCCAAATCTATTAAGGTTAAAAGAAACCTCAGACTATTAGAAAAATTTCAGAGACAGAGCAGTATATGCGTACATGACTGTATCCACCGCGAGCCTAATAGAGGAAAGCACCGTATTGCATGAGAAAAGGGCATAGTGACACATGGAGAGGTGAAGGGAAGAACCCTAAATAACTGGAAAGAGCAGAGATATAGTAACATAAACAAAGGCCAGTGGACAAGAAAACTGATCAAATATTTGGTGCGATGGACCAAATGTAACCACAGGCGTTTGGACTTGTACCTCACCCACGCATTCATGGGGCATAAACCCTTCAGGACTTTCCTAAATAAAGTTGAGGAGCTAAAGACGGCAAATGGGTCCGCAGTGGAAAATTGATACGGCGGAGCGCACAATTTTCTAGTGCACCCGAAAGAGGAGAGGAAATCAGACACTTACTTAATTCTAACATAATACTCGACAATATCGTTGACTTAAAGCTAAAATCCAAGCAACACTTGAATGCGCTGTAAAAGAAAATGATTAGAAATATATTGAATGATTTAAAGGAACGAAAAGAAAAATATGAATCAGAAATTAAGGCACACTAACATAAAACAATGCAGAATTAAAATGCAAAGTAGGTAAGTGAAATAAAAACAAAGTTGGCCGAGCTTGAAAAAAATAATAAAAACAGCGTTATAATTACTGAGCCTAAGACTCAGCCTACTAGGCAAGAAGATGACACATAAATTTTGGGAAGGGAATTAAAAAGAAGAAATATAATTAATAAGTAAACTAAGGGCGCTGTAGGAGAGGAGGCTGAGGAACTAAACCAGAATGTCTGTGAACTATTTTAAGAATGAAAGGTTTATTTATTTATATTATATAAAGCCTAAGCATTTCATATGTATTCATAAATCTCCCTGCTAATTGGTTATCCTAATTGACCAGAGTGAGATTTGAACCCTGGACCTCACTGAATGCAATAACGATACGTAGGCTGATGAAGTCAGAAGGATAGACAAATTTTATTCTTACCGCATTTAGAATATGAGAATATTATTTTTACTTAGGTTGATGCATTCTATAGATCTCTTCCTGTTATAGGTTCACAGAAGAGTTTTAGCTTGCCTCATTCCCTGGAGATTCTCCCAGTATTTCGATTTTCTCTGCTCTACTTCCTTTTCAAGTTTGTCCAATATTGCACTGCCACCCGCAAAAGGGTTCAGGCCCTACATATGGTATTACAGTCCTTTTCTTATCGATATTATCTGTTATTTCGTTTCCTTCTACTCCTGGATGTCCTGGAACCTTCAGAGGGGTTACTTTATTATTTTTGCTTAACTCGTTTAGTTTTCCTAGACACTTCCAAACCACCTTGGAGCTGATTATATTTGCGCTAAGCGCTCTGATGACTGCTTGACTATCAACTATTTTGATAATCTGTTATGATAATGTTGAAATGGACGCATCTTTCAATAATATGTGTTTTCGACTGGGAGATAGGTACTTGGGTATAAGCCCAGAGCTTTTGAAATGCATTTGTTGTTGGATTAGGTATAAATATAGACCAACGGATTTATGCCAGATTAATGGTATGAAGGATTGATAATTATAGTACCGAAAAAGAAGATGTGACAATTGCAGGCAAATAACACCACACATTCTCTTCATAGGCAGCATTTTTAATAACTGTATTATTAGAGGACCTTTTTTTTAAAAAAAAAGGACACTGACACACATTTTCCTTCTAAAATTATTTTCAATAGAAGTACATTCTTTGTCATTTTCCAGGTACGATGATGCCCCACAATAGAGATAATTTTCTTATTGCTTGGAAGATACAGGCTGTTTTCTGAAACAAAATGTCTAGTTAGCGCTGGTTATTTTTTACAAAAACAACGTTAGGATCTAAAACTAATCTTATTACAGAGTATAATAGCTGCTTTATTCGACTACAAAATTTTGCTTTTTCATCACTACTTAAATTTCGACGTTCTTTTTGCGCCCAACATGGGGCAATATACTCATTTTTTTTATCACTTTACGTAGTACACGTAACGTATAACAACTTTCTGTATATCTCTGTCTATTCGTAGAGAGTAAATCTCATATTTTATTTTAGAGAAACTGGGGAGGTGCAAAGGGCAAAGGAGAGTTTGAATAATCCGATTAAAGGAAAACAAGTAGGAAATTATGGAAGCTTGCAAATTTTGCGTCAGGTGAGGATTGCACTCTATATATGTTTGAACAATAACGTTTAGTACCGAAGATTTTACTGCAAACTATGCTCGCGCATAATTACCGCGGTAGATGACCAGACCGACTGCCGTCGGCAGTTTTTACTGCAGCAAACCGCACGTTACCGTTATTACAGTTACGGCAACCGTGGTCGCATATTTCCGCAGCTATTTTACGTAGGAACTCCAGGGACCTATCTTCAGCGTAAGCGGGAGAATTACGGTAGGAGTAATGGGTTGGGGCGTCGAAAACGAATTTTGAACATTCCAAAATTGTTTTTTGATTAGGTTTCGGCACAACCGCCGACGATGGGCTATTAAATTAATTAACCCGGGGATAATTTTGTTAATTTATCAAATTCTGCCAGGGAATGCTGACAACTTTTAAAATTAATTCGTGTAAATGTATCGCGGTTTAACATTTAGTGATGTTATTGCGAGAAAGGATGGACGCAAAAGCTAATTGCGAAATATGATTCCGGATTGTATGGAATTATTTTCATTAACAGAGGAATGTTTAATTGAATAATTCTCCCTGTGAGGATTGTGTGATCTGCTATTTACGGTATATCTATTGAAATTGAGACGGAGATGAAAAGAGAAAAGGGCATGTCATTCTAAAATTGTGTATATATTTTACTGCAGCCAAAATTGAACTTTTGTATCCATTTTATTCCTAACTTTACATTAAACGTTAAATTGTAAAAATATTTTCATCATTCAGGAAGTTAAATTTGCCGAATTAATGTACAAAATGTACAAAAGAACATTAGAAAGAGATACGACTGCATATTATTTAATTAATTCGTGGTAGCATATAATTAGTTATATTTCTTCAAGGACCGAAGAAAGTGCTTTTAGAAAGGAAATATCAATGAAAAGCAATGAGGATCGCGCAGTGAACTATTTTCGCGGTTGAAATGGCATCTATATACGTAAAATAGACTAGAACTGGATCAAAAATAACACCAAGACCCCTAATTTGCTCAACGACAGTTAAAGTTATATTCCCAATTGTGTACATGCAATGGCAGCAGTTGCTTTTTCTAGTATAACACTCTTCAGTGCTGAGATTTTATTGGTTGATCAATTACGTAATAGGTCTATATTAACTTGTAACACTTTAGCCCCTTCACGATTTGACGCGATGCAGAAAAATTTGCAGAATAATCCAAAGATTGCAGAGATTTAACGTTTCTTTAAATTCTTAGTTTTTGTTTGAAAATGTTGGCCATCTTAAATATTGTAACATATTTCCCATAAAATTGTAATATCTTCGAAATACTGGAAATAAGTGTTGCGTTATTAATATCATTTAATACCTTTTTAATATGAATTTGGGCAAGGTGCTGGAAAAGATCGTCCGAACCAGATTGTACGCAGTGGTAGAGGAGGCACGTCCCTGTCCCCTCACCAGCACGACTTCCTATCCAGAGTGGAGAATAATAACAATTTTTTACGCCGTTTGGTCCTCCTCGTTATCTTGGACATGAGCAGCGTGTTCAACTAAGCTAAGTGAGTTGAAATACTAGATGCGTTGGAGCTTCCTTACGGATACCTCTGCATTGCGGGGGGTTGACAGCTACCTGGAGGAGCGTTCTATCCCCTACTAGACGACCCAGGCCCAGAACGAGTACAGGGTAACGTCCAGAGTTGGCCAAGGACCCATCTTGGGACCAGATCTCTGAAATATCCTGTGCGATGGGCTCTTGAAAACGGAGATCCCTTAAAGAATTAAACTAGTCTGCTATGCCGACGACATCACGTTGATCTTCACCGCGCGAGATGTCGGGCCGGCCCAGTTGCAACTGGACCAGCCATGCGAGGAATCAACTACAGGATGGAGAGACACGGCTTCACCCTCGATCTCAACAAAACGGAGATCGTCGTTTTTTTTTTTCAAAAAAACGGATAGAGACGACCATACACTGAATGGAAGACGCGGAGGTTGCAATGTGCCCCGCTGTAAGGCATCTCAGAGTGCTGACGGACACCAAAACCACATATTGGCAAATTCTTCGTACTGAAAACAAAACGGCGAAGATGACCGCAGATTTAGACAGGCTGGTGGCTACTGTCGGCGGTCCTCGCTAGAGTAAGCGAAAATTGCTATTGGTGGCAAGGCAGTTCGTTTTATTGTATGGAGCAGAAGTGTGGGCCAACGCACACAAAAAATAACTCTACCGAAAGAAACTAGCCTAAGTACAGAAGAGGGCCGCGCTGCGAGTCTCGGAATCTGCGGTTCTCATCAGGAAGCGCGTAACCGGAGAAGATAGTTGCGACAGTAAGAGAGACAACACACTGGCCACGTGGGACCGTTTGCGGGAGAGCGACGAGAAAGGGCGCTGGACTGTTAGACTGATTCTGTATCTTCGACCATGGATCACGAAGGCGCACGGTGAGGTAGACTTATCTCACCCAGTTCCAGACTGGTCATGGCTGCTTCAGATTCTACCTACGCAGTATGGGAAAGATGGATTCTGAAGTTTGCCTACACTGTTCCGGCGAACCGGAGTATGTCCACCTTCCTTCTTTGTTTAGTGAAGGTGGGCACAATAGAGAGAATTGGTTGAGGCGGTGGTTGGCACACTATCACCAGATACACTAGGTAAACATTGACCACCCAGTGTTTACCCATAGAACCGGGGAGTGTCTACCCAATCCCTATCGAGTAGGGCAACTCGCACTCGGAATCCCCATGGGAGGGAGGGGGGCTTGGGGAGTGCGGGAGAACGATGCATGGGCAAACTTCCCGAAACCAGGTGGGCTTAATGCGGACCTTAGCAGAGTGCCCTAGCCGTCAGTTGTGACACCATCCCAGATCTCTGGGTAACGGACACTCTGGCCGGCGTTCTAATTGGGTAGAGTTTCGGCTGGGCCTCGGACCGTCCTACAGGTTGGAGAGTCGGAGGGACGATCCTAACACGGTCGGATAGCGTTGACCACCCAGCGTTATCTCGTCGGGAGGTGTCTACCCCATCCCTACCTAGTAGGGTAACGGGCGACACACTCGGCGTTTTATGGGTTGTAGGCGGATTATTCTGCTGACCGTTGCCTGTGCGGGGATGCGATGCGGTGGGCAAACCATCCGACAGAGATGGGTTGAAAGCGGGCCCTAGCGTTCAACTCTAGCCGCTATAGGGGATCCTATCCCAGTCATCTGGGCAAGAGACACTATGATCGGCATCTAATTGGGTAGAGCCTCGGCTCGGCTGCTGACCGTCTAACAAGTTGGAGTGATCCTAACACGGTCGGAGGATTTGCTACCTGACGGCTGCCCTCTACGCCAAGGTTTTCTATCCTTGTGCGCGATGCCTGGTAGGGAATCGAGTGATTGATCCCTACGCTTACCCATCAAACGGGACCAAGGGAACTTGCTCAACATGTGCAGTAAGGCGGAGGGGGAGCCCACCGGCGGTGACCAGTCGGTCCCCTCCGATAGGTGTCGGCCTCTTGCGGGTGTGTGGTGTTCGGGGGAGCAATGGCCGTTGCTATAGCTTGCTATTTTGCCCCTTTAACTTAGCTGGGGGATGCTAGCACTCCACGGTGAGCCGGTGTTCTGGTCGCATACTGTTTAGCCCGGTTGCCAACATAACCGCTTACCCGGGATATGGGCGAAAGCCTAGGTATCGGAGGTCAAGTAGCTTAATCGGTTGTTACCAGATACCATCATTCTGAAAATGATGGAGAACAAAGAAGTCTGGATGAGCTTTACACGGTACGTGCAATATATCCTACGCGCAAAGAAGGACAACTTAGATCGCAGCATTGTGTGAGAATAGTCGATATTTATTTTAAATATATATTTATCCTATTTTATTAAAACCATTTAAATATCGATAAATATGCCACGACATATTTAACACCTTATATATATATCTTTACGTCACACCACCTTGAAATATATAAAATCTTAGCCCCCACGTTGATAACACAAGTAAACAGCGCGATACTACAACCATTCTTACGATAAAACTGAAAAAATCAGAAGCTATATTTGTAAAAATATTTTGACAATATTTTTAATATAGCCTAAACTAATTGTCGAAAGCGAACATATTAATGTATCACTGCAAACGTGTTTTAGGTGGCTACCGAAATAATTACTAAAGAAATATAGTAATCCATTTAAAATATTATACTTAAAAGTAGCTCTGAGAATTTGTAACAGCCTGTATATTTGTAAGTAAATTTACAAAATGCTGCATATACTATATATTACGAACAGGAAATCGTACTTTTGTATCTTTGATAGTTTTCGTAATAAATTCCACCCAATAATGCACACCTGGTAAAAGTGATTTAACAATAAACCACTTTACCGTCAAATAAATACCCATTGCCCTGATTACTTGTTTACCAAAAGCTACATCAACGCGTAATAGCAGTTATGTATTTACATTTCTATGATAGTATAAAAGCAGAGCAAAATAATAATTTGTCGCACTTAAGAAAAACGAGAGAAGTTGTGAAAGGTGCCGATAAATCCTAATTACACTCTTGAAACTGCTTTGTCTTGTAAGGTTCTTAAGAAACTACCGTTGGCGGTATACCACTTCTATAGTCTGCAGTGACATCAACTTTCTTGCTTGGTTTCGAATACAATATTTTAAGCACTACTTTTTTATTTATAAACCATCATTCTTAAGTGTATAAACTGTATTATGCTAGACAAATGTTGCGAATGTTAACTTTGATTTATTTGTACTAGCGACAAATAAGGAAATATTAATTGTAATATCTTAAAATCTTTGAACGAAAAGTATATTTTAAAAGTATATTCTCAAATGTTAGTTTACAGTTTCAATAGTTTATTTCCAAAAAGCAATAACATTATCCATAAGTTATATCAAACGTCATTTACTGTAGGCAGCATGACCGGGACTAACTAAATTAAATTAATCAACCAGAGTAGCAAAGCCATGCGGTAAAATAGAATTGATATGTATTTTGTTTTATGGTTTTATATGCTTTACAAATAATACATTGATATAAATTTTGGTCGGAACCCATATATGCTTCTCATTATAAGTTTAAATTTATATAACCAGTGCGTGTTGATTATTAAATTATGGGAATTTATTGTTATAAATAAAACAATTACAATGTAGGCATTTTATTCGTACAGAATCAAATCCTAAAATAAGCTCATTAGAGTTTGTAACGCGAGTTTATTTGAAAATAATTTAATTTAAAATATTCGAACAAAGCAGTTTTCGTGAGAGTCAATTAATTATTCACCAAAAATATACACTCCAGGTCATTTTTAGGGCTAAACAAAGCTTAAATTCTACTAGAGAAGCTACAAGAAGTTCGTTTTATAAGCGCAAGTAAAAATTCTGCAAATTTTAAACGTTTCAAAATTAGAATAGCCTTATCGACGCTTTTTATTTACCCCAAATTTATTCCATTCTTTTCAAAGAAAAGAGAACGCAAAGTTCTACTGCAGTTCGCTCATTCAATGTGGATAAATGGTTTTCAAAGTGCATTATTTCTACTACAGAATGGAAACTAATTTTTTTATCGCTTTGCCTTTCCCCTGTCGTCATTTAAGGAAAAAGATCATCCAAAAATAAAAACAAATCATAGATTATGAAATTTTTACATTTCTAAAGTGTTATACATACCTTATACTGATGTAACTTTAAGAGATTTCTTTTTAGTATCAACTTAAGGATCATAATTCATCAAGTCATAACCCACAATCAGTTTAAAATACATATATAATATCCCGGAAGACAAATAAAAACGTACAAAAGGATTTAACTTTTTAAAGACATACTTGCTGGTGTATATAGTGTGCACACGTATATAAGATTAGGGTGATAACACACTGCGATCTAAGAGTTCTACCGTATTCTCATTCTTGCTACATGTTGGCAGTCCAAATCCATTCCTTTTGAAGAGAACCTTCTGTGTTCATTCTGTGTCTGCTCCTTTCAACTACACTCTCGCCAAGAAATAGAGGGATTTATAATTTTTAAATTGGGTATCCTTTTCTTTGTAAATGCTACTAAGATAGTTTTCGTGGGGTTAACACTGCGCCCCACTGATTCACACCATATTTTCGAAAGTAGCAGGGTAGTTATTCTATCTGCTGTCAGGCTTCATATAGGCCGGTATGCAACTCCTCCTTGTAGACATTCTCTGGTCGTAGTAACCTAAATGGTTTTATACCTCACTTTCCCTGCAACGAGCCTGGTACAAAGCAGTTGTGGCATTCATCTGGAGATCGTACCGCCTGCCTTCTATTATAGATTTCGATTTATCTAAGCAGTATTTCGTTCCGTCCGGTCTGAAGTAGAACTGGAAGATTTCTATCTACTCCTGGTGCCTTAAATGCTGGAACATATTTATAATCCACTCCAGCTTCTCGTTGCTGAACACGTAGCTAGCCATCGACGTAACCTCTTTCCCTTAGTAGATCTTCTGTATAAGCTTTCCGACATAACAACTTTTCTTTCAGAAAATCGGGTTTCTAGAGAGAGAGCTTTGTCCTTTTCACTTTCAATGAAGCTTCTCTCCAGCTTCTTTTCCAGTTTCTTTATTTTACTTCTATTCCTGATTCCTGTAGCTTTAATGAAGTTATTGCTTTCTGATAATAATAATAATAATAATAATATTCTTTATTGTCCAACAGAAATGATCCATTAACAGGACAAAGCAATGAAAAGAAAAAGTGTAAAATGCAAATATACAAGCACAGAATTCTAAAAATAAAAAAAAAAAAAACTTATGACAATATGAGAGTTTTTTGATATTCTAGTATTTCATTTAGCTGTAAAGGAAGCACTATATAAACATCTTTCCTTAAGAAAAACGGTAGCAATGAACAAATACTTTTGGTACCAGACCTGACTGTCAATGTGACACTAAAAATGCATGCTGTAGATATCCGATAAAATTAAAATCCGGATATTAGAATCTAAAACTATCCGGATATGCGAATTCTTAGATCCGGATCTACTATCTAAAATCTCGGATCCGAATCCGCTATTGGAAACTTCAGATCTAAATCCGCTATCCGAAATCTCGCATTCGGATCTGGTATTCAAAACCTCAAATCCGGATTTGCTATCCAAAACCTCAGAATAAACGATATATTTGAGTCAAAAAAGGTCGCAGCAAATACACACAATAGCGTAAAAGTTACGCTTAAAAGATTACAATAGGTGTCGTACATAATGTACGATTTGAAAGCAATTGATTCTTTATACAAATTGCAGAAGTGGGCAATGCGCGGTCGGTGGAGTAGACAGTAGAGCCCACTGTCGACCCTTATTTGTTTCTCATAAGGTTCTCACTTTGTATTCTTGTATAAACATAAAAATAGGCATACTTATCGTTTAGACATTCATTCTTATCATACCC
The DNA here is from genome assembly GCA_949128085.1 of Cetonia aurata. Lineage (NCBI taxonomy): Eukaryota > Metazoa > Arthropoda > Insecta > Coleoptera > Scarabaeidae > Cetonia > Cetonia aurata. Next base: position 49,554,978 of record OX421884.1, on the reverse strand, counting down.
GTACCTGCAATAACATTAATCTTCCAAAGACAGACACATTTCTTTGTAAAAATTCTCTGTATTACATGGGTTACTTTTTAATGGTTTTTTAATGAACTATCTTCTTCCATTGTAGACTCTCCTAACTTAAACACATTTTGTTATAAATTAAAGGCTGTATTACTAAAGCAAGCTTTCTACTCTTTTGATGAATTTTTTAATTATAAATTTTGAATTGTTTCCTCGTTGTAAACGTGTCTATTTCTTATTGCTTATTTGCTTGTTCGTTTAATTTAGTATATACAGGGTTAGTAAAAAGTCCCGGAACGGTCGAATAACTTTGTTATTTGAAAATTATGATTTCTGAAATTTGGTATGGGGGTATAGTTAATATAAATGCATTTTATGCAATACAGTTAATATTTTTTTCACTTCCGGTTTAATAGGCAATACGTCCAACTTTTTTTTTTAAATGGAACGCCCAGATTTTTTTAACACTTTTGAATGCAAAATAAAAAACTACGTTCAGGAAGTATTAAGGTGTTTATTTTTATTCACAAGAAAACAGTTAAAAAATTAAAAAAGTGTCCTAATACAGAAAAATCAAGGTACCTTTGAAAAAAGTTGTTGTTTAGTGTTTGCATTCTTTTTGCCGTCACATTTGACAATTTTAAAAGCGTTTTAACTATTGCATCGCTATAAATTTACTTATTTTAAACATTGACACATTTGAAAATGGCAGAAAAACTTACGGAATCAGAACGAATTGAGATATTAATGATGCGTGGGTACGGTGATCGTCAACGTTCTTTTGAAGAGGTTCGTATTTTGTTTAATACTGTTTATCCGGATCGTCACATTAGTAAAAGTACGGTATGTCGAACAATTCAAAAGTTTGAAGTCTTTCGTCAGGTGAAGGATTTACCTAGAAGGGGACGTCCATTAACAGCAACAAATGAAGAAACTAGTTTGAATGTATTACTTACAGTGGAAGAAAATCATCACGTGTCCACAACAGAATTAGGTCAAATTCAGGAGATCTCTCAAAAATCTGCTCATACGATTCTTAAATCAGCAAGAATGAAAGCCTATAAAATGTATCCCGTCCATGAGTTAACTGAAGATGATCCAGATCGTAGACTACAATTTTGCGAAACAATGACGGAATTGATCGAGCAGCAGCCTAATGTTTTAGATCACATCATTTTTTCAGATGAGGCAACGTTTTGTCTCAACGGCACTGTGAACAGACATAATTGTCGCTACTGGTCAATTGAAAATCCGCATTGGATTGAAAAAGTCCATACACAGCGTCCTCAAAAGGTGAATGTCTGGGCTGGTCTTGTTGAAAACAACATCATAGGACCATTTTTTATAAGAGGAAATTTAACTGGCAACGTCTACTTAAATTTATTGCGAAATGAGGTTGTTCCAGCACTTGCGGCCCTCTTTCCAAATGCAAACATTTTTGGTTTCAACAAGATGGAGCTCCCTCCCATTTTGCCCATAATGTCCGCGATTATTTGAATGAAATTTTTCCGGGACGTTGGATCGGACGTAGAGGAGCAATCGAATGGCCAGCACGTTCGCCAGATCTCTCGCCATTAGATTTTTTCTTTTGGGGTCACATGAAATGTCAAGTGTACAAAAATCGTCCCCATAATCTTGAACAATTGGAAGAGAGAATAGTTCAAGAAGCCAATCGCATCACTCCAGAACAAATACAAAATTCAATAAGAAATTTTACTGACCGTTTACATTTTTGTCAAATTGTAAATGGAGAGCATTTTGAACAATTATTGTAATCGCAACCTGAATAGACAGGTATCTTGATTTTTCTGTATTAGGACACTTTTTTAATTTTTTAACTGTTTTCTTGTGAATAAAAATAAACATCTTAATACTTCCTGAATGTAGTTTTTTATTTTGCATTCAAAAGTGTTAAAAAAATCTGGGCGTTCCATTTAAAAAAAAAAAAGTTGGACGTTTTGCCGATTAAACCGGAAGTGAAAAAAATATTAACTGTATTGCATAAAATGCATTTATATTAACTATACCCCCATACCAAATTTCAGAAATCATAATTTTCAAATAACAAAGTTATTCGACCGTTCCGGGACTTTTTACTAACCCTGTATAAGCACATTATTATTTAATCCTGACAAATATTTTGTAATACTGTTGTTTATTAATTATTGTCATTTTTACTAATAATGTCAGACAACTATATGTTTAATGACAATATAATATACTACACTATAAACAGCAGTAAAAAGGTGTACAAGATTAAAAAAAAGGTACGCACATATGTTTAAAATTATTCTGATCTGATTCTAAATTAATCGACAATAGCGCTAGTAATATGATTCTACAAGAAAAATGGAACAGACTTAATGACGTAGATATGTTGTTGTTTTAAAGAAATTACTCCGATCAGCTGGCGTCTGGCTTTGACCGGGAAACGCTAGCGTTATGTTTACGATTACAAAAAGCAAAACCCATGTTTAAAATACGGAATTCATGTATTTTTTTCTGTAGTTCAAAACAGAGCACATTTATGACAACCCTGTGAATCTACGTTTACAAAAAAAGATTCTAAATGATTTAAATAGGGCGTTCTTAATTTAGCTTACAAATTTTAAATTTAATTAACTATATTTAACCTTTTGTTACGTGAGCTCGGTCACTTTATTTTGTGATTAAAAATCTCAGAATTAAATAAAGGAATAAAAAAAGGTATGTGACGTGAAAGCGTCAAAATTCCAAATTAGGCGCTTTTTCCTATTTGTTTAGCGATGAGTTGAATGCCGGAAGCGCACAGGGTAAAAACGTTGGGAGCACGTGATCCAAAACGGCGGTAAGTTTAAGGGGGCCGGGCCTAGCTGATGCGATGATGGACTCGAAGACTATCTCTTGGACAAACCAACTCCGGACCTGGTTAGGTGTATCGTACCCAAATAATATGCCCAGAACGATGAGACAGGCGGAAGCGGGTACTGACGGACTGACTGTGCTAGAGAGCGGTAGAGGTATTCTTGTCCACTTAATCCAGATACTATGCGATGCTTTGTCCCAAACAATAAGCTAACCACTAATTCCGCTTTGAACCCTTTTTGGCACGTTCAATGGGAAAATTGCGACCGACTCTAAAGGCCATTCCTTCGCTAACGTTTCTGGCAGTACAGATAACCGCAGATGCAACCATTTTAGAGTATACCTCGCTCGACAAAACCCACAACTGCTATGAAATAACTTGAAATGCGCTCAGCGTTATACGGTGGTGGCCGCTGTTTTCTCACTCTCCCTTCCGAAAATAGTCGCCTGGAGTCAAAAAAGGACGAACCAAAAAGGTGAACACCTTACATAAAAGACTGTGGATGACTACAGATGAACGGAAAAATTAAGCAGAAAAAACGAATTAAAGAATTTACCATTGAATAACTAAGAAAATCACTATACTTAAAAAAGATGAATCACGAAATAGACATACTCTTGACAGAAAGATGCCGGAAGCCTCCAAGCGGTGACCACAACTAAACCTAGATGGCGTTACAGACATGCAGCGATATATACCTAAATACATACACGTATATTTTCTTGGTTTTTGAAGTCGTATCATTAAACAACTATTCCCAGTAAGTAAAACGTTTCAGTTTATTAATTGAAAGTATTTAAAAAAAGAAACGGAACTATTTATATATGTAGTGATAATTTTTTCTTCTGTTTTCGGTATATGTACTTTACCATTATCATTATGCCAATTTCATTCGCATTTTGCTATCGCATTCAATAACAATGCGGACAACTACAGTTGCGCTAAAAATTATTTAGATAGGGTAACGGATAAAGATAATTTAACTTATTTAATCTTTCTCCGAAGGCGATAGATAAAAAATATCTTTTATCTTTATCTGAAAGCGACAGATAAAAAGTATCTTTATCTTTATCCGAAGGCGACAGATAAAAAGTATCTCCTGTATATTCTTTGCGAATATTTGCATTTTGTTGATTATATTGTTACAATCAGGTGTGCGTGGCGTGCGGACGCAGTGTGTGCTCCACCTGATGCAACTTAATAGGAAAAGCGGCACACACGAGTATGACGCTTGGAGTCGCTGTAATGATTAATAAAAAAAGAAATCCAAAACGTAACGATAACTTTATTGTAATAATAAAAAAAAAAAGAAAAAAAAGAAAAACTGGCCACGTGGTTGCTGTATTCTGATATTAAAATTAAGGCAAAAAGAAGGAATAGCAGGTGATAGCCGAATTCCTGAGATTAATTTAAAAGTGACGCAATTAATCCGTTTCTATAAGTGAATAGTAAATGATTGCTAGTGGGAGCAAAGTTACTGGCAATTACAAGTTAAAAGAATATAAATAGCAACAGTAATGAAACAAAATAAAAGAGAGCGATAGATACGTATTAAATAGGATTACTTAGCTGTAGCTTGAAGTTGAGTTCGAAGCTTTTGTGTATGCTGGAGGGCAGCACGTGGTTTCTGTGTTTCGAGTTAAAAAAAAAGGTCGTTGCGACGGCAAAATTAACTGAAGAGAACAGAGATTACTTAGCTGTAGCTTGAAGACAAGGGGGCTTCGAAGCTGAATGGACAGCACGTGGTTTCTGTGTTTTCGAGTCAAAACGAGTCCGTCACAACGGCAAATTAACTGAACTGGAACAGAGAGCGCGCGTAGCGTGCAGAGTCCTTATAAAGGCTCGGCAAGTAGGTACAAAAAGGGATGAACCAATAGTAAAGTCAAGTGATGCACAAAGGATCATAAAAAAAACGAAGCGTCTAAGAGTTTGGCGCTTAAATGAATAAATTTAAAATAAGCGACTTTAAATTTCGTGGCGCGTAAGTTAAATAGTCCCGCGCGAAAAGGAACCGCTAAGTGACGTACCGGTTTTTCTAAAGTCGTAATTGCAGTTGCCAGATTAAAAGTAAAGAGAATGAATTTAAAATTGCCTTCAAAATAACGTTTATATCGCTGATGTTGTCTATGATTAAAAAATGCAAAATGAATTATTGAAATCAATGTCATTTTCGATTCAATGCAAAGTGGAACAATATTATATTTTGCATACGACTTCAATATTCTGCCTTGTACACTCAATATTCAACAAATAAATATTTAATATTCAATATATAGATCCGGATCTGAAAAAAAAACTATAAAACTACCACATTTACATGAACTACCTTCTACATTAAGATGTTACATCAAAAAACGGAGAACTTAACATAAAAATACAATAGATATTTTTGGAAACTTCCAAAATATTAGCTATTAAACTTCTTTTCGACGACTTTTTGCTCATTATACATTTACAAATACGAGCAAAAACTGCGACGATATCATCTATGAGTAAGAAAAAGAGGGAACTACGTTAAAGCACTAGTGAGAATCAATAAAGTTAGAAACTCGTTACAATTAGACACGTAATAGTTGCTAATTATGTTGGATGAGAACAAGAGCAAGATACAGCTAATATATCTTATCCTGTTAATTTTAGTATTTAATATCTATATATTTACATAAATTGTATATCATCTATTTCATTCTACCCAGCGTAGTTGCTCTGCTACGTTTGCGAAAGGATTTTTGCGACGTTGTATAAAGGTAGATACATTTGAATTAAACTGAAAGCAAGCAACTTAGTTGTTAATGTAATAGTTTCTGCACGAAGATAAACTGAATAATTTTGAATCACAGAACAAAAGTTTAGTTACCGTCCACGAAACTTCAGTGTCAGAGCTGCCATTTAAATGTGTTAAATTCTCTCCGTCTTCCCACATACTATTCAGTCTCGGTTAAATTTCTATTAACCGCCCTGTGTCGAAGTTGCAACAAAATAGTTAACTTTATCGTCGGATAACAGCCTACACTATACATAGAGGTAAAGCGTAAGTATTACACAAGCCGGATATGCTGTTTGCACAAGAGAACGCCAGGACTAACATCGACGACAGAATTTAGGTCGTATCTAAACGTTTCAACCTTTTACAGTCAATGATCCGCAAGAAAGGATTACAATAGGAAATTGTTGAAATAACGTATGAGTTTCCTTTATGGATTTATTCTATCAGAATTAAGATTTAGTGAATAATAATGTTTGCAAACAAAACTTGAAGAGATAACGTTAACAAAATGCAAGGAAAAATTTTTCTTGACTATATTAGCTTACAATTAGATAGTAGAAACAACTTATAATATGTGATCTAGAAATAAATTCTAGCAAATGCATTTGCACATTTGTGTTGCAGAAAATGCATTTAATAGAGAGAAAAGTTACCAAAATACTTTTAGTAATTAGCAGATGATGCTAGGCATTTCATCAGAGATTTTTTGCTTATCGCTAAAGAAGAGCCACTTTATAATCTCCGTTTCCCTTTTAAACTCGTTAGAATCCGAAGGAAAACAACTTATTCTTCAGTATTCCTTTTTCCTACACGATTCATCTGCGCGCTGCGCCTGCAAACTCACTATAGAATTTCTGTTTCACCCTACTTGCATTCATCTTTCTAGTGTTGCGCCGTAAATATTTCCAGATTACACAATTAACGATTATTTATCACTCCACTTCGCGTATTTTCCAGCCATTATATCGCTATTCAGATATTCTCGGAAATGAACATAAACAAAGATATTCTTTCTTCTGGAAAATGATATCTCTCGCATAATTCATTTTCCATTTAATTAGAAATCGCTTATTATTTAGGAAAAACTGTTGCTCGTTACATAAAAATATACTTTTCTCATTAACGTACCGTATTAAGGTTTCAGATAATTTACTTTTATTGCGAATTCTTTCCTCTGGATAGATACAGGAAAGAAGTCAAATGATTTTTAAATTTGAACTTGAATAATTTTTACCGAATAAATATTTAGATGTAAGCGTTTTGTGTGCTCTAAGAAGTAGTACCTACAAATTTTACAAATTTTGTAAAGTATTTTGTGCAGTGAAACATGTGTTTACATTATGCTCTTTAAAAATACCGCCTTTACCTTTCGAAATTCGGTGGAAAGGTAGTATGATAAACTTTTTATCGAGGGTTTGAAATGAACTTAAACTCTTTAAGCGGCAGAGTACATCCGTAGAAGAGCAACCATTGTAGATAGCAACCTTTGGAATGTATTGCAATTCTCTGTCTCTTTTCAAATAGAATAACGCGCAATATTAGTACTTCGATTGCTTGAACCAATGGCTAGAAGACAAACATTTCAAGTTGAATTTGCTTTCTCTTTCTTGTATTAAACGGAAATTATACGAAATGCATGGGTAAAGATCCGTTGGACGAATTATACTGGTACTACTGCTGTTCAAAGAACCAGAAGCTGGTTACTAAAAAAAAAAACGTTAGCTAACGAAGGATGATTTCAAAACTTTAAGAAACGATTTATTCTCCATAATATAAAACTTACCGGCGCGGCGATGCAGCATCTGCGGATTATGAAACTGTGAAAAACTGAAAAACTTGATAAAAGAAAAGAAATATAATAGCGTATATTTACCCAACGATACACAATTACAGGGCAAAAAATTGAAAGTAATTACAGCACGACTTAGACTATACTCTTACAACTAATACTATAAATAGTAATAAGTAATAATACAAAAAATTCAAGTATTGAAACAAGGCTGGATAAATATGAAACCTAATAAAAAATATCTGGGAAATAGGAATTCGCAATACGGAGCATCCGATGAATAGGAGAGTTTTTGTAAATGTTTGTTGTAGCTGTGGGAAGGGAAAAAGTTACTGAAAAACGAGCAGCTGCACGTGAAATATGAAAATCGAAATGTGATAAAAGATGAGACGTTCAGCAAGAGACTGCATATTATGTCTGTTCAAAGGTGAAGTTTATCGATACCTCTAGGAGGATACACACCATCAATTTTAAATGATAGAAATTTCAAGAACTTGCGCTGTACCCTCTCAATCGCCAATTCAGGGTAAATATAATAGGGTGACCAAACAATGCAGGCATCTAACAACAAAAGAGAAATGCAGTGCTTTAAGTGTAGAGCAATTGGTTAAATAACATAACGATCGCATAATCAATCCAAGACTTCTTAAGGAGTGTGCACAAAGGTTATCAATATGAGGTGAAAAAGAGGGGCAAGCGTCAAATAATATACCTAAATCTTTGACCTGATTAAGTTTCTCAAGAGTGATGTTGTTAATCGTATAAGATGAAGGAAAGATAACTTTCTTTCGACAATAAGAAACCACACAGCATTTACCGACATTAATCCTCAGAGAACTAGCGGAACACCAACCGATCAGATCATCCAAATCATGCTGCAATAAGTCAGGATCTCCCGCAGAATCAATAACGCTATAAATTTTAATATCATCTGCATAAGCTAGCAAAAGAGTATTAAGGAGATCATTAATGTAGGCAACAAAAAGTAGGGGACCCAAGTTAGACCCTTGAGGAACTCCCGAACGAGAAGCAAATTCTTCAGACCTAAATCCATTAAAGTATACGTAATTGGTTCTCTCAGCTAAATACGATGATACCGAGGGACTGAAACCAGGACTCATACCAAATGCAGTCAATCTATGCAGCAGTAACCTGTGATCAATTGTATCGAAAGCACTCGATAGGTCAGTATATATGACGTCCACTTGCTTATGCCTATCGAGCTGGTCCGCTAGAAATTGCGTAATAGTGACGAGATTAGTCACTGTAGACCTCCCAGGCAAGAATCCGTGCTGACTTGATTGCTTCGTAGACGAAATATTCCAAGACTTTAGCGAAGTTAGAAATAAGTGAAATAGGACGGCAGTTATTTAACTGAGACTTGTCACCTTTCTTATAAACAGGAATAACTCTTGCCCGCTTCCATAATTCTGGAAAAGTAGATGTTCTGATACATAAATTGATAAATATGTGGCAGATCAAATTTTTAATGCAGATTAAACAGATCTTATGGAAAAAAGTGTCAAAAGGAACGTTCACCTAAAGATCCGAAAGAACTGCTCCTGGTTTAAAAATGTCAAAAGAAAGACTAACTGTCCTTTTGTGTTCCAACGCATATGGAGATTTCATGCTTCCTTCAATGATGGTTAACGAAGCTTTTAACCCGCGTGCATTAAGTGGCTAAGATAAGTGTTTTGGCAGGCTAATCAAAAGGGATGGGTCACATCTACCTTATTTACAGAATGGTTCAATGAATTCCCGGTGCGAAAGCTTATCTTGAAAACAAAAAGTTAAATTTCATGCCCTAAGCGATTCTGATACCTTAAAAAATATTCACTCAAATGTCGAAGCCTATATAGGACATCTTAGGTGTTTAGTATGAATGCAGAAGGTTTCGCATAGAGATGAGTTTGGCATAATCAAAAACATATGGTGCCATTTTAAAAAATAAAGTTACTAAAATTAGACACCTATGTATATGCAATTTTGTTTTAGTTTCGTTTAGTAAATATGTATGCTGTTCAAAATATAAATACAAACTACACTGCCTTGTAGCCATTCTTTATAAAAAGGTAAATAAAGGCGTTATTATTATAGATAGACGTGGTCTATGTAGGTCATTCACCCTAAAGAAAGAAATTCTTTTTGGACAGTCTCCACGATATAATTCCTAATGAGAATCTTCTTTCCTTTTAACAGCAGAGATACTTGGCAGTCTTACAACACTTCTAATTTATAGCTGAGATCCTTAAATTAATTAAAACTTCTAGCGTTCCTTAAACTCACTCCATAAATTTATATTTGCTTGTCCTACTTCACTGGAGCAGAAAAGTAATGTGAACGAGATGAATAATAATTTCTATTTACCAGATTGTGCAGGTGTGCTGGTCAGCGTCAGTATCTACAAAATTTAATTGTTTCAATTATTTTCTCTCTACTAAGTTAATTTGTTCTATCACGAGAAATGCAGTGTAATTTTCCGACAAAGCGCTTTTTGTAAATCTCTGATAGGTCTCGATAGTATAACTTATAATAGATTTAGATGAAGAACAAATAATCTTCGCCAAACAATTAATAGCGCAAAAAATTGGGATCCGCATGGAGTGTGCAAATAAACCTTTTCAACTATAAATTACAGGCCACACATATCGACGTTTTTGCGATTGTTCAGCGTACGATTGGCAAATTGTCGATGCAATAAATTTGCCCAGACCAGAATAAATCGCAGTTACTTCGATCGAGTTGCAGCGCATCTGATTGCATCGAATAACTCGACGGTCGCAACCGATAAACCTAGGCTTTCATTTCCTGTCTAATTACATCTCGATCTTGGTTCGAATCGCAAGCAAACAGGTCATGCGATCTGATGTCCTTCTTCGCGTTCACTCGCCTAAACTTTAGATAACTTACTTTAATCGTACTTTTGTTGACACAGACATTAAACTGCTATCTCTTACGAATAATAAAGAAACTTGGAGCGTTGTAGAAGTTATATATGTCGCTGAAGTAGTAAAAATATTTCTAAAACGACTAACGTGTTCAAACTTTCACGGCACCTCCACCAGAATTATAGAAGTTCGTTAATCAGGCAAATAGAAATTAAGTACCGTTAAAATAACTTAATCTTTTATGTCCAATATTATTATTTTTATTTTTTTTTTTGGAAAAAATGTATAACAGTGTCGGTGCTGTTTTTGTAAACGCACAAATGTACGAAATTCAAAGGAATGATTAATTTTCTCACTGAATTGAATATTAATTTGTTATCCCGGAACAGCAGAAATCTTAATGTGTGAACCGAATCGAAAGCAATGCTTTTATATTGTTTCATTCGGCTGAATACTTATAGAACTAATTTCTTACGTGAATGAAAGAACGAATTCTATCTCAGTATAGTTGGAGTGCGATGGCCTACCGCCCATAGTGATTATTTCAATAGCTACTGTAAGGCGGCATCACAATACCAATCATTCCCAGCTCATAATTAATTGTACTCTTATTATTCTTAATTTACTTTTAGGTTAATTTTTAGTTTTAATTAAAGCATGAAAATCAGAATATATAAGTAAATCAAAATAATATGATTGTAACGTAGTTTACACTTTATTTAGGTATCATTTAAAATAAAATAAATAGGAGCAACATGAATAGTTTTCCTGTTAATGTAGAATTAAATCTAAATTGGGAAAGGCAAGCAGTGAAACGAGTTAGTATATCGGTGTAGTCTCACATGTTTTTAAGTGTCCATATATTCTCTTCTATCCACCGTAGAAATAGGCACAAACTTTGTATGATTTGGCAACTCTCCATGCGTTATACATGTAAAGCCTAGCCCAAGGCATTGGGTTGCCAACGCTGTATATGTAGTCGAGGTAGATCCGGCCCGTAAAGACAATTAAAGGCGGATTAACGTAATAAGAAGATGCATTAAAATCACCTAACTTCATCAAAGATAAAATGCCTAAATCCAATTAGAACGGCTTTATGCTGCTGCCATTTTATGGGTTGTGAGTTTGGCTTGTGCCCCTAGGGAGCGCACATCTGAACCTTTGATTAACAAGCACCTACACACAAGACCTAACAAGCGATGATGGATAAACCTTGAGATGCGATAGTGAAGAAAATGCAGTCGTAATGACGCTGATGATCCCTGATACGCAGAAACTCGAGTCCGTTTCTAGTGCTATCCCCTTTCATTGCTTTCACTGGTATGGTGATCCAACAATAGACCATGAACTCCACCATGGTGGCATTTTTCGGTTCTAATTGTATACTTGGTTTTTAACACTTTCTTACGTTTCTTTAATACCTGTGCATCAAAGCCAAATTAATAAATATCCGAAAATTTATTGATTTAAAGTTTATTTAAAAAGAAAATTAAAAATTTTCTAATACATAAAACATGGCTTATTACAAATAGTTGCTTCTTTTATACTTGCTGTTATTAAAATATTTTACTTAAATAATTGGCCTTTGTCATTTGAATCGTTGTTGATAAGGTTGTTTCTGTTAATATTTAATAATATGATAATTTTGAGCAGTTAGGGGCAATGCTGCCAGAAAGTGTATTAATCTCATATTTTTTTTAATTGAAAACATTTGTTTCTAATAATTTGTACCCATCTTCATTTATTTGAATTTGATATCAAGCTCTGCTTAGATATTTCTTCAATTTGTGCAATGTGAATTAAAATTATATATGCAGCATCACTTCATACGGAATGAAGGAGATCTACGTGAATAATAATCACTGCGTATTCTTTCTGCTTCAATGTACCCATACAATACATATAGACAGTTATACAGCCTCAATTTCTGCAAAGTAAACGGCGTGGTACATATACTCCCACCGTCTCCCACTCTACCTAACAGCGAGGTGTGGCGCTGTAGTACAATAATAGCACGTGTAGACTGATCAATGATCAGTATTCAAGTAAGTTGGTTGTCTAAGTTTTAAATACATATTTTTGCGCAAAATGCTGCGATATACTGTGGAGGAGAGAGCTGAGATGATGCGGTGGTATCACGCTGCCGATTCTTTCCAAAGGGTATGCGACGTGTTTGCAGCTAAATACCCCAACAGGCCTATTTCAAATATAGCCACAATTTTTATATTAAAAAATAAAACCGACAATACCGGTTCGAACGAAAATTTAAAAACATCACTTCCAACTCGCAGAATTTCTAATAATACGTCCGTTTTAGTATGTGCTGCAGTTGACATAAATCCGAATATGACATCTGCCACTATTTCCAATGATTTAGACATATCCCGTTCTTCCGTTCAGCGAATACTCAAAGCAAATGGACATCACAATTTTAAATATTCTAAACACCAACAATTATTTCACGGCGACGCGACGCCTATGGAATTTTGTGAAAAGTTAAGTGATTTAATTAACCGAGATGCTAATTTGGTAAACAATATTATCTTTACCGATGAATCTTCTTTTCCTTTGGTTAAAAGTCACAATTTATCTGTGACAACATACTGGGCCAAGAAAACGAGCACAGATATTTAAGTTCATCTAATCAGCAACAGCAAAAAGTAAATGTTTGGGCAGGTTTATCAATGGCAATTTGAACTCAAATGCATATTTAGAATTACTGAACACCCACATTCTACCTACTATACAGCAACTTCCCGACATAAATATGCAAAACATCTACCTTCAGCAAGATGGTTGCCCTGCACATAATGCAGTGGCTGTCCCGAAACTATTTAAGTGAGCAGTTTCCTAACCGGTGGATCGGAACTCATTCTGAAAATATCAAATGGCCGCCACGTTCACCAGATTTATCTCCCCTCGATTTCTTTTACTGCGGTTATTTAAAAGAAGTAATTTATGGCAATGAAGACGTTAGACCAGTTAATGTAGAGTAGTTGCGCAATAAAATTGTTCAAAAAATGTTAGAATGAATTTCTACAACACATTAGGATATTGTTTAGCCAAGGATGGGGGGATATTTGAACCTTTTGTTTGAAGATTCATTTATTTTTAAAAAATTAACGTTTATTTCATCTTATTATTAAGGCTTATTTTAGTTTTCTATTTTTTAAATTTATTTACCCAGAATTCATTTTTATTTGTGCTTTATTCAATTTACTATTTCTTTTTGCTCTAAATTCATCAGAATATCTTTGATTTCTCTGTCATGAACAAACCCTAATTTTATATTTCTTTATTTATTACTATTCCGAATAGAATAGTAACCGAGCTAGTGTTAAAGTTTATTTAATTTATTATTAAGGGCTACTTTTAAATTTTCATTTTTTAAAATTATTTACTCAGAATTAAGTTTTATTTTTCCTTCGTTAAATTTATTATTTCTTTATGAGAGTTTTGTTCTTCGTTCATTAGAATTACTTTAATTTTCTCGTCATGAGCAAAGACTATTTTTAAGTACATAATAGATACTATAAATTACTGTTTTACGCTTTCATTATATCTTTTGAGTTTATAAGTACGTGTGTCCAAAGCAATACATATTGCAATTTATTCATTTTCATAATAAAAATACAATACGTTTCAGGGCCACTAAAACTTAACACATTTCTGCGTGTAGATTGAATAGCAAAGCAACCGCTGGGCTCTCGCCAGTATTCGTTGTGAGCTATGAGTGGCTATGACGAATGACTGAATGTAGGGAAATACCTACTGGAGTAAGAAGAATGAGCGGGAGACTCACATGCGTAGTATAACCGTTGACTTTGCAGGGATTATGGCTGTATATAATTATATCGGTGAAAATGCGTGTTCTTGCCTTAGACTAATTACAAATATGCAGTCGCAATATTTATAATATGAATACTCAAAACAAGGGTAAAGTTAACCAGCACATCTTCGGCAGCAGTTTGTATAGGTATATAAGGTATTTTTAAGAGAGACAATGCTATTATTAATGAGAGATATAATATAATATAATATAGTATTTAGTAGTTATAAAATCAGATTATCTTTCAGCAAAGAATTAAAAAAATGGAATAATGTATAGGCTGTTCTATTTAAAATAATGGAGTAAGTTTGCGCTTACCTACGTTTGAAAAATATTTTTGGGTTATGCAGCATTGGTTTTGATCAAACTTTTGTAGAAAAAAAGGTTTTTGAAAGTGAAAAATAGAACTGTAATCAAAGATCCAGTCTTCGCTTAACACTTAATAGCATTTATATAAGGAATAAGCTTTTATATTTAACAAACACTTTATAATTTTTACCGCGCTACTACACCATAACTACACCAGAAAATAGCAGTTAAAACTCATTAAAACGAAAAGCGTTTCTTAGTCCCAATCTTTGATTTACTGTCCCGGGTTAAAGTTATTGATTCAAGAATTGGAACCGAGAAGTATTGTTTGTTTTAATGAGTTTTAACCGCCATTTTCGGGTGTAATTACAAACTTATTAGCAGCTAAGAAAATTACCGCCGTTGTCACACTAGATCCATGTATACACCCACAAAATTTCATTATAAATCGATAAGGAACACCAGCCTGCGTTCCCTTGTTAGCATTAACATCCTATATAATATAATGAACTGAATCAAATATAATAAAATCCATACGATTTAAAGCAATGTTACTAAAAAATATTTAAAGCACTAAATAATATGCACTGTTTATTTTTTCATTTATTTTATTCCCCGCTTCTTAGCATATAAAATGTTGGAGATAAATTAAATCCCGTTGTACCAAGTAGTTATAAACTATAGCTATTGGAATTAGTGTTGGTTCCCTTTTACACGAATTAATTGCGAAATATGTCGTTTACTATTTTACTTCCTATGTAACACGTATGTGAAGTTATATCAAAAACAAAATTATTTTCTTGTTTTAAAACTAGTATAGTTAATTGGCATTCACGCGATATTTGATATAACTTAACTAGCAGTAACTATTTATATCTTGCTACTCCTGTCTTCTGGTACCTTTGATCTAAACCTTTTATTAGTAGTTTGTAGTTGCATCAATGATTGAAACCAAGCCGCGTATGTTATCTTATAAACGTTTTGTTGCAGCTAAACTGGATGGTGTTAAGACGTACATGAGAATGCGTCGGGTACCGAACCATTTGCAAGTTAAAGTAATCAAATGGTTCGACTACCTGTGGCTGACACAAAAGTGCTCCGACGAAGAGAGAGCAGTCTCCTGTCTTCCAGATAAACTAAAAGCCGAAATCGCCATCAATGTTCACTTGGACACTCTGAAGAGGGTCGAGATCTTCCAAAACACAGAAGCGGGTTTCCTCTGTGAGTTAGTGCTGAGGCTAAGGCCAGTACTGTTTTCACCAGGAGATTATATTTGTAGAAAAGGTAAGACAACCGCTCGTTTCGTAGTTATAATACGTATGTATAATAGTTTTAACGCATTTTTCGTTTGAATACATGAATAATACATACCAGTATGTATAATCAACTCAGTTAACATAATTAATAAAAATAAAATTGCATTTAATTGTATCAAGCAATTAGATCTCCTACACTGAAGATAAAATATTAAGTAAATCATAAAACTGCTTTCTCAAGTTTGAATACGAGCAATGCGTTTGCAATGTTAATTGAAAGACTTAAGAAGATATTCCATCGTTCATTCATGCTTTTCAATAGCACAAATAGTTGAATTGATCACGAAAACCAAGTGTTACAATTGCTATTGATCAAATTAATTATTAACTTCTCAACAAAAGCATTCATTAATGAACAACTAATAAATATGAGTAATCAACTAACAAGAAGTACTTCTCTATTGATTTGGTTGAAGTGTTGTATCGTCCTCATACCGTAGTGATGCTACCTACAAATGCAATAAGGGATTTAGAAGACACAAATAGTACGGGTAGTGACAGCATGACTGTAAGACTGCTACAAGAATAGTGCGCCAGAAATGTCGGTACTTTTGGAACCAATTATTAATGGAAGTTTTCGAACAGGTGTTTAAGAGAATTGAAAAGAAAACTTTAGGTACACTCACGGACACCTAAAATGTCCGGTCTAATGCGTAGTCTAAACGCCGCGTGCAACTCGGATTCATGGAACGCTGCGCACACACTGTGACTTAGACCGGACATTTTGGGTATCCGTGGGTGTACATTATTGCGTAAAAAAGCAAATACGGAAGATCTCTTCAAAAATGTTTCTAAAACTCATGTATAAACAAATGGACAACTCTAAGTAGATTAGATTAGATTTCTCTTACATCAGCTATAAGCTACTAGGGTTTGCCCGCACTTATAGCTACCCATCCAGTCCTTTAATAAACTCCAAAAGGAGCAGCTGCAGGGCTATTAGTGCCTGGAACCAAATACTCAGAGCAAATGAGAACATAGCCCAGTGTTCTCTAAGCGGATATTAATGCAGTTGGAAGATGTGCTCAATTGAACCTTGACAGGAGCTATCGGAAGCAAAGCATTGCAATGTTCTCTGATAGCCAAGCAGCCATAATGGCAAGGAGCTGCATGAGTTCGAAATTAGTCTGGTAATGTCTTGATAGACTAAATAAGCTACGCAAAGAAATCAGAATTGGACTATGCTGCATACCAGGACACACTAGAATCAGCGACAACGGGGAAGCTCATCTATTAGCAAAGAGGGCTGCCATAACTTCGTTTGTGGGACCAGAGCCGTTCTGTGGCATTGGGAGGAACACCTACAAAAAATAACTTAAAGAAAGACAGGAGAAAGTCAAAGCTTTCCTCTTTGAAAATCTCCCTGGTCTGAGACATTCCAAGATATTCCTTGGAAATTACAATAAGAAAAGAGCAAAGACGTATCCTCACAGGTTTTCTTACAGGGCACATCACAAGGATAGGTCTGAAACAGAATAGCGACTGTAGGTTTTGCGGGGCGGAAGATGAAAGTCCGGAACACCTGATACCCAACTGCACTGCTGTTACAGAAACTCGTGCCAACCATCTTGGCAAAGATGTCATAGACGAGGGAGACAACTCTAGGTAATAACCGCACTAGATATATGAGTGGAAAATGACTAACAGAGCTATTTATCACGTGCTTAGTTAAATAATTGATGAGAAACAATAATGACCACTGTGCAGTCGGAATATTTATGTACCTTAAAAAGGCATTTAACTGTGTTGAATTAGATGTATTGTATAGGAAACAGATTATCGATATAAGAGGTATATCGCTAGTTTTATCTAACCGACAGGTACAGTGGATCATGGTGCCAGTAATTCTCTTGAATGAATAGCAAGTCACGCGAGGTGTACCACAGGAATCTGTTTAGGGACCGTTTTTGTTCTTCGTATACATAAACCGTCTACCTCAGATTACGACTAACGGCATGTCCCCTTTATAGATGATCTACCTGTAATTGTAAAATCCGATTCAAGAAGAATAAATAAGTTTGAGATATGATTTTAACAAAACAACGTCCAACTTAACATGGAAAAAGCTAATATCTTGCTGTTTGACTATTTTAAAATAGATCCACTTGTGATAGAATGTGGTAACATGTTCCAGGACTGAAGGAGCGACCTTCAGTTTAACTGGAAACAATACAATGAGTGCATACCCTTAGAAATCTCCTCTTTGACTGTGCACTTCACACTATAGCAACATATACGAGTCCTCTATCTAGTTTATCGGCTTACCATGCGTATGTTACACATGTACACTTGCGATTACGGTAAGGCATAGTATTTTGGAAAACATTTGAATGGTCTAAGGTATTTCGACTTAAAAAATCATGTGTACGTACTGTATTTCGATTGAAAAAAACAGTATACAGGCCTCGAAATGTATTAATTCCACAGCTTTTAATCCTCTAGAAAAACCTAGCAAATTTTGCAACTAAATATTTTGGTAATATCCTGTGATGATAAATAATTAATAATAAACATTTAAGTTGCAGAATAAAAGCATGTATTCTACTCACTATTGTTGTCGATTCTACGTTGCGTTCTTAAATTCAATCCAATATAAACGAACTAACGAGGCATATTGCTAAGTATATGAATAAAAGGATAAAGATTGTTGTAAATCTTCTGAAAGGATGTTGATTTCAACTTAATATATTTATTAAAAGGCTAATGAATAAAATAAGATTTTATTTGCACTTTGACTATTTCTGGGAAATCCTTTTTAGCTAATAAAGGTTCTCTGAAATAGCAAATATTTCTCTTCTTCAAGTAAATACCTGCATTGTCAATATTTTTAATGTAAAATGTAACATATATTTAGTTTGCATTTTAAAAAATATTGAAAACGTAATAACTTCATAGTAATTAAAACTTCTTATTGTATTTACTCTTGATTTAAGATTCGTGAATTTCCCATTTATGCTTCCTAAAAGCAAACCACCAAGGTGCTATTTTACGCTTACAGCATAATGCATAATAACATTCAATTAAAATAAGTTGTATACCCTCTCGTTCAACTTTTAATGAATCACGTTTAGATTAAAAAAGTTGGTGTCGACTTCTGGCACGAAAATAATGGCAAAATCAAGGTAGAAAGTTTGAGAATGGATAATTAAAATTGATACTTAAATACAGTTCCAAACCAGCGAGGACAGGTAGGTAAGGAAAATGATAAAAGTTGAGGGTTAGATGAATTTAATCTACTTAAAATTCAAGCACACCAGCTACGGTTTTCGTAATTTCCTGACAAACCCTGATTGATTTCTACTTTAGCTCAATGTTTATCATGAGAGTTATATGGATAATGTTATTAAGTAATTTGATGAAAATTAGTGATGGAATTTTCGAATACAAAAAGTGCTCAATAAGGCTAAATCTTGTGTTTGACTATCGAATTATTTTCTCTAAAATCAGCTCCGCCGACTCATATTATATGCTAATATACATACATAAGTAGTATGAACTAGGATTGAGTGGGTAAATAGGCTCATTACAGATTAAATCTTTTACTTGATAAAAAATTCGAAAGGTGTTTGGCTTTGTGAATACACCACCGTTATATACGTATTACACTTATTAAGTATATAAAAGTTTCTTTTTGTCAAAAAAATGTAGACCAATATGTATTTCAGTTCATATTTTTAATTTAAATTTGAAGGATTGTCTTGTTTTCTTTTTGTTTATATTTATGCTTCTTATTTGTCAATTTATTTTATTTGCAGTTTAAATTTTAAGCAGTTTTCTTATACTTAATTCAACTTTATTTATTAGGATTAAAATTATAAATACACCGTGAAAAAAATATTAATTATTAATATCTAGTAGTTTGATTTTTTGCGAAAAATATGTAAATATAAATAACATAAACATAAACATAAATAACATTGCTATGTTATTTTATATGAATTATAAAACCCAAAGAATTGTTGACTATTTAATTTTATTTTACTTGATTATGTAAGTATATTTTACTTTATAACTATGTAACAATGTAAAATTCTGACTAATAACTTACTTGATCGTATAGATTTAATTATTGTAACCGTAACTATGGTTATGACGGTGTGTCTGTATTTGTGAAACTATAGTTCGTCGTTGGGGATTTTTAATTCAGTCCCATCTGTCGCAATGCATTTCTATTGGGGGTTGCCCGGTTAGCTCAGTCTGTAGAGCATGAGACTCTTAATCTCAGGGCCGTGGGTTTGTAGCCCACGTTGGGCGCCAATTAAATATGCTCTGAAACTTGTAGACAATATTTCAATTTCTAAAAATATAATTTAGAATTTAAAATATTGTCTACAAGTTTCGTAGCAATATATCAGGCAATTTACACAACCAGTCCGAAGCCATTGTCATTCAGAAATGTAAAATTATTAAAACTTTGCATTCTGAGCCAAACATCTTGCAATTTCACTCGAGCGTAATACATACCTACATATATATGTAAAGAGTAGAGCAATAAAAGCTGGAATATTTTGTTCGTTAGCAAAAGACATGGCTTTGATAAATTGTCTATTATTGTGCCTTAAAGCAGAAAATTAAACTAATTACCACCTTGTCTTTGCTGGTACACTTTAATTCCTTTAATTAAATTCTTGAAAACATTTACGTAGACTGTCTCTCAATGTCACCACTGACGCATCCATTTCCAATCTCATCAAATATGATTGGAAAATGCGCCAGACTTCACAAAACACAACAGCCAGAAATGGCGTGGTGTCAGATTGCATGAGCTGGGGTACCATTTTGGTTGCAATTGTTTAAAATAATATAGAAATCTCTATTGTAGCAAATGTGTGGTTTCTTGTACCATGCAGCAGTGTGCCCCATCCTACTGGAACCACATAACGTCCATGTTCATACCAGCAAACCACATGAACTTTCTTATCATGATATAGTAATGGGCGCCATTAACTGTAACTGCAGTTCTAGATTCCTACTCAAAGATATATAGCCCAATAACTCAACAATCCCACAACAAACAGTTATTTTTTGTAGTTGCATTATTTTCTTAAGAATACGCCAAGAATTTTTAACAACTCAAGTACGAAAGTTCTACATATGAAAGTGCTCTTCATTGCTAGATAGAGTTTCCTTCAAAGAAATCAATATCGATTTCTTAGTTTTGCGTAGTTTTGCGAACCTAATCGGCAAATCCAAACCCCTGTACATAATCTACTAGCTTGGTTTGCTGAGTTAACTGACGTTATATGGATAAAGATGCAGATTCTGCATTCAAATACTCCGTAAAGTAGTTTTTGAAGATTTCCAAATTCTGGAAATGATGCCAAATCGAATCTGTATTCTCATCAATATTTTCAAAAGATTATCTGGACCTTCAAATCGGTGTTCATTCTGTTAAACCAGTTTGCTCGCATTTTTCAATCAAGCGCTTTTAATTCATCCAGTTTGACTTTGTGTGGGTGCATATTAGAAAATAGAAGGTAAAAAATAGCCGAAATCTCAGAAACTCTATTTCACTTATATTATTTAACTCTAGGGGTGATGATGAGCATCTAGCCCGAAACTAGTAGCAAATGCAATAGAGTTTGTGATATTTGGACCAGTTTCTAGCTTTTATTTCTTATACCTAATCAATTTTTAACGCATAAAACGCATTTAGTAATGACAGGTATTTGAATTGAGCCAACATGAAACACTCGGCGTACGACATTTTATTGCTCGGAGTGTCCCTTTTTATAGTCTCTCGCGCCCGCACCAATTTGTCGATGCAACTAAGCTGGTAGGGACGCGACCGATGTGTATGAAGGGACACTCCAAGCAATAAAGTTTCGAACGCCGAATGTTCCATGTGGGCTCAATTCACATCCCTGGTAATGAGATTAGGTCCACTTGACATTTATATTTTGATCGCAACATCTCTGATCAAAAGAAAATACCATGAAAATCAAATGTGATTTTATGGAATTATTTGCATCTCTTTCGATTGCAAGAACTTTTTTAACGAAGAGAATTCGATATCTATGCAAAGAAGTTAGGCTACTTATTTATTTAATTTTGTTGAAAGCATTTTATATTCGAAAATCCCATTAATGATGAAAATTATTAATAATAAGCAAATACATTTATACATAATATAATAGTAAAGCATTGAACAATGTTGATACTAAATAAAGATTCAAATAATGTCATGCTTTCTGCGCACTTACTTTTAGAGTGCACTATAAAACCGCATAACTGCGAAACGAAGCTGGAGTTATTGTTCATTAATGCACACTGTCCATTACTCACGGATTATAAAACGATTTTATAGGTTTAAATCATTTTATGCTGTATTTGTGGACCAATTTCAGCATCCTGGGAAAAAGGAAAAATTGATTAAAAAAAGTTAACACAGCAATAATGTCTCTTTAATACATAAGAATCAAACTTCCTACGTTCGATTCAACAAACTAATAACAGACTTTCAAAAATCAATTTCTCGAACGCAATAAAATGGCGAATCATAAAAATTTACCCCGCTAAATTAGAACTGGATACCAACATCGGGGTAACAAAAAACTTTTTTATGCGAAGTGATAATAGACGCCTCATCTTCCTTAATTGATAGTGTGGTTAATTTAAATGGTATAAAACTTTCTTGGCTTAATAATTCTCCAGTAATGTAAAACAGCGCGCACCAATTTTACTTTGAAGTGATTTTCGTTGAACATCTCGTAATTATAAGTTTTGACTGAGCACTTTTATGTTATTGCATTAGTAAGTTTTTAAGTGACATTTTAACACTTGCATGAATAACTACTGATGTATGTAATTACACGTACGCTTCAGCTAGATTTATAGACATAAGATCTATAGCAAATTATTTATTTATAACACAACTTAAGGGTCCTAAACGTTCGAAATATATAAGGATTTTGTGCATATATCACATATGTAAAACATCGCTGAAGTAGGTAATTGCGTTAATCAGACGGTAGAGTAACTTTGAACTAATTTAACTACAAATTAAATTTTATAATGATTATTTGACCTACGCTAGTTAGTCATTTATGCTAATTAGTTTACTATATTTACTCTGTAAATTTAATGCCTCAGTATTTATTTCGCTATATCAACTTAATGCCCTGTAGGATTAAAACTGGTTAATTGTTGATACATTTAAGTGTTTAGTTTAATGATACATTCTGCACTTAACCTTAAATAATAGGGAGATAGAATTATTTTGATTTAAAGATCATATTTAACTTCTGCCCTGAAATTTGAAGTAATAATGATAAATATGTGTTTGAAAAATATAACCTGCTGGTGATATCCAACAGTTCTTACAGTATGGAAATTTGGATGGATACTCAGCACAGGGTTTCATTGCTATAGATGATATAATAGTACACCAACAAAAATTATTTTAGAAGATGCGTTTTCTGAAGTACGAGCTTAAGTTTGACAAGCGAATGGCATTACACCGAGTACTGTAATGAATCAGTATTTTAAGAAGAAATGTTATGGTTCCGCAGCAAGATACTGTAGTCGAAATCAGGCTCTGGGTAAACACCTGTTATTTTGAACGATAGGAACTTCAGAAATCGACGTTGCACTTTTTCTATTGGCAATTTTAAGTAAACATACTGAGGAGACCAGACTTGAGATGCGTATTCTAGTTTACTGACAACAAAACTAATGTAAAGTAGTTTCAACAGTGCGTAGTTGTGGAAATACTTGCAAGAGCGCATAACGAAACCTAATGCTCTGGAGGCGGAGGTACAAAGTTGGTTTATGTGAAATGAAAAGCTCATGCGCTGGTTAAAGTAAACGCCAAGATCTTTGATTGTATCTACCTTACTTAAATTTTGGTCACCAATCGAATAGAAGGATTGAATATAATTTGACTTTCTAGTGTAGGACATATAGAGACATTTTCTGAAGTTTAATTTTAAGGCATTGGCGGAACACCATTCACTGATGATATCCATATTTAGTTGTAAATGCGAAACATCATCCCAAGATTTCATAGAATAATATATTTTTATGAAATCCACATAAGCGAGCACAGGACAAGTTAAAAATGAAAGCAAATCATTAATGTACAGTATAAATAACAACGGACCCAAGTTTGAACCTTGAGGGACACCTGATAACGGTGAAAAAGTAATAGATTTGTAACCATTGTAGTAAACATAATTGAATCTGTGGTTCAAGTAAGATTGAAGTAAAAGAAGAAGCGACGGGCTAAAACCGTAAGCAGACAGTTTATGAAGCAATATCCCGTGGTCGATAGTGTCAAAAGCAGAACTTAGGTCGGTGTAAATGACATCAACTTGCCCCTGGCGATCAAGCTCAGTGCAAATGTATTGAGAAATAGTGTTTAATATATAACAAAATAATAATAATAATAATTTATTACGTTGCGCAACGAGAAAAAAATCCAATTACAGGACAACATTGTATTATAAAAATACATATGCAAGTATACAAAATCATGAAGTAACTACCTAACTTAATACAGAAAAAAAAACAGAAAAGACTAAAACTAAACTAAACTAACATCTAAAAATCAAAGCATAACATTAATGAAAATTAACACTACTGGTACAGTTAGCAATGATAGCTTTAAAGGAAGGGAAATTAATGTAAATATCTGTATTAGATAAAGAGATAAATACTTACTAACAACTTCTCTGACAGTCAGTCCACACTTAAAGCGATTATCTCCTCAAGCGTGGACTCTAAGCTGATTTGGGACTGTGTAAGCGCCCTAAATGAGGTGGGCACCCAAAGAAAAGTAACCCTAGCCTGGGTCCCTAGCCACTCGGGCGTGAAAGGAAACGGCGGACGAGCTAGCCAGGCGAGGTTCGTCAAGGCCATTTGTTGGAGCCGACCCCTCTTTCGGCACTACCAAATCGCAAATTAAAAAATCCATCAATGAATGGATATACAAACAGTCCAGAGAGTGGTGGCAAAAATCACCGG
Source organism: Cetonia aurata (assembly GCA_949128085.1). Taxonomy (NCBI): domain Eukaryota; kingdom Metazoa; phylum Arthropoda; class Insecta; order Coleoptera; family Scarabaeidae; genus Cetonia; species Cetonia aurata. The sequence goes on along the minus strand of OX421884.1, from coordinate 49,530,262 downwards.
GACAATGGCAGGCAAAAGAGTTCCTAAAGGAGCAAAGGCCTGAACTTACGAGAGATCTACTGAATAAAGACAGGAAGACTGTCAAAATGATTGTAGGTCTGCTGACTGGTCACTGTAGACTGAATAGGCATATGTACGACATAGGCCTGGCAGATGATGCAACCTGCAGATACTGCCACGAGGAGGAAGAAACACCAGTTCATGTGCTGTGTCAATGTGAAGGCCTGGCGAGGACAAGGTTTCTAGTAATGGGGGAGGTGAACCCCACAGCTAGTAGCTACATAGAGAAGCCGCTCTCAAAGATGATAGGCGTAATTAAGAGGGCAAAATTAGAGAGCGTCCTCTAGGAAAAAAGGGGATCACAATAGATCTGAAAAGGTCGCGGTGAAATAGGTCGATAGGCCACCCCAATCCTAATCTAATCTACTAACAATTAATTAAACCGTACCCTCAAATGTTCACACAAACTACTGACAAGAAAAGCTCTACAGATGTCGAATACAAATTTTATAGAAGTTAGGTAAGAATGTAGAGTATCTTCAGATATGCATGACCATTATTTCAACCGACAGAAATTCACTTTGAAGGAGTGAATCACCCCTTCAAAATTTGATTAACTTTAAATTTTCTATATGCATAATTTTCGAATGAATGAAAGATATTCCATGTCGAAATTTCCTTCATAATACAATATTTCTTCAAGATTATTTAACCGGTGTGTATTTCTTATGATATTTTTTTCCTTTTCTTTGGGTCTTCCGGTTTAGTTAATAATACAATTGTTTTTTTACGTTTCGAAAATTATATTTTTTCATTTTTCATACTCCATCCTACAATTCAATACATATAACTTAAAATTTAACAATTTGAGTGTTTGAAATTTCAGTAGTAATTAACAAAAATTAGAATATGCTTAAAAACTTACATTTAATTATTTCCATTTTTTCACCTTTGCGGTGTTGTCAAAGTAATTTTTTTACTAACATTTATAATTCAAAATTTTAAAATTGTAATACAATATTGCAAAATATAGAAAATGCTGCTCTTAAACGGAACTCTTGTTTGATGGGCATATTTGAGATAATATAGGAAAGGACTTTAAATAAAAAGTTTTTTGGAATGTACACGATTTTATTAACACCAAACAAGGCCCAAACAGTACCAAAAAAAAAAGAACTTCTGCTTTACCGTCCACTAGCTTTAATGAATAATTTTGCTGTCGTTTTTAAGACTTGTTCGTACACAATCATTTTTTCTCAAGTATCACATCCTATATGAAAAATCCAGCACGGATTTCTTAAGAAACGATCGATCGTGTTCAACCTGAATATTTTTATACGAATGTTATCTGAATCAAGTGACATCAATATCAAATGGATGTCGCCTACACGGATTTTTCTGAAACTTTCGACCGTGTAAATCACTGCATCTTATTGGAAAATACTTGAAGCTATTAGTGTATCACCTTCTCTGGTGCACTTCTTTCAATCGTACTTAGGCGACCGTCAACAGTATGTGGTGTATCACGGTCATAAATCTGACACCTTCATTCCAACATCTGGAGAACCGCAAGGCAGCAACTTCGGCCCGTTACTTTTCCTTATTTACATATGTAAATGATTTGGACATAAATGTATTAAAGTGCAGCATCGTCACTTTTACCAGCAAAGTTCTTCCAATTTCCTTTGACTATCGTTACGCCAACATAAGTTTTCTCGTTGTTCATGCATTTAAGATCTAGGCGTAAGTTTTGACTCAAGATTTTCTTGCTCAGGTTATATGTATTCCCGATTATGTATCTTCTTTGAGAGCACTAGGTTTTGCAATACGCAAGATTTGTAATCTATTAGCGCTATGATCCAACCGAATTTTTCTTAGGTCAGATCAAAACCTGAGTGTAGTCACCTCTATGTACCATTCATATTGGTGATCTTAAAAGAGTTTAACGAAAATTTTTCAAGTATGCCTACCAAGAACTGATTGGCTCATATCCAATCACAACATTCTCTTAAATACTTCTCATTTTTAATGTCTAGAGAATCTTCCTAATCCAAACAATGGTAAATTTATATATCCCTTACTGCACAACTTCATTGATGCACTGACAATTTTAAATAAAATTCAATTTAATGTTCTCCATTCCTCGTCTCATGTTTAATACTCTTTTTATTGTCCCACAGCGTCAACATTGCTATATGTCAATATAAATCACACTACCTTGTCAACTCTTCTATCACCTTCTGTTAAGAACATTTTACAGAATATTTTTACTTAATTTTAATAATTTGGTGCATGCCGTAATGCAAGTGTGAAAACCGGAGCGCGCACGACTTCATAACAAGTACAATAGCCCCGCGTAAGTATACGCACTGACATGCGACAGGAACTTCGACGGAGCTCGGACGAAGGCAATGCGCGCGTGACAACAGTGCATACCAGCAGACGGGGAGCAACGAAGACTGATCGCCGCCCATGCCACGCGCAGAGAGCGCACCAACCGCACACCCTAGCAGAAGCACTATAGTAGAGGGCTAGGCATTCAGAGTGTGAATAGTAGTCGGTGATCCCTGAGCGCTTATTGCGTTGTGATCAACTGTTGCGCCTACCCAACGTCGGTTACGAGGTCCAACAACCAGCAACGGTTTACGGTGATATATGCATTTATTCACGTCGGCATATAACTAGCATTTATAAACGTATATCGGCATGTACATTTCCTAGTTCTACGATGCAAACATTTTCGATTGATCTTTGTATATATTTCGTATATCTATCGCTGTAGCCCGTAGAAATAAACGATATCTCACAACGAAGTGTCGATCAGAAAGAGATTTGTGCGACTGAGGCGATAAGAATTAATTAAACTGACTTACTCGTCTACAGAAATAGCTGAAATACATCGGTGTAGCGATAAAATTAGTATCTTACATCGTACTGAATAGTAACGCGCGCGCCTTTCCGAACAACAAGCCTATGAACTGGGCATAAGTAAATCCATTTTTTACTCAAACGTCTAAACCACGCTCTCCTCTAGTTATAACGTATATTTAATACACGACAAACGGAATACTGAAATATAAATTATTGTATAGGTGCGAAAGAATGTTACGCACATATATACTTTGTGTGATAAAGCGACTTTAAGTTTATTTTGTGAAAAAAAGAACGATTTCAAAGCTTACTATTCTTTTTTTGTTCTCTCGCCGGCGCGGCGCATCAGTCTACAAATCAGCAATACTCTAACTACTTTGTAATAGTTTATTATTTTATTTTAATATTTCTTTTTGATCTCTAGTAGTTTTTGCATTCAATTTTTATCTGTCATATAGCTATCTTAAGTTTAGCTTTGCTCTGTAATATCTAGTTACAGAGCAAAACTAAACTAACTAAATAGACATGTGTAATCTGTATACATACTGCTGTGTACTGAATGTACCAACAAAAATGCCAAATGAGATTAAAAATGAAAAATTAAATTAGCTAGCTCAAATAATCAATATTTGTACAAGGCGCAAAAGAACAATTAAACTCAGGGTTACTATCATGAAAAGTAAAATGTGGGTGAAAGAAATCTGACTTTCTTTTATTCTCAAAAAAAAATTTTTAACAGGTTTAATTAAAAATAAAAGAACAGTATTTTTGAATGACATAAAAATTCAATAATTTTATTATTTAAAAAAAAAAATTAATTACAAATTTTGCAGAAAAAAAAACCTTGGACAAAAAGGTCCTGGTTTAAATCAAAACTGCATTTGACTTTAAATTACAAAAGGACAATTCAAAATCCTTTTACAAAGCAACAGAAAACAAAAAGTTCAGGAAGATAATAATTTTTTTAATTTTTTCAATTCAATCCACGTGGTCTCAATATTAAAACAACTAAATTAAACGTGGAAAATTCAGGTAATTTATATAAATGAAAAATAAAAGCAAGCACAATGCTTTTTTTCACCCAACCCGAGGTGATTAATAAATAATTACAAATCAGAAAAATTAACAACGAACAAAAAAATTAACTCTTTAAACTTAAAATATCTTCCTGCACGTAAAAAAATAACAGATCTTATATCTAAATTGTGTACACAAAAATACAATATCAATTATTATTAAATGAGTTTCGTGATGAACGAAATAAAATCAGAAACGTGAATTCAAAACTTGAAATCAAAAATCACAAAATATCAGCAATGAAATACAATTTTATATATCTACTTACTTTCGTATCGATCAAGGAACTGACCTTACACGGTTAAACAATCGTATAAGTAGATATAAAATTCTCAGATGCGCGCGATGCAACGCACACAGATCTGTCAGCAAACGGACGAACTTGCAAAACATAAAAATATATATACAATACCAGTGAACGCAAAATGTACACCTGACAGAAATTAATATAAACAACTGAACAATAAAATAAACAAATTAAACAATCCAAAACATTCACTAAATCTTATTTGAAAATAAAACAATTTGAAATTTCTCGCAACATTGACAAACGCTTAACGGAATGAACAAAAAAAAACTGAATTTACGAAAACCGGGGTGCCAGACCACAGCAATACGTATTTCCAGCTATACAAGGTTTTTGAGATAAAAACAACACCAAATAAGACAATGAAATCATCAACTCTATTAGAGGCTGTAGCAGAAGTAAATCGCACAGAACAAAAGACAAGTACACACCTAAATAGAAAAGAAAATAGTTCGCCAACACTCACAGAGTATTAGGTAAACTTATATCACAGGAACTAAATCAACTACGAACAGAGCCTACGCTACATATAACGATGTATATAACTGTTTGTAGTTGAAGTAGCTCTTTCGGGATAGCCATTACTATAGTGCTAAAGGAAGTCAATGACAAATTTAGCCGCCTCTGTTATAACAAAGCCTATTTCGACCCAGAAACGTTGTTGTTAAACATCAAGTTCAGGCAATCGAATAGTTTATTTATTCGCTAATATTTATTTATCCATAGAGGTCAAAAGGGACTATTCAAAGTCTTTGAAGGAATGTTGCAATACTTTGAATTACAAAGAAAACTAGAAATTTAATTCAATCACATAGTGTATATTTCAAATATGGAAAGGTTTATAAGATGGTCTTCCGATTCGATTTTTATACATAACTGTGACGTAATTCCGCAATAAAGGCATAATATCGGATATATATATATATATAATAAATTTTCATCGGCGTAATATAAAGATTTATTCACATGTGCAAGGTATTAGGGTTGTTATGTAAAGAATCGATTAGCACAATTTGAATATCACACTAAATCTGCTTTTCTCCAGACAAACATTTCCGCTTTCATGACGCTATTATAAATTTAATTTCTTGTTAAATATTCGTTACTCTTTTTGCTTTAACCATTCCTTCACTTACATTAGTTATTATAGATATGCGTAATTTGCCGTAAAACAGCAGCAATAATAAATTGACCTGTTTCTTTTGATTGATTTAAGGTAAACATATGTTTGCTTTGAACAATAACTACCTACTACACTAAATGGTATTATTTTCCATATTTTAGATTCCTACTTATTAAACAAACTAATAAAAAAATCCCTAAATATCTCTATTACATTTACTCATGAAGAGGAAAAACTTTTTTTTGTGAGAACCGTTTGACATAATATCTGCAGAAACACTGCACCTTTTGTATTGTATCCCCCATTTCTTTTACCCATTAAACTATGTCGCCAGTCCAACACGTCGGTGGCCTGTACTAACCTGTACAGGTCCTGGCTATGCTAAGGTGATTCCTGGTAGGCTTTCGTAATTCTTCATTCTTCTTCTTTAATGGGTCCTTGGTCTTTCAATGAGTTTGCCCGGTAGCTGATAAACCCTTTCTTGTCAAATCTTTTCGTTGGATTCCCACAGTAAAATAACTTTCCTGCGATCTACTATTCAGTTCTCGAACGCATTCCCAAACCAATCTTGATTACATCAGGGGTTTTACTAATGTCCTCAGTATCTCTAACCCCTCTGTTTCATTTCTGTTGCACAATGCAATATATTGCGTATGCCTCTGCTTGAAAGGCACTGGCATATTTTCCTAGTGCAATTGTCACTGTATTTCTCACCTCACTGTTTACTCCAGTCTCAATCCATTTCTCGGCTTTTGGTCCGTGTGTAAACCAGATCAATTCACCAAGCGTGTCTCGGTAATTGGATTGATTCCAACTTATCCGATCCGTTATTTCTACCTCAAAATATCTGTTAAATAAATAAGTCGAAATCATGTGGTTTCATCTCATTTCCAAGGAGTTTCACATTATGAGCAAAATTGTTGTGTCCTAATCCCACATTACTGCTACTTGGTACTTCCTTCAATCTGAGATGTCCCGTTATTACCTCTCACTATTATCACCAAGTGGAGAGGAGGGAGATCTAGGAGGAATTCCATTACCGCTGTAGGAGTTGTTCTTACTGTTCTATTTATTATTATTAAACACGCAAGCCTCCGTATCTTTCAGTTACAGCAGTTTGCTGCTGCATCTTTGTCTACCATATCAGAGATGCATAAATGATCATAGGTCTGACCATCGTGGTAAGCCCAGTATATCATATTTGGTCAAAATCCCGATGTTTCTTCGTGGGTTCTTCTAGTCAACATGGGTGTTGTCTCCGCCCGGATTTTAATTCTCGTAAGCTGTGGATTCATAGTAAGCTTGGAATCAAGAATATTATCAAGATATTTTATTTACTTCCTCAAACAACTGTATTTTTTTCACTCTAGAGTTTTAACGGTGCTAGACCATCCTTCTTCCTTCTCGTGATTGTTATTGTGGTGGTTTTAGAGGGATTAATATTTATGCCCTCCTCCTCGGTGCATTCTTGGACAATATATAGAAACGTTCTGCATTTTGTCCCTCACTACGTTGTTGAATTTGCTATGGGTAGGAATGATTTTATCATCCGCATACCCCAAAGTTTTATGTCTTTCATTGTTCAACTTTACTAGTGGCTCATCCATGACCAGGTTCCACAGCAGAAGGGACAAAACCCCACCCTGCAGACATCCTCTTTCAATCCTGGCCACCAGTGTTTCACCTGTACTAAACTGAACTCATTTTTCAATTGAGCTACTTTAAAACTAAGCAAACTAACACAATAGAAAGAAAATGCTTATTTGTTTTCTTTATGTATACTTGTAGGAACCAAGTATACATTATCTTGTATCTATAATCCATGTACAATTATTAAAAATGCATATGGTAATAAGTGCTTCACTGTAAACCACTAGGCGTTTTCATAGTAATTGGATACTCCTTCTTAAGATAACATTAATTCCCAACAGTTCATGTTTTAACGGTCTTAAATTCTTAAACATACCGCGCCTTATTACGTTGAGAAGATTTGTGTCCAACTACCGTGAGAGAGCGCCTATTCGGTAGAGCTTAATAATTAACATCTTGGTTTAGCGCTAGCCTTCAAGATAACATTCTAAACCATCAATTAAAGTAAAAGCAATTCATTTCACCACAAAATATTTTCTAAGGCTTGTACGATTATTAATTATAATAGGAAATATACAAAACATCCCTAATTGTTAATGCTCGTATTAAGGAAAGAAAAAGAATATTACTGGATGTAATTAATACTTATTATTTTATTATTAGGTCTCAAATATTACACAATGAAGATTAAACATATCTTTTCTTCTTTTCTAACTTTATTTTCACGTGTTCTGAATATTATAAGTGCCTCCTCTATATTAACCAAATGTTTTCTTTTTGTTACAGGTGAAGTGGGTAAAGAAATGTACATAGTAAATCGCGGTAGACTTCAAGTAGTAGCGGACAACGGCAGAACCGTGCTGGCAACGTTGAAAGCCGGTAGTTACTTTGGAGAAATCTCCATATTGAACATGGGAACGGCAGGTAAACACCTTGGTAAATATCAAGCAGGCAGGCCCATTGGTGGTTGAATATATTTTGTCAACCCCGCAGAGCATGTGGATTTACTTTTGTTGTCATCCCAAATATGTATTTACACACACTTAATACACCAGAGTACAATATACGAAAATCAAAATATTATCGATTAATTTCAATCATAACAAATGCAATGCATTTCGTGTTATTTCAATTTAGAAATCAGTTTTCCTATTTTACTCGACTAACGCGAATGCAATGGAGAGAATCGAAATTATATTCACCACCGCTTTGTCATATCAGATTATGGTTTGAACACCAAAACGGAGTAGAACAAAGGCGCACGCATAAGCTTTAAACGACGTGACCAGATTATATTTCACCACACGCTTTCGTTATACGACAAATATATCTGCTCAAAAAACCAATTTAGTGCCCAGTCGACCAAGTCCAGTTTTCGACAAAAGGTATTTTACCTTTTAATAGGATTATTTCAGAATAGATCATACAGATCTTTATTTCCAGATGACACAGACAATCAATTTAACGTTTTAAACATACAAAATGGTACTTAGGCATATAATCTATCTATAAGTTGTTTGATCAATCAGCCACAACCACTAGCTGTTTGTGATTGTTGTAAATTTTATTTGCATTGTTGCAGAGAATTTCATCAACTTATATTTACTACTACACATACAGTACTGGTATTTTATTAGTAAGTATTTTCGCCATAAATAAATGATGGGATTAAAGAAATCACAATTCTATAGATTATAATGATTTTCTTTCTCGTCTCATATAATTATATGATATGAAGGCCTGACAGCATGTATTGTGTGTTGAGGCATATTGACTTAAATAGTACTAACTATCACACTGACAAAAGTCAATGCTAGGTTTTCCACTATCACCAAACAACAAGCATTGACTTTTGTCAGTGTGATAGTTATTGTTACACCAAAGGTTCCAAAACCCAATTACTGGATTAAATAGTACTGTATGCTGTATCACTATTAATATATAATAATAAAACTATTATTGGTAATCGTTTTATTTTCACTAGAAATATAAATAGCATGATGTTAAGCACACTAATGTTGATAGAGTCGATCATATACTGTCTATTCCTATTTAATTTCTTTTTTAATTCTTATTTTGTTCATAGAATGCACTTCTTAACGCACATAAGCTTTGAATCTATGAGATTTGAATCTATTTGTGTGGTTCTACAAGGAAGTAATTTAGGACCATTATTGTTTCTAATTTAAATAAATGAATTGTGTTCACAGCTCAGGTACCCTAAGTTATTGTTCGTTGGTGATTTGTTGTTGCTTGATAAGTACCTCCAAAAATAACTTGATATTTTGCATTTATAGTGTTATAACAAGGTGACCCAGAGTAAATTTCCCTTTTCAAAAAATTATAACAAAAATATGCGTAAAGTTTGAATAGATTTATTAAAAAAAAAATGCAAGCATACACATGCGGATTTACTGTTTGAAAAGAATATTGTCCATATGCTGCCCATCTTGACCGTAGCATTCTTCGATACAAGTACGTAGCTGGAATGTTGTTGATTTCATCTCGAATACGTTGGTTTAGCTCTTCAATGTTGGCTGGGGGATTAACGTAAACGCGACTTTTAAGGTACCCCCACAAAAAGAAATCCGTGGGGGTAAGATCAGGCGATTGGGGTGGCCAGGCAATGTCGCCATGTTGAGTGAGGAGACAGCCTGGGAATAATTCACTTACAGTGGCAAATGAACAACTGTCCCGTACGTGCTGTAGCACCATCTTGCTGAAAGTAACTCGTATCGTCATAGCCTGGAAAATTTTGACGAGCTGGGGTTAAAAAATTACGCACCATGCCACAGTAACGCACACTGGTCACTGTCACAGCACGATCGCGAGCATCTTCAAAAAAGTACGGACCAATTATACCGTTTGCACACCAAGCGACCAATTATACCGTTTGCACACCAAGCGGTTACTTTTTTAGAGTGTATCTGTTTGACATGCTTTTCGTGGGGGTTATTATTATAAGCAGAATTGTCGATACTGGGCCCTATCGACAATTCTGCTTATTCACATAGCCATCCACATGAAAGTGAGCTTCATCACTAAACATTATCTTCTCCAAACCCTCATCATTCCAAAAATAGTTCACCATTGTTTCGCAGAATGTTTTTCTTTGTGGGTGGTCTGTCGGTTTGAGGTACTGCACCAGCTGAATTTTATATGGATGAAAGTACAAATCTTGCTTTAAAATGCGTTGAACGGTAGAGCGGCTGATTTGCAATACCGGGATGTCGCGTCAACGCCTGTCGTACCGCTGCAATACTCGCTGGTGTTCTAACAGATTTTTGTTGACCCTGGTGTTTCTTCTTTTGTGTTGAACCGGTAGCTCTAAATTTGTTGATCCACGCTTACGACATTTTTCGAGGGTGCATCGGTTACACGTCGAATATTGTATCGATTACAGAACTGTCGCCGAGCCAACGTGTGTGGATCATTGTTTTTTAAATAGGCCTCGATTATAAACGTATGTTGTTCGCCCGACCACTGTTCCGAGGTTACTTACAAATCCGCATGTCTGCGGTACCTACTGCCACGCGTTGCGCCCCACTAACTCTCCTGGTTTATAAACGCAGTACGCTTAAAAAGGAAAACTTACTCTGGGTCCTATATTACATACTTACCTACTGCTGTGATACTCTTTAACCCGAGCCCATGCCATAAAGAACTTGGTAGTAATCTATGGGACGAGATTGCCCATTAATGAGCATACATCTTCTATTCGTATTTCTACCTTAAACAGTGCTCAGCTTCATTATACGTATGTACTACAAGGAAATTCTCCTCATCGTATCTTTTTACTTTGCCTTCGTTCACACTAAGCTGGGGTATGCTTCCCTGGTTTGGACCCCATTTACAAGCAGCATAGCTACTCTCTGGAGCAAGTTCAGAGGAAATGTCTTAAATATTTATACTATGAAGAAATATCATTTACCCACCGCAAGACTTCAGTCGTAGATCTTTGCTGGATATGTTTAATATTGATTTTCTTAATTTTCGATGTAAACAATTCGATCTAAGACTCTTATTTAACGTGCTTCTTAATATGATGCCGGCCTAGAAGTGTTAGCTCAAATCAATTCTCTTGTTCCTTGCCTTTCATCCAAATATACGAAGCTATTCTACTGTCCTTCATCTAGAACGAACTTCTGTTTAAATGCTCCAATATACAAAAGGTGCACCAAGTTTAACTTCACACCACAGAAACACCCTGATATTAACATTCACACCTGTTCTCTACCAGCATTACTTGTAGCAATTGTACCACCACTCATGCACTATTTGTAATGGTTCACTCTCCCTTGTTGCTTGTTCCAAAAAGACAAAAGTCTTTTTTTTTTATTTCTTTAGGTTTGTTTATGTATTTACCTGTAATTGTTTATTTACTTAGATTTAAGTTAATGTTTATAGCTAATGTATTTTTTCTAACTTTGTGCTAATTTTAAACTTTGACATATATATTATTAATTTATCATTGTCCTGTAATTTGGATTTTTTATCTATATATATATATGTTGGGCAATAAAATATCAATATATCATATTCAAATTTGTCTCTAATTTATGAAAAAAAAAGCATAGGCTTGTTTTGAATGGCTCTAATGAATATAATCACCATAAGAACAAATGCTTACACTAACCAATATTAAAGTTTGTATATGGGCAACCCTTTAAAAATGTAAACATTTAATTTTTATGAACATTCGATAAGATATAACTCAGAAAATAATTAGAAACGAATATCTTACATATCCTATAAAGTGCATAAACCAGCCAAGTTTCATTGAATTCTAAAAATGCGGATTGGGTACGTATTACCTTTTCTTATTAGATAACACTCGCAATCTGGTCGGTAAGTCGGATAAGTGCTTTAAATTCTAGGTGAAGAGATTTAAGTGCCCCAAGTTCATTTAATTTAATGAAATTCGCTAAAGCATTCTGACTGATTTCCACTAGGCTGGCGTATGTAATTAATGGTCCCTATCATCGCTTGATTATGCTTAACATTTCTGAGCAATATTTTTCTTCACATGTATAAAATTCCTGCAAGAATTTTGGCAATTATATGCACATGTAGATATATATAACGTCAATAGCACTCCTTTATGAAATTTAAGGCAAGGGAAGCAAATATTTCATTGTGAATTATTTTGTCTTATGGCAGCAAAAAGCTACACATTTCATCTACCACCCCGAAGATCTCTAAACCAGAATAAGGCCACACAATGCGCACGAAAACGGCCAGGACGTAGAGGGTGTTTTATTCGCGGCACATATGAGGCGAGATACACTGGCAACGTGCCAAATGTGTTAGGCTATACAAAATTTAAACGACTCCTAGCAATGAAAATATACATAAGAATACCGCAGACCTCTCGGTTAACGATATGTATACTTTATGGATAACCGTTGGAAGCAGCCACCAGCAGGGTTACTGGCATCGTAAAGAAGTACATGCACGAAAATATTTAAAGTTTAATTTTCGGAATATATGTGCAATTCGCTCTTTTGCAAATGAAACGGTGACTGAAGATTTTGCCAATTTAAAATAAAATAAGGTCATCGCAAAATGATTAATGTTTCTGTGCTTTTAGTATTTAACACCAAACATTTCCAAAAACCCTAATGTAATTCTTATACCACTCAACATTGTTAATTTATATATTATAACAAAGTAAAATAGTGTGCAGTAATGAACTGATAAATAAATTAATAGTGAATGTGGAGTGATTCACGACACTACCGCAATCGGTGAGCTCCTCTAAGAGCGGCTACAATACCGTGAATGTGTAGCCACACATATATAATTAATAAAACATACATTAACACGTAGCCATTATGTTACCAGCACTACATTATACAAGTTCAATATGCATATCCTCTAATATTATGTTATTAATAATATTTATATAATTATAAAAGCATTTCCCTTTCGTGATAAGTGACAGCACAGAGAAGAAGTTTGGAGTAATGGACGAAGCATAGATTCTGTCGAGAACTCTGTTCATCTTACCCACATTCTTCAAATTTTAGGAGCAAGAAAATTATCGACCAACTGCAAACGCAGCGAGAATATGAAACACCATAAATCTTGTTCTAACACCCTCCATATATCCAGACTGTCCCAGCTGAAACTGCATCCTTGGTCACTATTTTTCTTTTTGGAAGGAACCAACCCAAAAATTTTTCCCGAACGTAGCTAAAAGCATACTTCGTTACTTTCAATGAAACACCCTATACTCAATAGAATAACATTATATGAACTACTGCATGTCTATTTATTACCAATAAACAAGCAAAAATATGTAAGTATACCTATTTCTTACAAATTATGCCGACAGGCGACCTGAACAGGCTAATTTCAAAGTCAATAGCAGATAAAAGATAAGCGACCACAAACTAAATTATTGAGGCCTTACGGAGACTAAGCGTTACACCGAAGCTTCTGCAATAGATAAAAGTCAACCTAGAGAAAAGGATAATTACATCCATAATCGGCGAGGCTACCATCGAAGTGAAGGCGAGATGGGAATGCCTGTTGAGCGAAGTTTTGTCCCCCTTACTGTGGGCTACCCTAGTAGACGTTCTAATCCGGAAACTAACCAGAAAGAGCTTCACAACCAGAGATATGCTGGTGGAAACAAGATCGACTATCGATAAAGGCTCAGAATACACAAATCGTCACGTTCTTGAGAATAACAATGCTTGAAGGTTTACAACGACTAGTGTTAGGGGGTGTAAGGTTTCGATATGTCAAAGAGGAGAAATACTTTGGGGTATGGTTTGACCAAAGACTTCCATGAAACCCATATATCCAGAAAACAAACCAACATACAGCATATAACAGCTGACTTATCTGTGTGCCACGAGCGTGATAAGATCGATCCCTACTCCCGCAATGCAAGTAATTCTAAACCTACCACCACTACATATTTGTGTACAAGGAACTGCTAGGTCTGCAGTATACACACTTATGCAGAGTCAAACACCGATAAGTAAATCGCACTGTGCTGATCATCAAAAACTACTCGGTGAACTTAAGGAGATACGCCTTGCGGGGATGCCAAGTGATGCCATTTATAAAATTAACCCGGAAAGGAAATATCAGAAGTACTGAGAGAAAGGCTCCCCCTAGTAAGAGCGGGCTCGAACGGGTATACAGACGATAAGCTTCAACAAAACACGACGATTCCAAGCTGAGGTTGCTGCAATTCATCACTGTATCAGAAAAGTAGAAAGATGAACCTAGTTAGGTAAAAGCGTCGCTATTTTCTCCGGCACCTAAGCAACAGAAAGTAATCAGTTCCGCAAATGTGAACTCTAAGCTGGTTTGAAACTGCGTAAGCACACCCAAGGGAAATCGACATTGGTCTGGGTTCCCAAGCACACGCGAAGAGGAATGAGACGGCGGACGATCGGACCATTCGTTAGAGCTGGTCTTTTCTTCGGAATTACCAAATCAGAAATTAAAAAGTCAATAAATGAATGGATACATAACAAGTCCAACGAATAGTGGCAAAAACTTCTAAGACAAAGACGGGTAAAAGCGTCCTTAAGGGAGCAGACGCCTGAATTTACTAAAGACCTACTGAGTAAACACAGGAAGACTATCAGAATGATAGTAGGTCTGTTGACCGGTCATTGTAGACTAAATATGCGTATGTATAACATAGGCCTGGCAGATGACGCAATCTGCAGGTTCTGCCAAGAGGAAGAAGAAATCTCAATTCATATACTTTGTCAGTGTGATAGCCTGATGAACACAATGTTTCTAGTACTGGGCGTAGAGGACACCACAGCTGATAATTACGTAAAGAAGCCGCTCTCAAAGATGATAAGTCTAATTAAGAAGCCAAAGTTAGAGAGTGCCATCTAGGTCAAAGGAGATCACAATGAATCTGAAAAGATTGCGATGAACTTGATCCGTGTGGCCACCGCAATCCTAATCTACATAATCTAATCACTACAAAATATAAAATTCGCCTTTTTATTATTACAATATTTAAAATATGAAGGTCTGCATCGCAGCTATTTTTTATGGAAGACCAAGTAACAACGTTATTATTATAGATAGATAAACATATAGGAGTTTTTCATAAGACGGAATAAAGATGCGTTCACCTACTTTTACGACACTTGATATCGATGTAGCTGTAATCAAAGATACAATTTTAGATAGAACGCTTGTACACACCCAAAGAACCATTAGAATAAATAAAAATTAGTATCCTAATATCATTAATGCAGTACAGAAGCAATTTGCCGCAATGCAGTAAACGAACGTTAAAGAAATACTACAGAAATGTTGAACAAGATGAATTTGATTAAATTACCATAATACGATCTTGCTAGAATTTATATTCATTAGTTTCGGGTCGTTGCGCTTTCAGTTACTCTATCTGCATATAATACAAACACATACCTTATCTTAATTTACCGTGCCTTGCTATTGTCAGTCCTTGTAAGAACGTAAACACGTTTAATATTAGATGAAAACCGGTGTGTATGTTTGCATGCTAGGACCGAGCGCGCAAGCATTATTTCTTTTCAGAGTTACCTGACCAAATGTATATATGTACACTCGTGTGCACTCGTATAACCTAAATTTCAATTCAAGGGAGCGCAACACGTTGGAAGTAGAGTTTATTATAAAGATTGTTCTTACTTTCTACGTTTCTATCAAAACTTGCAAACTGATATTTAACCATAGGAAAAAGACTATGATGTTGAAGATTGAAGTGTTGAATAATATAACGTGTGTCGAAAGGCACGCACCATATGAGATTTTTTTGTTACGGACCTTTTAAAATCAACATGAGACCCTTTGAATGCAGTTTATCTTCCGCAATATACAGAATGAGCACTTAAAATTGAAAAAGGCACAATAGTAAAAGTGCCTTTATTCTTCCAAGAGAGAGGGAAATGCTATTAGGAGAAGTTATTCAAAATTAACTATAAATATGAAGTCATAGCCTCCTATCTCAAAAAATCTATTTTTTGAATTACGCTTTGTACATTCCATATTTGTAGTATATAGTATTTGCAATTGATATAACTAATAAAAAACTGTGAATTAGCCGCAGTCCTTAGGCGTTTTGAGTTGTATCAAGAATGACTGTTAAGTTTGGTGAAAATGGACACTATTTAACACTATGGTAAAAAGTACACTTTAACATATGTAAGTAATATTTCAAATGTAAGTTTCTTCGACAAAAGATTCAGTTATTTGGTAATATTAGTTTAAAAAATCTGTTGTAACTAATTTCAGGAAATACTTAGCAAACAAGTTATTTCCAAAAAAAACCCACTTTTAACAAGAAACAGGCTTCACTCTGAAGTATCACTTACCTTAAAGTGTAGTTTCTAGAATAGTTTCAAGTAATATTCAAATTAAGCAGATGAGCAAAATGCACTAGCAAATACGTCAAGTTTCCATATAAAATTCAATAATTCGTAATGACAGTTCAAAGTTGTACAGTCCAGTCAAATTAAATATCCTATCTTGCAAAAGGTAGTTTCAAATTCTTTTATATGTTATTGAATATTAAAAATCCAAGTTTGCAGCTTGTAAAATTCTGTGTGAACTGCGTAAAGGTAAAGTAACCTGTAAAATTTTGGTTTTTTTTTTCAGTTTTTTACTTAATATCTCAAAAAAATGTGAAATCTTACCGTAAAATAGGTTTAGTTATTTCTTAAATTAGATTAAATTGCCAAAGAATTTGGTATTTTTGGAGACTCTCTATGTCCAATACTCTCCGACAGACAGATGTTCAAAGTTTAGTATTTTTTCCAAGAAGCCAAAAAAATCTTTTTAAGCTTTTTCCTAAATATCTCAAAAAATATTAGTTTTACAGCAAAAAGTGTGTATATATCTTTTAAAGTACATTAAATTGTTTAAAATTTGCTGCTAATGGACTACGTATGTTCAATACTTTCCGAGATACAACTCTGCAAAGTTAAAAGTGAGGTATTTAAAGAAATTGATTTGGGGAAACAGCAGTGGAAAATTTAAATGGTTTTAATCACGCTTTTCCTCAAGGAACATACTTTGAGCAGCCTCTGTTACCGGTTATTAGTTACATCTGCTGCCGATGCCAAAATTAATCTTTCTCGTTTGCCCCCAACAGATTATACTGCAAGCCAGCGTTCATACAGAACGTATCACCAAGTTTAAATGTGGTTGGGGAATTACAAAAGTCCCACAGAATGGGGGTGGAAGTTAGGTGAACATGCGCTCACTTCCGTTACCACCCCTACGGATCCTGCTCCTGCGTTTCTATTGCGCATGATTTCTTGTAAATGCAAAAAAGCTGCCACAAAGCTGAATGAAAATACTTAACTCTTGGTAAATTTTGTGATAGCAGATGATGCCAAAACGTGGCAATACAAGTTGAAGATTGTGACAATGACGACCACTGCGCTTCGTTTACTGAAGGACGTGATAAATCTTCACCTATCCAGCAGGAAGATTTTTCGGAGCCAAGACCGTTAAAACAGTTAAAGAAGTTAAAAGTGAGGTATTTAAAGAAATTGATTTGGGGAAACAGCAGTGGAAAATTAAAATGGTTTTAATCACGCTTTTCCTCAAGGAACATACTTTGAGCAGCCTCTGTTACCGGTTATTAGTTACATCTGCTGCCGATGCCAAAATTAATCTTTCTCGTTTGCCCCCAACAGATTATACTGCAAGCCAGCGTTCATACAGAACGTATCACCAAGTTTAAATGTGGTTGGGGAATTACAAAAGTCCCACAGAATGGGGGTGGAAGTTAGGTGAACATACGCTCACTTCCATTACCACCCCTACGGATCCTGCTCCTGCGTTTCTATTGAACATGATTTCTTGTAAATGCAAAAAACTTGCCACAAAGCTGAATGAAAATACTTAACTCTTGGTAAATTTTGTGATAGCAGATGATGCCAAAACGTGGCAATACAAGTTGAAGATTGTGACAATGACGACCACTGCGCTTCGTTTACTGAAGGACGTGATAAATCTTCACCTATCCAGCAGGAAGATTTTTCGGAGCCAAGACCGTTAAAACAGATGAAATTATAATATAAAATATAAGATGAATAAAAAAGATTTATGAGTTAAAAAATTGAAGTTGTTGAAATGTTAAACCAATAGGTGTAGATATTGTCTTAAATTTCATATTTATTTACCAGTACAGATTGTAATCATTGCAACAATTAATTTTTCTAGGTTTTACTTACACAGCTCGCACAGGTGTTTCAAAGCTGCAAACTTAGATTTTTAATATTGGCTTAGGTCCCAACAATATATAAAAAAAATTAGAACTACACCACCTTTTGCAAAGTCGAGTTCTTTTTTGGTCTCATTTGATTTTTTATTAGTTAAATACGAATACAGACGAATACAATTACGAATACTTTAAACAGAGTAGATGTGGAATGCATTAAAGGTGATTCAGAAAAAAATATTCTTTTTGTTTTTATGGTAGGAGGCTATGACTTCATGTTTTAGTATAACAGTTCATTCGAAACAACTTATCCTTACCATATATTCCCCTCTTTGAAAAAATAAGGGCACTATACTCATAAACCATTAGAAGATAAATTGCGTTCAAGCGATCCCAAGTTGATTTTAAAAGATGCACAAACTTTCTGCATTTGTTATTGACATTTATAAAATTAAAATTCCGTAACAAGTTTTAAAATCAGAAGGTTTTAAAGCCTCTTACTTCGAAAACATCGTAAATTTCATAATGTAATTCTCACCACAAAACACAGTACACTTTCTCTTTTTCTAACAAGAAATCACCTTGTATTTTATTTAAAGAAGAATCCTTCTCCTGGGCATGCAGAATGGAAATCTCACACTCCCTTGACTTAACTTTGTTAAAATTTATTGAAGGCGATCTCTCTTCTTTTAATCTCCAGGAAACAGACGGACGGCCAGCGTCCGATCTGTGGGCTACAGTGACCTATTCGTTCTCAGCAAGAAAGACATGTGGGACGTCCTCAAGGAATATCCAGCAGCGAGGGTGCGTTTAGAGGCCATCGCCGTTAAACGACTGGAGAAATATAAGAGGGCTCCTCTCGAGAAAGGTAAGATTAAAGTGACTGATGCACGCCTTTCAATCTTTAATAACGTTTAGATCCGTACACTTAATTTTCGATTCTGTCGTTCTACTGAATCAACGAATCAATCATGTAATTGCTTAATACCATCTGAAACAATTTCTTTCATTCTATAATAAATGAATAGACTAACGAAAATTGTTGTAATATGATAGTAATAATAATAAATATATTTATCAAAAGATAAAAATACTTAGACTTATCCTATACCAGATAAGTCTAACAACGAAATTTTAAATTTGTAAAGGGCAAACAGAAAAATAAAGCTGACGACAAAATTAAACAAATCTAAACAATCTAAGACCTAAATAAAAAACTATAAAAGCAACGAGTTCAAAGGAGTAGTAATACTTATCTATTAAATAATCTTTCAGTACATATTTTAAATGCCTTGATATTGTTCAGTCTTTTAACGCTTGAATCCAAGAAATTAAATAGCTTGATGCCAATAAACAACCATGTAGATATACAAAGCTCCATTTCATATATGTACAGGGTCGTGAGTGACACTGTTCATAATTTCTTAATCTGCATTAACCTGTAAAAACAGAAACAATTACTTTGGCACTTCTACAGTCAAGTTCCTTGGTTCTGACATGATTAGGTAAAATGCACTTTTTCGCAAGTACCAAACCACAATACTAAACCAGAAATTGATTTATTATTTAGTTCCCGTAACTACTACGCCAACAACACCTTTTCTCGCAACAATCTCTGCGTCGTTATTTTCCGGAATAGCCGTCCCCAATATATTTAGAACTGTTTTCACAGCTCCAAATCAGCCTCGAGTGCTCTTGACACCGACTGACTCTTACTAAATTTCTTATTGATTTGTGATGTTTTTCTTCAGTCTCTCTAGCACACGTCTTAATGGCATTGATTTAAGCTTGAAAAATCGTGGGGTACTATCCATCGCTGTAGTATCTTTTGACTCTTAAACCACAAACAGCAAAGTACTCTTGAGACCACACTATGTTCTGTTCTCAAAGTGTCCATAAACCAGTAGGTGTCTGCCTAAATCACAGTTTTGGGAAGAAAATAAAGAAGAATGTATCGATCATGCCTGATGGCGTTCTCAGAATGCTCTCAGAAGTAACTGTTTCCAACAGCTTAATAATAATAATAATATCCATTTATTCCATTGGCACATACAGGCATTGAATACGTCAAAATAGAAAAAAAGGAGAAATATGTATGTATAAAGACAAAAAAAAACAGTAAAGAAATCATTTACGGTGTAAAAAGTATGACGAGCAAGATAATTTTTTAATTTGTTTTTGAATTGATTTGGTGGCAAAAGTTTTATAGGTGTAGGTAAAAAATTATAGACCTTTATACATTGCCACAACACTTGCTTCTGCACTTTCGTGAGGTGGATTCGGGGTGGGAGCAATTGACAATCTCTCTGTCCACGTGTGTTGCACCCATGCTCTAGTTTATATTTTTCGAACAGTTCTACGTAGTTATTTGTAACGAAACAAGCACATTCTTAAATATACAGAGATGCCAAGGTAAGTATCCCACTCCCGCCAAACACTGATCTACAGAAATCTATTTGCTTTAGTTTGAAAACTGCTCTAATACATGCCTTTTGCAGCACAAAAATACGGCCAATGTCCACTGCATTTCCCCATAATATAATCCTATACCACAGCTGGGACTGAACACAGGAGTAGTAAATTTTAAGCGGTGTATCAATACTAATATTTTAGGAAACTACTCTTAAGCTGTAGCAAAAGCTTCCCAGCTTTGCAGCCAGTTCGTCTATATGGGGTTTCCAAGTGAAATTGCTGTCCACACCAATAAAACGCGCACGATCTACACAGGCTTAATCGCCATAAGCAGCCTAAAAAAAACATAAATTGGGTGGCAAGCCCAGAAGATTAATAGCTCCCCAAATTTTCCATATATCCTTCCACAGGTCCGTAAGAAGATTTTCCTTATGGGCAATGGGTATTCCACCATGCAGATTCCAAGTCACTGTATTATCAAATGGGACATTTATATATTTTTTATGTTATCTGCAAGTGCAAGTTTCACAGTTTGAATATCAATTGCTCAACTTTTCTCTTTCTAGTAGATGGTGCTTTCATGACTTTGTATATATAGTTTAATGATCAGGTTCTTATTGCTACACCAGCTGCAAATGGCGTTAGTCACCTGTTAAATGACTGCAGAAATTCCCTTTTCACCCAATCTTCTTATAAGTATTATGATATCAGCAGCACTTCATTCCAAACTGCCTCAATAATGGTCAGAAGAGATAAAATTCCTCTCTTTATATTCGTATTTCTCTACCCTTTATGCGTAATGTCGCCGCAACCATTTTGTATACCATGTCTAAAAGAGCAATTCCTGTATAACTTTTGCAACGTGCCGTTACTTGTTAAATTGGGCTAATAAGTGTACTATGCGAATCATTAAGCATATTTTTTGTACAATATTCGCATCAGGTAGGTTAATTTCTATTGATCTCTCTCTCTCTCCACCTTGTTTTAATACTTCTGCAGGGGAAAGACTTTTTTTAAATATATAGTATTGAATATATTTTTAAATATCGTGAAATTGTTATGGATTATCAAATCTTTTACTAAATCAAATCGTCAAATCAGAGCTCACATTACTTTATTTCTTTTCCGAGCATCCCCCATATATAGTTGTACATACAAAGATACACGTCATATTTATAAATAGCTATCTAACAATATACTCTACCTATTTAGTTATTTTGTAGGAAATTGTAATTGAACTAAAATCCAAAATCTGAATAATCTCTTTAACGGTCTACAAGGTTTGTCTGTGAAGAAGTTCTTGATAAAAATACACAGATATTATCACGCTCTAAAACTTTTACAATCAATAGCTCCAACAATCCTTTCAACAGTGAAATGCACCGTGAACTGTCGCTGTGACATTTGCAAATTCACGCTTTTCTGACTTCAGAAGCGTAAAATCATTTTCTATTATACAACTAATAGCACAAGTTGACAGAAAAGCTTTTAATAGTTTTAATTTTTTGTCATAACTAAATTACACACGTTTAAAATCATAGATCGATAATCTAACGCTTTTCCTATCCATGCATGTTCGTTCAATGTTCAAAAAAATTCTTTAAATAAACCTTCACAGGTAACATAGTGCAAAAAGACGTTATACCAGCTATCCTGAAGATTATCCGGCAATAAAGATTATCCGGCAAACTAAATAACAAACTTCTGTCAGTGACTAATAGTAGATAAATATTTTATTAAGCTTGTTGTAAAAACTTTTAATATGATAGGTTAAAACATTAAATTCGTATATGTACGTTATTAGTTCAAATAAGTTTTATTTATACAAATTATAACGGTTTACAGGTTATTGCCCACATCTATAGTTATTTATATTAAACCATTGTTTATATATATTATAGTTGCTCAACCTAATTTTACATCAACCTTTGTAATGTGCTGCCATAAAGCGATTCCAAAGTGTACTGTCAATTAATGAATGAAATAATTTTAAACTAGGGAACAACCTAATAAAAATAAATAATAAATATGAACATGTGTTGGAAATCAAAAACAAGGATTCACGAAAATGAAATCAGGAAACTTTAGCTTCAAAATAACAAAAATTGAATGAACATCAGATTAACCGATAAATTCTGTGAAACACTTAAGCTGATGAAACTAGTATTTTCATGGAAATATAACCTTAACTTTTCGGATCTTATTTTTAGTTCTTTGCGTAAAATAAACTTATATCGACTACAAAACACGAAATTCTTGTTGTAATAATGGTTTCAATTAAACAGGTGTATGGTGTATGAGAAAAGGAATACTTTTTGGACAGATGACACAATTTATTGGGCTAGTATTCTTAATTTCTGAGAAGTTTTTTCAGGCGATACGGTTGTTGCAGTTAGTAATTTACATGTTTTATAAATAAGTACTCTAAGTGAAACTGTAAATACAAAAAATATAAACTAAATAAAACTGTATACAATATAATACAATATTATTCGATTCACTCGGGGCAAATGTATCGCAAATTTCGTAAATGAAAAGGTGACGGACAGTAAACAAACTGTCGCAGGCTGGCCAACTATAAAAAATCAGTTTACTCATATTTTACTAGATTTGTAAATTATAAATGAACGACAGGTAAATAGCACGCCCCCTGGCCGCGATTTCCCCGAATTACAAACGGTTGAATAACTATAATATATATAAACAATGATTAAACATTCACAATCTGTGCACATACCTTCGCAAACGTCATGTATGAATTTACACATTGATGCCCCTAGCGATTTATTTACCAAAACACAGAAGTGCAACTGTAACAAGATACAAGTGTCATTTGCTTTGCACACTAGAGAATTGTACCCAATTTATTATACGTACGACGCAATCAGGTCACATGCATTTGTTTTCACAAATATGTTTACTCAAAAATACCGATGTCACTAGCTGTAGTTTCAGTATTCTACGTTCCATGTACTATGCTAGATTTTTTTCTTAGCATAGATATATGGTCTTTTATTGGGGCCTTCCAGTAGTGCCCAAAGGGTAGCTTTTGCGTGCTTTACGCATTTTGTAGAGTTTGAAACCAAGAGAGTAATGCAAGTTTATTTTTAAAAAGGGAGAATATATACTTTTTTATGATATTTATAGTCTGAATATCTTGTACTTTGTATATCAAAATATTAACGATTTTGAAAATCATATTAACCATAAAATCTTTCTGCTATTTACTGCCGGATTCGCATAAAAAACTCAGTCTTTTAAAAAGAATGTGCAATTTGTCGGCTGGACACTTTTGAATGTTCTACCAAAAAATATAAAAAGAATAAAACAATTTCGTATGTTTAAAAATTATGTCAAAAACTTTCTTCTAGGTATAAATTGTTATTACATATAGATGATTTTTACAAATTTCTATCATAACACTATACAACACTACACAATTCTATACTCAGAATAGCTGCTTAGCTTCTGTTTCTGTTTACCTTTAACATTTTCTTGTATATACGTACAGTGCTCTTCAATTCTTATGTCTCCCCCTTGGGACGACAAAATATCGATACTATTTTCCGTATACCAAGGCTACTTAGGCTCAGCTCGGATTCACAGGTAGAAAAAGAGCAGATAGTACAAGCGCAAAGAAAAAGATTATCATTACTGAACAGGGTGTAATTACATTTACTTAATATATTTAAAGAACAACGGAATGACCGATGAAACATTTGCCTACAATAATCTCTTGGCTGTTATCGCAAATTTAGTTTAGTAAGTGTTGTTTTGAAATTCTATTTGTGCCCAATCTTGTTATTGTTCGTTAATATCTATTTTTATGGTATACATTTATTTCTGGTTTATATTTGAAATCTGTGTGTCAAATACTATTATATGAATACAGAACAAGGGATAATCTTTTATCTTAGAAACAAAGGCACCTTTGTTTCCAGGCCAAATAAAACAGATTAGTAGTAAAATCATTATGAGGATCTACAGGAAATTAAATTATATTATTACAGTTTTAGTTTACAATTTTTAGACGGATTATTGCAATTTGTAATTAGATATATCTGAATTCGATATTTAGTATTACTTGTGTAGTTTGAGGTGAGTGAATATATCGTGAAAATCCTCAGACAAGATCAGAGTGAATCGTTATTAGAAACGAGGGCGAAAATCATATCTCTATGAGGAAATGGGAAAACAAAAAGAGAAATAGCCCAGCATTACATTTTATGATTAAACTCCGGCCTTCGGTTTCATCTTTCTATCTTACATATATGTGTCACTTAACGAAAAGAATTTGGAAAATTACACAAAACCGCAATAATTAAAATTGTTTTTAATTCTTTTATTAATACATTAGACAATTACATAGATATAATATAGGAAAAATATCTAATTGGCACTGTCCTAATACCTGCTTATTTATATGAATAAAAACTTCTGACCGCAGTTCGGGACCCTCATTACGAGACAAACGATGCACCCATTTAATGCACGTCCTATGTAACTAAGGTTACTTTTATGACATACAATAAAACCGCATCAGCATTGGTTTTATCGGGCATACTTATCTATGGATCGTAAACTAAACCTAGGGTAAATATATAATATATGTATATCATATCTGCTACCTGCGAATCCGAAAATAGCCGAAGCTCACGGCTTAGAGCGTGTGGTAGAAAGTACAGATAGATGGTCACAAGGGGGAGTCATTAGATCTGAAGAGCACTGTACCTTGAAATGAAATTATTATTATTATTATTATTATTAATTCCTTGCCAGTGGCGTTTCAAATCTAATTTGTATGGAAGATAAAATGCTTATCCGCAACCTCTTCTACCGTGGGTGTAGAGGTAATAATTTTTCTCCAGTCTTTTCTGTCCTCTGCTTCTCGTTTTGCCCCCGTTCAGCTCAGTTCTCCCCCGCTCAGTATCTCTGCAATCTCACTATTCCACGTTTTTCTTGGTCTTTGCATGTCCCATATAGTTTTCACCACTCTGTCCTTATCCATCCTGACCAAATGTCCGAACCACCGCAGTTGTTGTGTTCCTATTTTTTGGGTTACACTTTTTACATTTAAGTTTTTCCTGATTGCTTCACTTCTAATTTTATCTAATTTCGTTACACCCGCTATCCTTCTGAGAACTTTCATTTCACTCGCGTTAATTTTTTTTTTAGTTTATTTGTCAGAACCCACGACTCACTCCCGTGTATAAAAGCATGGGCACTAATACTGACTCTTACATTTTTATTTTTGTCTTTTTGCTCTTTTTTTATTAAAAAAAAAAACGGATTGTATAAAGCTTTATATGTCATCATCATCGCGCTTGTTCTGTTCCTAATTTCTTCTTCTAGGTATCCGTATGACCCCATAAATGTTCCTAGATACTTTAATTTTCTTATTTCTATATTGTCTTCTCCGCCATCTTGTGCTTGATCTTCGTATTTATTGTTATTTATTTCCATGGTTACAGTCTTTTCGGCGTTTATTTGGAGTGCAATTTCTTTCATAGGTTGTGACCATGCTTCAATCCTGTCCTGTAGATCTTTTCTGTCTTTGGCAAATACCAGCAGGTCGTTCGCGTACAACAGTTCGTCGATATAGACCGGTCTTAACTTTCTGTGTCCTATGTATGTGCCCTTTTATTATAATTTATTATTTATTATAATAAACAACACTGGACTGAGCACTCTTTCCTGTCTTACTCCCCTCTCTGTTGTGAAGCTTTCCTCCCATCACTTCTAACGACATTTTCGGTATTCACGTATAGGCTTTTGACAACGGAAATAATCTTTTTGTTAATTCCCCTCTTTCCTAATACCTTCCACATCTTTTCTCGTCTTATGCTGTCAAAAGCCTTTTCAAGGTATATTGCGCTAATGTATATTTTGTCGTTGATGGAGGTGATTTTCTCTTTTATTTGTCTATCTACTGATGTCTGTGACTAAATTTTTTTTCTAAATATCGCAATATATTTTAAGCTACAAAAGGCGGTGCTTCATCTTGCTGAAAATAGCCTCTTTCTAATTCATCATCATATAACTGGTTTATAACTACTACCAAAATTTAAGTACAATATCTTTCCGCATTGACATTTTCATTAAAAAATATTGTGCGATACTTCACACGTAAAAATTTCCCATCAGAAAATGGAGAACATCCGGCAAAATATCAATGGGCATGGTATAAAACATCAATAGATGTCAGTGAGAAGTGTCAAGGTGCATGGAACAAACAAACAAACAAACCCTCCATTTACGCGATTAATCAGCGCCATAAAAATAGGGCGTGAATGAAAAATCGCACAAATGCAGCCGTGCAAAACTTGCGTGTGATTGGGATCTAGTCCGTATTTTAGGTGTTCCACCGATCGGACTCATTTAAATTTCTAGTAGGAATTCGATTTCGAAACATGCAGAGTAATCATGACCGACATAAGGGAAATAATTTCATAATTTCACAGGGTGTTCATGTAATGTTTATTTTAAATCGATAACCACAATTTTTATCGATTTATTGAATTTATCGCATCATTTGTGAGCCGTTGTTGTTTGCAGTGCAAATAGTTAATACGATATTAGACATTGAGATGGTGTACTAACGCAGATGCAAGTACAAAGACGTAGGTATTCAGTGGTGTAGCAATAAATAATCATCGCATTTCATAAAATATACATTCAAATTAACAACACTTTTATTTTTGAATTAAATATAATATTTGTTACTACAGAATTAATAATAATAATAATAATAATAATAATAATAATAATTCATGCCTTTACATCCCCCAACAGCTTTCGCCAATTACAGGGGGCATCGGCCGGCCATGAGTTATTATTACGCCTGCGCCCGTGGAGCGACTTAAGGTGTTTGTCTCTCAGCATTTGCCAAGTAGTGAGGAAAACCACGAAAACCTCGCTCTGAGAGCAGGCCCTGGGATTCGAACCCCGGACCCTGTGACTGATAGCCAAGCGCGCAAGTCACTGGACCATCAGCCACATTTAATGCATCAATGCAAAATTCTACATTGCTTGGTTTAAAGGCTTGATCTGAGAATACCATCTTCTGCTCGACCTATATTTGCTATCATTTTAATAGTTTGCTCATTATTCAACAAATTCTGAATTTTGTTCTTTTAAAAACTGTTTTGCCCATCTCTGTTCTGATGACATTTACCACCACCTTTTTGGACTGATACCTTCATTTTTTGAGGGACTTTGATATTTGCTTTTTGATAGTGTCTAAGGGAAGTAGGGTGCCCTTAGGTACTCGACAGCAGGTGATTATGGATTCTCATAACTTTTTCTGTGTTTAGAGCTGTTTGCATTCGTCCTCTGGGAAACTTTAAAAACCGTCCTCTAACCACTATAGATAGTTATTACGGTGGCTTCGCTAATTGTAAACGTAATAGTTATTTTTTCAAGGCTAACCCTCATCCGTTGTAACAGCTTCGGTATGACGCCCTGTCCAAGTAGTTCTTCCATGAATAATACAATAATATGAATCAAAATGTTCGCGGTAACATTGTTGAATGCTCTTTCAAGTTCCAAGAATATTGCTAAAGCTATTCCTTTGCCTTCTATTAACTTTGAAATTATCCTTTTTGAAATTAGGTGCGGCTATCATAATGTTTCAAGGTTGATAAACACATTAGCAATTATTGAATGGTTATTCTTTCTTCTCTGATATACCTATTCACCAGCTTTTCATAGGTATGAGTTTGGAGTTTAATTGGGTATCTTTCCTATTTTAGGTAAGGATATTACCCTCACCTTTTACAATGCAGTTATAATGCCACCTTCAATTTTCAGGTTTTGGCCTAATCAACTTTCGATCAGATACAACTGATTCACCGATTCCCATCAATTTTTTTGCAAACAGAAAATTAGCCTTCCTTAGTTCTTCTATGCTCTCTTTATGAGAGTTTATATAAACCCCATCAATTGTTTTGATGAAACCCACTTTACTCGCAGTATTCTCATTCTAGCTAGAACTTTTTAGCTCCACGGATCTCTTTGTTGCACTGCGTCTATAGTTCAGTTAGTACCATAACGACAAAAAAAAAATGTAAATATGTGGCGTTTTCCCTTTGAGAAATATTAATAGAATAGGTAAACGAATAGTAATCTCATTAAAATAGATCGATGTCAATACGAAGCTTTGCGTATATCTCTTGGGTTAATGCAGTCTTCTCCGTGCCCTACAATCCTTGCAGAGGGACAAGAACCACCATTATACTCACGACGTTTGTATCTTGCTCGAAAATTTTTACTAAAAAAAAAAGCCAAAGAAAATGTCAACATCCTAAACTCTACCTGTAGAAGATCTAGTCAATCAATACTGGAGAAGAAAGACATCACCGCCATTAGCAACAGCTTATAGAGATATATCTGAAATGCATAATTTCAGAAGTGATATTTCCCGAATATAATATAAGCGCCAATATATACTTGAGCAAAATCATATCATCAGAAGATTCTGTTTGTATCTATACTGGTGGCTCGAAAACAGCAAATGTTGTAGGATGCGCATTTTATATATCTAATCAAAGCTATGAGTCTTACATTTTGAACCCTTTAGCATCCGTATATACCGCAGAAGAAATCCTTTTTATCAAGTGTTAAATCACACATAGTAAATTTCCTCATTAGTATAACATTTTTATTATCTTTAAACAAAATAGAAATTTTGGATGAAATCATTATTTTCTTAAGGAAGTGTCGTCTCAACTCATAGCTGTCGTTCCTCTTGTCTATCCTTCTGTGTTAACCTTCCAATCCGTGGTCTACTACATGTTTGTCTATTGAAGCCGTCACGAAAGACCGCGTGACGTGAAGTGTGGGTCCCTGTTTTTTCCCTATCTTCGTTTTCTTTTATCTGGTCGCGTAGGGCTTAACTATATACTAATGTAAGGATATCAAATTTTAACAAAATTAAATAATATTCTGACGTGGCTAATGGTAATACCACCGAGGCCAAAAAAAAAAGAAATAGGTAAATGAATATTAACAAATATGCACCTGAATTTATTCACACAATAATTTCCAATAAACTATATTTTACTGGATATAGGTACGCCCCAGAAAACAAACTACGCTTTTATGTTAGCGAAAGAATAACAAATTAAAAAAATGAAACTTTTGTTTATTTTTTCCGATGTAAACTCACTTAGAAAACTCCCTCTATTAGCTCCACCTATTTCAGTTTAGGTAACCAATATTTACGTCAGAAATTAGTTCTGCGATAAATGTTCTGCGTCCGTTATGTATATTGTAGTTACATTGCTAATTATTCAAATGAATTTACCCGCGAGTAAACACGGTTGGTCGTCAACGGCGTTGCAGGTAAACTTAAAGTAAACATCTACCCTGCTGATGCGGTTGCACATAGAGGTCAATACGAAATTAGTGACCGGCGGGGTCTCCCAGACTCGACCATTTTGTCCAATGCCTGTTATAGACGCATCTCCATATCACATATAGCTGAAGCTTTATATATATATATATATAATCAGTATTGCTGACAGGGCTATTATTCTTTGGAACAGATGTAATATGAACACGCTTCCAATCAGAAGACAAAAGTTAAAAGTGTGTGCTAAGATTGACCGAATGGTAGGGCAACATAGTGATAGCATTTTGAAGGGAATGCCATGTGCTCCAACAGAATTCGCATAGATACCAAAAATTGCGGAAGCAACTTCTGACTCACTGGTATCAGAGAGAGAGAAAAGGCCTCACATTGAGATTATGAAAGTTAAATACGGGTAACAAGGAGGAATACGACACCGAAATAAAATGATCTAATCTAGATCATTCGCATCAAGAAGGTAGATGGCACAAAACGAGAACTTTAAAAACAAACAATGTTGAATAAAAATTACGATAACCGCCAGTAATTACGCAGTAATTTTATGTTTAAGCCCTTTCTCTTTTATGTAATTCAGATTACTTATATATAATCTCATTGTCCTTAAAAAAATATTTACAAATTCTGATTCTATAAAAAGTTACAGTTTTTTCCGCAAAAGCGAGTTTCTGGAACACTGTGCGCCGGCGGCACAAACTTACCAGGGGCGCCCGACGGGGTCAAGTTGTCAAGAGCACCTAACATGTTCCAAGTCATTAGAAATGATATAAAGCGCGCATGACGTTAGACCTAGGTTTTTAGTCATTTCACATTTTATTTACACACGGTGTGTTGTTCTTAGGACACCTGCATATATTAAAAATTATTTCTGTTCATGAAATTTCATACTTACACATTAAAGAAGCCTTCCAAACTAAGTCGTTATTTACACTGATTACATAAAAAACTTTCCTGTTTGATGTAATATAGCTTTAAGTTTCTTTTTTTTATAAAACTGGTGATATGCACCACCAAAAAAATATTTCTGTACGTAATTTAAGAGAATTAATAGTATGTTTATTCAACATCTATTATGTCAACTATATCAAGGAAAATTTCACCTATCCATAACGCTCTCCGTTGAAATATTTGAATAGCGTTCACAGGTTTTATGCCCGACAGGGTATCTGCTACATATATCATTTTAGTAATGTAAATTGTAATATAACTGAGGCTAGACGTCTGAGCAAGGTAAGCTAAAAGGATATGACAGTTACATAAATTTAAAGTTTGGATGCGTCGTTTCCGGTTATTAATAATAGGATTCTCCTGCAATATTAAATATCGGCAGCTAACATCCCGGAACTGGATTTTAGACGTAGAATTATGCCATACTTTTATGTCATTTTGATTTAAGTAGTATGTAAATACGTAAAATGTAATATAATATATGCCAGTTTATTAGAAATATGCATCAATAGAATATCAGTTGATTAGTTTTATACTAGAAAACAGAGTGGCTCAGATAAATATTTATTAGCTACCTCCATGCACATTTTCTTTAAATACAAAAAATGCGCTTCAATTCTTAAATCTAAGTTTAAGTTTGCTGTGGATGCCCGGACATTCGGGAATTGAAGGAAACGAAAAAGCTTACGCGTTGGCCAGAAAAGATCATCGGCGTCATTTATGGAGTTAGGTACAAGAGAAACATAAACAGCACTGCGACAACACAATCAGACAAGGTGGTGGATTTATCAAGTAACCATAAAAAAAGAAGAGAGAAGAACTAGTAAAGCTTAGCAGGAATCATCTTCACAAAGTAGCAGATTTCCTTACAGGACATTGTACACCGAAAGGACACCTACAGAAAATGGGGATCAACACCGCTGATACCCAATGCAGACTATGTAATAGAATGACAAAGACCGCATACCACATCCTATGTGATGCTGCAACTATACAATTGGAATGCTACGGAGTTAGAGGAAGTGCCCTCTTATGGGACAGACTGTCATCGACACAAAATAGCTTAGCGAATGACTATTATGATTTTTTTGATAACCTACCAACTGCTGTTAAACAAATACATAACCTCACAACATTAAAAAAAACAATCCTCAAATATCTGTGTGAATTAGAACCCTACAGCCTTGACGATTTTGTTAATAGCTAATAGTTTTTGAATACCTTCGTATGTACTTCGTTTTTCTTTTTTTTCTCTTGTGTTTTCTTATTTTGACATTTTGCTGTTGTAAATTTATTGTTGATTTACATCTTGCAATAAGCTGTTTATTTATTTATTTATTTATAAGAAATATTGAAAAAATATTACACTCAGTACTCTGAGTGTAAATGGAATAAAATTACAAATTGCAGGGTAAAATGTCTCTATTTTGACTTACTGCGTTCAACATGTCACGACAATGCAACAATCAGAATCAATTTTCATCGCAAAATTGATACTGAGAAACTTCTTTGCCTATGTCAACTGTTTCCATACTGTACAAGAAATAAGTTCTTAAAAATCTACTGTTATGTAATACGAAAATAAACAGAATGAAATAAAAATTACAGTTGTATTTATACTGCTTAAGAAAATCGACCGAACACTTAAAATAAGTATCCTGCACAAAGGTAAATCTGATAAAAACATTAAAGTTTGCATAATGGCCCCATTAGTAATCTTCAATTGACAAAGTTTATTCCTTAATAGAAAATAAACTGTATAAACAATAAACTAATAATTAATTTTATCAGGGCGGCTTACAAATTATTTGACACACAACTCGTTCCCTCTATATACCTACTAAATACTGTCCCTATTCTCTGATGCAGAAATTAAGGAGAACAATTACTATATTAGGATACACCTAGAGAGAAGATTTTATAAAATAAAACATATTTATTAATTATGTTTAGGAAAAGATTAATGAGAGAGGATAGCGATACTTAGGACCTAACCTACACGCTAAAAATTATTTGCTTAAACTAAATATATTATCTTTGTTTTAGGTAAATCCCTGTTTTATATATACGGAAGTAAATGTTTACTTCTTTAGAAACAAATATTGGTTTACTCGTATTTGCTTGAGTTTACAATTTCTGGTTTCAGAATGAAATAACATTTCAAGATAGGCTCCTGAATGGAGAAAGTGTTATTTCAACTATTTGTGTCGAATCAAAAAGCAGAATTCTTACGGCAAACAATGTTAAATTCATTTTACTACGAGAATTGCTTCGGTTACAAAACCGGTAGTGCATTTTTAATAACACCTCGTATAAGATATATACCTAGTAAATGCGCGACATGAATAATTTATTACCGTATCTGTCATTCATTCAATTTACACAGAATATGAATTATTTATAGTGTGAAATAAGAGAAGCGCCATCTTTACGGAAATTTAATGTATTTCCTGCAGCATATTGGTAGAAAATTTTTCTATAATAATGTTTGAATCATCATTGTACGTGTTAGAAGTGGGGAATGCTAGATTTGGAAATGGGTAATTTCAACATCATAATTACTTTCAATTAACTGCAATTTTGCTTACAATTACTCTAACTCTTATTTGTTAATAATGCTGACTTTGTTAAATGAACAATACAACAATTAATAAAATAATATTACAAAATAGTATGATTGCCACATTTTTCTTATTAGATTAATTATTCAGTTCAAATATATTTTGTTAACAAAACCTATTTCGTGAATTTATTATAAACTAAAAAAATTCGTCCCTTGAACATGTTTATACTCTGAAGGAGTGTTGGGATTCTCAAACTGATACTCATTTATATTTCATACCAAATAACACAATATATTTATGTGAAGACAATTTTATATGAGGACCTTTTTCATGTATAGATTCAAATTTTCATTGTACATATATGCTTAAGTGTACGTTTGTACGTATATCGTTACATTATTTGATTGTGTCAAATTAATATTTAAATATCAATGAGAAAGACTTAGTTCTGAGACAAAAATGTACTTGACTGGAGATAATGATTTTATTCGGAATAAGTATATATTCTCCCCTGGATAGAATTTTATGTTACGTGCAAGAATAAAATCCGAATTCAATATGAGAATATATTTTTGTGTGTGCAACCAGGGCGTTTGACTCTATTGATTTGGCCATTAAACAGCTTTCTGCGGGGTAGGAGTTTACTAGCGCGTCTAAGTAATGTTTGTTCTGGGCGTCAAGGGATAGAATGCGGGGTCCCACAGGGATTCGCCCTCAGACCTTTTATTCTCACCACCTTTATTAATGATTATACGCGGACGATGCAATTTTGGTGGGTACAGCAGATAATAACCACGAGTTGCAGATAAAGGTCTACGATCTAATTAAAGAATTTGAAACATTGTGTGGTAAATATCGTTTGATATTAAATACGGCTATACAACATCACTCGTACGTTTTTGCTCTAGGATGAGATACTTTGCGGCGTTATAACATGATATCATTACCATACATTAACAGTAACTAAACATTTGGGTGTTTATATTATCTGTGATTTTAGTTGGAAAATTTATATTGCTCGTTTGAGTAAATCACTGAGTAGTATGTAACTAATATCTTATTTTAAATTTGAAAAGTATGGTAATATTGTTTTGTAGGGAGGCAGTTATAAAAAAAAATCTCGTTCAATAAAAGTGCTTATTTAGAATCATTTTTGATATAAAACCGACACCATCGTGTATGCCCACCTTCATATAAAAGTACTGAGAACTTGATCGCGTGAATGACAATCATGATTACAATACGAACTGGAGTAATAGATAGCGAATGGATATGCAGAAATCTGGAGATTTTGTCACCAAATTTATCTAACTCTACTAGATTCTTTTCTCTGTGACATTTGCAAGAACCGTGCGTATTTGATGATTCTTCTTCTTTATTTGCTTTTACACTTGTTTCTTGGCCCAAAAGTTATTAACCATACCTACATATTTTTTTTTGTTATGACCATATCACACTGTAAATCTATTAGAATGTTGAAAACGTTAATACCGAAAATAAACTAGAGTATAATGTATATTTTTGTAAAGTTCGCGAAGTTTATCATTTGATTATAACATGGCAACTAAGTTATGATTGAGAAATGTTTCATCGTTAAATTTAAAAATAAATTGCCATAATTTAATTTCCTGTGACTCAATCAAACTTTTAGGTGTAACACTGGAATCCACTTTGCTCTGGACGGACCATTGTGAGGGTTTAGCAAAGAAAATACATAGTAAATGTTACGTATTTAAATGCATACGATCACAAATAGCTGAAGCATGTCTGTTGCCCTTGTATTACGCTGAAGTCTATTCGAGAATACAATATGGCATCCTTCTTTGGGGTGCATGAGTAGCAAAATTAATTAAGTAATTAATTATTAATTTCTTAATCTTATCGACCTGTTAATCGACTTGACGGAGTGGCTACATTTGCTGATTCTCGTGTTAGAACCAAGCGATGATATACCGGAATTATCAGTAATAAATATTATAGACATATGTGGTTGTGAGTTGGTTTCATAAATAAATATTATAATCATTTCACTCTATAGACCTTTAAACTTAGCATTAGTGCAAGACAAAATTCATATTTTTCTAAAAGAAAATATTGTTTTCAATCTGTTAACATGTTCGATAGTTACTTAGAAAAGGAACCTTCGTTATCAGTATATGAATCGAAATGTCCTGACGTGGTCTTTAATTACTTTTTGGACATTATTAATTACAGTAATTGGGTTTTGGAACCTTTGGTGTAACAATAACTATCACACTGACAAATGTCAATGCTGGGTTTTCCACTATCACCAAACAACAAGTGGTGATAGTGGAAAAACCAGCATTGACAT
This sequence comes from Cetonia aurata, assembly GCA_949128085.1. NCBI lineage: Eukaryota > Metazoa > Arthropoda > Insecta > Coleoptera > Scarabaeidae > Cetonia > Cetonia aurata. The sequence continues at coordinate 49,494,471 of OX421884.1, read as the reverse complement.
TTGTCAGTGTGATAGTTATTATTAATTACTATATAGAGATCTGCTTTCCTTTTCTACCGTGTTTAATAATTAATGCTCTTAATGAATGAATGACACCTGAAATTACTCAAATTAAAAATAATTTGCTATATCTAAAGACTCTCAGTACTAGAAATCCTATCTTTGAACCTAATTTTTTTAACTACTAACAGTTTTATAAAACTATTACCACTCTTGGTAACAAAGGAAATAAAAGTAATAAAATTAAAGCTGAAATAAAAGTAGTACAAAAAATTGCCCGATTCTTTTACAGATCCTTACGGAGCTTGCAATGCCCTTAATGACAAATTCCTTAATTTGAAAAACTCACCAGTAATAGCATTTGATCTCAAATGTACACATGCATCGTCTGCTATTAGTAGTAAATATAACAACCAGTTGTTGTGAGTGATATTTAGTCTGCTCTAAAACTCCTTCGGACATGACTATATTTCTAGCTTTTTAGTTAAACAATTCGTAAAACATTTTCTAACACCTTTGTCACACTTACTTAACTTTTCATTTAACACGGAAATTTTTCCCATTTTACTTAAACTTGCTCATGTTATTCCGATATATAAAAAGGAAGCTGTAAATGTTTGGACAACTTTCCTCCCATTAGTGTACTTTCGACTTCAACCAAAACTTAAGAATCAAACTAATAAACCTTTTCAACAAACAGAATTTATTTACGATTTGCCAACATGAGTTCTTGTTTAATCGTTCTATAAATACCGCTCTGTTTAAATTTACTAATCAGATTTCTCTTGATATTGCAAATGATTTTATCTAGACAGCCTAGATATCTAATTTTTTCATATTTGGGGTGTAAAAAATATCTAAACTTTTTAAACAAATAAAAATATTGTCACAACTTTTAGTACTAGAACATGTACAAATTTACTATTTGCTTGATATCTATCTCTTTATCATAAATTTTCTTTCTAATTTCAGCGGCAATGGGTAGAAGTCAATCAACGCCGGGCCTTGTCGAATCAAGAGGCAAAATCGCGCTAGAAGACATGTGGCTTCCTCCAGTAAGTTTTGCCACGCTAACTCCAGCGTATCCGCGTTCGTTACTCGGCTCGCCGCCGAAGGCCGCACCGGACAGTCCCGGATCCACAAGTAGCGGTCGCAGTCGGCACCACACGCCGGCATCCCAAGCTAGATCAGGTAAATCCGAATGAAAATTCGAAGTGGTCACAAGATGCCGCCCTTTGTCGTGTTATTCAAATTACACACTATTACACGGCGAAGATCGTGTAAGGACTGGGTCTAGCGCGGTGAATGACATGCCAGCCCGTCGGGAATTTTAATTGAAAATGACTCCCTTTATACCCGAGATGGGAAGGCATGCCGTTGAATTGTACGCGACGAGACCGATTTGAATGGAAATTAGGTGAAAGACAGTAAGACCGAGTAATTAAGATGTTTAATTAAATTAAGGAAATGTTGTTGTTCAGCGTTATTAAAAATGCTATAAAGTATTGTTTTATATAATATTCTGTTCATCTTTAATGATGACAGACTCATTCCGAAACACATGACTGACTTGTTAGCACACCTAAACATAATCCATGTTATAAAATAGGTACGTGTTATCTTATTTCACGGCAAAGCGGGTTCCTTAATTAGTAATTACAAAATCGTACAAATTGAGAAACTTATGCAGTTTCCTGCCTCTAATTACATTCCTGTGGAACAAACAACAACGATTACTTTGGAAATTAATAAGCTACATATGTATGTACTTTGTTGTCATTTACTTGAAACGTGAAACAAACTAATAGAACAAATACAAAAACAGATAGGCATGCTTTATTTTCTAATTGACACAAACCCTCGTTGATATATTTAGGTAATTTGGAGCTACTTACAGCACAAGTTGCTTGTTTTTTCGAATTGTATTCTTGTAGGGATTCGCTATATACAAGCAACGTATTGAGCTGCCTCGTTAGAATTTTTCCGAACTTCTGGTAGAAATTTGAATTTTGAAACTTGCAGAGTTGCCATAGCCAACCACGATCTATTTAAGGAAAATATTTTCAGCGTTGTGAGCTTTTCAGTATACACAGTATTGACATCAACTTTATTATTTTACTGTAAACTAGTTTTGTTAATTTTTTGACATCTTGCACTCTTTCGAATAAACTTCAGTAGGTATTTCACAGCTTAATAGACGTTAAGGTGTTCTGCTAATGTAAAACCGATGACCTACTCTCAAACACAATTTCGTGTCACATTTAATCGATAATTTTTAAAGATCGAGTGTTTTTTTTTTATCGTCAGTGGCAGCGGGCCCCTAGGTATTAGGGCAATGAAAGAAAAAGATCTAAATTGTTTAAACCATTTGAGGTCGAAAAAATTTCTCTTATTCCAAATCAGAAAGACGAAAAGCAAAAAGATTTTATTATCATATACAATTTATTAAAAACTGCTTTGGATTTAGGTTTGGCAACTGAAAGGTTAATTAAATAAAATATAAAATATACTAAATTCTAGTAACTAGATATGAATTATTTAATATGCATTTAAATATATAAAACCTGAAACACAATAGTTAAGTAAATGTACGATATTATGCATATATAAAATAGACAGATAAAATTATTGAATGCTAGCAATCGGCCCAGCCATTCCAATATTCTGGTACCCTGAATTACTGGGTCACTGGTTGCTTAATCGAAATAATTCTTTTTGATTGCCAAAAATGAACTGTCTTTTTGCACTCGAAGCCTCGCAATCATATAGAATGCACTGTGCGGTCTCTGTCATCCCATTACACATTTTTCAGTTAAACCCAATTCTCTGTAGGTGCCCTTTCAGTGCACAATGTCTATTTAAAAGATCTGCCACTGTCCGAAGATGATTCCAACTAAGCTTTAATAGTTCTGCAGTCTTCTCCTTTGATGGTCCCTTAATCAACGTTTAATTAATGGGAAGAATTTGCCTAATAATATTTTTCCAATATTCGTTTTACTTCTCTCAGACACAACTCGTTATCAGGTCTGGAGCTGTGTTTTTGAACACTTATAGAACATGTTTTGGATCTACATATGGAACTGATCTCCTTTTCATGCTAACGTTGGATTTTTCGTTTCTTTCGATTGCCGAGTATTCGAATACCCACAATTAAGTGACTTTACTGCGGTTTGTCAGTATATTCTGTTTTCAAGTGCATATCTAAACTTGTCTTGATTGTACCTTGATATTCGCTGAATTTCGCCCTCAGTGCTGGCTGTCTCTTGCAGTGCAGATCAACTTGTTTTAAAAGCCCTCTTATTAATTTCTTTTGCAGAAGTCAATATTGTGTATGCATCTGCTTAAAAACTGGTAATATATTTGCTTATCGGAATAATGATCACCTTACCGTATTATTTAAACTTGGAATCAAGAATAAGACCAACCTATTTCACTCATTTGGAGAGCTCTAATTATTCACGTTGAAACTTTGGGGCCCTAAGATCATCTAACGTCCTCCTTATCGCCAACAGTATTCTGGTGGTTTTAGAGGGAAGAACATTTACACTCTCTTCCTCGGTCAATTTTCGTACAACTTATAGAGCGTTCTGTATCTTATCTAGCACTACATTGTTGAATTTAGCCTCGATTAGTAATCTACCGTTTTCACAGGAACGGTACAGCTCGGCAGCAATGGGCAAAAATCAAAATTTTGTAAATACTCACTCGTCAAGAAAAACCAGGGTTTCCATCCATGTACCTAGTTTTTCTTCCGTTTTGGCCGACCACAATTTTGGTAGGTAGGCATTACGTCTAGGGGTCTAAGACAATCTAATGCAATAAATGAATAAAAATGCCTATTTTTCATGATAAGTACCCAAATCTATTATTTTGAAGATGCTGTAAATTACTACTGATATCAAAGAAAATTGGCAGATCGGGCAGCAATTGACAAGTGGTTGCAATCGAGTATAATATATGTGTGCTTGTCTACTAATGTATTAAAATAAACCTTTCTGAGAAAAGATATTTCTTAACATCAGTTATTGTATTTTCTTGAATAAAATACCTAATATATCTATAATAAGTGATAACCCTAGGATAATTTTTTTTTCCATTTCGTTACTAGTACAATAATGGAAAGAATTATGTTACTAGTAGCATAATGTTAGTGCAAACGCATAACTAGTGGTGGCGCCCCTTGTCGGTGTTATAATAACAAATGTCAAAATTGAATTCAAACCGTTGGAAACGTTGTATGTAGGTTTCAAAAACGTGTTGTACGTTTCAAACGTTACTTTGAAATCTCTTTCGAACGATATTTATTTTGCGCATAAAAACGTTTATTTCTGTGCACAAGTTGCGCACGCATTTTGGTCATTGGCATTCACCTAAATACTTTTGCGTTACTAATGCGTTAATATTTTCATTGATTAACGTGCAATCATTATTTAGATAAACACATTTTTCGTCAGTCAGCACTTGAAGAAAAAATAATGTATGTCACTCGAAGCAGAAAGCTTTTTCTTGTGCTTCGCCCAGATTGATTGGCCTTGGCCGCGACCTTCTGTGCTTAGCACAAAAAGTGGGCTTTCTACTTCTAGTAACATAATATACTATTTTCTTTAAAGAACACGGATTCTTCTGCATATATATAAACTGCTAGACATAACCAGTAAGTTTAAACTTTACATAAAATGTTGAATTACGCTTTTCCCCAGTTACAAAAAAAATACTTTATAATGCAGTTCATTTAAAGATTCAGAAACCCTAAATTAAAATAATTCAACCTTTTCATATAATTGTCACTTTATCAACAATAAAAGAAATAAAATGTTCAATAACGCGAAGTTTCTCCAACGCAAATTTGGTATGTTAGAAAGGTTAGTTCATAAATAATTCTCTTATCAAGGAAGCAATATTTCTTTGCCACCGTTCAATGTGACTAATGGTTTTTGGCCAAACATAAGGATAAATGTAACCAAAGCCATTCAATTGCATTTCAGGAAAGGTTAAACGTTGTCGGAAGCCCAAATCGCCTAAAAAGGATGTGAATAACTCTCCGTTTGATGGAAAAGTATTAATGGGTCGATGGTACACTAAAAAGTACGTGAAATAACATCTAAGAATAAATTACGAAGTTAATGTACCCTGAATAAATCGGGAATCCAGGGGTAAAGGGATTCAGCGTATAATTTCAACGTCAGTTAGAGGACTTAACTCTAACACGAATTAAAATACATTCAACGGTCATTAGTTAGTGACGGTTTAATCAATCGTCCGGCTCACATTCCACTGTTTCTTTCCATTTACTTCTTTGCTCCTAATTGAATTTTCTTTTAACAGAGCTTTTAAAATTCCCTTCCTTCAAATTGAATTGAGAACTGGGATCGGATAAAAAGTTCGAAAAATAAAAAAAGAAGCATCCAAGAGAACTCGATCACTTAGTTGCCTTTTGTTTGGTCTCACTTCTGCTGAATTCTCCTATTTTTATCTCTAATTTAGGCGCGGATGTCTTAAACATCTTAAGCCACATGTGTACCTAAAAATTTAAATAATAAAAAATATAATTATACAGGGTATAGCAATAGTATGTCTGTTTTTTTTTTCATTATTATTAGCGATGTAATATAATGTTATGCATCTTCATGAAAGCTGACAAAGTAAGATTGACTTTTTTTAAATGGAACAATCTGTGTATGTTTGCATTATTAAAGATTTTTAATCGCAGTCTTTTTGTCTTCAGTTTACGAGTGTAACCTCTTTAGTAGTTTTCGAGTTGCAACCTTTGCTATTAAAAAATTGAAAGATCATTCGGTGTGGATTTGTTGAGATTGGGTAACAACTGACATTGTTTCCCAATTATTTCTATCTCCAGATGTACAGAATGCTAATAAGGAAGGAATTACTGTACCCACTTTAAGGACTAGGAAGAACACAGTCTTACATTCAACAATAACCCATATTAGGTTTATTTATACCACTGTTTAGTGGTTTTTACAGTAATAAAGAAGTCAAAATTCCAAAGTTGTTAGTGTAGGTAAAAGAAATGAAATAAATAACAGGTTGTTGAAATATAAAGGATACACCGCAGAGCGTATGTTTTACCCAAAAACGATTTACTGGCAAAATTATATGGTAGATGTGATTTTCATTCTGGACGAAGCAGAAAAGAATTTTATGCTAGAAGACAATAAGAAAAGTAGGTTTTTGAAGAACTAACCACGAAATTTTTACAAGGTATGCTAATGAAGGAATGAAGAATACGTGGTAGGGGTTCTGTTAGCAGTTATTGGAAATCCAAAACTAAATACTGCTGCGTTTTCAGCTCTGTAGCTGCATATTAGCGGTTATATTAAAATTGGGGTGAGTTTGTTTTACCACGGCTTTTTCAAATCTATTTTAATCCCAATTATTCTAGAAAAGGCTCTCTAATTTTGCCTTCTGAATCACCTTTTCTTTAAGAGTAACACCTTTACGTACTCTCTGCTCTTGGGCTCTCTGAACCCAGTATTAGAAACCTTTACCTTGCCAAGCCAACGCATTCGTACAGAACATAAAATGGAGTTTCCTCTTAGTTTTTGCAGAATTTGCAAATAGCCAGACTTGTAATATGTATATGCCAGTTAGTAGACGTACTATCATTTTAAGAAACTTCCTGTCTTTACTCAGAAAAGCCTTTGAAAATGCAGATCTTTTTTTTCTTTAAGAACTGTTCAATCCGTCTTACCCTAGCTACTTTTACCATCACTTTTTGAATTTGTAATATATTCATTCGTTAATGTATCTTATCATTTCTGATTTAATAATATCGAACGAAGTGCCATTTCCTATGAATAGCCCTGACCATCATCATCTGTCCAATCATTCACATTCACGTCCATGTAGCTGGGCACCCAAGCCAATGCTATTTTACTTTGGCCGCCCACAACGTCCCAAACCACTTTGGAGTCAACATTTGTGAAATTAGTGTTAGCTTTAAGTGTTGACTAGCAGTCAGAAAATGCAGCCACGGTCTTACCAAGTTGATCCAGTCTTATCGGTAGTGGAATCGTTTGACATCCCCATGGGAGGAAAGCCTCCTTTAGTTCGTCTAGTTAGGACCGTACGTCACACGTGCTTGACTGTGCATCATCTGTAGGTTGCAAATCTTGCCTTTTCTTATACATACATATATCTGAATGTGTCGTTGTGGTAGACTTAGAGTAACTTCCACTAAAGTAGTGGGAATCAGCCTCATCGCATCACGTTACCACCAGTCTAATTACCCTTGTGTGCATCCATAGACCACCTTCTCCAATTTCTGCCGAACAACCTTCTGTATCTGACCTTGTTGGTTGTTTTTAGAATATGAAGCTGTCAAGTAAGTATTAATTGAAAAAGGGGTAGACGGCGCGACGTCCAGATGGTTGTCGCAGCTGCTTTCTACGAGGTCAGTGGAAACGGAAGTGAGAAATACAACCATCTCCATTAGTATGATCATAGGAGGCCCACAAGGGGGAATTTCTTCCCACTTCATTATCTAGAGTTTTACAGTACTCCCCTGCAGTTTGACTGATTCAAGCATATCTTACCAAGAGTATGCTGATGATATAGTTATATATACAAGAGAAAAGTTTACGAAAAGGTGGTGTCAATCAGTGGAACTTAACATCAACCTCACTAAGACTATCTTAGTAGCATTCACAAGAGAAAGATAACCCAGTCTCAAGACCATAAAAATGGATGGGCAAGACATAAATCGGAAGAAGGTGCAATACATATTTAGGCTTTATCCTGGACAATAAACTTCTAGGGAGTAAGCATAAACTTCAAGTTGTCAATAAGGCAAATGAGGCCCTAATGGTTTGTAGAAACTTTGCAGCTAATAACTAGGGATGCAACCCGAAAATACTGCTCTAGATGTACTGTATACATCCAGAGCAGTATTTTCGGGTATAGTAAGACCAATAATCACTTATGGAGCAGTGGTTTGGAGCAAAAAACTTATCTAGCTACCGTAGGAGCTAATCTCTCTAAAGTGCAAAGTTTATCATGTGTATGCATAAATGGGGCAATGAAAACCTGTCCAACAGTGGCCATTCAAGTGGTACTGAATCTTATTCCTCTCCGTATTTTGGTGGAGAGCATAGCCAAAAAGGACCACACGCAGAATGATGGGAGAAGAAATGGTTAGGCATGGGCCTCAGCCTCCCGCAGGTGATCAAACCCGGGACACGCCACAAACAAAGTAAATTTTACTGCGTCATCTTTTTTTTTTTGTAAAACACCTAATATATCGGAATATACTTTCTAAACATGAACAATAATTAAAATTATACTGCATCCCCAAAACATAAAATGACTAATAAAAGACGTACTATTCCTTTATATGTATACTACGTGCAATAACTTTTTAAGTACTGCATTAAAAGTGCAGATATTCGCGTATTTGCGTATACTATAGGGAGTGTATTTTATGCTGATAATATACACAACATCCACTCATAAAAACGTTAACGGAGAATATTTATCAAGGACTGAAAGCTTTCGCTCTTCAGGTTACAATTTGCAGCGACATCTAATTTCCTGTTTTACGTCAGTTCCGAGAGCTTTCGTTAATTAGATGTATAGATTTTGAATTAGGTGGAGAGCGACTACGTGTGAACGCTATCAAATACTACGCATCCAACTAGAAATAACCCGAGGGAAACATATGCATTGGTATACGGTATCGAGGCGAGAAACTTCAAGTGTAATGTATCGTCATTTACCGGTTTATAACCGGGCATATGGTATCAAGAGAATCACCATGCTCTGGCAAATTGAAAAAAGGAAACCAAAATGTAAGAGAATTTCCAGTATAGGAATGCAACAAATTACTATTAACTCCACAATTTTTGTTCCAAATCGCACATTTAATCCTAAACGGAAAAAATGGAACGAATTCAAATCCGGAACGTATGGTTCGAAGCAATATCGGAAAGCTAATAAAGGAAGTTACGGAAATTGGGTGAAGAGGGAGTTTGTTTTTAATTCCGTGATTCGCTATCGCAGAATTTTCAGCCAGAAGGATGCTAATATCTAGATATAAATAGGTACAGCTTAAGTATTGAACCCACTTTTTCAGCTACTGCAGGCACGACTGGAAATGATCTGAATAAATAGAGGCAATGCACAAGTTCAGATTGCTTGCGTAAATATGGTTTATAGTACAAACACTATTTTTTTTTTTCTATGTTGGTGATATTACAAGGGACAAACCTATGAAAGCGTATGGTTGTTACTCTAAAACAGTTACAATAAGGTGAGCATATCTTATTTCAACACTATATGTATGTGTGATATTAGGGTGATAGTACACTGCGACCTAAAAGATCTATTGTGTCCCCTCTTCTCGCTGTATTTACAGCTGGCCGTCCAGTCCGATTCCTTTTAAGAAGTGCAGAATGTCCGAAGGCCCCAGATTAGGTAACTCACCCTCTTCGATTTCACATGCTCCCAGGTGCAGCGCCCTTAAGTTGCACAGTGCAACACAGTTTATGAGTAGATGAATGGACGTTTCGTCCTGTTCCCCACAAAATCTACATTCGGCTTCCTTCGCTATTCCAAGCCTGTTTCAACACTATACCCTAATCTTTTGTATTTGTCGTCTCTTCTGTTGTCTCTTCTAGTGATAATCACGCCAAATCAAGCAAACTGTAGATAAAATAAGATCATATAGAACTACTTCATTGCTCCCAATCTTATCTGAATTATTCCAACACGAACAAATACTTTAGTTACTGATTCTAGTGGATACCAACCTAATTATAAGTATTACTGCAGAAAACACAATGCTATTCCACACGTGCTGGCTAGTGGTGCTAGTGCTTCCCGTCCTCTGTCCTCGTCTCGAGATGATATTATAGCTAAATAGTGGTGTTAGAGGCAATAGAAGACAATGAGTATCTTTGATTCGTTTTGAAAAATCTGGAACGTTTCCTGAAGGTCATAAGAAACACAAAATTTAGCAATTTTATCAAATTGAAACCTGCCTTCTATCTTCAATAATAATCGAAATCTTCAAAACCCGTCTATATAGATAAAAAGATCGTAACACCAGGCGTCTTTCTAATTCAGCCTTCATAATAATAAACCGCATTCCGTTCACATTTCCGTTATTTTGTAACTAAGTGCGTATAGAGTATACCTAATGGAAACTTAGACGTTCTTTATCACCCGAATGCTATTGTACTTATTTGTAAAAATCAAAAAGTTCCAATTCAAAAGCTCACTGATTTCGATGTAACAGAAACAAGTTTTAACGCCGCATGGCGGTGGAATTGATAAAATTTACTCTTATAGTACATTGTTTGCCACATTGTGTTTCCGTAACAATGCACAATTCAGTTCTTACTTGTTCCAGACAAAGACGAATGAGGGGGTGGAAATACAATGCGAATAGGTGCTTTGGAGATGAAATAAGATGCTATGCAATTGGACTTGTTTTACTTGCAGTATGCGTTATTGCGGATTTAGAATCTTTTGGGAAATACACTGTTGTCAGTTATACTCGTAAAAACAGAGAGAGATGGGCGAGTTTATAGAAATAAAATAATAGATCAAGATAAACTAACTATTTAATGTTTATCGAATCATTAAACGTTTCTGTTAGGCAACATGTGTTTCTCAGAAAACATTACCAGAGTACTCAAAATGAACGGACCCCTATACAAAACCAATGCCTAAATCAATAAACAGTAGAAAATATTTATTGCAATTAATTATAGATATAGAAGTACAACAATTTTATTACTAGATAATTGTTTGAAAACTACCTAAATTATAAAAATTATAGCATAGTATATTGAAAACTGATAAACGTGTTTGTTTCTATCTTATACCAAGTAAACGTCTGTTGCGCTATTCATTCATCAGCAGTGAAGTTCAAGTTCGTAGTTGACACTTGACCCAGACTCGCCAGGTGTCAACTGAGTTTTTGCAGCGCGCTTACGTGGCTTGTAAAGTAATAAAATATAGATTTTTTAATAAAGACTTATAACTCAAAATTCTAACGACATAAGTTTAAGAACACTATAGTGAACCAAAAAATTGGTCCAGAAACAAAGAAAAAATTCATTGTTCACGCGAAATAGAGCATTAAAATTGATCCGCAAATCATTAAAAAAGATTTTATAGTGACGAAAGAGTTGATCGGATAATAAATTATTCACACCAAACTTCGTTTTAAAGAACACGTTTCACATTTAATTAGATTGGGTTACAGTAGTTTGAGGATTTTGTATGGTAGTAAAGACTGTTTGGATGTCGGTTGGCGTAAGGCCTTTGCACAGCGTTTGCAAAATTCGTGTCTTAGATTTATTTATGGGACACGTAAATTTAACCGAATCTCTCATACACTCGATTGGGCTGGTTGGTTAAATATCTTTGCCAGTACTGAATTTTCTGCTAACATCTTTTTCTATAAAGTTATTTCTTTTAAGAAACCAAGTTACTTGTTCCGTAAAGTTTTGTTTAGAACAGATGTACATAATATCAATGTGAGATAGAAAGGCTTACTAACTCCTCCAGTTCACCACCTCGAAATTAAAAGATCGTTTAATTATAATATTGTTAGACTTTGGAACAAAATTCCATTTATTTTCCTTTATAACTTTCTATTACTTTTCTCTTTATGCTTTTTGCGCATAGATTTGAATTATTATTACTTTTTGCTTATGATTTTTTATTTATCGGGTTAACATTATTAATGGTGTTGGAGGTACTTAGAACAGCGGCTTATGCTTTAAGCAGCTAATCCTGCACCTTTTGCCATGTTGCTTGAATTTTAGCATTTACTTATTTTTATACTATATTTGATACCAATAAACTATTATTATTATTAATTTGATTTAAAGTCATTGAAAATAAAATGATAGCTTGATAGTCCCAATGAAATATGTTATTGTTGTAAGAACACCAGCTTTATAATGAACGTTTTCATTCAACCTATAAATATAGGTTATTATAGAAATATAAATAATTGCATTTCAACAAAATCATTTATTGGACGTATGAAGAAATAGTTACTATAACAAATGCTATCCGTTAGACTAATGTAAAATAATTTGTTATATATGTTAATAATGAACGCGTATTTATTTCACTAATGAATCTTGTTATTACTTAATCAAAGATTGTAAATAATATTTCATCATAGGAATGATACATTTCATTTTGTCAATGAAAATTCACTCAATAAGTGTAGATTATAGATATATCAGTATTCTTCTCAGTGTATATATTTTTGAAAAACAAATCTATCGGGCTTTGCTAAGAGTTATTAATATACAAGAAATGCCTTAAAAAATGATTTAAACGAATGTTTATGCTTAGAAATAACTTGTTAAACGTTCTGTATAATATAATTAAATTTAAACAGTCTGTCAAGTTAACCCAAGGGTTCTTTAAACCATGTTAAAAAACTATACCTTTGCTTTAGTTACTTTAAGTCACACTCCAAGAGGTAGGGAAGAGTCCGAGCCACAACAATTTTTTAGTAGAGGTAAACAGCATCCATTTTCCTGCTTGTTGCCATCGGCAATCATTGCGCTCAGTTTAGAGTATGTGATATCCTCTTATAATGGTTTATGCCATAATTCTTAAGCAAACTTTTTATGTTTTTTGTATTCGTTCAGAATGGGTGGTTAAAACCAGACCAAATTGAGAAGTCACATTTAGATCTGGTACTTAGAAGTTCTCTGCTGGAGTACAAGTTTAATATGTGATTTTTGCAACAGATTACCTACATGGGATGGAAATCATAAATCCTTATCAACTGTCACCCCCAGGTTCACTTTTTAAACCAAAGATAACACCCCAACTTCAACTTGTAAACCAAAGATAACACATCTCGATTTTTTAAAGCTACAGTACCTATCACCATTCAAAGAGATGCTCTTGCATCCGAATAATATGACATACCTCGATTTAAATGTGTAAATCGTAAATAATAACTCCCAAAAAACTCCGATCCCTGTTGAACGCCCGGTGTAACAGGACAAACCTGTCGATTCGACTCGCTCAACCATAACCCTTTGTATCCAGTTTGTTAAATAGTTCTGTGTCAACTGCAAGGCCGCCCAACTCAAGTCGATATAGTATAATATCGGGATTAAAATTACATGATTGATCGTATAGAATGGCTTTGTGAAATCCAATGTGATTAATAGAGTCAAGTAGTCCTTGTCACTCGCCAGCAGTATGTCATCAACCACGCAGGTAAGGGCAGTCTCACAGTTGTATCCCCTTTATTTTCTCAATATATGAATTAGCTTTGTCACCTCAGAGTATTCCTGTATTAGCTGCAAATATTATTTCTAGGGAAATGTACTTGCTATAAAGGAGCTAAAAGAATATATATATAGTTAAAGGATTTGCAAACTCTCCATCTATATTTGTGCAAAGAAATACCCTCCTTAGATATTTTCCCGCCTTTGCACGTTTCACCTTTTAGGAATATGGTTTTGTCGGGCAGAATTTTGAAAAACAACTAGTCTCATCGCTATTAAATATATTTCGTATTGAATATCCGGCGCATATCTCCTTGACCTTTCCATACCAGCCCAAACCACGTTGAGTCCACGGATGCAACTTCACCAATCATCCATCTTATATGTGAAATTATTCCTTGTTTTAAATTTGCCCAGCAACTTATAACGCTTTCTCTCTTATTAACCCGAAATTGGGATGTTCTTACTTCGAGCCCATTTAAAAACGGTGTTGGCATGGCAAGACCCTTTCCTGATTAAAAATTCTTTCTTGGTAAAGTAAATAATTTGTGTAAAATTGTTCTTTGATTTGTTAATGTATCCGCGATGACACTTTTTTCCAACCCAAACTTCTTTGCTAAGTCCCGAACACAAAATTTTTCCCGGACACTAATGTTTATTATTCCAACTTTTCTTTTAATATTTGTTTTGACTTGTGTTTGTTTGTTGGAGACGTGTTCAATGTGAAAAGTCACAACAAACATTAAATAGAAATTTAAGTTAAATGAAAATATTAGAAAGAAATTACTTTGAAAACATAAAACTATCGATGTACCAAATTTTGCATTACAAATTAAAAACAAGCCTGGTGCAGTTCTTGGAATTGAACAAATATTTTTTCGCTACTGTCCTTTTATGGGAAGTTTTTTCATCTGAAGATTAGGGAAAATAAGAGAAACCACTGTCCGTGTGCGATTATCGGAGTATTTTGAATATATTAAAACCTGTACAACTTTGACGGGAAAAATAAAGTTGTCCCTTTCAGCGAAGTTTTACTGTATACCCAATTCGTATTGAAGAAACCTAATGTAATGTTAGTGACAGTCAAGGCAATGGAGCTTTGGAAGCTCAATTGGACGGTTCCAACTCCGAAAGAAAGACTGGTTTATAATCAATCATCCTGCAAATCAATTGTAATTAACACATTTGAAAGCGCTCTCTACAAATACTTCCATGGAAATTGAATTCGTTAACACAGTTAGGGATTGATTTTAATTAAATTTGTTAGCGGTGTTGCTACTCTTTTTAATGGAGTGGAAACGAAAAGATCACAGTCGAGCCTTGGAAAACCGCAATGCGCTTTTTTTATCTTTATCTGGTTCTCATTTCCGATTTTTCGTTTACACCAGGCACACAAGCGTCCTAATTAAATAGCGAATAAAACCGTAAATTGGCGCTTCTCACTGCGAAATCTGAAAATTTCCTGAAAAATTTATACTCAACGCCACCGGGTCACGCTTTTACGCATTCGACTTTATGGCCGGGCGTATGTGAGCGAGCTTGTATTGGATTTTTACATTGACGGGATTGAAAAATTAAAGAAGACCGCAATGCAATAAACATTTTATTATTGGCGTAGTTGCAATACAAATTTCCTTGCGGGTTCAGTTTTATTACCAAAACCGTATTCTTTAGTACAACAAACCAAAACAATTTTATATGGCATCTATTGCATGCGCTTGTGTATATAAAACATTTAGACCTAATTACTCAGAAATACCCAACATCTTAAATGATAAATGCCAACAAAAAATTGTGCTATTCCTTCAATTATAAGCAACATTATAATTTACGTAATACGCAGGCACGACATTAATTAATAATGCAAGTTTGCTGCTGCCGCGTCAGGTCCGTAATAGCTTGTATAAATCGAAGGTATGTGCAGGTTGCTATATTTCAGTTGGCATTGCGAGCAATATATACAATAATAAGCTAAGCTATGCACCAACAACTAAACCTTAACGATTTATCTGCTTTGATTATTTCCTTGCATCTAAAACAGAGAAGGAAATTTCTAATGTTTGCTCAATAAGACTAGACAAATGTATATGTGTATCAGATGCACAATTTGTCTTCGAGCAATGTCAACGATACAAACAAAATAGTTTATACTAAACAATTTGTAAGTGATGCAGCGAATCCAAGATTGAATTGCTCCACAATCCGAGTAAACTTCTCTCTTCGCTATGATAATGTTAATTCGATTAGTTTAAATTGACGTGCCGGATTAAATTCACGATTGAATTAATTGGATTTGATGAAATTAATACTTAATCAATGCCGACAGTCCGAGTTGTTGCTTAGCGCCAATTAGGTTCGACTGAATGCTTGGCAACTTCGAAGGCGAACCGTTATATATTTCGAAAATGTACAGGGATATATAGGTCATGTCGGTCAGAAGCTATAAACTAAGCTAAAATAAAAAAGGAAAATATAAGAATTAGCTACATCATACAATTAGTGCACTTTTTACAATATGAACACTGTTTTTTTCACACTGTAAATAGTGCACTAATTGCATATTTGCCGTCCTGCCAGCGTTCTAAGATCTGTATATGAGACAATTCAACTCACCTCATTAGCTCAACTGGCAGAGCGTCCGTCCAGTTAACGGAAGGTGTCGGGTTCAAATCCTACACTAGGTAAATTTTTAATGTAAAAATTGCCTCATATTAACTACAGTGATTAGTTGAGTAGCATTTATTTATTAGATACATCAATCTAACTAAAAAGATTTTGGACGACTAAGTTTGAATTTCGAGCAGCGCCCTGGCGTGGCGTGACGGGGGAAAATATACCGTCGCCAACGATATTTTTTCCAGTCATGCAAGAGCATTTGAGGCGAATCAGATCTGAGATTCACGATCACTATCTAGGAGCAAATATTCAAAATGAGTTGATTAAACTGTTATCTGAAACGGTGAAAGAGAAAATTGTTTCAGACATTAAGGCAGGTAAGTGTTTTTCTGTACTACTAGACTGCACTCCCGATCTCAGCCACCAAGAGCAGTTGTCTTTGGTGATACGTTTTGTTAAGACTTGAAGCAATGTAAGTGCTACTAAGAATAAAAGTGGGGATGTGACTGTTGAAGAGCATTTTCTCGAATTCTTAGACGTTAAGTCAACAACAGGCAAAAATTTAACTGATGTTTTATTAGAGGAACTAGATAAAATAGGCTTAGAGATTAAGGACTGCAGGGGCCAAGGATACGACAATGGTTCAAATATGAAAGGGTTGTATTCTGGAATTCAAGCTCGAATTTTAGAAATAAATTCAAAGGCGTTTTACATGCCTTGTGCAAGTCACAGTTTGAATCTCTTGATTTGTGATGCCGCAAAATGTTCACCTAAGGCTATAACTTTTTTCGGAACTGTTCAGAGAATTTATGTTGTTTTTTCAGCATCAACGAAGCGGTGGGACATTTTAAAAAAACATGTTCCTGTCCTCACCGTTAAAAAGTCATGTGACACTAGATGGGAAAGTAAAATTGAAAGTGTAAAAGCACTTCGTTACCAGATTAAGGAAGTACACGATGCTTTAGATGAAGTAGTAGAAGCGACTGACGACCCTAAAGCAAAAAGTGAAGCTCGATCCCTTGTCAATGAAATAAGGAGCTATGAGTTTTTAGTAGCATTAGCTATTTGGTATGACGTGCTCTTAGCTGTAAATAGTGTAAGCAAAAACTTGCAGGCTGAAAAAATGCACTTAGGCATGGCATCGCAGTTGCTTCAAGGACTGGTACAGTTTCTTCAGCAATTTAGAAATGTAGGTTTTATTGCAGCAATAATGGTTGCAAGAGAAATGAGCGAACTTTTCGACATAGAGCCAAAGTTTCAAATAGTCAAGCAAAGGAAGAAACGAAAAATGTTTGATTACGAAGGAGAAGATGAGCATGTTTTCGAATCTGCTGAACAAATTTTCAAAGTTAAGTATTTTTATTATATTGTAGATTGTATATTACAGACCCTTTCAAGAAGATTTCAACAAATTGCCAGTTACAACACTATGTTTGGATTCTTGTACAGTGTAAAAGAATTAAAATCAATTGAACAACGTCAATTGTTGGAAAAGTGCAAAGCCCTAGAAGCCTCTTTAAGTTTTGAAGGGCAAAAGGATATCTGTGGAAATGATTTGTTCACAGAACTAAAAGTTCTTCGTGACCTACTTCCCGCTGAAGTTGAAACAGCTGCTGGTGTGTTAAGATTTATGAACAGAATACAAAATCCATATCCCAACACGTTCATTGCCTACAGAATTTTACTTACTATTCCTGTGACTGTTGCTAGCGCAGAAAGGAGTTTTTCTCGGCTAAAGTTAATAAAGACTTACCTAAGATCATCAATGAGCCAAGAAAGGTTAACGTCTTTGGCAACATTATCGATAGAAGCAGACAGCACGGCCAAAGTCAATTTTGAAGAAATTGTTGACGACTTCGCTGGATTAAAAGCAAGAAAAATTAAGTTTAAGTAGTGTAAGAATATTATTGTTAAAGCAATACTTTTCAGCGGATTTAAATTTGTTTTAGTTTAGTATTAATAAGAATAAAAAAAAATTAATGATAAAATATTTAGCTGTTTTTTTTAACTGAGATAAGTCACAATACAATGTTTATTTTTTAATGGTAGCGATATTGTGGTGGAGGTGGGAAAGAACAATGATGGTAGGTAGTTTATGAAAGAGAAGAGTCGAGAACTATTTACCTACATAAAAGCCCAGCAAAACTATTTTGCACCAGGCCCCGCTTTTGCTAAAGACGGCTCTGTGCAGTAGCTATTATGCAATATAAGTACAAAAACAATATTATATACACACAGTTATAAATTTTCTATTCTTAATATCTTTATATAGAAAATCTAATTGGAACATTCAAGGAGAATTATATAAACATGCCATTTTGGTATCAGTAGTCAGTATTGGTACTTTATGATAGCTATATAAACACTTTTTTAGAAGAACCTTAACGTTTAGTACTTATGACCAGGTGTCGCGAAGAAGACTGCATCTTTGATTGTAGCTCTACTTTTTATTTTAGAATGTTTACTACAAAAAAATATAGACTTCAATGTTTTTTTTTTTTTTTGCTTTCATGGGCAGGTTTAACCCCGTAAGGCAGCTCGGCCTTAAGACCTATTGTGCCCCCATGATGTCTTAACCCTCTCGACTTCAATGTTACATAATGTAAAAATTTTTTGGCCATACAGTTTCTCGAAAATATGAAAATCTATACTTATATTATTCGGTTTTTAAATTCTACGTAGAAAAATAGTATGTTATACACAATTATATAACAAAAGCGTCACTCATCGGACTTTCCGAAGTAAACCGACTATTACCATTTTACGTACTTATATCTGCACGTACTGTGATTTAAGCGTCCACTACCATTATTTTCAGATATATTTTCAGACCTTCTTACATTAAACTATATGTTCCATTATCCGAATATTCAATTTTAGAAACTATATACCTGCTTAAAAAAATACTTCTGGTAGTTGGCGTTCTGCTGTAATTATAAATCACATTTTAGTTTATAAAACAGCCGTATGTATACTGATAACAGGTGAAAGAGTATGTATGAAAATTAAAGACGGAAAACTTAAAAAAATTCGTAAAGATACTATGCTAAATTGTTATGTTTGTAAATAAAAATACGATATTATATTAAATAGGTAAGCTACTAAATTTGGGTTTATATATTAACGCTAATTAACTACATTAAAATTTGATAAGCAACAATCATTATTAGCTGACGCGTGTTTCGCCTTACCAAAGCTCATCAGTGCCACTAGATGACATGTTGTATTATACGAAGAGAATTAAAGACGTCATCTAGTAGCACTAGTCCGCTAAAAATGACTTTTACTTATTAAATTTTAATGTATAACATGTTGTTTGTAGTTGACAACTAAGATAACTGGCTGTAGTTGACATTTACAGCCATTAGTGGTTTCGGCAAAAAGTAGTCGTAAGAAGTTAGTGTAACTGCTAATTACAAATTAATAACTGCAACCATTACATATGCTGTAATTTTATTTCCTAAGTTTATAGTGATAATGATTATACGGTTGATATTTATAGTGTTGCGAATCCGCTTCCACAAACGCTGACAAGGTTAGAACTATTTTAAATGACTAAATTATTCTTTTAATAGCAGGGCTAGAAAGAGCTGATTTTGTTAACGATTAAACGATGTTTTTTTAACCTATAAAAAAATATAATTCTCTTCCATTCCCCGTGTTACAAGAAATATTTTATCATTTAAAATATTTTCAATGTTGTTGTCCTCATTTGTGTGTTAAACAGAAATAATTTAAACATTTAAAAAGAATCCATGCTTCTTGTCCACCCCCAGTACTAAAAAGAAAAAAATTCCCCTTTTAAAATATGTTTAATGTTTGCTTCCTTCCATAAACGTGAAAAACAGAATAAAATTAAGGCAGATATAGGTATGTAGTTAAACTTCGTAACTATAGTTACAACTACTACTAACTTTCGCGAATTGTCAACACCCACTTTACTGAAAAATATAGTTGGCCATCAGCAACTACTAATTACATTTTTAGTTGTGAGTTGTAACTGCATTTTCAAGCCGTGTCAGTGGGAACGGTTTGCATGTTCACTTTTCACCCCGTATGCGCTGGTTCGATTCCAGACCGGAACGGTGATTTTTGATTGTGGATAAAAATCAGAACGCGCCTTCCTCTCGGATATGAAGTAAAACCGTAGGTCCTGCGTCAATGCGATGTCTGGCACGGGGGTTGGATCTTCGGGTTCGACAAAATTTCAGTGGGGATGGTACAATACGTCAACAAAGCTTTGCTCAGCAAGAAAAAACAAACAACTCTACATTTCAACTAATACAGTTACGGTTCATAAATTGTAGTTTCAACTACAACATATATGCCCAGCAGCAGAGCCAAAGAATTGTAATCTACAAAGATAAAAGGTATTGTTGTTCAAATTAGCTACTTCCTTTATATGAAATTATAACAAAAGAGCTGAGTTTCCAAGAAAACTAATTATTTACAATCAACATAGAATACTATTTCACCAATATAATGCCATACGCCTTCGAAAGTTAGAGCGTAAATTCTTAATAATTCTTAACAAACAAATCGAATTTTAAAAAATGCCTGTAGTTTTACTCTCGGGAACACAAAATTCGTTTACTATCTTATGCAACATTCCAAACAGAATACCAAATGAGCAGTTTCCATCCAGTCCCGGTTTAATTATTTTGGATATACCTGAAAATTTTTATTTTTAGTCTCTACTCCAGCGAATTCAATGGGCAACAGTAGTAAATGTTTATTTGGGCCCTTAAGGAAGTTTATCGCTTTCAACGTCAACAAACGCTTACACCAAACATTTATTCTTCTCTAAGGGCTTCCCTTTGCGTAAATAATTGAAAAGGTGGTCGAATCGATATCGTGAATTCCTATGTAAACATTAGTTACCGCGAATGCACCTGAAGGCTTTAAATTACAACCGGGCGTCCCATATACAGGAAACGCGAACTGGTTAGATACACTTACAGCCGAGACCGGGATGAAATAGATCTCGCGGGAAATTTACCAATCCATCGGTGATAACGAGGTGTCGTCGGATATACAATAATTTATACCTTTTATATTACATAGCGGAGAACCGATAAATGGATACTCCACACGGTCGACCCTATAATACGCCGTGCCAGCACCAATAACTGATATATAGCGTAAACTCCGTCCGAGGCGAACGACTACTTCGTCAAAATGACGGACCAAATGGTCTGTAAACTAAAGTATTGCGACAAATGTTCCAATTTGTATTCACTTAAAATTAACGGCTTAAATTCCAATCTCCGAAATTTTATATTAGAAGATATTCATTTTGTAAAATTGAATGGAATTGAATGATGAAAGCAAAAAAGTGTTATATCGGCCCTGAAGAATATTTTCGCTATAAATGGTATTCCAAACGATATATTCTCTGATAATGGTCCACTGTTCAATTCAAGTAAATTTTATAAGTTTGCGAAAAGATATGATATTACTTTGACAACATCCAGTCCAGATTATCCTCGTTCAAATGGCATGATATTAAGAACAATACAGTCAGTAGAAGATTTGCTAACTAAGACGTTCACAGAAAACCAAGCTCTGTTCTGTTAGCAATACTGAGTTATGAGGAAACCCCAAACAACACCTTATTAATAAGAAGAAGACTTTCAACCACTTTTCCAGTTACTAACATTCTTCTGAAGCCCAAATTCCCTACAACAGGTATACGCCAAATTTTAAGGGATAGTCAGAAGAAGCAGAAGAAGTACTAAGATCATGGTACGAAATAACTACCGGATCACATACTTCACGAAGCAAGGTATTGTACTTAATAAAAATGAACACTTAGATTACACTATTAGAAATGGTGACGCCGAATAACGCAGCAATAGACAAAACATTTGACCATGTAGAGTACCGGTGGTATTCGATATTAATTCCAAATCAAGTGAAACTCAAAAAAAGATGGAATCACCATTATATATGTTTACTTATATAATAGGAAGTTGGTACTTCAATGTTTTCTATTAATGAAGCAACATTAACATTAAAATATGTAACAATTATAATTAGAAAATCTGAAACAAGAAACACCCTTCATAAAAGAATATATAACAAAATTAAGATATAAAAACGTTATAAAAAGTGAAACTGATTATTAGCAAAATATAAAATTGAGAACAAAACAAAATATTGAGATCCCAAACAAATCTTCATATAAACCATTAACTGCTAGGTAATAAAAACTTGCATATGCCTTTCTAAAGAATATGTTTCAAGACTTGAAAACCTGGTTCCTATACTTGCGCTAAGAGAAAATTATAGGCTTAAGTTGTATATCAAGAGGATGGGTAGTTAAGTGCATATTTCCATTTGCAAAAGTTCACACCAATGCTTTATGGCGTTCACCGACATTCATAATATGCCTTAATGGAAACAAATCACTTTTGTAATGGTGATCTGTGGTATACAGACTTCTTTTCCAATTTAATCTAGGAACTTCATTCATTTCACGTTATTATTGGTATGTTGCACTGTAACTTGAGAATAGATTACTGTTACCTCTTGTACATTGGTACTGATATTGGTAAAAGAGATAACATGGTTCGATTAATCATGCCGTCCACCCCTGTCACAAGGTAACTCAGAACCTTGTTAAACTAAATCTTCTTCAAGCCTTCTACGCCTTCTTAAAGTTCAGATATCTTATCCTTGTGGTGACAGAGCTGTGGCAGAAAATGTTCTCTACTATTTTCTGATCGTGTCTAGCTAAGATATTTTCTGGCTTTTGGACTGCTACAAAATGCTCCTGTGCCTACACCCTGCTCTATTTTGTAACAGTACATCACCCAATAAACGCCTGCTCGCGTTAGCGTTATTTCGTTGCATATTGAGTCACCTCTGTTTGCATAGTATTCCCAGCATTCTCTCGGAAGTAACCGTCTCCAGAGGCTTGTTCGCCATACAGGCATGAGTATGTGGCGATTCTTTCATTATGCGCACAATGTAATTAATCTGGCATTCCTTTCCACAACAGTGTGCAAGGGTTACAAGTCTGCAAATGTTTCTAATCCCAATGACAGAGAAGAAGACATTGCTAGCATGAATGTTTATCCTTCGGCAAGTCTATAAGAATAACTTTGTCTTGCGAGTAATCTTTTCTAAATGCTGGATGTTACTATCTTTTCAAATATGACGCCCAGTTATTTTACAGTATCTGCAAATGCAAGTTTCACATCTTGGTAGTATCAGATACTCCACTTTACTCTTTCTGTGATTTGTACTATCATGATTTTGCTTAAGGTTCTCAGATTCTCCTTCCTACATCAACTGCAAATAACGTTAATCACCTTAATTGCTTCTTAAACTGCATGGGAATGGATCGGTCGAAATTTTTTCCGACAGCCAAGCTGCCCTCAGAGCACTACAGGCTGTAAAATTTGCTTCCGAAGTGGTACTGAGGTGCCATAGGAAGCTTGAAGAATTGGCGGAGCATCACAGCATTACGCTGAGATGGGTGCCTAGTCACTCTGGGATTAGAGGCAACGAAATTGCTGACAAACTAGCTAGAGGCGCCAGTGGTCTACCGTTCACTGGTCCAGAACCGTTGTGCGGGAGTTCCTATGGCGGTATCAAAGCCTTTGTCAGATCTCAACTCGCTGCTAGTCACCGCTCCTTTTGGAATGGACTAGTCGGCGTGAGACACTGTAAAATCCTCGGTTTTTATCCGGGCGACGAAAGACTCCACAAGGCAGTCTCTATGAGCAGGGCCAGACTGAGACTTCTTACGGGAGTCCTAACCGGCCACTGCTCATTAAATAAGCATTTGCACCGAATGGGGCGAGTGGACTCTCCCCTGTGTAGAAACTGTGGGAGAGCAGAAGAAACTCCTGTGCACCTCCTTGCCGACTGCCCGGCAGTGGATAGGGAGAGACGGAGCTGTCTAGGGGTCGCTCGATTGGACGAACCCAGTATAAGAAAATTAACTCTCGACCAACTTGCGGACCTGTTTGTTCGAGTACAACCAGGTCGAGAGGGTTAAGACATCATAGGGGCACAATAGGTCTTAAGGCCGAGCTGCCTCACGGGGTTAAACCTGCCCATGAAAACAAAAAAAAAAAAAAAAATCATGATTTTGCTTAAGGTTCTCAGATTCTCCTTCCTACATCAACGGCAAATAACGTTAATCACCTTTGGGAGAGCTGTGTTCTTCTCACCCAGAATCCTGTTAAAAGGTCATCTGCAAGTAGCGACCATGATGAAGGGAGATAAAATCTCTCCCTTCGGATACCCACGCCCTGGCCTCAATCTAACTAACTCCTCTCTTAGAATCATTATGACAAACCTATTTCCAAGCATAGCATCTGATCAGTTCTATGCCTCACGGTATAACCGCCTTCCATAGGAATGAAAGAATTGCATTATTAAATGCCACCTCTATATTCACAAGTGCTGTAATTGCTATTTCCTTAAATTCTTATACATTAATATTAAATTTTTACAATTTGTACGTTATTGTTGGGCATTGCGAAGAAAAAAAAATGTTTTATTAATTTAACAACTCGCGTAATACTCAACCAAGACTGTTTACTAACAACATAGTAGACATCCTTCATTTCTAATAATCTCTTCGCGATGATACACAGAGGCCGTTAATTATCTTTCCATCTACAAGCCTATTTTTTTTTTGAAATTGTGGGAGAAACGTCCGGTTTAAGCTTAGCAAATCTGATTGCAATATTGTTTGCGTTGAATGTAAATGGTACACAAGAGGTGTATGAAACGTATTATCCAAAGCAATTTCATTACATCCCGACACATTTAACCGTAATTTGTCAAACTAGGGTGTCTTCTTGTCGGTATTCTGCCGCTCTCGCTTTGGAAGCTATATTTAATGCCTGCATTTCAAAGCAATTCATAATTACACACACACAGAGAGAGAGGGAGAGAGAGAGAGAGAGATGCATACCACCAGCATGATAAACCTTTGACAGAGAATGACATATTGTGAATTAACATTACATTTAATTAGTGACTTCATTAAAGTGAGGAACAGAGATTTTGCAATACAAAAGGAATTACTTTTGGTATATGCCGTTTTCCTATTATATAAGAAGGACGATAGTCAGGTGATTGAATAAAAACAGTCGTATCATAGAGTATTCGTGCGGAAATCGCGTACATTACTACTCAACGTGATAAAAAACAGAATGGAAGCAAAATTGACGGTAGGTAAATAAAGTATATTAGGCCAACAGTACAAAACAACCAATTATAGGACTAGCAGCTGTTACAGTACATCACAGTATGAGGTAATACAAAAAAGCAATTAAAACAAGGAAACAATAGAACAAAAATACAAAAAGAAAACGCGCCAAGGAAAGATAAATGTTCTTCTCGATATTAATATTAAGCAAATACATATCTCGGTTAACTAAAGAATATATTACACCTGTCACAAATAATATTATATGCTTCAGTCATAAACAGAACAGGAGATTTGACCAACATTAGTTCCAGGCAGTGTATTTTAAAAATTACAAACATCACATGAGACTAGTCTAGGTACAGCAAAGTTCAATTTATGCAGGACAATCTATGTAATTGTGAATTACTTTTATATAAAAACATTAGAGCAATATTCTCATGTCTGACCGCAAGTAAGGTAGCACAGATTGTTTTCATCAATAAGGTATGATCATAACCACAACATAAATAATTATTAAATTTGCGAAACTAAAAAAGTTTCGAAAGCCTTCTCTGAACAGCCGCGTCATATAGGACTGATAACAGGGGCTTCCACTACGAGTAATTTATACTAGTGTAAGTGACTCACTTTCTTATATACCTTATATACTTTCTTATATACCTTATGTACTTTCTTATATTACTTTCTTTGTTCTAAAACTTTTTATTGTAGTCTGTGTCTGAAGAAGTAACTAATAAATTTGCGGAAGCTTATCCGTGGCGGAAATAATAAGAAGGATGGTTTCTCCGTGTTGAGGTTAGAATAAAGCTTCCGTTTTGGTAGGAATTTTGTCCGAAAGTGATAAAATGCCCACCGTTTTGTAGATCTACAGCTCTTTTCTCTACATAAATCCTTCCGAATGGGAGACTCTGTATTTCACTCCGCTATATTTTTATCTGTGTACTATCCAGCTTTAATTGTGAATTTTTCTATACGATCAACTATTTCATGTTACTTTAAAGCCAAAAACAATAAGTTGTACAACTTCAAGAGGATTTTCCAGATACCTATGTACAATTCGCTCTCTCACATAGAATAGAATGCCTTCGATAATATCTCTGATGTGAACACTATGTGTGATGTGTTTTATGATATTCCTTATTCTATGTTTAATCAATACCTACTTTTAAAGTTGTATCCCATAAATATCCTACTTGGTACACTTCTGATATAATTTCCAATATTAAACATAAACATAAGTACTCTAAGGAGTATAGGGGTGATAAAAGCTGAAATGTATTGCTGAAGTTTAGAAATTTAGTATCCTTAGTAAAAAGAAAAGACAGATTTGTCATGCTTATAGTAAATATCTTGTTACTGCGGAGAACTCTTAGACCAAACCATAGGCAATTCTGGAATTTCGTGAGAGAAGAAAAAGCAAAGCCCGGTATCCTGGGCAGAGTGTTTCATAGTCAGCTCACACTGAATTCCGCTCAAGACATTGTAAATGAGTTTGCTAACTACTTTAAAAACATTTATGTATCTCTAAGTCATATTCATATTGATCATGTAACCGAGGGTGATGTCATAACTGCTATCAAAAGGCTGAAGGATCGATACACAGCTGGAGACGATCAAGTCCCTGCTTTTTTAATCAAAGATTGCGCGTATGTACTAGCTGCTCCACTTGCTAGAACCTTCAATTTAGCGCTACAAACTTCGACGTTTCCCGATATGTGGAAGATCACTAAAATTAAACCTATACTGGAAAGCGATGATTCATCTAACATAGAAAGTTATCGTCCTATAATCGCTATATTATCGAATTTCTCCAAAATTTTCGAAATATTGCTGTATTCAAAGGTCTATCCATTCGTTAGAGCTAATATCTCACCTTTCCAACATGGTTTTATGGAAGGTAGGTCAACGATTACTAACTTAGCAGTATTCCATCAATATCTTTCCGGAGAACTGGATTTCGGTATAAACCAGTGTACCGACTTTTCGAAGCGTTCCACCACATTAATCACGCACTCATTTTGGGTTTAGTCGTCCTTTATTAAACTTATTTTGTAACTACTTAAACAACAGAACTCAGAGCGTTTGTTACAATGGTTATATCTCGGAGTCTTCCGTCATCTCAGTCATCAAAAACTAACGAAGAACTGTATAATATATATCAAGAGCCAAAAATAAATGCAACTATTATATCAAGGGGACTCCAGTGGCTGGAACACACAGAAAGAATGACAGGAGATAGAATAGTCAAACAAATTGCAAGTAAGAAACCAGAGGGCAGAAGGAAGAGAGGCAGATCAAGGAAAAGATGAAGGAAAGCGGTTCTAGAAGATCTAAAAGGAAGGAAAGTGAATAGATGGAAAGGAAAGGTTAGCGATAATAAGATATGGAAGAACACAAAACAAATAATTAATTTTTAAAATTAAATACAGACATTTATCTAAGAAACTGCAAATATGTTAGTAATTTTAAAAATCAGAATTAAAATGTCATAATTCAAAATTTTACAAACACAATCAAGCAGAGTTGTTCATTATTTTATTATAGCATGTTGTAAGTTACATTTTTAGTTTTCTTTATACTCAGATATCAAATTTTAAAAGTTTCAAAAATTTAAATTTAATTTTAAAATATATCTGTCAAGTCACTGACATCTAGCGAGAAACCCTAAAAGTTAACTCTTATCATTTAGTATAGAAACCTGTAAGCTAAATTGGCAAACAAAAATTGTAATTAATTGATTTATTAAAACTTATTAATGTAAATTTAATGTAAAAGGATTGAACGAAATAAATAATTTAATTGTGTTTCGGTACACCGGAAGATTCTCCAAATGATCTACATAAAGTCAGTGGAATAGATTCAGTTTCGAACGCAATCCAACATTGTTTGAAATGTAAGTCCTAGTAACCTATGCAAAAGAAAAGAGGTTTGTTGAAAACATTTTACGGAGGAGAGGGGAAAAAATAGCGTTGGTAGATAGATGCGTTATAAAATTTGGGATATCAAAAGTTAAGATAAAAATATTAACAAGAAAGAGTGTATTACCTACAAGAAAATCATTTAGTAAAGATAACTCCCCCGAAAGCGACAGTATTCCCGAGATCGATTCTTACTCCAAGATGAAACAAAACAGAAGAAGTTCTATCAGGATACCAGACTTGAAACAGAATTTAATTAATTACAAGATTATTCAAGCTCAACTACGATTAAAGACATGAAAAACTAACTGTGAGTAATGTCTACACCATTTACTAAAAAGGTATTTTACCCTGCGGAACGTAAGAAAATTATTTTTGTAGAAACTATAGTAGCCACAAGATAATTTTTCATGTTACGCCAAATTTATTTATTGAATCTTGTTGATTTCACCTGTTAAGAACATTCGCTATTCATTTATATTCATTAGTTCAGAACTTAGAAGTTCAAAACCGGTCAATTGACTTCATTTTATTTAGTTTTGCAATTAAACAGAGGTCGAATTTAATAATTATAAGCTAAGTCGCCAATTGTCTTGGTAAGAGTTGATTTTATTGTTTTTGAATCACAAGTGTGCTTATGTATTAATGTTGAGAATTTCTTATTTTAATATCGGTTGTTGAATTTACCTGATATATTTGTGGTTTTCTTGAAACTATCCATCACTTTCTTACACATCTCACAAATTTACCGGCATTCACAAAATCTTACGACAACAATTCGTTACCAAGGCGGCAATAAACTAGATTTAAAATGTATTTCATGGTAAGTAGTGCAATCTTGTATCGTTCAATCGAACGCCAGGAACGCCCTGATAATAGATTTCTTTATAGTTCTTATTCAAGAATCTGTTTAGTTATTATTTTCATCCGAAATTTATTGCAACGCAAAATTTTATTATTATATTACAATATACATAATATATATAACACTAACAACTTACATCCTAATAGCTAATGAAAACTTTCATTTGTTTCTTCTTAGATTATGCAACCGTTACAAATCCCCTCTTTGTTTTTGCTGCAAACCAAGTCAGATTAATCTTCGTGAGAAAAGATGACTTTATTATTATTCTCAATAACTTTTTTAGTGCTGTCTTGAACAGTGTCACCATCATTAGGTAGGTACGTACTTCATAATCTGCAATAAAAAAAAAACAAAAATTTTCGAGATTTTAATTGATTGGGATGTCGTTTAAATACACTCCGCCAAAAAAGTATCGCATAAACTAAAAAAGGGCATTTATGAACCAAGATATTTTTATATGTTCACAAAAAGTTTGCCTCGTGTATGTGAACTATAAAAACACTAACAAAATAATGGAACTTAGCGTTTTTACTTTATTTTTTTCCTAAAAGAACACATTTAGAAAAATGCATATGTGTAAGGTTTGCTCAGTTGCTTATTGAAAGTCTTCCTATACGGACAAATTTTAAAGTGCGAAGTCAGAGTTCTGTACCAACGCTTTTAAAACTAAAATGAGCAATTTAACTTCAGAACAAGTGGCTGCTATAGTTGCTTTAATCGAAGATGGACGATCTCAAGCATACGTTGCTAATTTGATGAACATCAATCAGTCAAGTGTTTCTAGAGCCGTAGCCAGATATAGGGAAACAGGCATTTACAGTAGAAGACCTGTACCAGGTCGTCCAAGATGTTCTACTCGCCAAGATGACCGCTATTTACTACTACAAGCATTACGTCGAAGACATGTAACTGCGAGACAATTGCAGAACGACTTGGCTAGAGTCAGAAATACTCGTGTGAGTACTCAAACTATTCGGAATAGGTTACGACAGAGTGGATTAAGAGCTAGAGTAGCTGTAACAGCCCCTCGTCTCACTAGGAACCACCGAGTGGCTCGCTTAAGGTTTGCCAGAGAACATGTAAATTGGAACATTAATGACTGGGCCAATATACTCTTCACAGATGAGTCAAGATTTGGTCTTTACACCTCAGATAGGAGTATCTCAGTGTACAGACGAGACGGTGAGCGCTATTCGCAGTGTAAGACCTAATTTCGCTGGTGGCTCTATTATGGTTTGGGGAGGCATCTGTTTAACAGGTCGTACAGAGTTAGTACCAGTAGACAGAGGTACACTGACTGCCCACAGGTATATAACGGACATTTTAGAAGAACATGTAGTACCATATGCGACAATTATAGGAAACGAATTCATGTTAATGCACCTCCTTCACAGACGGATACGAACCCAAAATGTTGCCCCAGCGGACCTGCATGGACTAGAAAATGCTCTCCGTGACGAGTGGGAGAATTTGGATCAGGCTTATATACGGAGGTTAATCGAATCTCTGCCAAACCGTATTAAAAGCTACTGTTATGACATTTTTCTTTCCAAAATTATAATTTCTTGTTTTAATAAAAATCTCAAGTATGAGTTCTTGTTTTTATTTGGCCTGTATTTTATTTAAACAATCATAGAAATTATATCTTAGAGCGCATTAAAGTATATTTACAACTTTATGCTACAAACAAAGATTATGCGATACTTTTATGATTCAAAACTGAATTATGCGATACTTTTTTGGCGTAGTGTATATAGTCTTTCCCTACTTTTACATTGTACGAAACATTGCCCATTTTACATTGCCTTTTATATTAGATGTTCGTCTTAACTAATATACTTAACTAAGTCTCGACTTTAGCTTTTAAAATGTAATTCATTTGGATTTTGTCAGCGACTTCGCTGTGCTATGCAGATGACGTTAGTGTTATTGTTTCGGACAAAGAAATCGATGTTAAAGCTACAGCAAATTTGATTTTGGACAAATTATTCTACTGCTAATGAATTATCATTGAATTTTAACAAAACAAAATATATTCTATTTCATACTGTGCAAAAAAGGTAAATAACTTTGTAAATTTACAGATTTCAAATAATGCAATAATGTCCACTGATTCAGCACTCTTTTTAGGAATGACTTTTACCGCCTTAAACTGGAATACGCATTGCCAGCAACTAATAAGTAAACTAAATAGATCAATTTTTAAGCTAAGATTTCTAAAGAATGTAGTTGATTTACTCAATTTAAAGATATGTCATGCTGAATTCCAAAGTCACCTAACATATGGAAGTCTTCTATGGGATTCCTCGTCCGCAGCGATAAAAGTTTTCCTTAAACAAAAGTCGGCTGTTAGATGCCTTATTCCAAATCCTTGATAATTTAAACTCCAATGATTGGAAAACTCTACCATTAAGAAAGTTCAAAAAAACTGTTAAAACATGGCTACAAACAAAATGTTTTTATTCTTTAGATGAATTTTTTGATTGTTATATAGTTTCATAATGTATGCTATAACGTAAGTGCATTGCTATTTTTTTCCTTTGTACTTTCTGTTTTTCTAATTGTTCTGTTTAATCTTTTGTAATGACATATTTCATACTTCTGTCGTTAAAATAAATTTCTACTTACTTACTTACCAAAGGGCGAGCTTTACAAAAAAAAAACACGAAAACTTTGTTTTGTTCTATCTTTAACTATATTTTGAATTTCTCAGTGATTCTATATACGTATATATGCGATACATCGACATGCAAGCACATACCTCCATTGATATTCTATGGTTACAAACTCTTAAGCTCTTAGCTAAAGAGAACTGCTCAGTGTCACAGAAAATACATGCTGTTCATGACACGGTATAATACAACTACGCTAGACGAATAGATGGCTACAAGTTTTCACGCTAAAGCACTTATTGTTAGTCGTAGGTGGCATCCATTTGGCACTTTAACTTTATCGATGGATCATACATTCGGCTACATCGAGTTGTCACAAAATGGAGCCATTAAAATTACAGATGAACTGAAACAGAAACGTTAGAGGATCTGCGCAAACGGTTCGCAACGTATCTACCGGTTAACGAGAATCTGATATTGATGTAGGCGAGGTATTAAACTGATAAACATAAATCTAGTTTACGTAGATATCCGAGATTTCTAGATATCCCGAGCGAATGGATATTGCTAGAACGTGTAGTTTCACATATCGTTGATGCTGTAAAATAAGTTATTTGATTCGGCGATTATATTGGAAAATTTTTGGAATCCATTACAGTAAATAGGCAAGCAGCGTCATACAGTTTTGGAAATGTCTTTGTTCAAAGACGGTCAGATTTAAATTTTCCGCCTCAATAAGATTTATAACTTTTTATGTTAATAATACAGTAAAGAACAAATCTGTGGTAACATATGGTCATTACTCTAAAACTATAACAATTAATGTAATTTATCGAGGTAAGTATTGTTCAAAGTTTATAAATAAAAATTTCGTTTATGGGAATACAATGGACAAATAAAACTCTTTGTATCTATTCGTTTCCTGGGCTGTGCTATAGAGGTTGGACTCGAACGAAAATACCTGAGATCGCGAGGTCAGGAAATTTCGAACATATGATCACCATTTGATATATCGTGCAAGCTTAAGATTTCCTCTGCCCTCAAACCGCCTAGACTCCTTTTCGGCCTCTCTTCACCCCAATATTCTTTGGAACCTGAGTTAACCCTCCATTAGAAATAGCTGGTAAACCCACCGTTGTTGTAAACTTCCCTGCTACTGTTACTTCAGAAACTCCTACAACAAATCCTTTCCTTTCTAACACTAATTCCCTGTACCAATTTCTTCCGCGTTTATACAACTGGAATCTTATATTCCAAAGAGCAAATAAATCTATATTAAGCTATGAAGAATATACAGAAGAAGAACCAACAACGTTGACTAAGAGTAGAGGAAAGCGTGGCAAAACTATGATCGCCATAGATACTTCAAGAAAGCATTGTAAGAAAGAGACAAACTGAAGAGAGCAAAGGAACCTAAAGTCAAAAAAGAGAACATATATAAAATTAAAAATGCTCCGGAAAGACACTTTTTGGATGAAGAACTAGATGAAGCTTCTTTTTTTCTAAAAAATGAGACAAAATAAAGAGAATGACGTGTACGTTCAAATACACTGAAGATGTGGTAGAAGGAGCTTATATAACTGTAAAGGTACAATCGGACACAGACAAATTTCGGATGAAAAGTTACTGGGTGGATTTTGGGTAAGGTAATTTATAAACGACTATTTTCGTCCAATTGGTTCCAATCTGCAAATGAAGAACTATTCATCGCGACTTTTTATCGGCTGTCTTTGCTACTCTCAAACTTCCTTCAAATTTCTGTCTAAACTAACTCTCAGTGTTAAAAAGAAAATAGTAATAATAAAACTAATAATAATAATATATTTATTTTCAACACATGGTCATATAAAGTACAACACATGGTCATATAAATTACAACACATGACATGAAAAAGGTGAAACAAAATGAAATTAGTGAAAAAAAAACACAATTCGATACAAAGAAATCAGGAGTTGAGAAATTCATCACAAGAATAACAGTTTAGATTTAGCAAATAAGCCCTGGCCCGCAATCTAAAACTAGAATAATTTAAAATAGATTTAATTTCAACTAGAAGTTTATTGTATAACTTACATCCTATAAAACACAATTTTTTTTTTGAAAAAAAGATGTACTGTGTGGGGGCGGTAGCAAAAGTGAACGAAATCAAGTATCATGCAACTGATTAATACTGGAATCAAAATGTGAAAAATGTTTGTGAACAAAGGAGACCACTTCCAATATATATAAATCGTAGAAAGTTAATAGTTTATTACTTTTAAATACCAGGCGACAAGAATCACGCCTACCTAGGCCATATATAGTTCTAATTGCTCTCTTTTGAAGAACAAACACACGTGGGGCATGAAAAGAGTTGCCCCAGTGAATAAGCCCATACTTCATCCTAGAATAAAAATGGGAAAAATAAAAGGTTTTTAGTATGTGAGTACTAAAAGAATTACATTGGTTATACAAAGCATAGCATATGCTAGAAAGAGAGTTACAAATATAATCAACATGAGAAAACCAACTGAAATGTTCATCAAAGGTCACTCCTAAAACTTTAGCTGAAGGTACAAACGTCAAAAAATTATTATTTAAAAACAAACCGTTTAGTCTATGTTTACTACTATTTTTAAATAAAATACAATTGGTTTTGTTTGCGTTTAGGATAAGTTTATTTAACGACATCCACCTCTGTATAGTAATAAAAATTGAACTTGTCAAATCCAATAAATTATTTAAGCTTAGGCGAGAAAGGACGATATTAATATCATTCGCATAAATCGATAATCTAACGGATGGTGAAAGACAATGAGGAAAGTCATTTATTTAAATTAGAAAAAGCGTGGGTCGTAATATTGATCCTTGTGGAACCCCAAGGTTACACAATAACGAGGCAGATTTACTGTTACAGCATGGTACTTTCTGACATCTATCAGTTAAGAAAGATTTGAACCAACTATTCATAATCCCACGTCTCCCGTATCGCTCTAATTTATGGAGGAGAATAGAGTGATTTACACAATCAAATGCCTTGGAAAGGTCAAGAGACATAGCAAGGCAAGGGATCCCACAATCTACATTCCTGTAAATTTCATTAAAAAAATGAAATAATGCCGTGTCAGTAGAGCGATTGCTGCGGAAACCATGCTGATAATGAGAAAATAAGTTAAAACGTTGGAAATAGTTTATTAATTTAGAATTTACGATACTTTCAAATATTTTTGAAAAGACAGATAAAAGACTGATGAGTCTGTAATTATACCTAAATCATTGTGATCTCCTTTCTTAAATAACGGTTCGACTAAGGTAGGTTTTAGGATAGTAGGAAAAACACCATTGTTGATTACAAGGTTATAAAGATGAACTAAAGGTTCCAATAGGTAACCAATTTTCAATAAATAGGAGCACATAAGGTCGTCGGAAGGAGTAAATGAAGAATTTAAATGTGAAATGGCTAAAACAATATCGTTAGTAGAAATACTAGGCATAAAAGATGTGCTCTCACTGGGGCACATGTACTTATCAATGATGGAAAAGTCGATAGAACTTGCAGGAAATGATTCTTCCATTAAGTTCTTCGGTAAATAATAGAACCTATAAAATGTCCAAACCCCCCTAAAAAATTAAAAAAAAAAAAAGCGGAAAATATGATTTATGGTGGTGTGTGAAAGTACATGAGAAAAACTAATGTAAAAGATTTTTTAAACAAAAGATCACATTTTTTGCTTCGAAATTTTTATTTATGCTAAATGTATTTGATATAAAGCAGGAGCTCCAATTAAAACTAAACGTTTAATTTGAAATCATAAAGATTCCGGTTTGGAGCGAAATAACTCAAAAAAAGGAGAGGATGACTATAAGAGGAAGGATGCATTTAATTTAATATTTTAATCTAAAAATCCAATTAATATCACATATATAATATATGTATATATAACGACAAGTGAGTGCTGGTTCACTCCAAGCGCTCTGATTAAATTATTCGTTAATGATGCAGAGCAATTAGGAGGATGGTGTTTGTCTCGAGGCGTCCCTGTTAATTGTAATCGTGATTTATTCATAGTCCCCCAAGTCAAGCGTTCGTCTTGGAGCTCACCAAGGAAAATGAATGTGTAAACCCGAAATCGATACCCCTTGTATCTCCCACTTTTACCTAGCATGTTGCGGAACAAAAATCTTATTCTCCGTCTTCTGGCATTCCCAGTGAGATCATTAGAATTCTTAGAGGTCTGATGAAGCTGCCACGATCTTAATTGACGAGACATAGTTTTCAAGTAAGACAATTTACAAATTTCGTTAAACACTGCAAGTATTCGCATCATCATGACTTAATAGCAGTAATAAGTTTTGATTACATGGTAAATGTATGAAGAGGAGAAGATTGATTCTTTATTAGTATTCAGAATTAATGCTAATATTTGCAAAGCAATTAGTTTTATGGAAAATGTTTCATACAGTTGTTGAGTTCATTTACAGGAATAACATCATTCTAAGCATAATTCGGTCGTTTTTGCTTATATTTATGTATTTATTACTGAAAATAAAATAACTCACAAACAATGATATTTGAGCACAACTAATTTCGACAGCATTTTGTATAAATGAAGTATACATCAAATGCTAGAAAAATTAACCATTGTTATTTATATAAAACTGAGTATAATCTTGGAGAGTTAGAGTATTAATGTCTTTCAACATGTGTCCATATATCTCAAGACAATCTCTAAATATAAATATAAACTAAAAAGATAAGTCTTATAAGCTGATGCCATTCCTTCATCAATACCACTATAGTCTCACCTGGCTTTCAACCGCAACACATTGGTGTGCCGCGAATACATGTCAGGCATGTTCTATCTTCCACGAATATATATAATAACATAAAAAAAAATATTCTAAATCATTTCTTGGAGTAGCCCAAAAATCGCCGATCATTATACGTGATTATACGCATTTATCCAGAAACAAAAAAAAAACACATGTCGGAATGCCACGAAAGTTTGAAACGTATTTGCGCAACGAAATTTCGTCAAGAGTGACGCCACCTTATTTTGTATAAATCATCACTATCATGTTTACTATCGTTTAAAGAAAATGGTTACGCCTTTTCTCTTTTAGGCACAAATGTCGCAATCGAAAGTAAAAAAACCTCAATAGATTAGCAATATCTGGACTCTATCCTTAGGAATGCAAAAAAAAAGTGCGACATTCATACTCCAGCCAGCTGGTCTGGGACTAAGATTTAAACACAGTCAAAAGAATTCTTCCATGTTGTAATTAGAACCAACAATAGTCGGCTAAAAGTCGACATCTTTAAGTTGTAAAACCCCGCGGCTTAAAAGTTGGACGATGTATTCCATCTAGTGGTGGGCACTATCGATATTTTCAACTATCGATAGTACTATCGATAGTCGGACCAACTATCGATAGTTATCGATAGTCGACTATCGATAGTTGACTATCGATAGTCGGACCAACTATCGATAGTTATCGATAGTCGACTATCGATAGTTGACTATCGATAGTCGGACCAACTATCGATAGTTATCGATAGTCGACTATCGATAGTTGACTATCGATAACTATCGATAGTTGACTATCGATAACTATCGATAGTCGATTATCGATAACTCTCGATAGTCGACTATCGATAGTTATACTAATATACTAATGGAAATTGTCTTAACACTAGTATTTTGGTTCATTGTTTCATCATCAAATTCAAATTCCATTTATTGCCATTTGTAAAGAACAATGTATCGTCAATATATACATATATATAAATATAATAAAAATTTAATAAAAATAAATAAATAATAGTGTACGAAACCGCGTCAACTTCAACAGCCATATCTCAAAAACCAGTAAAAGTAAATTTATGGGAAAACTTTGATTAAAAAATTAAGACTTTTAAACAACAGTCGACATCAGAAAGCAAAGTGTCGGTATTATTAAATAAGTATATTGAGTTTCCTTTTGAACCTAGAAAAAATAATCCAATTTTGTTTTGGTGCAATAACAAACTAATGTTTAACAATTTAGCAGATATTTCACTAAAATATTTAACAATTCCGGCAACGTCGGTTCCGTCGGAAAGGATATTTTCTAAGGCTGAGCTTCTCACCCACAGCAAAAGAAACAAAATTAAAGAAGAAAATTTGAACATTTTAATATTTATAAACAACAATTTAGAAATTGTTTAGACTATGACCGTTTTTTGAGGCATTTTAAATATAAACAGAATTGTATTTATTTTATATATTAGAATGTTATTTACTTTTTATTTTTAAATTATATTTATTTTCAATTTTATTTTATTTATTTTATATTAGTATAACTATCGATAGTTATCGATAGTCAACTATCGATAGTTACTGATAGTCAACTATCGTTAGTTATCGATAGCTCACTATCGATAGTTATCGATAGTCAACTATCGATAGTTATCGATAGTCAACTATCGATAGTCGAAACTATCGATAGTTATCGATAGTCAAAACTATCGATAGTTATCGATAGTCGCTATCGATAGTGCCCACCACTAATTCCATCAACATTAGTTTACCCATTCGATTTTGTTGGATTTGTGTTCAAAGTATACCCTCACTCGTAAGATCAAAAGTTTTGGCGCAGATGGTGTTCAAATCTTTCAGGTTGTTCCCTTTTTCTAAGAAAAGTGAGACACCATAAACATTTTGTCCCATATTAACAAATCACTAACCAACTTTCTATCTCTTGCCGTTTACTGAATAGTAAACTTTTTAATTAAGATACTTTAGTGGACACAAATTTTATATATTGCTGACAAGAATATCAACTAATCATTATTTGAAAATTCCGGGATCCATAGATAACCCTGAAATTAACCAAACTTATAAACACTTAATTTATTTCACAAAACTGTCTAGTTTAAATAATGTTTAGAAGCAATAAATACGGGTACTTTAAGGATCAAAATAAAAAACTTTTGGAAACATTGATAAAATAAACAAGGGTACGTATTTTCCGTTTTCCTTTTCTGCTCATTTAATTATTACACGCTATTTTTGTAGCAAACAAAACTAATTACTTGCTGCACAGTCCCAGTTTACTTTGACTGAACTATTTTAATACAAACAAAAAGGAATTACACTTTGAGCTATACTTCTAACGCCGTCGCTTTCAGGATTGAAAAACGTTTTCGAGAGATTTGGGTGAACCAAACGGATGCAATTAGCGCTGGCGCAATTCAAAAGTAAATTAATGTGGTAAAACGTTTGAATTTTATGCTATAGTGTACAAAAAGAAGGAAAATAAAAGAATTTCAAGAGAAATAATATATAAGGCCTGTAAAATCTTCCAAACATTCAATTGGAAAGAATATCAATTAATTAAGACATTGTGTAACGAAAATGTTGTCAACTGTCATCGAATCTACAATTAATCACAGAAATGGCAGTAATTCGAATATAGTGTTGCCAACATTTAGTGATATTTTTACCGGTCTTGCCGGAGAATGGTGTTTCAGTGTTTCTAGTCAGAAGCGCAAAAAAAATACTTGTTATAAATATATAAATGTCAAATATACAAGTTATTTTGACAATTTTTCTCCATGCACTTACTCAAGGATAGAAAGCACCACTTTTCCGAATTGAACTATGAATTGCTATGAACTGAACTGTCAACGCGTTATTTCCGTTACTTTACCGTCGATAGACCGTAAAGCAGAATAAGTACGTACCGAATTGAACTACCAACCGCTACTTTAGCAAACTCGTCTGTTAAGATTCTAAAGTTTCTCTGGGTTCGGTTGTAAAAATAGCTTTGACAGTTTTGACACTACAAATGCAAATAAATTCATTTTAGTAAATAGTAATCATGTGGTAGTCGAAAAAATATTGTACGCACCATGACTGGAAAGTATATCTTTATCGAACTCGTTTGGTTGCTCGCCTCGACTCGCAATCTCCAAACGCGATAAAATATCACTTTCCAGCCTTAATATGTAAGTAACTATTTCTGTGTGCACTTTTTTCAAAAAATCTGAACAACGAGAACTATATCTTTAAAAAACTATTAAATAATTTCCCAATACTTTATAAAGGCTTAGGGCGCCGGCGATGAAATCTGTTTTGCCTGTAGCGGCCTAAATCCTACTGCCGGCACTGTTTCAAGGTTACGCAAACTACTCTTAATAGAGGCTCCAAAACAACCTGCAAACAAAAAGGAAAGGATTTCGGCCAGTACGTGATTAGAACAAATCAACTATCGGCACGAATTGTGCCAATGGTTGAATAAAGTCAATAAAAACAAGAACACTCTCTATATAGTGCTTCAACTTTAGGGGATGTAATCTGACTCGAAATTCGGCCCAAATTTGGTTTATCCAGAATAACTCGTAAACGGTGCAAGATAGGAAAAAAGTTTCAACAGCGAAGGAGCACCGTTTGGAAATGCTTTTGAACTGATATAGCTATTTATATACTTACAGGATGTTACAATAAGGACATAGCGACATATGTTGTGCTTACTTGAGTTATACTTCACATTTTTGTGTATTTATTACTATGTTATGGTAGTTACTTATCCTTTAAAATCACCAGGAATACAACTACATTCAATTCATTTAGTTGGTGCTAAATTTATTTCCCGCACTTATTTTGAATGCCTAAGGTGTTTACGCAATATACTTTTGGCTGAACAACAAACTCTATACATAATTTGTTTTATGGTGATTTTCTTTTAATTGTGTGTTTGACTTCAACACCTAAACAAAATTAATACATTTGAAGAATCAGCAGTTTTTGAGAGATGCGTAATTTTACATAAAAGAAAAAGAAAGAATATTAAAACATTCGTTATTAAAAATAATATATATAAAATATTTATTTTTTTTATTCGTATTAAAAGTCAAGTTCTCTTCTTTAAAACAAAAAATATCTAATTGGTAATTTGAGAGTGAAAGGGTCAACTCATCTCGTCTAAACCATTTTGTTATAAGTATACTCAGAAAACGACAGGGGTTAAATGAACTAAATTTTGGTCACATTAATATTGCGAGGATAAATACAGCCAAAGTAGCAAATTTTGTTACTTGAACAAAAGCGCGTTTGTTACCATTACTTATATAACTAAACATTTTAACTTAAAATGAACAAGTGTTATCCGTTATTTCAACGGTGTATTTGTATTAAATACCAAATTGTGTTGAATCAGTGTAGTGTAAGTAAATATTTGGACTACCTAGATCAATCAAATTAGAAATTCGGAACAAATAAAGTAGTTTATTAACAGGTGTACTATATTTATCATTTACAATCGTATGTGAATAATATAAAGTGTCAATATTTTTACTATTGATACGCAGCAATCAAAAGCTATCGTCGGTGGTGTGGCAGAAGTCGCAGTTTTAATGATCACACCTTATAGAAGATGCGTATCTATCTAGTAAATACACGACATAAGTAATTTATCACGTTGCCTGCCAGTGTGAAATAAGAGAAGCGCCATCTTTGCGATAGTTTAACGTATTTGCTGTTACATATGAGCAGAAAATTTGGAAATTGGTAATTTCAACATCATAATTATATTCAATTAATAGCAATTTTGCTTAGTCTAAACATTATATCAATACTGCTCACTTTGTTAAATAAACAGTACTTACTGGTCAAATGAACTCAATGGGTTTGTTAAACTAATAACATAAAAGTAACAAAATAATATGATTGCATTCACATTGTAAATAACATTGTCCAATATACCAAATTGCAAATGACACTGATTTTATTCAAGAAAAACACTACATGCGTTGCAAAACGTGAAGCTTATAGTTATTACGATCACAACCTTTAATATGAAATGAAATCAGAAACAAAACTTAAAAAGGAGCAGGATATGAAAATCGCTTTCCTTGCGATCAGATGGAATTATGCGGCCACTTTATTTATGACTTTCTTTTTCAGGCACGACGCTGCACTGCGATAGTATGACACAGTTGGTCTCCAGGGCGGAGACACCCCTATTAGGTTCGCACGAAGCTCTCGAGACGGAGATCAAGAGACTACGGGAAAGACTGCAGACCGTCGAGTCGGAAAATGCAGCAATGAGCGTCAAGTTGAGCCAGCAACAGTGGGAATTGGAGCATCGACTCGCCGAGATCGAAATGCAGATATGCGGCAGCCGTTCAACAAGTAGCCTGGAGGACAACGAACGAAACAGGGAGAGCATCATTTAACAACAAAATGTGCTGCATTACAACATATTCCAGACGCACTCACATGCGTTTGTTCAATATATAGTGTAATGGCGGCAGGAAATTTAAACAAAAACGAATTCGCAAACACTAAAACTAAACGCGTTTGTATAAAAATAATAGATTTGAAATTGATATTAATAGAATGAAACGAAGAAGAATCTTTTTTTACAAAACCTAAACAAAAATAATATCCAAAACGTTATTCGTAATGGAGAAAACGATTTTAATTGTTAAGGGAAGCGATGATATAATACAAATAAACTTTAAAAAAATTTTATACATTGAACAGTGTGAATAATAATAGGAAGCCAAAGGTAAACGGACTCATTTCTGTCGCTAAATAACTGCCAAATTATTGTAAAAAAAAAAAACGATCGTATGAAACTAGTTCCGTATTATCACCGA
Source organism: Cetonia aurata (assembly GCA_949128085.1). Lineage (NCBI taxonomy): Eukaryota > Metazoa > Arthropoda > Insecta > Coleoptera > Scarabaeidae > Cetonia > Cetonia aurata. The sequence continues at coordinate 49,452,428 of OX421884.1, read as the reverse complement.
ACGTATCCCGCCGTAGTAAACAAATAACGTAATATAACATTTGACAGTGTAAATATAACCCAATGAGTGAATTTAGATGTTAAATTGTAATGGTGCTTGGGACGTTCCCAATTCAGTGTGTACTCCATGGCGCAATCCTCCAATCTTTGATCATTGATAATTACATTTTCATCAAAACAAATAAAAAACAAAAAAAAAGAATGTGAAAAATGCAGATACATCAAATAATCATGAAATCTGCATAAAATATTTGGTTAAAATAAATGACGTACGCTACAGTTTACCAAATAATTTATTTAACACTCAAGCCAATGTTTATCGTTTCAACAAAACAAACCTGATGATACATATAGAGTGATTTCTTTTTGATCTTTGCTTTTTAAAATTAATTTAGTAAAAGCATTTTTATGGCTGGAACTAAAAAAACAGGAATCGTTTTCTTAAAACTTCATGTTATTGATTAATTAGAAACTCACGAGCTTTAATCTTAAAGCTCTCTACTAATCTAATTTAATTACAATCTAAAATCGAGTGCTTAATAGAGGAAAACAGCTAAATATGGGGTACCATATCCTATCATCATGCTACATACTATACAGCAACACAATCCATTAATTCAGTCGTATTTTTTTTTTTTTAATATATTTACTTATACAATGAGTCTGAAAAAGTAATCTGCAAATTACATTTTTTTCAGTTTCTTAAAAAATGTTATTCTTGAGTGCATCGTCTAAACTCCAGAACGCATTAGGTAGTAACATTTTGAAACTATGGCAAGCTATGCAGGATAAAAAAGAAAACTAATTTTTACCCTTACTAAAAAAATGTTATTAAGAATTGTTGTTTGCAATCGAGTCTGATATCTAATAAGGGGAGATCGCCAGATGTTAAGCTCAGTTTCGAATCCCGACTTTCCCAATTGGTAGTATGGACCCCTTGGAGCACTTTTGTAAAATATTAGCGATAGATGGCCAGGCATTTATTTTTTTACGATTTTTTAAAGTTTACGGTGTTTGATAGTCGCTCTTTGTACACTCGAATATGTATGTTTGGTAATAATCGGATTACGGTTAATTTCTTTGGTTAAAGTAAACAATAAGTGATTATACAAATGTTGTCTTGAAAAGTGTAAAGCAAGCATTGGGTGTCCTGTGATGGGTGGAGACTGGTGATTTATCTGTGATTTTTCATAGATAGCACATTTTGTGAAAATCATTTTAATAATAATAATCCCACTAATACAACTAGCGGGAAGCATTTAAATGTTTGGAATTAATATTTTAAGTTATTTAACTTGAAAAAAATTAATCCATATTACCATCCAATGAAATTAACGGAAATGCATTTATTTGTCATTAATTTATTTTCTGACATATCTAATTAAATACTGATATTATAGGCAGTCTGTGTGAATTGAACGTATTTTTGCACCTTTATTATCATTCTAATATTTAACTTGAAACGATTAAAACAAAAAAGAAATAAATAAAAAAATAAAAATTATCGACTCCGTCGGTGTTCGAACCATGGGTCTTCCCACATATTAACACTGGGCTTTACCACTACGCCACTAGGAGCTTGTAAACATATCTCGTATTCGAGTGTACTTAAGTGAGACTATCAACCACTGTAAACTTTAAAAAATCGTAAAAAATAAACGCCTTGCCATCTACGGCTAATATTTTACAAAAGTACTCCAAAACGTCCCTATTACCAACTGACAAAGAAGGGATCAAAAGTGGGGTTAACATTTGACGACCTCCCCTTGTAAGTAGCAAGTGTCATCAAGTGTAGGAATCTAAAATATCAAATATTAGCGTGAAAACAAAGGTATTTTCTTACTTTTTTTTTTAATTTTCCTGCTTACGTAAGTAATATAATACCAATATTGTTAAGTATTACCATTGTTTTTATAATATTATAGTTGTTCAACCTGGTGCGTAACTTATTTTTTGAATGAAATTTATTTATTTATTAATAACTATTTCTAAAATATTGGAAGTCCCCAAATGCAATTGTTGTGGATTAAAATTTGTTACCGTTTACTATAACTTTATTCCCGCCAATAATGTATTAAATTTTATGAATGACCACACTTTATAACGTGCGCCATCTGTCAACCATGCAGTTGTACCTACAAATGGTTGTTGAACGATAGTACATTTAGAAAAGTTTCGATGTTGTTATTTTGCTGTAATAACTATTATAACAAACCGGGCAATTTCAAGTAAAAAATGACGACGAATAGATCAGACCATTCATTTTTAAGTTATTTTGATTCATTTAATAATCTAACTAAAATGTTGAAACGTTTATGGGAAATGTTCTAAGTTTGTATCTATTAATTATTTTTTCTTTGTAAATGTATGGTATGTAAAACTCCAGGGATCTAAACATAATCTGAAATTATCATGAAGAATGTCCATTATCATTTGTGTAAAATAAATCAAATGTAAAAAAGAGATTAAATGTCGCATAAAGAACTTAACTTGATATTTAGATTACCTATAAACTTAATTGCAAAAGATATTTCTTAATAAAATTTTTTAATAGGCCCAAATATTAGTATAATATCCTTTAAAATATATCTTTTATGAAAATCTATTTTTCTCAAGAAATTTTTTTTCACATACGTTTGCATTTCAATTGGATTTGGATTTAAGTACTATTTTTCCGTTTAATATTTCGTAGCTGTATTATATATATACATAGGCAATTAGGCTGACCATTTTTAATCCAGTTTATTATTATATAATACCTACATATCTTACTTATATATTATAATTAAGTTTTTGCTTGATGAAGATAATTTATGATTAGCGGAAAGTTGTTTAATTACTTTAACCACTTAATATGTATATTGCTTAATTTAGGCGTTGTTTTATTGCAGAATAAAACATTATCTTAAGTCAAATGCAGAAATTTCAACTTTTTCTGTACAGATTTCTATACTTTCAAAACGTTTAAATTTTGAACGGACGTAAAACACTTGATCAAAAATATTTTAAATTTTTATTTACCCTTTTAAAAATGAATGATAAAGCATTTGTCCAGTTATAGGGAACTTTTTTTGGAAACATTGCATAACATTCAGTTCAATGTCTCTTAAAATGGAAATGTATTAACAGTACGATAAAAATAAACAGAATATGCATATGTATGCGTATGCTTCAAATATAGGCTACAGTTTACTGTATATGAAAATACTACTCTTCAAATATATACTACTAGCTTATATCAAAACAGTATTCAATTGGAGGAAAAAAGTGATAAAGGGCTTACAAAGTTATAAACACATCTGCATAAGAAAAAAAAAACGGTAAATATATTTTTTTTTGTGAGGAGAAACTAGTGTACCCTGCGACTAAAACTCTCTTTTACCTTCTCTAGCATTCCGAAATCATCTTTGGGACATATTTTAAGAATGCCGCTCAGGCTTTAGTTCTGCCTTGCCTGCCTCGAGCTCCTTCTCTTCTTTGTTAATCATAATATCTCTGACTATTTGAGAGATGAATTGCTAATTTGCTGGTGAAATTAGCATTAGCAACTCTGAACTCGCCCCGTCCGTTTTTGAAGAACCGAAATCGCGTAGAACCGTTGGTAGAAATTTATAATATCCAATTAGCTAGCCCGCGTTCCGCCTGGAACGCACCCTATTGAAAAAGTTGGTACGCCTACCCCGCGATCCACCTTGGCCCGCGTTCACTATAGAAGATAAATACCCCTCAGGTAGCAAGCCGCCCTTTAATCGCGTAGAATAGATATGGGAATTTAGGATGAAGTAATCTATTAATTTATTTTCTGTAAATTTTCTTTCATTTTTTAATGCTTTCAAGTTTTTGATTTTCAAATTTTTTAATTTTCAATTTTTTTAAGAGTCTCTTCGAAAAATTCGACGCTACGCGGTTTAACTATGGAAAACTCGCTGGAAATATATTTAATTTTTGCAATTTTCTTAATCTTTTCATTTGTTTAATTTCAATTTTCTTTTTCAAATGCCTCTCACTTTTTAAAAAGACTCGACGCTCCGTGTCTCCGCTTAGAAAACTCGACGCTACCCGTCTCGTTGAAAATAATATGTAATTTCTTAATTTTCGAATCGTTCATTGTTTTTTGGTTTTTGAACAACAACCCAATTGATAATAAGTATATTTATTTATTGATAACAGCCCTGCCCCAGATTTAGCTGTTTTTTTTTCTCTAATTTGTTTATTAGAAAAATATGCAATAAAGCAATGAAATGGCTTACTCAAAATGACATCATTAATTTAGGGGAAAGACGCAACATTTTTATAAAACTTTGTGATTACTGCCACTGATAACTTCATCCAGGTTTCGCCGTGTGTCAAAACATTCGCTTGACAGCACGCTGTTCATGCTGACAGCTTCTTCAGGATAACTGAATGAAGAGTTCAGTTTTCTTGAAGAAACTTTCAGCATAAACAGCAAAACGTCAAGCGAAAGTTTTTGCACACAGCGAAACCGGGCAGAAGTTATCAGTAGCAGTTATACCGGCCGTGAAAGCCTACGCAGTGTTCTTTGTGATTAGGAATTTTCTAAAAACCTCTTATTAATGTTTAGTTGTTGTTGCAAATTATTAATTCAATGCAGTGTTGAAGAATATGAATAATATTGAAATGAACCACTGCAATTAATTAGCTAGCATGAGATATATTTTTGCGAAAGTATTTTTGGAAATAATTTTGCAGAAATAACTTTTACGTTATGTTTTTCATAATAACAACAAACAAATATTGACAAATTTGTCAAAACTATTTAATTGGCAAACATAACCTAAAAAAAATTAGGGAAATTTAAAATTACGAAAATTGTTGAAGGCTCAATTAGAGAAGTATAGATCAATCAATGTGAAATCATCACCTCTTTGAACCATTAATACTATAACAATTAATGTTATTGAGTAGATCATTTTGAAACTACTTTGGAAAAGCTTTTACTTGGATTACTGTGTTCATAGCTAAACAGATGATAATTAATTATTCAAACTATAGAATTGCATTTGAAGTAGTTGCAACTACAAACACTTGAATAGCTAGTAGTGCGTAAGCTACTATCTGATAACTAAAATAACTGTAATTGACTACCAAAACTGCAACTTCAGCAGTTTAAAAAAGTGTTTGACTCAACTATTAACCAGCAGTTTTAATTATAGTTTCCATATCGTAACCACAAACAGTTTCTGTAATACCTATCCAAATTACCACAATATATCTGGGTAAGTAGGTAAAAATAGATGAAATAGTTACAAAATGATGCAAGTTTTAACGAGCAACAGCGAAAGTATATATTTACTTCCATTATCAGGAAGGGATAAGTTTTCTCTTGCTCGCTCGAGTTTGCATCGTTAGAAACCCTGCATCAGTCGAATATCAAAATATCTTATTTTCCTCTTTAAAAAATTATTGCAGTTTAAATTCTGGAACTACAATTACGACTGCCAGTTAACAGTTGAGAGTATCAATCTACAGAAATTGCATTGGTATTGCTAAAAGATATACTTAGCATTCACACGGTTTGATTAATCCTCCTGTCAATTGCAACCACTAGAACCTATTGTAGAGCCTATGTTATCTTGAAGTTAATCCAACAAGTTCAGGTCCTTAAAGTAGCTCAGAATCTTGTTGCATTAGAGCTTGTTCTGGCGTTCCACTTTTAAAAAATCACATATCTGATTCTCATGAGCTAGGCAAAAGGAATAAGCTAGCCTTTCTGTGGATTACGAGACACGCAGGAGTAAGAGGAAACGAAATTTTGGTAATTTTGCTAAGAAAGGGGCTGGAATACCATTCGTAGGGCCTAAACCCTTTCGCGAGATAAGTAGCAGTAGAATACTGACGACACTTAGAAGTGAAGTAGAGCAGAGAAAATCCAATTACTGGGACAATCTCCAGGAAATAAGGCAAGATAAAACTCTTATGGGAACTTACAACCGGAGAGATCTATAGAAAGCATCAATATTCCCATCACAGTGATCCTATCAGGCCATTGTAAACTGAAAGGTACAACTAAGTAGGCTTCGAATGCAGAGGAAGCCGAATGTAGATTTTGTTGAGAACCTATTCTTAAATTGCACTGTACTGTTCAACTCAAGGGCGCTCTGAAATTGAGAAGGAAGAGTTAACTAACCTGGGGCCTTCCGACATTCTGCACTTCTAAAATGGAATCAGACTAGACGGCCAGCTATAAATACTAATTTTTCAGATCGCAGTATATTATCACCCTTATTTTAGATACATATAGGTTCTCGTGACGACAGGGCAACGGCAGGAAAAGTGTTCCACTGTCTCCTTGTTCGCCAAGTACACCCAGCATTTAGTCTTATCAGAGAGTCAAATTCTGAATCTGCAGTGACTTGTAAAAACAAAAACCTTGAGACTTTTACGACCAAGTTAAAGTAGTTTCTTGGTTCTGACATAATGGGTGAAAAGCCAAAAAAAACAAAATGGGTTGCAAGCACCAAACCAAGAGAATTGTTGTAATAGCGGAAATACCCCAATATATTTAAAGTGCTTCTACAGATTCAAATCAGCTTCAGGGGATCCAATTGTGTGCTTCTAATACTTTCAGCACCGCCTGACTGTCACTGAAAATCTTTACTGATTTATGTCTGATGTCTTTATTTAAAATCTCTATCTCTCCACCAGACATTTTAATTGCATAGATTTCAGTCCGAAATAATGCTGTCCAAGACAGCAGTATTTTCTGACCCCTTCACATCCTGCTTTGTTTAGAAAGGATGTAGTGAAGAACGCATTGTTGTGGATGGTGCCAGAAGCCTGTTCACCATACAGGCATGAGCATGTGGCGATCGATTCGCTATACGCGTATGCAGAAGGCATAGAACTAGACTTGGGGATAGTCTCAAGATTTTCTGTATATCCTGTAAGTTTAAATTTAGTTAAAGGTTCTGTATACTTTCTTTAAGCCTTATACTATAACTGTTTGCAACTAGAAAATTTATTTTAACACACGTCACGTGACCAAAAAATGAATGTAAAACAAATGCCTAAATCGGCAAAAAGTGAAAATAGGCATTAAATAAAAGAAAACGTTATTATTATATAATTTTCAGTATTAACCAAAATCAGAAATTTTACTTTAGTTGGACTATTAAAAACGAAAAAAATTAAAATATAAGTATAATTTATTTAGAAAATAGTTGAAAATCTGTAAAAATTTGCACATGGCTTCAAAATTAATTTCCACGTAACTTTTTCTAACAACCCTTTTGGACATCAGAACATCTAACACATCTTTGCCGATTCATAGCATATTTTTTAAATTTAATAGTGGTCACCGGTCAAAATACATGTGAGCTTGTTATATGTATTAAATATATACCCCCAAAAATGTTTTATATTAAAAAAAAACCACGTCATAATAATACTACTATGTAATTGTTAAATTTCTTCTCTTATCAAATAGAAACCTTAAAAACTCTAATTGCAAAAAATAACGTAAGAATACGTTGCATTTAAGACATAAAACGTTTATTCATTAAGAAATTCGTGTCTAATGTGTTATCTTTAAAACGTGAATGTATGCCTTACATTATCATACCATTACATGTACAGGTATTCCACGTAAGTGGATCATTAGAAGTTTATGATGCTCTACTATTTACTTATAACATAAGTATATAGGAAATGGAATTCGTTTTTGCAATCGAAGATATGTCACTTTGTCTCTTAGTTTTGAACAGCCTGTATGTTAGAATGTGAAGTGTCCTTATCGTAGCAAACTTGGAGTTCTACTTGAAGTATTAACCGAGATATTAACTTCTAAATGATGCAATGATTATTACTGAAACAAAAGAAAATCTTAAATAACTCAAAAAAGGCAGCATGTAGCTATAGGAAACTGTAAAAACAGATTTATCATTTTGTTGAAAATAAGAAAGCTGATGCCAATTTCCGGTCAACCGGAAGTGATATTTTAATTAAACTATTTCACACTTATAGTTCCAGTCGAATAGATAATGTTGCCAAAATCTCAAATATAAGGAAGTATACTGACTTCCAGAAAAATTGCAACACCTAGAAGCTGTTTAACGATTTTATTGAAATTTTCAGAAAACGTCTATTTCTATGAAACAAAGTTATGATTAAGTTTTAAAAACAAAAGAACAAAAGCTTTAAAAGTTTTTTCAATAATGAGTTGCTCCGCCACGATTTGTAATGCACTCATCTAGACCCCTTGGCATGCTATTAATCAAGTGATCTATAGCTGCTTGTGGTATATCGTCCCAAGCTTCTTGAATCCGTTGTTGAAGATCGTGTAAATTATCTGGAGGGTGCGGTAAATTACCTATTCGTCTACCAATCATATCCCATACATGTTCAATGGGCGACAAATCAGGCGACCGAGCAGGCCATGGGAGGACGACAATGTTAGATTCTTCCAAAAACCGTGTTGTAGCCCTTGCCGTATGAGGGGGCGCATTATCCTGCTGGAAAATGGGATTTTGCAGCCCCTGAAGATATGGAAGGCGAACTGGTTGTAGCACATTAGCAATGTAACCAGCTGCGTTAAGGTTGCCGTCAATAAACACCAAGGGTGATCTACTACCATAACATATTGCACCCCATATCATAACTCCTTGAGTGAGGGCTGTGTTGCGTTCCACAAAAAATGTTGGATTTTTACGTTCTCCACGCATCCGTCTGACTCTCCTACGACCATCGTGGGCCCACAAGCAAAATCGGGACTCGTCACTAAACACAATTTGATGCCATTCCTGCGCCCAATTAACCCTTAAGTTGCTCCACTTTAGTCTGCGTAGACGGTGAAGTGGTGTAAGAGGAAGACATAAAAATGGACGATATGAACGCAATCCATAAGATCTTATCCGGCGATAAACAGTTGACATTGACATTCTGAGTCCTGTACCTCTCATCCAATCATTTGCAATTGATCGAGTTGTTGAAAATCTATCTCTTGTGGCCAAAAGTCTTAAGCGACGTTCTTCGCGATCTGTAGTCCTTCGAGGACGTCCAGATCCACGGCGACGATGTTGAACCCCTTCCTCGGACCATTTGGACCAACACCTCAATACCGTTGAAACATTTCGGTTTACACGACGAGCAATTTCTCTTAGCGAAAGTCCGGCCTCTCTCATACCAATAATACGGCCACGTTCAAAATCACTTAATTGGACAAAATGTTGATGCTGACGTACTCTCGGCATTGTTATCAAGTGCAGAATGAAATTGTGACGTAACAACAACAATTTGCAAACTTGACAGTTACTAAATGGTCTAATACTTCAAATTTATAGTTACTATGTGCTATGGAAACAACCTGCAAAAAAAAAAACCACTGGCTAGATTTTATTCAAATTTTAATCATCAATTTGTTTAATGAAAATAAACGTTTCCTGAAAATTTCAATAAAATCATTCGACAACTTCTAGGTGTTGCAATTTTTCTGGAAGTCAGTACAACATAAACTTTCAATGAACCACTTAGGTGGAATACCTGTATAAAATATCTCGTTGAAATATAGTTGATTATACATACAATGCGTTCGAAAAGTCTGAAAACAATATAATTAACGTTTTTTTCTTTTTTTTTAGAAAAAGCATAAAACATGTCAATTTAAGTTTTAAAAAGCTCTCTTTTAAAATAAGTAGTATCGTTTTTGGAATGACTCTTGCCAAATTTTTACAGGATAGTAAAATTCCGTATTAATTCTGGAGTGATGCCTCGTATTTCGGTTCGTATTTTCTGTTGCAATTCGTTCATATTGTGAGGTTTAGTAACGTATGCTTTATTTTTTAAATAACCCCACAAGAAGTAATCAGGTAGGGTTAAGTCGGGAAATCTCGCTGGCCACTCGATAGAGCCTCTCCTCCCAATCCATCGGTTTAGAAACGTTCCATGAAGTTATCGACGTACATCTCGTATCGAGTCATCGACTATAATGCGGAAGGGCATCATCCTGCTGCATCCATATTCTGTCGTTGATTCGGGATTTTCGTTATTGGAGTAGAGTACTACCAATTCAGGAATTAGCTCGCCCCTTAAAAACTGCAAATACCTTTTCCCCGTTAAATTATTATTAAAGAAGAAAGTCTGTCACCTATTATGTCCGCCGATACATTTATTTGTTGAGGATACTGAGTACATGCTTCACGTGACCAGTGTGGATTCTAACGTGCCCGGTATCTACAGTTTTGTCTATTGACAGTTCCATGCAAAGAAAGGTAGCCTCGTCAGAAAATAAGATATTTTGAATAAAATTCGGGTCGTTGCCACAAATCTGCGTTATTTTGCATTTTAAAACTGTAAACGTCGAACGTTCGATCGAAATCGTCTTCGCACAGCTCGTGTACCAAACAGACTTTGTACGGATGATACATGTTTCTGCGAAGAATGGTGGGCACTTACTGTCGATTTTGATATATTAAGTTCTTGCGCAAGATGTGTGGTATCTTGTGAATTTTCATTCAACGACAACAATACACTGAGTTGCATATGTAGTTAAAGGACGACCACTCATAGTTCGATCACGAACATGCCCTTCTCGAAATTTATTGTAAATTTTACTCACGACGGAAACACCAATGGGAACACAGTCTGGATGAGGATCCTTAAATAAATGGCAAATTTCTCTGAATGAACGGGTTCTATCTCCAAAACCAATCATCATTAATATTTCGATACGTTCTTTTTCTATTAAAGCCATTGTTCATAATTTTCAAACAAGCTCAATTCAATTTTAATGTATTTGACAGAATAATAGCTAATAGCTATCAATCTGGTTTAATTTTTTTTTAATAATTTACTAATTAGCATCGCTGATTAATTAAATGCCATTAAGTTAACACCTGCATTCCTAATTATACGCATACACAGAGCAGATAGAATACATTGTACGTCGATAACGGAATGCTGTTTTTATTTTGTTAATGCATTCACTAGTTTCCCCGATCTCATCTAATTCAATTCCGAAATGGTAGCAGCATTTAGCCGTCTACCCCACGTATGGTGGACCACAGACCACTGTCTAATGCAATCGGGCACCGAATTTCACACACTCGTTCTGTAGGAACGAAGCTAATTATCCTTAATTCCAATTTCGTATGTCGTTGCCTTCTAATGCCGGGAAAATTCTCCAAAGTAAATTCAGGCAAAAAAGAGAGAAGCGAAACTAACGGACGGTAGCTTTTTTTAAATCAATACATAAGTTTGAAAATTTATTTGTTATTAGTGACATAAAAAACACGGTTATTATTTAGTAATGCCCATTAAATAACTTTCAAACAAATAATGCAAAATTTTCAATTTACAATCAAAACTTATTCGTAATGTTTAATTTTAGAAAATTATTACCTACTACTAAGATAATATGTAAAAATGCAGTGACAAAAATACTCACCCTGGCACTGATAGCACTACACACTTCAAACACCTTACCACAAACTTCACTCTACTGGACCCACGTTTCAGGAACAAAACTATCATCACCAGCAGTAACACTGAACTAAATAACTACACTAAAACTAATTTATAACTAAAAAGAAGACAGTTATCGCTGGTTAACTGCCGCCATACTTACTAATCCTAACTCCATTTAATCTATTTCTTCTATCTTCATTTAATAAACTATATATAAATGAGGGATGTTCTTGAGCAGCTAAATCTAAGATTTCCATCCATTAAATTTACCCATGAAGGAACAAGCAATAGCATTTCTTTTCTGGAGGTTTTAGTAATAAGAAACAAAAATAAGTTAGAAATAGACATATGTACAGTGAAATTTCCCATAACGGACATCTCCTTTGTACGGACAACTACCTTATATGGACAAAAATATATGTACACAGCATCTAGTACATATTTTACATGCAGTTTAATCTCTCTTCAACGGAAACTCCCTTGAACGGACATGGTCATGCGTATCATACAAAATTGGACCACTCGTGCGTTGAATCGTTTAGGGTGTTTTCTGTGTTTTGTTGTACCAGATTTGATAAGATAGGTTTGATGACAGAATAATTTTTTCAGTGCTTTCTCAGTAACGGCAGAAAAATCTTGACATTGAAGGAAAAGGTAGAAGTTCTAAAATATTCGGAAAAGACCTAGAACACTGCTAGAGAAATTGCTAAAACTTTTTAAGAAAGAAAAATGATTTACTATCAGAGTTCAATTCCAAATCAACTCAACTGAAGAGGCATTTTGTGGCTTCAAGTAGTATAGATAGTGGTATATAGAAGAAATTACATTCAAATAATTTTCTGCAACATGGAATAAAAATATTCCTGTTTCTGGTACGTTGATAAGAGAAAAGATTAGGGCTGCCGTCGAACGTTTGGGTGTGCAAGACTTCAAAGCTTCCTGGGGTTGGCTTCAAAAATTTAGAAAACGTCATCCAATTGCCCACAAAAACATTTCTGAAGAGGCTGGAGATGTGAATCCTGTAGATATTGGAAACTTTCTTAATACTGGCAGGTAACAGAGCAGGCTGCATTTATAATGCTGATGGGATAGCTTTGGCTTCAAGACTTTGACAGGAAGATACGTATTCGGAGAAAGAAGATCTTGCTGTTTTTAGATAACGCTGTATCCCATCTGAAAAATATTTGGCTTGAAAACATAAAGATTGTCCATTTATAATATACAATAGGGGCTGTAAATACCAATTACTATGAAAAAGTAGTGACAATCTCAGGACTGCAAAAAACACTACAGGTATATTATAATGGAGGTTTTTTTTAAACTATTAAAAATTGCATAACCGCGTTTTAAAATATAACAAGAAATAATAATGAAAGGCACGTAATGAAAAGCGTAATAATCAATGAGCAAAAGCTTTCCACCACTTATCCAAACATTAATTCACTTATTAAATAATTCACTTATTTATTCTTAATAGCGAATAAAAGCATTCTGCTAAAATCCCCTAAGAAAATATATCAGGAGGAAACATATGGTTTAATCAGTGCTCCGTTCCGCTGCGAACAAGAGGAGAAAATTTCCCTCAGGGGCTAAACAGTGGGTCAGATCAAGCAAAATCTTCAGCAACGTGTAGACTGTAGACAAGCTTCAAGTTGAAATATTAGGTATGATTAACGGTGAGCGAGTCTTGTTGTTGAAATGTGTATAACAAGCGAGTATCTGTCAACTAAGTTGACGTAAAACCTGTGATCCGAAGCAATGTGTACTTCGTAAAGGAACAACGTCAGAAATCGGATTCTCGAGCAGCAGGTGTACCTAGATTGATAGTTATTTCAATTTCACGTAAGACAACACGAGATCTGTATTAGTGAATTCTTGCTCATTCTACATTCGTATAAGGTAAAGGATTTAGATATGTACTTGTTAAAACGGTATTAAGACCAAACAAGGGAATTAGATTTCGATTTCTACGTTTTTCTTCACACAGAACAGAACGCTATAATAACTACTTAGTTATGTAGAAAAAAAGTTCAAATATAGCATGGAATACCTTTACAAACAATTTGAAATCTACTAAAAAGTGCAATATAAATTATTTTACTATATCCTTGAATTTTCCTCGATTACTATTTGAAACCTTTATAATAATTAAACACATACATTTTATTTAAGTCCATATCTAAAACTTTCTTTGCTCTTTATTTTATTAATATAAATTTATCATTTCTTAGCATAGCAAAAATATATTGAATTCAATCAATATTAAATATATTTAAATAAAATGTCAGATTTTGTCAATTAGTTAAAAGCGAGGGGCACAAAGTCAACTTTTATAAAGTTTTCCTAACTGAAAATGGCTGTGTGATTACAATCTTTATAAGAAATAGAAAAAAATCTTAGTTAATTTTATTTCTAAAAGTACAGCAATTTTATTAAACTTAATTTCACGTAATTAATTATATTTTTCGACTACCACATCAGAAAGTACAACCTTACTACACTCATTCGAGTAGACGGTAAAGTACAATACGTACATACCGAATGAACTACCTCCGTTACTTTACAGTACTCTTTTGTAAAAATTCTGAAGTTTCTCGGGGTTTGAAAATAGCTGTCAAACAATCTTTCCCGCCGTGGTGCGTACAATATTTTTTCGACTACCACATGATTACCACTTAGTAAAATCAATGCACTGTATTTGTTAGTATTCAGAATACAGATTACTCATATTTGAATGACAGATTGTTTGACAGCAAATTTGACAACAGAACCCAAAATAACTTCAGAATCTTAACAGAAGAGTACGGTAAAGTAACGGAAGTGGCGCGTTGACCGTTCAATTCATACTTTAATTCGGCAAAGTGCTTTCTGTCCTTGAATGAGTGTAGTAAGGTTGTACTTTCGAATGTGGTAATCGAAAAATAATTATTTATTGCATCATATTTAATCAAAAATACATTTTCAATTAGGAATATTTTTATGTAAATTGACTTTGTATTCTTTATTTTAAAAGAAGAAGTACCTATGTATATACACTCATACACTGATGAAACTTTACATTTCATTATAGTTAAGAAAATAACAATGCTATTAGCGACTGACAAGCAATAGCAAATCTTTTGAATATGTATTGTTCAATTATATTGATAAGTTGTGCAACTAACATAACAATAATGAAACTAAAAATACTGCAATTTTGTTCCACTCCACAAACGCTTCGATCTATCCGTTCTCTCTTTACAAATATTTAATCCTTTATAAATTCCCGTCGTACTTTCGTTAACATATTTCTGAAATTACTCCCTGGATGACTTCTGTAATGGTCGTCTCCAAATGATTAACCCTTTGAAACGGGCATACTTTCTGTTTTAAGTAACCTCATAAGACCCATGTTAACCTATGGTTGCCTGATTTGCTGAACCAAATGAAGCGATTACGAAACTCTTAAAGATTCATAAACTTTTTGCCTGTGCATCACAAGAGCAGCGAAAAACTCACCAACAATCGCTATGGAACCCATTCTAAACCAATCTCTTCTGTATATTTACATCAAAGCAGAAGTAAGAAAGGGGGCATACAAACTGAGATGCAGTGGCAATTGGAGAACCCAGAATGCTTCCGTGCATGCCAGAATAACAGCCGTAATGACAAATCGTATATTGTAGTACGTTGTACTGTATTCACCAGCAATCCACTTGTATTCAAGTGCAAGTGAATAATGAGGTGACCCTGTTTGTAACGTGGCTGATAATGTAGCCGCGAACAGATATGGGATCAGTGCTTCAATCTTCTATCGTCTTCGGTTTTTTAAGGTATCGTTATATGGTTCTCATTACTTTCAATTTTTGTGAACGTTGCAATGTCGTAACCAATTCATTTATATTGGAAGATGAATATGTGGAGTAGTTACATATGAGTTATCCCCGCCACGCGCCAAGCTTGTGACGTTTGGTGAAGGCGCCGGATAAAGAGTCCCATTAGAAGCGTTTGTGCAGTAATTCTATAGCATTATTCCCACACCGAATCCCCCCAGCACAGTCCGATTTGTAGCAATATCACCCAAAGTGTCCTATGGCAAACCGTTCAAGATTGCCCTGCTTTGTACTAAATGAAAATCAGCTCTCTCCTCATTTCACATCAATCACATTTCTGCCACTATTTCATCTTCCTTCCTAACTTTGTATACTGTAAGTGCGAGCGACCTATGATCACACCTAGTGTAATCGGCAATCTTGGGAAATACAAGAGCGAAGCCCTGCCTACAACGCTTATATATCTACTGCTCCTGTTATTATAATAGGCATATTGGAGCATATTTAGATGTGGGAGTTTGTTACAACATCGAGTGACTATAGGACGAACACTCGTGCTGTATAATACCTTACTTCAACAAAAAAAAAAAACATTAAAAACCTTTTTGTATATAAACTACCGGACATACCAGAATAACAGCGGAATCACAAATCCAATCTTTGAAATAGACACAATACCATCCAAACTTTCCTATAGCAAACCTTTCAAAGTCGCGTTACCTTGGGATGATAAAAGAACTAAACAGAAAGGCTTCAAAACGAAAACGGATGTGCAGATGGGTCGAAAAGGAGCACCAGTTCTGGTGCTGGTATATACAGAGAATCCTTAAATACAAAGTGACCACAGAACGTTGAAAAGACAACCCCCGGTCAGCTAATCCCCATATTTTCCGATAGTCAAACGGCCTTTAGGCAATTAATATTCTATTAATATTAATATCCTTCAAACTAGTTTGAGAATACCAGCAAGACCTAAGAACTCTAGCCAAACACAACAAAGTTACTTTGGTGTGGGTGTGCGGACATAAGAGCATAGCGAGTAATGAAATTGCATATCAACTAGCATTGAAGGACTCTAAAACAATTTTTACTGGACCTCAGCCAGATCTGGAAATAGCCAAATCTCTGATATGCGTTACAGTGACTTAGTGGATCGTAAAAAATAGAGTGCAGTAGTAAACGATGTTGATGGTCAGTGTCACGGCAACTAAAGGATAAGAAAACTATCACAGTATTTGACTGGGGATGTAATGATTCTCAACAAGAAAGTCTAATTCAAAATGAGTAATTTTCTACCGCTTTTTGAATAAAAGTACGACAATTAAACCGTCTATCATAATCCCTTGCTGATTTAATGAACAATGATATTTGTTCGGTATAATTTAAACTTTTTAACATTGTACCTTTATTTCTTTATTAAAATGATTTTCAGCTCATCCATCTTTTTATTTGTTAATTTATTGATTAATTTCGTTACAGTTAAGTATTGAATAGTTCTGTTTAGATGTCTATGGTTAAAAACAATTTCTTCTCCAGAATCCGGACAATTCCAATTTTTCAAAACTAAATTGCGTGTTACCATTTCTAAAATTTTGAACTAATGTTTTAATTATACCTACACTCCTAGGTTTCCAAGTTGGAACCGCGTCCTAGAACTTTCTCTGGGCGGCATTTCCTCCACACTTGGATGGGACATCGTTAGGGCTGCTTCTTCCATTGCTGCTGATCTGAAACTGAGTTTCATCAGCCCTGAAGATGCCCCATGCAAGTGTGGACAAAACTCGGCCAGAGGAAGTTTCAGGACGCGGTTTCAACCCGGAAACTTAGAAGTGTATAGCATGGAACAACGACCGCGCAAGCCTACCTGTCAGTTTAATGTTTAAACGTTCACAACCATATATTTTGATATCTGCAATAAATTCACAATATGACTGTAAAAGGATGTTTCTAAGAATAAAACCTGATTGTTTAAGTAGATGGAGATGATTCCATATTGGAAAATGATTTTTACTTCTGATCAGCTTTTCTTTGTAACAATTTCCGATATTTTCTAAAATAAAGATAATTTATTGTTATTCAAATTTACGTGTTTGGATAAACTTCGTATATGTCTGCAAAAATTTGTTATTTGGTGGTTGTCTTTTAGGTTCCACACCTGGTACAGTTGTTTACAAAAAATAACTTCTTTTCCTAAAACTAATAATAATAAGGTTTCCTATATTGTTCCGACTTAACACTGTATAATAATCATAACTCTATACAAGATAGGAAGATAGTTACTTTCTGGCATTAACAATTTATAATTTCAATATCATAACATCGAAAACACACATATCTAAGATTCTAAGGCTTCAATTTCTTGTTGTACAAAGTAGCGTACGTCAACTTTCCGCATCATAAGGCATACAATTTGATATTAAATTGCGATGAAACTGTGAAATGAACATTTACATTTTATAATTAAAATATGAGTGACATTGCATAGTAGAAGATAAAATATTTGGATGGTCGGCGAAGGAAGAGTTCAGCGTCCCATTGTCGACAAAGCTGCTCGTGTGCAGGGACCAAACTTATCGATTATTATTATTATTTTTGAAAACAGCAATTGGATCTTGGTCCTTGATTCACGCGTGCAAAATAGAGAAAAGTATTCTGGCTGCGATCAATTCTAAACTCATTCAGAGCCAAGGAGCAAGATAAATTGCAAAAATATCCCATGTGAGATATACAACTGCCATGTTTCACTCTATCCCCATTTGGAAAAAAATACACATAGAGACATGTAGATATACTATAGAATTACGAAGATAAAAACTATATAGACTTTTCTAGAACAGCCCTGTAGAATTTATAGAAACGATTATTTCACCATTTTCAAATTTGCTGAAGAATCCTCCTCGAATGATACTTGTAGTCAGTAAGTTAAAATGTATAGCTAAATTTGAAATAAAAAGAAAAGCAAACAAAACCTATTCCAGTGAGACCAAATATTTTTAAGATGTTTTACCTACTCGCTTGTCATGTTAAAGTAGTTTTAAAATTTCGAAACTTAATCATAAAAATTACTCAATCTAGTTACGTTGGCTAAATTGTTTGTTTCCTTTTAAGCAAATTGTTTTCAACGTTATGAATTATAAGACTAAGTCAACGTAACTTATCAGATTTTAAAACTACTGCCACTAAAATTAAGGTTGTATTTCATATATGTTTTTTGGAACTCTGAGTAAATTGATTCGAAGAAATTGTTCGTGTAAGGATAGAAAAATATGAAAGAAATTTATACGACTAGGATGACAAATAGAGATCGTATTACTGATATAAACTATGTTATTGATGAATATTTGTTGCTATATTGTTACATAGGTATATTATTCGATTTGTAATTTATTACAGGTATATTTCTTACATTAATTGTTTTTTAGCATGTGAAGAGGTCTTATGATAAAAAGGATAATACTTTTACAGGCTCATATCATATACTCGATTTATAGTACTGTACATTTTGTTAAAATTGTACAGATATGGTATTTGAAAATGCAATTTTGTCCCTTTAGCTAATTCCGTAATTAAATTACAAAAGAAAAGAATTTTGTCATTGTTATTCCTAATATTTAATATAATTCCCACTAAATAAAAAAATTTAATTATAACTGATTGTGTATTATTTCTCAGTTTTTCATCATATACAAAGATATAAAAAGTTGATGGGCTGTTGTCATTTTTACTTGTGCCGCGCTAACACGAAAAACTCAGCTATCTTACAAAAAAAATACGAAGTTTTAATATACAGAGTGCTAAAAAAGTCACAACCTTTAAGGAGCAATAATATAATCCAAAAATCTTAACGAACATGGGTCTACAAATACAGGGCCTTTGGAAATAGGTAAGTACTTCCAAAACATTTTGCATTTACAACATTTTTTTATTATGTACAAACGTACTTCTTCTTCTTCGTCATCATCTTTTGCTTTATATCAGAAGGCAGTCAATCTTGTAATGCACCAAGTTATACACAAATTTTATAAACAGAAGCTGACGTCGCTACTCAAGAGAGTCTATACTAAATTGCCTCTATACATTGTTTATGCACAGCATAGAAGGGATTCGTATTCTAGTTTGAATCTGATCAAGCTATAATATAATAGTTTAATAGTATTAACTTGAAAGTGAGTAGAATTTCTGATTAAAAAGCCCGGAGCTTTCATAGCTGAAGATATCATTTCATTTCTATGTATTAAAAATGTTAACATGTGATCAAAGTAAATACCCAAGTCGCTCACTACTGTAGCTCGTGGAACATGCGTCCCATTAATGCTGTAATTAAAATGTAACGGGCTAAGTTTTCTGGTATAGCACATCACCTTACATTTCGCTGTGTTCGAACATAAGATATTATCAGAACCCACCTGTCTATTATACGCGGCTGTTCTTGTATCTTAAACAATCATTGCCCGATGTAATTGACATACCTATACACTTTTAAATCGTCAGCGAAAACACACTTATCGCATCGAATCTCTTCAATCAAATCGTTAATGTATAACAGGAACAGAAGTGGCCCAAGATTTGAGCCGTGCAGTACTCCTGAGGTAGCATGGAACGGGTGTGACTGAAATCCATTGTAATAGACATACTGCATTCGGTTTGTTAGATTAAACAGAGATGTTAAAGGGTCACTGAAACCGAACAACTCCAGCTTTCTGAGAAGTAACGCATGGTCTATGAGATCAAATGCTTTTGATATGTCAGTATACACAGCATCCGCTTGTCCAGGGACATTAAAGGTGTTAAATGCGTACTGAGTGAAAATTGCCAGATTAGTAACTATAGATCTCTTTTCCATAAAACCGTGTTGTTCAACCGCAATGCAATCTTTTATAGCTAGATAAATATTTATTAAATTAGATATTTTTGAAAACTTTATATTGCTTCAAAAATCTTAGCAAAATTATTCAGTATAGTAACAGGACGGCAATTCTCAATGTCAGTTGTTGATCCACTTTTTAAAACAGGACACGCCCTAGTATATTTCCATAATTCTGGGAAACAAATTTTTAACGACAAATTCAAAATGGTCGCCAAAGGAGTTGCCAGTACCCCCTGCAGTCTCTTATCAAGAAACTAGGAATTCCGTCCGATCCAACCGTCACCTTGTTCTTTAATCTCCCTATATCTGTGCTCACTTCCAACTCAGTCACATTGTCTACAGAAATACAAAGCTCAGAGGCATTTTCAACAGAGGATGCATCATCATGTAGTTCATTGGTATACACAGAGCTAAAGTACAACCCAAAACCATCTACAATATCTTGGGGATTATCATATGTGATGTCATCACAATGAATTGAACCAGGTGGTATTTGCGACTTTCCCTTTTTTGCGTTAATATTTGCGAGTATGAATCGGCCGGCTCCGCTTGTCTTCGCCATATGCGTTTAAACGTCTGATTCGGGCACAAAATTTCGTATCTCTAGTTAACGTCGTGCATTCGTTGGGCTGTATTGTTTTCGGCGCGCACTGCGCTTGTCTAATTTCAAAGTCGTTTCAAAGTGACGTTTATCATTAATCATGAAAGTTATAATTGTGTGCAAAATCTTTTAAAAAACCAGCTATCACTTAACTACACTTTTACAAGTAAAATTCGAACTTACAATAGAGTACCTATTCAATAAAAATATATATGAAAAATATGAGTGGATGTGCGGATGTTTACTAACAAATAAACTATTTTGTTTTAGCTGCTTACTTTTTAAGAAAATGTTAGTGCGTGGAATAAACAAGGGTTGAATGATTTAAAGCATATAACAGAGAGGGCAAAGAAACACGAAAATTCCGTTTCTCACATGAATGTATGCGTGGATTTTAGTGTTCTAGGCAAAGTGGACATACGTGAACAGTTGGACAGTGCTTATTTCCGACATAGAATTAAGTACAACGAAAATGAGGAAAAAAATCGTTATATTTTGCGCCGGTTTATTATGTGTATAAAATTTTGGGAAGCTTTTAAATTGGCGTTACGAGGCCATGATGAGACATTGACGTCGGAAAATCCAGGTATTTATGTAGGCTTAATCAATTTTACAGCTGAATTAGACGCTGCGCTTGCAATATATACATATGAAAGGTTCACAAGTGCTTAAAGGCGCCTCAAAAACTATTCAGAACGAATTGCTAGATGCGATGTTGCAAATTTACAAGCAGGAAATATTAAAAGAAATTAAATCTGCAAATTTCATTGCTTTGGTGGCTAATGAAACTACAGACACCTCTAATAATCAGCAAATGGTTACTATTCGATACGTGTTTACTGGGCAAATTTTTGAACACTTTTGGTCTTTTTTTAAGCCAGGTGGACATAATTGATGTATTATCAAAAACATTGCTGAATGAATTGCAAACTATTTTAAATTCTTCTTCTGGATCTTATAATAAACTAACCGCTCAAAGTTACGATGGGGCGTCCGTGATGAGTGTTAAGGCAAATGGTGTCCAAGTTATTATCAAGAAAACATTTCCACATGCACATTATATTCGCTGTTACGCGCATCAATTTAATTTAATTATTGAACCAGCGGTACAGCGCGATAAAAATGTCAAGTTTTTATTTTGTGCCCACCCTCTTTCATAACTCACGAGCCGCCACTGGTTTATAGTGCGTCATTTAAAAATAAAGCAACAAGAGTATAACTTCAAATACGTATATTTTAATATAAGATATGAGCAAAGCAATATAAACATACAATCTAAAAGTAACCAAAATATTTGAGTCACAATACAGAAATGACGTAAAATATCAGTATTTTGATTTACAGTGGTATACCCGGATCCCCAGATATTACATTCACAACAGCACTCGTTGAATTGTTCTGATTAGCGGGTGGTATCGAAAATAATATCGAACGAATTAAACCATCTCTAACTGAATCGCCGCATTGCCCTTGACCGAAAGTGAATACTATACCATTACAAGTTGAGCATGTTGGGTACGATCCAACAGGATACCAACCAATTTTGTTTAACACAACTCCAACTTTGTACACCTAGAAATTAACATTATTACTTCCGTATTATAATCAAATTAAGAATCCTACCTTGTGTTTTTGTATGTATACAGGTCGATTGAATGAAATGTCTATCAAAGAGCCATATGCAACACGACTAGTAAAGTGAGTGTAAGTCAGTCGACTACCATCAGCATCCAAGAGGTGAGCATATAGTAATTCAGTGTATGAACTTGTTGTAAATAAGTGTGCAGGTTCACCAACATCGACCAGAACTTGTGCGGGAACCTTAAAAATCAAACTTTTATAAAATTGGCACAAGAAAAACAGTATTAAGTACCTGAATTCCATACACACAAACATTCTTATCGCATGTAAATGTAACTGCGCAATCAAAGACACTTGTGTTCATGCACTCTGTTAATCGAACAACTTTTCGTGTGCAGCGAAACTTTCTGGCAGATTCATTTGTCCCTTCACCACTCGATGAACTGCCAGGTTGATTGTAAAAAGTTATCATTGATGTCCTTGAAGTATCCATTAAACTTCCCTGAAAAGCACAAAATGATAAATCTAATAATTCTCCAATTGGTTACAGCATGATTTACTGTATATAAAGAATCCTTTACCCTTTGTCGGGGTACTGTAGATGTAGAGAAACCTGCTGGCATGGCTACGTCTGTACTAGGTGATGATATGTTCATTAAAATCGAAAACTTCTCTGCTTGACTCAATAAATTCGATGTCGCCGGTCCTTCAGCAAATTGTTGTGGTGTTAAGGTCAAAAATTTTATTTTCATTAATGCATCTCTTATTGTTGGATGTTGCACGTAGCCTTCTTGACATTGATTTGCTATTTGAACAGGAAAAAAAACATAAAATACGAACATTTCCTTAAAAATTCACATATAGTAATTAGGTTTTTAAACACTAGAAAACAAATTACACTCACAATGTGCGCAATTTCTTCACAATTTTTGTACACTGTTCTCTACTGTGTACAATATGTTCAAAACTTAAAAGAGTAGCAATAATGACATGTTAAAAACTGTTTATACAATTGCAAGCATGGTAGTAGAGAAAGCAAAACCTTGAAACACAAATTGCTCTCAATCTCACTGTGAGCATAAAGCTTTTACAAAATTTCCTGATGGTTTAAATTAAAAAAGTGCATTTTTGCTCCGAAAATATGTCTGTAAACGAATGCCAAGAAACGATAAATCAAAAAAAATCATTCTAGTAGTATAATTCACACAAATACAAACATAAAGCTTCTGACAGGCCAATATTGCAGATTACATATTTTTTTTTAAATTCAATAAATACATTTTAATTAAGAATAAGTATAGCGAATAACCAACCATAAGAGATGTGATATATTGAAAACCATCACAAAGATAGGCAACTGAAAGAACTGGTTGGCATTTATCATTTTTATTTGTATGTTAGTTCCATAGAAATAAAAACTTTATTTGTTCTAAAGCGAAAGAGGCTTTCGGGCCAGTCACAAAATAAGAGTATATGAGAGTTTAATTTAACATCCATCGAGTTGATTCTAATTTTACACTGGATTAGTGTTACTCACATTTTCAATAAATGAACACTCCATAAATCACTTTTTTATAGTATCTAAATCTGGATTGATGTTTAAAAAAGGCTAATTTTTGGTCTGGAATTGCACAAATCTTAAAAACGTAAGTATATTAAAAAAAAAAAAAAACAAGAAAATAACAAAATGTGGAAAGGCTTCCACAAGCATGGTTGGGTTTAACAAGCAACCTTCAAAATGGCACCACCACTCAACTTCAACAATAATTTACTAAAATCTCCGTAAGTTCTTAAATCACTGTTCACGAAGCTTTCAAAATAAAATGAGTCTGGTTAGAAAGTGTAGGTTTAATGTTATCTACACATATATTAATGATGGGACTTTTTACGGAATTGAAAGCATTATAAATAATGTTTACTCGTCAGAAACTGAAACTCCTTCTAAACAATATCCAAATACCATAATTAATTCAATTTCTTATTTTCCAAATGCGGTAGGTTAGCATTTAGTATTCTAAATATCATCGTGATTTCGAAAAAAGAAGACCGCATTTAAACCCCAGATTCCTAGTAATAGTTGAGACGCTAAATCAGATCTAAAAAGTTATTATCACGGGAGAGATTCCATTGTTGCTGTTTGTCCTCATTGCTCCTATTATTCCTGTTACATGTAGTTTAGTAAAGTACTAGACTTAAATGTTAGACTCAGTCCTGGAGCCTCGATTCTTTTTCCAACCAAGTGCGAGTTATTTGACCTTCAAAATCAGATGCTCGTCGCATACATTAATTATATTACGATTAGTTACAACCATAGACACCGACAATAACTTAAATCAAAAATTGTTAGACGGATCTAAAATATTTGGACTGATTGGTAATCGTTGAATTCATTAGTACAAACTAATTACCCATTTGAGTCTAACATAGTTTACAATATCTTACACTGATGCCCAATATAACATTAATAACATTAAACAGATTTTATCTGTTCAAAATTCGACAATTTAACAAAAATGGGTTTCTTGAACAATAAATAGGGAAGTCAAAGCAGATATTCATTCTTTTAAGTTTTCTTCCCACCCTCGTGAGGTTGTCTGTAATATATCGGTACGTTTTGGTAACTCTGAATTGTCATTATCTTCAACATAATTCATTCTGAAGAATTTTTTAACTACTATAGCAGTGTTCGTCCAGTTCCTTTTAATATTTATTCATCCTTGTCTATGGTTACAACATACTTTGAAAATATAATATTTACACTTCTACTATTATGGCAAAGACACAGTATAAAGAATATAAAAGTAGCGACACTACAAGTTTCTGTTGTTACCCGTTTTTGGAATCGTAGTAACATATCTGCGCTACATTTGCTTTCGTGTTATAGTGATGGGTGAAAAATATATATGTTAGCCCAGCATCCATGATTTCTGGAGTTCTTAAAAATCTATGCAACATCGATATTTATTGATTAAGAAGATCGGCACAAATTACTTGATCAGAAATTGTGCTCATTTATCTCAACTAAGAATGAATAAAACGCCGAAATGAATATTTTCTACTAGGTGACTGATAAACCATGTTCGCAAATGTATTTTCAAGTAATAAATATTTAAAAAAGAAATGTGGAGTTATTTGCTCAATTCTTGAAATTTATTTGTATATTGTCATTTTATTATTGTCATTATTTATGACCAAAACACTGACATTATCAAGATTTATTATAAGAATATAAGATTTTATGTACAATATATCGAATGTCGGTATCATAATAGCCGGCACAACTTGTCCCGGCAAGTAGTTTGCGTTGTGGTCAATTTTGCTGCTAGTTTTCAGAGCAGTAACCAACTACATTGATAGAATAGTACCTGTACTCTACATATATTCAAACAATTCAGTATTCTGGCAATAATGTGGCAAACTTCAGCGATGTAATTCGAGAGACTTTTCAGACAAAGGGATATTCTGGTATTTTTGAGGGTTTTTACATTTCATAAATCAATAAAAATTCTGTTGTAAATCTACATGCGTTTTGATGTATTTTATTTATTCGCAGTTCCCACCAATTTATGGTTACAAACGATCAACAAATGTATGCCACGATGATTTGGTGAACGCAACGGGAAAGCCTAATAGGATTATACTCGAGGATTTTTTGATTTATGCAACGACTTGCACAAATGAAAATAGGTTCTCCTCCTAATGAAAAAATTATATTTAAAAGTACATTTATATTTCATGCCCTACATTTTCTGAATTTATTTAATGCGTTATTTCAGTCAAATAGTATATTATTTCAGTCAAATAGTATATTAATTCAGCACTGTACAGTTTATACATACAAAACTATGCACCAATTAGTTAAAATCAGAAGTGTAAGCTAAAGATAAAATCTTTGGCATTAATTGACACAGCCAAGAACATTTCTTGCCATTAGATAAGATTTAGATAGTTTAGATTAGGCTACCACTAAAATCCCATTTTTTTTTTGTTTCATAAAAACGTCGTCCATGACGAAGAAAACCACCTTGATGTGTGATCTATCTATTTTGGAGCATCAGAAATGGTCCTAGAAGTGAAGATATTAATATTATATTAATAATTGTACAATTTTATTTAATTATTCTGATCATTTTTTAACTCATCAAAAATTGTAAATACTTTTTAATTAATTTCCTACTAAATCAAAGTTAATTTTTCTCGCTTATGTTAGGGCTAAAATGGTTGATTTTAAAGTGTATTTAAATTTTCTCAAAAAATTGTAATATGTATTTTTAATATTCCAATTAATATTCATTTATGAGATTGTATCGTTCATTACCATTGTATTGTTTCTTTAGTTGACCTGAAGATGTCCGCTTAGAATGAAACCGGTCGTGTGATATTAAAGAATTTTGTGGGGCTACTGGGCCTTTTGTTTTTATTTCAACTACATTACTCTTGATATAATATACGAACCGGATTATATGTATAAAAAGAGATACCGTAGATTTTTATATTTAAGCACAAATTCAAAATGGCGCAAAATCGTTTACACGCAAATAATAGAAGTGGCATTAACCGTCATACAGAGAGCACATAAGGACGTAATACATTTGACATTCTCGAAAATGGTTTATCTACAAATGATTTTAATACAGAGCGCTGAGAGTAGTGTCTGAGAAGACGCAGTCTACCCAGTACTCGTTTTTAAATAAGTTTTATAAATATACACTGTATTTTATTAATTTCATTTAATTGTTCTCGTTTACTAATGAATAATTTTTAAGAAACTGAAATGGTAAATTTTCAGTTTTTTTTATTGTTTGCAAATTCTAAAACAATTTGTTTTCAATATACTGTTCTAGTTTTAATACTTTAACACTAATCTTTTTTATTTAAAAATAACGTAAATCAAAGCAATTTGGAGTTGGAAAAGGTTTAAGACAAAGCGACCCTCTCTCGACTAACCAATTTAATCTAGTATTAGAAGTAATCATAAGACATAGTAAGATCCAAATAACAACGTCGATTTACCACCATAAAGTACAATGCATTGCTTATGCAGACGACGTGGTCCTCTTAACAAGGTCCAAAAAAGAACTAGAGAAAGTATTTAAGAAATTTGAAGAAGCAAACAAATTTGGCTTGCAAATAAACAATGAAAAATCAAAATACATGAAAATGAAAGCAGAAATAACATGGCAAAACAAATATGCCAAGTTCAAGAGAGCAGAAAGAGTGTACGAATACGACAAAGGTACCCCGTTCGAATATCTAGGACTAACAATAACATTCAAAAACCAAAAAGAGTGGGAAATAGACAAGAGAGTCCTGAAGGGAAACAAAGCAGTAGGGACATTATCAAGAATTTTAAGGGCGAAAAACCTATCGAGAGCAGTTAAAATTATAGCTTACCAGACAATCATAAGGCCAGTTGTCCTGTACGCCAGCAAATCATGGGTAATGACGAAGAAAGACGAACAAAAATTAGAAATTTGAGAAAGAAAAATTTTGAGGAAAACACTAGGAGCTGAATGGACAAGGCGCACAAAGAAAGAGGTAAAGGACTTATATAAGAAAGCAAAAAATAACGCAAAAGGTGCGAGCACAAAGGGTGAGGTGGTTAGGTCATATTACTCGAATACCGGAGCAAAGAATTGTTAAAAAAGTTTTATATGAAGAAAAGGTGCGAGAAAAAGATGAAGACCGAAGAAAAAGTGGCGCCAAGAAGTGAAAGCGGATATAAGGGCGATAGAAATAAACAAGTGGGAAGACACAGCAAAGGACCGAAAAAAGTGGAAACAAATAGTGAATAAAATAGAAGCCAAGGACCTTCATAGCCTGTAGCGCTAAAATATATATACAATAGTACCCCGTTATCCGCTGACTCCGTATCCGCGGTTTCAGTCATCCGCGATTTACCTATGATGAGCAGAAAACGCGTTATATCAATAAATACAGAAACAAATAAAGACATTCGAGCCTTATTAAAAGTTATAGGAGCATTGTCGATATATCGTCGTATATATGAGTCATCCCCTGAATTCGGCGCTCTGTTATGATAAATTAAACAAGTTGGAACGTGCTTAAGGTGCCACTTGCTTTTACTTGTACATATAAACGCGCCTGTTAACTATGAGTTTAGTACTATTCGAATTGTCGGACAAGACAATGCTAGCAAGAGTTTTTAAATAAAGCATGTAAATTTGAAAATCATTTTAAAATGGCTTCTAAACCAAAAAGAAAACGTGAAATGCTCACTATTAGTGAAAAAATAAAAATCATTAATATGATTGAAATAGAAAAAAAATCTATTGCAACTGTTGCTAAAATATACAATAAAAACGAATCTTCGATACAGGAAGTGTTAAAAAAACAAAGATAAGATTCGAGCTAGTTTTTCTAGTGCACCCCAAATTGCAAAAGTTGCAACCACAATACGTAATAAAGTGTTACTTAAGGTGGAAAATGCCTTAAATTTATGGGTGGAAGATATGACAAGAAAACATATTCCTATCGATGGCAAAGTGCTACAACAAAAGGCGTTGGTTTTATATGAAGATATGCAGACCCAAGATTATACTGAAGAGGAAGGAAAATCATTCACAGCAAGTAGGGGGTGGCTGCATAGATTTAAAACTCGGTTTAATCAAAAAAATATAAAAATGACAGGGGAATCTGCGTCTTCTGATCATGTAGCTGCTGCCGTGTTTCCAGAAAAATTTAAACAAATTATTGCAGAAAAGAAGCAAGTTTTTAACTGCGATGAGACTGGTCTTATGTGGAAAAAAAAATGCCTCAACGGACTTATATTCATAAGACTGCAAAGAGTGCAGCAGGCTTTAAAGCAATTAAGGATAGACTTACCTTGATATTTTGTACAAATGCAGCTGGTCATATGATTAAACCTGGACTTGTTTACCGATCACAGAATCCACGTGCTCTTAACTACAAAGATAAAACTTGCCTGCCTGTGTTTTAGCAATCAAATCGAAAGGCGTGTGTTACGGCTGTTCTATTTAAACAATGGTTTCATCAATGCTTTATTGCGGAAGTGGAAAGATATTTGGAAAAGGAAGAATTACCATTTAAAGTGCTGCTGATACTAGACAATGCTCCTGGGCATCCTGTGTCACTAGGCACAGAAAATAAAAATGTTGAAGTGGTTTCTTTACCACCTAACACGACTTCATTGCTTCAGCCCCTTGATCAAGGCGTCATTAGATGCTTTAAAGCCATATATATTCGACAGGTTTTCGAAATGCTGTATACAATGGCTAACGAATGCTGTGATGTCGGGCTCATGGAATGCTGGAAGTCATTTACAATTGCTGACGCAATTCTATTTATCAAAGGAGCGATGGGGGAATTAAAGTCAGAAACGATAATAGCATGTTGGAAAAATCTGTGGAATGACATCGTTCTTAGTTCTGAAGACACACATGATATTAATTCACATCTAACAACGATATTTAACATAGCGCAGAAAATAGATGGAGAAGGATTTAGCGATATAACCAAAGAGGAACTCAGTGATTACATAAACGAAGGGGATCAAGTATTCACCAACGAGGAATTGGTAGACCTTGTGAAATCTTCTCCAGAAGCGAGTGACGATGAGGATGAGGGTCAACAAGAACCGCCAGCATGGACGCTTGAAAAATTGTCAGCGATATTTCGAACTGCTCAAAAATTAAAAGAACAGATAGTAAAATATGATCCAATAATGGAACGCAGTATAAAAATTACTCGCGCTATAACAGACGCCTTGAAACCTTTGGAGGATTTGTTTATTGAAATGAAAGGACAAAAACGACAACTACCAATAACAATGTTCTTTGAAAAAGTCGACAAAACTATCGATAATGCACAGCCATCCACATCGTTTGCTTCGGATCTAAGTAAACAATCGACTGCTAACTTGGACTTGGAGGAAGATGAATGAATATGTAGCTCACGATTATAAAGTTTTTCTTGTTGTATATTTTCTTGTTGTGTATGTAAATGTGTACTATATGTACATATGTATGAACTTATATATTTATTAAACTTAAATTCTATTTGTGCCACAGCACAAGAATATTTATTTATTTATTGTTTATTTATTTTAAATAAATATTATATAACTTAATTTTTCTTGTTTCATTGTTTTAACTTTGCTTCATATTTCATATTGTATTCGGAAATAAAGCGCTCGCTACTATCCGCGGTTTTCAGTATCGGCGGAAGAGCACAGAACCAAACCCCCGCGGATACGGGGGTACTACTGTATATTACGTAAATGTTATTCAAATTGTTTTGTTTTATTAAAAATATTGCAACCTATTTTAAAATGGGCAGAGAGGGCTTTTAAAAAATATATGGAACATGTGAAACAGTTTGTTACTTTATCATGTTGGCAACACTGTCGAACAGAAACCGCCAACAATGTAACTTAAGATCGTTTCATTTCATAAATTTCACAAGTGTTACTACTATTATCCTCTGTATACTGTGACATTTATTATTTTTATGTTGCAAACTCTTCTTTTTGATATCAACATAAATTAAGTCAGAACAGATTTTATATATAATTCTTTTTAAGCTATGTAGTTAATAAATTATGCACAATTACCTATACCATCTAGTCTAGGTACTTTCGCACCTGAACTTTGATTGTGGCGATTTGCATATCTCGTTAGTGCACTGAATAATTCCAATTCGGAAGATATGTTCAACACCTCTTGATCGAAGATGGTTAATATTGTACTAAGTTCAACATCATCAAAACTGCTTTCTGAAAGAACTTCTTGTGTTTGGTTTGAAATAATCTGAAAAAAAAAAAAACAAAAATCAAATCACTTAAATATTACGTTTTATTACACATTTCTGAAAAATCTCGTTGAACCATTACTATTGCATATATGATTATAGTTAAATAGGACTTACATGTAAACATTTATCCATCAAAATAGGTTCTTCAAACAATTTTGCAAACTCATATGCTCTGCAAGCGTTTTTTGGATATAAATCTGACCATAAGTACTTAGTACATTCTTCCACCAAATGTGGCAACATATATTTCTTCGCTCCATAACACAATTCGCAAGCTTGATCAAAAGAAGTTAAATTAATCTTGTCAGTGTATATATACCTGAATAGATAATAAAAAATCAGACACCATTCAAAAATAAATAATTCTTAATAACATACTCTAATAGAGCTTTAAATGCATCAGGTTGAACATCAAGGATAGCAATGGGGTCCTTTTCGGCCATTCCACCATAAAACATAGCCTCAAAAACAGGGCTTGCCATAGCTAAAAATAATTTGTGGCCCTCTAAAACTTGTTGATTAGGTTCTGTGCCGACAATAAACCGGCAATCGCTCCATATTCCAGATTCCAACAAATATTGACCTCGTTCCTTAACTTCCCTTCTTGTGATTTGCCAGTCACATGGTAGCGGTGGTGCACTCATCTAGGACAGTGGATACAATAATAATAGTTCATCATAATATTAAAACTGTATAAAACTCACATTTATATTTATAAAATTTTGGTCACGATATTTTTCCACACGTTTGCAAACCGATGATTCAACTATATTTTCGTTACTTTAAATCCTGTTTCATCTTCAGCAAAAGAAACTTCTCTCCGATTTTCCTTGTATATTACGTATTTTATTTGAATATTTTTAGTCAGACAAAATACAATTTATATTTATAGACGAATACGTTCTTCGAGACTGTATAAACGCCACAAAGTTTTTCAACGGCGTATTTTTAAACTAACGCTTTTGAATGATTAGCCTGGATTAGCCTAGATGGCAGTGAGTGTTAGAATACGATTAAAAATAAAATTTCAAAAAACAGAATTGATTTCAGTTCAATCACTTGATTTGCGTGGGCATGTGGGAGTATGAACGCGAGAACCACGATGGGTTATGGAAGAAACAGATGCAGATTGCCGTCGCGTAAGAATATACATAGTTTTATTGGCCAATATCGCTACTCCGAAGATATATATGATCTTTTCTCAACAAAAACTTTTGAGATTTTTATGCATATCAACTCACAATAGTGATACTCTTTTTTAAGTATTAAGTTTGTGGTAGTGATAAAATAAATTTTTTAATTCTTTTTTGTCATGAAGCAACTGCTAAGTACGGTCTTATCTGTGGTCATAATATGTGGAAAGTTTTCAGTTGATGCATCATTGAATGATTCAAAAACATGATGACAAAAATCTAAGGGTAGATATGATAATATTCTCATCAATGAGAGAGAATAGAAAAGGATACATATAGAGTTCCCGTTTTGCCATTTAGTTGCCTCTCTTTACAATTCCTTCACTCGACGCTTACAACAGAGTGTTAAAAACTACATTATCTATGGTGTTAAATTTAAAATCATTAGTTGCAACATAACTCCGCTAGAGTACACTGAAGGACAATATGTAGTTAGGTTTTCATAAATGTTAATTTGATGAATTCGTTTATCTCTTTTTGTACAGTCAAAAATGTTTTTAAATTATGCCTAGTGAAGGTTTTATGAAATTTTCTAGATTTTTTCTAAAATACAAAATAGAGATTGCAAAGATGTAGTCTTCGACAGAACATCTATGCTGAAACATATTCATGTTGGTCATTCTATACCATTCTATACAGACAATATTTAGTAGTTTATACACATTTAGGAATTTTATTGTTATTCTACAAAAATACCACGAAATGTATAGTTTACTATATTTAATTAAAAATTACACATATTGGATACATTTTATCAATTTTTGTGAGGCAAAGTATGTATATTTTTCATGCGGTTATAACATATAAGATAACAAATATTGCATTGTACTTTGTGCCTTATACTTTTCATTTTTATAAATACAGATAGAGTTTGAGATAATACACAGAGAAAACACAGGTATACAAATATTTTTGAAAATATTAACAAATATGAACAGTATACTTACTATATAGCATTATTTATTAAAAGCATAGAAGTCACATTTTAAAATATCAAAAACTATGAAGCAAAGAACCAACACATACATATTAAAATAAAAATAATGGATGAATCTTTTTAGGTGTTAAACGTTTTCTACATGTTGGACATCTCTTATGCGATGTAATACAACTTTGAATACAAGCTGTACAAAAGATATGGCCACAAATTGTTGAAGATATAGGTTCTTTCCCTAGTTGTTCCAAGCATATAGGACAATGAGGTTTTAGTTTTTGGTTTTCTGATTCATTCAATGAACCCATAGCACCTTCTTTAGATTGTTGAGCGTTATTTTCTTTCACAGGTTCCTTATTATCCGTTTTCGTTTCAGCACAATATATTACAGAATCCTCAAAATCTCTATTATTACTGTCGCTAATTAAATTTGAACTACTTTCAAGTAACTTATCCGTTTCATCATGCAAATCTTTCATTGATTTTAAGTAATATTCATCTAAAAGCTCATTGTTTGAATACAATACATTGTCTACAAAGTCTGGTAAATCACCATTACTACTTGAAGAGACTCCCACATTCTTAGAAGTTGAAGGACAGGAATAATCAACTGTTTTACTGGTTGCTGCACTAATTACTTCATCTAATATACTGTTGTTGCATTCTATTGTGCTATCATCTGTTCCACATAAATTTATAACTTGTGAATCCATAGTTGCAGCTGCATTTGGAAAATTATTTTCTTCATCATCTGAGGAATCTGATATCTGGTAAATATTGGTTGGAACTGTATTTCTTTTTTCATTTTTCATTACAGCACTTGAAGCACCCAGGCCTCTCTTTGAATTTGTGCGATTCCTTAATGAAGGCTTTGAAGCTAATACACTGTCAATGCTTTTCGTTGAAATAGGTGCTTTGAATTCAAAATCGTCATCAGAACTGCTATCTCGTACTCTAATAAACGATGAACGTCCTCTTGAAGTTCTTCTGGTCGTTGCGGAGGTTGACTTTTTTGTTTTTGCACGTGGACGTTTCGCGATTTTAGGGGTACCTGATTCTGTTTTAACACGCTTATTCATTTTCTCTTATTTGACGGTTTACCTTCCCATTCCAATTACAGTATTCAACATACACAAATTTTACAACGGTTCACAATTCACAAATGACATATTTGACGTATTTGTAATTATCTCTGCCACAGTGTTGTCAATCCAAGCAAACTAAAAGTCGTTAGTAAATATGGAAAACTGTTGGTACATATATGAAAAGAAAATAAATAAAACGTACACCCTTTATTTAAAATAATACATTTGCACATACATATAACGAGTCCGAAACATGAAAATTACATACTGTACCGTTCGATTATAGAGGCGCGTTGGAAAATAAGTGATACAAGTATTAATGATCTACGCTCTCAAGTAGCGATGTTAGATTTCCTTACTTTTCATTACTTGTACCTAATCGTTACTTTCGTTATTTGTATTCGTTACTTTCGTGACGTTCATAGTGCTGTCAAAAAAAGTTCCTGTATCGGTAATAGCTAGTTACAATCGGACCTGACACTACACGGAATTTCGTTACTGTAC
This sequence comes from Cetonia aurata, assembly GCA_949128085.1. Lineage (NCBI taxonomy): Eukaryota > Metazoa > Arthropoda > Insecta > Coleoptera > Scarabaeidae > Cetonia > Cetonia aurata. The sequence continues at coordinate 49,417,638 of OX421884.1, read as the reverse complement.
ATACATTCGATACTTTCGTTACTTTAGTTACATTCGATACTTTCGGTACTGCTCCGAAAACGTTATTGTAGATACATACCGACAGATATGTAATACATATATGTATATATAGTTATAATTGGAGCGCGATTCTACACGATATCGTCGTATTTTAGTATTTTTAGGTACATTCGATACTTTCGGTACTTTCCTTACTTTAATATCGAATACTTTTGTCCGCTGGTAATCGTTACTTGGGATCTCATCGAGTAACAAATACTAAGTCACGGATACTCATTTTATTTACATCTCTACTCTCAAGCATTCAACATTTCTATTCGCTTTTGTTGTTTGTGGTCATTTTGTGGTATACACTTTAGGTAGGTACCTAATATATTATAATTTAGAACGCACCCCAGCGTTCGACAAAAGTGGTTAGGTTGTCATAGAATAAATAAATTGTACAATATTGCGTTAAATATTGCGAATTGCTATTGTTTGATAATTTATAAAAATTCCATGCTCAGACAAAATAATCCGTATTACTTGTACGCTGGAATGCAGCCATTTACATTACACCAACACTTATTTTTCGGTATGTTAAGTCCATATAGTTAAGTCGGTCTAGATTAGACCTAAGACTGTCTTTGAGTTTCATTGACAATTGACAGTTTACAAACTATACCAGAGGACTTGCTTGAGATTTCAGTCCCATTCAATCACCATACGAAATTTTATTACTGGGAATGTCCCTGCCCCTGCATATACCTAGTTTCTATTTCTCTTTCTCCCTTTCCCTCACATGGACATTCCGAATAAATAAATTTCGTAAGGCCTGCTAATTACAAATACATATAATGTAAAATTACACATTATTTGTATTTTTCCACCATTTTAATGTTCTATGGATCAGGAAGTTTAAAATTAAATGTAGATGTTTAAAGTTAAATAGTTAGGTACAAATAAAGTAAGCAAATCACTGCTATTAGTCAAGTGAGGACAATTGCAGCTGCAAACAAACGAAAAAGCTAGTCATGAGTGAGTTTGATTAGTTAATCATTATATGGGATTAGATACACAGATGTTTTGGATCACTCATTCCACCGACGCACAGTGGGGCAGAATCACGAAAAGCTGGACAAAATTCTACACTTCATTTCTAGTTCTTAAAATATCATAGAAATGTCAGAAATGTTCTAGAAATGGAAAAGTATGTGATAAAATAAAAACTAGGAAATATGTACAGGATATTCTAAAAGTAAAGGACTACCTTAACTCTGGAATATTAAAATTTCAACGAAAATGATGAGACTAAAAGTTGTAGGGATGTTACTTAACCTTCATTTTTAAGATCATAAATTGATCAACTTCGGACTTTAGTTCTAGAAGTGGATAAATATGTGTTAAAAAAAGTACAAGAATCATACAATACATGCTGGATTTATATTTTATCTTTAAGCACAAAGTTTCAGTTTGTATTTAATTATAGGTATTAACCATTAACACTTAACCGCCGACGGGGCCTGTCCCGTCGAGGGACATCTTTTTTCGACTTTCCGTTTTTTAATTCTCTTTAATTCGAATTTTTCATTTTAACTCTTATGTTGTGCGAAATTCTCGCGAAACAGCCCGTCGTTTAAATGTTAATATTTTTACTTAAATAGGTAATAAATGCAAATACATATACACTACTTATTTTGCTTGAAAAGGTAATACATTAATTAATAATAATATTGTGTTTATTAATTAAGCAAATATAGAACTACTATACTGATTACTTATAAGGCGATTAATCGCCTTATAAACTGCAAAGGGTAAACATAAATTTTAAGTAAGTAATAAATCACTGATCCAAAACAAAGTAATTAACATTAATGTGAATAAGCTTTGTCCTCAACTGCCATCACAACCCCACTTCGAGAATAACAATACACGGCTTTAAGACTTGCAAAACATCTTCTTGGATTTCAGTAATACGTCCAACTGTGTGATCTAATGTAGATTGTAGGTTAACCTCCGTGATATTTTTCCGTACCGTCAAACTGGGAGAATCGGGACGCTTTTGGGATCTTTTTGTAAATAACTCTTGTTGTAAAAAAAAGATAAAAACTTTGAATCACTGTCAAAAGTTAAATCTCCGTTAAAGCTCTAAAACAACATATCAATCACACCTGTCACTTTGAGAGACAATTAAAAAAGAAATACTGTGTAGGTGTCCCGATTGGCCCCGCAAATGGTATCAATCGGGACACCCTATTTATTTTACTAGAAATGATCGATTAACCTCAGATGGTCACATTATCTATCTTCAAATTTTGTAGAAGCACTAGAAAGTTTTACTTCGACTAGTGCTCTTCTACTAAAAGTAATATGTTATGTCGTCGAGCCTGAAAGAAAAATAATTACGCTATATTAACCACAGTTGTTAAAATGTGATAAACTTAAATATTTTTCTCCGGGAATGGCGCAAATTTGCGCAAAATTTTATTACATAGTCATATAGCTGAATAATTGTCCTACAAGCGACAAAAAAGATGTTTGCCTGCAAGTGCCCGGAAATATAACAAATTTCGTAATCAGTGTTTTTTAAGAGAATATTTAATATATAGTTTTTAATATTCAAGAAAGTAAAAACAAAAATGGAATAATTTCTGATGCAAAATTATCTGAAGTATACATAGTATAAAGACAGTACATACCTGTGGGTATAGAATCTATTGCAATAAAACACTTAAAAGCACTTATTTTTTTTAGTTTAGTATAATAACTGTTAGCGCTGTTACACTCAACTAGCGATTGATCTAGGTAATTAGGTAGCACCTCTACCCCTACTGTTATATGTCTACCTAATAGTACGGTAATCACTTTTAATGATTGAGCAAAGAGGACTGTCAAATTTAGAGTTTTGGCCAGCTTTTCGGGATTTTGCCCCACTGTGCGACGTTCACATAAAACTGAGAGTCAAAAACCACACAGAGCGACAGACTAGGTTTAAGAAAATATTTTTGTATTTAACATTACAAAACTAAATTATTTTTTATATGCTAATAATCAATAATATCTTGATAACTACTGAAGATAGGTGTACGCAGTACACATACCTACATCAATGCTTAATATTTCTCCATGAAAAATGTAGGTATGTCAACTTTGAATTCTACGTATAATCAGAAATACGCCTTAAATATTTGTAAATTTTTATTTATTGGTAGGAAAAAGTAGCTTTCACCTACACTCTAGTATTTTGTATCAACTTGCATCATAAAATAAACATTTTCCATTAAAACTTAAATGAGGTAATGTCTCTGTATAAAATGATGACGATCTTAGAAGTATCTTTAATGATATTATGTGATAACAAACCAAAATAGTCCAAAAATGATCATTTTACTATTTTAGAAAATGAGTTAGTGTTTTTATTGGGTACTTATTCACATGCAAAAGAAAATGAACACCATAGCACCATAGTATATATATTTCGAATTGAAATTGGGTATTGACATGGGCAGTAAGTAATTAAGGAAAAAATGTGACATTCAAACATTTATTTTAAATAATAAATAGATTCCATTCGAATTACCTTGTGTCATATATATGTACCTAGATAATATAGTTAGTTTATAGTATATCAATTTTCACATTTCGCATAAATAAATATGAATATATTATGCATTTACTTATATAATAATTACATATTTATATTATTATATAATAAATATAACAACATTGACAAAAATATATTCAACCTTATTCTCTTTTAACTCTTGATCACACTCTTGACAAGGTTAGACATAATATATGCAGCATAAGACGATAATGGCCTATCACTGCAAACAGTACCATAACTAAACTTTATTAAATGTATACTTAGTAAACTCTTTTAAGTAGGTAGGTACTATATACTTGTATAGGCTTTAGAGATATGATAATAGGTGGGTACTACCTTCGTTAGAATCTTAAAATTTTTCATGCATTGTGAATATTAGATAGTAAAAATGTGCTCTCAGTCGAATATCACTATAATACATTAGTAATCAACTATACGTGGATGTTACGGGTGTGTGTTTAATCATTCTTGAGCATCAATTTTGGAAAATGGAGATAATATAGGTCCGTTAAGTATATATACCTATAAACGTCGATATATTAAAAAATTGACACGTTGAAATTTGTGCAAGAAATTTGAGGTGATATAACATTTATAGATATTATTTTACTAATGGATAAATTACGTAGTTAAGATTCTGTTTGCTACGTATGTATAGTTTGCGAATTTAAAATTCTTTTTGTTTTTTTTTTTTCTTCAAATTATGCCATCTGTTCGTATTTTGCTTTATTTATAACACTAGCCAAACAACAGGACAGCACCATTCCTACCAGTGGGAAGAAAGTAATTCCAATAGCAGATCCAGCTACAGCTGCAATGTTAGACCTCACAAACTGAATGAGTTTATCGTAGCAACCCTTAAAAGAACATATATTGTTACACATTTTCTTCAGGCATTCTAAAACTAGACTTACTTCCGTGTATATTTGAGTTTCATCGGCAACATCGCAGCTATCTTCTTTGCAACAACTCATAGGTATTGGTACGGGAGGATTTAAATTAAACCAGTCATTGTATCCGTGGTTACCACAGCAATGAAGCTAAAAAGTTAATGCTTATTAATTAATATTTTAGAAAAATTTAAAAAAAAATTACAGTTTTCTGCATGGAATCCCATATCTGAGCGTCGCTAGAATTAGAGGAGTAATAGTTTGCCATGCTTTTGTTCAGACCTTGATCGATGCCTTCAGGAAACTTTTCTCTGTAGGCATAGGTGGAGATTCCAGTTCCAAGTTCTAATACGAAGATTATAGCTAGGAATGCACCATACTACAATAGGACAGGTGCTTAGTGGATGGTGATTTACAAGGTGTATCAATGCATACCACATATAAAAGCACGGGCTGTCCTTTAACTGTGCAACAGCATGCTAAAGAACCTATGAGAATTATAAAAGCTCCAGTTCCAATGAGTACGTAGGGTGCAGTTCCGGAAAACTCGGAATTTAAAGCCATATATTGATACAGACTTACTCTCATGTAGATCCCTATGGCCAAAATAACAATACCAGAAGCCTACAATCAGAAATAGTTGTTATTTATGTGTTGCTTATTCTAGTTGAGTGAGTTCAAATCTCGTTCTGGTCAACTGTGGTAATCAGTTTTTTCCATGTCGTCATGATGATTAGGAAGAAGATTTGGTTTGCTGGGAATATACCTTGATAGGTAGGTTTAAGTTGCTTATTTTCATACACACTTTTAATGTGTTGCCTATAGCACTGCTAATCGAAACCTGTTGTGTGTGTGTGTGTGTTTCGGGAATGACGATTAATCACCTTCAAAGCAAAAACCGTAACCTGTTTTTAATGTCGGTTGCAAAAAAAGTACAGTAATATTCCATGTATTTCTTACGCCTAGAATCTAACAATAATTTAACAAGTAGCTAAGAAAAATTATATCAAGCTGTAAATTTACAATTTGATAATTCCAGTATCTGAATGTAAAAATACAGAAATATTATTAATGCTTCCTATTAAAATTCTAGTCATCTTCCTGTAGAATTACAATACAACTATGTACCTACAATAATTTACAAAAACCTCTTTTTTTATAGAGCAGCGATGTTTTGCTATTCATACTAGAACTTTTTTCTGAACTTGAAGAGAAATGGGACTAAGTTAGGGCCAAAAGTTGAAAGGTTGGACTGAACAATCAACAGGTCCCACCTGTTGATTGTTCAGTTCCGTGTTCCTAACCTTACGAACACGTGGTCTACTCTTGGATGAGTTTGTTGTTTTTAAACTTTTTGATGTAATTACTATATTGTTACTCAATGTGTCTTCAAATTTCGGATTGTACGCCGTTTTCTCCATTCAAATTGTTGTATCTCTGAAGAAGCTAATAAAGAATTAGCGAAAGCTCAGACTAATATATGAAGAAATCGTTTTAATTTGAGCAGTTTGGCTGCGTTCCAGTAACCTTTCAACTTTTGGTCTTTTTCTCTGAAAGTTTAACATAGGTAGCAAACGTCAATGTAGAAATACTCAAAGTTGATTTTTCAAAGTTATCTACTTGATCTTTATGATTTCCTAAAATACTAATAGAACTATTACTTGAAGTATATGCAATATCAAGATTGAATTTAGAGAAAACCTTTTGTAGGTCTTTCGTGTAACTTCCTTTTGCCATTAATTTCCAATGTACTTACATTTCTAACTCCCATTCAGTTTTTGTGTTTTCTAATGGTATTATACATAACGTCTTCTGAATAGCCATTAAAAGCAGCATATTTTAATTATTTCTTTAGTTATCAATAAGGAGTCCGATCTCTACTATTTTGGCAAACGCATTTAAAATGAGTTAATTGGCAAACAAATAGCAAACAGTTGCACAATATCTTACGTATGTTCTCAAAATTTGACATCTAATCTCTATAGCTACATCGCAGGTAATGAAGAAATTAAATTTAGGTACAGAAAACCAGCTGGGAGAAATAATCTAACAATTAGAATAAATCATTTCTCAATTAGCCGCATGTATTAATTAAATGAAGGAAACATAAAATCTTTCTTTTTACAATAAGAAATTATTAGAAAACTTATTAAAGCATAATAATATTGTCTAACAAACAATTATTAAAAATCTACTCACGCTGAATACTTTAGATTACAACCTTACTCGACTGGTTACCGGTCATTATAGCGATATGAATCGTTCTTTGTTTTGATTCTATTTATTATTATTATTATTATTACCGTTTTTTAAACTATTGTATGACATAATGAGCATCCAAAGGTGAAAATTCAATATGCCCATGTAAGTTATAGTAAAGAAGATATAGATAAAAAGAATCAGAATTGAATTATGTGTATGTTTATCTTTGAATTAATATCTCTTTTTCCTTTAGAGCAAACACCCATTCATTCATTTCATTCATTCATAAAGTTAGGGGGACACCTTTAGTCCAGGCACTTGTGCTGGGTGCTCATTGTACCGTCCCTATTAAATCTCTTACTTCCACTCGAGCAGCTTGGTGTTCTCTATAAAGCCCAGTATCTTGCCCAGTGGGAACTTGAGAACCTTCGAGGGCTCCAATAGACCCTTCCCGAAATGTTCCTGCCGGAGTGTTTTCAACTCCTCACATGTGCAGATTACATGTAAACTCGTTTCCTCCTGTAGCTCACATCTTCTGCACCACGGTTCGCTTACTCGGCCTGTGTTGCAAAGATGCTTCCTCAGAGGACAGTGTCCAGTTACCAACCCAGTAATGGTTTTAACTTCTTTCTTGCTGCGTCTAAGTAGGTTATCAGAGAACTTGGCATCCCCATCCCCTATTAGCGCTTTAGCTTGGAGTTGACCTTCTGTCGTCCTCCATTTGTTAGTGCTTGCATTGCCCAGCCAGGTCCAGATCTCCCTTTTAGCAGAATCCCTTGTAATCCCACATACGGGCTCTGGACCTATGAAGTGGCTCTTGGAGCCCTCCTTGGCTAGTAGCAAACACCCATATCTTTGGATAACTGCTAACTGGTGTACCAGAATAAAAGGGTACATAGCAAGTAGTGTACAAAAAAGTGTTCATTTGCAAGACAGACTATATAGGACAAACAGACTGATTCGTTTTTTATCTTCATGATGACTCCAAATTTGATGAATTTGGCAGAAGAAAGAAACAGAAAGGGCTCATATTCTTCTTTTGTATTTCTACCACCGTTGTTTGGCGTTGTAGAAAAAAACTAAAAACACAATTTCACCGCTGGTTTCGATCTTATAGGTAGTACGACCAAAACTAACACCGCACCGTATTTTTTTGTGGTTAAACTAAGTTGAGAGCTTTTAAGCTTTTTCGCTAAATAAACACTGAACAGAACCTTTCAATTTCCTTATTTCTCACAAAACAAGTTTTATAGTCAGCTTAGGGTCTAAAAGCTATCGAAAACAAGATTCAAGTAAATTTTATTTCGTTAATATTTAATATTATTCCATTCATTGTGACGGAAGAGCTCCGGTGATGTTTTGATAATATGAGAGGTAAATAAATATACATATAATCTTATTTGATTTTCGTTTCCGTTGCTTCGTAGTATGAATATATGTATGCGGTGTACTCGTGGTGTAGCGGAATTTTAATGCAGTGCAAGCCTTCAAACATTTTATATATTTTTTTATATTTGGATGTTTCGTTAATTAACTTGATCAACAATTTAACAAAACTTAAATGTATTATTTTAAAGCCTTTCTAACATCTGTATTTGAGACAATTCAACCCGAACACCTCGTTAGCTCAACTGGTAGAGCGTCCGTCCGGCTAGCGGCAGGTGTCCGGTTCAAATCCTACACCAAGTAAAATTTTTAATATAAAAATTGCCTCATATTAAATAACAGTGATAGCAGAAAAGCATTTATTTAATGAATTCACACTATAAAAAGTGCACTAATTGCATATTTGCCATCCTGTCAGCTTTCTAAGACCTATATTTGAGACAATTTAAATTGTAAGCACCCGAACAACTCGTTGGCTCAACTGGTAGAGCGTCCGTCTGGCAAGCGGTAAGTGCCTGGTTCAAATCCTACACGAGGTAAAATTTTTAACATAAAAATTGCCTCATATTAAATAACAGTGATAGCAGAAAAGCATTTATTTAATGATTTCACACTGTAGAAAGTGCACTAATTGCGTATTCTTTTAACATAATTATACATTTATTTTTCTATCAGTCTGACGTTCAGTCAATCAATATGCAACACGAATTTAAGGAGAAGAAAAGTTTAAAATAAAATATAATAGTCATGTAGTTAATTAGTAAAATAAAACAACTTTTCATTTAATCTCAATTTTATATATTTGAAAAAAAAGCCATGAAAGAAAACTAAATTTATAATTCACTTAAGAGAATACAACATTTAAGTTTTGTTAAATTGTTGATAACGTTAACGTATACATTAACGAAACGTCCAAATATAAAAAAATACATAAAATGTTTTGAAGACTTGCATTTCAATAAAATTCGGCTACACCACCAGTACACCATATACATATATTCATAAATACATAATATTTCAGGCTGTTTTAGTTTATTTTTAGACTGTAGGATACTTCCTAAAGTGAATCAAAAGAAAGTATCATAATATAAATATTTAGAGTACTTGAAGCGGAAATTAAATATCAAGCCAAGGTTATAGATATGAATGATATGCGAAAACTCAACCACACTTATGAATAATTATACCCAAGAGGAATATACGATAATGCATTTAAAGTTTCCTTATATTTTTTAAAAATAGAAAAATTGTTATTAACATATGAGCTATTCCCCTAAGCTTTAAGACTTAATACGATATACATACAGTATACGGTATGTATGCAGTAGACAGCCAATAAATTCAACATTTTACTGTATAAACCTTTTGATACAAATTCAATAGTAAAGCCGTATACATATTTAACATTTTTGCTCCAACGTTTAGCATTTCCACCATTGGGTAATATCATAATATACTCTCAATACATTTATCGTTTATTTCCACAATATCTGGACCGTTTCACCAACACATTTACTCAATTTAATTTTTTCAATATGGATAATTTTGGATTATTCTGTGCTTTTGATTTTAAAAGATTCAAACAATTTTCAACATCAGGACTTAGATTAACTGAAATTCCACAGAGCGAAGGCATATGGATAGTGGAGCATTAGATAGATAGATATTATAATGGTCGTCAGATCACAAGGATATCGACATTGTCAATGTACAGAGAAAAAAATTACACAATAGAAATAAAATTACAATAATGCAATACTAATGGTAAGGGCAATAAGGCAGAAACGGCAGCGATGATAATAATTATTATGGTAATGATAATAAGATAATAAGATGGCGGCCAATGTATCATCAGCATCTACTCACAAACTGTGTTGCACTGTGTAACTCAAGGGCGCTGCGCCTGGGAGCATGTGAAATCGAAGAAGGAGAGTTACCTAATCTGGGGCCTTCGGACATTCTGCACTTCTTAAAAGGAATCGGACTGGACGGCCAGCTGTAAATACAGCGAGAAGAGGGGACAATATCACCCTAATATCACACATACATACATACATCATCAGCATAAATTATGAATGAGTTGATGAAATTGATGATGTCATTTATAAATAATAAGAAAAGTGTAGGGCCAAGACTCAAGGCCTGCAGGACTCCCATCTCAACAGGTAGATCGGCCGAGTGAGCCGAACTAAAATTTTGATTGGATTTAAAATCAACTCTAACAAATTGAGTCCTATCAGAAAGAAAGGATACAACCCAATTGGCAACAACTCCTCTAATACCATAGCACTCGAGTTTATTAATTAGTAGTGAGTGGTTAACACAATCGAAAGCTCTACTAAACACCCCAGCTGGAAGTTCACTTCGATCCAGGGAATCCAAAATTTCCTTCACTAGTGAGGCTATAGCAGTAATAATTGAAAAACCTTTTCTAAAGCCGTGTTACCGATTGGGGAAAATGTTGTTAGTTTCAAGGTGGTACAAAAGTCGTGATATCATGGCGTATTCGAAGATCTTGGAGAAAAAAGAAGTCAAAGATATAGGCCTATAATTAGCAACATCGTTACGTGAGTTTTTCTTATGATGGATAAGACTACGTGGGTTTGTAGGGCAGTCGGGAACTTTCCCTCAGAAAACGACATATTAACGAGCTGAGTGAGGGGTTGGAGCAAAGACACAGCGACTTCATACGTACCAATCGGCAAGGAATTCCATCCGGACCGGCGCTACTTTTATTTTTAATTTGTGCCATCACCCTGCACAGCTCGGCCTCCGAAAAAAAATATGCACACATACTATTGCAACAATTTGTTTGCAAAACAAAAGATGAAGAATATGAAAGAAATGACTGTGTGATAATGTTCGAAGTAATGTTTTGAGGTTCTATTATGAAAAAATTATGGACTGACTATCGATAACAATGGCCTGCAACTTACCTTTTCATCGGTAAGGAGAAAAAGTTATGTGAAATTCTTATGTCCATGTAATTTTTAGCGCAAATTATTTTGTAGATACGTATTTCTTGTTTTAGTACGACGCACTTGTGGGATGACTTTACTCGCTAATTTGATATTCTTATCGTATTATTTACTATAATTTCATATATCCGTAACACGCAGTCGAAGTGTGCTAAGTCCATGTTTTAGAGATTTGTTACAGTTACTTACGTTATTGATCGTGCCATATATGGCATTATGTTAAATCCTATTAAATGCTAAGGAGTATAATAACAAAAATACAGTAAAACATTTAGCACAACTGACGGTTAACGCAACGCAAAGTGATAATTCTTTAATGCCGATTCTGTAAATTGTTCTTTATATCACTTAACTCACTGCCCTAAGGTACGTACGAATATACGTTTCTACACAAGAGGGTAGCAGTAAACCATACACTAGCGAGTTATAATTGAGGAGCATTCAATCAAAACTCACCATCTCCACTTTTCCTAATTTTACAGGATTCAAACATGTTAGTACACAGAAAGAAAACCGGTCGCCTGAGAACAACTTTGATTGTTCCGTGATGACCACTCCGTTGTCAGGGTCAATTTGACAGCTACTAAAAGTGTGGAAAAGTATTTAAGTCGCTCTAAAATTATTTCTTCTTCTTTATTATTAATTAGTTAACCATATAAATTTTATGAAATAGATATCTATAAGAATGTGACTTTACACTTCGCTTGACGTTAGATTTACGAAATAAATTGAAATACTACAAAATTAAGATAAACTTCCCTCTATTTCTGGTGTTGTGGTCATCTGCTGACCAAAATTAGTGTTAATTTTTGCCTTCGCAGGAAGAATATACTTTGACTAGTGACATTTACACCACTTAAGAGTTAAAATATGAAGATAATATACCTCCGAAATATGCTAGTCACTACAACTAACACTTAAAGTGGAAAAAGTGAAATATTAATCTCTTTGAGTGTAAGAAAGATTTTCAAAAATTTAAAGACGTGAGTTATCTTCTAAAACGAGTTGATATTGCAGCTGTTTTGCTATAAAATTTGCTCGATATGAAACTTTCACCGTAATTTTTTGTCCGTGTACGTTAGTTTGATATGCAGAGCTTTGTTTTTTTTTTTCATAGAAAGTATTTTAGTATAGTTTACTTTACTGTAAAAATTCGTCGTGTTTGTTTGACTATATTTTTGGCCTTAATTTTGGATATGATGAGTTTTGGCTGAAATTGATGAATTGGTGCAGGTTTGTATCGAATTAAAGCGAATGTGTTTAGTTTTGAATCAAAAGTAATCTGTTTTGTGATACCTTTTGTTTTAGAGGTATTTAGTTTCGGCTTAAAGTTAAAAGTTTAAAATAAAAGGTCCTTTCCCTCACGATTAATAAATGATCGCCACCGGTTTCGAGTTTTTGTATATTAATAACACATCATAACGCCAGTGAAGTTTTAAGTCAAGTCTAAATGTGTTGCTAATATAAAAAGGAATTTGTGAGAGAAAGCACCTTTTATTTGTTTCTCCTCATTTATAATATACTCACACAGAGTTGCCACTGATTTTATAATCTCCTGAATGCTTTCTAGTTTTGGCATATTATGTACTCTATCTTGAACAAGTAATAAATAGTTTCGTTCATATTCCATGTACATTACAATAGTTCAATTGTATCCACGCTAAACAAAACTCCTAACATCACTCAATTCGGAACATTTATAATAATTTTAAAACGCCCAATCGTTTCAACAGTTTTATTCTTTCGTCTATTTTGATTATAAGCATCCTAATAGTATTATTTTTTTAACGGAGAAAACTTAGTTGTAAATCAAATTGGTTCACTTTTACCTATCTTGCCCTATTATTATGAGGATTTCTTATTCATTGACCAGCTACTGTATCTTATGCAATTACGCAATTTTAGTTTCACTGCACCTGATATGTTGAAAATAATATTCTACAACCTGTTGTAACTTGATTACCGTGTAATGCAACTATAACTTCTTTTCTAAACACACAATCTATTTCACTGTTTTTGTAAAACTATTGCTTCTTATTCTTAAATGACCCAAAAAAAGATAACAAATGATATTGCATATACGTTTATTTTTCATAATAATTAAGGTTACTGTATAAATGATATGAATATACTTTTTTATAGAATTAATACAAGTAAGATTAGTCCTTCGTAATTTTCTAGAATACAATAATTTTTTAGTAGCAACATACATATGTAGGTATGTACTTGCAACTAAAAATATCTGGGCAGATAATAAGCATTAATCAATAAACATGGTGTCTTGAAAGTATGTTGAACATACATATGTTTACACATTCATTCGTGTAGATATAGATAATGACAACGACATTCTCAGGAATTAATCGCACTTGTTTTATTTATTTTACAGCTCCTTCATTTTTTAAATCTTAGTTATAGAATATACAAACAACTAAAGACACAATTTGATTCATTTAACTTCCTTTGAATTATGATATGAGCCTCGTCTGGACCATTTATATATCACATAGTAAAACCATTGTACTATTGTTAATATGATTACGCTTAGTTGAATGTACAATCTGTTTACAGAATAAGTAAAATCGATATTATATACCAGTTCAACATAGCATCTGCATTTGTTAAGTGAATGTGGGATTAATGTTTTATAATTTACAAAATATTTGTGAATTAATTGAATTATGAGCGTTATGATACATTTTTCTTAGGACAAGGTAAAAATAGATTATAGGAAATAAATCTACACCATTGACATAGATGCTATCAAAATTTATGTTAGAGTATTTAAGAAATGCTTACCCAAAAGATAAAATTGAACACCATAAGCAAAGTTTTCATACAAGCCATGGCAGCAACGGTTTGCAGATGTTTACCCATTTTTCGATTGTAAAATATCACTTCTTCAATTAACCGCTAACGTACGTTAGTTATGCCGTTGGAAGCGTCTGCTTGCGTTATCAACAATTACCTGCTAAACAGTACAAATTAAACGCCTACTTGAATCGGCAGCTTGAAACACATACCGTTCCTGCAGAAAGCTTTACGCAGCAATGTTGCGAGTTGCGAGCTGCGACGTCAATCACTGCAAGGCAATACAGGCGCTTTTACTGCGATTACAAGGAGTAGCCGACGTTATGTGGTTGCCGAGACGTCATTGCGCATGGGGCAGTAATTTGAATCTGGGTTCATTTGAACTCGGTTGTGATAACAACTATGTTAACATTTAATCTATGTACCTACCTAATTTTTGTATGGGATCGATATACGGTGATACTACGAATATGATAAACAGGACTTGAATATGGCGGTGACTTGTGATCAAAAGTCGTATCTTCGCACACATGTAAACGCAGCTAAATTTGGATCGATTGCGATGACGGCGCGAGGCGTTGTTTGCGCGTCTACAATGCACTGTAAATGTTGTTACGCCGCTCTTCTTAAGCTAGTACTAATTAATTTTGTTTTGCAGCATCACATGCTGTCTAAAAGAGAAGGTCAACATATTATCATCAAATTGTTACAAATAAAGTACAATTAATTATGTCTTTAATTGGTAGAGTAAACAAATATTTGAACTCTATATATGTGAAGTTAGATAACTCCCCGTCATTAGAAAATTTTATAAAATACAAATGTGTATTACTTTCTTTCTATTAATGCGTACTAGCCTACTAATCAATTCAGATAAATGTAACAAGAGCTATTAATTACTATATTTTCACATCTTTTATTTAATTAAAATAAGAGAAACAATCCTAAAAGCTTCTCTTAAACTCTTTTTATCTGAAAAAATAAAAATTTAAAGCAAGTCTGTACCTAATGGGTTGCTTTATATAAAAAGGGTTAGCCCCTTTAACTACGTTTAGTAGCCTATGTGGTAAACCCTTCTCTATCAGATCTGCCAGTAGGTTGATTGCTCCCAGCACTTGCAGTTTCTGCCGTTCCAGTGCAGCGCATTCAAAAACAACGTAATAGGCTGAGGCCATTCAACGTTGTTCCAATGCACCGGGCGTTTTTTCGGTAATCCACCCAGCTACTGCACCACGTCTAGGTTATCGCCAAACCTGATTCAGGTCCAGTTGTCACGTGCCGTTCCATTGGAAAATCCATTTTAGTGTCAAGTTTTGAGTTTATTTCGAATTGATCATTATTTCTTTTTCTTTTGATTGATTTTCCCATAGTCGGTAGTGTTACTACCGTATGTTATTTTATTTCATCAAGTTTTTTATTATTTAATCTTGTTTATGATACGAGTGTCGTCCCCGAAGACGGTGTCCGATAATGCACGCTCAACTCCCACCATCGCGACCCCGTGTGAGACCGCTATAGTATATAAACCGCGCGCTTAACACAGTTCAGTAGAGTTCCTAGGTCCCTTCCAGTCCGCTCCGGCTGATATATTGGCACAGCTATTGATACACACCGAGTTTCTCGTTCCGGTAATTCACGGCCTATCTCTTAACGTTGGTACTTTCCTGGTGTAACGCAGGCATTTTTCTCTGCTCTGGCTGTTTTATTGGCACAGCTTCCTGGTGCACGCGTAGTCATTCCCGTTCCGCAAAGTTCAGCGCCGTCACAAATTTTTGACTCGTCATAGCACGTGAAAATCGTCCACCAGAATTATTTACCAGAATTAAAGCCATTAGATTCCGCGTCTAAATTTTAAAATCATTACCGAGGGTCTGCGAATGTTTGATCGTTTATCACTGCACATATTCTTATATCTGTTTACGACTGTACATACATATGTTTTGACACTCACCTGTTTTTTTTTTTTTTTTCGCCGCATATATTCAATGTCTTTCACACTCGTTGTATGGAAATAAATATTTGATTTAGAACATACTTTCACTGTTTCAATTGTTGCGCCCTGAACAGAGACCTGGAACAAACCGTCCTCACACTCACAGATATCACTCTGGGGTTAAAACATTATTGTAACGACGTTAAAAACACAATACCGTTTAAATCAACATAAAACCGCGACATTCCGTTTTAGCAACTAGCCGCAAAGCCAGTGCCTCCGGACAAGCACAAGGCGAGTAATTGAAAGCACGTCAGTAAAGCAGTAAATAGTAAGCAGTAAACATCAGTCGTAACATAGTAAATACTGTTTCAGAACCTTTCTTTACTAGCTTGTTTGTTAATTTGTTGCCTGGTATTCCCTTATGCCTATACACCCACACCACAGTAACTTTGTTGTGTTTAGCCAGGCTTCTTAGGTTTTCCAGGTATTTCAACGCTATGCACTATACCTGGTGTATTTTTGGTAATCCACTCAACTACTGCACCACGTATCGCAGTCTTGGTTATCGCCAGACCTGATTCAGATCTAGTAAATACTGTTTCAGAGCTTTTCTTTGCTACCTTGTTCGCTAATTTGTTGCCTGGCATGCTCTTATGCCCAGATACCCACGCCAAACTGGCTTCGTTGTGTTTAGCCAAGATTCTTCCGTTTTCCAGACAGTCTCAAGCTAGTTATAAGGTTATATATATGATAGGATGCTAACGTTTTTAGTGCCGAATGATTATCCACTAGGATATGAATCAGTTGCCTCTTTGGTTGTTTCTCCAATGTCCTTCGGACACATGTCTCAATTGCTAGTATTTCCGTTTGATATACGGTGGTATATAATAATAAATGCCATATATTTTTTATGATTCAGTTTCGCTATATATACCAACTCAACAACCTGCGATTTTTTTTTTGACCTATCTGCGTACCAGATTTGGTTGCGAATCCCCGGTTTCTATTTTGTTTTCCACTCATCCCAATCCTGGCAGCCATAGGTGAACATGGGTCTTACTACTGTAGCTTACAACCAGTATATCACCTTAATGTTTTTTCCAAATGTTCTGCGGGTTGTCATTAATGCCCGTTTACACTTGTCTGTCATCTCATGCTGATTCCAGGTTAGTCAAGAACAATTACTAAGATGGGAACATCTTGACTGAATTGTACCGTTTCATTGTGAAGAGTTGGTGGTTGCAGACCATCCAGCTTTCTTCGTTTCGTGAAGGGGACTAGTGTTATTTTCATACCTTCTGTTGTTTCCAGTGCTTTTTGCATTGGTTCTGAAATCGGGCTTCCTCATTATGAGTATTACAATATCATTCACATACCCATGGGTATAGTAGCCTGCATTATTTAGGATTACACGCAGTTCATCGATGACAGAATCTCACAGTAGGGGTGACAGAACTCTTCCTCTGCGGGCTACTTCTACGCATCCACACCGCCATTGTTTCATCCGCTAACGATATTTTAATGAGTTTTCCTTCCTAGCCATAGTTTTGATCCACTTACAAATAGTGTTTTCAACACCGCGATAGCTAGCAGCTC
The DNA here is from genome assembly GCA_949128085.1 of Cetonia aurata. Classification (NCBI taxonomy): domain Eukaryota; kingdom Metazoa; phylum Arthropoda; class Insecta; order Coleoptera; family Scarabaeidae; genus Cetonia; species Cetonia aurata. The sequence goes on along the minus strand of OX421884.1, from coordinate 49,400,253 downwards.
TTATCATTGATTTAAAGGAGGTGTTATCAAATGCTCCTTCTATGTTCAGAAATGCCATTAGTACAACCTCCTGGTAAGCATGTTGATATCATGTCAGAACCAAGAAACTACTTGAATTTTGCTGTAAAAATGTCAAAGTACTAGTTTCTATTTTTACAGGTCACGGCAGACTCAGAAAGCACCTACAAAGAATCGGACTTTCTGAGGAGACTGAATGCCGGCTGTGTTTGGAGGACGGAGAGACAATTGAGCTCATCTTCTGCCACTGCTCCGCTGCACCGAGAATCAGGTATTGCATTTTTGGGAGAGGTTGACCTTTTCCTAGAAGATCTGAAAAAGACTTCCTTGAAAAATATTCTGAGCTACCTCAAGGGCCTGATCTTGTTGAATGAACTTTAAAGATAACAGCCGCTCTACAACATACCCTAGTGGCTGTGGTGGACGGAACGGTTAGTCGAACCATGTGGATGTTGTCTTCTTCTCAATACAATACAGAACAATACAAGCATGTTGATTAGGTTATAGCGACCTCTGTTCTAGAAAGGTTTCCCTCCAAATATATTTTTTCAGCAGTTTTCCGTAGCTTTCAGTATGTATGATGATAAGGTTATCGATCGATATGTTTAGCCTCGACGTACGAGGGTCGCCCAGCTTTGGGTATAAAGGCAATCTTTGCCCTATTCCATACTTTTGGTATGTATTCTAGAGCTAACCTGGCTCTATATAATCTACATATCAGTGGTGCTAACTTCTTCCGACTCTGGAAAGTGTTTTGGAATTAAAACCTTAAAGGTTTCCTTTCCAGTGTTTGCAAATTTCCCCGTGGGTTTCCTTATAATCCCTCGAGGAGTAATCGAATCTTTTACTAGAAATTTAGCTTCTTCTTCCTTCAGATGCAGTTTACATCCTCACGGTACTTCCCCCACGATTTCTTAGCTGCCTTTGTAGCTTGATTATATTTAGTGAGTGTTTGTCTGTAATTTTGACATTAATCCATTTTTTTCGCTTTATTAAAAAGTTGGCGAATTTTCTGCCACTAAACAATGCAAACGTAGACTAATACCGTACAAAATAAGTATCCACGCTGAAAACAAAAGCAAAATAAATTGAGAAAAACTACATTAAAAATGATAAGTGAATGTGACAAAAACGAGTAGGAGTTACATTGGTTACCGCAAAAAAATCGAAATGTCAGGAGAGAACATGAATCCATTTAATTCTAATCGTGTTTTTTTTATTAAACAGGTTGCAAATTATACACTTTTTGCTTACTGATTGAAAAGCGACTTTTTGATACATGCTGCCGTAAAGAGAATTAAAAGACCTTTTGAATTTGTGGTCACAAGATCCATCTTCCCTATTCAAATTTAAGGGTGGCAGGAATAATTTTATCATCCTCCTTAATATGACGATTGACAGGTTTCGGAATTTTATATGAATCACAGCAGGTGAAGTGAAGAGTTATTTGACGTGGTCTTTCAATTGAAATGGCCTGTATATACTAGTGTATTGTTTGCTGCTAGTGTTTAAAAGATGGCAGTACGTAATTTATGTTTGCTATATCTAGGAATGTTATTATTTTTGCATAAGTAGTTTATATCAGTTTCTTCATGACAGAAAGTTCATTATTTTTTATGTACTCCTTGTAATAAATAAACAAATAAATAAATGAAATATTTTATTTTTTGTTAGAATAGAAGAAATATTAATTTCAAATGATCAAGCTTTCTTAGCTTGCAGAGAGTGGAAAACCCTCTTTTATCATGAATGCTTTTAATCATTTATAGTTTGCGAAAATATTATAATCCAAGTTACTGAACTTTTTGGATTTCATTGTAATACCAATTTACTGAAACTTGATTTCTTCATATTAGTTAATTTAAATATAAAAGAGATAAACATTTAACTTTTAAGTACAATCTCAACACCTTATAACTTTGGCCTTTCACTCCGTTTATTTTAACACCAAAAATGAATGGACGTTGAAAAAGTGTTAGAATTAACTCCAGATTTTTGTATATATTATAAATAGATATATTTACCTATACATATGTTATTATTGTCACTTCCTTTAAGTGTATCTCGTTCGTGTAGATCTTAAGTGCCCTATTTAATTACGAATAGAACAAGGAAGCTCAATATGTAGGTATATACATAAGGACTTGCATAAGCTATTTATTCACTACATCTGTGCACGTCTTCATTCTGGAGCGAGCAAGGGCGGATACTTCAAAGTACTTCTATTTGCAATCACGTAACAGAATGCAAATAAAATGTGTCAATTAAACTCTATTAATAGTGCTGCAAATCTAATTTACGCATCACTGTCTCCTTACACCATTGCTTAAACAAACGATGTCAGATTAGATATTCCTTAGAGCTTAATCCCATATTGATGTTTTAGAATTAAATAGCCAAAAAACTGCTTATTTTTATATTTTGTGTGTAACATAACAAAATTATTTTTTAAGATGAAGCGTTAGATTCGATATTAGCATGGCTCGGTCTTTTTGCTTGTATGATACAGGGTTTCTGTTTAATAATACTCATATGTATATAAAGAATATATTTCTATTATTTAACGCAGCTATTTTGAGGATGAATTTTCTTAATTTAACCTCGTATTTGGAAACTTAGAAATAAGTGCTTCCCATTTATAACAGCTATTTCTAAGAAAATAATTTAACGCTGTATAGCGAAAAATGCCATCTAGGATAATTTCTTGGTTTCCTGGCCTATAAGTTACATTCGACCGGAACTGTTTCTACAAAATTTCAAATCGAAAATGTTTATCATACAAATCTGACTTTCTCAAGAATTATATTCAGCAAGGTAACTACAATAGGTACACAAATGCATAATTGTCACGAGCCGTTGGCCACAAAACTTGTTATTACATTGTGTATTGTTTCTTTTCCCAACTTCTGTTACATATATCAAAGTTCATCGTCTTCTTTGGTATGAAAATAAGAGGGAAACATAAAGTAAGGTATACAGAAAGGTCTGATGAATGAGTGTTTCATTTTCCCATAGACATAATGTGTAAATTGGTTAACACAATTACGTTATTTGTTGTACCTTTGTGCTACCGTGATGTATTTGTATTGTTAATATTGCTAATAAACTTTGGTAAAAGTGATACATACATAAGTAAAAATCGTTCGTTCAATGAAAAAGAATGGAAGGGACATCTAGTGGGAAAGCAAATATATGTAGGTATCAAAATTAAGTTTGTTCCTGTTACAAAATACAATTTGGTGTGTAACTGTAAATATTTACAATTTATTAATCTTGATTCCAAATCAACTCATTCAACCCATATAAACCGCCAAGATCGGATGGCATTTATCTAATTATATTACAGAAGGGTCCGGATCTTTTGTTGCAACAACTTCGTATGTTACTCATGGGAGGTCTCGCACTAGCTTACATAGCAACTGCCAGGAGGCTGATCAAAGTTACTTTTATCAAAAACCTGGCAACACGGCACAGGATTGAACAATGAAGCCCAATAACTTTGATGTCAATTATGCTGAAGACTCTGGAAAAACTGTTAGGCAGGCACATAAATCGTGATGTATTACCATATTGGCCACTACATCAAGACCAGTATGCGTATAAAGCAGAAAAATCCACAGAGACCGCGTTACATCAGCTCGCTGAGCATGCTCTGCAAGCCAAGGAAGTGCTTGTGTACACATTCCAAGATATATTCGGCGCATTTGACAATATTTCCGCAGTCTCAATCTCCACAGCATCGAGGAATAAAAGGATCGATGAAACAAGTTACAGCTGGATAGACTGCATACTTAAACAGAGACCAGTTTACACGACCATCATGGGAGAAACACTGGTGGCCCAGCTTGAAAAAGGATGTCCGCTGGGTGGGGTTTTGCCCCCTATGGGTTGCGTTCGAAATTAGAAAATATTGGGTAAAGTATAACAATGAAAGCGAATAGAAATGTTTGAAAGCTTGAGAGTGTCAGGAGTATATACCTTATACTTGTCTCAACTATTTTCAAACGAGCCCCTGCTGTGGAACGTGGTCGTGGACGAGCTATTAGTAATACTGGACCATGAAGGGCATACAATTCTGGGTTACAAAGGTGATATTGTTATTCTAATCCAGGGTAAATTTAACAATGTAGTGCGGGAGAAAATGCAGAACGCTCCGTAAATTGTACAAGAATAGACCGAGGAGAGCTTAAATATTAGTTCCTCCAAAACGATCGTAATAGCATTCACGAGAAGGAGGAGGAGATTAGATAGTCTAGAACCACTAAAGTTCAGAAGTGAAAAGATAAAGCGGTCCAAGGGAGTGAAATTTCTGGGTGTCATTCTCGACTCCAAGCTTACTTGAAATCAACAGCTTCAGAGAATTAAACCCAGGGCGGAGACAACACTTATGCTTAGCTATGATAGTCCATGGAAAAATATGGGGATTAAGAGCAAATATGATGTATTAGACATAGATTACGGTGGTCAGATAACTTATACATCTCCGGCATGGTGGACAAAGACGCAGCAGCAAACTGCTATAACTGAACTCAGCAAGATATAGAGGATTGCGTGTTTAAGAATAATAGGAGCGATGGAATGCCTCTTAGACATCCCTCCACCCCATTTGGTAATAATGAGGAAGACAAGAATGGGCACCTCAGAGTGCAAGAAATATCAAGTGACAGATGTGTAGGGTTGAAACACATCAATAATGCCTATTGCGCGGAAAGCAATTTTTTGGGAATGAGATCAAACTACATGATTTCGACACATTTTTTAATAAAAATTTCGAGCTGGAAATCACGGATCGGAAAAGCTGGAATCAATCCAAGTATAGGAACAGGTTCTGGAACTGATCTGGTTTATAGACGAATCAAGAACCGAGAATGAGACTGAAGCTAGAATTTACAGTGAGGTGAAAAACATAATAATCACAATCTTACCAGGAATATATGACAGTGTTTTTGAAGCAGAAACATACGCTATATTGCATTGTGTATCAGAAATCAATCAGATGACTTATAAAAACAAATAGATCTGTATTGTAATAGATAGCCAGGCGATATTGAGCGCAATGGTGAACCCAAGGATACAATCAAGTCTGGTTGATGAATGCGTTCGAATGCCGCAATATGATTATTTTGTTGTGGGTGCCCATTCGGGAATCGAAGGAAACGAAAAAGCCGACGAGTTGACAAAAAAGGGATCATCTGCTTAATTTATAAATGCAGTACGGGAGCAGATAACGAGTTGGATCCCAATGCAGACTGTATATTGGCATGATAGAGACCGCATACCACATCCTATGTGACTCGGGCCGCAAAAAAAACAGACAATTTTTGGCAAGGCAAAAATGAACCCAGGGGATTATTTCTATCGACTAACCAGAGACCTGTACGGACTAGTACCTACAGGGTACTAGGATATTGGACTGCCTGGCATAATTTACTCGGTAAAGGAAATGGGAGATATAATGCAAAAAGCCAAGGCAGGACAGGAGGTTACAAGAGACTTTATATCAGACGGCTCCCACAACAAAACATACCTGGGTTGTATACTTCTTTTAATTTATTCCAGAGATGTTCCTGGATGCCTGGCTTTGGTTTCTATTGTGTAGGCGAAGACAATTAACTCTGTCTCTATATTCTATGTGATCATTTCTGTTGTTTCTTCCTCTTGATCGCTCATATTTATAAAGATGTACGTTTTATTTATTCCATTTCTGGAATTCCTTTCTTCGCTTGCTCAATTTAACTACATCATGTACACCGCATTTTCTTCTTATTGATCCAAATACGGAAAGCTTCGTGTACTTCTGAAGTACTACCTAAATAATAAACGTATTAGCGGTAATATAGTAACCCCATCTGTGACTGAATAGGAAGCCCTATTAACTTTGGTATGGTAGCGCTATTACTATAGGTATCGTCATTTATATGAACTATTCAATACCTAATTGTAATTGTTTGTATAGGTACTCAACATGTGGAGAAGAAACCTAAAAATTTATTCTCTCTAAAAGGGCTAAATCAACATGTTAGAAGCAATGTCTGAAATCATTAAAGCAATTATTTTAAATATTAGCAGTTTAATTCAATAACTTTCACAAGTAAACTGAACCAATCGGTTGCATTAATTTAGTTTAGATAGTTTTGTAAGTACGTGCAAACCAAATCTAAATGGGTAACACTACATAAGTGACTGCTTCGAAAAGTAATGTATTTATTTACTTACCAATATATTTAAACCAACTATTCAAATTTTAGCAAAAGAAATTTAAGATTGTCACACGAAGCATTTCGTTTCTTTCAATACTAGATATTTAAAATTTACTACTTGTTGCTGAGAGCTAGATTCTTTCAATTTTGGTTTACATTGAACTAATTATTTACTTATTACCATGAACTTTTGACAATTTTCGTGTAAAATTCACTTTAAGTTGCCTTCATTATTGACGAGAATTACTGCACCATCATTGTGGGTTTCTATGTTCTTTCCTGTTACAGACCTTATCACAATATCTATTATTAAACTAAATAAAACCGGACTTGATGAAGCCCCTTAGGTATCGTATACGGATTCAAATGTTATAATTCTAACTGGGGTATTAGCATTGTATTGTTTATTCTATTAAGATATGCGGCGCACGATGTTCATTATATTATTTCTACGAACAGAATCAAATTAATACTTTACTGAAATCAACGAAGCATATGAATAACGAGTTACTTTTCAACTAGTTGACTTATGTTAGATATGGCGGCAGTTGGACCACGATCCTTCCTAACTCTTGCATCATTTAAACAAAACATGTGAAAACGTGTGTGGAAACGGTTTTAGCTTGGATTTCTTGCTACAATAATCGAAATGCTTACTTACAAGCTTACAACAACGCTGACCAGCATGTGGTAATTATCTCATAAACAGCTACACTTATTTATTGCTAATTGAATTGCCACCTATTGCTTTTAATATCGAAACTAGAACAAGCTTAAATGACATACACACAAACAAATATATACAATATACACCATATACCTATACCAAAAGAAATAATTCTTGTAATGTAGTTAAATAACAATGAAAGTTTATTTTAAGATTATTAATTAATTAATAATAATATATTTCCATAATACATACAGTATAGAAAACGTCACCTATAATACGAGCAACATATTAAAATGTCAGAATATAAAATTAAGTCAAAAAGTTATAATACTGTCTCTTTAAAAAAACTGATCTACATTATAAAATGCCTTATTAAGTAAATATTTTTTTAAGTAGTTTTTAAATTGTACATCAGTCAATAATTTTATCTTTTGTGGTACATGATTATAAATAGCTATGCATTTATGAACTACATTTTTCTGAATTTTTGTTAAATGTGTGAATGGCGGTGACAACATTTTATGGTAAGTAGCTCTTGTTTTATAATCATGCTCTATTTCATATTTTTCAAAAAATTCTTTGTAATGGGTCCTAGCGAAAACAACACATTCCAAAATATAAATAGATGGCAGCATAAGTATTTTACGGTCTTTCAATACACTAACACAACTGTCTCTATAAGCAAGGCCATATATTGATCTTACACATCGTTTTTGTAGGACAAATATTCTTTCGGCATCCACGGAGTTACCCCAGAAGATAATACCGTACCTCATTCTGGAAAACACGCACGCATAATATGATGTTACCGCAGCGTCAACACCAACACTCTTAGCTACAGTTCTTAGCGCATAGATCTGCGAGCAAAGTTTCGCTGCGAGCGTATTTCGCTTCCAATTCAACGCAGTGTCCAAAGTCAACCCCAAGAAACTGGCCTCATCACTACAGTAAGAGTCTCATTGTTAATATTAATCTTTAGATTGTGCCGACTATTAATTGTTAATATTTTTATGTTTAAATTTAAATTATTTGTTATGAACCAATCATTATATAAGGCTACTGCATTTTCGAGAGTGTATACGAGGTTCGCACCTTCTCTGCTTCTGACTATTGCTGAAGTATCATCAGCAAACATCAAAGTAATTCGGTTGCAGTTGGCAGATCGTTGATGTAAAACAGGAATAGCAGCGGTCCAAATACTGAACCTTGAAGAACTCCTTTTTGTATTTTACTCCACTCTGATTTAAGCTGTACTCCTTTTTCGTTAGTAGTTGTTACTCTCTGATGCCTGTCTGATCAAAATTACTGTATCCATTTTTGTGCTAAACCCCGGAATCCCATACAACAAAGTTTTTCCAGCAGCAATTGATGGTGTATACAATCGAATGCCTTTGTCAAATCCATTAAAACACAGACTGCCGATTCTTAAATAGCAATAATTAGCAAATCAGTTAAACTGGCACATGCACCCAAACGTAATAAATTAGAGTGACAACGATATCGCTTATAGTTCTTTTTAATTGCGTTTTTCCAATATATTCTCGTTGAGACTCAATTTCGCGCACTTGTTTTGTTCCAGTCCTATATATATCTAGCTATTTCATCACGAAAGTTCGCGGTTAATAAATAACCTTGGTAATCTAGTTTTATAACTATCAGAGCGTAGTGAATACTAATCAAACTCGTATTTAATAAATTATAATAATTTAACGTATTAATCTAAAACAAATACAATAAAGACATGTTGTAGTTATAATCCAACAGTGATCGCATTTAACGTGAGCTTCTCTTGCACTTTGTTTTAATTTTTGTAATAATACACTCCGCCAAACAAGTATCGCATAATTTAGTTTTGAATCATAAAAGTATCGCATAATCTTTGTTTGTATCATAAAGTTGTAAATATACTTTAATGCGCTCTAAGATATAATTTCTATGATTGTTTAAATAAAATACACGCCAAATAAAAACAAGAACTCATACTTGAGATTTTTATTAAAACAAGAAATTATAATTTTGGAAAGAAAAATGTCATAACAGTAGCTTTTAATACTGAGTATTGCCACCTCTGGCTCTTATGACCGCTCGCATACGGTTTGGCAGAGATTCGATTAACCTCCGTATATAAGCCTGATCCAAATTCTCCCACTCGTCACGGAGAGCATTTTCTAGTCCATGCAGGTCCGCTGGGGCAACATTTTGGGTTCGTATCCGTCTGTGAAGGAGGTCCCACACGTGCTCGATAGGGTTCATGTCCGGACTTACCGCAGGCCAATCTAAAACTGGAATACCAACATCGTTAAGGTATTCCTGGACAATTATTGCAACATGCGGTCGTGCATTAACATGAATTCGTTTCCTATAATTGGCGCATATGGTACTACATGTTCTTCTAAAATGTCCGTTATATACCTGTGGGCAGTCAGTGTACCTCTGTCTACTGGTACTAACTCTGTACGACCTGTTAAACAGATGCCTCCCCAAACCATAATAGAGCCACCAGTGAAATTAGGTCTAGGTCTGATATTACACTCCGAATAGCGCTCACCGTCTCGTCTGTACACTGAGATACGCCTATCTGAGGTGTAAAGACCAAATCTTGACTCATCTGTGAAGAGTATATTGGCCCAGTCATTAATGTTCCAATTTACATGTTCTCTGGCAAACCTTAAGCGAGCCACTCGGTGGTTCCTAGTGAGACGAGGGGCTGTTACAGCTACTCTAGCTCTTAATCCACTCTGTCGTAACCTATTCCGAATAGTTTGAGTACTCACACGAGTATTTCTGACTCTAGCCAAGTCGTTCTGCAATTGTCTCGCAGTTACATGTCTTCGACGTAATGCTTGTAGTAGTAAATAGCGGTCATCTTGGCGAGTAGAACATCTTGGACGACCTGGTACAGGTCTTCTACTGCAAATGCCTGTTTCCCTATATCTGGCTACGGCTCTAGAAACACTTGACTGATTGATGTTCATCAAATTAGCAACGTATGCTTGAGATCGTCCATCTTCGATTAAAGCAACTATAGCAGCCACTTGTTCTGAAGTTAAATTGCTCATTTTAGTTTTAAAAGCGTTGGTACAGAACTCTGACTTCGCACTTTAAAATTTGTCCGTATAGGAAGACTTTCAATAAACAACTGAACAAACCTTACACATATGCATTTTTCTAAATGTGTTCTTTTAGAAAAAAAAAAGCTAAGTTCCATTATTTTGTTAGTGTTTTTATAGTTCACATACACGAGGCAAACTTTTTGTGAACGTATAAAAATATCTTGGTTCATAAATGCCCTTTTTTAGTTTATGCGATACTTTTTTGGCGGAGTGTATTATATATATTATAAATTGAAAGGTCATCGCACCAGTTCCGTTACTTTATCGTCCACCGATAAAAATCCCTTCTGTGAAACATTCATCCGAAAAAATAAAAAAAAAATCAAGCTATATAATTTCAAAATCGCAAATCAAAATAATAACAAATTACAAAACCAAATCTATACATAATACAATAAAAACGCGGTAGACAAGACATCAAGAAAAAAATTAATAGCAACTGTGCCTGTATTTCGAATTTAAAAATATGTTGACCAACTTTGTCACATTAGTTATGAATTCTCTTTCCCTGGTTATCGCGGATAAGATTTATTCAACTCAAATTTCAATATAGCTCCTTCATTTTCAATAAAATATTCAATGTTTTTATATAAAATATAAAATTTACAGTGTAGTAGGATAAAGTATTAATAGAGCTTATTTAATATTATAGCTCAACTTAATATGGAGAAAGGTTCGTTCTCACTTGAACGAAATTATATAAAGATCTATTTAGATAACACAAATTCCATTAATTTTTTTTAATAATCCAGTTTGTATTGTCCATAATTAAAAAAAAAAAACATTAAATTTATTTCACCTGTAAAACTTTCTATTTTGCCCATTTTAAATGTAAATTCGGCGATGATTAATTCTGAAGTACGAATATTTGCATTGCAAATACACTGGAAAATTAGACCAGTTATTGTTTTTTTTTTACGGTTTTTATTCGCTGTATTTTGCGATGTATAAAGCAACAGCCTCCACGGACAAACCAAAACAATAGCAGGGAATCACTACCCCGTGTTTCCGGTGACGGTCTTTTGAACTCGGAAGTAAGGTTTAAGCGTTGCCCGCTAAAAATGTCCACCGAACAACCGACAATTTCCAGCACAATAGATAATAAAACTACTTTCCGTACCAATAATTCGGACATCACTCGGAATCTACTAGGTCTGGTGGTACCGCATTACACACATATACATGACAATATGAAAATTGAAAATGGACACATTCGAAATATAACCGAGACTTTTAAAAGCGAATGCGTTTCCAATTGTTGGGTGTCGATCGAAGTCGTTAGTTTAAAGTTTAAATCTATAGTGACCTAAACTACAATTTCTGGAATGTATACCGTAAGTTTTGTTGGTATTACTCTATCGTGCACTATAACATTAAAATTTGCATCCAATGAGATTTTAATTAGAATTTCTTCACGGTGGTTACTATTTTTAAGTAAGATAATTATTTATTCTCGCTCTAATTTCTAAAGAGCGGTTGGATTGGGTTACGGGATTAACCTGGTGAATGTTGTTTGCTTCGTTTTGAAACACTCTGACGATGGGGAAAGTAAATTTAGCAATCTTCAACGATTTGATACACCGATTTTATCGGAATGTGCGACTCAATTAAAACTTTCTGCTTAATTTTGTAGATTAGAATATACCCTAAAATAAATACTTATGGCTTTTAATTTAATATTTAGTAGATAACATTCATTTAGAAGATAAATTAATTTCTGCCTTGGTTTTGTTTGCTGAATCTGTTTTTATAGAATAGTTTTCTTTTTCAAAGAATAAGTATTTGCAACATATATTATATACAACTACATTGCAAAATCTGACTCTTAAAGCAAAATTGCGTTAATTTTGATCAATTTCGATGTTGAAAATGAATTAAGTTAAAGAATTTTGATCTTATTCATGATTAAGGTTTAATAAAGAAGGTGTGAGATTTCTCAGTTTGAGAAAATAGGAGCAACTCCTTTGTTAATATACCTGCCTGATACTGTTTAATAAAGATGTTTAAATGAAAAGTAGTTTCTCTAGGCGTATGGGCAAACAGTAATAGTAGTAAGCTATATATTCCTCATAAATCATGGGGTTCAATTCTTGAATAAATAAGTGCTTGCAAGCTTTGTCTGCTCCTTGAAATATATGATTTAGAATTAAATCAGTTATACCATTACAACACATGCGTACCTATTGGAAATATTTTCTACATACTTTAGTTTGAAAATATTAACTCCCTTATTTTATTCTATTATACCAAAGTGCTTAAATTGCATAAAAATATATAAATGCATTTATTGAATGATTCTTGACAATTTCTCTTCTTTTCTTGATTAGAAAAGAAAATGAATCGTTTAATTTCCTTTGAGTTTAAATAAAACTTTATTGTCTTCCGTTAAGAAAATATAATTTAATGAAGCTTTAAGTTATACACTAATTTACAGAAAATACGGAATAACTAATACATATCAAACTACCACCAACTTAAGGAAGAGATCAAGAAACGGAGTGTCTTAAAAATCAAAAATTTCTGCTTAAACATAAAGATTATATTTTACTTATAAATAAAAATTTTTTTGCTAAGATATTTAAGTAAAAAAAAGTACTACAATCCAGAATTTATTCTTATATAATTTAAGAAGAAATTAAAATATATTAAGACAAAAGCTTTATTTACATTCCATTAAAATATCTGCCTAACAGTTTTATAAATGTTTAGAAAATTTCCGAGATATCTTAACAAAAAATAGATTTAATGTCATAGCAAGTAAACACAAAAGGTTAGCGTGAAGCTAACGAACTCGTAAGCTAAGCCACCTTCTAATACAAACTGATGGGTTTTACCCGAGAGAGAAAAAGTCTTTACAAGATATCCTGTTGTCTGATTCGTCAGGGTATGTTGAATTCCTAGCAACTCTCTAAAAATGTTCTTTTTTCGCTGGAACTGCTGAGGCATTATTTTGAGGAGGAGTTGCTCGCAAAGTACTTATTCCTTCCTACTATTGAATACTTCTGTGGGAAAATGGTTATTGCTTTCTCCTCTTTAGCTTTCTAGCACTCTTGGTGCTCATGTTCACATGCCTATATCATTTTGTGCTTGAGTTAGTTCTAGATCATTTTGGACTGTAAAAGTAAGTATGCTTAGCAGTGTCCTCCTTATTGCCGAAGTTATACGTACTAATCCGCCTGCCCACTCAACATAACTAAGAATGGAAGCATTTGTGCCTAGCCAGTACCTGAGTAAGGTAATAATTTACATCTCTGCGTCCACTATCAGAGTTTCATGCATTTATCAATAACATGGTCACAAACCCTTAACTTTTGCTACGTCCTCCTCCTCTTTTGGCGTTGTCGCTATGGCAAAGATTCTTGTTAACAACAGTAACGAATTGGTCAGTGTTGTCCTATGTGCACAAATAATACGTACGGTAACTCATCGGTGAATATTTTTGTAAACTTTCCTGTGTATCTTCATCTCCATTGCTTTCAGCCATATGCTTTGGGGGGAAAGACTGGAGGTGAAGATGTAAGATACTTTACCTGCCTTTTCCGTCATTTTACAAATGTGGACACCCATTCACATATTTAGTCCAAATGAACTTCTAGGTATTCTAGGTTTTCTTTTATTATCTGCCAACCATCAAGGGGACTATCTCGGTTTTCTGAGGAGGGAGCTTTAGTTGTTTGGTCTTCAACTATTCGATAATTTTATTCACGACAGTATTGAGCTGCTGCTTCAGAACACTATACATTTAACAAACTTGCGTTAATGTCTTCTGATGGAGTTAAACTGAGGTAAATTAATGTTGTATGAAGTAACAAATTCTTTATATTAATATTTTCCTTGAGTACATCATAGTTGACGAGGACTATTTTACAAGCTTTAAAATCAAATTCCTTCTTGATGTTTGCTGGCTCATGCAAATAAGTGAGGCAGTTGATAATTTCTATTCTGTTTTGAACTTGATGCTTTGACTATTTAAATAGTTTATTAAAATAGACTTTCATCATGAAATAATGCCATAAAAGCATATAGTAGACTTAGATTAGCTGAACAATGTTACTCGTTTACAAATTTCGTTCTAATAGGATAAATATCCCGTCTCATTTTTATGTAAGTAGTTTAGTTTCGTTTTTTATTAATCCAGAAATCTACAATACATAGATATAAGACGTGTCAATATACTTAGATAATAAAAAAAGAAAAAGCGGACAGACTAATGGACAAATGCTAAGTATAGATTATTAACAACAATGACAACAGGTTAAAAAAATAAATTAGCTAAAACCAAGTTCATGTGTAACCATCTCTGACCGCGAAAAATTGCAGGAACTCCTCAACAGAGTAAAAACAATGACATTCCAAGAACTGTTTGAGGTTCTGGGTAAATGGACCCTACTAGTTGGCAATTTTAGTTTTAAGAATTGAAATAATTTCTTAATGGCACAGACAAATGAATTGGGCGACCAGGAACGATCGATTCGCCAGATTCACCACCTAATCTAAGTCTATTAGATTCCTTTATTAGAGGTTGTTGACAATGCGCTCTATTCTTACTGTTCTAATAACTAAATTATCTAAAAACATTTCAAAAGACGATGGAAAATGCTGCACAGAAATAAGTGAACAATTAGTTTAAAACGTTTACACACTATTACATTTTTAACAAGATATCTTTTAAAAAAATTGAAGAGGTGTTAGAACCCCTAATTTATATCCTAACATTATTTTTGTCAAAAATACACATCGTTAACTGCCAGCCATTTTTTCTTCAGAAAGCAGACTGTACCTTGTGAATGGTAAGAAAATGATCCACAGTGTATGGTTATTTATTATCGTATGCGGAAAAGAGAAGAGAATCTATTTCTGTTGAAAAAAAAAGATGCCATTACCATCCAAAGAAACAAATGATGACGTCAGATCTCGAAAACAAGGCGTGAAAAAAGATGTTTTTCGTCAACTAATGCCTTCATAAAAATTAAATTCAAGTGCTTCAGGGATTTTTAAAAAAATCACTTAATAAGGAAGTTTACTTAATCGAGAATATTTACAGTTCCGCCAAAAATAGCAATGCCGATTTTATGGCAATATAAAATAACCAATTTATTGAATAAATTCAGGTTATTTGATGGGTATCAGTATTTTGTTTCGACATATAAAACTGACAGAGACGTAAGAATACGTTCTTTAATAGAAGCACCATCATGAATATTATTTTGAACCTCCTTATACAATATTTTATATACTTCATTGTATCATAAATGTACTGCGTTGGTAATCTAAAAAGAATCTTAGGAGCAATTAGCTTTAAGGCCGCAGAGCGTAATTAGCATCAATCTTACCTAACGGTACAGAAAAAATGAAAATGTACCGCAAAACAGAAATTATTTTAACACACTTAACGGAAAATAACTATTGTCAAAGCATATATGTACATACATACCAGGAAATTTATGAAGAATATAAGTTAATAAAATTATATATCGGAATTTAAAGAATTTTTATCACGTAGATGCAATATGTGCACTACTTTTTTTTTAGATAGCAGTAGGAGGAAACTAATTTTTTTTTAATAACGTGTATATGCATACAACTAATGCAAATTATTTCCAAATCAGCGATTGAACTGCTCCATTCCATGTTTTTATTATTATAGAACGCGAAACGCAGCATTTAAATAGGAAATTATACAGTGTTGTTACTCGAAGAAGACTGAGATTATTGCAAAATAAAAGAAAGCGTTAAAGGTTCATAAAACTTCCCATAGATTTCATTTGTTAGAAGACATTAGTTACATTAGACGGTGTGGATTAGGCACGGATTCTTTTTATAGACAAATTCAGATTTTGTTTGTTCAAATGATGCAATGACCACGTGCAGTGCAACATTATAAATCTATTTAATTAGAAATGGCAGTTGTATATTTTGGTATTGTATGTTGAGGGTTGATCCATTGTGCAAGACCCTGATCTAGATTTACCAATCAGTCCATGTGCTTATGGCACATCTGAGGGTGATCTTTGGTACTGCCATTTTTATCACTTGGAGAGATATTTTCTCCTTTTCGTAGCAGTCTTTGTGGTGCTAGACCTTTGCAATAGCAGAATATGTGCTCTGTAGTCTCGATTTTCCATTCGCAAAACCGACACATGTCATTCTCAGCTTTACCCATCTTTTTGAGATAGTATCTCAACGGACAATGTCCGGTAAGTAGGTTAGAAAGTAACCCTAGTTCCGGTTTGCCAAGTCTGAATAGGTTTCAGCCTAGGGTCGACCAACCTTTCAGCTACGAGTTGTCCAGAAGTTTGACTCCAGAAGGATATTGCTTTCTCATGCTCATTGTTGGAGTTCACCTCTAATCAAGGTTTTGGAAATACCCAGAGATCGTTCTGATCCATAGAAGTGGCTATTGGTCTCTCGTTTGGCCAGTTGGTAAGCCACCTCGTCACCTTCAATATGAGACTGCCCTGTTCCCCATACTAGTGTGACTTTGTTTGTCATAGCGACTGCTTATTCAGTGTGTGCAAAATGCGTGTTTGAGATTTATTTATGGAATACGACGTTTTGAGCACATATCTCACACGCTGGGGTGGCCTAAATGGCTGGATATGTCGTCAAGAGCAATTTTTCTTACTACTGTATTTTATTTTAAAATCATTTACTTTGAAAACCTAGTTTTCTATATCGGAAGGTATTGCTTAGAACCGACGTTCATAATATAAATGTTAGGTTTAAGGGTCTATTAACTCCCTCTGCCCATCATTTTGAGCTTTTCACAAGGTCGTACTCCTATAATATTATGAAACTTTACAATGCTGTGCCGGTCTCTCTTGGGGCTCTGAGTCCGCCATCCTTCGCTCGTCAATTTAAAGAGCATCTTTTCCATGTCGCTCTGGTGCGGTGTAGTGAGTGTTGATTTTGCACTGCTTAGTTTATTGTTAGTAGGTTCGCATGTACTTATATATTTTTTTTTATTGGAATATAGATTAAGTTAGTTGTATGTAGGTTTACAAAAGTTCTAGAGTTAGAGCAGCTTCCTGCTTTGCATACAGCTGATCTCGGACCTTTTGGCGATTTGTAATTCAATTTATATGTTTTTTTTTCTTTCTTAATGTTTACCTAAACTGTTGGGTGTATTAACATTTGTTATTACATAGCTGCATTGCTTACTTTATTGTCTCCCAGTATTTGTGTAATATCGCCAATAAACGACTAGTATTATTATTATTATTATACCAGCCTAGACTCAAATCTATTTGCTTTTAAAGTGCTTGGCTTGGTTATTAGTACATATATACAGATGTTAGCCCCTTTAAACCCTTTCTTGAGTTTTTTTTTGAACACAAGCATCTATGGCGAAAATGTTCGCCTGAAAGATGGCTTGGGTTTGCCCTAAAGCTATTGAAAGACAGCAGTTTGGCCCAAAAGCGCCGACTTCTACACCAGGGAGCCTTTTTTTAAATTTCTGCCCCTCTAGGTCCCATTCTTCTCGAATTGAAATCAGTACTTTGAATGTTTGCCTAAAGTAATTTTAACTGGCGTAATGTCCGTTGGCATTTCTAGTGACCTTACTTCTGATTTGAGGATTCGTCCTATAAGATTACTGTCTTTAAAGTTGTGTAAACTTTAGGTTATAAGCACAGAGAACCGCCATACTCCTAACAGGCAATTCTCTGCAGCTTTTTCTTGTAGTTTAGTGTATGGCAGTTTGCAACTTGCATAGTGTTGGTGCTGTTGAATTGTAGAAAAACACGAGTGTTTTGTACAACAGACATTGCATTGTTAAACATCGAATAATGTTACTTGCGCATTATATTGATTCAAATTTATGGTTGCTGCAGGAGCCAGTTTATTTACGTAAAATTTCTTTGTTTATATGGTTTCGTAATTACTTTTTATATTCTGAAGCGTGTTTAATACTAAAGCAACAAGAAATAAAATTCATACGGTAGTTTCAAGGTGCACTAGTTTATTGGGGCAAGCATTTCAAACCAAAAAAATAATGTGCAAAATAGATACCATATTATTTTGCACATTATTAACTGTCTTTTTAGTTAGTATTTTCATAATTAGTCCAAAATGAATACTGGTTATCATTTTTTATTCAAGAAGATCCGGGGTAATAATACTGGACAGTGGTATGCAATTTCGTCATCTTGTACGAATTCAAAACTTGTATACCTACACGTACGTTTGTCAATAAAAATCAAGGAATTCCCATTGACCTTTCTTCTACATTTTATATGAGTTTTAAACTCAAATTACTGTATTACACACGGCATTTTAACGAAACTGTTATTTACATCCTGGAAGTTGCATGCAGCATATGCTGGAGATATCAATACGGTGCAATTATTATGTAACGGTTTTTAATCCATATTATACAGCATACGGAAAATGTATCCGACGCTAGACCAGATATAAAAGAGAGGTTTAGTGCGCAATCGAAGAATAATAGCGGTACCAATAAAAGGTCTGAGACAAATTTAAGGGTATCTATATTACAATAAAACTATCTATTGTACATAATATTACATAACTAATTCTTCATAGACATTAAAGCATTAGTATCATGTACCAGTACTTTTATGTGCCAATAAGTTGTTTTTTGTTAGAACCATTACTTCGCAGTATAAACACAATTCAGTTAGTGTTTTTACGCTTAACATTTTGTAATTGTATGACGAATTCATTTTGATTTACAATTAGGTTTACTCCTAACTCTTTCTTTATGCTTAATGCTATTACTTGAACAGTATTTTCATTTCTTGGAAATTCTAAACTATAATATCTTTAACACGAATAATGTGTAAAAATAATTGCTTGAAAGCATGCAATACATTTTATAACCGATATTTTATACTAATTTCTATTAAGAAAGAAAAATGTTATTCCACAAAATTTATAATGACTAATTCAAATAAATATTCACGCTTAAAAATTACCGTACAAATGTAAAACTGTGCGTATATACAACGCATTACGCATACGCATACATTATCTACAACGTATATGTTGTAGATAATTCCTTTCTCTTATGTGTGCACATATATTGAAATATAATTATCCTAATTCTCATTTTATCAGTGAAATAAAAAAAAATAAATAAAGCACAAAACGGTCATATGAACTCCGTGTTTGTTTTAATAAATATAAATGAAGAAGTTCAGTTTAAATCAATACTACAAACAAAGTATTACTTTAACACATAAAAATGTCAAATTGTATTTAATTTAATAAAAGCAAGTATTGTGATACATACATATATGACTCATTTGTGATTCATCTAGTATGAATTGTTAATTGATCTTGAAGAGCAATTTTTACACCTATGAAACTGTATTATCATTTTGCCCACAAAATCAAAGAAATTACACTAGAACAAATATTACAATTGTACGTATTTCTTAAAATCAATCGCAGCATATCCACTGAAAGTTTCGAATCTGTAAGCAGCCTGATATTTCTATTAGTTAAGTTCTATTAGATAAGTAATCAAGTTTCGATTATTTTGACTAGAAAATCATAACATTACCTATATCAGAAGCAACACTACAATGATATTCCTTTAAATGACTATATACAATGTAACCGGGATTATCCGTGTTCCGATTACCCGTGCGGCGGATTATCCGTGCGCGTATGCTATTTCAATTATTCGTGTCGCAATTATTAGATTCGTATTTTTATCCATATTAACTAATTAGGTATACATCATGGTCCGATAAAAAGAGAGAAGAAAGTTTTAACTATAGCAGGTCGAATTTCCCTTGCGAAAACACCAACAAGGTGTGCAAGTATTGTGTTAGGCCTTAGAGTATGGTATCGATACAGTTTGTTCGTGATATAGTAAAAAATAAAAAGAAAATTGAAGCAGTTATTTCTAAATCAGACAGTTTAAACGCATCAGATATAATATAATCAATGAAAGAGTGAACATTTAAGACAATGGATGATGCATTAATTATGTGGTTTCTTCAAAAAAGAAGGAAAGGTATTCCTATGTCTGGAGGAGTGTGTGTTGCACAAGTGCTGCACAAAAAGTTAGATATTTGTGGATATTTTAATACTTTAAGCGGTGTTATACCGTTTTAAACGACATGGAATTCGTAAATTGAAAGTTCAATTCCGTAGAAGAAACATAAACCATAAAATGAATACGAGGATTATGAAAAAAGTAACATACCTCAAACATTAATTAACCTTAGGTAAAGTTAGGTAAACATTTAGAAAATCATAGAACTGTTTGCATTGTCATAAATGTAATGAAAATATCTTCCAAATAAGCTTTTATAGAAACTTACTGCCGATTTCAAATTTAAGGATAGCTACGCCCTCTATCACATTTTAAACCAAGTGCGTATCCCTATAGACAAAACACCACAAGTTGTCTCTAATTTTATTTCGTCTTTGTTTTGCTGCTCATTCCCTTCAAAAGTTATGAAGGTATGGACACGATTTATAATTTCATCGTATATCAGGGCAGTACAATAATAAAAACTAAGTCAGTCAAAAACAAAGCGTATTTAATACGTACTCTAATAATTTCTGCCAATTTTAAGGGCATTTGGCTCTACTGTGTGCCGTTTAAAAGACATGCATGGCATCGGTTAGTTTAGACCCCATGTTGTCTTGTTGACACAATGTATCAAGGAAAAAGCTTTCTGTTGTCAAAGGAAAGCAAAAGGAAAAGGTATTAAAAACTAGGACAATCCTCGCGAAACTAGGACGAGACATTTCAATTATCCGTGTTTTTCGATTATCGATGTGAACTTATCGCTCACAATGCACGGATAACCTACTGTATCTCCAACTCACGCTGAAGATTCTGAGACCACAACCAGGACGATATTTCACTTAATTTCCGAAATATTGAGAAATATTTAAAAAAAAAATAGTTGGAGATTGCGAGCCGAAGCGGAGCCGAGACGAGCAACCAAACGAGCCCCGAAAAAGTTTAGAATCCCAACAGAAGAGTACGCTAAAATAACGGGAATGACGCGTTAACAGTTCAAGGGAAATGACGCGTTGCGCTGACATAGTTCAATTCGGTAAAGTAGCGTTTTCTATGAAGCTTTCTATGAACCCCGAATGAGTGTACTAGGGTTGTATACTTCCGTATGCGGCAGTCGAAAAATATATGCTGAAATGATTATTACCGCACACTATGCTGTAATGAGATATTCACGCACTAGTGGAACTCTTACCGGAATGTAATATGTGCGATTAATGCTCAAATTAGAAAAAATACTGTAAAAAACTCGTGTCACAATGACTTGTAATGCTCGCACTTTGAATTCAAACTTGTACTCGCATTACATAAACGTCATTGTGACACTTGTGTTTTAAAAGACTATGACAGTACATAAGTAGGCAGTGTATTACATTAGGTATATGATGATAATAAACACATAGTTGGTAGTATTATTATTAAAAGTATGTGTTATTCGTACAAAAAATACTGTACAACCCTCGTGCGTGACACATATCGCGAATGTATGTCCATGAACAAACATGCTTCAAATTGGCCACTGATTCGCGAAATGTGTTTTCACATACTTGGTTAGTAAATAACTACATATTTTGGCCTCGTCAACTGTAAACCAAGCATTACCTGTCAACCAACGCAACGGTAGGTTAATTGGCGCGCACCTCGTTTATTCTCATTTCACAGTTACTTCCAATGTAAAATACGCGTAATTTTCTTTAATTAGTAAAAAACACCCGCATTTTTATTGTTGTTTTAAGTGTTAAATTAAAAAATAATATTTGAAAGAAAGACAGTGTCGACAAGTTGGCATTTCATTTTAGCCATACTTTGACGCATTGACTGATTACAAGTAGAACTGTCAAAACGCTGTGATACATATCGATTGTTAGATTACGATTTTTTTAAATAAAACTTTCTAAATATTTATTACAAATGTTCGTCTGTTAGGTGATTTACAGCGCTCTAACTCATTCAGATACTCGCCTCCGACTCGTGCCTGAAATTGAGTTATCGCGCTGTAAATGACACCTACCGCCTACTGCGCTCCTATGTAAATAGTTATTAGATTATACATGTATATAGCAAAATTTTTAGAAATGTCGCTATCGACGGACATGCATGTTTCGCTTTACCAAGGCTGGTCTGTGTCGCTTGGCGATATTTGCATCTATATTGCATGTTATTAATAGTAAATGAGAGCTATAAGATGTGATACTTATAATATAATGAAGGTATAAGATTTCAACTGCATTTAATCAATCAATTAATACATTAGTTTAATTATTCATGTTTAGAACGAATTCTTAAATAAAAAAGAACTAAGTTGATTAAAATCACGAGGATGGTCAAGATAAATCGTTATATAATATGTTAAATTATGCACAAATATTTTTTTTTGCTATTAACTGTGGTTTCTTTTCAATCGTTCTGTACATTATCGCGTGCTTTATGACACAACAATAATTATTATTTTTTTACGTAACTACAATAAAACCCAATACTTGGAAATCAGTCGTATAGGTATCTAGGTAACACAACAAACAATACTGGTACTTTTCTCGTTACCAATAGATGATTTAGGTAATTGTATTTAATCTGTGCTTATGGGGCATTATCACAAACATAAATCTCACATACACCCAGCAATGTTATCTTGAAAAGTTAGCACACCGTATACGGAGAACCGATGTTGACATGTAATCCAATTAATAATGAACCGGTTTAGCGGATTTATTATTGCAGTTATCGATTGTTAAATGCATGCATTGAACTTATTTATTAGTAAACAAGAGTAGGTAGTACCGTAATAACGAGAATATAAAGGTTACAACACATGGAAGAATAGAAGGATGTACCTACTGACGCGCACATGAAAATAATGTTACTTGAAAGGTGTTAATTCAAAAATTACGAATGACGACGAGAAAGCAGTTGCTGAATAAAGAAGTCGTTTCTGTTTGAGCTCGGTATTGTGTGTGGGGGTCGCTCACTCAGGTCGGTAGTTTGAGGAAGCATTGGGATCAAGGTGTATGCATGGAGTCCGCGATTTGCCGGTTATTGTCCGTACCGTATTCAGCAAGAAGTGTTTGAATCACACCGCGCTGTCGTTAGTCTCGATCCGCCGAAATCTTCTCGTGGACTTCGACTATGCTTCGGTATTCGCGTTAAAATTTACGGGGTACATCATTCGTTTTCAATCAAATGTGACACTTATCATTGTTAACAGCATACCGTAGATCATCATTATCATAACTATATCGTCCGGTAGAAGAAAAAGTGGTGAACAACATGCAAAGTTTTGAATTACTGCAAGTAGACTACGTATGTTTTAATCTTATATTTTATATAGTAGTCTATTTTTCAATTTGTAAGATATGTTATTTTTTACGTAACTACAAATTACTTACAATTAGTGAATATGATGCTTTGTGTTGAATTAAATCAAGCGCTTTTATTACTTATTTTAAAGTTATGACAAGTATTATCATTTAAAGTAGAAATATTACAAAACTAATTTCATATTCAGTTTGCCTATTTAAACCAGGCCAATTAAAAGATGTTTTATTACTATTTTTAAAATTATTATTTATAAAAGGTTCTATATTGCCTAAAACCCTATAAAAGATAATGGTGGAATCTAGTATATTAAATTTTTGAGTTATTAATAACAGATTTATTTTTTAGGAAGCAATTATCGACTTTATTTAACATAGGTACTTATTAGGTGTTACATTTTTTCAAAAGGTTTTGATTGTTGATATCTGTTAAAGTGATGTCATCGGTATAAAAGTGATATTATCATCTCCAATATTGTATGGAAGAATATTTATGAAAAGTGAAAATAGGAACGTACCTACCTAAAATTGATGTTTATGGTACTTTAATGTTAAAAATCGTTTTATTTAGCTGATAATTACATTTCTCTACGTCTAAATACATTAAAAAAGTTATTTATATACCAAAAAAGTCTTTAATCAGTTTGAAACAGCATCCCTTCTACCATATTAGGAAAGGACAAGATGTAAGAGCAATCGGTCGGTAATTTTCTATTCCTGGTAAATGCATATCTGCCTTTTTATATATCGAATTTAATTGAATTGTTTTTAGCAAGTTCGAAATTTCACCTTGTTCAAATTACTTAATCAATAAGTACCTACATGTATATGTCATAACAGGCACAATGGATGTGTAAATCGTTTTGATAATACATGAGGGTACATCATCAAAGTCATAAGAATATGTAGTTTTTAAATTATAACAAAAGGTTTTACAACAACTCGGTGAATGAAACTTGTTTATGAAATATGGTTTTGATTCCTTTGGTAAAAGCAGTAGCTTCTCTAAGCAATGATAATTTTGACAACTAATAATTCGATAGTCTAAAAATGATGGCAGAAATTATATGTTCCATAAAAAAATGACTTTCCTTGTAGGAGAGAACAAAAATTAAATCATCTATCCGAATCTATTAGTTTAGTGAAAGATTTATCCACTTGCATTAATTACCTACAATTTAAACTTTTTAACACTATTAATTATTTTTAAAACTTCCACATCTTAAATTGCCTGATGATCTTCCTTACCATTCAATGTTGAATATTTGTATTAAAGTGTCTGCTGTTCAAAATCATTGCAGCTTCTCGTGAAGTTTTGGAGTTTTTCTACAGTCCAATTCTTCCAATCCATGTGTGCACTTAAGAAATTCAAATTCAAACTGGTATATTTTGATGTTAAAAATTTTGTAATTTTAAATCAGCAATAAAATTACGATACGACTGTGAAGAAAAGTTTGTAACATTAACAAAATATAATTTTGCAATGTAAAAGAATATGATTACATATTAATTTTTAAGTCTAATCAACTTTTCTTTATAATAATTTTTGATATATCTAAAAAAAAGGTATTTTACTATTAAGTAAAATTTAGACAGACCTCGTATTTATGTGCTTTGTAATATCTTTACTGGATTTTAGACCAAGCAGAATTTTCTATAAACAATAAGTTTTTTTTTTCAAACTAATAATAAAAAATAATGTGTATTGTCTGTTTGATTGGAATTAAACATAGTAGACAGAGTATAGTTCTGTCCAATCTGTGTTTATTTAATTAATCTGTTTACTATTATAATAAAAAAGTTGAGGATGTGTTTTCGCCTTAAATAAACACGCTGTAGAAATAGTAATTATAAATGTTCAGTTTTTGTAAAGTTGTCTGTTAAGATGTTTTACTTGTTGATTATATGTATGTGCATTAGTTAAACATGTATATGTATAAATGCCTAGGTGTTCTGTTCGAGTGCAATTTGCTACTCCAAATGATAATTATATCCTCAGCCTTCATTAACTTTTACTGTTTAAATTACACATAAATTGCGTAAATGATATAACTTCCTGAACTTGTTCAATTTAGTTAAACAATTGTATAACACACTCCTAGATATAACATTGCTGTGCATAGTGGATTTTTATATTCCATCTGAGTCAAAATTCTCTTTGCAACATATTAAATTGCCCATAAATAAATTATACATTCTTTAAGATCATAGATAAATTCTCTTTGTTTGTAAAGCCTTCACACTTCCATGTTATTTTCATGCGCTACAAGAGTTGAGACGTTATTATTTATTTAGGACAAAGTAATTTAAACTAAACATGTTTTAATTAAATAATTATAAGAAATTTTATGACGTAACATGTAAGACGTATTTTACGAAATTGATATTTAGATCTAGGTTTAATACCAATTACTACAGAAATAATCTATTACCATATAACGTTAGCTCCAGTTTACGGAAGAAGTTTATTAATTTTATATGCAAATTCAGTTATAATTTTACGACAGTAGGAACAGTTGGTGAACTGCTGATACTATTAGAGCGTTGACCTTCAAATTTTAGTAATAGGTTCTCTTCTGGTTCAGTCATATTTTTATATCTCCAAGATGATTTTAAATCTACATATATAACTCAAAGAATTAAATAAATCGTACATATATTGCATTGCAATTGCAAAATACAAATTAATTGACATGGTTTTACAGCTTATATAGTACTGTAAAGTTGCTTTGTTAGTATATTATTTACCCAATAATTACAATTCGATGTCATATGGTTATTTCTACAGAAGTATCTCCAACAAAAACACAGTGATTTGTTATATTTAATATAAAAATGTTATTATTATTATTAAAATAACGAATCAAAACAAACTAAGTAAAAAAATCTCTTGCCAAATCATTTTGAATACTGATATAGGATTTTATTTTAAATGTTATGTATCTACGGTAATAAAGTAAGATACTCATCCAGCTCACATTTATTGTAAGCATAACTTAATTGGATTAATAAGTATTCATGCTGTACGCCAACTTTATAAAAGTTCATAAAAAAACAAACATTTTGGAAATAGTGTAGATAGTAATTAGTAGTAAAAGCTTTGAAAAGATTATTTTTTAATCATTACCTGTATAATCATTACGTCAATACTTCTTTGCTTGACTACACATTCATAATTATCGCTATATTTATTTATTTGTAACTTATGGTTGCTTTGTAATGCTTTGAAAGCTTGTTGCCCGCATGAGCAGGAATTGGTAATTTATACCTACATATATATCTTTCACTTTATTAGTGTTATTCGAGTATTCTTCTATTTGACATACATATTTAACGCTACAAAATATATAATTATAAATTATTTCCTAGATCAGGTGTTTAAATATTTACATATCAAACACAAAGAATGTATATTTCCGAAAAAGGATTTAGCCTAATATCTAATTTTTATTTTTACAGAAAAATTGTATAGAATTCTTTCTTCTTTGTTTTTTTTTTTATAATAATATTGTTGTTTAAACATAGAGAGTGATTGAAAACCAAGAAAACTTGAGTAACTTTAAAATTATCAATAAGTATTTTAAGAACAACATAAGTAAAAATTATAGATTTTAAATTCTAATAACCCCACTTTTTGTTATAATATAAAAAAATCCATTTTTTTTTCCAGTTTTTCAAATTTCTTAAGTTAGGTATATTCTTTAAATAGATTCCATACTTTATTAGTTACATACGAGAATAATTATTTAATTGAACAGTGCAAAGAAGGTACATTCCTATATATAACAATACAACTAAAAGTTAAATGTACCATCCGAAAACAAAATCTCCTTTTTTGATAAAATTTGTTGCAAATAACTTTTACTAATCCTCAAATCATAAGACCTTACCTTGGCGTTTTTCATGATCGGATTGTAATTTGATTTCTTTCTTTTTTTACGTTTCTTCTTACGTCATGCGTATACCGCTCGATATTTTCTATAAAAAAGGTATATTGTTTGGTAATAAGGTATTTTTTCTATACCCATTTGCTTCTTTAAT
Organism: Cetonia aurata; assembly: GCA_949128085.1. Taxonomy (NCBI): domain Eukaryota; kingdom Metazoa; phylum Arthropoda; class Insecta; order Coleoptera; family Scarabaeidae; genus Cetonia; species Cetonia aurata. The sequence continues at coordinate 49,372,894 of OX421884.1, read as the reverse complement.
CACTTACAGTCAGGCGCGGCTCGTGCTTACGTCAGTCGGAGACTTTGACGTTGATCGAACTTCTTCGTATAACTTCGTAACATATAAACATATAGAAACGTATTTGACGAGAGTATACGAAGAACTACGATCATTATCATAGCCTCCGACTGATGTAATATATGCCTGCTTACAGTACACGTATATTGTGCAAATTATACGTTGTAGTATATTGCAAACATGGACAGTTGTGAATCACCAATAACTACGAAAGTATACTAAAACCAAACTATTAAAACGATAGTTACTAGATACTTATACCTTCACACAGGAAGTCCATTTTATGTAAAAGGTACCTGTTCAATATTCAGTAGATACCTAGAAGATAACTTTCACATATGTATATTTGCAAGGTATCTCTTACACGGCGAAAAAAAGATGTTACCACGTATTATAAATATAATGAATGATATTAACTCAAGGACAACAATACGTTATCTAGTACCCAGTATTCATCCATGTATTACTGTTTATTAGGAAGATGGTACGCTCTAATATAATTATAATACAACCAACTATAAAGTTAGTTGTCCCTATTGTTACTATCTATTTTTCTCAGTGTACGTACGAGAAATCAGTAGCAGCATTTCAGGCAATCTCAAGGCTTAAAACATGTAGAGCATCATGACTATTCAAAGTTACCAACATATTTCCAATAACAGGTAATATCACAAAGTGGAGCATAACTTACAAGGATAAATATCTGCTGTGACGTCACTACTTACTGTTCAAGAAATTTGTTTTTTGTTAAAGGTATTGACCAGATAACTGTTACTTTAATTCTCAGAAAGAGGGCATAAGTCACTAGTTTGTTGATGAGTATAATCAAGCCTATAGGTAAAGCAAAAATATCAACATTGAACAACTACATTCAGGAATATTTCATATATGAACTTCTGCTGAATAATCTTCTATTATACTATATTTTCAATCTATTTTTCAATAATTGGTAGTTTACTCTTGACACAATGCTTTCCTTTTTAAATGCCATGTAAGTTTAATCAACATTTCAATTACTAGCAAAAACGTAAAAATTCTATTATTCTAGATTTACGAATTTTACATAATGAAGACGTCTCGACAAACAAACTTGAGTTCATTCAAGTATATGTACCTACATCTGATGATACACTGACAATAGAACTTACTCTTCTTTTAATAGAAAGTATTAATTTATAATTGTTCATAACCAGTTTATTAGTAATCGTAGGTACTTATTATGAGGCAAACGAAATACTTCAATTGGCAGCTTTTGAAATATTTTTAATAACTGTATTATATCTGTGTACTAACATTCTTGTTAGGTGCTTATTATATAAAGTATAGACTGTTGTATTTCTTTATTTCTTAAAAGGTATGATCTAAGGTAACAAACTTATATAAAACTAATTATTAACTACCTAGCCTGTGCTACTGCAGGTCACCTATATGTACCGTGAAGTTGTCTAACTTTACAACATCTCTCCCTTCTGGTATAAAACATAATCGTTAAGTTTTTTGGGTTTCAACAGAGTTCGTTTTACCCGTTCATTATTTCCCTCAGTGCCCTTTTCCCTACATAACTTTTCTTTCCTGATTTCTAAGTTGCATTATCTCTCGGTTCATTCTCTTCCTCTTGTATGTTGGCTGATTTTGTGTGTTCAATCAGAAATTTTCTTAAATGGTAACTATTTCGTCTTACTGTGTTTCCATTTTTGTTTTCAACCCAATAAGATCGTGGCTTATCTTGAACTATTTCTATTATCTTACCAGATTCCCACGTCTTGTCTGTTGTCACTGTTACATTTTCATTTGGTTGAAACTCTTCCTTGCTTTTCGTATGTTTGTCATAATAGCTTTTGTCCTTTAGTCTTTTCTTTTCTTTTCTAGTCTTTCATGTTCGATGTCCATGCTTTGTGGGTTTAGCAGCCTTGGTGATATTGGCACAATTGTTCTTAGCTTCCTGCTCATTAGCATTTCTGGTGGCGACTTATTAAGTCCCCTAATCGGTGTGTTTCTGAATTCTAATAGTGCCAATTGTATGTCTTCATACTTTTCAGCATTTGTTTAACCGTTTGAACCGCTCTTTCCGCAAGTCCGTTACACCTCGAATACAAAGAACTTGAGGTACAAACGCTAAAATTCCACTCTTTTGTGAATTTCTGACACCCTCTGGAATTCGTTGGCATATTGTCAGCAACGTAACGGTATCAGGTATTGAAGTGAGTAATGAATACCGATTTTAAGCCGCTAATAATAGCTCTAGATGTCTTGTCTGCAATCTTTAACAATTCTATCCACTTTGTTAAGTAACCTACAACTACTAAATATGAGTTATTTCCAAAGTTTAAGATATCACAAGCATTTACTTGCATCTTTGCCGTGCCAAAGTGACTAGCATGTAGTTCTTTGAACAATTTTCGTCTTAAAGTTTCGGGTACTATAAGCCTATCCTCTACAAATAATAATCAATTTGCGAGATGTATATCGGTCTTTATAGCCCAGTAACTATATAGCTCAATTGGTACCTTGTTCAACTGATCTGGCCACCCTCGTAGATGTAGTTCAATAAGTTTGTTAAGCGTTGTCTTTAGCCGTCTCGTCTCTGAATTCCTTTTTTCGTTTTTCCGTCACACTGATGTTTCTTTGAATAATGTGCACAATCTCAGTTATAGATTCACCATCTTCAACTTTATCCTTTAAGAAATTCCCTGTGGGAGCGTAGGTTCGAATCCTGCTGACTTCGCCATGTTGTATATTTCTTTATTGTTTAAAAGGTATGATCTAAGGTAACAAACTTATATTAAACTAATTATTAACTACCTAGCTACCTAGCAGCAACTACCTAGTGTCTGGATATTTGGTTACAGAATTTATTTGTTTCTATAAATTTTTACATGCAATTCCTAAACATTCCATTCCATTACAATGCTATAAAGTATAATAAATTGTTTATAAATATTCTTTCTTGTGTTCAATTAAGCAAACTGCATCCGTATAAAATAAAAGTAGAAATACCTACATATCACTTAGTTTACAAACTCGCCAAGTCATCCTTTAATGCATATCATTTACAATTTCGAGAATATATAATTTTAGAAAAAGAAAAGACGATCAATTCACGTTATTATCTATCATCATAAATTGCAGGAAATAGCTGACAAGTAATCAGTAGTATGCTAGGGCGTTGTTTGTCGGAAAAATTAAGTCTGATGACAAGGTTTGTGTCGATGCAAAATCATTTATCATTCTGTTCTGCATAGACTGCGTGCGTTTATATACCTGGTGACCTAGATATATTCTGCGTTAAAGGGTATTTTGAATAGAATTTCAGTTGGCGAAATGTCAGAGCACACCTATTTACATGTAGATATATTATGTATGTCCTATGTACAATGAATAAAATATATATCGTAACACGCTATTTAAAATTAAAATTTATGGAACATTGATCTGCATGCACAGATCCAAGTGCCCTAATTGCCTTGTTTTACGTGATTTTTCTGTCAATTGAGGTATTAAACACTCATGATGAAACATAAAACTTGAATAGGTACAAGCAAGATTTCTGTTAATGGCCTTAACTAAATGAGCGCTAATGTAGGAAAGTAAAATATAATCGGACTAATTCACAACTATAATTTGTGTAAATGAATTCAGAGTAAAATACTTTCAAACTTGAAAAATTTTAATTAGGATAACTATGTGAATATAATTAGAAACTTTATACCGAGACAAACATTTTATCTTCCTCAATTTTACTAATCTACTAAGTTATTGAGCTATTGAGGGAAACAGCTTCTTTCTCCATAATTTACATAATAATTATTGTTATACAATTAAATTCATTTACATGAAAGCCGTATGGCTTTGTTATGATTACAAGGTAAACTTAAAACCAACGTTTCTTGCAACCTTGGATTACATTGGATTTCTTACATAAAAATACAAACTCAATTTATTCGTTCGTAGTACCTCTAGAATAATACAAAGCAATGCAAGAAAGGATATGTAGGTACCTACATAATAATTACTACTGAATTATTTGAATGTAGAAAGTGCAGAAAATACTTTCAGACAGAATAATGCAACTTGAATTTATAGTTTTTATTTACATCATAATAACAATTAAATAATGTTCGTATAAACAACGTTATCTATCATTGTAACATTATTTTACGGCTTGTAAATACAGTAATTTTAAGCAAATTATGTTGATATACTTATACAGCAACTAGAAGTACTTTAAATTAAAAGTGAAGTGTTATTAGTAAAATTTAAAAAAAATATATGTCGTTATTGTTAGTCGTAAGTACACACAGAGAAAAAGGTGTGGTATAACTTTTACTGTAATTGTGATGTGCTATACTATAAACGATAGTTACTATAATAACAACTATCTATGAAGGCGAATATAGTTTTCCAAAATAGTCACTTGGAAAACATATTTGGTGCAATTAGTACCACAAAAACATTGCCCTTCTACGTCAGGGTTGATTCGCAGAAATGGGGCCCACTGTGGTGCGCTAGAAGTCGCCGTTTTGATGATCACAGTTTGTATAAGATGCTTACTTGATAAATAAATATATTATATGGTCATATCTGCTATGCATATAATGTATGGCGAATATACAGGGTGTTTCAGACCATCTTTTTCTCGCGATCCATGGCAGCTAGATTCATGCGAAAAAATATTAATAACAAAACCCTACTTGATATTTTCAACTTCCGGAAACGTTCTATTATGGCGGAAGTCGATAGCAATTTTCTTATTTTAAATGCAATCATATGTTTTTTTTGACACTTGCATCTCCTTCTATAATATTCTGTATTTTATAAACCATTAAAAATAATGGTCTCATTTTGTTCGTGTCGTTTAGTCGTGCGCATCAAATACTGCCATAGAAACCACTACATTTTATGATTTACTTCGTAAATCGATGGTCAACTTCGTCACTTTTAACCTTAGAAAATTCAATTGTTTTAAATGTAACATTATATTTCTAATTATAGAATTCGATGCAAAAATGAAACTACGTCTGCCTACGTATGCCTATTTATACCTAGTCGTTTTCGAGATATTAACCATTATTTACTTATCTATTAAAATTTCAGTACATTTCTTGCAGTGCGCTATGAAAAAGACAAGTAGCTTTGACAACCATCAACACAAGCAACATTTAAAAGTAATGTTGAAGTAAATCATCATAATTTGCATTATTGGTCACACGTAAATCCTCACTGGATGCAAGAAGTAGATAATCAAAATGTGTGGAGCGTAAACACGTAGTTTTAGATTTATGAACACTCTGTATAAAATGTATTGGTTTCTATGACAGTATTTGGTATGTATGAGTATTTTTCATAAGCCGTAACAAAATCAGACCATTATCTTCAATGTTTCATAAAATACAGAATACTATAGAAGGAGATGCAAATGTCAAACTTTTGACAGAATCGTGAATATCTTAAAAAACGGTTAAATTTAGAGAGTCAACTGTAGTAAAAATTGTATTCAAATAATCTGTGAATTCATTGAAGTAAGAAAAAATATGATTCCATTTGAAATAAGAAAATTGCTATCGACTTCCCGTACAATAGAACATTTCCGGAAGTTGAAAATAGTTTCAGAGGATTCTTCAGCTAGGGTTTTGTTATTAATTTTTTTTTAATTCGAGAAAAAGATAGTGGGCAAGGGGTCCCAAACACCCAGTATTACTGGTGTAAAATAGGAGAATTGCCAACTTTGCCACAATTATTATAATACAATATATTTGAAGTATTTGCTACATGGGTAGAAAACTTTGTTATAATAATGTTTAATTCAGAGCACCTGGTTTAAGAAGCAGAGAGGGTTAAAGGGGTAGATTTAGATTAACTACAATTTTGGTTAGCCCAGTTCTTATTTGATAATAACGCCCACTTTATTAATTAAACAATATTTAATGATTAAATAAACTTGTTGGATCTGTAAATAATATAATTTGGGTAATGCTTTACTTCAACCCACAGACACTCTATGGGATTTAGATTCTCCAATTCTCCAATGACTGATGACTATATGTGCAGTATACGTACTTACATATATAGGTAATATCGATAGAGTTTTGTAGCTTTCAAACTTTTCGCACTTTAAGCATATTTTTATCTTCTTCCTATATCGTGAATGAATTTAATCGATTCATACATCCTTAAAAAAGGTATGAAACCGCTATCATGATTGACAGTGCGTTGAAATTTTGTTATGTAAACATATTTTACAAAAACATGCTTGTTCTTATTTTGCGACTAACTGTAAGTCAGAAATTGAAACTCATTATCAAACATCACAATATCTTTTCTTTTTGTTAGCATTTGAAAAACGCTAATTACAAAAAAAAAACAGCACAAAAGGATGTCTCTTTTATCATTAAGGGATCCATTTATTAAAATAATTCGTAGCCTCGCCACTCGTTTTGACCCTTTCATATTTAATGTTTAGAACATGTTTCACTCATTTTTCTTTAACATGCGTAGGTACCTAAAAAGGTTTGGAATTCTAGCGAGAGATCTCAAAATGGCTTTAATTATTCATATGTTTGTATAAATAATTTTGTAAAAAAGTTAGAGACGAGCTGTTGTATATCTAGCTTTCAGTCGGACTTTTAAACCTGGAGCTTTGTAATCCTAATCATGTTAAAGCTGGTCTCTTCTTCGCTGGGTTTCCACAAGCATTCATCTTTTGTTTTTCTCCCTTATAGAATCGTTCTTAACATTTTCCTCTCTCATCTCTTATATTTTATCCTTTTGATCCTCTGTTTGCTTTAAAACAATTTTTGTACCGCATTAATTTTGACTTCCTATTAGACAGATGTATTGGTCGAATACTTCATTCGCGGCTCTTGCACATTTATCGACTCTCATAAATTGTTCTTCCTCTTTCTTGTAGTTGTTGGTTAACAGTGCTGCCAAATGTATAAATTCCTCCACATAACAAATTTACGACTTTCATTTATTTTAAATTTATCTGTAGACTAGTATCCCAATCTTCATCAATTTACTTTCGCTGTCATTAATAATAATCAATATCATTTTAGACGTTGCCCTGCTGAATTCCTAATTATTTTCTTCAAATCCTTCCCTTTCATGGAAGTAGGGTACATAATTTGCATAAGAAACAACCTGATGACTCTTGTAGTAAATATATCCCCTCCTATAGGTTTCTCCAGTGAAAATTTAACAGTAATATTGACAATTACTTACCTTGTTTGAGTTCTAACTACATTTGAAATTCTTCTGAAGTTACTCTTCTGCTAGTAGCTTCTTTTTGGGTCATCTTGACAAGGTTCACCGATTTTTCCGAAACTTTAAATTCGTTTATTACGTTCATCAAATTTGCTCTATTTATTCAATCATAAGAAATTCTAATGTCGGAGAAAAAATAACTGAAGTAAATCAAAATGAAATCCTAAGCAACAGAAAACATCTTTTAAAAGAACCCTCATAATAAACGATATAATGTCAGCCCCGTAAATCTTGAATAAGGCGCAAAATAATTGAACAAACTTTCAATCATGGTTGTTACCTCATACTACTGAGAATTCCTTGATACCTCCTGATACAGAAAACTTTTACTGCTCCTTAATTAATTTCCACACGGTTTTAAAACCTCTTAACTTCAGGAATAAAATTTCCGGCATTGGTATTTTGAAGAAATTTTGATTAGTAATGCTTGTTAATTATTGTGATTCTAAATCAGAACAATGCTTGAGTGTACATTCACTTTAGATAGTTTAAAGAGAATTCGAGCTGCGTCTTCCTAACTAATTGTTTTATTCGTCTTTAATAATAATAATCACGTGGTTTTTTCTCCATCCACATGTAAGCCTTACATTAATTGTATTAAATTTTAATCTCCATTGACTATTGCATCATTAAGATGCGATTTATAAAATTCAGTAAGTATTATCATCGTGTTACTTTTGTTGTTTTTGTATATTTAATGTTAATATCATTTTAGTGCATGCTGAAGAAGAGTATATTAATTTGTCGAAACGTTAACAAGATATTTAATTGACAATATGACTCAATACATTCAAAATAAAGCCAGAAATTCCACGAACTATAATCTTATTTAAATAAAAATCTGGCTATAAACTTCAATTCCTTCCAATTACAAAGGGTATTAGGTATTACGCTGTGGAAGCGTTTATCGTGTTGCTTGGAAGTTAAGGTGGATTCACACCCACAGTCACTGGCATATCAAATTACTGGCAGAGGCAGTACTATTAAGATTACTCCCATGGTTTTCTAATGCGAGCATTCGCACTCACGGGCAGGGTAAAATGAACCGTGTGACCGGTCGCCCTTGACTGGAGGGTGATTTGATCGTAATCTGATCTGCTCGTGATCGTGGGTGTGAATCCACCTTTAAGAGAACTTAGAAAGGACGAATTGGGGTTAAAGTTTTATATAATATAAGTTATCCAAACAAACTGCACTGAGGGAATCACAAACGTTACTTCAAACATTTTTGCAATGTTAAATATATCTAGCTATTTGTATAAGGATTAAATAGTGAAATGAATACTAAATCAATGAAATTAAAAACGTATCAGTTTAAAATAACATTTCAATTTAAATTAAAACGCGTTGATGATACATTCAATTACATGATAAATGGCTAAACTGCAGTATTTTCTCTTTCAATAATCAGAATCAATATAGTTAGTAGATAGGTAGAGTTACTTACAAGTAGCGTGAAAAAGGTAAAACCACCATGCTCATAATTGAAATGAAGATAAATAAAAAGGAACACTGTGGAGAAGATACACCACGTAAGGCGTAAAGATTTATAAAGATCTAAGATATAAATTGAATCTCAATTACTCTAAAAGATTCCGTGTACCTATACTGGCAGATATTAAAATATCTTTAGCTAAAGCTTTCTGAAAGAAAAATATAATATAATAAAATATAATATATTCAAAATATCATTTGTTAATCGTTGAAGAAATGCATTTTTAATTTCAGGACGATATATACACCAATGGCACTACTACTGGGCCGGTGGATGCTGTTTTCAAGAAAGTACCAAAAAATGCAACAGGTTTTCACATATGGAAAATAGATGTACGTACAGGGAACATACTTATCTTACGTACAGAAAGAACTTGTATTTCCTTTTTATCGTTTTATTTTGTATTGTAGAATATGAACGTCGTACCTTTGCCAAGAGATCAGTATGGGATATTTTACGATGGTGACTCATACATAATATATGCAGCATCTCAGCATGGGCAATTCTGTGGTACAGATACCGTAGTAAGAGCTTATTTTTCTTATACTTATCGCAATTATATGGTTATTGACCGGACATTGTCGAGAATACAACAATGTCTAGATGTGGGAGTTTATGCATACGCTAACTACTTTAATACCTTGCGCACAACTCCATAACGATTAATTTTATACTGTCAAGGATAAAGTAACCATTGATGGATTCGTGCAAAATAAACAACTAGGGAAGATAATATTTTTTTGCATTAATAGAACAAAACATTTTCAAGTTTGTTTTTTCTTTTTTTCAAAAATATTAAGATTATTAAGGGCTTCAATGTTTTTTTCTGCATTGACCTTTGTGCCAATTATTGCAACATCCAGTTTATCGCGAAAAACTTATTAAATGATGTGATTTATTTTATGGATAAAATAAATTATATTAGTTATGTATTTGTGTCTATTACCTAAAAAATATTAAATGTATTATGTATTATCAAATTGAAATGAAAAACCTAATCTTTTGTTCAGAAATGGTAAAACATTGTATAAAATTATGTTATATCAGAAATTCTTTTAAAAAGTGCTATTAAAAAGAATAAATCCATAATAGTACATACGAATATAAAAAGCAATTTTCACTTTTACATTTGCTATGTACAGGCTGTCCCATTTTGGGCACTTTGGCAAGATCTCAGCTGTTCATAAAGATAAAGAGTTGCGGTATGCGGTTTTCGTGACAGTGTCCTATTTGTTTGTCAAACAGAAGATGCCTCAAACAGAATTTTTCTAACCCCCTTAGTTTTTGAGATACAGGATGAAATTAAAAATTTTCGAATTTTCTAACACAGCTCTTACCTCTGTTGCTATGGAAGTTAGTTAGAAAAAAAAGTAAAAATGGAATGTAATCCATTTTTTTACGAGAAATCCAGTGGCGTAGTTAGTTTTTCTTTTTTTCTAGGTGTAATAGTTTTTGAATTATGAACCATACTTACGATTATTTAAATGGAACACCCTATATATTATTTTTTATTTCGATTAAGCATAATTTGGGGATTTTAAAACTATATAGTTGTTTATATTTTTTTCCCAAACAAGTAAAAGTTTGATATTTTTTTATATTTTAACCAAATTTTAAAAGTAATAATCATAAGTATCAAAAAAGTCGTAAACTATAAAGAAGTAAGAGTTTAAAGTAGGTTTTGAAAATGACTCCCGTTTCCATGAATGCACTGGCATATTTTAGTCCGAACCGTGATAAGGTTTCTATTGAGAGTTTGATAGACCAAAGTAATTGCCTGACGAAATTCGCCTATGGACGTGACGTGTCTTATACACTTAATTTTGCATGAAACCCCGCAAAAAGAAATCTAATACGGAAAGGTCGGGAGATCGTGTGGGTGCCATCTTACCTATTTGTACCTATCCATATATGAGGAAAGTTATTGTCCAGAAATTACCTTAAAGAGGCATTCTGACTGGGGGCCCAGTCTTGTTGGAGACAAACGGAATTGTAATAATTAGGGAATAACTTCCTGCCTGGGAGTCATACATTCTGTAAACTATGCGTCCACCCAAAATGAAACATGAAACACCAACCAAGAAGCGTCCTTGTTGTGACGATTAAAAATTACCACACTTGAAAACTAACATTTGTCAGACTAGACAAGTCTTTCAAAAGATTCGTTGATTCCGATTTGTTGCGGATACCACTGGCGAAACGTCACTCGGTGCTCAGCATCTCCGGGGTGCAATTGTCGAACTATTCACAATTTATATGGATGATACTTACATTTTTTTATAATTCTTTGAGCGTCAGATTTTGCTACACCAACTTCTTCTTTTATTCTTCAGCAGGAGGTCGAATTCGTAGCTTGTGCGTAGGATAACACATCTATTCCTTTATTTTTCCTACCTTCCATGATCTATGTTTTGGGAGGCGACGGAATAAAACAGTCGTGTTGAACTAGATTTTTTCAAACAAGCAATAATGTCTACAAAAGGCTACCTTCTTTCTGGATACCTAATATAAACAAAAACAATCTCTAAATATGAGAATCAGAAATTACTCGATTCAAAAATACAATGCTTTTATTAGTACCTAATGACTTTTCTGCGGTCCGTGGTTGCTTGCAAAATTTCATGAACACAGTTTTTCTTTATTTAGGCATAGTCGATTCTTATGGAACCATGACGTGAATGCGTCCAACATGCGGTACGCAGGAAATGTTATAATCAGCATACATTGTGAGATCACCCTCTGACACAATGTTCGGCAAGTCATTCACAAAGAGCACAAATAGGAGGGGACTAAGCACAGATCCCTGTGGTACACCAGCCTGCTTCCTAGATCGTGCACCCACCACCTCAACGACCAACTCCTTATCTGATAAATACGACTTGATCCATCTGTTAATGTAACCACGCAAGCCATATGATTCCAACTTCTTTAACAGAAGTGTATGATGAACCACATCAAACGCTTTACTCAAGTTCATAAAGATACCAACCCACGGCTTTCGTTGATCCAACTGCCAGTACAGCTAATTAAAAATAAAAAAAATCCTTTGTCAGAACAAAACCCTGTAATCTTCTCAGTCATGATTTTTTCGAAATTTTTTTAAATTACTGATAACAGTGATATGGGCCGATAGTTAGCCGCCTAATGCTAATATTGGTACTATCTTTGCGATTTTAATTTTTTTTGGGAATGTGCACGTGTCGATTGAATTGTTGAACAACAGTGTTATAAGTGCAGCAATCAAATGAGCACATTTATTTAGTATTTCCGAACAAATTACATCAAAGCCTGCAGACCTGGTTGTTTTTAATTTTAAAATAGCTTTATAGGTGCAAAACTCTGTAACTGGACTTACATAGATGGAACGATTACTCGTGCTCTTTATGTTTTGACCGTTGACGCAACTTCAGAAGCTATTTCTGCCAGATAACACATCCCAGTAATCCTGTTGAAATGCTCGCCAAATGCATTTGCGATTTCATTTAAATTCTAAATAAATCCATTATTGTATTTAATTTTTGTAATTGTGTTTTTTATTACAACAAGCATTGTCATTTATAATTCTCTATGCACCTCTAGATTTGTTTTCTGACTTCATAAAGGTGCCATAGTGGTAAAGTCTTTTCGCAGTATTTAAAACCTCTTGATAGACTTTTCTATACCGTTTATAATTGTGCCAATCATGCGTATCCGTGCTATGTATAGCCAATTCATACAAGCTTCTAGGATTTGCTGAAGATGTCCTAATGCCTATAGTAATCCAAGGACGCTTTTGTTTATTGCCTACGTTTTTGTTGTTACCTTTTTTCACTTTTTTTTAGAGGGAAACGCAATTCTATACAATACTGAAGCGAACTGACAAATAACTAAGATTTCCCGCCAAAGAGCCCAAAATGGGACTACCTGTACATACATACTTTTCAAAACAAGCACATGTCTTTCAAGAAATTCAATCTCTTTGTATAGACTCGTGAAATTCGAGGAGCTCCACTTGAATATCACATCCACTTTTGGCTGGGTAACACCACAACTGCCGACAAATCCGGTGTCGCTGCTTACAAAACAGTAGAACTGGATGGATATTTAGGAGGTTTAGCTACACAACACCGCGAAACACAAGGAAATGAAAGTGCTCGTTTCAAGAGTTATTTTAAGAATGGTTTCAGGTTTGTAAATTGCAAAAATATAAGAACTCAGAACTTTGAGAAGATGAGCGTCCTATATTTGCTTTATTAAAACTAAAACTATTAGAAACAAGTTTATATTTCATTAAACAGTAGCAAGCCGTATAATTTAATACGTCTTCCTCAGGATATTGAAAGGCAACCAGTCAGACAAAGACACAAAAGTTAATAACCATGCACACCAACCGAAGTTATATAAGGTCAAAGGTAAACGAAATCCGGTTGTAATACAACAAGACTCGGTATCTTGGAAACACTTTAACAGTGGTGACGTCTTTTTAATCCTCACACAACAAATCATATTCGTTTGGGTAGGAAGAGCTGCGAATAGTATCGAAAAGCTGCACGCTACCAAGGTAAATGGACACAAAAATGATAGAAATACATACTGCAAGAAGTCAACATTTTAAAACTATGGCATTCATCAATTTTAGACAGCTATGCAACTCAAAAACGAAACCAATGTTCAAAGCATAGTATTTGTTGATGATGGCTATGAGCAAGCTATTCATAATGATGAAAAGGCCGAGTTTCAAAAATATTTACCCCTTAATCAAAGGCATGTCCTGCCTTCTGAACAAATTGATGATGAAGATGCGGAAAAGCTACACAGAAGTGATATAAGACTCTACCGCTGTTCAGATAATAGTGGGAAGTATAGAGTAACTGAATTAAAGTCGGGACCGCTGTTACAAACTGATTTAAACTCTGACGTAAGTTTACAGTAGAAATGAATAAGACCTCCAAAATCCAAATGCTTATTTGAACTTCTTAGGACGTTTTTATACTTGATCACGGATTGTTTGGTATTTGGGTATGGGTAGGTAAACAAGCAAATGAGAAAGAAAGATCTGAGGCTATGAGAAACGCAAGAGGATTCGTAAAGAAAAAGAAGTATCCAAACGAAACCACAGTTACCAGAGTAATCGACGGTGCAGAACCTATAGAATTTAAAATGTTATTTATATCCTGGAAAAATAAGGAAGAAACCGTAAAAGGCAAATCTAACAATGGTATTCAAATCACGAAATATATACTCTTCGGTCTTCAAGTAATTATTTTAATTTTTCTAGTTAATAAAGGAACGAAAATAGCAATTACTAAATTCGATGCAAATTTGATGCATGACAGGCCAACGTTAGCTGCAGAAACGCAACTTCTAGACGACGGTTCTGGATCAACACGCGTATGGAGAATGAATAAAAAGGAAGCTATTGAAATTAGTAAAGAAAGGTTCGGGAACTTTTTCAACAGCGACTGCTATTTGGTGTGGTACGGCTATCAAAATCATGGCCAGAAAAATATTTTGTATTCGTGGTTTGTAAGTATACGAAATCCCAAATAGCTTTGCATCTTTTAATAAAAAGTTTAGGGTCTGCACGCATCTCAAGACGAAATGAGCTACGCCTTTGCAAAAGCGGCCGAAATAGATAATGAATTAGGAGGCGAAGCGCTGTTAGTAAGAGTAATTCAAGGAAGAGAACCAGCCCAATTTTTACAGATATTCAAAGGAAAGCTTATCGTATTTCGTGGGAAAGGAATAGATCATGACGGTAAATTTTAGCGCATCTTTTGTAATAAGGTACTTATGGTTTTATATCCGAACGCAGAAACTGGAAAAAATAGCAAAGCACCAACAAATTACCTATTGCACGTTCAAGGATCTGCAAGTTATAATACTAAGGCCACCCAGGTAGCAACAAAAGCTTCCTCTCTGAACTCTAATTACTGCTTGGTCTTAAGGAAAACTAAACGATACTACGTATGGAGTGGTTTAAATTCAACTGGCGACCAGAGAGAAATGGCAAAACATTTTACGGGAAAAGATTTTGAATTAGTTTTGGAAGGTATCGAAACTAAAAATTCATGCGACTGATTTTTAATTCAAATTTTATTGTTTCAGGGAAAGAGCCGCAAGAGTTTTGGGATCTCCTTGGTGGCAGACAAAACTACATTACCAGCAAACTTAGTCATGACGAAGACGATTTAAAGAATCCCAGATTATTCCATTGTTCCGTTGTATGTGAGAAACTCAAAGGTATTTTGTAATTCTATTTAATTCTTCTTCTATTACAATTTTATTTATTTTCAGTTGAAGAAGTATTTAATTTTAGCCAGAATGACCTAGTTCCTGAAGATATTATGCTGTTGGATGCATATACCAGTATTTTTCTGTGGATGGGGAAATTAAGTAATGGGAAGAAACGCAAACTTGGTTTCGAAATGGCATTGGAGCACCTTCGAACTGGTAATTACTTTGATCATATAAACATCGACAATTACCGCCGATTTACAGATCCTGCGGGACGTGACGTTAATACTCCAATCGTGCAAGTTAAACAAGGGAATGAACCGCCAATTTTCACTGGATTTTTTAAATCATGGGACAAAAATTGGTGGACGGTAATATTTATTCAAAAAAAAAATTAACAGTTATTTTGGTCATCCTGTTTAATTATTGCTGTCTATTTTAGGAGCATGTTTCTTTCGACGAATTACGTTGTCAGTTGGAAGGAATTACCAATGGAAAGGAAAGCCCTAATAATATCGTACGAGAAGAAAATGACTTCGATAGATACGAAAAATATCCAATTAGTATGTTGAGAGAATCTACAGACAAGTTACCTAGTAAAGTCGATCCTCTTCAAAAGGAAGTAAGAATATTAAAGTTTAAACAATTACTATTAAGGTGTCTGTACCTCTCATAATTTAATTTTAGTTGTACTTAACGCACGACGACTTCGTTTTCGTTTTCAAAATGAAATACCAGGAGTTCAAAAATCTACCCAAATGGAAACAGCAAGAATTAAAGAAAAAATCTGGATTATTTTAAAGGCTTCCTGCAGTATAGTTGTTCTGTATTATATTATTACTTATTCTTTATTTATTTCGGTACTTATAATTAAAGACTTAGTTGTAGAACCTATTGAGCTTTTATAGTAAACACCGCTTTCAAACAATTATTCGAGAATGTCACTGATTTTAATTAAGACTTTGTATATACTTTACCGCAATAGTGGATAAAATCCTCCAGTAAAAAGTTTCTATTAAGTTTATTATACATAAGCTTTAGAAATTTTAAATAACTATTATGTGCAAGACCTATTACACGAATTTTTTCTTCCTATATAAATGGAGACCTTTTTTTCTAATTTCAATGAATTACCGTGTTTAGTCCTGTTAGAATAGTGATTAGCACCAACTGAAGCAATCAGAAATGATTAATTGCTCTTATAAAACGTACCCTTTGAATACCCACGGCGAAACTTTAGGTCTTACTTAACAAAATACCTAAATATATTTTCATTAATTGTTGTATCTTTGCTTTCCAAACACCTCATAAAACAATAATTAGTCAATGTATGTAAGTATGTATAGTACCAACTTTTACAAATATAAGATAAAAATAACAAGTGTTTCATTTGAAAACATTTTTTTCAAATATATATTTGGAAATTAGATTAAGTATTCGTTCTATAAAATACCTTATTCTTTATTTTAAATAATGCAAATGACCAAAGTTTAAAAAGTAGCATGCAAATAAACGTATATATAACGTAATACCTCAGTTAGTTTGTATTTCAGATATATTCAGATTTAACGCCAATGTTGTCCGAACCACGTCCCTAAAGTCTTACGGCCATGATTGGTCAGCCACTACCCATTTACGTCAAATTGACGTTACCGGGTGATCCGGCGTAGAAACCGAGAATTTAGAAGTGTCGAAAAAAAATGCAAAGTCGCGCTATTTATTGAGCGACAATGGAGGAAAACCAGAGGCCGCGCCGACTTGAAACTTGCGGTATGAATTGAGCGGTCTGTTTGGGACATACCAATATGGTGACGACGCATTAAAATAGCTTTAGTTCTATTCTCTACTCCGAGATCTAAACAAAGAGGAAGGCAAGAGAAATGCCCTGTCCTGCTAATCACTATACCACCAACTACAACACATCACTCTTATAACCGCACTTAGCTTTGGTCCTCTGGATTTCGCAGTTGTCACTAAACAAAATTTGGTAACAGAAATGTTTCAGAGATAAACATTGTTACTTTAAAACTGTAAGTGTAAAGTGCAAAAATGTGTTTGTTTACCACACAGAAGATATGCGGCATGTCCGCCCGCAGAAGCGTCTCAAATGAAACGTTGCGCTTAAATACATTCCAAAAACATAACTGTAAACTTTTAAGAAACGTTTTTTAAACGTAATCATTTGAATCATGTCTGTACCATAGAGGTAAAGTGTCGTAAGTCCATTTTTGCCAAAAATGAAGTCTAAGTATACTATTTCTGTAATTGCAGATTAAGAAAATCGTATATATACTATTTGGCAAAAATAGACTCACGTGACTTTACCCCTGTGGTACAGATTTGTAAGCAGTTAGAGGTGTAGGTTATACAAACGGAAATTGAATTGTATTGAAAAATCTTTATTAAATTTTTTTGTTACAATTTCTTTTGCCTTAGTGGACTCTCTAGTATATCGCAAACTAATTTTTTCCCGAGCCACAATTCGCCTTATGTCTTTTAAATTTTCAAATAATTTTTCTTCTCCATAATATATTAATATATTGACATCCACGAATAAACAACACCTATAATAAAAACTCACTGCAAATCGCGATACACCTGGTATAGCTTCCGTACGAATCACTGGAATAAAAAATATAAGTTCATAACAGGTTTAAAAAAAGTCATAAGTAAAGTTTTTTAACACGATTTAATATGATACTACTACACTATTGTGCTGAATATTATAAATTACAAATCATTTTCCCCACAAAATGTGAGTTGGGGTTATGTAAGGTATATCGGAGTAGTTGAAAGAAATGTTATGGGCATCATGTTTGTGATCATATTATGACAATATGGTCACAAACATGACGCAAACTCTATTCATGCTACCGGTGCTCTCCAAGTCAAATGTTTGTGTATGCGCAATGGGTAGCTATTTATAACGATGTTGTATTTTGGGTGGACAAAATACATTTCCTAAATGTCAAATAAATATTTTAAAAAATGCGTTTCATATAAGCACAGACAAGAGAACATAACAGACCATCAGCTAGATAGGGCGACTAGATTGTTCATAGGGCTGATACCAGATGTCACTATAAGTAACGTCTGTACATAATTTTATATATCGCTAAAAGAGCGCCAACAGCATCACGCCCGGACACAGTACAATGTTGCCACTGCTCTTGTAGACGGCGCGCCGACAAAGCTGTTGCATCTAAAGGACACCGCCGCTAATCTACTTATTTAAAATACGTCGTATTTTTTTATAAAAACATGGCAAATCTTGGTATCAACTTTCCTTTGGCGAATTTTTTCGTCAAACTCGGTTGTTCAGGTTTATTTCTTTTACCCTGCCATTCGTTTATTATTCCCGTTATTGATTTTATTTTATTTGAATTAGTATGGCAGGCATAACACAATGAGCCCGGTAAGGTGGCCTAAGTGCACGTGGTTACCACAGGTCTGTGGGTTACCACCTTCCCCGGCTTAGTATGGCAGGCAATAAGTGCAATTACTTGAATTGTGGAAGATCTAAGAAAAGAATTCCGAATTTAAATATGTTTAGATTTCCTGTGCGTGATGATTACTTGCACAATCGATTAAAAATTCAAAAAAATCATATGATATTTTCAATTTTACTCAAGAGTATTCGAAACAATTTATTAACAGTCGCTTTTAAACAAGGTACTTCAACAATAAGTTTTGATGCTCTACTGCAGACATATTTCATAGATCGGAATTCCACCACTGCTAGTGCTCTAACGAAAATAACGGACAAGCATTAATTAATCCAACTTCTTTCGAAAAAATATCGTGGAAATTGGCATTACAAATTTTTTCCAACACATTGCCATAGGCTGTAAGAACGTGTGCGGTAAATTGGCAAATTAATTCTAAAATCGTCTTAGATACCGCATAGTTCTTACAATAGATGAACAATTTGTTTGACACCTTGAATAATAAACTGATGTACCACAAGAATCCGTACAGTTGCAGATTAAGTGATAGGAATCCCGAGATTATAAACATTTTAATTTGAGCAACGGAATTTCTCAAAAGTATGACAAAAATTGACAGGAATGGTAGGAAAAGTAGACTGTTTTGATGGCATGATACAAACTACAACGGCATTTCTAAAATTGTATGAAGTCGAGAAGGGCAAAGGTATACTTAACTAACAGACTAAATCAGGATGCCATAAAAAATTTCTTTTTCGTCATTATACAACATGGAGAGGATAGCATCTTTACCCAACTACAAAGGCTTTTCGTTTATCTTTTCGGCTAGAAACCGTTGCAAAACTTCTAAAACCTCCAAAACCTTCAAACTGCGAACCAGATTTGATTGTTTGTTTACAAGTAAAACGGGATCTGATCACTACTAATCTAGTAGTGATAATCGCATTATGTTAGTGTTTTTTCAATGTTTCACAAAGATGTTTAGTTGTTATTTTCCCATTTTTTAAATTAAGGACAACATTTAGTTCCGCTGTGATGCAGATTAAATATCATTAAATATCTTACATGCACACGAATACCGTGTATATTTCATACTTTTTAATTACGTTATCTAATGTGAAAATGAATCAAAATTATTGATCACGTTGCACATAATTCGCGTATTTTAGCGGCGCCATCGCGTGCCGATTAGTTCAAGTTGGGGTATATATACATAGCACAGGGAAGCAGCGGCAGATGTTCTGCTTCCTTTTATGCTTCCAAAAATTACATTTAGCTGACATTCTGTATATTCTCTTGTCTGTGGCCAATTTCATTATAAAATAAAGCAAGATTTGTTTTGTTTATGAGAAGCGAGTGTAAAATTATTTCCTTGCTGTACCCGTATTTACTTGTAGATTTATTTTTATATCTACATGTAATATAATAATATAAAATTACTCTAACATTAAGTATAATTTACTTTCTAAAACGTTTATTTATATTTCTTTTAATTCACATCGCATACGAAATGTAAAAGAATATTTCGATAAACTTCCCCTACCAAACGAAAAAAACCTATTCCTTACCGTTTGACTAAAAACGCTCCATCGTCCAATCAGAATCCTGGATTTTCACAAAGCAAGCGTGCGTTTTTAAAACGAGGTGAGTGGCGTCGGTTTTCGTTTTCCACACTCTTTGGTTAGTTAAACGTGAATTAATTAAACTATAATGTGCCGAAATAGACTCAAACGCGAGATACAGCAGTGCGTGCAATTAAATCGTGTTAGAACTTGATTTGGGATGACTTTTTTTCTGCGAAACGCATTCATTGAGGGTGAGTAAATTGTATCGTCTTTAATTCTAGTTCGCTCTGATATTTTATGTGTATCTTTAACGTATTTTAATACATCTAAGAAATGTCTTTTTCTATATAATATTCTCATGTAATTTTTTTCAAATCTTATTTTCGAAATTCTACTGGCTGGTTTTCTTTGCGAATGTAAGGCAGCTGTTATTTTATTTGTGTTTGGTATCGGTTTTCTTGTTTTAAATTTAAAGTTATGTATAAAAATTAACAAATATTTAATGAAAAATCTATATATATTTATACATGTGTATAACACACTTTATTTCATCCTTTATTTGGTCGCAAAATAGTTTCAAAATCGCAATAGACACCGACGCAGAAATCCATTTATACAACAAAGAAATTCAATGATAGAATCGACAGAAAGCGATAGATGTTTATACAGAAAACATGGTTTAGGTACTTCCATATTTATTTTATTTGTCCTATCTTTTCTCCTAAAAAAAACTTCGTATAGCTGTTTGCACATTGTTTGACAAAAAACAGTGTTATGCGCGCGCCCATACAACCTGAAATCGCAATCGTGGATTTCTAACAAAGCAAGCGTGTCTTTTTAAATCGAACGCCGGTGGTATTTTCGGTCTCCACACTTTTTGATTAGTTAAAGGTGAATTAATTAAACTATAATGTGGCGAAATAGACTCAAACGCGAGATACAGTAATGCGTGCAGTTAAATCGTGTTAGAACTTGACTTGGGACGACTTTGTTTTACTGCGAAACACGTTCATTGAGGGTGAGTAAATTATATCGTGTTTAACTCTAATTCGCTCTGATATTTTATGTGTATCTTTAACGTATTTCAATACATCCACTACCTAAGCGTATTCGTATATATCGCGATTAAACAATGTCTAATAGTTTTTTTTTTCTATATAATATTCTCTTGTAAATTTTTGAATTTTATTTTCGAAATTCTATTGGCTGGTTTTCTTTGCGAATGTAAAGAAGCTATTATTTTATTTGTGTTTGGAATCGGTTTTATTGTTTCAAATTTAAAATTATGTATAAAAAATTAAGTTTTCATTGAAATATATTTGGACGCAAAATAGTTTAAATATCACAGAATACACCATCGCAGAAATTCATGATTTATACTGCAAAGAAATGCGATGATAGAATTGACAGAAAGAGACAGATGTATGTATATGCAAAAAAAAACATGCTTGCCAAGAGCTGTTACATTTTATTGTATATCTTTGTATGGTATAAGTACTTACATATTTATTTTATTTGTTGTACCTCGTTTATCCGAAAAATAACTTTCTTACAGTTATATATTTGTATGACAGGGTTAGCAGAGGACTGTCCGTCACTCAATTACGAATGTTTTGATTTAACAGCATTTCTGAATTCATCCAATAACATATAACTCGCTCTTTAAATTATAGTTTAAGGCGGTTAAAGATTCAAAGCAAAATTCAAATTTTCCCCATTTTTTTTTGTGTTTACTCGCTGCTTGTACAAAAGTCTATATTACTTTCGGAAAAGAGACGTGATTAGATTATTCTATATAAGTACAATTATTATATAGTATTAAATAAATGCTTTCCTGTTAATCACTGTAATTAATATGAGGCAATTCATATATTAAAAATTTTACCTGGTGTGGACATTTTTTAGTTAATTTAATTTAATGATTTCACACTGTAAGAAGCGCATTCATTGCGTACAATTATATAGTATTTTAAAATATATCTCAATTTTGTAAAACAACTTGAATATAGAAAAAAACGGATAATTATCCAGACATTGGCAGCATTAGTGTATTGATAATTACCAGATGTGGTAGAAATATATGTAAGTTAAACAACCCGGTTGGAAATTGGTTAACAAAAAATTTGCTTTTCTTCAAAACACTTTTATGTACTTAGAACACCAATTTTGTATTTAACTTTTTTTACAATTGTACTTTCACGGATTCCTGTTGCATCCGTTGACAACTACTAGGAAGTACACTGCACCACTTGTAAATGTAGACTTGTCATATGTTTGTTACCTACTTTTATATGATATAATATGCTGAGATAACTATTCTTAGAAGTTATAATATTTATGCTAGATGGATGCTTACGCAGCACATAACTCCTCGTCCCTGAAGATGCAAATTTATCGACTAAATAGGAGGTAAATTTTGCATTTCAATAGAATCCTCTTTAATTGATTGATTTTGTTTTTGTTGGCAATAAGCCGTTTTATTCTTATCAGTCGAAGTAATGCAAAGCGTTTTTATTATATTAAAATGTAATATGTTAAGCCTCGAACACATTCCAGTAACGTTTCCATTCGCACGCTTTATCGAGAATTTCTGTCAATGCGTGCAAAAAGTATAAGCGATCGTCTACATGTGTCGCAAACACATCGAAGGAAATCCTTGGCTGTGCCACCGAATAACTTAAACTTAAAACATATATCTGCATTGTATAAATTCTAAACAATTTTATTTATTGCTTGCAGGGTTAGCCAATCAAGATCTTCGTAAATAGGTAGGTATGAAGATGAAGAGGACATCTCAGCAACGAACGCAAAATTGAAGGTACCTAGACTAAATTTATTTTTCGCACACAATAGCTATTATTGCGCCCGTATGATTAAAACACTCGCCTTCAGCTGGACTAATTTACATCTTTGCTAGATATTGTTAATCTAAGGTAGGTATGTGGTTGCATTTTTTTCTAATTGATTATGACGCGTAATGAGCATGACATGACGTGACACGACATGATTACTACTTCGACCGGACTATGTGGTGCGTCAAGCACATTACACACATTTTCAGTTAATGGGTGACTGTGGGGTTAGTAACTGCTAGCACTTTGCGTTTGGAGGTATCTTTAGGTGTGTTATTGCGTTTTCTGCATAAGAGAGTGTAATAATGTGCCGACTGGTATTCTCATCAACCTTCTAGAGTACACGAACGACGGGGGTAGACACTTCCTGGGGGCATCTGGGTGCTTGCACAGGGTGATCCTCGCGAAAGCGTGGGTGGACAGATCATGTCTGTTTACCCCGGGAAGGTGTAGATCTCTGCAGTTGATTCCGACTCGCCCCTTATGTGCCGGTGATATGGGCTTGATGCGATTGAGCTCCAGGATAGACAGCCCTTGTACTTCTGCTACATTGTTTGCTGCTCTGTCCGTGCTCTCGTGGATTCCTGTTTCCACCGGACGCTTCTTGTTAGTGGTTATTAGTTCTTGATCCCGTTTTCTGTGGACATGACAATGACACTGAAAGTTGACTTACTAAATGTTTACTAATGCTCATTTTAATTTTCAATATTATAGTAGCAGTAATAGTGATAGGAACAATTGCGACCATACCTAAAAAGATGTAAAAATATTTTATTTCAGGTTATGAAAAATGCGCGCTTTAATAATATGATTAACTTGAAACCGGTAAATATTTAGTGAAATTATAATTGCGCATTCTTGAGTCTATTGAAATGAAAGTTACGAAAAATAATAGTCCAGCGATTTCTGTTTTCCATATTTTTAATTAGATATAGCTAGCTGTTATGTTTGCGCAATTAGTGTAATAATAAAGAAATTATTATTATTATGCAAAAATATTGATCGTGGCGCCACGAACTCACTATAATGTTCGAAACAAATATGTGATTTGTATACAGTTTACTTCAATTTGATTTTATTTAACTATGTATGTGGATAGTGATGATGACAGGAACAATTGCTATCTTTTTTTTGTTTATGTATAGGTTTTTATTAATAATGATTTTATTGAACTATATATGTGGGTAGTATAGGGATTACAGGAACAATTGCTATCTTTTTTTTTGTTTATGTAATAGGTTTTTATTAATAATGATTTTATTGAACTATGTATGTGGGTAGTATAGGGATTACAGGAACAATTGCTATCTTTTTTTTTGTTTATGTATAGGTTTTTATTAATAATGATTTTATTGAACTATGTATGTGGGTAGTATAGTGATTACAGGAACAATTGCTATCTTTTTTTGTTTATGTATAGGTTTTTATTAATAATGATTTTATTGAACTATGTATGTGGGTAGTATAGGGATTACAGGAACAATTGCTATCTTTTTTTTTTGTTTATGTACAGGTTTTTATTAATAATGATTCTATTTAACTATGTATGTGGGTAGTATACTGATTACAGGAACTTTTTTGTTTACGTATGTATAGGTTTTTATTAATAATGATTCTATTTAACTATGTATGTGGGTAGTATACTGATTACAGGAACAATATTGCTATATTTTTTTTGTTTATGTATAGATTTTTATTAATAATGATTTTATTGAACTATGTATGTGGGTAGTATTAGTGATTACAAGAACAATTGCTATCTTTTTTTTGTTTATGTACAGGTTTTTATTAATAATGACTCTATTTAACTATGTATGTGTGTAGTAATGATTACAGGAACAATTGCTATCTTTTTTTTTTGTTTATGTAATAGGTTTTTATTAATTGTCTGGACAAAACCGTTCCTGTTTCGAGTTAATGATGGCAGAGATTTTGCAAGTACTTCTGGATGTTGGAAGATACATGAATACCCGCAATGATTTTTAGTAGTAATTTTTTGTGTTAAAATAACTATTACTGTAATTTCATGTTTAACGTTAAATGTTAAAAATATACGAAATGGAATTGACAAGCGATCCATCAAGCCCCTGAAGCACCCGACATAACTGCTTTTCTGGATCCAGAGGTGATGTAATCGTGATCCCAACAGGGAATGGCAACAGCATAGGATAGAATCCCTTTCCTCGTTAGCATCATGTAAGTACTAGATTTCTAGAAACATAAATTTAACTTCTCATTTCTTTACCCATTAAGTCATGCATAGCGATATGCATAAAAGCCTATAAAAAAAATTGCAGTGGTGACTCAACCCTGATGCATTTTTTGACGCGCTATACATGTAAATTCTAACCTACTGAAATTTTTTTCTAGGTAAATAGACGATTTTACCATAAAAATTGGGCGTACAATGTCGCGATCTGGTGACTGCAAACGTAATTAGGTAGTGGATTATGATTTCAAGTAACATCTAAAAACAACTTACGACATGAATAGAGAACAGCCGTTTTTCTTTGTTGATAAACCGATCCGCAAATACCGAACCACGATTATCAATTATCAAAATATTTTTCTGTCCAATAATAAAAATCGAAACAATTTATTTCATTGTTAAAGGCATGGCATTTTTGCTTATTTTTATCTCATTTAGAATTACTCCTTATAGTATATGTAGCAAAAAGATTTTAAGTATGTATCTGTCTAGATCTAGAATACATTTTCTCTGGCCAATTGCTTTTCAAAAATTATGTCGGAAAATGTGCAATGTATTCGTTCTATTGATTGATAATAAGGAATAATTAACATTATTGTATTCCAATGCGTTATCTGCTGCTTGGGAATCTTCATTATGACCAAGTGGAAAGGAGAGATGTAGGAAGCGTTCCATTGTTGCTATTAAAGTACCTAGTCTTCCTTGCTTCTATTACTCTCAAAGATGCAGGCGTCAGTTCATTGCTGCGTTTTTTTTTCCACCAGAGATACATAAGTGACAATGGGTCTAATCACCACTTGTTATGTCCAATACGCCCCTGGTTTTAATCGTCATGAGCTGTAATTACAGAAAAGTGATGTTTTACATTCTTATTTCAGGTGCTGATGATGGTGGTTTGGAGTTCCAGTAGTCCAAGATTCCGTGGTCCAAGGCTCCGAGGTCCAAGGTTCCGTGGTCCAAGACTCCGAGGTCCAAGGTTCCGTGGTCCAAGGTCCGTCCCAGGTTAGCTGATATGCATGGAGAATATCCCGGCGATGAAGATAACCTTGATGGCGGCGATGACTCCTGAGGTAAGTAGACTGTGTTTTTTTATTATTATTAATGACGTTTAATAATATTCGCTAATGTAGTTTTTCCATCTTTTTAATTTGTAACTACTTTCTTATATGACATTCCATGCCATTTGTAATTCATTTGGCGACCATAAATTTATTAGATATGCAAATATTATATTTCTTTATTTAAAGTAGGCATATAACCCGCGGGTTATATAAGATTTTACATGACAATGGGGAATTTATCGTAGATATGAAAGCTTATAGAAAGCTATCATAAAAACAGACATGTAAAATTATAGAGTTTATATATTGTATTGTTATTGATTCATCACGGCGAAGTATAATTTCTTCTAAGCGAACAATAATTTATTTGATTTTGGCGCCGGTCATCTACAATTTTTATTATCCCTGCTATCTATAATTTATTTCTACGGTTTCATCACAGGCACTCTATAATATCTTATATCTATGGTTTTGTTACCGGTCATCTATCATTTCTTACTTCTATGGTTTTATTATATTTTATTTCTATGGTTTCGGTGGCTCGACCAGTTTTTCCCAGTTATTCTGGGAATTATTACAATTAGATCATTTTCCTTCAGGATATATATTTCTGGTATCACTTACCCATTTGTGTGCCGATTTTTAAATATCTCTCGCTTTTATTTCTGGAGATATATCGGTTTTTATAACTGCCCGGAACCCGGATTCAATCGGTGTCTTCCATTTAACGGGGAAGGTATAAACTTTAGCTATTTCTGCTTCTGCAGATATATTTTGGATATGGTTGCTTAACCAATTACGAACTTTCAAATTTATATCGGTTTTATTTCCGAAGAAATGGCCATTTTTTTATGTAGCTGAAACTCCGGATTCCACCAGTTTTTCCCACTTATTAGGGTTGGGTACACATTTTTAGTATCATTCCTCGTCCCTGTGCCAATTTTTAAATTTGTTCGTTCTTATTTCCGGAGATACATTGGCTTTTTGTAATTGCCCGGAACCCGGATTCAATCTGTTGCTTCCATTTATCGTGAAGGGTATTAACTTTAGCTTTTCTGCTTCTGGATATGTATTTTGGATATGGTTGCTTAACTACCTACAAATTTTCAAACCTGTGTTGGTTTTTGGTTTCTTTCGCTCTTATATTTCCGGGATATATTGGCATTTTATAATTGCCCGAAACCCGGATTCAATCGGTTTTTTCATTTATCGTGAAAGGTATTGAATTTAGCTTAGCTATTTCTGCTTCTGCATATATATTTTGGATATATAGTTGCTTAACCACGATTTTTCAAATTTATATCGGTTTTATTTCCGAAGAAATGGGCATTTTTCTATGTCGCTGAAACTCCGGGCTCGACTAGTTTTTTCCCAGTTATTCCGGAAATTATTACAGTTGGATCATTTTGCTTCTGGATATATATTTCTGGTATCACTCCCCACCTGTGTACCGATTTTTTAATTTCTCTCGCTTTTATTTCTGGAGATATATTGGCGTTTTATGATTCTCCGAAACCCGGATTCAATCGGTTTTTTCCTATTTATCGCGGTGAATCGTGAATAAAAAGAGATATGCATGTGCATTTATTATTGCGGCTCTCTATAATTTTTTGCAGAAATAGTAAATTATTACTTCTCACTAACATATATTTCTGCTTTCTAGATTTGAAACATTTTGAGGAAGGAAGATCGACGTTCATATTGGGGAGCCTGACGAATGGTTGCGAGAAAACTGCTTCATCAAGGAAGAAGGATATCATTTATCAGTATTTTAATTCAAAATTATGTTAGTTTCTTATTGTTAGTTTAGTATAGGAGTAACGTTTGTGCTTTTGCAATTTTCTCTCATTATTTATGCAATTTTTTTTTTTTCACAATGACTCAGGAATATAGGTACCATATTTCTGATTTACATCTAATGTAATTTAATTTAAATTAGACACATTTGATTTATTGGAATGTCGGTTTTTTTCTTATTCATTTATAATAATCTCGAGAATCAAGAATAAAATTAAAAATCTATGCTATATTGTTTCCCACTGTTTCCACTGAGCAAGACAATAATCGGTGCCGAAACGTTTGAAAACAAATTTGATTTCTTATAAACAAATGTAGAGTAAAAAGAAGCCGACAGATTCCAATAAAGCAATTGTTTTATTTTAAGAACAGAATTCAAATATATACCTATATATAATTTAAATTAATTTTATTTTGATTTTGTGGAATGGGGTATATGTGCGCTCATGTTTTTTCTTTTGTTCGCGGTTCACTGTTGTACTGCGTCTGTCTATCCGATTTTTTTTTTTTTTCTTAGCTAAGTTTTCGCATAGTTTAGTAGTTATTAGTGGTTCGATTTCCTTTTGGAAGTATCTTTCAGCGTGTTATTGCGTTTTCGGCGTAAGAGAGTGTAATAATGTGGCGACTGATATGCTCATCGACCTTCTAGAGTGCATGAATGACGGGGATAGAGAGCTCCTTGGTAGACAGATACTAAGTTAACTGTTTATCCTGGGAGGGGTAGATCTCGCAGCTGGTTCTTTCTCGCCTTTTTTCACCGATATTATATAGGCTGAAGTGATGAGACTTCTTTATGAAAGGGCGCAGGCCTGTAGCCAGAGACTGAGTAGAGTCAGGGCAAATCCAAATTTATATTAATGCATACTTATATATTTTGAGTAGAAATGGACTTTTTAACACCTTTTGACACTTTATTTGGTTAACCAGTCAGGGCAAAAAAAGTTCCAGTCAGGGCAATGCCCGGACCAGCCCTGTGCTGGCTACGGGCCTGAAAGGGCGGTAGAGTGTCCGTAAGCACTTTCTGCAAAGGGGCCAGGTGCCTGCTAATGTCTTGTTGCCGTTCGCTCTGGGTCTTCTTGTTCCCACCGGACGCTTCTTATTAGTGGTTGGATAATATCTTCTGATCTCGTTAACTGGGTATAGTTACTTACATTATGTAGTTGTTAGCGTTTGTTAGTTCTGGTGTAACTAGTTAGGGTTGATAGGTTGATAATAGATATATGCAGTATTATTGTACGTCCTAAATTTTTAACTTTAACGGGAAGTACGTGAATGTACATTATACCCGTTTTGTATCTTTTCCATGTAACCGTTTAATAAATGTTCTGGTTTATTTAACACTTCCGGATGTAATTGTTTAATAAATGTTCTTATTTGGCGATTTTGGATGTAATTGTTGAACAGTAAGTTATAATAAACATGTTGTATTGTGTTGTGTAATTATTTCATTAATAACCTCAATCTTGTTTCCATGATCAGTGAACTATTTAGAGTCTATTATATCATATCACAGACAAGAGAACATAACAGACCAGCTAGATAGGGCGACTAGAATTCTTCATAGGACTGATACTAGATGTCACTATAAGTAACGTCTGTACATAATTTTATATATCGCTAAAAGAGCGCCAACAGCATCAAGCCCGGACACAGTACAATGTTGCCACTGCTCTTGTAGACGGCGCGCCGACAAAGCTGTTACATCTATAAGACACCGCCGCTGATCCGCTTCTTTAAAATACCTCGTATTTTTTTATAAAAACATAGCAAATCTTGGTATCAACTTTCCTTTGGCGAATTTTTTCTTCAAACTCGGTTGTTCTAGTTTATTTCTTTTACCCTGCCATTAGTTTATTATTCCCGTTATTAAAAAAAAAAACGGGCTTTTCTTGCTTTAAGTTAGTTATTATGTCGCATACATCGTTCACGGCTATTGTCGAATTACCATACTTTAAAAACTATATACCATTAAAAGTTTCAATTAGGTGAACATTTATGTCGAAACAGGAGTTTTAGATGGGAAAAATTTGATTTTATTTTATTTGAAATAGTATGGCAGGCATAGCACAATGAGCCTGGTAAGGGTGGCCTAAGTACCAGGGTTGCGCATCATTCGATAATTTTTTATTCAAATAATTATTTGAATGAAATTCTCATCTGTTATTGTTGAATAAAACTATGAGAATCATCATTTGAATGAAGAATTATTTCAATAAAACGTTATTTGAATAAAGCATTATTGGAATGATTCTTTCACCAAATAAATCGTTATTCAAATAATTTATTACTGAATAACACCGAAATAAATTTAGATTAGGTATATGCCTACATAACACTACACCCTGTACATACATCTTAGAATGTGTCGCTTTTATAAAAGAAAATTTTGATAATTACACCTTCAATAGTGATGTTCACAATTATCCTACCAGATATATAGATATTAGATTGCGTCAATTAAGACTAAAAAAAGCCATAATAGCATCAATTATTTTGCCATAAAATTTTTCAGTATCTTACCCAGCTCTATCAAACATTTACCGTTTAATCAATTTAGAAATGTTATGAAAAAATATTTAATTAGGAAAAGCTTTTATCAACTTGAAAAATATCTTAATTATAATTTTAGCGATATAATTTAATTCCATATGTACATTAATATTTTAATTCTTTCTTTGTTTTGACGTGTGTAAACACTGTTTCTGTGTATTGGCATTAATAAAGTTTACTTACTTACTTACTTACATAATATATGGATCCTTTTCTCACTTCTGCAGATTTCTTAAAACTATAGCAACCTTTTATTCGACCCTGCGAAGCCGCGGCATCACAAGGATAGCCAACCCAAAATAAAAGTTGGCTGCTTAGGTATAAGTATTTCAAAAAATTTCAAATTACGTAATTTATTATTAAAAAAAAATGTGATGCTAAAAAAAACTAAATTCTCCACGTCTTTGTCGCCAATCGTATGGTTTTCGCAGTAAAACGAAGCTTTTGTAATTTTTATCTTTATATTGTAAAAAAAAACATTTTCTTTTGGAAATATAATATAATAAGAAATTTTATTTGAAGCTCACGAATAATGCGTATAATTTTCTTCTTTGTACCCCATCTTACGCGAATAAAATTGTAATTACTAATTAGATGAACGGGCAGATGCCCAAGAGCACTAGGGCGTGCTCAATGGAGTGAGACACCTGAAGAAATATGGAGAATCATTATAATTCACATGCTCTATCTTAACGATTCGTTCAAAATTCTCTATGTATTGCACCTCGTTCGTCCACTAGGCTTCAACCGCCTCTTCGAGATCGTGACGTATACTGCGCATATGAGCGGAGTTTCCGAAAACTCAGGTAATTCTACTATAGTAGTATCATCGCAGTCACTTTTTTTAATTTTGTGTAATTCGAACGACTAAGTAATGGAGGAAGAATAAAGCAACTTAAAAATGAGAACAATTTATTTACAAACTGTTCAATTTTGGTTTACAAGTTGTGTATATAGAATAATAAGGCGCTTCATAAAATTTACTGAATCACTGAATTTGTTACATATTCGTATATATCATATACCTACGCTGTAGTTTTGAGTATAGGTTACTAAACTATATTACGATAAAATAATTTAGTTCAAAAATGTAAGGCACAGTTGTTTGAATATGAAATGACAATCTAATTAGTGTCTATATAGAAAAGATGTGAAGTTTTACAGTACATATTATATAAACAAAAAGTAACTGGCGTTAACCAAGAATAAAAAAATCTAAAACTTCTTTGTACAACTTTAAAACATTATAAAAACAACAAAATATACAAAAAAAATGTATCTGTGTGCATACATTATCGGAATGTTATAAACTATAATAAATAAGAAAGCAATATACATCATTTACTATTGGTTTATAAAGCATAAATTATATATGTATAAACTTGTGCAAAAATAAAATATTTGTAAAAAGTGGCAAGATATAAAGGAAAAAATAAATTTAACTTCATTTAACACAACTCCACAAAATGTATACATAAGAGAAATACTATTAAATAATACTTCCTGAAATAGCAGTTTATAAACCAATAGAATTCGTTTTACTTGTACTGTAGACAATTTTTGTAGCACCTATTTACTACAAATAGACGTCATACTTCGTACTTTGAACAACAAAGGCGCTGTTAGAAGAAGAAACTATGTTAGATACAAAACAACAAAGAAAACGGTGAGTAAAATAAATATCAGTGCTTATAATTATTGAGCCTCAGGTAGGTAGTTATTATCTCCAAAAGTTGCTAGTTAAAATTGCAATCACAAGCAGAAACGGTATAAGATTGAATATATTAAATATATCTATAAACTAAAATTGATAAAGCAATTCTTGACTTATTCGTAAGAATATTTACAAAAATAATATAAAGGTATTAAGTAATTGTGGCAACAATTGGAAAAAGAAAAAGGAAAGCCAAATCAAATATAAAAGATAATAGGTAGTTAGGTAGTAAAAGAATTATAGATGTATTTCACAGCTCTAGTACTTCAAAATCACCAAGTAAGTAACTAATCTATCCTCTTGATTTCTTTTGATACTTTCTACTTCCCACTCATTGACGAATTAGCTGGTAACGTTGCAGAACGCTGTTGCATACTCATAAACGGTTTCATGGATGATCTTGTAGATTCCCTAAATGATATATTGCGTGTATAAAAACAATACCATGTTACTTTAATTTTTCAGAATACATACATTATTTTCAAAGTAAAGTAAGACCTGGTTATAAGTACAGAAATAAAACACATTAACTTCATCTCTCAACTATGGAAAGCATATTATTTACTACTTAGGCTCCAAGCGATTATGAGTGTAGCCGACAAGCATATTCTAATTTTTATTGGTAGTTTCCAGCACCTTGATAAAAGTATGTGCACTAAAGACATATCAGATAAAAGCATAATTCAGAAAAGCTTTATAAGCGCAATCGCAATAAGAAAAGAACTCATCAATACTACATCATCACCGACATTGCATTATTGTACATATCAATTATTTTGTAGCGATATAAAAGATTATGGACAATTTATTATGGTCTCACACACGCAGATAACTTACTAGTTAATGCTTTATCGTCCACATATATTGAAGTTCGTTTTTTTGGCCTGAAAAGTTATATGAATAAAAGTATATATGGTAATCATTATAAGACATACAGTGTTAACAATATGACCAAAATAAACCAAAGATACATAAAATACTAGCTTTTTAAAATAGTTTTTACGGTATATATAGAAACATATATGTATGGAGCATTACCAATCTTACACAAAAGTACAAATGTGAAGCTAAAAATATTATCTTTTTCTAACTGTAACCTTGTTGGTAGTATGTTGTGCGTTATATGGGCAATTTTACCAAATGATTATAAAAGCAGCGCTATATTTAAAAAAGGAGAACGTGATAAAAGAAAATATTTGTTGGATAATTTTTATAGAAAAATTGTATTTTACAAAAAAACTCTACATATGCCTCAATAAAAATGAAACAGAAGCTTATTAACAAAATAAATGTAGTGGAACGCGAAGTGTTGAAGTAAGATCTAATTAATATACAGTGGAACTTCTCTAACTCGAACTTCTAAAGTCGACTTATTCCGTAAGTCGAATATTTTTGGCGAACAATGAAGTTTGAATATTATTATATAGTATTTTTGTCTCCCTAACTCGACTTTCTATTTCTCGACTTTTTCTATTACTCGACATATTATGCGAACACGTAACTCGACATTTTCGGGGAGCTACGGAATTATCTCTTAGAATCAGCAATTTGAACAGGCAGAAACGTGTGCTGGGTGCTTTCGGAAGTGCAGTTGTGTAGTACGTGTGACAAAGTGTACGGTAAATATGTCGAAGCGAAATTTAAAGTGTTTAACATTGAATGAAAAAATAAAATGAATAGCAGAGGTGGAAAAAGGGGAAAAGAAGAAGAAAGATATTGCGGAACAATTTGGGATCCCTCATAATACGCTATCGACAATTTTAAAAAATAAGGACAAACTTTTGGAAAGAAAAAATGATACGTTTAACAATAAACGAAAAAGGCTTAAAGCTTGTGTTAACGGTGATATTGACGAAGCAATGTTCTAGTGGGTTACTACCGCACGTGCTAAAAATATTCCTCTTTCGGGGAGTTTAATTAGAGAAAAAGCGAAAGAATTTGCCGCTGCCTTGGGACGGGAGGAATTTTCAGGTAGTATAGGCTGGTTGGATAAGTTCAAGAGTCGACATAATATCGTCCAAATGTCACTGTGCGGTGAAAGTGGTTCTGCAGATTTTCAATGTGGTGAAGAATGGCAAAAAAATGTTTTACCGACTTTAATCAGCCAGTATGACAAAAATAATATTTTCAATGCTGATGAGACGGGGCTTTTCTTCAAATGCTTGCCCAACAAAACCCTTGCATTTAAAGGACAAAAATGCTTTAAACAGCAAGAGTAACGGTTATGTTTGGGAGTAACATGAGTGGTTCTAAAAAGCTAAAATTGCTTGCAAAACAAAACATCCACGTTGTTTTAAGGGTATAAAGTCACTGGAAGTGGATTACGAATATAACAGAAAAGCATGGATGACAAGTGAGATTTATGAAAAGTGGTTATTAAAGCTTGATAAGCAGTTTGCAGCCCAGAAGAGAAAAGTTTTGCTGTTCGTTGACAACTGTACGGCGCACCCCAAACCCGTAGCAGGAAAGCTGAAGAATATTAAATTGGAGTATTTTCTTCCTAATCTAACCTCAATCTTACAACCGATGGACCAGGGAATTATAAAAAATCTAAAGCAACATTACAGAAAACGGATTATTATGAAAATTGTGGCTCATTTGGAATGTTTCTTTACTTGATGCAATTAAAGATCTAAACAAAGCATGGAATAACGACGTAAAGACGCAAACAATTGCAAATTGCTTCAGAAAGGCGGGCTTTTCTAAAGATGATTTAGTGCAGGATGCTAACGACTGGGATGAAGATGATATCCTTCCACTGTCTGAATTAAAAAAATGGTGGGTCTTATACAGAACTGCAATAAACACAAATGATGTTGAATTAGAGGAGTATGTTGATGTTGATCGTGATGTGTCAACAATGGATTTCCCAAGTGATGAAGACATTTTAGAAAGTGTAATACAGCACCTTGCTCCTAATGAAATAGGTAAGTTTACCCATCCACGTTTTCTATGTTCCAAGATGCCAAATTTTATTATTGTCTTAGATACAGATGAAGACGAAGATACTAATGAAAACCAGACTGATACAACCTACATACCTACACTAAAGGAAGCGTTTTCTGCCATCGAAAACTTAAGAAGAATGTCCCATATGCATTGCATGGTTCCTTAAATTTACTAGAAGATTTTCTAACAAATGAAAAATGGAGTAGTGTAACTCAAAGAAAAATTACTGATTTTTTCAATAAAAATTTGATGTAGCTTTTTTGACGTTTTAACGAATTTTCTAATGGTCGTTTGCACCGACACGTTAAGCTGGGTTTAACTTTAAATCATACTTAGAATGTGACACTCGCTCTATGTTTTAAATATAAAATATCACATTCAAAGTGTTAGTTAAAGTTAAACCAAGCTTAACGTGTCGGTGCAAACGGGCATAAGTTGCTAATATGTAGTATTAAATGTATAATACATATAAATAAACTTTAAGATTCAAATTTTACGTAATAACTCGACATTTATTCCCTGTCCCTTGGAGGTTCGAGTTAGAGAAGTTTCACTGTATTTGGACTTTGTAAAATAAAATACAAATTTAATACACAAATATACAGCAAAATTTTCTCGTTTAAATTGGTATCTGCACAACAAAATGGTAAAAACATAACAATAGAGGTTAGAACAGTGTGCTAACGCTGGTATGACTCGGCTATACCAACGCTAAAACTCACCGAGTATGACCAATGTATCGATTGAATGTAGCATTATTGTCGTAGGTTTTTCAGGCATGCCTATACGATCTGTGGTACATCGTTAGACAGAGAAACATATTTTTATTTTATTTTCTGGCTTCAAATTCCCATACTAATATTCTATATATGTTCCTATATAATATATGGTCGAATTTTCAGTAAATTTCACGAACTTTGCGAGGCTTTAAACATTCTTTATTATTAGATGCTACAAAGTGAAAAAAAATATTCTACATTGAAATGTATTACGTACAACAAATAAAGTTCATTGGTACAATTGTCTGTTGGTTTTGTGATGATTACGGCAAAACTTTTTATTTCCAGCAATTTTTTGATAAGTTTAATAAATAAATAAAGAGAGATGCGTCCAAAAACGTATTCGACAGTTGTTTTCTTTTCATCTTACGGTATAATGCTTACAATCTAAATTCGGAAAATAATTACATAATCCAAAAGAGAAGTTTATACAAACTCAATGCTTCAGTCAACAAAAATACATAGTTAAAATTTATAGAACTACCAAGCCTTACTAAAACTACAGTGCAATAGTATTTCAAAAATAAGTGTTTACATACATTAAAAAAACATATAGGTACATTTAATATGGAGAAATGATCTTACAAGACAAACATTATGCATATACGGTACATCAACACTAAAATCAACACTGAATTACAAAGAGTGAAAATGGTATAAAAAAATGTTATTCACTAGATATAATTACATTTTTCTAATTACCATAACCAAGTTTAGACAAAAAAAAAAGAATTAATAATAAAAGAAACATCTGATTAGTTTTTAAAACCTATATATTTGTATCAAATACACATTCTTACAATATTATATTCTCTCTTCATGATGATATATTCAATAAATATACAATATACAACTACGAGCCATGCAACTAACAATAGCATTTGGAATGCGGGGTAATAAAACCAAACGAGACTTACCTAGGTGAGATTTTCGCAGATTCTAAAGTATTTGAATTATTTGCCTTGTAACCGCACTTCTGTATTTTTCTACTTAGCCTAGAAACCCAGTGTTTTTGATCATCAATCGATGGTGCTAGTAATAATAATTCTTTGGCATATGTAGGATCGTAATGTAATTTACAAGGTATGAGATTATCCTCTTTCTGATCTAAATGTTCCTTATGAATTTTAGTTCTACATCCTAAAAATAATACAAAATTCATATTATATGAAAGACAAAAGATCATTATAACTATACAAAGATATGTAAGGACTGTAGGATAGTAATAGACACACAAAATATCCGATCACTCTTTTTATTAATTCGGGACAATTGTTTCGGAAATTCGAGGATTTTCAGCCGAAGACAGAATGAATTAAGAAAACAATAAAAATCTAAACGTGCCTCGTTAACCCTACCCTAAAGCTATATTGACAAGTGCCTTTTTCATTTTAACGCCTGCTTTTGACCTGCTAATACTAAGAACTCAGAGTAAAATATGTAACTACGAATAAAAAAAAAAATGTGTTTCCCCAATAAATTCATCAAGTGCAGAGGGCCACGTTCTTGATTTAATAAATTGCTAGTCTTTCCTCATATACATGATTTCGTAAGGGTCTAATTCCCTAGAAGATTTTTCAATAGTTCAACGTTCTCAATGTTAATTTTATGGCCCGTATCATTAATTTGTTGTGCAACACTGGATGACTGCTCTCGCAGTGATAATGCGATATGTGCTTCTTAAATCTGGTTCCAATTGCACGCTTTGCTTGCCCAACATAAACTTTATTGCAGTCCCCCGCAACCAATTTTGCAAATGCCCGACCTGTCGTTGTCGGTTTATCTTTAGGATTACCTAAAACGTCCCGTAACGTGTTTCGTGAACTTTTCCGAAATAATTGTCCCGAATTAATAAAATCAAGAAGCGCTGAGTGACCGGATATCTTGTTAACAATACCAAAAGCCATCCAAAAACAGTACGCCATTAGTAGCGTGGACGCCTCTAGCCGGTATGTTTTCTTACAGAGGATCCGATCGTAGATCGCGAATAGGCGCCGGAGTATTTTTAGGGGGTGTAGACGGTCGGTCGTCTGGTACTAGGGGTATCCCCGTTCGTCGTTAAAAGCGGGAAAACGCGTAAACCTTTCCCGAAATTCCGATTTTTCGCGATTTTCGGTAACGGATCGACAATGCCCATGGCCGATCCTCGCGCGCCGGCGAGAAGGGTCGGATTATGTAATATTGCCGGTGATCAACAGGTAGTCGTGCAACGAACATCAAAACCTTGAACGACGACGAATTTGGTGTGAAATAAGCACAAAGGGGATCGAAGAAATGGTAAAACATTAACATTATAATTAATGTAATAACCATTATTCGGAAGACGCCGGTTACCAAGTATGTAAATTATCGATAGTTGGCAGATATCTAAAGCAGATAAGAATTTTGTGTTTTCTTCGATTGTTTTAGTGTTACAACGGAAAATAATGATAATACAGTATGTGTAATTTCTAATTAAGAAAAATGACTATACAGGTGACAATTTCACGTTTAATTATTACAATATATACAGTATGTGTAATTTTTAATTAAGAAAAATTAATATACATGGTGTACCGACGATCCTAAACCAATCACAGGTCTAGACGGGAGTTAGAGGTGAGTGGTGCGGTATAGGGGGTCTACTGGGTAGGTCGTAATGGGGATCAAACCAACGACTGCGAGTCCTTTTACAAATGGGAGGGCTTTAGCGGGTCTTCTGAGGTTGGTCGTAATGCGTTATGAAATCAACGACTGTGAGACGAGAAGCGTCGGGTCTTTTTACATGTGAAAGGCAGGAATTAAGAAAAAGAAATATACAGGGAGTACCGACGATCACAAACCACAGGTGTGTACGAGGGTTAGTGGAGGGTGGTGCGGTTTACCCGGTCCGCTATTTTGGGACGTAATCCGTCATCAAACGACTATTTAATTGGCTGGGTGAACGGTCCGGAGTTTACTAGTGTATAATATAAAAATTTTAATGGTTTACTTACTCCTACATTCTAGCGCAGGTGGTGGGTTAAACATGCGCCACATGGGTTTTGGACATATCTCACAAGTCGTCGGCATATGAAAAGAAATTTGCAGGAACTCATGGCCTTTGTGCATAGTTGTGCCTTGCTTGTTATCCTCCCCCCGGATTGAGCTAATATCTAAAGTGCTGACTGGATCGTCAGCCTTTCTAGCTTCACCTTCGCCGGCATATAGTAATTGGAATATCCTAGGAATATCTTTGGAATCAGCACGAATAACGTCACCTTGAGTCACAGATCGAACATGAAAAACTTTACTACGAAAAAAAAAAATGTAGAAAAAAATAACTTATATATATAGATATAAATACCATAAGTCCAGCACTATAACAGGATCTCTATTCTGTTTATCGCCTTCTGAGTTATAAAATATAATTTTTCTACTAGACACAACCACGTATTGCTTCTTCCAGCCATGTCGTTTAATATTTTGTTTATACGGTATTGATAACCAGCCTTCAAATAGAGAATCAGAATTGTAATCATCTTGATCATTATCTGCCGAACTTAGAGATGCCGTATCACATGTCAACGTGGTAAGTTTCACTTGAAGCTGCTCTATTTCCGAATCTTTACTATCTAATTCCATCTGCAGCCTTTGACGTGCATTAATTTCATCGTTCAATTGGCACTAACATAACGAGAAATGTAGAGCAATGCAATAAATATAAAAATTTTACACTTACATTTAAATCATGGATCCTCAGTTGCAATTTTTCTTTTTCTAGAACGAGTTCCTGCTGCTGTTTCTTCAAGTCCTTTTCCTTCCTTCGTAAATCGGCATTGGATATCTTTCCTTTACCTTTAGACTCTCGAGGATCTTTTCGATTTAGAATTTCATGCAATTTATTAACAGCCTGTTGTTTGAGCAAAGATTCCCTCTTGAGTTCACTATGTAATTTCACGATCTCCTCATTTGTGCTCGATTTTATTTCCAATTCTTCTCGTAATTTCTTCATTTCTAATAAAATTTCATCTTTCTCTTTAAGCAACTGCTCATTGTGTGCTTTAAGCTCCTCTTCTAATTGTTTGTGAGTTGTGAGGGCAAGTTCTTTAGCATTTAATTCGCTGGAGTGCTTTTTCAATAAGTCCTTCAATTCTAATTCTTTCATTGTTTTTTCTTTCTCTAAATCGGCGACAGTTTCCTCGGCTATTGATCGGGCTAACGCTTCTGAATCCGCTCGGGCAAATGCGATTTGACATTGTTGCTTCAACGACTCCCTTTCTTCCTCAAATTCTTTATTGATTTTATGTTTCTCTTCTAACTCTTCCTTTAATTCATGTACTTGTGTTTTATACAATGTAGCAAAATATTGCTCAGTCTCCAAATTTTCTTGTATATCTTTCATCTTTAATTGCTCCATGGACCATTCTCTTTTTATTTTCAATAATTCATCTTCAATAAACTTTTTAGTTTCGTGTAACTGTGAAATTTCCTGTGAAAGTTGAGATTCCCGAGTTTTCAAGAGAGCTATATCGTTAACATAGCGAGTAATTTCCGTCTGCATAACATTTTTCTTTTGCTGTTCTTGTTCAATTTGGCTCTGAAGTGCTTTTACTTTTTCTACCTCTTGGCGGTGCTCCCCTTCCAATTTTTGCAATCTTTGTTGTATTGACCTATAATCTACTGAGAGCATCGAAATTTGTCTTTCCTTCTCTTGGGAATTCAAATCTGCTTTTTGACGAGCGCTTTTCTCTTCGTTCAATTTAGTTTGTAAAGCTGTATAATTAAAAAAAAATTAGTTCATCTGCCATTCAGCAGACAATAAAAAAAAAATTAACAAGGAAATAGGGTTAAATAGGGTTAAAAATACCTTACCCAAATCTTGCACATTCCAAAGTTCTGCATAAATAAGAATATAAATAAATAATGATAATATTAAGTTGAGTTCACATAAGTTTGTGCATATTACATTAACATATTTTCAATTTTATCAGATCGTCTGTAAATTGGATTATTAAATTTCTCATTTTTTTTTCTTTCCAATAAAGACCATTATTATTGAGAAAAAGAGAGAAAATTTTTTGGATATGCAGTTTGTATGGGTTGGGTCAATAACAACTCATTTGTTGAATTTCAATATTTCGCAAATGTTTATTTGTTTCTTCAGTAAACTAGAGTATATTTATTGTAGGCCAAATTAATGTGCCAAAAAATAAAAGGAGGAAAATAGATAAACTCAAAATCGAAGATGAAAATGCTACAACAAGGAAAACAGTTCAAGTAAAAAATAGGTTAGTTAATTGTTCAAATGTTAAAACGACTTCGATTTTAACATGAAACCGATTATCGTCTTTTTAAACTTTAATTGTTTTCTATGTTACAACGCTTTCATCTTTAATTTTGAGTTTATTCATTTTTATGGAATAGTTATGTCCTCTTATTTATTGCTACATCAATTCGGCCTATATAGTACTCTAGTTTACTGCTATTGATGAAGCAAATAATCATTTGCCAAATTTGGATATTAAACAAACGAGTATCCGACAAAATTTGGAGATTTTCTCTCTACGTTGTACGGTCAAACACTTCTCAACAATAAATTTTTAGCTCAATTTGTAAATAAATATAGCTATTTCAGTTTTATTATTAATTCCGTAAAATATGTGAATATGAATAAAATTAGGAAGCCCCCCATAAATAACAATCATATCAAATTCTTACCTTTAACTACTTCCATATTTGCTTCTTCATTACTTAACATCCTACTTCTCTCAGTTTCCTCATGTGTTCGGACTTCTTGTAGATATTGATTCTGTATTGCCTTCAACTCAAGCTCTAAACCAGCACAATTCTTTTCTAAATTGGATATTTTCTCAACCAGTTGAGTATTGTCAGTAGCGATTTTCAGTTCTCGCTGCTTGCTTCTGTCCAGTTCTGCATTAACCATCTGCAACCTATTTTCTAACAACACTTGCTGATCCGAAACTTGCGATCTTGAATTTTTTTCCTGAGTTAATTGGTTTTTCAAAGAGGTTATTTCGGTCTGCAAACTATCCCTTTGGGTTTGAACATTTTGATACATAGTTTGATATTCGGAAGCCATTTGTTCGGCTGTCGTTTTGGCCATAGTTAACTCAGCTATCTGCTTCCGCAACCTTTGACAAGCTTCAGTTTCTATTTTGAGTTTTTCTTGAATTTCCGATACTTGCTTTTCGAGGGAATTTATTTTATCGTTATGTTGTTGATTATTGTTAATTTCCCGTGCTCGTTTTACTTCTTCCTCTTCCAATCGCTTTTTATAATCCGCCAATATTTTCTCAGTTTTCCGACGCAACTCAGTTTCATTGTCGACTTTTCTTTGAACTTCCTTATATGTATGTTTGAGAAGAGTTAGCTCTTTCTCATATTTAGATGCTTCTTCTCTTAAATCACTTTCACGTTGAGCTAATTTATCTAACTGAGATATTAAAATTCGTTGTTTCGATTCTAAAGAGAGCATATTATTTCTTTCCTGCTCTAATAAAGTTTCTAATTTATTAACTTTTGCATCATGAACCTTATCATTTACAATGTGATTGCAACTAGTATCGACGCTATCAGTCTTACTGGACAACAGTTGATAATCAGAATTATAGGTGAAACCCACAAAGGGCAGATGATTTCCGATAAAGCTAGTAGGGACTGGGAAAATTTCTTCGGGACTTTCATCTTTCTCGTAATTGTCAAAATTGCTGGTATCATCGTCACCTGTTAACTCCGGAACAACTGGAGGTACAGACTCTCTTAAGTTTTCGAAAGTCCATTGATCATTTATAAAAAATGGATGGTTTTTTATTTCATCTACGCTATTTCTTCCTAAACGTTTCGTTCTATCACAAAGTAAACCCTTAATAAGTGATTTAGCCTCTTTTGATATCTCAACTTCTGGAGGAAACGATAAGTTATTTTCATGACACATAATTTTATTATATGTCCCAAGTAAACTATCAGCATAGAATGGTGTTTCTCCGACAAGCATTTCATAAACGAAAATTCCAACGGACCACCAATCGCATTCACGACCATAGATGCCTTTGCCATGACTTTGCAATACTTCTGGAGAAATATAGTCTGGAGTTCCGACGACGTTATTCGAACGAACGAGGCCGTCCTCGTCCATCCGCATACACGTGCCGAAATCAGCCAGTTTTAGGTGACCATACTTGTCCAGAAGCATATTATCAGGCTTAACATCACGGTGCACGAAGCCCATTGTATGAATCACATCTAAAGCCAATACTACTTCCATCGTATAAAATTTCGCCCATTTTTCCGGTATATCAAAATTCGACATTAAATTCACTATGTCACCTCCAGGCATATAATCCATCACCATATACAGATGTTTAGAGTCTTGAAATGCAAAATGTAACTGCACTATCCATTCCGAACTTGCGTGAGCCATGATGTATCGTTCTTCCCAAAAAAAGGCAGAATCCGAACGTTTTATCAAATCTGCTTTACTTAATCGCTTCATTGCATAAACTTGACCCGTGTACTTATGCCTCACAAGTTGAACTTTACCAAATGCACCTCTACCAATAACTTTTATATGTTCATAATCGTCTGTTTTCATTCGTAGACTGATTATATCTTGAGCGAAAGAATCATCTGAAACACATGAAAATATTTAAATAGAATAGAATAAATTATTTAGTGTGAACTATAGTGTTAGTTATCCATTTTTTCGCTACATATTTCTAAAATCACGCCAAAAATTGAGAAATAACTAATTATTTTTGCAATAGAAACCTCCCAAATAAATTATAGCTTAGAGAGGCAAAAGCCTT
Source organism: Cetonia aurata (assembly GCA_949128085.1). NCBI lineage: Eukaryota > Metazoa > Arthropoda > Insecta > Coleoptera > Scarabaeidae > Cetonia > Cetonia aurata. The sequence continues at coordinate 49,329,172 of OX421884.1, read as the reverse complement.
TTACAGTTATAGTTTTTTTTTAACAGCATTTACACATTAATAAAACCAAAAAACTAAAATTGGCATTTATTAACCATTTCCGAAAAAAAAATTAAAATGGGGCATGAAGGAATCTGTACCATTTAAAAGATAAAATAAAAACAAAATTGATTGTAAAATGGTGTCCTTAAGGGTAAAACTGAGCACTATCAAGAAATTTGGAATGCTACTCAACGTTGTAAGAGCAATCACACGTTACTCAAGAAAGTTTTCCGATAATATTTGTTCTGACAAAAACTAATTTTGACCCATAGACGTATGTTAAGTATAATAATAACAGCCCTACAGATGGAGATCGAGTGTTAAAAAGATTTTTGCGTTTTAAGGTGTAATTTTCAAATAAAAGCCTCGGTACATACAGCACTTTTAATGCACGAATGTAAACCAAATATGGCACCATAATTAGCGTGAAATCCTAGCCTGAAATTGCATAACCTAAGAGAACAACTAGCAGCAATAAATAAAAATATTTGTAACGTTCGGGTGTTACTATTTAGTGAAATGAATCTAGTTAATTTTATAGAGATTTTTAGCGATCTTGCAACTTGTAAATATATGTGATATGTGACATTATAAAGAAGTTTGTGCTATTTTCAAAAGGTATAACAAATGGACATATGACGTTGTTTGTATTGGTTTCTTGAATTTTATCATATGAGTGCTTTGTATAGGAATGATTCCTGTACATAAAAACCGTAAAGTTAAATTTTAAAGTTTCCATGTCCTATAACCCTTTAGTAGCTGCTGCAGTTATTTTATTTGGCAATAATAGGCAAAGTGCAATAGCGTGTTGTTTTTTCAAGATAACACGTGTATATTGCATAGGTGCAATTAAAATATTTATTTAGAAATGTCTGAAATTGAAATACATTCATCTTCCTTGAAGTATTGTATCTTTTTTACTATAATTTAACTCCAGTGAATTAGCATACAGCCTGTTAAAGTTTCGTTACTTAAATAACGCAAGTAAGATAGAAAAACAGCAACATTTCATATGAACTTCAATACTTTCGCTGCATCTACTACAATTTAATATTGTAATCATTTGCGGGATGCATAAAAGATGACGATCTAAGATATATGTTTATACTACCGAAGAAAAGGTTCAGATCATACAGTGGTATTATGTAGATAGTACTGTACGAAAAATCGTTGGACAATATGCTTTTGCATTTTAAAATCAATTAAATTCCTACTGAACACACTGTAGTAAATATTGTTCGTACGTTTCAGACGTGTAGATGTGTAACAAATCAAAGGGTTTGCATTTACAAGATGAAAAGTCTAGAAATAGGTATATCAACGAAGAGCGACAAAATAGAGAAACTGACATTTCTGCTACAGCCGAGTCAAATGTGTCCACTCCTAAACCAATATCTAAAGAAAGTAGGGTGAAACAGCGGCCAGTGAAGCAGATATTAAAAAGGCATACAAGTGGCGACAATTTCGTTCTCTCCAATAAATATTGCCTCATGACGAAAATAATAATAATAAATAATCGGTTAGAATTTTATAAAATAATAATGGGCAAAATAAAAGAAAATGAAAATTTAATAAAAAATGTTTGTTAACTAACAAAACATCATTTCCGTTGTATCTCACAATTCTCAAATAACCGGTTATTGGTCTAAAGAAAATAGATACCTAAGTACATAAAAGCACACGTAATATCCCAAAAAAATTACACCTATTGGCTGGTTTTTTTTAGCAACATGGTTGTTGTTTCTTTCTTTATAGACGACATGCTTAATGCCCACAAATAAGGAGAATGAGATATGTTAAATAATGGTATTATTCTTACTATTCATAACATTAACGTAAGTTTCCAATCAAGTCCCGACAACATTTTTACCAGTGATATTTCTATCCAGAATAGTGTGGTCATAGTAAATAAGTGTATATATATGAAAAGGAATTTTAAGCTTTAAGTTTAAGAAAGACTTCAGCAAAAATAAAATAAGCTGAAGTACAAATGTTAAACCTTAATTAGCCCTTATTGGAGAAAGAACTCTATGTAACAGTTAAATAAAACTTTATATATCATATTAACCCAATACAATTAATTAAGGACTAAGAACAAATAATAAATAAATAAATAAAGTCATAGAAATATAAAATAAAACTTCCATAGATTAGAATAAATTTCAATGTTCTTAACTAAACATGTTTAGAATTTAAAATATAGTTTCAAAACTTATCTTCACTACCCGATATTCCAATAGTACACAACTTGAACTAGTAAAAGTACAATTGTTAACTCTTAATTAATCCTTATCGGTGAAAGAAAACGATGTAACAGTTAAATAAAACTTTGTATCATATCAACTCAATGCAATTAACTAAGGGCTAAGAATGAATAATAAATAACTAAACTCATAGAAATATAAAATAAAACTTACATCGATTGGTATAAACTTCGATGTTTTTAAGTTTCTTAATGGCAGGATGATCACAGTCAGCATAAAGAGCTTGCACGGTGTCTAACAAACAATCAACATTTGCAATACTCTTCGGATCCTGTATACGTTCTTCTAAATCTCGGAGCCGCCTTTTTCGGTCTTCATCTCGTATTTTCTCCATGATGGACCTCCGAATTTCTTATTTCAGATTTTTATTAAAGATAATGTAATATACCCTATTAACATTAGATTTATGCCTCTGTAAGAACACACTCGAATTAGTTCCGTGTTTTAATAAAATAGCGGAAATATTTAATTTTAAGTAAAAAGATTATCTTAACTATACATTTAAAAAGAAATTGAATATGACCTGTCAAACTTATATGCATACACAGAAGAGTGAAGCCAAACTACGTTAAATTATTCGAATAGTATACTAAATAAATACCTCAGCATTCCTAAGAACTTGGAAGACGTAATGCGAATACTTAAGTAACATAAGAATCACTGATAACTAACGTATATTCGAAAAATTGAGCCAAAACTACAAAAATGTATACATTTTCACGGTTAGTCAGCCATTTTTATTTCATGTCTGGCTAGCCCCTATTCTCCTCGCTTGTCATCTGGCTGTCTCTCTTTTGTATACAGAGTAGCGAAGTAGAATCAGAGGAGTAAGAAAAATGGAAAACAAAAATAAAGGCGATTACATCCGAACTGATAAGCAGCTATTTATCAATTAAACTATCATTTTAATATTTATCTCCATTTCTGTATTTAAATTTGTCCAGAACTACTTAAAAGCTTTTGGAGATAACAATAGCCCTTAAATATTTTTTTTCAGTATTTTTTTTTATCATTTACACAAGTGAAGTAAAATTTACACATAAAACCGCATTATGTTTGTACACATAAAAAGGTTTTATACATTAATTTTAATTGATTGACCTGCCAGCATATAAATGAATATAAACCATAATATAAACACATAAACTTTGTTCCTTCATGAGCTACAAATTGGCAAACTAACGAAGAAGCAACGAAAAACCGAAGCGTTTACAATACTGCACATGTGCTAACGTCAGCATCTCACGAACGGCGGCAATAGAATTCGCAAATAAATGCTAACAGGTTTGTTTCAGTAACAGTTCAAACGGTTTGCAAACTGTCAGGAACGTGCCCAAATCGAAATTGCCGTTCAAACCGCAGCTCTAATGACTAACAAATTTCATTTGGGCATACTCCTGACAGTTTCAAATCGCTGCAAAAACAGGCCTAATATATATACTATTGGTTTTAGCAGAGTTTTAGGTAGGTCAAACAATATTCCGTTTTTGTAATAAATCAGCAAAAACTATAAAAGATACTTAATTACAGAATACATAAAAATTCCTAAAATTATCAAGTTTAAAATAACAAATCAAAATAATAATAAATTACAAAATCAAATCTACACAAAATGAAATAGTATTTTAAAACACAAGTGTCACAATGACGCTCGTACTTTGAATCTCACGCCGCTACGCGGCTCGAGATATGCTCGAGATTCAAACTTGTACTCGCATTACATTGTCATTGTGGTACACGTTTTTTACAGTATTTTTTCTAATTTGCACATTAATCGCCTATATTACGTTCCGGCAAGAGTCCCCCCCCACCACGTTAATATCTCATTACAGCACAGTATGCTGTAATAGCCATATTAGCACTGCGTCGTCTTTTGTTTTAGCTTTATTACAACATCCAATTAGAAAAACAATAAGCTGCAGCAAGAAACTTATTACAACAGCAGGAGCAATAAGGACCACTCCAACAGCAGCAATGGAATTGTTATGTTGTATGAAATTGACAATAGAATTATTTTATGGACTAAGTTTCTATTTCAACAGGTAGTTAGACGCCCCCGACTAGACCATTATGCAACCCGCGAACGCACTTGAATGGCCTAACAGACTGTAATAAGGTAACCTTGCTGTGGGTGAGCGGACATTCGGGAAACTGCCATGGACAATAAAATAGTACTTACCTAAATTAATTTACTTGATAAATACATATCATTATTATTACTGTTATAAATAGTCTATAATAAGGACAATTATGCGGTTCATTGCAGAGCAGAAAGTTTTATTGGTATAGTCCCACTTCCGTAATGGACATTTGGAAAATGGAAAAATGAGTTTTGTTTTTTCGGCCAAATGTTTAGAATTTAGAGATTAATTTCGAGCAGAAATAATCACCGAATCAAGTGTTTACACTAATTTCAGAAGCATCATTACCTTACTTATTTAAATTAGTGTCGTTTTCAAAAACTTCTTTGTTTTGTTACGTTTTAACAGCAGTTTTCAAGATTGTGGGTTATTATGAGATAATCAAAATAAATGTATTAATCGTCGGCAACGAAATATACTTAGATGTGCCTGTTTCTTATCTCTGAATTAATGTAAGACACACGTTTTTAAAATTGTTCCATTATTCCACCACCAGTCTTTAAACTTAACCAGTCGCATTCACGAAAAGACCTTTATTAATGGATCTGCAACAATCACTTTTGCATAATCGTAGGTTTTGCAATGATAGATCGTGTACAGGAAGGACACCTACAAAAAAATGAGATCAACCCTAAAGATACTTATTTTAGAGTGTGTAGTGGTATGAGCAAGGGCTGCATCTACGAAGTTCTGGAACCAAAAAATGTGTATTTTCTTAAAGCCAAAGTAAATCCAGATGATTATATCGACGAAGTGGTCAGGATGGCTAATATAACAGCCGTCACTTTTATAGGACTTCACGTGTTAGCTTGGATTGGGTCACTAGTTAAATGTACAGAGATGATTAAATAAACGCTCATGTATTTTAAATGATTTTATTAAAATATAAAAATATTCCGCCAAATCATTACACAGATGATGGTGACGCATATATACATTGTTCATTGGTATATCTGCAAAAGTATGTATAGTGACAAAAGAAGTAAAATAATACTTTTAACAATGTTCACAATAATATTCATTAATTATTTTAATGAATGTCTTAACAAATTCTTACTATTAATACAAAACAGTTGATAAAATTCAATGACACAGTCAACATAAATGTTACAATACTTAATTAACGCATTTAATATTACGAGTTCGTACATAATCGGGTACAATTTCCTGCAGCCATTCAATATTAATTGTCGTTAAATTTCGTAAGTAACATTTGCTTGTTTGTACTACTTCCGTGAACAGAACGCACGATGGCTTCTGACTATGAATACAAGAACTCGGATGAATGGTCACAATCTGTCGTTTATCCAACTGCCAAAAACGAAATTACACATTAAATACAGATTTGTTAACAGGAAATTGATTGTGAATGGGAGAAAAATTACTTACGGTTACGTAATTTCGATCTCGATGTAGCTCAGCAACATTCATGAACAGCCCAGCTAACAAACATTTTCTCACCTGATCCATATTACTACCACATGAAGACGATGGTATTTGACATCTCTTACAGATATCTGATAACTGTGTTCGGACTTCACGAGCATATGTGATATTTCTCATATTTATGTAGTGTTCATGACACCATGACCGTTTGTTACTCTGACCAACATTTGTATATTCCCTGAATGCATTTAATAGCATTATATGATCACCATATGCCGAATAAAATTTCTGTTGGAGAGCTTGGACTTGGTCGCGTTTAGCAGGCGGATTCAAAAAAATCGATTCTCCACTCAATACTGCTACTATTGTTAAAACTTCTTCCAAACAACCGTAATTAGGGGCCGATAACAATATTTTACAAAATCTTGGATCTAAAGGAAATAGAGCCATTTGGCTACCTAATTCAGTTAATTTCCCGCTATCAGCATCTCTTATGGCATCTAGTATCTTGAGTTGTTCGAATGCCGACAATACACTTTCTTTTGAAGGTTTATCCATAAAATCAAAATGGAGGGCGTTTATTTTGAGAGCTAAAAGTTGCAACACGACTGTTGACAAGTTGCATCTTTGAATTTCTGGCACTTTCACTTTTAGCAAACATTCATATTGAAATTTTGTATAAATACGATAACAATTTCCTTCTGAGGTTCTGCCTGCTCGACCAGTTCTCTGCCATGCTTCTTCTTGAGATATCCTTTGCACTTTTAATGCATCTAAACCGGTTGTAGGGTGGTATGATCTATGACAAGTAAATTTTGTTAAAAACCCTAATTGATATAATATTGAATATTTTAAATAACAATGGTACTTTGTAATATTATATGTCAATGACCCATAATCTTATCATCTATCATGTTGAAAATCATGAAAGAACTAATAGATAACTACACTAGGGAAACTTCTCTAAAATAGAAGCCGTTTCACCCTAATCAATATGCTTAACCAGTCTGGAAAATCATGTGATAGTAACATCAATTCGTATTAAGAACAGTAACAAACTATAACCAAGAGATGGATCTAGCGGCGTTCCTTGACAGAGAGGGCACTTGATAATATACCTCTTTCGAAAAATGATAATAGCCTTCAACAACAGTTGAGTAGAAAATATTAATTGAAGTGATTGAAAATTATGCTGCAGAGAAGACTCAGTGAAGCATCGTTAGCGGGTGCCCACAGAGCGTAGCTTTGTCTCCGTCTATGGGACTTTCCATAGACGAGCTAGTTTATTGCTTTAAACAATAGTGATCCGTGACTTGAGACTAATTTGAAACCAGCATCTTGAATAGATGACAAATAAATGCAAACGGGCACTGGTGATAACCCGCAAATCCTGAAAATATGAGGATTTAAGCCACACATGATGTATTGGCTATACACAGCTGTGATAAGACTCATGCCAACTTATAGCTGCCTGATGTGGTTACTCAAGGTGACGCAGAGGTAAGCGATTATATATATCATAAAGATTCAGAGACTTGTTTGCCTATGTATCACTGGAGCACTAAAAAGGTCACCAAAAGCCGCTATGAAAACCATGCCAAACTTGCCCCACTAGATATTTATATCAAGAAAAGACAAGAATGAAACCATATAGACTGAAATGTAATGGAAAATGAAGAATCCAGAATGTTTCTGGACATGCAAGAATAGCAGCCGTAGTCACAAGCTCTATCTTTCAAATGGACAATGATGTATTGATGACTTATGATAACTCATCAAGGTGGCCTCGAATTGGGACGATAGGGGAATTAAACCCCAACCAGGACTTCGAACTCAAAACTTGTTTGTAGAAGGGTAGAAAAGGACTTGTGTATATCTCAATATGACATGCAAATGTATGTCATGCATCATACAATAGTAGACCATACTTAAAACATGATTACATTACTCACCTAACTTTGACCATGCCGCTATCAATAACATGTTTAACACCAGTTATTGTAATACTAGTCTCAGCAACGTTGGTGCTAACTATAACCTTTCTCGTGTTTTCTGGAACAGATTGAAATACACTTATTTGCTGAGTAGAAGGCTGAGAAGCATACAATGGATATACTCTAACTGCGGGTCCATTCACTTCAGGATCCTTTGCTAATAATCTTATTTGATAAGCCACAGCTTCAATTTCCTCTTGACCTGTTAAAAATATCAATACATCTTCACTGTAAAGTGAAGTAAGCACATTAGCACAATTTTCCTTCGTTAAAGATTATTAAGCATAGCTTACTCGGGTGGAGCTTGTTTGTGAATTTTGAAAAATGTTGCTACACATGCGGTTTGATAATCTTCTTGAGATGATTTTGTATAGAATACATTAACGGGATAGGCGCGACCTTCTAAATAAACAGCTTTACATTCAAAATATTTTGAGAAGTGATCAACGTCCATTGTTGCCGACATAATTAATATCTGAAATAAAAGTCACCATCATAAGAATATCAGAAGAGAGAGAAATGCGATAGATGAAGTGGATTCAGGAAAGGGTACAAGGTGCGGGATGTGCGAGATTCAAAATACTGAAGAACTAGAAACATACATAGCCCTTGCAAACCTCGAAAAGACTTTTGATCTAATACGATGGCTACGGAACATGCGGTAAAAAAGAGACGCAGACAGAAAAAAACTAATACAACCTATATAATGCAATTAAAAGTCGTTAAAAGGTACGACATCAAATTCCACGGCATTGAAACTGAAAAATTCTTAATCTTTCTTAATTAACCGAAAACAGGGAAAGTAGTATTGAGTCTTAACGTTATTTATACCAAAATATGACGCAGTTATAGGCACCATAACAGGCAAACACTAAAGAGAACATGATTTTGCAGTTCTCTCTCAATATCTGCCAAATCAGACAATGTTTAAACAAAAACTTGCATCTTGAAAAACATTCTAGGGGGCAAAACATAAGTAAATGTATAATAAAGATTTTCAACCACACAAATGACTAGAAACTCTTAAGTAACTTTTAATTGGTACTGGAAGAATAAATATTGTGGAGTATACTTAAGGCAGAAGGTTCTGTTTTGAACTCCCTACAGCACCTCTGTTTAGTATTAATATGAGTACAAAGTGCTGAACCACGTCTTGGCAAAGGATATCGAATGCAGATTAAATCAAGACGAAGGAGGCTTCGTCCATGTTCTTCATGGCGATGGCTTATTAAAAAGGTTTTACTGCTATTTCCATAGCATGTGGTTTCATGAGTTTAGTTCAATATTGATGTAAACTACGAAAACCAGAAGATTATCATAATTTCTGGTAGAGAATCACCCATCAAGATGCTAAGTTCACATGTAATCAGCTCTAAAATGGCCTAAGAGGCCATGGGGAAACAAAACGGAAAACAGGTTATGCAAAGGAACAAGGTTATCCCTCTATGGGTTCTGGAATACGCAGGAGTTGAAAGAAATGAATAATACATAATCTCGCTAAAAAAGAGACTGGAAAAAATGTTCTAGGATTCGAACCCTTTTGCGGAATAATATAGTACAAGGCCAAATAGAATCAAGAAGAACCAAATATTGGGATAATCGCCAAGGAATGATGTCAGTTAAAACTCTTCTGGGAACCTATAACAGGTAGAGATCTATATAATGCATCAACCTAAGTAAAAGCAATAACCGCAAACTATCAGAGATTCTGTTAAGGTACTGCAAACAAGTTTAGGTTATCTCTGCTGCAAACTAAAAGGACCTCTGAGTAGGCTTGGCATAACAGAGAAACCAGAATGTAGATTCTATGGAGAACAAGATGAAACAGCTATCCACATTACCTCAAATTGTGCAGCACTGTGCAACTCGAGGGCACTACTTCTAGGAAATTGTTTAAATAAAGGTTTTATTTATAAGAATGAAAGCTATTTCATTCTTATAAATAAAAATTAAAGGAACAGCAATTAAAGTTTTTCATGTACATTATTCAAAAGATGCGGGTATACAAACATGAAAATGAAGCATCAGGATTAAACAAATCACTAGTGGAAAGAAAAAAGAAATATGGAATTAGAAGAGAAATTAGTCACAAAACCTATGGCGTCATTAATAGAATGGACTCAGATGGAAGAATTGCAACCTGGAAACAACCATGTGCATGTAAGAAGCTGAATACTCTAGGATATATATAAATCTGTGCCAAAAGTATAGCAGAATGATGAATTTGTTTATTTCTAAATTTTCAAAATTCTTATAACCTACAGGTGAAAAGGATCCAGACAATACTTAGCCCTCGATTAGGCGCATCTGCTTTCGACATATAAGAAATACACAGGGATAGGTCCGCTAGGCCTATGCACGACTAATGAAAGGTTAAATAGATTAATTACAAATTATTTATAGGTGCTTTACCTTCAAAGGTGTTAAATCTCTCTCTTTCCTTGTTCTTTGAGCTTTTTTAACTATTCCAAACAGAACATCTGTATGTATCGTACGTTCATGGGCTTCATCTAGAATAATAAATGTGTATTCCATCAACAAACTGTCACTTAAAGCTTCTCGTAAAAGCATTCCATCAGTAAGATATACTATCTTTGTATTTTTTGACGTACAATCTTCAAACCGGACCGTATATCCAACAACATCTCCAGGATTCTTCTTAAACATTAATATATTACCTTCATTAGGAACAATTGAAATATTATACCTTACCCCATTACCTATTTCTTGACAAACTCTATTGGCAATACTGATTGCAGCTACTCTACGGGGCTGAGTAACAGCAATTTTTCCATTACCTTGTAATCTTGCAGAATTAATATATTGTGGTATCTGTGTGGTTTTACCACAGCCTGTTTCACCTAATATTATTAAGGTTTCATGCCTTTTAATAAGATCTAGCAATTTATTTCTATTATGGAATATTGGCAGTTTTCTTCTTTGTTCTTGTATGCTAATTTTACTCTTATTTCCAAAGTTTGAATTGCTATTAATAGATATCTGGTTTTCTGATTTTCCATTGCTTAATTTAATCTTTTTAGGAGAAGGTGGTCCATTTTTACCGTGAAAAATTATTGGTGTCGGTTTAAATTTGAGAGAAAATTTGGAGGATGATTTTCCCCCAATTAAATCGTATTTTGATTCCATGATACATTCGTAGGTTAAACACGTGCTTTTTTGGTCACTTTGGTGTAATTACACAAATTCAATTGTTCAACGTTGGAATACTTTTACTCCATAGTAAATTCGTTTCGATAATCATATTTAATTAAGACACACTCACTAAAAACTTTTTAAAACGCTATAATTTTCTTTATAATTCAAATCACACATATTTCATCATGAAATCACATATACTTATCTGTGATATTTGATATTTATAATGTAAGATGTAACACTCCTTTCACACAGTTGTAGTGTTATTTAAATCATATCACAGAAGAATATTTTTGTATTATCACTATTATCCTGAATACACATATTACTTGATATACAGATTTCTTTATTTATGGTTTTATTATTAATATTTTACATCCTAGGGAACCGACGTCACGCTCACAAAGTATTTTAACCGTTTATCCCAATCTGAACGTGACAACACCATATAACATAAGGTGACATAACTATAATGACACACTAACCACATCTGTGACCACACTCTAACCAACATAACCACATAACCCATTTCAGATTTCAATATTTTCAGTTACGCAGTTACGTTCAGCCTGGTTCAGCCACTTGACCGACTACAACCTACAATCGCTATACAAGTTGACAGTTGAGAATTTGACAAGTTATTTTGCGTTTTTAACTAATAATCGAATTTTTCTAGCGTTGTTGATTTTCCTAATAAACAGCTGGAAGTGTAATTAAAAGTGACATTGCTATTTAGTTTTTTAAATTGACAAGTGAAAATTTTCGCATAACGCAGAAAGTGGTATGAATAAAATTATTGCCTAATATTTCATAAATATAATTCTTTTACTTTTTTTGTCATAGGTCTCAAACATGGCATCGTTGTTGGTGTCACGTTTGTGTTGCTCTCCTAGCGTGCGCATAACAGCTTTACGGAAGTTACCAGTGAGGAGTTTCGTACGCAATTATGCAAAGGATAGTAGAGAAACGATTGAGCAAACAGTCCGCAGGAGGACTTTACGTGAGAGGGCAATGGCCCCAGCTACAGATACATGTATGTATTAAAAATGATGGATGTATCATATCTATAACTAAGGTACATTATATTTATAGCTTTTAACATTGGCAAAGGAGCCTTAGCAGGGGGCGCAGTCGTTGGCCTAGGCGCTTTATGTTATTATGGCTTTGGAATGTCAAATGAGGCTGGTGTTTTAGAACAGTCAATGTAAGTAAAGTACAGTATACTACTGATTATCTAAGGGCCGATTATTTAGTTTACATCTTCACTGTCCCTTCAAATATTTGATAAAGATATATACATATAACCACATTTACACTGAGAGAAGCAAATATTAGAAAGAATTTGAACATTTAATTAGTTAATATTGTTTTATCCAACAAATTTGAGCTATTTTATACATTAATGTTATTATTAATAGATGAAATCTATTGAAATATTTGACACATTAATATTTAAAAGGTTCTTTGTAAATTTTGATCAACTCACTATAAAGTAAGTCTGTTCTGTCTTATTATTGATAACTTAGTATGATTAAAATTTTTTAAAGTTAAAATATCAAGGCGTTTAATAATAGCAATATCTATTTATATTTTTGATTTAAGATTTACAATTCATGCCTACATTGCATGTAAGCTATTTACTGTATTTACAATATACAACATGCACATGTTCTTTTTAAGTTCATAATTAGGCGAAAATAAAGGTTTTCCTTTTTTAAATCTATAACCACGAAGCTTGATTATCTATGCTCCTCTTTTTGACGATAATTGGAGGGCATATCTTAGTAGGCATAATAAACTCTTATGATTTGTTAAATTATAGGATGTGGCCAGAATATGTTAGAGAGAGAATTAGAACTACCTATCTCTACTTTGGTGGATCACTTGCCATTACAGCTGCTAGTGCTGTAGCTGCTTTTAGGTCACCAACTATGCTTCGTTTAGTAGCTAATAATGGCTTTATGGTAAATAATTTTTCACATGTCTTAATTTTACCCAAAACATTACCGATTTCTAGGGTCTTGCAATAACTCTTGCTGCGATAATTGGCACAGGAATGTTAGCTCAAAGTATAGAATACACAGAAGGATTTGGCCCAAAACAAATGGCATGGATGCTTCATGCTAGTGTTATGGGAGCTATGCTTGCTCCTATATGTTTCTTAGGTGGTCCTATTTTGGTGAGAGCTGCCTGGTACACAGCTGGAGTAGTTGGAGGATTGAGTACAGTTGCTGTAAGATTTCTCTTTTTTATCAATATGGATATTGTTATGACCATATACCATGTGAATGCACGCGAGCTGGCGATGAGTAAAAAGTGAAAGAACGACTATTAGATCGTTTCCACTTATTAGAAAAGAAAACGTATACGTATTATATATGACTAAATGCTACGTAGCCTTTTTTTTACTTACAATTCACCAGTTATTACTAATATACTCATCGACAGGTCGACGGCGTGCACACTACGATATTTTAATAAATGTCTCATTTTAGGTTTGTGCTCCAAGTGAAAAGTTCTTGATGATGGGTGGTCCTTTGGCAATGGGTCTAGGAGTTGTGTTTGTATCATCTGTAGCTACCATGTTCTTACCACCTACAACAGCTTTAGGAGCTGGATTATATTCAATAGCTTTATATGGTGGCTTGTTATTATTTTCAGGGTTCTTGTTATATGATACTCAGAGAATTATCAAACAAGCTGAAACGCATCCACCAAATGCAAAATTATATGGTATAAGAAATTATGACCCAATTAATGCGTAAGTTTTGTAGAAGTTTGAAAAAATTAAATCTGAAAATCAAACCTATTTTTCTTTTATAGTGCAATTGCTATATATTTGGATACCCTTAACATCTTCATTAGAATTGCTACAATTCTAGCAGGAGGCGGATCACAAAGAAGGAAATAAACCAATTTTCCCTAATTTTGGAACACTTGGAAATTTTAAGTTACTTGTATATATACTTAAGTCTAGGTTTATAATTTTTTCTATATCATCCTTTTGAAATTGAACTGAATACATACTCAACTGTATTAAATTTATTTCAAAATATATATTTTTAGAATTACTGCTAACTTGTTGATTTTACCCATCTCAGATTGTCGACGTTCGAGAGTACAGGGCATAACATAAGCTCTGATGACGATATAAGTATTTTTATAGGCCAGCAAAATATATCACACCAATGACTTTGGAAAGGGGTATGGATTTAAATTTATTTTAATATAGGTCTTGTGTCTGGGACCGACTTTCCTCCACCATTAGCACTATGTCTAACACTGCATTTACATAAGATTTTCTACCGAATTTCTTATATTACTCTAGAAATATTGCACAAATGCAAAAATAAATTGATAAGCAAAATTCTCTTTATTTTTTAATTTTATGACTAAAATGTATCAGAACTTTTTTGAAGAGAATTTCAAAGAAGTTATAAGCTGCAACAGTAGAATATCAGGTACAGTGGTGGCCACACAATTAAGAACGATTTGCAAAATAACGGGTACTTGTGTGTTTTTACTTTGTAAAGTGCATATATATAATTCTTTCATTTTAAGAACATATAATTCCGTGAATTCTCTGTAGACCATCTGCATTCGATGCGCTGTTAATCCTATTTTCCGACGAAATACAATAAAACCGGTTTTGTTTCCACGATACCTATGGTCGTTGAATTCGTTCAGTGTGCACATAGAAAATTTATTATTGGAGTTGTGATATTTGTTATTAGTAAGTAAATATGGGGAAGTAAAAGCTGTGACTCTACGATGAGAAAATGTATTATAAACTTGCGTGAGAAAAACTGGTTCTATAACTAGATAGCCGATCATTTAAGTTAATCTACGGAACAGAAAACGTAGAACACAATTCGTCGCAATAAGTCTTAGGCAATGGACCATAAATCAGTAGAAACATGTACTCTGGTTGGCTGAAACCAAAATAAGTCGTATAGGGTCTGATGGCAGACAATATGTTTGTCGGCCGCCAGGCAAAGAATTTGATCCCAAATTTACAGAAATTACTTTGAAACATGGAGGTGGCTCAATCATGGTCTGGGGATTTATTTTTCACGGAGAAATAAGCGATGATATATTTAATTTTCAGTAAATGTTACTGCGCCGGTTAAGAAATTTTTGTAGAAAATATTGAGATTCATATGAAATTTTGCCGTATTTCTATTTTATTTATTACATTATCAGTAACCAAATTTTAACTGGATTATTAGGGTAATAATAAAAGCAAATACTGTATTTTAAAGTAGCTTTATTAAGCGATTTCTTCACAGTGATTCATCTTCGCTTACACAATAAATACATACAGCATGAATTAAAATTTTTTTACATGAAATGAAATGATACACGTCATAATAATATAATAGAGAGTACCATTTGTTAAAATGGTGCAGTCTTACAACAACTTGAGATTCAAAGAGAATATGACACAGAAAAGTATAATTAGAAGATGTGAGTGTTTTATAATAATAAATAAACGTAATAAATAAGGAACAGTAGTTGCTGAGTGTACGTCACATGGCACAAAATATGTACAAACTGTGGGGACATATTAAATTAAACAAAAAATAATTTTATAATCATTTTAAACTCATAAAAGAAGTGTAATATACTTTTCTTTCTTTTTTTTTTTTAATATTCAACACTTGCCATAATAAATCAAAACAATATGAAATCGATAAAATATGGTATTTCTGAATTCGAAGGTAATACAATTACAAATTTTTCCACAATATGTTAATAAGATTATAAGTTTATCATTCTTAAGCTTTCGCGTATCTAGATATCTAATAATGGCAAAAATCTATTAGAAAATATCATTTACAATAACTATCATAAATGGGGTGTAAGAATTTTAAAAATGTAGGTGAAATAACACATTTGGAGGAAACAGGAACAAATAAAATTGATTATGAGAACAAGACGCGAATTATTTTTTTTAAATTACATATAAAAATACGTTTTTAAAATTTTTACACACGTTATATTCATTCTTACAAGATATCTAGAAAATAAACGGTAGAAACAATTTAAAATTGAGAAGTTTCAGATGTCGTGAATGTATATGTACAATAAATCCAGTCATCCTCTAGCTACTTAATTACAATGCTATCACTAAAATGTTACTTAGAATAATTTTTGCATCTCTTACATGCCAAATGTAAGAGATCTCGCCAACCTCTTTTTTTTTGCAACGTCGGAATTTCTCAATTTAAGGATAATTAGAGCACACTTATCCTAACTAACATTTCCATTTAAACTTTACATTGTAACAGGTGAAGAGAAGAGATATGAGTATATTGTCTGTAAGTCTATACATACTAGGTGTCCCATTTGAACTTAATCCAGTAATATATCGAGATATACGAATCTTTATTGGGGGCCATTAAATGATGATATTAGTTGCAACATAGATTGCGGTATGATTGGTAAAAAAGGGTGCTTTTTCTTTAAATAATTCTTTTTTTCTGTTACATGTGCAACTCTAAGCTTTAAACGTAACTTTGTCTGACACATTCTTTCATTCATTTCGCTTTTCTCAGCTTCATAATAGTTCTCTCACGCTCCATTAGAACATATCAAAATATCAATTATATTATTCGCCGTGTAATCAGACCTGGCTATTGCATGGCAAAAAGAACTGTCGTTTCCATAACAATTGTGTAAAAATAGGCATATATCAAAATGAAATGAAACAAATCTGATAAAATGTTTCTATATTCTTTTCTCGTGTGGCTACATTACAGACAGCCAACGTGTTTCTTGAACCTTTTACAACACGCGCATATATGCAAGATCGCACAAGATGGGCATGTGCAGCAATAACACCGGCTATGTTGCAAGCAACCATGGCAAATTTTCATAAACGAGTTTAATTTTATTGCCAATTAAACGAGGGTAACTTTCAACACGTTTTCAGTGCGAAGTACTTGTCTAAATAAAGGACGTTTACATTAAAATAAATAAAGGCAAGTAATGTTTTTTGTCGTTTACAGCTCGCTCCACACAAGTTATCTAGTTTTTAGCGTAGAATTGCGATGTAATAAAAAATTAAATTAGCTTCTATTAACTTCTAACGCTGAAGCTAAAATCGTCATTTTGTAGTTCCGCGATGAGTCAAACACACAATGGCGCAAAGTGTTTCGTGGACTTCATATTTCTAGAAATATTTCTCCATTAAGATTAAAATGGGACACCTATAAATAAGCATTTTAACTGCCAAGGTTGAATATACACCCATACAAGCACATCGTAAAAGTCCCATGGGCGGCGCTTATAGTAGTGAACATGTTAAAATGCAAAGTACTTGTTAGAGATGGGCAGTCCGACTCATTTCAAAGATTCGTCCAATACGACGATCATATGTAAATAACTGCGGGTGGTTAAAGAAATAAATTAAAGATTATCTGTAAATTGCAACATTATTCTTAATAATAATAATATCAAGAAACAAATCAATAACATTTTCAATTTTAAGTGATATTTTCGTGGTTGTACATATAAAAGATACGAATCATACCGATACTACCCATCTCTAGTGCTTATTGATAGAATTTGAATTACTTAGACTTACAGTTAACTTTATTTACAGCCAATTTAATGAAATGTATTTTTGTCATCGTTCTAAGCAAAGCTGCAGTGTGATATTCTAACGTAATGAATCATTATTAATTGAAAAAAGTCTTTGGTACTAATATATACTATTTTGTTATTTAATTCTTCACTTAAGCAATTATTTATGAAATGAAAACTATCTATCTAAAAATAGTGAAACACATATTTTTGACATTCATATATGAGTAATAGATACTTGAATATGACACAACTATAATATCGTATATACAGTGTCTTCACTATATTTGTTATGCTTTCCACATTTCCCAACTACAAATAAAATGAAAACAACTATTTGGCTCTTGTTGTAATGTTTTCTGACTACATTACTAGATTAAATACGTAATCTGTATTTTGCGCCCCTATTACTATAGAAATAGCTTGTATAATGTATTTTCCATAGGAGCACAACAATAAAATTTTGACAAAATGTTTACGGTATGTTTTCTTTGCATTAATAAGTGAAGAGTTAAACTCAATCTTTTCTTATTATAATGGTTATAATATTTGATATTGTATTTCATCAGATAAAGTACATGAATTATAAAAATGAAATTGCAGTTCCTTAAATTAAAAAACTCACATTCTACACCAATCACTCGTGAGTTATATACAAATTACATACTTACATAAAAACTGATTATTTCTTAACAAGACTTGCTATCCTATGCAAATGTGGCTTTACAGTACTATTCAAAGCAGCTAACGGAGATGACGGAGCTGGCGAAGGTGGTGGCAGATTGTTATTCTGTGATGGTTGATTTTGTTCTTTGAGTGATTGTTCTTTAGCACCCCTAGAAATAATATTGCAATGTCAATATCGTATTCAAAATCGAGAATTTATCATATACTCACAAATATCGCGTTAAATCTTCAATGTCAACTAACATAGAATCTTGTTCCATATGAAGATCGTCCCGATCCATTAAAAATTTCACCAAGTTCTCATTTAATGTTTCAATTTGAGTATGCAGATCGTTTACAATGACTTGCAGTTGGGCTACATTCATTTCAGTCAATATTTGTCGTGATAAACGCCGTCGGTCTTCAGGAAATGGAATGCCCACTTTTTCTAAACTATGACGAACCATTTCCGTTATTGGACTCTTCTTTTGTTTTTGTCGCTCAATCTACATATAAATAGTAATTATATATAATTGAAGTATTGCAAATGCAAATAATTGTGCAGAAAGGTTTAAAAATCATAAAGGAATAGTTAAAGCTGATTAAATATAAACATTATTTGACGATTATAATAATAATTTTATTTAGTTATGGAGACACAAATGTGTGTATAACAAATCAAAGAAAGCAAAGAAAAATGCGAAAAACAAAACAAACAGTATCAGTGAAAGGCAACCACTGTTAAATTGTATTTAATTTGTGAATTGAGACTGAAATACCCTCCGCTTGTATAAAATGATATAAAATTCAGGCTACTCGGAAAGTGATTTTGCCAAAGTTAGTAAAGTAGTTAAAACACTTGGAGAAAATGGACTACAAGCAAAAAAGGGGGAAGATGAGGAAAAGTAACGTTTGTTAAAATGTCATCAATTAATTTGATGAAATATAAAACAATAAACAGCTCCAGTAAACATACCTCCATTTGCATACGAGCCATCTCTTTTGCTTGGGCTAGAGCCATTCTCGCTTCTGTTTGGAGCCTTGCTTGTCTTGCAAAGAAATCAGTCTCAGTCATTGGTTGGGTAACAGGCTGTAAAAGTGGCTGCCCAATAGATAATGTGGCCGGTCTTGCGGGAGGTATAGATTTCTCTGTATATGATGAACTTGTGGTTTTTGATGAGCTTTTTGATTGTTTCGGCTTCGTCATAGTGCATTCTGAATCTGAACTAGGACTCTCATTATCAGACACTGTTTCATTCATAAAACAAATTTGTAAATTCATTCCTAAAACAATAGTACCAATTAAACAATTTTATTGGTAGTATGAATGTTTGTATAATAAAATTACAAATTAACTTTCTAATAAATAAATTTAGTACATACCACTTTGTAAACGGGCCTGTAAGCTCGGTTTTCTACCTGGTCTGTCATTATAGTAGTCATCCTCAGATCCCATGGCCAAGCGCCTACGAATTTCTTCTCGATCAGTTCGTCTCTATAATAAAATTAAACACGTCTTATTATTGTTATTCAAAAAATGTGGCATGGTAACACATCTCTTACATCATTATCATTTACAGTAATAACTTTCATAAACCTATCTAAAATATTATGTTCATCTAATGAAGGGGGCACATAGGGAACCCATTCCATATTGTCATTTATTGATGGCCACTCTGAATTGTAGTTTAACGAACATGCTCTAGGTGAGAGAAAATCATTGTCGTAATATTCTACCACTTCTTTTTGAGTTATAGTGTAGTAAGTTTTTCCTTTCGATTCTTTATTTGTTAATCTGTTCTTTATGGCACTAAAATTCATTGCCAGTCTTTTTGATTTGAATTTTAAGTTGTCAGAAAGCGAATTTGCTTGAATTTTGATGGATGTTAACAGATTTTCAAACATGTCTTGTTCTTAACACAGCAACAAGTTGCACTAACTACGCGATTAAACAAAATCTTTGATAACTTAAATGGAATGCATTACTAATAAAAACGATAAACCAGGCAATTGTTGCTACAATTCAGGTGTAGATAAATAGAAGTCGAAGTTCACTCGCACTTTCCAACTGAATAGTTCTTTATTTATCACTTAAATAAAGAGAAAACATCATGATAATACAAGGAAAAAAGAGAAAAGAAATTGCACCTGTCTCTTTAATGTTTTGTTTTTGTATGGCGCTACATTCAAGAACTAATTTAAAATTTGAAAGTTCCCGCGTATTTTAAATAGGGAAGAAGAGTTAATCTTATTTAAAGAAGACTTACATATTCACCTAAGCTTTCTAATGATTCGTGATTATCAAATGTTAAAGTGTAGAGGTCCAGTAAATAGCACGTATCTTTCTTGTAGTGACGTTTCCGCTTCATTATACTCATATTTAGAAAAGTAATCACCACAAACCGGAAGAAACAGTGTTATCACAAATATACAAACAACAATCACTAATAAGTAAGCTTACTACTTGTAAGAGATAATATTTAAAATTTTCATGTTTTTTGTGTTGTTTGTTGTTGAAGACTAACGTGGCAGTAGAAAAACTGAATACATCAAAATATAATACAAGCGAATCTGTTAAATATTCACTGTGTTCTTATACCGTAACGTAGTAGTTTATGTGTAACTACTGTTGTTGTTTAGAAAGCTAATTTTAATGATATTACAATATCTTAATTTTGTAACACTCCTCGTTAATTCCGGTGAGGTTTTCTTTTTATGTATACAAAATATTTTTTTAGCGTTATAGTTGGTTTTATACGTCGTTAAATATATTATATAGGTACATAACTGAGTATATTATTAATTTATTAAAATCTATATTAATCATTAGTATTGGTAGAAGAGGCTTTTGTATGCGTTAAATTTCGTTTATTAAAAATAGTAAGTACATTAAAAAGCTAATTTCACAACACACCTAATTAAAGACCAAATTGAAGTTGTAAATAAATGTTTTAAGTCTTACGAAACGTGTTATTAAATTTTAATGTTACGTTTTTTAATAAAAGACAAGAAATTTATCAATATATGGGGAATTATGTGGTGGTTGGTAACGGCTAAAGTTATATATAATAATAACTTTAAATTTGTTTGAGGATGCTAGGCCAGCTATAGTTTTAAGAAGGCTTCAAATTGGCATATTCATTCGTCCTTCCAAAAAAACACATTTATTCTTTTATTAGAAGAAGGAGATTCGTTCTTTATTCCTGGTATCGTCGACATGCGAAGAATCACTATATATGGATCCACTCTTTTTCAGCCATCTGCGAGATGGATATTGAAGGGCTCATGATTAATTTTTTATATCATTATTCTTTATAATATTATAGATTAAACGGTAAACATGTCTGCCTTCCGTGGCGAGTAAATTCTCGATAGAATACGCCGGGGTAGCCCCATATCCCATAATTTTTTCCGCTATAGGCAGTAGTGACATATAATTTTTTTTGACATGGTTGCCCACATACTCAGATTTAGGGTTGCTTACTAGATTTGTTACGATGGTACTTAACATGGTGAACCTTAGTCTAGCAATGGGGTGGTGACAAATTATCGACTTTGATATTTGAGTTGAAAAACCATGGCTTTGTGCGCGGCCCGTTGGATGACTCCCTGTAATTTTTGCCCCAGTGTTGTTGCTTCATATTCCTCTTTCCAACGGCTTTTCTGAAGGCTAGAGTTGGCATTATCATATCTATTTGCAATTACGGTAGTTTGAGCTGAGCCTGCTTTCGCCAACTTGTCAACTTCTTTCTTGTAACCTTGAATCCCAGCACGGTTAATTATCACATTAACGTAATGCGACCAACTATAATACTGTTTTTAAATTATTTTTTTATTTTAAATAAATAGGTATTCAGGGTTTTTACACTTTAAGGAGTCGCAGCACTGACGGTTGATTTTAAATTTGACATATATGAATTTGAAATTTGATGGAAATTTGTTGTGTGTTGTGTTTATAGAGTGGGGAGAATGCGCTTTGACGGGTGCGCATCCTGTTTTGACGGAACTTAGTGGTGGCAGCCATTTTGAAAGTTAAACGCAACGGTACCTATTTGTAGAAGCATTTGAATGTAGAAATGCCGAGTATTTTCTTGTTTCATTTTGTATGCCTTAGTATCTTTTCAAAATGGCTTGTGCAATTCCGGAGCCAACATTAGCCTTCTCTAATAATCAATTCAAGCTTATATAATATAATAATAATATAAAATGTCGACTTATGAAAGATAATCGTAGTTTTCGTTTATTCAGAATTAACTTCGATAGATGTTAAATTATAAGTTCCCTTACGCTGTTATTTTGTGATAAGCTATTGCTCCATTTTCATCGTATAACAGGTATTTTTATACCTACTATCGGCTGCATGGAAAACTGGTACAGTTAGTTTTAGGTTGATTGATTTGGGCATTTATATCAGTCATATATTTTCAGTATGCCCAGTTTCCATATTATTTGACAAATAGACTTCTTACACAGCAAAACGTGTTTCATGAAGAACTTCGTGAATAAATAGACAAGATGAGAGTGTTTTACACAATGCAATTTTTACTAACTATAAATCAGGGTGTTATGCATTGCCAATGTATTACCAACTGTGCTGTTTTGTTGATGTTTGACGTGTTGTCATCAGTCCTCATGCTCATATTCAAGTTTCAAAAATGAAAGTGGGAGAAGTGACAAAATAACGTTGTGCTGATTTGTACGCTTTGTTTGTCATTATTAGGTGCTATATAACCTATATAACTATCTATTCTACCTACCATTATCTCACCTTTCACTTTATAATATATAAAATAAACAATAACTTAATTGTTAAGTGACACCGTCTATTTCAACGCAGAACAACGAGACTATAACAATAACCTCACATGTCATTTTATGTCATTTCGCAATTGGTATTGAGTTAATAAATAGAATGTAACCAGAATTCCCCAAAAAATTCATGAAAAATTAGAATTTATTATCGTCAACTTATTCATGAACATTTTGGATATTCAACAATAAATTCAAGGTTAGAAAATTCAGCAATTTATTGCACCGTGTAAAGCAGCCTATCTTTTTCTTTTCCTTTTCTGTGTTTTAACAATATTTTGACAGTTTTCAAAAAAATATTGTTTTATGATAAAGAATAAATAAATTACAACAATATTTTATTATATTTGTGATTTATGTCCTCTGTTCTACATCAAATTAAATTTTGGACAAGCACCAACCTTCAAAATGGCTGCTTTTCTAATTTGAACTGCCGTGCATACTTAAAACGCGTTCTCCCAATTTATTTCTATGAAAATTTCACATCAACATTTCCCTGTTGATTTTTCGAATAATGAAACAATTTATGACAGGTGACAGTTACAAAATGTGAAAATTAAAAAAAAAACTAAAAACAGTGTTGCAATTAGCTCAATTTTAGTACCGAAATAGAAAAGTAGATATTAGAAACGCTAATTACAAAAGAAAGAGCATAAAAAAATTGTCTTAAAAGACTTAAACACTCATTCATAAAAAATGCCATGCCACTTGTTTCTTAAACTTGAGATGGTATATTAAACCGTATTTTATGAAACTAGTTTGTATTAAAATAGTTTCTATAAATATGATAATAATTAACATACTACATAACAAATAAGTAATATTTTAATACAAGAAATAGAGTAACGTTGCAGTAGAAGTAATTTTTAGGACATATGAAAGCAAAACTTCACTCTGTGCTTTTTGTTGCTATATTTATGTGTATTATTAATTATATAGTTTTTATCAGTGTATATATAGACTGGGGCTAGACATTAATAATGCGAATATTTTTCTGACCCTTATCAGCTATGTTGTCAATTTCTGTATACAGGTTTTACAAAACAAAATTGTTATATACCCACAATTGTTATACTTATAAAATATCTTTACCTTTAACCATATATCTGCAAACATGGGAGATCTTTTTAATATCCTTTGCACTGGGTCTTTGTCATCTAAAATATACTCGGGCATCATTTTTACACGATATAATTATGTATATATCAATCAGTATTCACACAACTAACTACCGAATAACAGCATATATTAACAACTAGTACTCGCTTAAGGCTTGGTGTTTAAGGTATTTTCGTTTGACTTCTTTATCACCTCATTTCAATAATATAGAACCTGCAAGTGTACGATAGTGTTACCGGTGTTATCTATTTTGTTCCTATCAATTAGTAGGTATTACAGATACACCATGCACGAATCATTTGCATTATCTTTATTTTGATAAGATAATTCCTCAAGTGGGAATATTTTATGCGTAATATTTGAATACGCATATTGCATGCATAGATATCTTATATTGCAAGAGAATTTTAGAAACTAAAAGTGCGTGCAATTTGTTATTCATATGCGAGTTTTAGATGACATTTCATATTATCCGGACATAATTATTTGTCAAAATATGGTTAACATTTAGATTTGATATGGTATTTTATAAGCTGGGGAAAAATTACATTTTGGTTAATTCTAGTAGATACATTCAATATTATGAACGTAAGTTTTGTGGAAATAACAATGCCGACAGTAACCTACCATTCAAAACTTTGCCCGTTAAGAAGCGTCGATTTAAGCCTTGTAGCTCCAGCACACCTACACCATGTAAATCTACGTATGTAAGGAGACTTAAATTACCTTATTATCAAGGTTTTAAATCCTTGAAGAATGAACCTTCTTTTGAGAAAGGAGCGTGTCAGAATTTTAGTGCTGTTAATGTCGAAAAAAATGTGACGCCATCCACAATTCGAAATATACAATTGGATGAACAGTTGAGAAAGACTTTTGATGATATTAAGAAACAGAAGGTTAAAGTTTGCGCAGAGTTAGAAAAACGCTTACAACAGAAAGCGCCAAAACCGATTGAAGAAAATGAAGAAACGCCAAGTGTAAATAAGACGGATAAAATTGAAGAGGACAGAAAGAATTAATGTGGATGTTTTAGCTCTATCAATAAAATGGTCGTCCAAAAATTAAATTATGTGTTTATATTTCTGGCATTTGCAATTGAGTCGGTCATTTCGAAACGGCCAAGATCTCCATATACGTGTTTATACCCGATAGAAATGGAAATGTGGCGTTTTCGAAATGGCCGATTCAATTATGTGGTGAATAATAAGTTGTAATTACCTATTTATTTGGTATAGATAAGTTGCATAACATGCAGAAATGTAGGATGTTAGTATTTAACCATAGGTACCTAGGTACTGATAAAATTTTAGTTCGAATTAAAAATTCAATGGTTTGTGTGTTAATAATTAGAATGTTATTTCGAATTGCACATCATGGTATGACAATATTTTTTTTAATTTAGGTTTGTTGCGGTTGTGGTGCTTGATTTTTAAATACAGTATCCAAACAAATCCAGATGCATCTGAAAGTATCTTTATTCTTATAGAGGCTGTTTGAAGTTTCTTATTTGTATGTGGTTCTATCGTTGACCTTCTTCCTTTTTAAAATTGTAATTTTAAGAAGTAAGTAGTTGGGAATTGTACAAGGAATTCATGTCTATACATAGATACCTATGTATTTGTAAATTGCATTAAATAGAAAATCTGGCCATAATTTTGCACATCAATGTGCATATTAGTTTAACAAATTGATTTAATAGAGGCAATCTCTCCGTCTCGACTGTTGGTGCTGAAATTTATGAGCCGGATAACGATTATCTTCATCATTTCATTTCCTTACTCCCCCCATTGTTCAACCGTCGCATATCCTGGGCCCTGAAGTTTCCAAATAAACTTGATCTACATCAGTTATACACCAGTTGACTCATTCGCATTAAAACGTGAACAGCGATGTCGCAATTCCTATTGCACATTAAATTAGGATTTCCGTTTCGCAACGAGAGCACACTTGACAGATTAACACAAACATTTACGCTAACTTTTCCAGCCAATAAGAGGGTCGGATATTTTCGCTGCGCTATTTATTTGGCCTCTAATGCTTTTAATGAGCCTTATATTACATACTTTTTATCACGGCTTCGTCATCTGTATTTTAAATTTACCACGTGTTACTTTAGGCTTTGAAATATATTTGCTTCAAATCTAATATTTGTAGGTGTAGAATACGAGTACATTCAATAGAAATTTAATTTTGGTGCTTAGTGGAAGAATCTTGTTTCTGGCTTTACTGTTGTTTGTTCAAATATGACATGAAAATGTATGCACAATAATGTCGCAGTTTGAAGCTTTGAAGTTGTTTTTCCTTATTATTACACTCCGACTACGTTACCACAACCTTCAATGCACTGGACGCATTTCTCAATAAGTATATCAAATCATCAGCAGTAAAACAGCTACATAATTACACTAAAAGTATTCTATTTATAGCGGAAAGAGTACATATGAGAATTGACGATGGAAATCTCATTAAATTCGAACAGATTTATATATATGAGCTTCGTCGTATTATGCAAAAGGTCGTGCAGTAGCACTGATGAGCCTTGGTAAGGCGAAACGCGTCTACTAATAATGTTGCTTTTAAAATTTTATTTATTCTATTTACGCTTAAAAATAACGTAGCATATAGTGATTACGATCATGGCTGACTACAGTCTTCGTCATTCTAACTAAACACTAATTCGAAAATTCGCGCAGTCTTCCATTTTCTTCTCGCTTGATTTTACAAACAATAAAGGATCTTTATTTTTACAAATTTCTATACCTTATATTTAAGATTAACTAAAAGCTTTTTGAAGCGAGTTTTGATTGATTTTTTAATTTCCCCGATGCATTCATAACCACAATCTTTACATGATATTTTATAAATTCGTGACTCTTCTAAATTATTTATGGGTTCGATTCCAGTTTGAAGTAGTCAGCAGAACAAGCCTTTTTCTCGGATATGCAACACGCGATGTTTGGCACGTAAAAAATCCTTGAGCTGATCCGGGTTCACCGAAATTTCAATGGGGATGGTATAATACAGTAACAGATGTCAGTGCCTAGAGTTGTCAAGATGTACTTATTCCATAAGCCGAAGCTTCAAAGTTGAATTTAAAGAAATTTTGTAAGCCACGTTTTCTAATAGCACAATGAAATAAATGAATAAATCCCTTTTTTGTTGTTGTGGGAGGCGTCTGACATGAGGTCTCCAGTAACACTATAGTGCATTGGCTTTCTGTATTATATCTCCCATTTCCTTTAACCATTAAATTATGCCAGCCATTTCAATATCCTGGTCCACTGTATTTACTAATCTGTACGGGTCTCTGGATGGTCGATCGATTTTTGGCTTGTTCAACGCCTCTCATTCACATAGGATGTGGTATGCGGTCTCGGTTTTTCTATTACACAATCTGCATTGGGTATTCGCGGTATTGATCCCCATTTTCTGTAGGTGTCCTGAAAGGGCACCTACCAGAATTCTCTTCAAGAAGGTTGAGTATTTATTCGTGTCAAAGACGTAAAAAGATGTTGTCGAAGTGTATCTAACCCAAATCCATAGAAAATAGGCCAAAATATCAGTTTCAAATTTACTAATAAATAGCT
This sequence comes from Cetonia aurata, assembly GCA_949128085.1. Classification (NCBI taxonomy): domain Eukaryota; kingdom Metazoa; phylum Arthropoda; class Insecta; order Coleoptera; family Scarabaeidae; genus Cetonia; species Cetonia aurata. The sequence continues at coordinate 49,301,441 of OX421884.1, read as the reverse complement.
CATCTTTGAAAAGAGAAAAGTTATACTCATTCCTGTTTTTTTTTTCAGTTTGTTGGTAAAAGGCACCATTGAGTTGCAAAAAAAAATAGGTAGGTACAGGTTCGCCTAAGAAATCAAACTATCAACTTCATCATTGGTCAAAAATTATCAGTAATAAGTAAATTATTATTATATATAAAATAAATTAAAAATAGAAGTATATAGAAAACCTACCACTAAGAATAGACCTATGTCGGAAGATTCCAATCATTCATGGAAATATTAGCTAGCAGCTATTAACTTTGTGGCGTATTGTTAGCTCAATTGCTTGCTCGTTATCTATACAGAACGGTACAAATATAAATGAGCTTAGTAAAATCATTAAAATTACAGCTTTAAATGGATATTAGCAAGACAAATTTCTAAAACATTATCTAAAGATTGTTATCATCAAGTGTATATGTACCTACTACACTGAAGAAAATGGCAGATGGACGGATTTTTTGGATTAGGGGTTAGTTAAGCATGATGACATTCACTTAGGACCGTTATTACTATACTAGGTTAGGTATAAAAATAATTTGAGTGTAATTATTTAGATCAATTTCACTGTTGATGATAATAGCTTTGCTATTAGAATGTGGGCCCAGGAGATATAGTGCAATTTACAGTAAGATGTATTTGAAGCGCACAGTATCATACTCACAAATTTTCTTTATTTAAAAGATTGTACTTAATTGAATTTATGCATTTTCAAATATGCATGTCCATAAAAATTTGTGTATCTATTCAGGGATTATGTTGTATTTATGAGGTAGAATATTATACACTTTTTTAAGCCTGTAGCACTCACGCGTTCCTGTATTAAAATAAATATACATATATTTCAAGATCATGAGCTAATCAGCGGAGATAAATTTGCGGAGAACTTTTATCAAACCTTTTATCAAAGTAAGAGTTTATTCCGTCCTAAATGTTGCATCAAGGCCTACCTTATATCTATGATACGATGATTTAGATAAATCCATGTTTAAGCTCCACAGGTATCCGGCAAAGTATACAGATAATGTAAATGTTTCACAGGCACACTATTTTCAGTACACACGAACTAATAGCGCGGCGAAAAGAATTTCAGGCCGGCCGATTCGACGCCTGGATACAAGAAACATGACGTCAATTCGTCGAATAGCAAATTGTTCGAAATAAATGTGCGTCCATATCGTTTCGACCTCTGCATGCTGAATTTGAAACTTTGCTCTTCATTCACGATCGTGATCTTGAACGTTAGTTAATGTTTATCCCATCTGTTTGTCTACGTAGTGGACGTACCGTGAATTAACTGTTTGGGTGGATTTGTTATTTTACACCGTACACATGTACGTATACTGTTTCTCTGGATATTCAAACACGAGCATATGTAATAAGACTTCTGGCTGTATTTGTAGCGCTGTTACAGATGGCATGCCACAATTGATATGTGGGTTATAGTTGAGTTAATTAATGACAATCTCGTTGCGATCATATATTTTAATTATTTTAATCAAATAGGTTCATGCTGTCTGGGTTACGATAAGCGGATCGAAAAGTCTTGTTTTGTATGACACTAATGGCAATATTTACAAATAGTTAAGTCAGTGCTATAAGTACTGAACAAAATACGAACACAGATATAATGTTTCCTATACATAAATCTACTTATACTACAGAACCATCATTACTTATTATTAGTATAGTCAAAGTGCTTACGCCAATATACAGGCTGTTACTTAAGGTAACCGACAAACTTATACCATGTGTCCTAGAGGTGATTCTGAACAAAAACTTTCATATACCTACACTTTAGATAAATTCCTAACTATTTTGTAGATTTTGACAAAGGAAATGGATCATGAAAGAACAACAAAATAAAAAAAAATATAATTGCTTGAATTGTTATCCTCTACTTTCTAAACATTCTGCTTGAGTCTAATTTGAACCATTTAATACTTTTTTCGTCAATAATTTACTGGATACGACCATGTCCGCTGGCTCCAGCACTCTCACATGATGATAAAATCTTTTAGTGAAGAAAAATATGACACGGCAAGATAGGGTTCAACAATAGTATTTTAACATTTCCAAACATTATCAATATTATTAATAATGCTGTGAATTTGTCATTTGCTCGTTTCTCTTTTCTCGTAATCCGCAGAATTCAACCGCAATAACAATTTGAAACGATTCAAGGTCGTTACCGTGCAAAATAAGCGGGGACCAGCTTCAACAGAAAGCACATATACTGCTTTGGTGATATATACGATCCTACCCTAAGAAGTAGTCCTCTAAGAGCACGAATTTTGACATCATTTGTCGTTCGTTCTGCAAATTGTCTAAAGGAAAGGTTTATTAGTTTGTATAGTCTCAAAATCTTGCCAATAAAAGAATTGCTTAAAAAAATTCAGCATCGTTGGGTTAAATCACCTCAGTGCTAGAACAATTTGTCCGGTTTTTGTAACGATTCTATATATTATACCATTATAAACTTCACAATGAACGCTTACATACTTTACAACCACAACAACTTTAGTTATATATAAATTAGTTTTTCAGAAACTGATATCTGCTTGGGGTGGTACCTGGTGTAAGGTATATGTTCATTTGAAAACTTCTCATTCTAAATTTCTGAAAATCTGGAAATTTCTGAAAAAATTTCTGAAACATGTAAGAAGTATTATCGAGAGGAACAACTTTTGATGCAAATATTGTCACAGTCACTAGGGCTGGGCGATACCTATGATTTTGGTATCGGTATTCGATACTTGTCTTGGTATCGATACTTGCCGATGTATCGATTCTACGCTAGGTATCGTTACCCAGTACTACTAGTACTAGTAGTACTAATAGTCCTAGTACCAGTAGTACTAGTACTAAACTATCGATTCCGAGATATCGATACCATAAAATTGATTCCGTAGTATCAATACTTGGGTAGCGATCCAAAGATACCAGTACTAGGGTATTGATTTCGAGGTATTGGTAGTGGAGTTTTAAAATTTCAATTTAAATTTTAAAAATTTCATAATGTTTCTAATTTAAGAGTTAAAAATTTTACTTTCCCTTAACATGTATGACTGTTGTTTCATTTGACAATTTTGTATAACTATTTGAGAAACGTTGGGAAAGCAGTCAAAAAAAACATCGCTGAAAATATTGGATATTATAAAATAAATTATTGCTCAAATTAATCGCTTCTTTTTTCTATACATTTTCAATCAAGAACAAGAAATTCGTTTTTTAAAAATATAATAATACCAATAAGTTATTGGTAATTGACATTGACTCTTTCTTATTTTAATTTAATACATTGTCTTGTTTTCTGCAATAAAGTCAGTTATCGAGAGTATGTAAACATTTATTGTATACAAAAATATACTAGTAATAGAACCAGTACTAGTATTAGTACTAGACGAACGTAAAATTAGCATCAAAATGTACTTAAAACACACATTTTTATTTACTGTATAACTGGAAACGGCTTGGCAAATGTTCTGCATTAAGTACAATTTAAAAGTTTTTTATTTAGGTTATTTATTTTCCTTGTTTTTTAGAAATTTATAAAAGTTTTTAATATTGGTTTTTCTTCTGATTCTCCTAAAATAGATTAACCACATAGAAATAGAAAACGAAACAAACCAAAAGATTTTCTCAAAAATTTCGCGAACGAATGGATCAATTTCAAAACACTAAACGCTAAAATGTAGTGTTTCAAACGACCATTAAAATAAGGTACTACTTCCCCTTAAGATTTTTAAGGGGGTACCTCCCGGGAGCAGGGGGTTAAAGTAGCTGAGGCAGTTTTGCATCAAAAGTTGTCCACTTGATAATACTTCTTATTTGTTTCAGGAAACTTTCCATAAAATTCCAGTTTTCCAGAAATTTAGGGTGGGAAGTTTTCAAATGAACACCCGGTGTATGTGGTCACACAAAGGGACTCCATTTAGCTAATCTAATAAATACAATTTATCTACTTACTCGTCTTTCTTCCTCTCTAGCTGCTCGCAGATGGGATTCTATAGCCTCTAAGTCAATTTTCGGCATAGCGGTTTCGATGTTGTATACATCAAAGCTACCTACAATAGTTAGAGAATTTTTAGTGCAAGGATACTTGTATCGGTAATATTATAAAAGAAATTGTCTATAATGATTATTTTAATGTTAAAATATCTGTCATTAATTAACTGATAATGTAATAACTCTCTCAGTTTAATTGCCACCAGTGTAGAATTTTTCTTTATTAGAAAAATATAAGTAATGTTCAAATTATTATGGAAATTATTGATCATTGGTACAATAATTCAAAAGTCATTAAGAATTTTCTGAAAATTCATTTCCTTTTTTTAATTTCTATTTTGGAGTATGTATTTATAATAATAAATAACACAATGATTGTTCGTTTCAAATGAAACACCTCTATAGACGAACTAGATTAAGAAAAGCCTGTAGTGCTGGGGATGTAATGTTATGTTAATACTTTGGCTAATTGGACATCCATAGGGACACAATTTCCTGCTCCCTTGTAACGATAATGGGTAAACGTGACTATTGTGACGCATTACACACATATTACGTATCACTCCTAGAGCACAAATGTGTCAATTAACTTGAATAATAGAAGAGCTTCATTAGCACATGTTAGGTCGGCTTAATTTAATCTTCACTACTTTATTATTGAAGAAGTTAATTAACGCTCATAATTTCGTGAATAATAAAGGTCTTCATTAATTTCCAAGGAACGTTCTAACGCCGGTTAGTCCATTGTATGCGGGTACAGCACTTAACGTCGTGCATCTTGCGTAAAATACCCTTGAAATTAATTTTATGGTGTTAGGCTGAAAATTTATAAGTTATGTATGAGTCGGATTTTAAATACCTTTTAAAATAGTATTTTTTCGATGAAAATGTTTCAATCAATCTTGAATTTTTGTGTTATCCAATATGGGTTTTATATAAACAATAAGAATGCATACGTAAATTTTATTATACCCACGTATCAGAAGCAAACGCGAACCCTATGCACCTATTGACATTGCTGTACCTGCTGTTTGCAGAAGTACTACAAAATATGCTGTTTTCCCAACCTAAGCTATGCTGAAAATGTAACAGGAACGACTTTCACCATATAATAACTGAGCAAACAAGAGTTAATAATGCTAACGGCATATTTACCTTTTGTTCGTATTGCGGAGAGTATATTAAAGTAAATTACCTTTAATTTTATGCTTTGTGAAACAAATCTTGAATCTTTAATAATGGCAAACACAAAACTTCTGATGCCTTTACTTACTAATTAAATTCGCAAACACCCTTTGTTAATGCGAGTTCACATTTTGCATAATGTTTATTAATATTTCAATATATCCTTTCCAAGTAGCAATTAAAGTTATTTATGTAAAAGGTTTAGAACGATTTTGAAGTTTAATGTGTAAGACGTGAAAAAAAAAAAATTACAAAAACTCACCTAATAACTCAGGGTTTGTACGTTTCTTTTCTTTCATGGCAGGTACTGATCGTCGATTTAAATTTTCTTTATTCCTGCCAGCTAATTCTCTCCGTGGAATCGTAATCAAGCTTCCAATTTGTTGATTGTAATCGCGCCTTTTCTTAACGTAGTTCGTTTCCATTTTTTCCTTCTTTCTTGGAATTGCACTGTCTTCGTCTTTTTCCGGTTCGTCCTTGGTTTTATCTTCTTTACAAAATTTCTCCATCTCCTCCTTTTTTGTAGGTTCATTTTCATTGGATTTGGATTTTAGAGGTTCGCTCATGAACACGTCTTCAGTTTCCCTGTTTGAATCCTTTCCAGGAACTTCTTTGTTTAAATGCTCTTCCACTTCCATTCTATCTGATTCCTGCGTCTTTACATTGATGTTAACGAAAAGTTTGTGATCTACAAGAGGAATATTCTCCTGTACATTAGAGAGAAAAGCATCCTTTAACTTTTGCTGAAACAGATTATCAGGCTTTGATTTGAGGTTCTCATAACTCTCGGCGGGAAAATGACGTTTCAAGTCATTAACAGGTGGATGAATCATCGATACGGCCGACATGTCGTTTTGTTTAATGGTTTTGCTATCTTCAAGAACAGTATTTTGTAGCGTAGATATCGAACATTTATTAAATGGTTGCTCGTCGTTCGGTTCTATATTATATTTGGCCGCAGTTGGTTCTAAGTCGTCAGATACTGACAATTTCTCGATAGCTTCTTCAATCTCCAGAGCACAAGCTGGTTCAAATATCGCGCAGAAAGCTTTATCTATCAACGAATCTGGATTTTTTGTGTTCAACCCCTTGCTGTCATCGGATAAATCGCTGTAGTTATTTTCTCGGCTAATCCTACCGAATTCCTGTTCGACTTCTTTCCCGAAATCACCAATTATATTGGTGTACGGCTCCTTTGGATTTTGACAATTGGAAACTTTCTCTTCCTGTGGTATATTCAAATCTATTTTTTCGTTTGAGATGATTTCCAAATCATCGTCACTAGCTTGATTCGAGTTCGAAGTGCTTGCTTCCTCGGAATCGCAATTTATCCGTTCGAGGTTTTCGCATTCCAATGGTATGTTAAATACCGGTTTGTCGTAGAACACCTTCTGGATGTTCTCAACGCTGTCTAATCTGTTAACGCTGTCTATTTTGTCGATAGGGTATTCTGTCTCTTCGTTATTATTATTGTTATTGTTGATATTGTTGGTATTAGTTTCTGTTAAATATTTCGTTCCGGCCGATTCGCAGTCGAAATCATCGTCCGTAAAATCCGTGTCGGATGACGCTTTCAAACTGTAATCGAGGGTATGAGCGAGATGCTGGAAGCCGGGGTAATTGGGGTTGACGATGCCTCGAGGTTGTAGGGCGCCGATGTTAGTTAAATTCACTTCGTCTGAGATTGATTCTGAATCGGAGATGTCGAATCCGCGGTCTTCCTCTTGCGGCGATGTGTCTACTGACGAGCAACTTTGATGTGCATCTGTAATATAAAGTAAAATGTGGCTGCAGTAGATTTTGTATTTACATAATGTATGTAGGTACGTTCGTATATTGGGGCTTTGAATTTTCATTTTAATAAATTCAGATGCTGTACCATGGATTTGATTGAATGTAACCGTTTCAAATATTTCACGAATGGGTGCTCGGAAACAGTAACGACATCTACTCTACTTTGTAATAATAAAGCAACCAGACTTCCGACCTCCGTTTTTCTTTCTATTTTAAAGTTGTAACGAATTTTTAATCGGGATTCATAGTCTTTATACGAGGGGCAAGTTAAAATGCACATGCCATTCGTTAGCGATTGTAGGTTTAATTGTGTTAAAAGGATATTAGCCATAAGCTAGAATAAGCTGACAAATTTTATTCGAAAATAGCAAAACAAAAATTAAAGAACATTAAAGGGAGGTATTTCTATTGCTTGTAGACATACTTATCGGATATATTAAAAATAAAATACACTACCTTCGTAGTCCAGCAGACTATCATCTGGCGAGGACTCCGAACAGATGGAGGAAGCGGTCCCGTGCCGCGTGTTGTTCAAAGAGACAGCCAGTGTGTTGTTGATGTTGAACAATTGATGATTCCTGTTGTTCACGTTGTTCGTTATCTGACGCAGATTGTGGGTGCGGGCAGGGTTGCACCATTGCACCGTGTCTTCGGTATTGTTGATGTTGTTCAGCAAATTCTCGTCCGTTGTATTCGTGGCATTTATACTATTAGTAGCGTTTGTGGTTGCGGTTGTAATCGCGATCAATCCATTCGAATTGTGTATGTTCGAGTTTAGATTTGATGTATTATTGTAGCCGACAGTAACGTTGCTGTTCTGTATTGTATTTATCCGTTTCGGAGAATTGAGCAGGTTTGAATTGCCATTATAAACTGACAGAGGTCCGTCCGCGTTTTTCAAACGCATTTCTGCTTCCTGGAACAAAGAAATAACAATTATTAATACATTTCTTTATCAATAAGTAAGTATTGTAATTTATTCTGAAGGTTATGTTTAGTTGAGCATTTTTCATTATTAAAAGAACTAATACTGTCGATTCTCAAAAATGAAAGAAATGTAGTTTCGATGTAGAAAGAATTATATCAAAGTTTCAGTGAGTGTAATAATTAATTTTTATTGTAATTTTTTTTTAGAAAAGCATACCGTGGACAACAAATAAGTTTTGATAGACGAAGGTTGAACAGATACCTAGGCTTTATCCTAGACAATAAACTTCTGTGGAGTACGCATGAGCTCCAAGTAATTAACAAGGCAAAAAGACTCTACTGGTTTGTAGAAACTTTATATAGGTAATAACTGGGGTCAACCCAAAAAAATGCCCTAGATGTATACAGCAATAGTGAGTAGCTTGATGCAAAAGATCTACTCAGGCCACTGCAACTGGGACAATGAGAACCTGTCCGACAGCAGCTATTGAGGTGGTGTGGAGGTTTCTCCATATGCAGAATGAGCCTCCTAATAGTGGCGAAAACTGGGGCATGCCCCGGTATGATATGCCAAAAAAGTTCACCTTTGTGAAAGAATTTGCCACAAAGCTTAGTAACAAATAAGCGAATAGGATAAAGACAATATTTTAAACTCAACAGAAATGTCATCAAATGGTACACGGATGGATTCAAGATGACAGAGGGAGCTGGAATAGGGATATATTGGCCTAGAACCAAACATTTTGAAAGTTTGTGCTTGTATTCGAGTATCTTCCAGGCGGAAACATACGCTATTCAAAGAAGTGTCCAATTCAACATTGATAAAAGTTATCAAAAACAGGAGATTATCATAATGTCTGATAGTCAAGCAAACAAAAAAGTTCTGAACTCAAATACAATCAGCTCCAATATGGTATGGGGGTGTTTAGAAAAACTAAACGAGCTTGGCAAAAGTAACAAGGTAACCTTTTTGTGGGTTCCGGAACACACGGTAGTAGAGGGAAACGAAATAACAGATAATCTCATATGGCATATAGTATATGGTTTATGGAGATAAAGCAGAGCAAATCCACATACTGGAAGAATCTCCAGGGAATGAGGCAAGCTAAAACACTTCTGGGAACCTATAACCGCAAGTAAAAATAATATTCGCATATTGACAGGGAAGCTATCAGGTAATTGTAAACTGAAAGGACATTTGTAAAGTAGGCTTAGACTAGCAGAGGAGGTCGAATGTAGATTTTGGGGGGAACAGGATGAAACAACTACCTACCAATCTTCTTATAAATTGTGTTGCACTGTGCAACTCAAGGGCTCTGTACCTGAGAGCATGTGAAATTGAAGAGGGAGAATTAGGGGTTTTCTAACATTCTGTACTTTTTAAAAGGAATTTGACTGGACGGATCTTGCATACACACATACAAGGTTGAACAGAGAGAATTTGTATGAATACGTGTATGCTGAGTAACAATTATTGTTAGCAGTTTAGCGAGCAGTACAATTTAGTTATCAAGTAATATAGAATTGTTTATATTACAAATATACCAGTATCATTGACAATTAGGTAAGTGCATTTTGGGCAAAAGTGTGTCCATCTCATTTTAAAATACCGATCAAGAATTATATGAGCTGTTGCGCTTAAGGTGATATTATACACCCTAAGTTTTAAAATCCAGAGCTACTTTGAGCTCGGTCCAGCAAATTTGTTCCATCAACTTGTGCAGTCTGCCCTGTATATCTTCAATGTTGGACACAATTTTCTATAAATATCCTTTCAGTTGTCCAATAACCTTTAGTAGTACTTCACTCTGCGTCTTTGATGGTTCCTTTAATACGGATCTTTCCATGGATTTCCCTGGTTACATTATTTAAGTGTTTTTGTGCTTTTCTTGGGCCCAACTACTTACCTGCCTTCGTGCTATTTGGACAGTCCTAGGAGAGGTTTTGGGCACACTTGTGAACTTTTTGATCTTTTACTTACTGCCAAGCCATACAATTCTCGAATGGATTCCACCCTTGATTTTAATGCCTTCAGTATAATACATATCCAATTGAAAAACCCTTTTATTGATTTTGTTGCACAATGCAATATTGTGTTTGCTCGAAAGACAGTGGTATATTTTCTTAGTGGAGTAGTGATTATTGTATTTCTCACATTAGTCCATTCCTGTCCTCGATTTTTGACCCATCTGTAATCTAGATCAATTACCAAGCCTGTCTCTGTGGTCGCATTTATTCCAGGTTATCTGATCTGTGGTGTGTATCTTGAAATTTTTGTTAAATGGATGTGTCGAAATCATGTGATCTGATCTCATTTTCAAAAGACAATAATACTCTATTTCAGCATTGTTTCTATTTTTCTGAGAAAATAAGACATGTTCTGAACTTACTCCATGGAAACCGTGTAGTGGGTTCGTGGGAAAGAATGAATGGTAATCTGCACTTGTCTCATTTGATAATTGTGGAACAAGTGCACATAAGACAATTTTCTTTTAATTTTGCCACAGTGCCAGTAGAAACGCTTACTACAACATACTGATGAAATGCAGCTACTAGTAGGTTTAATTGATCATTATATATTTATACAGGAAAATACGACAAGGGACAAGTAAATATGGTTACGCGCGTCAATTTGAAATTGCGTTTTCGATAGGTGTCCTTAGAGGGCGCGGAATACAACGAAATTCGGGTAAAAAATACCAGAGGGCCCCACCGTGCTTTCGTCCAAAACGTAATAGAAGATTCCTGATAACTACAAGAAAACATCGGAACGGGCTGAGAAAGTTCCAGTGATGGTTGAGGGAGATTTAAATACGGTGCAGCTATTGGACATGAGTTGATTGAGAGTCGTGCACGGTGAAAGATGAGTGGAAATAATTAGCGAATATAAACAATGTTTAATTATTAAGTGTTTATTAGTAATTAGTGTTTAAATAAACAAATGTGTTTTTTTGACTTTTTTTAATTTTACAATAGACTTACGTGTCTAAATAAACCAATTTAATTTAATATATCACCTCTGTGGTCAATATCGATTTTCAAATTTTAAACATAGAAAGGATGCATTCCTCTTCCTATTAGGGAATACATGTATAAATACCTGTGTGTAACCAAACCGTATAATAATTACATTAGAGCGCTAGTTAATTCACTAATGGAATTTTAGCATCAATCTAGTTAATAATTTCAAACTGCTTTTATTGTAGGCTTCAGGGTGCTACAAAACAAATTAATTTAAATTAGTTAACTTTAAGACTCAACTTTGCGCTTTGATAGAATGAAAGTGTTTTGTGTATTGACGCTGAATCTGTTAGGCCTGGTGTGCAAAATTAACGAGTTTATGATATAAATTAATGAAGATTTTGGGTAAAATTCAACGCGTTAAAGTAGAAGGTTTGAATACGATATTGTTTGGAGGTTAATTACTAACTAATAAGTTATGTATGTATAGCAGTTATGGTTTACATCATTAACTAAAATTAGGCATAAACCGCACTTATAAAATTAAGTTTTACAGCTGATTATTATGTATAAGTTAAGCAAAGCTGCGTCAAGTGTAAAGAAAGGTTTTAATGAAATGTCGTGTGGAAATTATCAGGAAATCAGAAGTATATCGGTGTGACGATAGCATTTGCCATAATCGCGAGACACCTTTGTTCTTCTTCAAGATTTTGTATTGTTGTTGCTGTTACCAATTAACGAATCCTCAAGCTTATAAAAATGATATATTATAATTTTCACTGAACTTACAATATCCGCCAATAAATGGCTTTTGTGGCTTATCTTGGTTTTTGTTTAGAAACATGTTGTAGAAATAGTTTAATGATATAGCATAATACCTTCACGAATTTAATGATATTTCCATTGTTAATTCTTATACATACTCTTTCCACTGTGATATATAATTTATTTCTGTTTATTAATTATAAAGGTGTACATTGTAAAAATCCGAAAATCCTCGAAATTTCAGAAGTAATTTTTACCCCTTAAATCTCAAACAACGGTCTATGCCTAGAGCTTAAAATGTTTTAGAAGATGAGTAGCAGAAGGTTGAAGTTAATTATAATCTAGTTATGATATTAGCAGTCCAAACATGTATTGTATAAAAAACGGGTTCTGGATTCTATGTGAATAATGTAAAGGAATTTTATTATTAATTACTTATTAGTAATTATCCCCCTAAAAAGTAGTTTATAACATGTTTTAAAAGAAAAATGTGTTGAAATACACTTGAAGCATCATTGCTTTCCCGTATATTCGTAATAAAAAGGAGAAAATTGGAAAATTGGCGTAGAGCCAAATTAATCTTTCCAACAAAGGAAAGACACACGTCATTATTAAACCACAAGAGGCCGACTAGGTTCGGCGAAATAACACTGCTAAAGAATTCATGATGCGTTCTTCTTCGTTCGTTCCTTTTCTTTAAACATTTCCGAGAACGTAAAAAATCGGTATAAATTTGACCTAGATTGTAAGAGAACCGGTCGTCCGGCGTCAACACCATCTGAACAAAAATTAATGGAAAACGGAGCACAAGGCTGCAAAACCTTAAAGGGAAATACTATAGAATCCTACGCTTAATAATACCCACAATAGCTCAAGGAATTTCATACGTGGCACGGTTAACCCTGTCGATGTTATTAATTAGAGAGGAAAATGATGGATCCCCTTATGCAAACCCTTGAAGTTTGGGTAACAAAAATAAATAGCTTTGCTTCAGTGTTTTTTTTTATTATTAATTTCAATAATTTCTCCTTCTTAAATTGAATAGTATGGGTAATTGGACAACCATTATTTGCGCGAATTTAAGCATTATCCTTATAAAACTATTTTCATATTAAAATTTAATTGTCCGGTTCAGTGATTCTGCATAAATTGTAGGCGGGTATATAAATGCTAGAATGAGTTTGCTTTGAAATAATTTGAGTACCAGAGCGTGTAATTCTAAAATTTAATTGCTTCTGTAAGCCAACAGCAATTTAATATGCTTCAACCAATATCGAATTAAAAAGAATGTATAATATGTTTGTTGACATTTTAATTAATTTTTCCTGATCATAGCAATAACAATGACCTATGTTCTAGCTTTATATTGTTTTGTCAAGAAAAGTGATTGGGATGCATTCCAATGGGGAAGAAGATTTATTTAAAAAACAAAAAATTATTATTACTTACTAGTTGGAATTTCAACTGCTAGGAATATTGTATTCCGCTTAAGAAAATAGCCTTAAAAATAATTTTAAGATGCGCGGGTGATAGTCTAGTGGCTTGCACACTTGGCTATCAGTTGTAAGATAACTGGTTTTCCGGAGTCGTAATGATGATTAAGAGAGAGATTTGGCTTTGTGGGGATGCCTGATAAGCATATTAAATGCTTAGGCCTCGTCTACATCCTTAACAAAGAACGTAAGCACGGAAAAGATCCCGACTCGAGGTTGGAATACCTGCGAGTTCGCCAAAATTTCAGTGGGCATGGTACATACAAAACATTAATAAATGCCAGTGCCTACAAACAAATGCGCATGGGTTTCTTAAACAAATAATGTTAATAGTATAAAGTCAGCTAAGACATTAAGAGAATCCTTTTGCCGAATGATTAATATGCCTCTCCAGTGTAATTAGATATTGAAAAAGTTATCGAAAAGTTGATTGAAAAGCCACTATAAAGTAGGTCATGAGAGTGTTTTGGAGCCTGTTAATCAAGTATAAAATATGAAGCATCTGGTCATTTGTTCAGTTTCTTCAGTAGATTTCATATGTTCTTTTGCTAAGAAGAATTATTTCATAAGTTTAAATGAAAACGTAACGCTATATTTGGCAGTTGTTATATATAGATTTGTACATGTTATGGGTTTTTACAAAAAATACATTTCTTTAACGATCTAAACAACGAAACTTTTTGGCACTGTTTCGTGCTGCATGTTAAGGCATAACACAAATATATGGCGCTTGGTTTAGATGAATACCTTATTATCATGATTAAACTGTATTCAATACTACAATTTTATATATGAATGCACAACATGAAGAAGACTGAAAGTGAAATAGCTGTCTTTTATTTTAATTAAAATACATGAGCGAATCGTGTTCAACAATTGACTAATTTCTATAAGAGCATATCAACATTGTCGACCGATAAACATAACACACGTCAATTAATACTATTGAATAGAACTACTATACACCATGTGTAACCCATGCAAGTATTTTGCCAAGAAAGTTATTATATGCTGACTCCGCTCTCTCCTAACTGTTGAAATTATGCATTTTGGTAGATGAAATGAATTAATGAATAATAATAATTTTTATTGTTGGTATCATTAGTTGATGGTTGATATATGAAAATATGTTACACAATATTAGATACATTCGATGTAAATGAACATTGTTGCTGTGTTTAATTGTAAAATTAAATTATATGGTTTGGTAAAATATTGTGTATCTGTTTTATCATTAATTGCATTTTTATTTTTATAAATTTGGATTACTTCAAGTATATTACGTGCTTTTAAATTTTGTTCTTTATTTAGAATTGTTATGTTGTCAAAATCAAATGAATATTTTTCTTTATATAAAACACATTTTTCAAAATTTTCATATTAAAAACAAAAAATAATGACTTTAACGTTTATAAACAAAAAAAGTTTATTTACAATTTAATTATTTGTTTAATATTTTATAATTTTCATACATGTACCCGAAAAATAGTATAATAATAACCGAAACGTTGTTTATCCGAAGTGTTGTCATTTGTTGTCATTAAAACGACTTAAAAACAAAAAGAAAGGGTCAAGAAAAGAAGATTTTAAACACTACCGTTGCGTTGTACTTAGATTAGTAACTTATGTTTATATAGATTTAAATATTTGAATTCGAGTCTGAAATCGAAACTGCAGTCGACTATACAAATTCGAGTCTGGAATCGAGTCTACAAATCAGAGTCTGGAAACGATTCTACATATTTGAGTCTGAAATCTTCTGAGACGGTCAAATATCTGGAGAAATGCACATCGAATGGAAAAACAAAAAAAAAACATTGTAAATGTAATCATTTTCAAAAATCTATCCAAAGTCACCAATCAGCACCCTTCATCCCCACCCTCAGGGGGTGGGAAGGACGGCAACTTTTAAATCTTAAATACAATAAATACATTTTTTTATTGCAGATTCGTATTCCATGAATTAAAATACGAAAGTTTTGCCTGAAACTTACTTTTCGATTTTTGATAGATAGCGCTAAAATTCAAAAGAATCAATTTTTGGGAAGTTCTGAAAAGAAGTCTTGAAACCGTCAAAATATCGATTAGGAAAAACTAACTAAACCATGTGTTCAGACTCTCAATGATGCCTGAAGCGTTTCTAAAGGTACCTGATGGCATCCAAAGTGATTCCGAAGATACCTAATGATTATTTCGAAGGTATTCAACTTTATATTTTATGCGTATTTTAAGTAGTTTCTAATGTGACCAACGATTCTTCCAGTGATGTTGAAGATAGCCTGTACCTTAAAACCTTATAATAGTTCTTTCAAGATTCCAACCATCCCAGCTATAAAGCTTTGGTTAACGATGTTTGGTAAAGAGATATTCCTTCTCGTTCAGTAAGTGTTGCCATTTAGGTAAATTATAACGACTATTAAATAATAACGACTGTAAAAAATAACGAAATAAGGTGTGTCCGCTTTAAGAAGCAGATCGTAAATGATTTTTACATAAATACCATGAAGTATTACAAAATCAATAAGGTGTGCCTGTTTCAAGAGGTAGACCGTGAATTAATTTGTTCAAATGCCCCAAAGTATCCTACAATAAATAAGGTTTGACTGCTTCAAGAAGTAGATCGTAAATGGTTTTCGACCCCAAAATATCCCAAAATTTACAAAAAAAAATTTCTTCCAAATTTCAGCACCACCTAACAAGAATCGAAAAAAATGTTTCAGATAAAACTTTGGTATTTTGATACGTAAAATCCGAATCTGCAATAAAAATAGAGATTTGAATTTAAGATTTCATTTCGATGTGTATTTCTCGAAATATCTGACCGTCCTGGAACTTTTGGGAGACGCGGTATAAATGAGATAGTGACAGACAAAAAATAAACGTTAGAATTGTATTAGGTACTGAGAAACTGCCAACTATAGAATTGAATGACTATTCTGTTGATTAGTTGATTATTGTGAAGACCATATAGAAGGCAATGTGACAATTATAAAATTCTGGGTGTAATAAATTAACCGTATTTATAGCTGACTAGGCTACTTCAGAACCGGCTGTCTTCAATTAATATTTATATCGGTTTTTATAGTACACATTTATGTGACAGTTTTCTTGTTTTGGAAATTAAGAATTAGCTGGAAAAGTAATTAAGTAAGAACAAACGATTTTTAATAGAATTTTGAATTATAATCGACTATGTGCACACAAGAAATTGTAAGCAAAACCTACCATTACGGTCAATTGTGGTGATCAGCATTGATTTAACTAGTTATTCACATCACTTGAAATGAAACCTATTACATACATATATAATTTTTCCTGTAAGGATATGAAATCAGATCCTTCTGGAAATAATCTCGTCTTTTACTTATTATATCGGAAATGTTACACATCTATCCAATTTCGCACAGAGTTAAGCCGGCAAACGTGTTTATAATTAAATTTTGTTCGTACACAGTCACTATTAAGTGTAGTATAATAAACGGGCCAATGGATTTATCGTCACATCGGTAATCATTTGAATCGAAGCGCGTGAATACCGATTATAAGATGTATAGTGTAGTTAATTTTCCGCTTGGTTTGACCCGAAACGCCGCCTAGTTGAATGAAAACTGACGTAGTCGACGTGCTATGGTTTCTATCGACCCCATATTGTGTATGTAAACGCTATACTTATAATAGTACCGTGTATTTGAATAGCACGTGCTACGTATACACGGAAGCCATTCTGTTTTCTGTTCTGAAACGTTTCTGATGCGGTGTTGCGTGTTGGACGGACTATATGAGTGTTTTATTATTATGATAAACGCACCTATTACACGTTTCAACTTTTAAATGGGTATTGATAATGTTATATTTTTGTTCAACTATTAGATGCACCGAGTTATTTAAGGCAGAAAAGGATTCCACGTGGTACATACATAGTGCTACGTATGTATATAATTTATCAGCTTATATAAGCTAATATGTCTAAACCTGTATCAACAACCCATGCTATTGTAACTTGTAACTTGGTTTATCATAATAAACTCTGCAATAAATCTATGCGGTTCGTCAACCTATCATAAACAACTTACAATAATTTATATTTATTACATTATGTTACCTCGGATGTTCAGTTAAACTTTCCTACTCTAAATTTCTGGAAACTTTCGATGCAAAAACTGACTGTCACTTTAATCGCCTGCCTCCGCGAGCTACCCTCGTAAAAATCTTAAATGGAAATGGGTATCGATTAATACTCCATTTTAACGGTCTTTTTGAACACTACATTTTGGCGTTTAGTTTTTTTTTTAATTGATCGATTCGTTTGCGAAATTTTTAAGAAAATCTTTTAGTTTGTTTTGTTTTCTATTTGTAGCTGGTGAATCTATTTTGGGAGCATGGGAACAAAAACCAATATTAAAAACTTTTCTAAATTTCTGAAAAAACAAAGAAAATAAATAACCTTATGGTTCAAAACGTAAATAAAACACAAAGACGTTAAGGAGTAAAAATATATTGAAATACTCCACAACAATATTGTTTCACCACACAGTGGCTTCATCAGGTGGATGAAATTAACTAAACAAAATATAAAATTACACACTATTTATACTTTTAAACCTAGGAGTGGGGAATAATTAAAATCCTTTTGTTCATTGAGCGCTAAACCTAACTTACTATACCTATTAATTTCTAAACATTCAAATAAGTCTAGTTTCTTACTTTTCTTATGAACATGCAAAATATCAATCAATCAAATAACCTTATGGTTATTTAAGTTGTAAGTTACGTTTAATGCAGAATATTTGTCAAGCTGTTTGCAGTTATTTAGTAGATAAAAATGCATGTTTTAGAAAAGTTTAGAGGTCGAGTTTGTGTTCGTTGATTCAATTTTTTCACTAGAACATAAACGAATGCCATAAACGAAAAACAGGTAACAGCATAAAAAAGTTTTTCTTCCGGTGCTCGGCGTTTGGAAATACATCGTCTGTTGCCTTAGTATAAATTATTATTTTGTGTTATCAACCTAAACTTATTTAAATGAAATAACAATAATGGTTTACAGTGTGTAAGAAAGGGTTTTTTAATTTATGACGTCGAAAATAAATGAGCTCTACGAACTTGCGCAAAATTTAACGAAAGGCATCCGGGTGATATCACATCTGATACTTATGCCTTAAATCGAATTGACAAATTTACTCAGACTGGTTCTGTTGCAAATGTAAAACATAAACCGACAGTTTTAAATGAAGCTGCAAACCCTAATACTTCATTATGCCAGATTTTTGCGGCAACTGGAATTTGCTTGGGCACTGCTCATAAAAAAATCCTTATAAATTGAAAATATATCAAGAGCTATCTGAAAACGGTTTTGACAGAAAATTAGAGTTTTGTGAACAGACTACCACTATGATTAATAATAACAATGCATTTGCAAGAAATAGCTGCTTCAGTGATGAATGTACTTTTCATTTACACGGATTTGTAAATGAACATAACTGTAGATATTGGAGTAACGAAAACCCTTATTTGTATGTAGAAGGATACATCCAGTATCCTGAAAAAATTAATGTATGCATTGTATCTCAATGGAAACCTAAATGGCGAAGCATACTTGGATATGTTGGAAAATACTATCAATCCGCTAATTAATGGCGCTCTGGAAAATCAACTGGATAGAGATGGCAATATGGTACTTGAAAACGATAAATTACATTCACAGCAAGATGGAGCTCCTCCTCACTATGTTCGCCCAGTGCGGCAGTGGTTATACAATATAGACCTATAGAACGGCGAGTCAGGTCGCCTGTCCAAGATAAAGACCCTATGTATGAGGATTTCGTAAACAATAAAAGATAAAGAGGTTGTCAAATTAACGAAAAGTTGCGTTATTATGTGGCTAACAAGATTATGTTAAGAAATCCTAAATATTCCCTAACTTTTTATTCCTTATACCATGGTATTACAAAAATTACGATAGCACGTTTCATACTTTTTCGTCCATCTTCAACTTTTTTTTTTAAAGTAGCAAGGGCTTTTCTCTTTTCTATGACATAAGGTTTGTGCTTGTTGTTTTAAAAAATAATGGAGTTATAAGTAAAAAACTTGATTTCATACGGTAGAGTGTGGCTAATGACAGGAAACAATACCAAACTACTACTCCTGTTACTTTGTGTAGTTTACTACTGCAAGTTTGGTGCTTAATTTGGTGAAACTAACGAGGATAATGCCCCAGTATAACAACACCCAAAAATTTGACATGTTGTCGTGCATCATTTTGGCGTAAAATGATGTACGAGAATGTAGTAGTACCCTATAGAATGTATTTGAACTGTTATCCAGAAAGGCCACAACCATATTCGTGAACCATTAGAAAATTATCAGCAATTTTAAAAACAAAGATGGTTCATTTAGTGCATCGAACAGGATAAATCATAAAGATGAGAATACTGTGTTATAAGCAGTGGTCACACCCATCAGTGTGAGCTAGACAGATATGGCATGAAACTGGAATAGTCATTATTCGACAACTGAAAATCCTAATTTAAAAAAGGAATCTAAACACTAAGTTCGTTTAGGTTGTAAGGTATGGTGTGGAGTTAGGGAACGACTTGACTGATCCTATTATTTGTGAACATACATTTACATCAGAAGTACATCGTCGATTGCTACAAAATGACATTGAAGTAATGCTGGATGGACTATAGGAGATCTATGGATTCACTGGATACTTATTTTGATAAATTTCCAATATACACATAATCACAATCTTTACCAGATATTGGGCAAACTATAAGATTAATCAAAACTCATTACAAAGAGCATTTTGCCCTTCGACCAATGTAGTTTAGCCCTACATATGATTGCAGAAACCATAAAGTTGACATTGTAAAAGCAGAATGCAAACAGCTATATATACAACTAAATTGTTATGAAGGTATGGAAATATATAAAAACAAACCTATTTTAATGAACTGAGGTTTAGGACCCTTAAATTTTAGTCTTTATAATTTATTGAATCAAGATAGAATAAGCCGTGGTCACTGCGCCATGTATTTTTCTGGTATAAATTAGGTTAGTGTAGTTATTCAGTTTAATTTTGCTGCTGATGGTGATAGCGTTGCTGTTGAAACGTATGTCCATTCTAATGAAGTTTGTGGTAGGGTATTTTAAAGTAGTAAACGTAAAGTAGTTTTAAAGTGTAGTGTTATGAAAGCCACAGTTCTGAGTATTATTTTTGCTATTATAAAGTTTCTAAAATTTATTAATTACTACTAGCTAAAAATATTATAACAACTGTCGAATTTTAAACATACTTTACATTTTTAGCTCTGTTAATTATGTAGATATGTAGAACCTGATACAATTGTTTGAGTATGACTCAAATTCTGAGATTTCGGTTAAGTAATAACTAAAAAAATTTAAATGAAATTGTCATTTATATTTTTTTGTCTTAGATTTTTTTCTTGAAACAGCTTTTTTGGGTATAGTTTCATTTAAGCTCTCTTTTTGCCATTTATTTGTTTAGATATACCGTAGTGCTGGTTGCATAACATCTATAAGCATCTCTCAACTCACGCTCATTGGAAATCGTCGTCCTTTCCATACTTCACATTATATGAGGTAATAAATATATATATATATATAATCGAAAACCTTAATTACCCTAAGGTGTTAAGGTGTTAAACTAACTATGTACAAATTCCGCCCATTCTCGTATATTTCTTGCCTTCTTCTTTGCTTCTCTCCAGTGTAGTCCTCGTTCTTCTAGAATCGCCGCCACTGCCTCATCCCATATCTTCCTCGGTCTGCCTCTCTGTCGTTTCGGCACTGCTTTTGTTTGCCATATGATTTTGACTTGTTGTTCATCCTTCATACGGATTAAATGACCAAACCATCTTAATTGTTGTCTTTCAATACTTTTTATTAAAGGTTCGACTTGTAGCTCTCTTCGGATATCCTCGTTTCTAATTCTATCTTTCCTAGTAACTCCCATCACTGCTTTTAAGTACTTCATTTCTACTGTCTGTAGTCTTCTTTTGGTTTCCTGTGTCAAAACCCATCCCTCACTTCCATATATCAAGATTGGTTTAAAGATCGTTTTATATACCACCGTTTTCGTCTTTTTTGTTATTTCCTTTTTACGTAGGAAGGGACCACTTATAGAGTAATACAGTTTTAAAGCATTCGCTATTCTTTCGTTTATTTCTGCATAATTTTTACCATCTCTATATATCTTCACTCCCAGATATTTAAATGCCTCTACCTGCTCTATCATATTATCGTTGACCTGTATTGATATATGTTTATCTTCCCTTCCTATTACCATAACTTTGGTTTTTTCTACATTAATGTTTAAGTTTCTGGCTTGCAGCGACTCTTTCCATGTATCTATATTTCTTTGTAGCTCCTCTTCATTTTTCGCGAACACCACTACATCATCAGCAAAGACACATTCCGAAATCTTGACTACCTCCATATTTCTATATCCTACTATAAATTTATTGGTCTCTTCCTTCACTTCCTTAATTATGTCATCCATAACTACTGTGAACAGCACAGGATTTAATACGCCTCCTTGTCTTAATCCTTCTTTTGTCGTAAACTCATCTGAATGTAAATTCCCAGTTCTTACATAGTTTCTCGTATTTCTATATAGGCTTTTTATGGCGTTAAGCAGATTTTTGTTTACATCTCTCTTCCTTAAACTATTCCATATTAGTTTTCTTGGCACACTATCGAATGCTTTTTGGATATCTAAGAACGCTATAAATATGTTGCTATACTGTTTTTCTCAATTAGCTGTCTCACGGTGAATATATGATCCTGTGTGCCTCTTCCCTTTCTAAAGGTGCTCTGCGATTCCTCCAACCGTGGCTCTATTATAGCTTTCAATCTTTTTTCAAGAATTCTTTCATAAACTTTTGATACTACACTCAGCATGGTAATCCCGCGGTAGTTAGAACACTCTCTGTTGTCACCTTTTTTATACAGTGGTATCAGTACACCTACTTCCCATTCTTTCGGTATTATTCCCTCGATAAAAACTCTATTAAACAATACGGTCATTGCCTCTCTTCCTTTAATTCCCAGATTTGTTAGCATTTCTGCTGTTATGCTATCGTGCCCTGCTGCTTTCCCTCTTTTTAGTGCGTTAACTGCCTCTAGTACTTCTTCAATTTTGGTAATAAATATAACAAAAGAAATATAATACTTTGTATTGTCCCTTTTAGTAGCAGGAGTATAAAAATACAAACCTAGATTTTAGCTCTGACGATACCTATAAAAAAATACTCTATGTATTGTAATGTAATATAAGACGGTACTACACAAGAGTTTTGTTTTAAAGTCCTATATTATTAGACATTATATTTTTTAGATAATAAAAACGTAATACCTAATATTTTAATACATCGTGTTATTTTGTTCTTTAATTCGTTATATTTATTTGACCAATAAATTGACTCTTCGATAAAAAAGTTTATTTAAATAGTTAGGTAATAAATGACAATTCAACAATGTTGCAGACATTCTATCGTCTATACACATTCTTGTGTATATGTATAATAAGAATATTGCACAAAACTTATTTATCCCCAAACAGCTTTAAAAGTTAACTATTGTATCTGAAGACCAGCCATGTTAAACGATTAAGATTAATCATCTTCAAATTCTTCGCTGATGGAATAAGATGGGTAGTTATGGTAACGATCAGCATATTTGAATATGAAACCTTCACATGAACTTCCGATGTACACTACGTATATTCAAATAATTATTATTTTATAATTTTCAAATAAAGATACTAAAACAGACTGATATTAAGGTTAAGAAGTTATCTATTAGTATGACTCTAATCTTAAGGCATACGTAATAGTCCCAGTTAATATCAGTTGTTGGTAGACGGTGATATAACACATTTACATTAAAATTATAAAAATGAAATTTACTACGTATATAATATTAATAACAATAATAGTAAGTGCTCGCAGTCAAACGTGTTCTACAGAGAATTTTAAAATCACATGGCAAAAAAGCAACGTCGATACCCACAAACACGGATACATTTTGGACGATAGTTTCAATGAAGCAAAGGTATTGAATGTCGTCCCTAATCAGAATGTGAGGAGGATTTGCGTTGACACATTGAAAAACGTTCCTATTGCAGAGTTTTTCTTGTTTGAAAACTCTGGAGTACAAGAAATTGAAAGTGGGAGTTTCAGAAATTCTCCAACACTTAGTCACATCGATTTGAGGCGAAACTATTTGGAACGCATCAGCAATGGTGTTTTTAGTGGTTTAAACGTAAGAGTTTTACAGTTAGGTCAAAACAGAATCAGGCAAATTGAGGACGCCGCATTTAATGACATGCGACATTTACTTATATTAGATTTACATAATAATAGTATTGAAATACTACCCACCAATTGGTTAAAAAATACCACAAAGATTACCCAGTTGAATTTGGAAGGCAATCGCATACAATCACTAGAGGCAAACGTATTTAAAAATATGAGGCCAAGAGGTATAAATATGAACGTACCGCTAAGTATATATTTGGAGAATAACAAGATAGAATTTATAAATGAAGCAGCTTTCGAAGGTTTGGTAAGACTGAATAAGTTAACATTACACAAAAATAAAATTACCGTTTTGGATGGCAACATATTTTCCAAAATAAGTCACATTAACCAAGTAACACTTCACGAGAATAAGATGGAATGTATTAATAACAGTTTACAGTTTTTCAAAAAAGTAACTGCAGTCACCTTCGTTAAAAATTCTTGGGACTGTACCTGTCTTGAAGACATACAAAATTTCTACAGCGAAAATGATATAAATGATCCCGTTGTTGATTCATTAGACTGCTATTAGATCGAATGTATTCTCTTACTTCTTTGATATATACGTATGTCGAACATAGATGAAAACACATATTAAAGATCATTTAGCAGTTAACAACATTGTGCTGCTAAGACAGGAAATCGTATTTGCAAAAAAAATACGTTTTCCGGATTTTACTGGTTTCTGATGTATTTGTGTACGTTTTTTTGTATAGACAAACTCTGCAGCCGTATAATATCTACATTAGAAATACTGATATTTATTTAAAGATTTTTGTTTGTGGTATCTGCAAAATGTATCAATTTTCTAGATAAAAAAGTCAAATATCTTGTAACTTTGCAGATACGACTTGCTATCTTAACAGGGCAGAATAATAATAATAATAACAACTGTCCATTGTCTACTTGCATGAAAGTACTACATATGTAGAAATGTTTATAATAATACAGTAAAATAGGAATAGTAAAAAAATTGCTTTAGTACCATATACCTGTAAATCTCTTTATTTAATAATAAATTTGCAGGTACAGCGCACTAAAGGATTTTCTTTTAATTTTAATATTTGTGCTATTTTACATTTGACCTTTGTGAATAACCATATAATTCAATATTTCTTTTGGAATTAGGAGTTAAAGAAGATCATAGCTTAGTGGTATTTTTATATATAATATTTTTAATATTCATTATTACATAGTGTAGGTATATTTTTTTATGTAATTTTAGTTTCTTAGTCCAAAGTATAATTAACGTTGGATAATAATTAATTCTTAAAAATTTTTTCATATTATAAAATCTAAACATTAAACAAACAACTATAACTTTACACGAACTGAGCGTAACAAAGTGACATTCCAACATAAACTAAGTTTTTAACTGAACTAATTCCCAACAAATATTAAATTATAAATACTTTATATTATATGCTAAGTATCCAATGAACATTATAGGTGAAGGTTAGAATAGAATAATAAAACTCGTTCTTTCGTTCATCTAATATTTATTATTTGATAACTAGTTTCGGCTAAAAGCCATCTTCAGATAAATATTTGTTTAAATATCAGAAAATGTTAACAAAATCGAAGAAACATTAAAGATTAACGTATTTCTGTTTAATTACATTTATTTTTTATCGATTCAAAATTCTAATGAAATACAATTTTAATCAAACCGCCTCTAACTATGCTTCAATGAATTGGTGGAAGACAAGTAGGAGAACTTATTTATCACTTTGGCTCAAAAATATTTGACTATTGAAGCAACATGGGCCTAGTACTCACAATAGAAAATCTAGGAGAAAAAAGATACTCCTAAATTTTTCAATCAGTAAACAAAACTGAGATTATAAGTTTAGATTTAAGGCTTTATGATTATTGTCTAAGTTATTCATTAATGAAATTTGTTTTGATTTATATTTTTTGTTGATAGACTATTCTACAAAAAAAATTCTATTGATATCTTATAAACTATTCATTTAATAAATGATTTTTCTGTCACTCAACATTGCATTATTTCAAATACTAGTCGGTTTTGTGCTAACAGATATATCGTAAACTGTGAAAAGTTTCAGGTTACATCAGGTTATGCGCTGACAAGTAGAAATGTGTGGTACATTACTTATTTCAAAGCAGGATCACAGTATAAACCGAAGCAGTAGTTACATCTGTGTGCACCTTCGATTTTTTGAAATTGAAAGATAACTCGCGCATTGAGCTGCACAGGTGGGATTCATATAATAGTTTATGTTACAGATCTGTGTAAAGATCATGCAATTAGAAAGTATAATTGTCTCTCCTCCCTCACCCGTTTCGTTCTTTTCAAATTTAACACTTCTGGGTCATGTGCCACTGATAGCCCTAAAAATACCTTTCTGTTTTGAAATCGCTAATTTTTAGTTTGAATGGCAAAAAATTAGCTTTGAAGTACAGATATATACTTTTTAATTCCTAAGTGTTACAAAAGACTATCTGGTTAAAAAACAGTACCTACCTATAAAACGTCATTAACTATTAGTGATTAACGATAGCAAAGAAAAAGGTTCAGGGAAGCTTTATTTTGTATGACTTCATGATTTACTTGAGAATACTTTAGAAAAACAAGTTGAACATATGCTTATTTTGTGCTGCCTACAAATAGATTTTTGGCGATGCTGATAGAGGGAAGTGCCCTTTCGATCATTTTTTTCAGGAACAGTAATTACATCTAGGATCTTTCGAAGCTGAAGGTTTGCGATCGGTGGTTCCACAGCTTCTCCATACAGAATGTGGTTCATTGCCAATCGTAGTTCTTCTGGAATAGGCGTGGACATTCTTACTTCCACTTCTGGTTTGACTAGTGAGAATGCAAGGATGTTTAGAAACTGTGAACGATAATTGTTGGAACTAGGTATCTCAGTCAAATTTTGGTTATGAGTCACATATGCATTCAGATATTCGTCGGATATTCCATAGTATCGCATGGGCCAGCGATTAATCCTTGTGGATACTGTGCTGGCATGGCAGAGTTTGTCGAGCACGTGTTCACGCTTCTTTTGGCTATATTGTAAAACTTTATATTTTCGCCTTTAGTCCAGGCACTTTTAGTCCAGGCACTTGAGCTAGGTGCTCATTGTACCGTCCCTATTAAATCTGTTACTTCCACTCGAGCAGCTTGGTGTTCTCTATAAAACCCAGTATCTTGGCTAGTGCAAACTTGAGAAACCTTCGAGGGCTCCAATAGATCCTTCCCGAAATGTTTCTGCCGGAGTACTTTCAACTCCTCACATGTATAGATTACATGTAAACTCGTTTCCGCCTGTAGCTCACATCTTCTGCACCACGGTTCGCTTACTCGACCTGTGTTGTATAGATGCTTTTTTCAGGGAACAGTGTCCAGTTACCAGCCCAGTAATGGTTTTAACTTCTTTCTTGCTGCGTCTAAGTAGGTTATCGGAGAACTTACGATCCCCATCCCCTATTAGTGCTTTGGCTTGGAGTTGGGCACAATGGCCTCCAAAGAAGCGGTCCCTGTGCTGTTGTTTGCACCAGTGATTCCCAGCAATGCCTGTCTCTGGACAGCGGTTAGCAGCTTCACTGCGGAGGACACTTCTGTCCTTATCAACCAGACCACTGCCCCATAAGTCATCGCCGGTCTCACCGCAGCCGTGTATAGCCAATGGATCACCCTCGGCTTTAGCCCCAGGTTTTGCCAACAACTCTCCTGCAGCGCCAAAATAGTTGCGTAGCTCTGGTCGTTGTTTTAACTAGGTGATTGTTCCATTTCAGTTTCGCATCGAGGGTTACACCTAAATACCTTACTTCTTTGGTTAATTGTAGCTCCTGCCCAAACAGTCTAATGCCGCTTAGGCATGAGTTTCCTCATGTTGGTGAAAGCAACCAACTTTGTTTTATGTGGATTAACTGAGAGTCCTTGTGAGAGGCACCATTCCTCCTCCCTTCGCAGTGCATTACGCATTATGCCTGCCAATACGCCCGAGAACTTCTCCCTAGCTATGACAATGGCATCAGCGTATCCCTGCGTCCATATTCCGTTGTCGTTTAATGACCTAATGAGATCATCCACGACTAAGCTCCACAGCAGTGGTGAATATTGTGCCAATTGGACGCAGTAAATATGCCCTGAGTCCCACTTGTGCAATTGAATGCTCTAGTTACCATTAGAACTTAATATTTCGAAGGACTCGAACTAATATATAGGTAGTGATAAAATAAGGTATACAATGTGGCAGGGGGGTCAATCATTATTAGTTGCAGTGTATAATGTAAAGAAATAAATAGGAATTGAGGTAGCATAAAAGATAGGCAGCCAGTTTAACAACGTTATGGAATATATTTCTTTTTACTTACGATAAAATGGGTGTAATTACTTTTTAGGAGAATTATTGTTTTATACAACGTAATTTCAAGATTGAGAAATACATACAAATGATCGCAGATGTTCATTTGCAACTGATCTTTTCGATAGCTGGATAAGTACGCATTATATCGCATTACCAACATATTGATTGGCAATACTTCCAGTAGCTTTCCACCCCCAAACATGAAAGCAATGTATAGAAAAGGGTGTATAAAAAATATAGGGTTCTTTTATTCTTTTCACAAAACTTCTATATTTATTTTAATTTGCAACCGATTTTGTGACTATACATCACATCTTCAGACCAAAAAATTAAAAGCACTATAAATGAATTGTCAAAATTTTAAAAGCAACACACCTGTATAATCTTAGATGACGGGGCGATGGTTGTGTCTCTAAGCCGTTGGATATTTTTCTCCGTTCATCGGAGCAATAACGGACAACTGTAATAGGTGCTTTGAGATACATCTATCGTGAAGTTACTAAGAATATACTGGTATAAAGGGTATTGTGATCTTAAAATTAATATAATTTTAATAATTATTTAGAATACATAAGTAGGTTAATAATGGTTTTGCTGTCGATTAATATATAATTTTAATATGAGGACAATAAAATTGCAAATTAACAATGCGTTACATTTATTTAGAATTTACTTTCGTTCGATAATTAAACATGACTTATATGCAGACCCAATGTGAAGAGTAACATTATGCCTTGTTGACCAACTTCTTAGTTTCTTCAAACAATCGCATTCTAGAGGATTGTCACTAACTTCTATGTAAGAAATTTTTCTAAAAACCGATAAGTTTTCGGGAAAGCATTTAATTTGATTGGATAACAAATCTAACAATCCCATCCGTTTAATAGGTGAAAAAATGTCTTCATGTAGTACGTAAATTTTATTATACCCCAGCAACAAATTACTTAAGTCCTCTAAGCCATCAAAAGCATGTTCGTCTATACTTTGGATTTGATTCCTCGATAAATCGATATTCAGTTTATAGGGTGCCATTACTTTGCGTTTTAAATTTGTAAACGCGTTTGCCTTCAATGCTTTGATGTTATTTCCTTTTAATAGTAAGTGTGAAATGTCGGTTGAATTTTTGAACCATTTGGAATCTACATCTTCAAGTTTATTATAGTTCAGATTAATTATTTGCAATCTTGACATGTTATCGAAAGCATCCGAATGAATCTCTCCAATAGAATTGTGATCCAAACGAAGAAGCCGTAAAGCCGTACCATTGAATACTCCGGAAGGGATACTTTCCAAGCTGTTACCGCTTAAGTTCAGGTAATACAAATTCTCATTGTTTTCGAAACTGCGAGGTTCAATTGCTGTTACGCCACTAGAATTTAGTTGGAGAATAAAAATACTGTGCAACTTGTTAAATGTATCTTTACAAATTTGATCCAATGTTTGTCCTGGTGCGCTCTCAAGAATTCTGGGTTCATTAGTATGAACATCTAATATTTTTGCGTGTTCACTTTTGTGGAATTCAACTGTTCTCCACAAGATATTAAAATTTTTTATTCCACATTTTTCACTGCCGGCACTACATAATAATATAGATATAAGAACAGCACTAACGATCTTCATTGTGCAATAATTGATGTTACTTAATCAATCCAGGAGTTTATATTGAAGTTATTAAAGTGATTCTCTGAAAACCGGGTTATCACAATCGGGGTATAAAATACAAATACTTTTTTTTAATCGCGATTATTTGTACCTTTATACAAAGACAAAATATATGCACAACATGTTTACTGGAGTATATGTGTTACAACGTGTTATTAACTGATTATAAATGTTTGCTTCGTAACATTTGACCTGAAATTTTAAGAATCTATTTTGCATGACTAAGGCTGTAAATTCAATGGATAAAAATAAATGATTATATATTATGTATTTACAAGAAAAAAGATTACGAAACATTTTAAGCAAGTAAAATGTTGTTTTAATTGGTAAATCTTTTGTTAATGGAACGTACTTTTTTATCGCAATACATAAAATAAAGATTTACCTTGAAAAATACAGTGATCTGTAAATTTGTGGCGTTGTGATTTTTATACAGGGCATTTCAATAGAAACGAGCCACCTCAAATAACTATTTATCCGCTGTGATTTATCTTATAAAATTCCGAAACCAGTCAATTGTCATATCAAGGGGGCCTTGACTATTTAAAATCATTCTTGGGAGCGCAGCAGCCCTAACCCTTAAAATTTTAATAGGGAAAATGGGTCAGGCCAGAATGTGCAACACAAGTACGTACTGGAATTAATCCAAAAATTTACCTAAACGGCCTCTCTACATAACAAAAAACATTTTCATCCGATTGTCAATAATGAAGATTTTTACACGTTAAAATCCTAATTTCATATTTGTACCGATTCTTTTTTATCCCCGTGTATAATTTTCATGTATTATTTTCGATTCTAAAAATAGCATCTGCGCATACTTCCGAGTATCAGTCAATCATCCGTCAACCAATGACTCGCTTGCATTTTGTTGCTATGCACCCTCTAATTGGGCGTTCGACGTCACGTTATCGTAGGGGGGATTGTTGTGTTCCGAGTGTGTATAAGGAAGTTGCAGTTCTCTCGCGCAAGTTTATCTCACTAGATCGACGTTCGATCACCGAAGAAAAACAACAGTTTCTACGCTTCCCACTGCCTCATGGCATAAGGCTTGTGCTGATTTTTAAACCTCGAAAAGTTATTTTATCGATCTTTTGTGTGTTATTGTGATTTGGAATTTCGATCGACGAAATACGTACTTAGTGCGGATATCAGCTTTGTTCTTTCGGCCCTGATCGAGGTCACCCGCTCGTGGAATCAACCCTCGCTTTCAAAATTGAAAATCTCCCGACCGTCGACCCAGTTTTCTTTTTTATACAAGGTAGCTTAAGTTTATATACAGGGTGTCTCCTCGTTGAGTTGCATAACTTCATAGGGTTATTCCTTGTATCAAAATTAACAAAACACTTCCAGTCAGTATAGGTCAAATTCTCAACCGTTTTCGAGATATGGGTGGTCAAAAGCGCTGAAAGTCACTAGTTACGGTAACTAATTTAGACGAATCATAGACGCATTTGGCTCGAATTTCGGCATGGAATGGTTGCTAAGGAACGATTAACTTAAATTACAGTCTTACTTCCACAATAATGAGCAGAAATTGTTTTAATGATTTTAATAAACAAGCAATGCTGTAAACATTTAAAGCTGCTCAAAATGGCGACCCTGGACTGCCAAACACAACTCTGCCCTTTGACTCAGTCCTCCTATCCAGTTGACATTTTCCATATTTCCACGAACTTCCTGAAATGCTCGTTGGATTTTACCTACCAGTTCTTCTTTGGTAGCCGGCTTCTCTTATCCATAAACGATGGTCTTAACATTGCCCGTCGAGAGGCGTCAGGTCCGGCGAGCGCGGGGGCCATGCGACAGCTCCATTCCGCCCTATCCAGCGGTTTAGAAACGCAGTGTTCAAAAAGTCGGTTACCACTCTTTCATAGTGTGCCGGACACCCGTCATGGACAAACCACATCCAATTACGGACGTTCAAGGGTATATCTTCCAGAAGCTCTTCTACTAGGAATCTCCTGTAGATATGGCTAGTCAATGTTCCATCAAAGATTTTCGGTCCTAGGATAGGTGTTTTCAACTATCTCTGGGTTTTTGGTTTTGAGTGACGCATTATTGAGTTATTAACGAAAATTTAAAAAAATGGTCGTAATAAGGTTTACCATACTAATTCCATGCGACAATATTACGATTAGCTAAGACAAAATTATTTAGTAAGTATGCAGTCAAGTGATGTGTTGAACGTACAAAATGATTAAACATTAATTTTATTATACAGGGTATTTGTTACGATGCAGTCAATTTGGCGATTGTCAAAGAGCGTTCACGGAATTTGTTCAAATGGAACACGCCGTATATATTATTAAAGTTCTGGAATGACCCGTTAATTGCCCTTAATTTTTGTTAATAATGTCCTATACCCAAACCCAATAATTTCAAAGTTATTTTCAATTTTTGATTACAAACTGCTAAAGTATTTGTTCCCGATTCGATCATGTACCGAGCAAACGCTTTGACAAACAAAAACAAATAAACGGCAAAAAGTATCAAGCTGTAATTTCGTTAAATGTAATATTTACGATAAATTCTCAAAGTGACCTCCATTTTGATTAGAACACATTGGCAGCCTTGACAGAAAGGACCAATTTACGTGTTGTAACATCTCAATGGGAACTGGTTCAAAAGCATGTATTATACGTTGCCTCATATCGTCTGCTGTAGTTGGAGGTGTCTGGTATACAATATCCTTTATGTACCCCCACAGAAAAGAAAACAAGTTTCGTCAAATCTGGCGATCTAGGTGGCTAACTAATAGGACCACCGCGACCGATCCATCTATCTTCGAATACTTGATTCAAATATTGTCGGACATCTAGCGCAAAATGTGCTGGAACCAGATATTTTCCCTTAGAACTTGAGGAACGTTTTGCAGAAGCTGGGGCAAGTCATATTGCAAGAAATTCATATATTGTGCACCATTCAGATGTCCATTAAAGAAATGTAGTCCAATTATAAAGTTACCCATAATACCACCGCGAACATTTACAGTCCATCGTACAGTCCTCTGCTTATCAACCGCTCTTAATATTCTTGGGTTTTCTGTTGCATAAGTATGAAGATTATGACGGTTTGGGATATCACTCTGTGTGAAGGTGGATTCGTCAGTAAACAATACTTTTTGAAAGAAGTTAGGTGTTACCCTTTTAATTTCTAATCCCCATTCGCAAAATGTCCTTCTAGTATCTAAATCAGGCGCCAACAGTTCTTGATGAAAATATATACTGTAGTCATGATATTTATTATTTTTTAAAATCTTGCTAACAGCTAGATCGTGGTACACGTTGCTATTTTAGTCGAACTAGTAGAGGGCTACTCAATTACTGATAACAAGACATTCAATTTACCTTCGGCACTTGTCCCCTTTCTCCTTTCACACTTGTCATAACTCACATTTCCTGTTCTAACGAATCGTTTGACTTAACTAAAAATGTGCAAGAAAACTACGTACTAACTGTTAGGGATTCTTTTATTGTTTTATTTTGTTAAGTTTGTTGTTTGTTAATAATAAATAGATGTCTTAAAATGGCGAGGGTTTGCTTTACTTTTTAATAAAAGTTTGAAGTAGGCCTATGATTTATACATATAGGTGACAGTGACAACGAAAAAACAAAGAGGGCAAGTAAGTGAGTGCTGTCACGAGGTCGAGACGCGTGCATTTCCTGAGGAGAGAAAATATTTAGTGTTGCCACCGGAGTGTGAGTTTCTTAGGAGGATAGTACAAGTAGGTACGTTAGAGTTACTGACAATTACAGCTGGGTATCTAATTATTCAATATTGTATATATATGAATTGTTGCATGTTGTAGGCGCATCTTTTAGTTGAAAGTGTGAGATGTGTGTTTCATCAAATATTGGTGTATTTATTTATTATCTAAGGCGGTGTGTATCAAACATTTGACACATTTGACGATCTGGCATGTATTGGTAGATTTTAATAATTATGTTGACGAGATGGCTTTTTGACACTCTTGTTTGACAAGTCATAAATTACTATACAATTGTTTTACATGAATATACCTACTTAAATATTTACGAACATCTTAGGTGTGCACCATATACATAACTCATATTGGGAGTATAATTAATTACATATTGGTTGTGTTCCATATTGGCTGTGTACCATATTGTTCCATGTATTAAAAGAATTAATTATTACATATTGGTTGTGTTCCATATTGGCTGTGTACCATATTGTTCCATGTATTAAAAGAATTAATTATTACATAATGGTTGTGTTCCATATTGGCTGTGTACCATATTATTCAATATATTAAAAGTATACGTTAATACATATTGGTTGGGATCCATATTATATAATATACTGGAAGTAATAACTATTGGTTGTGTTACTTATTACTCAAAATTCTGGGTACATTAACTATTACTTATTATTATTGGTTGAGTATCATAATTTTTATTTCACCGAGTGTTTTGTGTAAACACGCTCAGATTGTATCCTGCTGCCGTAATTTTTCAAAGACGGGACCCGTACTAGCGATGAGCAGTCGATCAAGGATCGTGAGTTCTGATTGGAAAAGTTGAGGCAGCCCAGCAGCCCACAAGCGTAGAAGGACATGTAGGTGGCAAGCCGGTACCATCAAGTATGAGGCTGTGCCGACGTTTAGACGACGCTGAGCAGTCATCTTCCAGAGTTTAGAAGCATTTGAATTGTTTGAGCACTTTAATTATTGTATTCTTATAGGACACTTGCGAATGTAGTTTCATTACTTCAAAAAAAAAAAGTAAAAACTATTTACTAACTTGTTTTATTACATAACTAATCCAATTAATAAATAATACAATGATAATATTAAAGGCAGAAACTTAAGAAATCACCATGTCTAAGTAACAGCAATAATTAAGATTTGACACATTTGTCACTTTTTGTCGTTTATTTGTTTTTGTTTGTCAAAGCGTTCGCCCGATAGGTAGGTACACTAGATCGAATTGAAAACAAATAATTAGCGGTTTGTAAAGAAAAATTGAAAATAACTTTGAGGTTATTGGGTTTGAGTATAGGACATTATTAATAAAAATTAAGCGCGATTAATGGGTCATTCCAAATATATATTAATAAATTTTTCTAAATTATATATTTCCATTCTTTTTTTTATTATTCAGTAGTAATTGCAAGTACCATCTCCTCTCTTTCTCTATTTGTTATTCTGGGGTATGGAAAAACCAGGCGACATGGACACGTAAAAGCCACTTAACTAACCCAGTGGCGTCGAGACAACATGGGTAGCGGAGGTACTGATCTCGAGCTCATCAACGCCTTACTTTGTGGGTTTCACCGATTAATAAATAAGATAAAATTGTTTCATTTATCCCTTCCCCCACCTCTCCTGGTACATTGCTTGATTTTTTCTATTTTGTTTTCTTTCATTCATAATTTAATTCAAAATAACAGTCACTTTTTTTTAAAGAAATTGTCAAATGCTCAAAATACGCTACGTTTTAATGATATATACACGCCCTGAGGCTCGTAGCAAAATATTAGTGTCGAAGTATTAGGTCAGGTCGCAGTGCTTTGAAATGCGACGTCGATACAACAGGTATTTCAAGCATCAGTAGTAAGTCGTTCATCAGTTTGTAAAATACTTAAGAAATTCAAGTTTCATCTCTTTAGAATTACACTTTTACACGAATTGAATGAGGTTGGAATTTTGTGAATTAATGACCGAGAGCCCCAATAATAATTGAAACTTGCTGTATAATATCTGTTTTACGGACGAATCATCTTCTTCATTGAATGGTGAAGTAAATCCTCACGGATCCTGCAGATATTGGAGTGACACCAACCCATATTTGACGTGGGAAACACATACATAACTCTACAGAAACTTAATGTATGGGTTGGTATCTTCTCATAGGGCCCCTATTCAATAACGGGATTTTAAATCAATGTCAAATGTATTTGAACATGCTGGACGATACAATCAATCACAGAAAAATTGGAGTAAAATCCAGATTTGTTGGAGAATGAGATAGTATTTCAGCAAGATGAAGCGCCTCTACATTACGACAATTTCTGTATCATTACTTTCGCGAAAGTTGCATTGGTCAAAAGGGGCCCATAGAATGGCCTGCCAGATCGCCAGATCCTGCACCATTTGATTTCTTTTTCTAGTCTAAGGTGCATGCCACACGTTTAGCTTCTTTATAAGGGTTACGCCGAAAGATTGTTGAAGAATGCCAACGAATAACTTCAGAAATGTTGCGAAATGTCAGGAGAGCACTTGAAGCAAGATTGTACTGTTATATAAGGATATATAGTGCATATCATTTTGAACATTTAATAAAGTAAAATCCAAATCATTTTAATCGTATTTTATTACACAGGTTGCAAATTATGCACTTTTTGCTTACTGATTAAAAAAAAAATGACTTTTTTAACCAGTTTTGGAAATAGTGACATAATAAATGCAACATAACAACAAACGATCTAGTAAAATCTGCCAAAAGCCACAGAAAAGAATAAAGTGAACATATGAACCGAACAGATAAAAACAGACTTCATGAAAGTAGTAGAATATTCTAAACTAGTATGACAACGACATTTGGGGTTGCTGGTAATCGATTTTTAGTGAAGAAAAATAAAGCCTATATAAAAGAAGAAGTAAACATAAAAAAGAAATAAATGATTCCAACTATTATTTATAATAACCGTTTAAGCAAATCTGATACAAAAGTGTTTGGAAAGTTGCGTTCGATGTTCGATATTGTTATGTTTTTAGAAAGTTCTTAAAGAAATGTCATTTTTAAATACACTCCAAAAGACTTCGTTAAAAGACTGACTTTATTCGCCCGCTGATATTGGTTTTTAGATAGATCCGTAGAATGATTGATGTGGGTCGTTTAAAATATACCCGGGAGCGTCGATTTACTCTCACAGCCTTATCCAGAAGCCATTATTTAAAGCTCAATCACGTTTCTCCGCACAAATTTAATGATACATATGTAAAAATGTCTGTTGCTTTCTACGTATCTTTTGAATGTGTTGTATAAAAAAACATATTTAGTTAATATAAGTAATTGTACATAATTAGGTTGAAATTAATTAAATTGAAAACTTCAATACTTCCTAATTTTTTTTTTCATTTTACTTGGTAGTTGATCGTTCGTTTAACAACTAGGCAGGTATTGGAGAAGGGTTCAGTTTTTCACGACTTGTCCCGCGATGCCATACACGCTTAATAGATAATTTACTTCTATTTCTTCTTCATAGTTTTAATAAGTTGACCATTGTGAGTGCTGAGATTTTCGCCTGATGAAGACTTTTTTAATAAGTCGAAAACTTAGGAAGTATTGAAGTTTTTAATTTATTTATTTAACAGTTAAAATATAAATGAAATAAAATGATATACGAGTGTGGCAGATAAAGTCCAGGCTACGATTGCTTATTTGCTATTGAAGTGAAATTTTAATTTAAACCAGAGTGAGGTGTATTCGTAAACACAAATATGAGTACGAATGTATTCACAAAAAATATTTCTTATTAATACAAATACAAAAATATTCGTATTCACACCTATAAACATGCGGCTGGTAGTCTAGTGGCTGTAGAAGGTACTGTATATATTTAAGAAGGAGAATTCGGAAGGAGTAAATCGGATTTTCATGGATAATTTTGCAGTGCGACGTTGCGAACGATATTTCATAAATTCTCTTTGTGATAAACTGCTTCTTCATAAATAATATCTAACGCGTATTAGCATGGAACTTATCAGAAAGAAGAGAATACAATAAAACTGGAAACGTTTTAGTGGGTGTTTTGGCGCCAGTCGTCTGGGAGCGTACACTGTTATCGCATAAAATTGGCTACTATCCTATGCGCGGACGCTGCTATAACATGATGTAATCGTATTTATGACTATGCATAGTACCAACTGAAAGCAAAACTGGTAATATTGCTGCGGATGTTTTCACAACAATACGTTTGCTCTAAATAAGTGATAGAGGTAAAGTTTTAATTGGGGAACTGTGATAGAGTTCAAACTTTGTAAATACCGGAAGCTATAGGATTTTATCAGTTTATTACTAGTATCATAAATAGTACCTAAACGTAGCACTTCGGGTATAATTTTGACAGTATTTAAATAGTATTATTTGAACTCCATATTCAAATGATTTTATAAATAAAGAATTCGCTCTAGAATAACATGTTCTAATTTCTAGTTGTTCACTGTGAGATATTCTATGCAATCTATGCTATGTAATAATGATTATTTATCAGAACAAGAAAATGATGATTCTTATGTTCCAACACTGACTTAATTCAAACCTTCATTACAAACACGCGGCATATACCTACACCCTGCTACTATCTATAAGAGCGGATTTGACAATCTTTTTGAATTTCTATGTATATAGTATATTAAAATTTTTAAAACACAAATTACAGCGCGCCTCTAAATATTAAAAAATATACATGGTGTTCAATTAAAAAAGAGTATTAAATTTAAAATTTAAAACGCTTCATTCAACAATTTTTTCCTTAAATATATTTTAATCCACTAAAACTTTATGGCATTTTATGAGTAGCTATATGTCTTATTTAGGATACCTGTCCCTTTTGTGATTGAGATCGTTTCAGTGAAACCTCTGCGATAATCGATGCCTTGCACTATAATGTCGTAAGTAAAAATACTTTTAATGAAAAATCATTAACCGTTTGGCAATTTTATTATTAGTAGCAAACCATAATTTGAAACTAAATCGAATGGTCAAACAAAACATTTTTATAAGAAGTTCCTGAGGGCGCTGTTAAAATGTAACAGCTCAGAGAAGTGCTGTCCTAATACGATTATGTGCGTCACATAAAATAGCTGGGCTAGCGAGATTGATGAATTTTACTGGCCGTTGCTTTGATTATTTATGAGCTCTTACGGTAGGCTTCCATGATATAACTTCCGGAATTGCGTGAAACCTACACCAAAATGACAATTTCTTTATGCAAATGGGACACATAAAGCATAAAAAAATCCCACCGATTGGAAAGGCATTTCTGTTTCGTACTGCATAACAGCTTGCGCAACTTTAAATTCAGGGTCTGATGTATATAGAGTTCAAGAAATGAGTTTAAAGGTGTTTGAAATGGCTGAAGACAGAAAACAAATATGTTATGTAAGCATTTTAATTGCAGTGTTGCCTTTCATGTAGATGTACATAGACATAGAACAAGTGAAGCACAATCACGTTGTCTACTACTTCAGTAAATTAATTAAATAAATTTTACCGTAGGGTACACTTAAGGTTAGAAATAGTTTAATCAGATTTAGCAAAGTTTTACCGGAGAGCGTTTTCCTTTGAGTATGTCTTTCCGTTCCGCGACAAGACTTTCGGAGAACTGTAACGTGATTAGTGGTGCAACTCGAGTTAGATAGTATTGTTTGAACTCAAAGTGAAAATATTCTTGCGCTTAGAAAGAGCTTGATTTTTGCTGAAAGAAAAAAGTTGCAGTAAAATCGCTATTTGCGGAATATATAACAAAAGTTATTGCTTATTAATTCCACTGTACGCAGATCATGAATGTCCCACCCCCCCACTAGATAATGGAAAGTTTGGGGAAGGTTCTGGCACTATGTATGATAAACCAAATTTATGTTAAGAAATAGTTGATGACAAAAATTATTCTCCTGTGTGTGTTTGGTTATTATGGTTAAATTTATTTGCACTAACCAGTAATATGCGTAAGATAATGTTATTATAATATTTTACTATTGTGTAGAGTTAATTTCAAACTACGTACATTCAAAAGCTTTTTACCCCCGCAGTGTAGTGAAGTCAATATTAGAGGGGTTGAATCAATAAAAGCAAGAGATTTTGAATGGATGACGCAATTAGGCCATTAGCGTATGTCAGAGTCAATATATTAAAGTGTCGTCTCTTGGTTAGAGTGGGTAATGCATCAAGACCGTACCTCAAACAACCACTTCGCTAAATTTAAGCAATCATTACGGTGCCTATATATATTCAGAGCAGGATTCCGGGAAAGAGTGAGGGTCTGCTTAATGTATTTAATGAATTAGTTTAATTGAACAATTTCGTTTTCCTTCACGCTGTGTAATTCTGTGGGAACCGTGCTATAAATTTCTTTAGATGTGGAAAATTCTAAGGTTGCAACGGTAAATGTAAGTTTCAGACATTTTTTGTTCCGTAAAATAATAATCTCTGTAGAAAGATGGGGTAATAAGGCATAAGCTACAATAGTATAGAAATTATTTTTATTCTGAAGACACATCTTTATATCCTTTACCATTCTGCAATTGCCTTTACGGATAAAATTTTGATTACTCAAATAATAAAAACGAAATCTTTGGTTCTTATTTATTACCCTAGAAAAAAATCTTATGCCCGATTGGACGCAATAAGAAACAGATTCTCCAGTTGCACTTTATCGTTTGTTAAAAATTAGCAGGAATCTGGGGAAGCCATCTGGGGGGATGGTCCAAATTGCTTTTCAGAATAGGTTATTTGGGTAACCTTGAAAAATAAGCAAAAATGAGTGGCTAAGTCTTGAGTTTTCTTTTTTTTTTAAATATACCCAATGGTGAAAAGAAAACTTAGTTATATTTTCTTGTTTTGATCACCAAAAATTGAGTTACTGACTTTACGAAAATGCTTGTCTTCAACCATACGAAGAAACCGTTTTAACATTATTAATTTCGTATTTTTGCTTCTTTTACAAAACAGTGTTCTCTACAAAATAGAACTTTCTTCTAAAATCGATAACGAAAGCGTTTTCTACTTGTTGCATACCGTCTGAGATATCCACCATCAGATACCTAGAAACTATTTATTTGTTTACCTTTTAGATAGTACTAGATTACAGTTTGTGTATTGAAACAAAACAGACAAAATGTAACATATCAACAACAATGGGGCAAAACGAGTAGTGGTGACAAGTAAATATTCAGTCCTAATATTCTAAGTATTTAGAATAAATAGCACTAAATTTCTGGGTTAGAATATTTGCTATATCACTATTTCGTTTATCTTAAATCAACTATTGTAATGATTTTCTTATTAATAAATGTGACATCCGCCACAACGAAATTGGTAAACTACTTACTGTAAGTTGAAGCAGTTATTGTAAGAAAATACTTTACTTGTTCCAATAAAGTAAGATATCTGGTTTTAACATGCAGTTTTGCCATGACACATGCGCACTCAGAAAACGACAGTATCGAACCAAACGCAGTATAATGTTTAATGTAAGTAAATATTTCAACTAAGTCAATTTAATTTTTTTAAGACTGCATAAGAGAAAAGCTTAAAATGTTTTTTTAAAGTTAAGTACCTATTGTACAATGTTATTTATAAGCATTTTCTGAAGTTATGTTCGTAAACAATTTGTAGTTTGGCGGAGATTTACACAGTTTATTTTCATTATGTTTATTGTTATATTTCTAGTTTAATATTTTTTAAACTCTCTATAAATTATAAAACTGCATGTATTTATTAAGTTACATTACAAATTTCACTACTTTTAAAGTTATTCAAATTTGAGATGATATATACGCGTTCGCCCCATAGTGCGCCGGTGCGGTGGTGCGGTAGAAGTCGCAGTTTTAATGATCACACCTTCTACAGGATGTGTATCTAGTAAATACACGACATAAATTATTTATAACATTGCCTGCGATACATCCAATTTACGCAGGATATGAATTATTACCCAGTGCATGAAACAAGAGTAGCGCCATCTTTACGACAATTTAACGTATTTGCTGTTACATTTTGGTAGGCAGAAAATTTGGTAATTGGTAGTTTCAACATCATAATTACATTCAGTTAACTGCAATTTTGGTTAGTCTAACCTTATTTCTTAAGACCGCTCGCTTTGCTAAATGAACAGTACTTACTGTTCAAATGAACTCAATGGGTTTGCTAAATTAATAAAATAAAAGTAACAAAATAAAGTGATTGTCTTCACTTATTTTTTGTTGTTGATAGATTGATTATAATTTTGTTTAGTTCAACAATATTTTGTTAACAAAACCGGTTTTGTTAATTCAAGACCTGTCGTTCCCTCAGTGTGTAATCTGTTGGTAGTAGCCAAATTATTATTTGCATTTAATATGCTTGTATTAGCGCCAATAACTGAATTAATTGTCAGAAACACTATACCTCCCAAAAACGCAAGTCTATATAAATCTATTTATTTATTTCGAATTAAATGGTATCTGCAACAGAAATTTTTTAATTTCTGGCAACTAAAGAAAATATTTGTTCTAAATACACTCCGCCAAAAAAGTATCGCATAAACTAAAAAAGGGCATTTATGAACCAAGATATTTTTATACGTTCACAAAAAGTTTGCCTCGTGTATGTGAATTATAAAAACACTAACAAAATAATGGAACTTAGCGTTTTTACTTTTTTTTTTTTCTAAAAGAACACATTTAGAAAAATGCATATGTGTAAGGTTTGTTCAGTTGTTTATTGAAAGTCTTCCTATACGGACAAATTTTAAAGTGCGAAGTCAGAGTTCTGTACCAACGCTTTTAAAACTAAAATGAGCAATTTAACTTCAGAACAAGTGGCTGCTATAGTTGCTTTAATCGAAGATGGACGATCTCAAGCATACGTTGCTAATTTGATGAACATCAATCAGTCAAGTGTTTCTAGAGCCGTAGCCAGATATAGGGAAACAGGCATTTACAGTAGAAGACCTGTACCAGGTCGTCCAAGATGTTCTACTCGCCAAGATGACCGCTATTTACTACTACAAGCATTACGTCGAAGACATGTAACTGCGAGACAATTGCAGAACGACTTGGCTAGAGTCAGAAATACTCGTGTGAGTACTCAAACTATTCGGAATAGGTTACGACAGAGTGGATTAAGAGCTAGAGTAGCTGTAACAGCCCCTCGTCTCACTAGGAACCACCGAGTGGCTCGCTTAAGGTTTACCAGAGAACATGTAAATTGGAACATTAATGACTGGGCCAATATACTCTTCACAGATGAGTCAAGATTTGGTCTTTACACCTCAGATAGGCGTATCTCAGTGTACAGACGTGACGGTGAGCGCTATTCGCAGTGTAATATCAGACCTAGACCTAATTTCGCTGGTGGCTCTATTATGGTTTGGGGAGGCATCTGTTTAACAGGTCGTACAGAGTTAGTACCAGTAGACAGAGGTACACTGACTGCCCACAGGTATATAACGGACATTTTAGAAGAACATGTAGTACCATATGCGCCAATTATAGGAAACGAATTCATGTTAATGCACGATAATGCACGACCGCATGTTGCAATAATCGTCCAGGAATACCTTAACGATGTTGGTATTCCAGTTTTAGATTGGCCTGCGGTAAGTCCGGACATGAACCCTATCGAGCACGTGTGGGACCTCCTTCACAGACGGATACGAACCCAAAATGTTGCCCCAGCGGACCTGCATGGACTAGAAAATGCTCTCCGTGACGAGTGGGAGAATTTGGATCAGGCTTATATACGGAGGTTAATCGAATCTCTGCCAAACCGTATGCGAGCGGTCATAAGAGCCAGAGGTGGCAATACTCAGTATTAAAAGCTACTGTTATAACATTTTTCTTTCCAAAATTATAATTTCTTGTTTTAATAAAAATCTCAAGTATGAGTTCTTGTTTTTATTTGGCCTGTATTTTCTTTAAACAATCATAGAAATTATATCTTAGAGCGCATTAAAGTATATTTACAACTTTATGCTACAAACAAAGATTATGCGATACTTTTATGATTCAAAACTAAATTATGCGATACTTTTTTGGCGGAGTGTATATAAATGCCAAATGTTATTTGGACAATTTTTCTTAGTGAACAATTTTCAGAGTCAAGGTTTTTTAACTATCAGGTAGTAACTAAAAAAAAACGAGTGAAAACATCTAATCATTCAATGATAAAAATGTGCGTAATGTTGCCGTAATACGGCCCGTCAGGGCCCTTTATATCTCAATAGCTGTGCGGTGCCATCACAGCTGATTTCCCCTGCGGCAATAGGCGAACACCTAAAAGCTTCCTCAAAACTCTAGAGAAGAAAGAAATCGGTGTATTTAGAGAGCAGTTAAAATGTTATCCTATTCTTTCTTTGGAAAAACAAATTTTTGTCTTACTGACGCTATGTAAGCAGTAGTTCCATAAATATTTGGGTTTGCTTCAATAGAAGCGATTATTAGAAATTCTAGAAACATACATGTATCTTCCTTTCCGCTTTTTATTGTGAAGTCGTTTCAGTCAAAATTATTTATTAAAGCTAGAAACTCTTCATAAAATATTCTTAAAGTTAAGAGGTGAGCAAAGACGAGTCGCTACTGTATTATTCAAGTTAGAATTTCATAATT
Source organism: Cetonia aurata (assembly GCA_949128085.1). Lineage (NCBI taxonomy): Eukaryota > Metazoa > Arthropoda > Insecta > Coleoptera > Scarabaeidae > Cetonia > Cetonia aurata. The sequence goes on along the minus strand of OX421884.1, from coordinate 49,257,625 downwards.
TCCCTAAAGACGTGTCTTACATTTGCTAATTTATCCCAAGAGGCATGTAGCTCCACATATTGCAGCGTTAGTACCTACATTTTAGGCTACTCCTTTTTGTCATTTCAAATATATTGCTTATAAAGAGAACAAAATACTTTTGCATTTATTTTCAAGGGGGCGTCAAATTGACGAAATTCACTTCTCATTTCATAAAAATTCTCTTTTAATTCTAAATGCGGATTTTTTTGTCCTTTTTGTGGTATTGATTAAGTATCCTGTGTTATGTTATGTTTTCGAATTGTAGTTTTTATTTCTTTTTCAAACATTATCTTGCAACGCATTTTTATCACATTCTCTTTTTTTATATTAATTTTATCATACTTACTGTTGCGGCGGAACTTTAAATTTAAGGGGTGCAATTTGACTTTGAAATTCACCTTAAATTTTGTTTATCCAAAATAACTTGTGGACGGTGCATATAGTTGCGATGAGCATGGATTGAATTTTAGAAAATTGTCAAAATCACTCTATTTATCATCGACTACTGTCCACAAAATTATGCATTTTTTCATACTTCTTTATTTTCATGAGTTACTGTACATTGTTATGTGATTGCATTATATGTTCAAAACCAGCATAGAATTATACCAGGGGCTAAATACCTATATGAGATATGTAGTTTTCGAGTCATACGCGTTTGGATGTAGCAATATATTACGCCTCGACAAGCGACAGGCTGTAGAAAGTGTATAAGTACTTCTACTGATTGTTCTTGATACTATAAATATTACACACTGTATATACAAACGTGGCAGATTATGACAATTCGCAAACACTTTCTTATTCTAATGAGATACTCTGTATATTATTATATACTTGTATATTATGTTGACAAATTTAGTTCATAGCGTTTTGCAGTATCGGTAGCGAATATGCTTCACATCAATCTAGCAAATATTATTCACCTGTTAGTACTTTCATACAATTATAATGAAAATCAAATAACGCAAAATATTTCCCGCGAATTAGAATTGCATAACGCGCCAAGTCTGGTCGATACAAGTGTTCGCGAAACAACTTTTGCAGAAGAAACGCAATAAAAGGAATAGAATTTGAAAATACGGATCGCCTGGGGTTGTTGAAATAACAGTTGAAGACGAGCCGTCATTCTTCTACGATTTACAAAATGTTGAAGAAGAGTACGAGGAGACGCACAGACCTGTGAAGGTTTTGCAGTACGAAACATTATCTGTGGTATCAGTCAATTAGGATGTCCAAAAATATGATTAGTTTTTATGCATCACGTATAGATTTTACATAATTCAGTATTATGATACTACGCGTCATTTTCAACGTTAAAGTGCCTATGTTTAGTATTTTTTTGAAGATTATTTCGTTTATTGTAATATTTACTATTTATATTATTAATTTTACCTCGCTCTTGCTAGTGTTTTGTTCACTTTTTTGCTGTTGATATGCAGAAATGTTAATAGAGCATTAAATACCTAAATATTTACTCTGCTACAAAACCTTACGTTATGCGAAAGAATGCTTGGTAGATTTGAATTCTGCATAGCAAACTGTTGCACAATTGATATTCCCAATTGAAAAAGAATTCAAATTTGAAGATTTCCGGTTAAAGAAAAATAAAACATTAACATTCTTTGTATAAATGTTATGGCTAATTGGCGTCGAATGTAATAATTGTCGTGTTCGTGTTTTATCAAATGCTAAAGTGTGCCAGTCTGGGTGCTAGTAAAACAATATCGCGCTGCTTGTGGTGGTGGAAAACTCATAAAAATAAAGCTTCTTAGTTCAATTTCCGCTCTACGTGCAAAATATGTTTTCAGGCATTTACAGAAAGTCGTTCTTCGGGTATTAAGGAACATTTCCAACAGAATGGCTCAATTTCATTTTGTAGTGTTTCGCCGTTGCGGGCTAGCACAAGATATTTTAAGAGGTTAACAAATGGCTATGGGGCAGTATGGAGTTTGTGTATAATGGCTTTTATATATGATATGGGTAACAATTAAAACGGGTGAAAAGATTCATAAAGAATATGGTTGGAAATCGAAATTAATTATGCAAAATAGTTAGTTATGTAAACAATTAATTATTTTTCAATTGGTTTTAAATCACACCTACTTGCATTAACTTTGATTTTTGTAACGTTCATAACCTTTTCTTTGTTGTATTTTTGTTTTGTTATAAATTTTTCGGTAAAGATGTTATCCATGCAACTGATGTTACGAATTGGATAAAGTATTACATCAAAAACTATTACTTTTAATGCTGTTACTATTATTTTTTTTCGGAATAAATTACATTTTAAAATAAGTGAAAAAGGAATAACGGAAAAAAGGAAAATAATTTGCCAGGGAAAAAGATAAATTCAACATATTTCTAACACCATAAGGTAAAGAAATAATAAAATACTTTATCTAGAATAGAGAGAGCTATCACCGATCTTAATCGATAAAAATGAGAAAAGTGCCCTAAAAGTGTAAATCTACACTTATTTATTTATTGCAAACTGGTTTAACTCACTCTCTGTGATATTTGTAACACCTAATCACTGAAGCTTCTTATATATTCTTTAGTTTTTACATAAAGGGGATAACAATTTCATTTTTAAATACTAACAGATTCCGACATTAGATGCGCTAACTCCATTTATTTTAATACCAGAAACGAATGGACGCCAGGAAACACCTAAAAAGTGTTCCACCGGTGCTAGAACTAACTCGAAATTTTTATTCTAAAATCTGAACTGTTGGTTCTAAAAACTGTTTGAAGTAATTCATCAGAAACTAGAAAGAAAGAAATAAACACAAGGTGCATAAGCTTTGCTATTTCTTTATAAATAAAAAAACGCAGGAAATATTCATACATCCTTTACTGAATGATTTTAATCGGTGGTGTATGCAAATCATGGTAAATAAGTAAAACAGGTATGCACAAACCAAAAACATTTCCTCTCTTGGCCAGAAAGCGACATATGTATATATATGAGCTGCCAAATTTTGCTAATGCAACTATTAGCAAGATGTCCACGATATAATAATTGCGTTTAAGCGCAACAGCTTATATTACTCTGTAATTATTTCTTATACTGTTTTTTTCTGAAATGCTCCGTATAGCAGGAAGATTAAATAGCTTTACACATTACGCAACGACAATGTTTAGAGTAAGAATACGATGCATGTTAGTAACTATTAGTAGGTATCGTTATGATTTTGAGACGAATTGTCAACAGTTTTCAAACGATTTGGGGGCAGCTGCGTATTTTGAATGTGATAAAATTTTATTCAGAACATTTTTTATATTATCATGTATATTATCATGCTCATTATATAAGAGTTGTGTTGAAGTGCAACACCCTGTATATTTCGCAGTACCGTGGTGTGCAGAAACATTCTCTTTCATAAGTACAAATAACAAACAAAACTAGATGCACCATTATCTAGTACATCATTGGTCCATTTTTGATGGGAGGTTTATTTGTAACTAAATATATTGGTATGTGTTATACATCTACGCTAAACTTGTCAAACTCGTAAACGAATTGCTCCTGACTGGTTCTGTCCCGTTTCGCGCACAGAATAACCTAAGTCTTATTTTCAAAGTTGCTTTGTGTGTTGTGTAAAAAATAAATAAAAGCTTTTGTTAGGACATTTTCGGTCACAGACTTATTCTTTATACATATTATTTTCATCTTAATCAGATGTTAATTTCTTACAGGTAAAATTTCATCATATTGGTGCACAATTGCAAATACATTTTAAAGAAGTTCTATATAGTGTTTAGCAGTATCTATAATTGTTTGTATGTACTTTGATGAATAAATTTAAATCAATTTTGTTGAGGTACGCATATGAAATAGCTTTTTTTGGGGAAGGATGAGGGTTGGCCTAGAAAAGAAGCATTTTTCCTGATTATTCTCCTCTTTTTGCAGAATCTTGGGGACTAAGGAATTGATTTTCAAAACTTGTATTCATTTTGTTCAGACACGTTTTCCGAAGAAATCGATACCTATACCTTCCATTCTATTAACTTTGAAGGGCTTTACATCAAAGGATAAGCCGAGAACCGTTTACTACAATTCCAAAATTGCTGTCATACTTGTTCTCCAGAAGAAAGAGAGTTTATAAAATTTAAAAATACGTTTAAAAACCTATAACTCCGTGTCAGTTGTGTTAAATTAACATAATATTATGGATTTCAGCTTATAAATATCGTAAAGCACTGGTTAAAGATTACAAATAATAATGATAATATTGATGTGAATAGCTGTGTGTGAATAGCTTTACCATACTTATTACCATATATATTTCATACATTACACTTTTCTAACGTTTTCTTGAAAGATATGTTATACAATTAATGTATGGATACATGAACAATGATTATTTCACGCAGTATATTTATATTGTGATTTTTTGAAATACCAATTCAAACGAAATATGTGACAGTATCGTAAAAAATTTCCTTTGTGCTTTTTTTTTTTAATTTTGTAACAACAATAATTAAGATGTTTAATAAAATAATCATATTTGAATTTAAATACAGTCAAATTACAAAATGAGAAAAAATTGCTTTGTGGCGTCCAGTACGTGACTGGAGATCATATTTTGTATTTTATTTAGCGTATGTTTTAACTATGGAACAGTAATTTCAACATTATAGTATCAACTTTTACATCTTTCCATTAAAATGATCCTCTTTAGTATTTCCGGATTAAATGAAACACATTATGTAAACGTAAGATTGTTTTAACAGTAGTATATTGTCGTGCAAAACTAGAATTAAATTATAATGAGAGTACTAGAGAAGATCACAACATCTTAACTTATAGTAGGCGCTTATAAATATACTACACTTTTGTTTTCTCGGAACAATCATACGTACTTAGCGTACAGAAGAATCTCGAAACAGAAACTTTTATCAAAGACTGTTTTATGGTAGAGAAAACTCAACTTGAGTGCAAGGATGCGATTATTTTTCAAGAGCGTTCCTTGCAAATAAAAAAAATCATTTTCTTTCGTAAGCAAACGCATTTGTATGTTCGCAGAAAAGCTGACGTGGTAATTACAATTATTTTTGTGCTGTAATCTAGGAAAAAAATTGTTACGGTAGAAAAATGGATTTTGTTTATTTTATAGTTAAGATAGAAAATAGCGTAGATTAATATGAAAATGACTAAATTCAGGAAAATGTAAATACGGCCTCTGTGAATGTATATTTAAACAGAACTACTAGGATTAAAGAAATGTTTAAGCAGCAATCTAATATATCCATGCATTTTATTTTTATGCAAAGATACATGCACACAACCATATGGAATGTGTGTATATTTGTAAGAAACAGTTTAGATATTTAGGTGCAGATACGTATGGATAAGAGTGTTTGGTTATCGTATTTTTGAAATAAAGTAAAATCTGGTAGATATAAAAAGGAAACTTATTTAAAGAACTGCTCGATATTCTGCTAGAATATAATCGCCAAATCATTTAAATCAGCGAGCTTATTTTGAAATTAGATTAATATTTAATCACTAGGGTTTTACTGTGTGCGAATAATTTTACTCTCCAATTACGACCTTGTTAAATATTTGGAGGAACCATTAAGGTGATAGAGGCAGGTGTTGTACCTTGAATCAGTTCTTAGCTTTGTGCTATGTATTAGATTTTCATTGGGTTACAGATTCATAGAATGTATAAAGTTTGTACTATGGCATTTGCTGATATTTTTTGTTTATTTCTGTGAACTGGTATAACAATCAATTTTATTAACTATTACAAAGCGAACTGGTATTCTACGTTCGACCACCTCATGTTGTACCTTGGGTTATTAAAAATAAACACAAAAATATCAGTAAGTTTAAAGATATCTCTATATGCGTGGGCACTAACTGCAAAAACGTTAGTAAAATGCATTTTTGGAAATAGACTTACTACTACTTAACTTAATTTCAATTGTAGCATCAAATTTTGAAATGTTGTCCTATACACTGTGTATCAGCCAAATGGAATAAATTCGACAAAAAAAAGATTACTTATTAGTTTTCGAGTGTAATGTAGCGAATTTCTATAATCAAATAATTTTCTTTCTTTAATGTTATTTTTTGCAACAAAAATGAAAACACTAAATATTTCCGAAACAGTTGAAGATAATTATAGGAAAATCTACCTACATGAGAGATGTCTAAAATTTTCTGAAGAATCCAAAAATTGAATAATATACAGGGTGTAGCATTTAAAATAAAACAGTTGGTATTCGCCGCTGTTACATGACACACCATGTATGAAAGGTTTCTGTGGAAAAAAATGCACAACTAAGAATACCAATCGACGTGTTCGGGCGTTTCTTTAAACACGCACCCATTTATTTATTAGCGAATTTATTCCATTTAGCTGATACACTGTGTATATTGTTTGCTATTAAATATTAAATTGTTTATGTCGTTACTTGTTTCAGTTAATTAACTTAAACCTGGAAACGTAATTAAATTAATTATTGAAAACCCAAGGTACATAAGTATACTTCCTTAACATTTCAGTCACTGCACTACTTACAATTAGATTCTGTTAAATTTGAATAGGATTGTGCAAATAATTGAATATATCAGTGATTGTTTTAATTTGTAGTAACTGCATGTTAGCGTATTTGAACGAGGAACTAAATAATTGGAAATGCTAGATCATTAAGGAATGCTTCTGGTTAAAGGAAACACTTGTAAAATCTCTCACAGTTAAGTCATTCATTGTATTAAGATATAAATAATTCTTTTCCAGTAATGCCTCAAACATTCTTTCCAATAATTCAAGTCTTTAAGCTTATCCCAAATCTCTATTATCGTACTAATTACAGCACCTAGATTTAGGAGAATTGTCTTTGCCTTGGTCCATTAAGTCCTGTCATCACATTTCTGCTTCCTCGTTTATTATACTGGAAGCACAATACTCAGCTCATAAACCGTATTACTTTTCTTTTTCACTTGGAAACTGTCTCAAATTTAAGTGGTTAGATTTATTGACAACCAAAATTAAAAGAAATAAGTTCGTATTATTGTGGACTAGGCCCACAATGGAGCAATTATCATTCACTTCTGCTATTGACTTGCTCCGCCACATGATTTTTTGTGGGACAAGTACAGGACATGGCCATATTTTCTCAACAAAAAATATAAATAATCTGAAGTAGCGCTAGTACCTACATTAGAATCAGAAGGAGAAATTTACTAAAAAGCCAGTGGATAAAGTTGAGGGTGAAAAGGTTCTGTATTACATTCACATTATATGTATTAGGATTTGAAACTTAACCGTTACATTATAACCTCCTTTACTGGTAGAGTATGCATGTAATTATAACAATTGTCATATCTGTAATATCCAATAGATATTAGGTCTCTATAACAGCTTTTTATAATAGATTTTACGCTCTCTTCTCCAAACACACTTGGATTATCTTCCTTAATTAATTTTTGGATTTGTATTCAAATTAGTTGCATACATGTTCTTGAAATTTTGGTTACTATTTTTTAAATGGTTTTCAACTTTTTAATTACTGATTTTATTAAGTCATTGAAACATTTTCTTCCTATTTAACTCGAAGTTATTATGGGTTGCTTGTTTTTGGCAGACTTTCTTTTATAAATATCGATACCTTGCCGCATGCCTAATATGCAGCTTTCTTTTTACTTGAAGTTTTGTTAGAGAGATTTTTTTTTCGAATACTCTAAATATTCGAACATCATCCCTGATTCTTAACTAATAAATCCTTTTTGATCTGTGGCAATATTTAAAAGTAAATTAGATAAAAACGAATTTTATTTTAACAGCACCTCCACCAAAACGTAACCTGTATTTTTCTGTTAGTTTTCTCACGATACCGGGCACGCTATTAGGGTGTCGGCGAAACTTAGTTGCAAAGGTGTTTTAGGAGGCTCTCAAAACATAACCAAACAATATAGCAATCCATTTAAAATAAGAGAGTTGAAGGTAGCTCCCGGAATCTGTAACACCCTGTATATTTTTTATATAATCAAGCAAAAACAAACTTTGTTGTACCATACCCATCAAAGACAACAAAATATTACCTGCAGCGTTAGTGTAAATAACAACATAATTAAACAACAACATAAGGCAAAATTCTAAGGAATAATAGTTCAGGACAATCTATTGTGGGATGATCACTGTAATAAGTTGGTAGCCCTATTTCACAGCAAAGCTTACATGTTCAGGAGTTTACGAAGCTGTTTACCGTTGGAAACACTAATATCATTGTATTATTCCGAAATACAGTCCCGTTTAAATTACGGTATACTTCTGTGGGGGTCCTCACCAGCAGCAAAAAAGGTTTTTGTCGCTCAAAAACAAGTTTTAAGAACACTTAGCGGCAAAAGAGCAACAGACTCATGTAAATCTATTTTTGTGGATTTGAAAATTTTAACATTGCCCTGCCTTTATATCCTGGAAACGTTATGCTATTTTCATAGCAATAAAAACAGCTATGTAAAAAGCAAAAATGTTCATCAGCATTACACCCGCCGTGCGAGTGATTTTCATGTGCCAAAAGTTGATCTTTCTGTGACATGTAGAGGTCTAGAACATTTAGGGCGAAAGCTGTATAATACATTGCCGAAAGAATATAAAAATCAAAAACTTTTTAAAAAACGCGTGAAAGAAATGCTGACATGTAACTGTTACTATAGCATAGAAGAATATTTACAGTCCTAGCTGATAGTTCATTTAGTAATACTTACATATCCTTTTCTGTTAAAATTTTCTTGTATTAACTTTTTTAGTATTTAGATTTTTTTTACTATTGTTTCTTTTTCCTATGACTGATTCAACTATTATTATAATTCTATGAATCAATAAAGATTATTATTATTATTATTGTTAATAATTTTAAAAAATGCGCAATGATATACCATATATGTAAAGAAAATCTGTATCTTTTGTAGTTTTTGTGCTAAATTCCGCCGACACAGTGATGGCGCACCTGGTAGTAATAGTCATTAATCATGTTTTCCTACTTATTTCTGTTGACCAAGAAATACCTATTATTGTTATATATATGTAAATCATGGAAAGTTTATCGTACTGTCGATGATTTATGGTAATTAGAATATAGAATAAGAGATTGTATTTTACTTACGGATCAAGTAATTTCAGGTGGCAGATACGCGATAGCAAGCGAGCGTGCTCAATGGAGTGAGACATACCCGAAGAAATATCGAGAAATGTTATAACTGGCACGTGAGAACATAATGATACATATGTTCTCAGGTTCCACTATCTTAAAATTAAATAAATAAATAATGTGCTCTATTGTCAAGAAAAATTATAAATTAATTTTGTGGGCAAAGCAGAGTAATTAACAAATTTAATAGTTGAAAAGGTACATATACAATAAACACAGATATAAAGTGTCAGATAGACTTAGGCGTCAAAGAATAAATCAGGAGATTACGCTGCCCGCACAAAGAAACAAAAGGGGAGATGAAAGTTTGAAGGAAAAGAAATTTAGTGTTACCCATCTCCGCAAAAATCGCAACAGCCTAACGAGGTTGCTGAAGAAGGTAAGATTTTACCTTTCTGCGAACGTATGTTGGTATCGATTTGAGTTGGATTGTGAGAAGGTTGTAGAGCTTGATTGCATCGTAGAAGATTGAGTTCTTAGTTAACTCTGAACTGGGTACAGGTAAGTAAAGGTCATGTTGCAACCGTCTTGTAACGTAGTTATGAAGAGGTGTTGGTAAATCACTAATATGTTTACGAATTAGTGAGACAGATTCCATGATGAAGAGCACCGGGAGGGTCAGGATTTTATAGTTTAAAAAGTATGGTCGGCACTGTTCTTTGATCCCTAGTTGAAATGTGTAGCGAATTGCTCTTTTTTTGCAGTTTAAAAATTGTATTGAAGTTGTACAAACTACAGGTGTCCCAAAAGAACAGCGCGTAGCGCAGATGGGATTCAAAAAGGGCAAAATAAGTAATGCGAGCACTAGAAGGATTGAGCTCCCTGGCTACATATCTGATTGCAAAGCACGCAGAAGACAAGTTTTTGGAGAGAATGTCGGGTGGAGCGAATGGCGAGACCATTTAAGGGTATCGTCAACGTCAAGTCCCAGGAACTTAACAGATTGAACCATATTGACCGGTGTCGTTATCGAATAGACAAGGTTGCTCCAGTGCACCTTTGTAAGGTAGAACCACCGTTTTGTCTTTGTTATAACAAAGGCAGTTGGAGTTACACCAATGTTTGATGATTGTTAGGTCCTTGGATATAATACTTTGTAGCTTCTCTCTGTTTGGGTTGCTCCAAGTGATGCTGGTGTCATCTGCGAAGAGACAAAATTTCCTACTTATCTTTAAATTGGTAATGTCATTGATGAAAAGTAGGAAAAGTATTGGACCAAGCACTGAGCCCTGCGGAACGGCATTCTCAATTCCCATAAAGGAAGGAGGAACTATTTCTTCTCACTATCTGTTTCCTATTGACAAGATACGATTTGAACCATTCCAGAGGAGTACCACGAATCCCATAGTAAACTTTTTTATTAGAATGTCATGACTGACACAGTCAAAGGCTTTACATAAGTCCCAGAACACTGCTGCAGTGAAGTGTTTATTATTAATATTGTTAAATACTCCATTGAAGACCGAAAAGAAGGCGTCGGCAGTACTTGAATTGGACAAGAACCCAAACTGCTTGGGGGTGATAATTTTAAATGTTTTTAGAAATCTTCGTGATTCGTTCAAAATACGAAATTAGTTTCTATTGTATCTGCAGTACCATACGCCAGACGTAACTCGGCTCTGTCCACTTTTCGAGCTGATGACGTTAGATGCGCGTGAGGGCAGGGCTTCCGCCAACAGCTAGTGCATGAGCTATATCAACGCCGACTAGAGATACAGGCCTATGACATGGAGTGGGAGTAGGCATCCTTTCGAGGTCCTCCACGCGATTCTGAAGTCACATTCAGTATTGGACTGCCTGCCCTAGCGAGAACATCGTTGATGCGTTTAGGTTTCTTTAATATAACCGTGGTAGCTAACCTTGTGTCCAATTATTTTTTTAGTTTGGTTGTTGTTTTTTATAATACTTGACCGTATTTTATTTTATCTAGAGTTCTAAACCGTTTTTTTTTCTTTGTAAGTAATTACAGTTACAATATTATATTTTGTATAATAAAATTTGTAATATTTAACATCATCTTTTATTGTTTATTTAAAACTATTATATGTATATCTTGAATTTGAAGAATCCTTCAAAAAAGTTTCCAACCAAAAAACTTTATTAAAAGACATTTTTCAGCGACAATTAGAAGAAACGATTGTTACACTTCCTTCCAATGTCATTGTGATAGCAATTTACGATATTTAATTGAAACATACTGTTCATACCTGCGCAATATATTTCTAAATAATTATATCAAAAGTATTAATGGCAAAGTAGCTTCTAGTAAAAGAGAAAAAAAGCTACACAAACTTAAGTCTCGTTAGTTTTTTTCATTTATTTATTATTTAATAAAATACAATTTATATTTGGGAACGCAGTCCCAAACAAACATCGGCAAATCGCTGTTGTGCGCGGCTGGTCTGACGATATGTCCTCCACCAACTTCTAGCTGTCGAAGTATCCCTCTTTCCATGTATTGAGCCTGTAATCTAGTCGGCATTGGCTGTATGTACCTATTTGCTTATTGTATATTACATTGCAGTGAGGAACAAAAATGTTTACTTAACCATTTATTTATTTATAACCAATTATTGTAGAAGATGTTGAAATGATATTTTTATTACTCTTAGTGTTGGTTTAAATTAGTTCGATGCACAGTGTGCACGTGTAGAATAATTCCTACGTACAAATGTTTACTATTTTAATCATTGAGCTTAAGGGAGCTTCTCTACATATTTTATGAAGACTACGTATGGCATCTTGAAATATTTAAATTAACTTGACCAATTCCATGCTATACGTCTGCAAAATTAATCAGCGCTGAGATGAAGATTTCGTTGTAGAAACACACGAGACGGCGTAGGCAATACGTTTAGTTAAATTTTATTTTCCGGAAATATACTTCCGGTCTCTGCGGACACCGTTACTCCGAATTCATTTCTATATTTAATTTGATATCTTAGAGTTTCGGTATACTTACGTATTCCGCCGTTGCCATGGATACGGACCTTTTGGACAGTTCCCATTGCGGCACATATTAAATGCGTGAATGTAAACATATACAAAGAACTGGTATACGTTGTAAAGGTATAAATAGAAATGTAAAGCCATAACGTTTTTCTTTTTTAAATGTATCTATGTTTATCTAGAAGTGAATTTCAATAAATATATACATATGTAAACACATCTATTAAGCTAGTCACGTTTCTTCGATTTTGGTGTGAATAGAGTTGAATTCGTTTTCTTTTACATTTAGCTGCATTACAGTGCCAGTGTAGTGCATAGAATTCCGTAACAATGGTTTTCAATTCCAAGATATTACTATAAATCTTTAATATCTGTAAAATATTTCAATTTTAAATTTAGTTACATGAAAATACAACTAAAAAAGGTTTAATAAAACAGTTTTTGCTATTTATATCAATGTATTTACCGTAATGGTATTTTGAGTTTTCTATACTTAGCATGGTTCTTATGCATCATTTTGAAACATGGTGTACAGAGTGTCCAGAAGAAGAAAATCAATTTTACTTATTTAAAGCTAGAAGCTTTGCTTTGGAACATTTCTGGTGGTTTTATGAAATACCAAAGCGTTAATATTTCAAAAACTATCAGGGAATACCAAGTATTAACACCGAGCGATGCAAAATTTTGCGCTGCATTCATTTCTGCAATAAAATATCCCACGTTTTATTTGAAAAAAAAAAAATTTAGTTTAATTGTATCCATCTTGGACATGAGTTTCCGAACAGCCTGTATGGGATTTTCTGGTTACTGGCGCCGCGATTAGTGCATATAACCATGTACTTGCATTCACGTCAGTGTAGTATCTTAATGTCTTTATCTCATGATATATTTTATTTTATTAGAAAAGTCAAAATTTTGACAAAAATGCAAATATCTCAAAAGCCATTAGATTTACGGATATTTAATAATAATGCAAACTGATCACAGATGATCCAAGAAATATACTAGATTCCTAAAAGTTCCACCATTTCTTTAAAATATGAAAGTTGATCAACATACTGTATGGCGTATGGGCTAGAGACCCGAGAAAATTTTCTTTAAATAGATTATGGTGGGCCATGACTACTCAGCAAGTTTCAAAATCCATTCCAACTAGAATTTCCAAAAATTCTAATGAGGGTCGGTTGGACAGCCTGTATGCGCAGTTTATGTTTCTGATTTGACAACGAAGCTATATATACCTGTCAAACATCTTTCATTAAATTTATTGATGTGTTGCCACATAAACTATATGTTGTACTTATGCCTAGGCGTAGGCCTTAGCCTCCTGAAGGTTACCAAACCTGGGACGTGCTCCGAGACGATATGCCAAGGAAGTTCAGCTTTGTGAAAGAATTTACCACCAAGCTTAGCACCAAGACCGAATAGGATAAAGATACCATCTCGAAATTCAATAGAAACGCCATCAAATTGTACACAGATGGTTCCAAAACGGCAGAGGGAACTGGAATAGCGATATATGGCCCTAAATCAAATGTTTCGAATGCTTGGGGATGTACCCAAGCAGCAGTATAATACTGGAGAAACTCAAAAGTGAAGTAGAGCAGAGAAAATCTAAAAACTGGGAGAATCTTCAGGGAATGAGGCAAGCTAAAACTCTTCTGGGAACCTATAACCAGAAGATATCTGCAGAATGCATTAACCTGAGTAAAAATAATATTCGTGTATTAGACGTATTAATAACAAGCAGTTCCTAATGTTTCCAAGAAGCAGCGACTTTAATTTTTTGTAAAATCAGCATTAAAAGTGTTTTCAATTAGTTCCATACTTAAATAAACACATTGTATACATAATGAAAATTTTGGTGGCAGCGCCAGTAATTAAGGTACTTAAATATATTACCACCTTATAGTTTATAACAATATACATATATCGTTCTGGACATCTTGTTTATAGCTGAATTGCTTGATGTTGTATACTGTTCTGTATACTGGCCCCTAGCATGATTGCGTGTGATATATAATGCACAAATCGAATATATTTAAAACGAGATGGCATTAATTTGAAAAATGATTGGGTCGCATTGTTCCAGAGGCGTTATTTCTACTGGGTTGATTTGAAATAATATCCTCCTTATATTGTAATCATTCTTATTCAAATGGTTATCGGAGTGCTTGGAAAGTGGGCATCCATTATATATGTCAAAATAATTCAAGTAAATTTACGGCTGACGTTTTGTACTAATTAAATGGTGGTCGCGTTGTGGTTGGCATTTTTATATACGTTTTTATACGTCACGATGATTAACGATTAAGAGTACCGTTTATCAGATAGGACTATAGCAATGTTTGCATTCAATTTCTAGCAGACTCACGTTACGGATTGTTCGTGATAAAAAGTTGCTTTATCGACGTAGAAAAGCACTTAGAAAGAATTGCTTGAACAGTTTTTTCTATTCTTGATAAAAGATTTGGGAGTGCCCATGCAAATGAAGCGGATTCTTACATGTTCGCAGAGGCGCTCATTATCGCCAGCTAAAACCATGTACTTGCTGAATCATAGAACGTAATATTCCAATTAGTTGAAGGACTATGGCCGTGATATAAAAATATGAGCGCAGTTGAAATTTTTTTACTGTGACCTTGAGTAGTTAGTTATGTGCCATAGAGTAATTAGTGCTTGCCTACTACTACATTTTTCAAGAAGCACTTAGCGACGCCCTGAAATGTCAATTTCTGATATTCTTTCACAGCTATTTATATGAGGACGGGAAATCTTAACGTGTTTTTGTGGTAACATTTTTTAAATCTATTGAAAGTATAAAACTTAATAAGTTGCTAAATTTAAAAAGAAAAACTATATACAGGAGCCTAAGGAATCAACTTCATAATAGATTTTATGCTTGCTATGCCTTCTGAAGAATAAATATTCTATATGGGTTAATGAAATTCTCTTGACATCAAATTAAAATTTTACAACTTTAAGGCACATTAAATTAGACTGCGTACTCTAAAGTA
Organism: Cetonia aurata; assembly: GCA_949128085.1. Classification (NCBI taxonomy): domain Eukaryota; kingdom Metazoa; phylum Arthropoda; class Insecta; order Coleoptera; family Scarabaeidae; genus Cetonia; species Cetonia aurata. Next base: position 49,242,470 of record OX421884.1, on the reverse strand, counting down.
GTAAATACTACAAATGATTATTTTATAAAAAGATATTTAGACTGATTTCATGTCATCAATCTATTTTGTTTTTGTTTAGAAGTATGCATAAATTAGCTGCTACCACTTTGGCTACAAAAACGTTTTCAAAATCTTTTGTTCACACAAACCGGATTAACTTTTCTCGGAAAAGTATTCCAGAGTAAGAATGTTTCTATTATATTATCTCCACAAAACTACACACATTTTAATGAATGGGAAGCCTCAACAAGCAGTAATTCGTCGAAGAACAAAGTTTGAAACAAAAATTTGAGATATGTTTCTAAATGTACATACGGTAATTCTTTGGGGAAAACATTATACCTATAAGCAAATAGCTTCATCGAGAATAACAGGACAAGAAATGGATAACTCTTTTATTTTCACATCAATTATTGTTCCAATAAATATTTTTTCTTTATGTTTTAAATGATGGAAGTTATTTAATTTTTCATCTGTCCTTAACAACAATTTTTAACAATTTAAAATCCAAAAAATACCAGCGTGGTGGAGCTCATGTGAGCTCATTGATGTAATCACAATACCACCAAAAGCAATCAAAGGATAATAGCACTAGAAGCCGATTCGAATTTCTGCCTACTAGACGTCATCACCGTCATTCCGAGTGCAAACCAACTTTCATTGTTATCTGTGACTACATTACTGACTTACGTTGCGGTCGTCTTAGAGTTGTTGGTTTGGCTTGTGTTTCCTAGGGAGCACACATCTAAACTCTTGATTCCCTAATAGGCGATGGTGGATAAAGCTTGAGATGTGATAGCGATCAAAGTGGGTTTGCAGTCGTCGGGACGCTGATGTTGCCTAGTAGGCAGAAATTCGAGCCCGTTTCTAGTGCTAATTCCCATCTCATTGCTTTTGATGGTATGGCGATACCAACAATAGACGAGGAGCCCTGTCATAGCGGCATTTCTTCGGTTCTAATTCTATTAAAGCATTTTTTCTTTGATGTTTTAACCTAAAATCCGAACATATCACATTGCCCCGTATTATTTTCTGTTTTAGCAAAGTGGGTATATGTAATAAATATTTTATCAGTATATTAAGGCAAGATATTAAAACTAACGTTCAAATACCCGCCAACAGATGTGTATACTGGAAAGAGGAAAAACTATATTTTGCGAGGTTCAAAGTACTCTAGATGAAAAAATTAAATTTAAAAAATGTGTCCTTACAAATTCGGTACGATTTTACTTGGAATATTATTTTGAATCAAAATATCAAAATATATACAAGTGGACCTATTCAAGAAAGCAGTCTAGTCGTTTCCGGTTAAGCCGAAGGTTATTATAGCTAGGTAGTACAATCGTTCTATCGAATAACTTAACATGCCATACCTGCTTTATACCTGATATCAAATGTACACTAACTATTCTTGGATTAATTTTTTTCTAAAAACTGAGCATTTCACTGTAAAAAATGCTTGTTTGCGCAATGTTGCTATTTGCTAATTGGAACAGACTTATTACAGATGACGCTACAAGATTTTTTTCACTTTGCGTAGTGTATTTTGGCTAGCTAAGGTGCTGATTATGTCTAACATGCGTGCTAATAGAAACGACCACTTGCTGATCAAGTACATGAAGCATAGTATATATAATTTTTTTTCTTTTTCTATGGGGTTGACAAGGCCTAAGCATCGAGTGCTTATCAGGCATGCATGTATTATATCAGATAACGAACTGTAGTTCATATCACAGTGGTGTGAAATAATATTAAAGTTACGCGTCATAACCAGTAACGGAGAATGAAATGCAGAGTTAATTGTTACGGTTGTGGAACCTAGTCGCGCAGAAGTTCTTGGAATCAAGAATTTTAGCTGTGATAACAGGTAAGCACTGTCAATGTTATTGTGTAGAAGATTGTATACAAAATTTATGCTAATAATTTTTCGTCTCATTTCTAGAGATTCAAACTTAAGTGTTTGAAGCAGCACATCATAATCAAACCTCCTAGGAGAGTAAATGCCCTCACATCGGTAAAACAAGCAGGGATTTTCGCTGAATTTTTTCTATTAATATGGCATGGGTCTTATAAAATGGAATCCAAACTAAGCTTGCATATTCTAGCTTACTTCTTACGTAGGTATAAAATAAAGCTATGGCGGTACCGGTTTGAAACATTTGCGAGTTACGTATTACAAAGTCAAGCGTTTTCAGGGCTGACGATATTATATAATTCGTGTGAGATTCGTCCATAGTAACAATTTCTTGAAATATTTTTAGGTCGTCGGCGAAAATACATTTATCACAATCAATACCTTCAAGGAGGTTATTAATAAAGACAATAAAGAGCAGGGGCCCTAAGTTCGATCCTTGAAGTACTCCAGATGTTGCTGTATAACATTTCGACGAAAATCCGTTGTAAGTAACATACAATTTTTTTATTAATATGCTGTAGTTTATCTTGTCAAATGCCTCTGCGATGTCAGTGTAAACGTATCAACTTGACCATGTGCATTTAAAACATCTGAAAGGGATTGGGTGAAGTATGTCAAGTTTGTTACGGTTGATCTTTTTTCCATAAAGCCATATTGGTCTGGTGAAATAAAATTATTAACACGAGGATATATGCAAGAATACAATACTATCTTAAAAGCCTTCGCAAAGTTAATTAGGAGTGATACAGGTGGGTAGTTGGTGATATCCGTCGACGAACCTGACTTCAGTATTGGACACACTGGCAACTTTCCAGATATATGTAAATGGTTGTTAATTTTTTTTATTAGCATTGTTTCTTAATTTTTTGATCATTATAAATTGCAAGCCTTGCTTATATTTAATTAGTTTCTTTAGAAGCTAGACGCGACTTGTCTTCCATTTAATTCATAGAAGGCAATGTGCAATTCAGTTTAGTAGAGGCAAAAACAAACATGTATTTTATATGTCGCACATATATGTCATTTTTGCAATTATGAAACATTGTTTGTGCATAAATGAAGCAGTTGCTTTCAGCCGGTTCTGAATTCGAAAACTTGCATGTACGACTTTCGTAATATACAATTACGTGTGTCATAAATGATAAATGGCCACCGTTCGCAAAGCTAACTGCTGCATAGAATGCAATTTGTAATATTTCGTTGAACAAATCGTCGACGATGTTGTAGTTTTAAAACTCCCTTTCTTCAGTTAGTTTTAATTAAAATCTACTAGCGCTTTACATGTTTTCAAACCTGCCACAATAGACGATCCGTTGTTTAAAACGACGCAACTAAATTAATTTTTAATGCGAGACGAATTTAATTAAAAGTTGTCATTCTTTGAGCTTAGAGAGATTCCTCTACGATGCATCAAAAATGAATTATTAAAGATCCACGCTTTGGCGCGTTTGTAGCGGTCACGTGATTCATTAAATATTTTAATTAACGAAAATGTAGACATAAATTAAAATGGCAATTTCTTTTCATTTGTTACTTTAATCCGTGCGTATGATATGTTGCTAATCGCTCTAAGTAACCTTTCGTTTGATGAAGAAGTTCATACTGCGGAAATCTGTTTTGCTATTGACTAATTCTAAGTTAGTATTTCCATGATGAAATCACAAATAATACACTTTCTTATCTAACCACATAGAAAGAAAGGTTAAAGTTGTCTTTCTTTGCTAATTTTACACACATTTTCTCTAAGGGTTTCAAATTGGTATTGAGTTTGAATAAAGAAATTGTTGTTTAGATATTACTCCCAGGATTTTAGAGTTGGTAGCGGTCGTTTCAGGCCATTTGCAGACACGTATGTATGTATAACCGTAAAAGTTTATGGTTAGACTTTGGGCGAAATCGTATAGGAACCTCAACAAAATCGAAACACATCAAAAGGAGTTCAAGTGTAAACACATATTTAAGAGAGTTAAGGGACATTACCGCTACGGCTACTTTTGAAACTGTTGCGGTGGTGGGATCGTAATAAATAACTTATACTAAAATATGGAATGTGTTTGAAGTACATAACAGTTATCGTCCCTTAACTGTACCGAGAACATTACATGTTTGCAACATAGGACGTAAAATTAGGGAGTGAAGTTCGCTGCCATAGTTTGATAAAACTCGCAATAAATCGCGTGATATTATAGTATGGAATAAAAGCTTTTAGCTGCTAAAATCGTTATTTGGTGTTTTATCGTTTGCGTGCTATATAGAAAGGTTGGTTATAATTAATATTTGCAATTAAGTATTAGTAAATTTTAATTAATTACATTTATATCGTACAATTTGTTGAATACTAAATGAATTTGAAATAAAAAGTATAGATAATATAATTAGATGAGTAAATATTATTTATATTCTTTATTTATTATAATATATATTTTCAGGTCGCTGATAAAAAGTGAAATGATACTCCTGTTTGTACTTCTTTCGAAGTATACCAAAAATTTAAATAAACTAATTACAATAAGACAATAAACCAAGGAAAAAATAAAAACAAATTCAAAGTGATTATTGATGGTATGTTTTAAATAGCTCCATATTTTTGTAAAACCGTTCCATTGAAGAAAAAACAATAATAAATATACATAAATACACATGGGCCCAACATCAATTTGTTTGTTTCGCTTTTGTTAGCAATAAATTTTTCTGAATTCTATCCATATTGTAAGGAAGATTTTATGAGTATTCACATTTGCGCATCGATTTATGAAATATATTAAGTTTGGACCGATACTGTACTTAAAGGCGTTTGGACACCTCCAATGGCGTATCTTGTTTTTTTTTCCTTGATAACTTAGAAAGTACATCTCTCCACGCCAATACCGAACCACAATCGCACGATTAAAATTTGGGCATGGAAGGTACCCTTCCCATTTGTATAGAATCAACGTTTTAGAGTCGCCTAAAAGTCCATGTGATGCCGAGGAAGGTAGTCTGAACCACATCTTTCTTGAATGTTGCCGGTTGAAGGACAACATTCACCAGCTATATACTTTTCTTGTAACAGAAATTGTTCCATTACCAGTAAATGTGACCTTTTTATTGAGTTGGAATAATAAACAGGTATGCGTCAAACTTATCAGCTTTCTAAAACAAGCAAAGATCTATATCTAAGTAGGTCACTAATATGATCAAATGATTAATGATTTCATTTCCTTCGTAAAACTGAAACTGAACTATGTTTGAAATTTACTGCTGGCAAATGAGCTTTGATCCCGCAGCCCAAACAAAAAAAAAAAAAAAAAGAAGAGAAAGAGTCCGTCTCCACATTTACCTACAAATTGTTGTCATTTTGTTCAGGAATGTATTGTGAATAATCCAATGTGAGTTAGATTTGGTTTATTTGCAAGGGTAAATGACATCTGTGGTTAACCATTGAAATAAGATCACTTTTATCTTACTCTTTTTCTCACAAACAATAAATATTCTTAAACAATTCTTCTTGTGTTTTAATCAGAATGATTAAGTAAAGATGTTCCATCAAAGTTTTTAAAAATTTGGATCTAATTATGTTTTATTTATTATTGGAGAAGAAATTTCGATTTATTTTTATGTGTCTGGAAAGCGTGCATTTCCTATTACGTGTATTGCGTAAAAGAACGTTTTGTTCAGTTGTTTTTTAAAAAAAGAAAATATAATAATAATGGACGAAAACACATTTTTCAAAAGATGTGACTTTTAGAAACATCTACATTCTATTAATTTCTTTAGAAGAGATGCCAAAATTAAAGCAATTATATAAATATTAGTGAATGAAGGTTTTCTCGAGATATGTCTTGGAAATATCAAAGCATTTGAGCAACAATAAAGCGTGGTGCAGGAAATTCGATAAGAGATGAATATGTACAAATTATTATATTATCTGAATATTCAAATTGGGAAAAAATTTGGTGTGGCTAACATCATTTTTTCTAGAGTAAGTACTGCAATGTTTTCTAAAAACAAATGATCATGAGCGAAGATGAGAACAAGGCAGAAACGGGCAACCAATGCTGATGAAGATCGTTTTGTATCGTTGCGAGTAGCTGATGTTTAGTGTACCAAAGTTAGTGCAAATACCATTAGATCGTAGGTTTCTGAGCAAGATCATTACTTTTAATTGCCGACAACTGGTTCAGGTTAACTTCTGTTTTGTCGTCCAACACTGCACATAATAGAAATGAAACATACATTGGATATAGCATTATTCGGCAAAAGACATTGTATGAGGGAGCTTCAGTAATGGTTTAGGGTAGTACATCTCTTACAGCATATATTTACAGGTCTGTGCGTTATTGATGATGGTCGTTTCACTGTTTATTTAATGAAAACCTTCCTACCGTTAGGTAGGAGGTTTTCATTGGAGGTTTCTTGAGTTTAATTTGTTACTGTTTCCTTTTGCAGATTTTTTTTTACTTTCTTGCCTTATATTTCTTTTTTCCACTTCCTCTTTTATTACATTATTCAAAATTTTTCTTGTTCTTCCGTTAATATTTTTTTCCATTGTCCCATTTTATATTCTTTTCGCAATTCGTTCTTCTGGCATACGGCAAACATAGACATGTGATCTTAATTGTTTCTCTATTACCTAATCTTGGACCTATTTAATTCTAGTTCTTGTCTAAAAATGTCATTACTTATCTTGTCCATTCTTATTTTTCCTACCGTTAGGTAGGAGGTTTTCATTTGAGGTTTCTTGAGTTTAATTTGTTACTGTTTTCTTTTGCAGATTTTTTTTTTACTTTCTTGCCTTATATTTCTTTTTTCCACTTCCTCTTTTATTACATTATTCAAAGTTTTTCTTGTTCTTCCGTTAATATTTTTTTCCATTGTCCCATTTTATATTCTTTTCGCAATTCGTTCTTCTGGCATACGGCAAACATAGACATGTGCTCTTAATTGTTTCTCTATTACCTAATCTTGGACCTATTTAATTCTAGTTCTTGTCTAAAAATGTCATTACTTATCTTGTCCATTCTTATTTTTCCTTCTATTTTTTTTTAAATCGCATTCCTTTGCATTAATTTTCCCATTTCGTTTATTTGTCAGTGTCCACGATTCGCTTATTGCGCAGTATTGTGGATTTAACTATATTTCATGTTTAAAAAAAAAATATTTTTTATCCTTATTACTTTACTTAATCTTTCAATAAACATTTACGTTTAGTTTTCCATGTTTTCCTATTACTATGGCTAAATATTTTTCTTACATGTTATTGAATATTATGCATTTGATCCTCTTTTGGTTTTGGTTTTCGTTATGTTTGTTGTCCTGATATTTATTTTGTTTAGTTCTATGTCAAGCATGTTGAGGTTATGGTCTAAGCTTTCCTCTGCATCCGCCAGTATAAACATTATCTCGTCTACTTCCATCTTCCTGTACCCATTTTTTATATATATTTTTTGTTCCTTTCTTTGTTTCTGACATAGCAGCATTATTCATTGCCGAAAACAGCACTCGATACAGCGCACTGGTGCCTGGTGGAACTCTTATTTCCGTTTTAAAATCTGGACTTTTCCATAAACAACTTCGAAGCACAGTAAGATTTATGCATGCATTCTTGTAAATCCAAGTATAACTCTTAATTAGGTACTCATTGCAATAATACCTACCTTATATTTCTGCCCATGCATCGTTTGGGTTGTGTTGTTTTAAACACATCAATATCTCATAATATTTTACCGCCTGATCATTCCACACAAAACCATTCTATAACTGTATTTCTTACTTCGATAACAGAGGGTTTAAATTGCCGCTACATAAACTTCGCTAAAACTCAATTCGATGGAGTAAATATGGTGTGAATGGAAGCGTTCTTCGGTAAATAAAATAATATATTGCGCTGTGGCCCGAAGGCGGTATCGCCGCGTACGCACGCAGCAAACCGCTAAAAATAGGCAATAAAACGGGCGAAAGAAAAAACTCAAATACCAAATCAATTTCACGAAACGTCACTCCCAAGTTAAATCGGTCGAAACGTATAAACCTACCTATATATACACACCAGTTTTTCACTAGATTTGTTTGAGGTGGTCGCTCCGGTGTAGGTTCACGAGTTAATGCTAAATCGATATATCAAGTCACCTCTGACTTTTTATGGGCTCCTGATCGCTAGGTACCTTTAATAAACATGTTCATGAAATTGGATATTGATAAGCCGTGTGAGTATAAAGTTGCTATTATTATTGCCGACTAATTCCGAACATCAGAAACTTAACTGAAGGTGTGTCGTGTGAGTTAAAGTTTAGTAAGTATTTAAAGCACTAACATTCTTTCAATTTGTTTATTTCTAATTTTCTGTATTTTAATAACTTTTCAACTCTTTAATTTTGTGTACCAACTAAATTAACTAAATAAAATCTGTATCTGCTTCACTAATTAGAAAATTATTGTCGGGAAAACTAAATTATTATGATAAATGGAGTGATTCTAATAAGTTTCATTAATACATTTTAATTACCTCTAAATAATATAAAAGTTGTATAATGTGTTAAATACTAGCAATGAAAAATGTTCGGTGAATTTATTAAATCCTATTTGAAGAAATTGTAGAAAAGCAGTTAAGTTTATTGTTTAACAGAAACAGATATAGATGCTATTTCTCTTATTTCATTATTATATTTAATGCATATTCGCTTATAACTTATTCGGCACACACTGTCGCAGCATACTTATCTGGTACATACATCAGATAAATATGGGCAGATTTCTGTGATCAAGGTTATGTAGTAAAACCAATGAGTATGAAGCTCACAAAGATTTACTGTATCACCAGAGCAGTGGAAATATCGCCAACAGGCGCCATGGAAGCTATGCTAACCCTAAACCTACTAGGTATTGGTATCAAGGCAAGAATGTGGAGATACAGGCTGAAATGCAGTAGAACCTGAAAAATCCAGAATTCTAGTAGCATTAGTCACATATACAATCTTTGAAATGGACAGTAATGCAGTGATATCCAAATTTTCCTATGACAAATCTTAGATTGGGGTGATTGAGGAACTAAACAGACATGAAACTTTAATGTCCAAGGCTGGTATGCAGATGGGTTGAAGAGAGGTGCAGGATCGAGGGGAATTCTCCATATGTACCAGCAACATATAGAGAATTTCTAAATGATAGACCATACATGTGTGAAAATAATTGCAATACGAATCTTGGAAAAGCAAGTCAGTCAGATAATCAAGCGGACCGAAGGCCATTAATATCCTATAACATAATTTTCAAACTAACCTGGAATACCTATAAAACCTAAGAGCCTTAACTAAACAAAATAAAGCTACTTTGGTGTGGATGCTGAAGCATAAGGGCATATCTCGAAATATCAATGAGTAAGAAAAGACAGGGCATTGAACCGGATCTGAAACAGGTCTAGTAACTACCAAATCGACAATAAGTTGTGCAGTTGTGGAGTGAATCACAAGAAGAAACAGCTTTACTAACGATGTTGATGGTCAGAGATACAGTAAACGGATAATGAGAATACTGTGCTGCTTGATTGCAGATGTATAGATTCTCCACAGAACATAGCTTAGAATGATGCCGAGTCTATTAAAGTTGTCAGTATGGAGGTCCTTAAAGATGAATTTATATTTATGTAGACTATGTAACAAGACATTTACAGGATTGGTTAATGTGATGCGTTAAAAAAAACTATTAAAGAGAATATAGCAACATTAAACACATTCACTTTAAATCAATTTTGTTATGGATTTCATTTTCCATTATTTCAGAAAGTTGAACACAATGCACAGTCTTGAACATTAAGCGGCATTTGTTGTTTTAATTTTATAGTATCCAAATCAATGATCCTTCTTTGCAAATTAGATGTGTCTATAAATATTATATTAAGCTGAAACTATAAATTCAATACCATTGTAACCATAAAGATTTTGTATATTCCAAGCCTCAAATATTTAGGTTTCACAGGAAGTATAACTTTCGATTTCACTATTAGAAAAACAATAAATGCGGATGAATCATTTACAAAAATTTCTAACAAAGTTGGTAATAAAAGTAATATTTGCTATCCCATTTTTTTAGTACTTTTATGTGACACAGTTACCTTCTTGAGATAGTTACATATTATTTGTCTCCTCGGGTCTGAGTCTCCATATTAATAATTCAATCTTTCTTAAATTTTGGAGCAGCACAATTTATCTTTCTCTGGAACCAAGGTTTCCCAGTTGCTCCATTTTTTATGAGCACCTTCAAACGGATGAGATTAATGCCAGATGTCCGGAAAATATTCAGCGAAATACTTGAATATAAAAACGAGGTGTTTTCCGTTGTTGGAAGAATAAAAACATTGTTTTTGCATCGGCCACTGGTTGTGTCTAAATAAATCCTAGGAGGCAATTTCTATTTACCTCAGTTATTGATTTATTGATTCATAAAGGTTTTTTTTATCAAAACAATATCTGTGGAAAATTACTATGATTTTGGCAATTTATATTTAGTATCAATATTAAGAAAAATCGATTGGGGATTTTAGTTGGCACTTGAGGTTGAGCAGTATAAGAAAAGTAGCAAATTACAGTGAGGGTGATAAACCATTGATTACGGCGAAAACCACGGGGTGTAATGAGCTCCTTTGTGACACCACCCATTTAGCAAACAATGCTATAGAACATAACTGGGTTAGAACGTCGCCGCGACGCGCCGCGCCGTGGTGAATTAGTGGATTTAATAGGAATACCAGTTCGGTGTGTAGAAACCCAAGTAAATTGTGTAATTAGACACTCTGTTTAATTTAATTTTTCTTTAGAAATTAATTATTATACAGAGGAGCAGCCTCATATTTGTGTGTATAGAATTTACTTATTATAGGTTTTCGTGGCTTTTGTGTATGAATATATGTGGTGTATTCGTGGTGTAGCGGAATTTTAATGAAATGTTTTCAAAACATTTTATATAATTTTTTTTTTATATTTGGCTGTTTCGTTAATGTATACCTTGTAACGACGTTCTTTCAGTTCGGTTCGGTGTATTGATGTTCACTGCTTACTCCTTACTGCTTTACGTACGTAGTTTCAATTACTTACTGACTTTTAAAAAGCTTATTACTTATTCGTTGATCCCTGTAAGTCTAAAATTTCCGCGTGCGGAGATTCGCCTTGTGCTCGTTTGGCGGCGCTGGTTATGCGGCCAGTTGTTAAAACGGAATGTCGCGTTCTTAGTTGATTTGAACGGTGTTGCGCTTTTAACGTCGTTACAATAATGTTTCTACCCCAGAGTGATAGCTGTGAGTGTGAGAGCGGGGATTTCCCGGGTTCTGATTGAGGTGCGCAACAATTTAAACAGTGAAAGTGTATTATAATATAAATCAGACATTTATTTCCATAAAACCAGTGTGAAAGATGACGAATATATACCTGGTAATAACGTGAAATGACAAACTATATACGGGGGTCGGCCGAATAGTACGCGGACGGTTTTCACGTGCTATGACGGGTGAGAAATCTATGACGGCGCTTAACTTTGCGGAACGGGACTGACTATGAATAAAACTCTGGGCGCATTAGTAAGCTGTGCACAGACAGGCCGGGAATGACAGGAAACGAGAAATTTGGCGTGCATCAGTAAGCTGTGCCAACACAATAGCCAGAGTGAAGGAAAATGCCTGTGTTACACTAGAAAAGCTGCGTCAGCGGTAACAGATAGGCCGGGAATGACGGGAACGGGAAAACTCGGCGTGCATTAGTAAGCTGTGCCAACACAATAGCTAGAGCGGACTGGGAAGGACCTAGGAACTCTACTCAATGCTTGTGTTAAGCGCGCGGTTTATATGTACTATAGCGGTCGTAAACGAAGTAAATAAATAAAAAACTTAATGAAACAAAATAACATGCTACTGCCAGTGGGAAAATCAATCAAAAGAAAAAGAACTAATGATCAATTCGAAACAAACTCAAAATTTGACACTAAAATGGATTTTCCCGTGGAACGGCACGTTAAACGCTTATACTCTAACTATCACATGAAACTACTAGAAGAAGTGATTAATTGTAGTATCGGTTATTTAGTAAGTAACGCATTAATGTGAGATCTCTAATGCGGGAAATAAATAATTTGAAATTGGTTGAGAAACACAACTTATATATTGACGATATGGAAAAAGGTATAGTTTTCCATATCGTTGTTATGAATATAAACATAACTGTGCTAAAATAAATGGATACAGATTATTTCGCATAGACAGAGATGAAGATCTGGTTAATTTTTTGCAAGTAAAGTATATTCAAATATCTCACTTGATTTGTTGCATTGGAACGAATGTATTTCTTGTACACAACGTAAATAAATAATAATTTGTATCTGCTGAATAGTTTCGTACACTATAATTGATTTAGATTGTTTCATCCAAAAGAAATAAATGTCGACTACAGCAGCTGGAGACACTTTAAGTTTATACGAAAATAAGGCGGTCAGAACCCGATTATTGGTGCAACCTTATTTGAAGGTTTGTTGATTTTAAACCTTCTTGAAAGGAGTACCTTTCTTATAATATTTCACTAGAAGTGAAACCAACGCGAGATATTAATGTAGTAAATATTTTCAGCTTTCCAAAAGATGTTTATAAATATGTGCAGAAGTATTCAGTATGAGGGCATGATAAATAAAAAGCAAAGTAGAAAAACTCTTTTTAGTAAGTTTTCTGTATGTAAATATAAATGAATAAGGAAAATATGACATTACATTAAACAAATATTTGCGCAAATAGCAGAGATTTTGCGAGATTATTATTGTTTATAACCAGTTCGAAATTGATAAAATAGAACTGCAGTCAACATACATTTAGTGACACTATTAATGATAAATGAATGCATGTAGACTTTAACTTTGTAAAATTGCGTTTATCTATGTATTTATTGCCATAAATATATATGTAACAAGTGAATAGCCTGGATAATTTATTGCTAGTGCAGATTAAATGCATACATTGATACAGGTATGTTTGGGAAACGTAAATATCTATGAGTTACAAAACAGATGATGATGCTAATTGCAGCTTTAATAATTTCTGTTAGATGTTTTTTTATTAAGAACATATTCAATACTGGTGTTTCTGAAGTTTGCATAAGAAACTAGGCGTTTTAAGACACTAGTTGTTCAAAACATTCTTCTATTCTTAAATAACAAATATTCATTACAAAAAGTACAAATAAAAACCACGTGGTATGTAGAAGCATCCTCTTTACTGCAACGGAAAAAAAAGACGCATTACATAAAAAAGATTTTAAAAACCCCTTGTTATCTTACTTTTATTTTCTTTTTGTGGCAAGTTAAATCGTGGTTTCAGTAACACCTTCAGACAAACTTTGTGCTGGAAAACTGGGCCCGGGTAGTTAAAGACGAATGCACTGAAAAGTTTCAGTTTTAAATACTTTGTGCAAATGTAAGTTTGCGTTTGTGGGTGTGTTTAATTTATTTTAATGCACGATCTAGTGTGAATTTAGAGAGTTTAAAAGTTTCAGTGATTTCGGAAAGCGCAAATCGTATTGTCTAAATCCATACTTCATCATACGAAGTACGATATTCTATGTATATATGCTATACCCACCTAAGTTAGTGTTAAAAAAAAAAAACAGAATCTTCAAATAATTCTGAAGTATTGACCAGTCAATTATAGAAACCTGATGTAATGCGTAATGTCAAAGATGGAACATTGATGTAAAAATTGGAATTAAAAATGATACCAACGTCAAGCTGAGTACCTAGTTTATTAAAAATATGCAGACTATTACAACCTAATACAATATTTATACGAATGACGGAAAATCAATTGCTACATTGCAAATTTTATATGATGTGTGGTTCCGTTCGCGTGAAATAAATTCAAAGCTGAAAGATATATGACACAAAATTACTGTCAGTAATTGCACGAGTGTAACGTTCGTAATTTTACCGCAACGCTGTTTCACCAGGGCGGGATCTGAAGAGAGCTATGACCGCTAAATGTACTACCTTACGTATTAAGGCATGACTTATGCATATATCATAGACTGCATGAACAATTGCTGAAGTTTCGTTCCGCCTAGATCGTTGGAGCATCGGTTTACTTATTAACTAAAGGTGCGATAACATATATTATGCTCGTATAACTATCATTAAACACACGAGCACATATGAAGAATGTGAGCAAATTTGAATTTGAAAAAAAAAAATTAATATAGACCTATTGTTAACATAATATAAAATTGAAATCTCAAGTGCTATATTCCCCCTTTAATAATGTCGGTATTAACAAATTTAATCTTCTTATAAATATACATATGTAGTTTTAACATTATAAAGGTTATATAATACGTAATTTTTTTCTTTCGAAATAAACCTTCAAATAAATTAAATGTGTTTTAATATCCCACCTTTTTTAGATTTATCAAATTATAAGCTATAACTTACTATCCTGATAATGTGCTCTTTGCGGCATTTGACAGTATTATTATTAAAAATATGTATTAGTCGTACAAAAAATATTGTAGCAACCTCATGCGTGACACATTTCGCGAATTCGTGCAACCCTAGCCACTCATTCGCGAAATCTGTTTTCACGCACTTGGTACATAAATAACTATTCTATTCTTTTGTAAAAATAAATGCCTAGTATATATTGCACATCGGTCAGGAATAATCCAAGGATATAGGATGCAAATGGACGGTATTTTTGGTTGGAAACAGGATCTTCTTGGAATTTGTTTCTTCAAAACAAAGGGCTTCTGGCATTAGGAGGTAAGTATTATAGATAGTTTTGTTTCAATCGGGTTAACAAAAAATAAAAATTGTTGCAGAAACATTGTTGAACTTGATAATTTAAGACATTAATTGAAATTTTGACACTTGGAAAAATCGTTACTAAATTTGGAATTGACCCTCGACGGAAACACATTTATTTTGTTCAGTGGTATGACGAAGAATGACCAGTACCTCGTTTGAAATTATAACAGCTATTTTAAAAGGAAAAATACTTTCGATTGTTTCACCAACCGAACCACAATGAGATGCCCCGAAGAATGCCCTAGTTACTAACTAAATTGAGAGGAATAAGGCAAGAGACAAAAATATGGACACGTGCACACGATAACGATGCGAACACAAACAAAAACAAAATTAAAATTTAAAATTCAAGAAAATTAGCGTTTGTGCTTTTATCTGACAGGATTTATTTTAATTTTTAAAATTTAAAATAAAATACCAATTTTGATAGTTAGTGTAGGCAACACACCTAGTTGTAAATATGATTGTATAAATATTCGCACGAGTTTTAAATACGAAAATTCTAATCAGTTTAAAATTACTATATACATAACTATACCCAACAACTATAACCCTAGTAAAACAGATTAATAAGTAAATTAGTTAAGTAACATAATGCAAGATGTCTTTATCTAAAGGTAAGTAATACAAACTCTCAGGTGTCTAATAAAAATACGCTTCAAGTTTTGCAAATGTGGTTCATTCACCTGCTCTAGGAGTAGAGTTTTTATATCAACTGTACAAGTTCCCGGATTTTTTAAGGATAGTGTATTTTTTCTTAAATTTCACCTGGAATCAATTGCCTGTCCCAAAATCTCCATTGTCCTAGCGGTTACCAAAATCTGGCCAACCTGGCTCAAAGAAAGTATGCCAACTTACTCAGCACAAATGATGAAAGGAAACTTAAAGTCTATTTAAATGTTCTAAATTTTAATATATTCTAATTCATGCAAGTCAGTGAAATACAAGCTATCAACGTTAATAATGAGAAAAAAACGAATTAGATTACCATAACTAGCATCATCCAAACACAGACACATTGGATATGTCGCTAACTTTAGTAAAACTTCTGTATAAAGAATTATATAGAAAGCAAGAATATCTATGATCAACGCCATTTATGCTTGCATCAAAGCCATCGTTCACAGAGTTTTCGAAATCGTGTGGTACTTTGCAATTAATTTCCACAAAGATGCGACTATCAGCAATTTTTAAACAAAGTGTTTTTATTGCTCAATCCACATTTGAGCTCTGATTGTCAATTGTCGCAGGTTAATATGTATATGTAGAACCTAGAAATCAGAGTGGGTTAATTAAATAACAAACAGAGGGCTATTGAATAAATAAAAAGGAAACACAAGGAAGACAATAGTGAAGAAAGAACGCGTTCTGGAAACATACTTTATGAGACTCTATCAGAGCACGGAAGACTTGGATCAAGACCACAACGTTGACCCAACTAGCATCCAAAGACAGGGTGAGCAAAAATCAAATTCTGATGGAATCATAGATACTAGTAAACTTAGCGCTAGCCAAAGTTTAGGGCCTAATGAAATTAGCAAGGAGTTAACACAAAACAGTTAACAGTTACACTGTTAAAAAGCTGCATGACCTGTTAATATAAATATGGAGAACGGATATCAAAACGATGGCAAAGTGGGCTGCTGACACCTATGCATAATAAAAGAGACCAATCAATTTGCACCAATTACAGGGGAAATCGTGCTTCTAATGGCGTCCTACAAGATACTGGCATCAATAATGAAGATGCAATTGAGGGAGCGTATGGAGAAAAAAAAAACAAGGCAATACAAACACGGATTCGGAAAAGAAAATCAATGGTGGGCGCATTCCTTATACTAACTCAAACACTAGAAAAGTGTTATGAATTATGACATAGATTTGCATGAAGTAAACATAGACTTACCCTTTCGGGTGACAAATGGACAAGACTACAGTGTGAATCTTGACATCTACCTAACGTTGTAATAACAGGTACAGATTTATAACTATAGTGAATTATATAGGTAACTTTATAAATTTAAGGTGTACACTATGATTTATATGATACAGAGATTATAAGTGGAAAGCTTTATTTAAACTATGAAAAGAGAATATTGATCGCACACAAAATGGAATATGTTATATAATATGGATTTCACATTAATTGTATTGATGTTAGTGGATACCAGTTTTAATAACCCAATCGTCTACAATTGTAGAAATATACGATCCTAAAATAAACTAAAACTGTCGTTTTTTAAATAATGCAAAACTATAATAGCTATTTAAATAGGTGGAAATAAAAGCTCGTTTCAGGGAACAACACACACAATCTGGTTAAAATCAATCTGGTTAAAATTATTTTACTCTATTTAAAGTAATGTTGATTTTGTGTTGTTAAAAATATTTTGTTGTATTTGTTAATAATTGTTAATAATTGAAGGCGAAATTTTATACATTTCATATTTAATTAAAATAAGCAATCATCAGGCATATATTTTCCTGTATCACAGCTTTATTTCTACAAACAGTCATGGTCAATAACAGAAATCAAAAACATATTTCTTCATTGATAGGGAAAAGCTAGATATAAATTTGGTGAAGGCGCCAGTAAGTATTAAGTTTATCGACTTCAATAAGAAAAAATATGTAGTTCCTATTCTTCTTTATTAAAAGACGCAGACAAATTAAAATGGCAGTATAAAATTATATATAATTAGATGTTAGATGTTTATTCGTGCATTCATGTTCTTAATCATATAGAGTTTCTCTGCCGTGTATAATTTATACAGAACCTTGTGGATTCAAAGGAATATCATTGTATTATGATTTTAATGGTAGGTATTCAATATTTGTATCACCTATGATTAAAAAAATAAACGTATTCTTAGAATCAAATAAACACACATACTGTGAAGTAGCTTCCGAAATGTTT
Source organism: Cetonia aurata (assembly GCA_949128085.1). Taxonomy (NCBI): domain Eukaryota; kingdom Metazoa; phylum Arthropoda; class Insecta; order Coleoptera; family Scarabaeidae; genus Cetonia; species Cetonia aurata. The sequence goes on along the minus strand of OX421884.1, from coordinate 49,224,837 downwards.
TGTAGCATCTGCTTCAGAAAGTTGTAATTGAAACTGGAGATATCTGTGAAAAGCGTTTTCTTACAAAAGTTTCTCAATTCATATGGAAGTATTTTAACCTTTTTGTGCTTTTTATATAAAGTACATATACGTACAACGTATACTTTATAATATTCATGCTAATCATAAAATCGATACGTTTTACGCTACGAACACATTTCGGTATATCTAATTGAGAAAAAATTTAGCATTTTTTCTTTACTCTCTCTGATTATAAAACAAGACTGTTATTCTCGTAGTAAAAGAAATTGGAAATATGTATTATATAACAAAGTAACGCTTACTAATCAAAATATTTGGTGGGAATTATTATATGGGTATATAAAAAGCTTTGAAAGGATTAAAAAAGGATACTCACGCAAAACATTATAAATATGTAGTATTTATCTTTAACTACACTTCAACCTAAGTAAGTTTCCTGCTAATAATGTTCAAATATGAGTTATTTTACTAACACAACACGTGTAACTATAATGGAGACTACTGGCACGATCGAGGTGACTGAACTTCAGATTCTAGGAACAAGGTGGAATTGATTGAAGTTTCAGTGTACAATTCGCGCAATATTTACCTAAAGTGATGGATCATAGATTAGAACAATGTTCGGTTAGGTAATTCGGTCTGATTTCCATGTACTTACGATATTAATATTATCAATTTCAATATTAGAACTGAGCATTAGGATTTGTGTACGTCATGTTTCGTGTAGATTTCATTTATTTTCGAGAATCTGCATTTATTTAAAGAAATATGAGTATAGCATGGATAAAAGGTAAAATAAGTTACATAGTTTAGGACAGAAAACGACTAGTATAGCGTAATTACTTTTATTACTTTAGAATTAGAAGAGAATATTTTATTTCAGAGGTTTAGGTAAGTTGTTAGTTAATTAGTTATAGTATTACATAAATAAATGGACTGATAGTAATTTATGTATTATTCGACACCAAAAATTTAATGTAAGTAATTTGAATGTCTAATTGCAATAAATACGATAGATTTAAATTTTTTCTTTAGAAGCATGGGTCAAAACCCTTTATTAAATTTTGATTAATTATAATAAATTGTTTTTATATGTATATAGCTGTATGATGTTTTATTGCATGCCGACCATATCAAATACTTCTTCATATTTTTCTCTTTTGAGGCAAAAAAAAACGAAGGCTAAGAAGATGAGTTGGTGTTAACTTGAATTCCGGTATTTTCGATGGCATTGTTTTTGAACAAAACTTCTCATGCTCTAGTTTATCAACTGACGCAGCAGAAACATAAAGAAATTCTTCCAAAAACTTTTTTAGGGTATCAAGCAGCTTTATTATGTGAAAAATCTCTTATGGATATAATATGTTTGGAATATATAGTATCGGGTTTGAAATCAGTAGCTTCATAGCTTCAAAACGTCAACTTCTCAAGAGAGGCAGAATGCTATTTAAACATAATCTTAAGCACTATATTTATAATTTTCCTTAAATCACTTATATTTTTGTTTAAAATTATTTATAATTTAAGTGAGTCAGCGAAGCAACCGAATTAATTATAAATGTGAAGAGAATATTAAAATCTAACAAAAAAAATGTCCAAACCAATTTTGATAACTTTTGGACGTCGGATGAAAATTTACAATCTAATGTCTATATGCCACGATTAGTTCATAAACGAATTAACAGGGTCAATCTATCATCGTGTCCTTCATCCAAACGGTATTTCAGAATTTGCTTTTTTATTAATACTTATGTTACATTTTATTATCGATGATTCTGAAACAAGGTTCAGTACTACTTCAGAAGAGTCAGCTTTATTTAATCTAATTTCTAACAAGATAAAAAAAATTGTGTTGATATCTCTGAAATAATACACACCTTTTGGGAAAAAATATAGTTGTTGCTGTTGGAACTTTTATCACTTGTCTACTTTTTGGATTTTAGTGTTTCCATGCAAGAAATTCAGCTATGGCGCTTAAAATACAATTCAATACAGAATGATGGCACAAGTGCCCTAGCAGCTGTTGATACATGTCCGGATATTTATCCAAACATTCACATTCTTTTAGCAATTTTCTCTTCTTTGCTGGTAACAATAGCTTCATCCGACGTTTCCCTTTCAACATTAAAAAACTTAGCTGGAGGTTAATATGTTTGAAGGCAGGTTATTTGAATTGGCTCTATTGAGCTGTCAAGTCGATAGAACTGGAAGAAATTATAGATTGAAATGCCGAAATTAAATCGAAAAAAATGGATTACGATATAATTTCATTTCGTGATATAAGTCAATAAGTTATGCTTTGTCAAATTATTAACAATCAGTAAGAATTAATAATTTGTTTTTTTATTATTATAAATATGTTACGTCTTCTTTGTCAACTGTTAAAATTGTCAATATAGTGAATGTTTTATAGCTATATGTTTATTTCTTATTTTAATATGTGTGTGTGTTTGATTTCAATCTCAATTTTTATCTTGAGTATTATACCCGTCCTAATATATCATCTAGATCCGTCGTTGGATACAGTGCCACGCTGTTCCACGTCAATTAACAGTTTGTGGCGCGTAATAAACGGTACACAGATAAAAAGAATTCTTTAAATCAAAGAAATATTTCTTTGCCGTTATTTAAGAGAATCATTTCTTGCAATTAATACATATTTTTTTTAGTTAATACATATTTCTTTCAGTAAAGTAGTATTATTTTGAGTTAAGAGAAATATGTGTTGACTGAAAAAAGTAGTTCTTGGAATAGCGACAAAAGAGTATTTCTTTGACCTAAAGAATCTTTTTGCTCTGTGTTATTGATTATTATTATATATGATTATAATGCCCAATATAGGCAAAAAAACGTTTAATATTTGTTTATATTTAGCGTGATAAACGCATATGTAAAATCCTGTTGAAATACAGATTATCATATATCATTAAATAGTATATGACCAATTAAATGTCTTGTTATACTAGATATAAACTAAGATTAAATATTGATTTAACTATTTCAGCATTACAAACTGTTATTCAGCATTTATGACACGAGAATTCTATTATTGTTATACGACACCCAATTCCTAAAAAATTTTAAAAATTTTGCAAGTCTTAAGTTAGTTAACAACAAAATGTTATATTCTTCTAAGATTTTGAAGATTACTGTAAGTGGCCAATACAGGTGAAGCTCTATAACAAAAATCCAAAAGAAAAAATCCCTTACCACAACAATTAAAAAGATACAAAATCTAAATACGTATTTCGGCAACTCAGTTGCCATCTTCAGTAGAAAACAAGAATAGTGTTAAACGTAGTATTTTCGGCTAAGGTAAACCTTGGAAGAAAAGCTCTTCGCCAAATCACTAGTGGAATAACACTGACATCCTTTACAAACAACAAAGCTTATATACTATCTAAATCTAATGGGGCGTGACCAATTAAGTTAACAATAATTCGTATAAGCTGGACTCAGGTATTGGTCCTTTGTCGGAATTCATTAATTTATATTTGTTTTTAAGTATATAAATACTTTCGTCACTATCTAATTCTCTAAAATTATTTACTGTTTTAACTAGACTAAGACTATCTGTAGGTATACCGTGACCTGTGTCTAAAATATGTCGAGCAACGCTAGATTTATCTGGTCTGTTGTATTTAAAATGTGCAATATGTTCTTTATAACGAGTTGAGATTGAACGCCTAGTTTGCCCCACATATTTTTGATTACAATCTCTACAACTTATTTCATAAATCCCAGATTTTTGATCTACCTCAATTTTACCTTTAGAAGCTCTATCGTAATAAAACTTTTAGACACAATTAAACAAGAAAGATTTTTAATTTTTTAAGAGTAATTTTATTTTATAAATCCATGCACTCTATTTATTCCTTGTAGCTTATATACATCAACCTTTTCATTTTAACTCTTAACAATTTCACTACTCTTCGCGTCTATACATTTACAGATCATGTGTTTGGTTTTTAGTGTCACAAATAATTAAATAATAGATGCATGGAATTTTCTTCTCTGTGATGGAATCCTATATGAAAACAAACTATCCCTAAATTGTAATAATAACGAACATGTTGGAAACTATTTCTGTGTTAAAACATTTTTCTTTCAAATCATGATTTGAATGACAACGTATTTTAATAATGTTTTCTAGTTTATTGGGTACTCGACAAAAGTTAATTAGATTAAGAAAAAAATTTTGGGAGGTTGATATTTCACACTGTGAATGTGTTTTAATCAAAGACACATTCTTAAAATATAAATGCAAGTAAATATATACAGTAATCTGGTGAAACTTGTTAACGCCGAGTACAGAGAGCGATGTATTTTTCATGTAGATAATTATAAAATTCTTTTATTCATATAATACCGAAATATATCTTCCATGATTTTCATTGTCATGATTTGATAATGAGTACAATAGAAAACAATGCAGTGCACTAACATTAGATGAAAAGCTAATAGGATTTGTAAAGATTTCACACGACGATACATATTTGAGAGTTATATCTCGAAAAACCATCCATTCAAATCATTGTTGCACAACCCTTCTTCCTTGAATGAAAGACACAGAGAGATCCACACTATTTATAACATCGGCAAAATGAGGGTTGCCTATGATGTATTCTGATAACACCGTATTCTCTACGGCCGTTCAGGATATACGGTCTTTTGTCACGAACAGTGGGTACAAGACATTCAATTCCTTACGTATCATAACCCACGTCATGCACGTGTCATTTCACCGCCTTTGTTTTCCTGCTGGGTTACTTATGATTAAAAAAATGTAAGTGATTAGTATTTTGTATATGCCGTGGTATTATTCGGAGGAGATTTTTCTAATATTGTGACTGTCAGGATTTATGCTTTTAAGCATTTATATGAAATAACTTTTCTTTGTAAAGATAACGAATTTTCTTCATTCAGAAATTCGATCAAAGTAAAAACGCGTTCTTATAAAATTCTGACAAAAAAGGATTTACATATCCTGAATTTATAAGTACGCACCGCTTTTATCATAACCAGGAAAGGATTTTGATGGTTTGGACATGCTGACAATCTAATAAAAGTCGTCCGGAAGCGTTTTCCAAACGTTATAATAGAACGCTAAAGCTAATTGCTTTAAGCAAGGTCGATAACTAGTGTGAGCAATGGCTCAATCCCCAGTAAACGTAGGTTGTCATGTTTGCAAGAAATAGGCTTAAAACGACAAGTGCTTGGAGGAGAAAGGTTTTTGTACGTTAAAGAAGCCAAATACTTTGACGTATAACTCGATTCGACGTACATTGAAATCGCCTATCTTGGAAACAGCCAACAAAAATAGCATATCTTGGGTAGGTGTCGTGGAAAAATTGAGGTCACAGTCCTAAGATGCCTCGGTGTTTGTCCACAGAAGCACTTAGAGCCATGATAATGTGTGGAGCAGCAGTATGGTGGTCAAAAGCGATGCAGACAATGGCAATCAAGGCACTAGGTAGCATGGAAAGGCCCCATATGTCATGGGCTGCGATGAGGTAGGCTTTTAGTATTGCAGTAATTCTAAGCCTGCCACCAGTACACTCTTACACACTAGGGATGGCTAAGTCTCCAATCTACAGACTGATGGTGAGCCAAGCATCGATAAGCATATCGTACAGCACAGACTATCAAAGTTACTAGACGAACTGAAGGAGACACTCTTCACAGGAGTGCCAAGTGCTGTCATATTTCAAAAGTAAAATCGGAAACAAACATGTAAGGGAATTACGAAGCAGATGTATAATTAGGACGGGGATCGTTAAGGCTGTTCATTTGAGTTTTCTTGGGCATTACCAAATTACTACTAATAAAGTCAATCAACGAATGGGTACACAAGACTCGAGAGTAGCTATTCTTAAGGGGCAACGCCTACATTTACAAAAAAACTTATCGAGAAAACGCGAGAAGGTCTATTGTAGACTAAATGGGTATACTATGTATAACAGATCCGACATACAAATAAAAATTTGGTGTTAGTTCTGTTCCCTAGCGTCCATCAGTTTTTGGTGTTAAAATAAATGGATTTAGCGCTTCTTCGGAAAGCGTTGGGTTTGAATTTCAAAATTAAATGTTTATCCCTTTTATGTGAAAACTAATGAATATACAAGACTCAAGCTTCAGTGATTTGGTGCTACAAATGTCACAGAGAGTAAGATGAACTGGATATAATCAGTTTGCAACAAATAAATAAGTGTATAGATTTACACTTTTAATGCAATTTTTCCATTTTTATGGATTAAGATCGGTGATAGCTCTCTCTATTGTCGATAAAGTATTTTATTATGCTGTGTAACTTCACTCCTTTTTTTTATTTAATTTCGGATGATTTCTTTACCTTGTGGTGTACCTTGAATTTATCCTATTTCCTGGCAAATTATTTTCCTTTTTCACTTATTCTAAAATGTAATTTATTCCGAAAAAAGATAATAGTAACATCAAATTTCGTTAAAAGTAATAGTTTTTGATGTAATACTTTATCCAATTCGTACCAACACCAGTTGCATGAATAACATCTGTTCCGAAAAAAATTTGATGTGTGCATAGGGTATTATTTGCAGATTCTGCAAAAACGAAAAAAGATATTCCAAATCATGTTCTGGACCAATGTAATGACTTGACAAGGTTAAGGTTCCTACTACTTGTCTCTTAGAAAGGGGCAAAATTGAAGTGCCTCTTATATATTTATATAATATAGGGTAAAGAGGTTCATAATAGATTTAATGAAGTCGCGGTAAAACAGGCCTTCTTAGTCACCTCAACCCTTATTCCATTTAATTTGAAATTGGTCTTACCACCACGTTTAGGATATAGGGCAATAGAAGCATGAAGCATTTGTATATAAGGATCTAAAACTGACCCTGACTGCATATGCGACTTCTGTATTGTTAACACTAATTATTAATTCTTAAACTGGATGCAGGGGTGAGTGGATAGTTAAATTTATTTTATGTCCCTATATACATATTAATATGTGTCGGCATAAGGATGAAAATAGAAGCAGCATACTCATGTCATGGGCGCCTTGAAAGCTGTAAGAAGACCGATTAGATATTATACTCATGTGAATGTGTATCAGCTCTCTAAAAATGTTGAAATATTGCCGGAATATTAAAATATCATTGTCTGTGTAATTTAATGTATGAAAAATATATACTAAAGTATTATAGGTTCATTTTCACACCATATGAAAAATCAATTCTGTAGCTTGGTGCAAAAACGGCCAATATTAATTTTTTCTTGAAACATATATATTGCCATGTTGCAATTGGTAGCATATTCTTTACGATGTAAATACCGTTTTCAAGAAGAATTGACATTGGTTCTTTTTACACATAGCCACAGAAATAATTATAATCTTGGCAGAGGTTTTAAAGATTTATACGTTACTTGAAAACTAAAAAAGTTTTTGGTTAATTTTATTGGGCTATTTTCTATTAATTAAGCTTGGAATATTCTGCTATTAATGAATACTGAAACATTCGAATTATAATATGGTTACTCATAAAGACAGCCAAAAAGTTCTTTATTTTTTTTTCCTTTGACTTTGTGTCCATTTAAATCGAAATTTTATAGCAATCATTTTATACTCTTCAATTTTGTCTCCATATAAACTCGCGAACAGTCGGTTGACTATCTGTTTGGTTGGTAAAGTCTGCTATTTTGATATTAGCAATTACCACTATGCTTTGTGGTTAATTAAACTAGAATATAGCAGAATGTTGGGAGAATTGTGTGGACCACTTAACTTGCGAAATTGTATAAAATTTGACAACCGCAAAAGTCATATAACCCTTATGTAACTGAAATTTAATTTCCCGAGCGAATAATCGTATTAATGCAGTTTACCACATTGCGGGTAAGCGCATATCTAGGGGTCTAGAAGTATATTTTGCATTATTGACGAAGAATGATTATGTAAACTATTCTAAAGTATTCACTATAATATCTTTGGGTGAGTCATTTTTAATTGTTTGTGTATGCAATGGAAACAAAGCAAAAGAAATAGGCATATATGTAAGATAAAAATAATTGTTGTGAATGCCATTTTATTACGACAATTGCATACTCGAAAGCTGCATGAAGAAAGAAAACCAGGTCATCAACGAAAAGAAAACGTTGCAGTATTTATGAGTATTTTTCTGGAAGAATATTGAAAAGAAAAGATTAAGATTCGTAGTCAGTTATGTTATAAAGAATCGTAAGTATGTCGGTTCAAATTTTCTTTACTTATCACCTATAATATATTGTATAAAGCGTGTTTAAAATTGACGGACATTATTACTAACGTTTCTATAACTTTTTCATTATTAAATAAAAAACTTAAAGTTTAAATCGTAGAATAAAATACCTAGAAATTATATAAAATTGTTATGTTAAAACGAAATCTCAAAAAAGAAGTGCACCAACAGGTGCACTCAATATAATAATATTGAGGGGTCTTCAAGAGTAAAAAAAAGATTGTATAAACAAACACTGCAAAACTAAAAGAAATTGCAAGACTGAAGGAAGAACATCGCAATATAATTTAGTCTTTTTGACCAATTTCTAATATTTGCTTATGTAATTTACCCAATAAATGAATATAAATATATATAATATAAATAAAGCTGTAAATTAGGTTAAATTACCCAAGATTCAATACTCTTAGTGCTGATTAAAATGTAATTATGAGAAAAGAGAAACAATTGAATAAGGTATTTTTAGGATTATTATAATTTTAATGTTTTTTAAATTGAAGAACTTCGCACACTTTTCATTATTCTGAAAAGAATGTAATTTGTGATATAAACGTCTTAATGCACAATATCAATAGAAAGAGCAATAAAGAAATTCTAGTTGATTTTAACTAGACCCGGATACAGTTTTTTGGATTTTCTGGAACAACAAACTTTGTTAAATTTTTGTTGTGCTGCCAAATGTGAAGAAAACGTAGAAAACAATTTTGAGTGCGTACATTATTGCACAGAAACTATATATTGGAAGCATAAATGAAACGGAAACATATATGTAAATCTATAAAATAAAATTAGCTAAATGTTTGTCTCTAAGCTGTGTTTTAAAAATATATTTTTACAGAGCTGCATGTTGCGGCCTCTCAGGCTTATGAATATCAAAAATAAAAACACAATCAAATGAGGTTAATAATAGAAAAGAGAAACAGTGGTATGACCTTTAAATTTTAAATGCATGGTTTATAATTTAAAATTTTAAATGGTTTAAAATTCATGCATCCAAAATATACATTTATTTCATTACCATTGTCATACCACTGTTTTTCTCTTTTCTATTATTGACCCCTTTTTATCGCGCTTTTACATTTGACATTCATGTGCCTGAGGATGTCCCTAAGAGACCAAAACATGTAGCTCTGTAAAATATATTTTTAAAATACAATTTGGAGATGAATATTTAACTAATTTTATTTTATATAGATATCCATCCATTCCTATAGAAAATATGAATTCATATATGTAAATGTTGGTGTATAAATTAATAGCAGGCTACCTCGATTTATCTTAGTTAATTTTATCTTCAATTAGATTGTATTTGAATATTTTATAGGTTAATTACACTTATATATGCTTAATAACCACATACGCATGTCTGTACAACACGCATATATAGAAGCACTGCACCTACATAAATAATTGATATGTGATTAGTAGATTAACATTATACTGCATTGTTGATGATTAGAGATTTAGAGTTTGACAATCAAAGTACATTTCTAAAATATTGGCAAATAGTTATTTGAGTTAATAACGTAATAAGTACATGTGTTTTGATTAAGGTGCTACTTATTCCCTTTCGTCGGTACAGTGGTAAGGGAATGTAAAATTCAAAATCTGAAAATCTTCATCGCTTTAGAGTTTTTAATTCTGTAGTCGCAAGTGGTATGAATCTATGTAAAATAAACGTAAAAATAAATACTATAATAGAAATATTAATAAAGGTTAAGATACGTATATTTGCTGAGTGATTTATGTTAGTATTGTTGGAGTCAATGATTGCCGACGTCATTCAAGGATTACAGTCAGAACATATGATCAGAACCTTTTGGGACTCCGACAACGTTTCTAAAATCATATGTCATAACCTTAAAAACCGATCACGGTTTCGGAATTAATGATTCAAACCGTCGTACGCGTGGATGATACTTAAATAATTCCTCTACGCGTAAACGAGATGACGAAAACAAATTCAAATATTGATACGGTTACGGTAACAACGTGCGTGTGCTGAAAACTAAATTTAGAACGTGAAGACTTACCGAAATCCATGTTGATATCCATGTTTAAAGGCGATGAATTATCGAACGTGGGCGGACGAAAAATTCACAAAAAAACAGTACTTGATTCGGCACGTTCTGTTACCTATATGCCAACTGTTGTCCTGCAGTATATCCACCTGTATAAGGTGCAGAGAACTCGGTGCTGCCGGATTGGCGACGCCCTGGTTCAAAACGCCACGTTTGACAGACCGTCGTCGCGGCGCCGGCATGCGCACCCTAATCCCTACACTTGCCGCTCACCAATGCTGTGGCATATTTGTTAGGGTTGACTGGTATTATTGTGGTGGAAGATATTGGGGTAGACTATGTTTGCAGGATCCCAATAGAATTAGAATAGTGGAGCACGTCCAACGTGTAAACATTAATTCCATTTTTTTTCCTTCTAGCGTATTTCCGTTTCGGAGTAATAGCAACTGTATCGCGGAAGTAACAGGAATTGACCAATATCGCAGTGATATATAGTTTTAATACTATTAGCTTCAAGAACAAGGAGTAATATTACACACCGGATGCTTTGCGGAAGCGTATATGAAAAACGGCACTACCTACGTCTATTATATTTTATTGATGAGTTATATCTAGCTAGAGTATATTGTATTTATACTTATTTTTTTTTTAATTTCATTCGAATAGTATAAATATTCAAATGCATTGCATTCAGAACTAAATATGTAGTATAACTGTTAATAAACCAACATGAATTATGTAAATGAATGCTGATTAAAAACGAATGCTTAACACTACCCTAGTGTTAAGCATTTATGTGAATTGTGACATGAAAATTGTAGATTAACTGCTAAATTGCGTACTTTTGTACTGCCCGAGGAAAGAAATTAATAATGAACTATTGAAGCAATTAGAAATATCTCGGTCGATCTTCATTTTGAGTGTGTTGTATGAAAAATTGAATTACCTGGCTTAAAACTGTTAGTACCAGCGATTTATAGGAGTAATAATGGTAACTAGCAGATTTCTTTAAAAAAATTGAACGAAACTCTTGGTTTTTTACAAAAATTTAAAGAATATAAGATTATTTGTTGTAGTAATTTTAATATAAATTTTTTGAAGCCTTCGAATGAGTTAGAGTAATTGCAAGACTTATTGTATTCTTGTAATGTTGTTATTACTTGAAAGGAGCCTACAAAAAAAAAAAACAAATGCCTAGTTAATATTTGCATTGGTTCAAATTTTGTTGAATATACGTTGATTGTAATTTATAATGGCATTTCACAGCCGATTTGTTTCAGTTTTCTATGATGTTGATAACACATAATGTGCGCATAATATGTTGATAAATAATAAACTCATATCAAACTCGTCCAATAAGATAAAAACGGCATGGGCTATACTAAATTGCTATTCTAAACAAAATGATAAAATTGGGAGTCGTATAGCATTAATACTAGATAACAAAATTACTAATCCTAAACTTATTTCCGAATGTTTTAACAATGATGATCACATCAGCATAAACTTCTTGAGGTACTGCGCAAATGAATTCTTGACACCACTAGCTCAAATTATAAATAGTAGCATTCAACATCTTTACAATTACACCTATATTTAAAAATGGATCGAAAGAGCATGTCTCTACTACTGTCCTACATCTGTGTTTATTAATTCTCAAACATTTTTGGAAAAAGTGATTGCGACTAGTTTATTAACATTTTTATAAGAAATAAGATCCTGAGGGATCGGCAGTATGGCTATCGTGGCGGTCGCAGTGATAGAAAGTAGAATTTCTTCGTCTATGGTATGGTGATAGTGATCAATCTCGAACTACTACTTGACAAATTGCAATGTAATGGGGTGCGCGGCAATGTACTGGAGTACTGACCGCGTGCATTATTTCGTTTCGTAGAGGGGTACCCCAAGGAAGTGTCCTTGGACTCTCATTATATATAATGTATACCAACGACTTGGAACTAGAAAAAAGTAGTGTATATGCGGTCGATACTTCTACTGCGGGTAACAGAGCTGAAACAATAGATGACGCCGTCAAACAATGAGTTGGTCATAAGGTGTAAGAAGACAACATTTATCGAGTTTAGGACTACAAAATGTGAGAGGACTAAATCAGTTTTAGTAAAATGCAATAAAAGTAGAATAGCACACGTCGATAGCGTTAGTTCATTTTTGGAGATTACTGTTGATTGTAGATGCAGTGGGAATGAACACATTAATATACTTTGTAGCTGATTATCCCCACTTTGTCATGTGATTAGGAGGCTCAGAGTGGAGTAACTTATTACTGTGTACAACTTCAGTCGTTACTTTCATATGCCACGATCGCTTGAGGATCATCCCTTAGCTTTGATAGGAGTTTTGAGTTACAAAAAAGAGTGATTCGCGCAATGAAAGGCCTAAGTTGCAGATTTAGCTGCAAGGAACATTTTGTTTCAATGGGTATATTGTTGCTTCCATGCATTTATATAATGCCACTATTGTTGTATTCAAAGAAATATAAACAACATTAAAAAATAAACTATTACTATGCATACAATACACGAAATAAGTTAGTAGTGGAAGTTCTTAAGCGCAAGCTAACTTTTTTTGAAAAGGATCCTCAGTTTTCGTCTGTACGAGCATAAAATAAATTGACACACAAACTTTAAAAAACTTTAAAAACAAGCCATTAAATCACTTTAAATATGCTGTAAAGCAGTGTTTGATGCGCTAGAAGTGCTACTACTAGCTTACTGAATTTTTGGAAGACGTTTTACAGTAAAAACCTGTATGTGTGTTCATCTTTACTTATTTCTTGTATTTAATTGTTTACTTTCCATCACTTTAATTATCTATTTTTTAAAACTATATTTTAAGACAGAACTTGCACTTTGCTTGTCCTATATTACTATTGTAGTCCGTTGGATGAAATACACTATTTGTCTATCTATTTAGTACTGTATATAGTGCAGTCATTTTATTGTAATATTACAATAATTCTTTACTGTGCGGATATAAATTCAAATTTCGAATAACAAGTTCTAACCTGATTTAAAGGCAAATAAACAACTCCTTAGGCCAACTTGCCCCGATCTCCATTACTGGTCTTACATAAATCTCTACGCATGAGGAGAAATATCTCATTAGATGTTAATGATTTACGAAAGAGACTTTTCGACGAAATGATGCATTAAATGAAATTTATAAACTTTTCCTAATGGACCCCACTTTAAAATATTGGATTAAAAAAAAGTAACATGTGTTGGTCTCTGGCTATTATCTTTTAGATTGACTAAAAATGTTGCCAAGCAGCAATAAATGTAGCGTACTTATTTATACAACAAAAATTTAGGCATATCGCAATTTATGTAACACCTAAAAGAATTATTTGATCTGCTTTAACTATAAGAGACAGTAAATTCAAGAAATATTTTAATGCATGACACAAATGGACAGGTTTGTTAGCAAGTGGAGGTGTGAATCGCAATTGGATGGTTCATAGCTTAGTTACATGATGGCTGCTCGTACGCTTGGAGAAAATTTAATCCGAACCATACGAAGTGCGCCCAGCAAGAGAGAAGATATCGGTTCCATCCCCGCTACGGCTCCTCCTCTAGACGTCTACCTGAGCAGCAGTCCTTTCTTCCTCAGTTACCTGCGGAGATTCGGTCGCAGCGTATTGGAATTTAAACCAATAACACAGACAGTGTGTGTCACTCACCAGTGACGTCATACTACCCCGAGGCTTTGGCAATCCAATACGGTCTGTGGGTCTAATAGTGGGTATACTAAAAGTATCTGACTTATCAAAGCTCTTATCTCATGCGTTAAATCCTCGTACGCACGACGATTTTTTTTGCGAATTTATTTCAATTTAAATCAATACCGTGGTATTAAATCGGACATAAAATAAAATTACATTTTATAAAATATACAAAGATTTATTAATAATAAAATTACTAGAAAACTTTTTATTCATTCAAGTTCAAAGGCAGTTGGTTTTGAGGTTATATGTAAATGTGGTTCTTCTTCTGGAAGTTGATAAGTAAATGATTTTTGTGGGTGGGCTCTTTAATATTACATAAGGTAGTGATTATTCATAATTAATTTTGGAACGGTAAATTAACCGAATAATTTAAACAATATACAGTAACGAGCTTTTTTGCTCAAAATTCATATTTGCAAAACCAGTCGATTCCAATAAATGAAATATTGCAGATTAAGATCATTGTTTATTATTTGGTCTTCTGCAATTATATATATATAATCAAATCCCCTTCTACCGAAAGGGTGTAGGGTGCTAATTAAATTAGCGGTATACATATTACTTATAACTTAAATACCTATTTCCTATTCTATAAAATCTAAAATTAAAATTCACTCTGATGTACAAATTTGCGCCACATTCTCCTGTCTTTCGCCTTCTTTCCTGCCTCACTCCATGTCTCCCCTCTACTCTGCAGAATCTTGCTCATCACTCCATCCCACTGTTCCTGTGGCCGTCCTCTACTCCGTCTGCCTATTGGTTTTGCTTCCCATACTTGTTTCACAGCTCTCTCCGTGTTTAACCTGCATAAATGTCCCCACCAGGCTAGCTGTCTCATTTCTATAAATTCCATCAATGGTTTCATGTTTAGCTCCTCTCTTATTTGAGTACTCTTTACGTGATCTCTAAGTGTGACACCTTTGACTTTTCTTAAGTATTTCATTTCCATGGCTTCGAATTTCGATTTCATTCGTTTTGTTAATGTCCACGTCTCACATCCATACGTTAAGGTCGGTCTATAAATACTTTTATATATAGTAATTTTTGTTTTTGCTGCTATTTCTTTTTTACCGATAAACGCATTCCTCATTGCATAATATAATTTATTGCTTTTCTCAATTCTTTGTGTTATATCCGTTTCCTGTCTTCCTGTTTCATCGATGATGACTCCTAAATAACTGAATTGTTGTACTTGCTCTAGTCTTCTCCCGTTTAGTTGTATGTTGGTGTTTTGTTGTTTCTTTGCTATTACCATTACTTTGGTTTTCTCAACGTTTATTTTCATTCTGCATTTTGAAAGCACTTCATTCCATATTGTTAAACTTTTCTGCAGATGTTCTTCCATTCCCGCCATAATTACAACGTCGTCAGCAAACGCACACTCAGAAATAAGAACAGGTTGCATATTTTTATAGCCTACCTGCAGTTTGTGAACATCATTTTGACATTTTCTAATAATATCGTCCATAAATACTGTAAACAGCACTGGACTCAATTTGCAATTATAATAATTGTAAAATCCCATGTGAATTTTAATCATTTTTTTTATCTTGTAAAGACAGTAAAGGCTCTGATATAAATACAGAAAAAAATAATAATAAAACATCTGTCTGGTTTGCTACGGGGTAATGCAATCCCAAACAAAATGGATTATCTGCTTTAATTATTAGCCTTTAATATATTGGATTTCAATTTGCAACTGTAACTCTTATTTGTATTTTCTGACAGTAAAACATTAAATATTTTTTAAGAGAATTACAAAATCTTATTTAAAAAAAAAATATGGTTCAGGTTTGGATTTTAATTGACATTTTACATTTTTCTTTTTACAATTCTTTACTTTTTATAACTTTGGTAGTATACCATACTATAGGTAACTACATTGTAGCCTTTCTGACTATTATATTCATATTCTGCTTAATTAAAAAAACATTTTTTTAACGTAAAATCGTTAATTTCTGATTACTGAAATGTTGTGTTGTTTAATAGCGTAGTAAGCTTTATCTCTGATATTTTTATTTTGCAACTAATAAGTAAAATATCGTGCGGGAAATGTGGAAACTCACATCATTATAGGTATCATAAATGTTACAATTAAACAGTTTTACTTTTAAAGCTGCCGATTTCTAAATCAATCATATATTTTTTAAAATTTTACAGAACATATTGCATAATTATTTGTAAAGAAGCGTGCAATTACCTTTTTCTGCTACAATTTGCGAAGTATCTCTTGAAAAATAACAATCATTCCTCTTTATTCTTATTAAAGTGTGGAATTCACAAAAAGTATTTCCCTTTTGTAAAATCAAATCCTAAATTCTCCTTGCAGCAAGAGAAATTTACGCGTTTTCGGGGTGAGATGGCACTATAATCTAAAATGAAAGACAACTTTTACAGTTAAAAGACCAACAAGAGTGAAGGTAATAAAACTTGTACGTCTTTATGCGTCGAAAAGAAGATATAAAAACTTCTACTAGAAACATATCATGGAATACCCACGTCGTTGTAGTAATATTCTTGTTTACACTAGACGTAAATGTGAATCTAAAATTTTAAATGCGTTGCAGCACCGTACATCATGTAAACTACCACCTGTAAAGAGTTATAACGCACGCATGTAGGAGTAACTTCAACTGCTTTTCACAAAAAACCAAACAAATAATTGGTAACATAAAATATGTGATTTCAAGTGATATATTTAAATAGACCTTTCGGATCTCCGTTAGGCATAACCAATATGTTTGAAACCATTCTACAACCGAATCTCATCATGGAAATGGAATAGAGATATTCCCTTCAATGCCTTCTGTTCTCTTTGTTCGAAGGACGACATTATTAAATGATTTACATACGTGGTACGAGGAAACTCGACATCCGTTTTACAGTGCTATTAGAACTACTTTTAATGTGTACGTATTTGAGAATAATACTGAACTTTTTCCATTGAAATTCTACGCGATGTCCTTATGCTCGTTTAATTAATTTTATTCCACCAGGCTTTGGCACGTCAACAGTTGAAAACTTTATATTGTGTGGATGTTACATATTCTATTTTGTTTCGTCACGTTATTATGAAGAGAAGTGCAGCATAAATGCTTCATGCGTTTTACTTGCACAATACTATTTGACAGAGACATGTTTAGTAGGTACCTATGTGTTTAAGTGATGCGTTTTTAAGTTTTTACATGATAAAATTCGTAAAGACCTTTTGTAGAGTAAGTATTATTTTAAGATGTGACTTCATGAAATATATTTAACGTAATAAGTAATGTTGATTGCAGATATATATTTAACAAAAGTAATTTTAAGTAATAACTCCAATGTCGGTTGGAAATTCTAGGCTTATTTTGATGTTTCCATTTATAGAAAAAAGATACGTTTCGGCTGTATTTTTGTCTTCATCAGTGTAATTTTGAGTGTCAACTATGATTGACTATGACCTAGAATTGTCAACAAGAAAAGTAATTTGGTGGCTCTCATAATATTTTCTTACTTGGTTTTTATGTTATTTTGCAAATTACATGATAGATTACAAAGAAATTACTTCATAGATTACGAATATCAGAGATATAGTGCATTTTTTCGAATTTCGGCTATTTTCAAGGTTCGCTTATAATATCTGTTGGTGGTCAGTCGAAACAAACTTTTAGAAGTAATTAAAATGTTTGGAGTGTAAGCGAACATTCTCACGATAAAGAGCCGTGGGTGGTAGAAAAACTGACTCTCTTAAGTTATTATTTTATTAGTGTTAGTAGACGATGTAACAACCTGCATGGTTCAATTAATCGTCACGTCTACTGCGGCTACTAAGGCTCTGATAATTAAGGAAATAAAGTTTTTCGTTAATTGTAAAAATTTTACCAGACACTTTATCAAGTCCACTTATTTTGTCTGAATTGAATAACCATGGATCCTATAGGATCCATGGTTAATCTTCGCATATATGCGAAGACCACTATAACTTGCTGTTTGCGGAATTTATTTTGCAAGGAAGGCAAGAATTGCATTTGCAAATATTTATTTGTGACTCTTGTCTGCTCCATCACAACTTGCTGGGACCGCCGGATCAAATCTTCGTGGAGGGGGATTTGTGGGTCAGGTTTCTCTTTGGTTTCGATTGTCGTTATTTACTATGAACAGTCTCCTTTCTAGTTTTCGTAACGTTAGATGATTGTAATTTATTCGTAAGAACAAGTCCCCTACTGGACCCCTACTGGTGGGTGTAATAATTCCACTTCCAGTGGATTTTCCAGTCTGGGTTATTGTGCATACTTTAATCCCTTCATCTGTGGAAGTTCTAAGCTTGGTCTCTGTGGGAGGTTCTCAGGTGCTTTTAAGATCAGGCTGAAGGCCAGACCTTCAGCCGGAGGTGAACCCATTCAAATATAAAGTACAGATAAACTTCTAGGTTCTAGGCGCCTTCAATAACATTTACCCAATACTTGAGGTCCAGATTGTCCTGACCTGGCGCGGACCACTTTCTATGTTCTACCATTTATTTTCCAAAAAAGTGTGAGTGGTTCATAGTTCTTAGTTGCGCTAAGGCCGCTTCTGGAGTAAATTTTCTATTATTATCACTTGGAATATATATACTGATAAAGACTTCCAAATTTTCTTGACTTTTTAATATATATATATGTGTAGATCTCCTTGGTTTTTAAAGTCATATAGTTAAACAACTATTAGATTGGGTAAGACGTTTCGGTTTATTTATAAAACCTTAATCATTTACATTTTGATAGGATTTATCAATAAAACAAAAAATATATTTTTATACATCAAAATTTTATTTTCTACATTATTAATTTTTAAAAATGTAAATGATTAAGGCTTTATAAATAAACCGAAACGTCTTACCCAATCTAATAGTTGTTTAACTATATGACTTTAAAAACCAAGGAGATCTACACATCTCTTTTCCTGTTTATAGTTATCTCTTTTCCTTCTGTTGGAGGTTTTATTGCATGTTCTATTAATATAAATTTGAATATTGAATTTAATTTAATGTTTGCTCAATACCCTGAATCACTCGTTTGATAAAATGCGTGTGTATAAAATAGGTGTTGTTCAGTGTAGTGTGAATAACAGCGCGTCATATTGGTGTGAATTATACTAATTGCAAACGAAAAAGTCTGATGCGAGATATCAGTATATGACATAATGTATAGAATGTTCTATTTAGAATAAACCAGTTGACATTCGATTCCAGTATAAGCGAGAATAGTTCAGGGTTACTAATTATTTCAAAGATTTCTATGAAAGTCCTCCAAAGACAAACTTTAAGCATGTCACTAGCAATAATTCCTAATATTCCTCGGTTTAGACGGCACAGCCTGTATATATGGAAACAATACTGTTTGCAGGTTATTGATGCTACGTAGTAAACAGACACTTTTTCACTAATAAAAAGAAAACAATCAATACGATATGATAATATTTACGTTCTTGTGTGTGTCTTGAGGCCAGTGATGAATGATGTAGACAGAGAAAAGCGCCTTATCGAAAAATGTCACTTCAGGAACGTCGGATACGTCAGAGGCGAGTTTCTCTTTACAAGTTTGCACAAAGCCACCGAACCCTCACGTGCGTGAGCGTGTATATGTGTATCAATTTCTTATTTAAGCGTCAGTTGTTCCGCATCAATGCGAAGGCAGCAGTCGATGGTTAGATTTAATAAAGGGTTGTCGTTTTTGTGGAACAAATGTAGAAACTAATTCGATTTAGCTGCAAAATTGTTACCGGACCTCGGATCTGACGATAGATCCGATAGTTTCCTCTTAGAGGAAGCTTATCTTTAAATACCACTCAAGTACAACTTTGATATCTTAAACATGTTTGATGTCAATTACTTCCAGTGAAAAATCAATATCATGGAGGATTACGTCTTTCGTAATACTTGAGTCATTATTATTAGATAAATTGATATCGATCTACTTTTCTTAAGATGACGGATTTGATTTTATCTCAAGCGCTTATTGGTACCTAGAGGCAATCAGTAATGCAAGTAAATGAGATGTCTAGTAAATTCGATTTATAAATGCAGATTGTCTCAATGTTCATTTCTAAGAAAAATCATTTTAAGATCCAGAGTCACCTAGACTTCCATAGTTTGGTGGCTAAAACTAAAAGGAAAGTAGTCCAGCCTAAACTGCAGAAATTACAGAGAATAGCCTGCGTGGGAATTGTAGGGCCAATGCGCGCCTACCCAATAGCAGCTATGGAGGTGATATTACATGCCACATATCTCCATCTGCAAGTTAGGAACATGGCGGTATTCAGAGTTTACAGGTTTGGTACACAGACGGATCCAATATGGAATAAGGGATGGGAGTTGGAGTTATTGGGTCTATCTTCCGTCTTTCGATAGCCTTAGGGCAAACTCTAACCATTTGTTAAGCAGAAATATTCGCCAAAAGTGTTTGTGCCCAAGAAAACCTCCAGAAATGTATGAAAGACGCTAACTAACTAAAGAGATCTGCAGAATGCATCAACCTGAGTAAAAATAATATTCGGATATTGACAGGGATCCTTACAGGCCATTGTAAACTGAACGGACATCTAAGCAGGCTTGGAATAGCGAAGGAAGCCGAATGTAGATTTTGTGGGGAACAGGACGAAACGTCCATTCATCTACTCACAAACTGTGCTGCACTGTGCAACTCAAGGGCGCTGCACCTGGGAGCATGTGAAATCGAAGAGGGAGAGTTACCTAATCTGGGGCCTTCGGACATTCTGCACTTAATGTTGTGCAACTAGTTATGACAAAGTCACACTAGTATGTGTGTCGGGGCATTCTCACATTAAAGGTAGCGATATGGCTGATCAACTGGCTGAACAAGGGGCCAGCAGTCACCTCTATGAACCAGAACCTGCTCTGAATATTTGTAAAACCCATATTAGAGGTGAGCTCCAATAATGGGAGCAAAAAAAGCGGTATCCCTCTGGAGACAAACCTCTGGAAATTCGTAGCTAAAAGATTGGTTTTTCTTTTTTCAATTCTTTGCTAAATGCTAATAAAAACCTACACATACTTAACAAACCGGATCTAAGGCTACTTACTGGCTCGCTTACCGGACATTAGGCAAGTACATACCCGGTATGTCAGAAAAGACAGCGCCTCTGAGGAAGCCTATCAAGAAAGAGATTTCGTGTCGACGTCAACGGAAGAAAGGACTTTTAATAAACCTTCTTGGCAGCCTCTAGTCGGGGTTGACTATTATTCTAAATTTGTCTTCTTCATTCTCTACATCAAAAGAATGCTAGAAGCGTCATCAACGTATGTGTCATAACCATGGAATACCAGAAGAGGTGATGTCAGACAATGGTCCATCTTTTGATAGCACAGAATTTAAAGAATTTCTTTGCAAGCGGCTGATAACACATACTACATCGAGTCCTGATTACCCCCAGTCGAATGGAATGGTGGAGAGAACGATTTAAACAGTTAAAAAATTGATTAGTAAAGCTATTGAAGACAATAGATACCCAGCATTAACGTTACTGTATTATAACACCACGCCAAAACCAGATTTACCCACTGTGTCAGAATTACTTATGAAAAGAAAATTGAGAACTTTAATTTAACAATTTAAAATCGAAATTGGTTAAAGACGGAAGAGAAATAGAGAATAGACAAAATCGTCAAAGGAAATATTGGAATAGAGGAACTAGGGAATTAAGAAGCATTCAGGAAGGCGTGAGTGTAATCGTACAACAGGAGATGAGACGGTGGATACCAGCAAAAGCAGGAATACTTGCAAACGATGCCCAACTTGAATCCTATAGTGGAAAAACTGAAGATGATGATAGTTATAGAGGAAATAGAAAATTCTTAAAACCATTTAAAGAAAATGAGAATAAACCAGGTTGGGATACGCGGTACGCCAACTAAGTTACAACCATACAAGACCCCTTCACCAAGCCAAAATGAACGTCCAAAGAGAATAATCAAGCAACTTTATCACGACAAGACCTTATTTTAACATAAACTTTAGGTATTATTTAAAAAGGGGAGATGTTATATGATCGCACAGTCGTTAATAGTTCCTATATTGACAGTAGCATAATGTCAATTGTTAAAGTTTTTTATTTTCATGTAGTTCAGGACAGAAATAAAGTCTCATCTGTTATAATAACAAGTGTGTCTTATTGCTGAACATATTATAGGAATCATCTTCGCATAGTAGTAGGTTTCCCAACAAAATATTATGCACTGAAATCAGATCCTGTGTGAATGCGAGGCTCTAGGTGCAAAAAGACAGGCAATTTTTCATAAGACAAAAGTGACCCCAGAGGGTTATTTCGATCGACTAGCCAAAAACTTGTACAGACTAGTACAGGGCACCAGGATATTGGAATGCCTGACATAATTTAGTGGGTAAAGGAAATAAGACATATAGGTTATAAAGAATGTCAAGAGGCTGCCGTGTTTCCGGAGACTTCATTTTACACGGCTCCCATAACAAAAAAAGAAAAAAACGCATTTCAATGACACTGTAAATCTGCAATAGAAAAGAAGCTTCGTTTGAGTTTAACAGAAGTCTCTAAAAATTAGTTATATTTCGTTTGTTAATTATTATAAATAGTTTATTTAAGGAACACATTTATGTTGTAAATACTGAATGAAAACAAGTGCTGTTACTTTTGTAACAAAACACATTATGCAAAGGACATAAAGCTTCCAGGAAGAGATTCTGAAGTTTCATAAACGCAAATAGAGGGGCACGAAATACGATTCGCAGGCGTAGAAGTGGAATGTAGGTTAAAAAGATTCATACTAAGATCCCGTATATCTCAAAAAAGCAGACATCTAAAAATTATAATATATTTTTATGTGTATTTACTTGGCATGCCAAACTGGTCCCTCGAACCATTCTATTTTTGAGCATTTACATATTTGTTCGCGTAGGCCGAGTATAAAAAGATAGGGACACTTCTATCTAATGTGTAATTTGAAAATATCGTCAGAAGGATTTCCTACGATGTGTAGAAGCTTATATTTAATAAATTTAAGGTGATAGGAATGACACCGAGAAGTAATAAATAAAAGTAATGAATGATTTACGCCAGAATAATTAGTGCAAAGACTGAGTTCTAGAAAAATTAAGATTTATAAAAACTTAATGACTTAAATATGAAAGGAACTCACGGTAGTAATATTAAATTCATTAAAATATAATCATAACAGCAAAAACTGAAAAGTAGCACTGGCTCTAAAAAAAAAAAAACCGTTTGAAAGTAAATTGAAAAAGGGCAGTGGGAATGGTTTAATGAAAGAGATTTGACTCCTTTGGGATTAAGTTTTAAATGGAGTTCGGAAACTTTGTGAATTATTGAAGGTATTGGGAATATCTAGGTAGTCTTTTTTAATACCATCTAATTAAAAATCAATCCCAAGAAGGATAACTGGTAGTTAGAGCAGATTCTGTTCGATACGTTTATTTATCTATCTTTGTTAAGATAAAATCTGCTCAAATAATCTGTAATATTGATGTAGTTATATTGTGCCAGAATGCAGAAGCTTATCTCAATTGTTGTATCTTCTTGATAAGTTATTCCCATTAACTTGTGACTGTGAGGCAAAACAGCTTTCACCCTATCATTTACCACATGTGATTGACATTTTATTAATGATGGGTACGTTATAATAAACGAATAGGATTTTTTAGCAAAGAGCGGCAATACGTTAATAAAATCAATTCTAAATTAAGAATAAAATATCTTCAAAAATGATACTTTCTCCAATTAGAACAAATTTGGTTAGTTTTCGTTAAGTAAAACTCGAAGTGTAGGGACTTATTTTAGTAAGTTAATATTAAGGACACTGCCCTTTCATAACCACTTTAGATGTAAGTGATTTCCAATAAAATCAAAATATTAAGGTTCAATATAATTTCCACTTTCCCTGGTGGAGGTTATAAATAAATGGCCTAAAATCTATGGCAAACAATAATATTATAAAAGTACAAGAAGTTCACGCCTTGCTTTTTAAGGGTCTCCTTTAAACTTGGCACCTAAAAAAAAATAGTACAATATTTAATTAAAACACTTTAAGGGTGTTGTATTTTATATTAGCCACTGTTGCTAGGATACGTTGATAACTTTAAATCGACAATGTTGATAGTTTTGCGTTTCTTTCTAAATAGAATGGCACGTACATAAATCGTTACAGCACATTGCTTTCTACTCAATTGCAATAAGCGTTTAATTTAAAAGCTTTTAGTTATAATCATTCGCTGAAATAATTAAAGAGAGATTTTTCCGTAGATCAAATAAATTGACGTTAATGCAAGAGATTTATTATATTGCTTTACAATAAATTGGTTGAAGCTGGTTAGTCTGTTAAAGTGTCGGTTGTGGATATCGAAGTGCTTTCTGATAATTAATTCACAAATACAAAACTTAAGTTTTTTTCTTACCACAGTTTGAATTTTTTCAGTCAAACTGTGCAGAATAGTTAATCGATATTTTTCGTTTTAAAAGTTTACCTACTCTTCCTAAAACACTTTTGAATAAGGTGTATATGTTTAGTGTCATTTAAGTATAGCTGATATCGTGTTTATTGTATTTTAATAAATAGGAAAAGCATTTGTTTATTTTATTCAAAAACATACAAAATCAAAGTGCTTTTAACAATAAAAAGTATTTTATAATAAGAGTGATCGTTACAAATTTAAATACCTACCAAAAAACATTTGCTTTTAAAACATAATAAAACCCTATTCTTTTCTTTGCCAAATAAAATCATTCTATCTCAGGCTTTCAGAGATTTTCTGTTGGGCTTTTTAAAGGAAATAGTTTAACAACTGAACAGCTTCGAGTTAACATTAGGCAGGCAATTGGAGAAATTGAAAAGAATGTCTGCAAAAATGTTATTGAAAACTTTGGGTAAAGAATGTTAGCATGTTAAAGAAGCAGAAAGGGGTCACTTGCAGGATATCATCTTTCATTATTAACCGCAATATTTGTCCTCCAAAATAAAATAATGAAGTTATACCATTTACAATATTTTATGTGTTTTATTATTAAATTAAATCTGAAGGTCAAATTTGAACACCTGTACTTATAATCCCATATGGAAATTACGGATTTTGAAATTCTGTTTGCTAGAGCATACATTAAACAGGACTCACAACAGTCGAAAGGAAAAAGATTGTTCTTTTTTTTTTTTAAAGAATCAACAGGTATCGCTATGGCTTTTCCACCTAGCAACCAATCGATTATTAGTTGAAAAGGATGAAGTATATACCTCCTAATATGTTAACTGCAGAAACCAAACCGAAGGAAAACATATCAGTAATGCAAATCTTACTGATTTACAGTAATTATTATTTATTTATTTGTTTATTTATTTAGTTTCATTGCCCAACAGAGCAATTCCATTTACAGGGCAAAAATAATAGAAAAATAACATGCAAACCACTTAAAAATAACTGCAAATAATAATCAACAAATCCAAATGGAAAGTACAAAATTTTAACATTACATAGCTAACTATCTTAAAATAAAATACAACTAACCTAAATACAAAGTACATACAATTTTAGTACTACTTAGTTAACAACAAAAATTTAACTAAAAAATTAATTTACAACAACAAATCAAGGTTTACTGACAAAAGAAAAACTAATTATAATGGATATTTCCAGTACATTTGCTGAGGATAGACGACAAAGAAGAGTGATTAATATCGATGTCACAGTGAGACAGTGAATTGAAGGTAGACCACATTCTAAATAAAGGAGAATTAAGCAAAAGGTAAGTTCGCGGTTTACAGCAGTAAACAGTAGATGGAGCTCTTGCAGAAATGCGGGGAATGCTGAAATTAACAAGGCTTAAAAGAGGAGGTGAGTCAATTTCATTGCGTAGTAAATTCAAAAGGAAAGTAGCATCAGTCTGGGAACGTCGGAGGTCCAAAGACCTGAAACGCAACGTTTCCAAAAATGTATTATGGCTAAAGCCCTGAGGTGGGTAATCGAGGTGATCTTTGTAATAAAGAAATTTCAGGAAACACCGTTGCACCTGTTCTAACAGGTGCAACTAATCCGATTGGAATTGAAGGTTACACCCAAATCCTTCACCAAAGAAGCACGTTCAAGTAAACTGTTGTATGCATGAATAGCAGGTTTAACTCTTCGCGTGAAGCTTAGAAACATTCATATTAAGATTATTGTGAATACACCAGTCGCGAACAACATCAAGCTGATTTTGAAGAAAGTTACAATCGTCGATATTTGCAACAGTAGAATATATTTTCAAATCATCAGCGAACATCAATCTATCACAAGATAGGGACTCACAAAGATCTTTAACAAAGATTAGGAAAATAAGAGGGCCTAAATTAGTTCCTTGCGGTATATCTGAAGTGGGAAAAAGAATCCAGATTGATGACCAGAATAATTGACGTAATGTATTCTTTTCGTACGATAAGATGAAAATAAAGATATAAGACGCGAGGAAAAACCAATGCTATCAAGTTTAAACAACAATAAACGGTGATCAATATGGTCGAAAGCCTTCGAGAAATCGGTAAAAATAACGTCGACTTGTGTGTTAGCATCCAATTTAGTAGTAAGATATTGAGTTAATTAGTCACAGTCGACTTCTTACTAACAAAACCGGGTTGATGAGCAGAAATTAAATGGTGGATTTGCGGATATGTCTGATTATAAAGGCATTTCTCGAAGATTTTTGGAAAGTTGTTAATATTAGCATTTGGACGATAATTATCAATAGAGCGTTTGTCCCCTTTCTTCGGAATTGGTGTAAGCCGAGTAATATTCCAAACATTATTATTATATGCGTCATGGCGGTATCAAAGCCTTTGTCAGATCTCAACTCGCTGCTAGTCACCGCTCCTATTGGAATGGACTAGTCGGCGTGAGACACTGTAAAATCCTCGGTTTTTATCCGGGCGACGAAAGACTCCACAAGGCAGTCTCTATGAGCAGGGCCAGACTGAGACTTCTCACGGGAGTCCTAACCGGCCACTGTTCATTAAATAAGCATTTGCACCGAATGGGGCGAGTGGACTCTCCCCTGTGTAGAAACTGTGGGAGAGCAGAAGAAACTCCTGTGCACCTCCTTGCCGACTGCCCGGCAGTGGACAGGGAGAGACGGAGCTGTCTAGGGGTCGCTCGATTGGACGAACCCAGTATAAGAAAATTAACTCTCGACCAACTTGCGGACCTGTTTGTTCGAGTACAACCAGGTCGAGAGGGTTAAGACATCATGGGGGCACAATAGGTCTTAAGGCCTTGCTGCCTCACGGGGTTAAACCTGCCCATGAAAGCAAAAAAAAAAAAAAAAAAAATTATATGCGTCTATTTGACATGATTTAAAATAGTTTTCGCAGGTGAACGACATTATACTATCCTTCTTTGCAAAAACAATGTATGCAGTTTTAAGGTTGGCACTTACATTAATAAATCAAAATAACTATTACAAATCCTAAAATAGGGCTTGCAATACGCAATTACAAATTGTGTAAATAAAACTTGTGACTGTTTTCAAAGTAATTTATGAATACGACAAAAATATACCTTGTATTAATTCTTTAAGGGGCTATTTGCGAATGAAAACCTGGCAACATAAATACAATAAGAATATATGAATAATAAATGCCTTAGCTTCGTAAGCTGTAAAGCTAAAATCGTAGTCATTTCGTACGTTAGCTGACGATTTGAAAAGAAAACGGCGTATTATCTGAATGAATTCCGGCTATGTTGACGTGTGCGTTCGGGCCTGTATGTTCATGTGACGTATTTCATCGATCTGCGAGGGTCGGCCCGATAAACCGGGTCACACGACCCTTACCCTTGTTCTGTTCCTACTACCACATGCGCCTCTCCGGCGAAGTTTTGCGACAGCCACCGCGAAAACCTACCTCACATTTTATTTTGTAAGATGCTATCCGTGTAAGCTGCATGCGATTTTTTAATTTTCCTTTTTCTTACGTTTTTCCGCGGTTTTTCGTTTAGGCGTGTATAACCAACTGCGTTGTACCTACGTACATACGTGCAAATATAAAATTCCGTAACGTCTTCTGTCAGACCTTAATATTCGCAATCGTGTCATGAATATATTATTTATAAATATATGCACATATATTAATGTCAACCAACATGTTAATTTTGGATGCCTGATATTGAAAAAAAGTAATATAAATTCTTAGAGTAGCTTTTGTTTTAATTGGATTAGATTTATTATTTTCCTAATATAAACTCAAATATCCCATATAATATTTAATAATTCCATTTTACGATTTTCTAGTATCCTTTACTTCCTAGTTCTGTTGCGTGTTTAGGAATAACACACACAGAAAAATCCATTCTGAGTTCAAAACAAAATATTGTTTTAACACAATTTTCTTATAGAGAAAATGAAATAATTTCTTTGTAATCTTTTACCACTAAGAAAACTGAAAGTTTTAATTCAAGAAAACTCTTGTTTTAATGAATTTTCGAGCATATATTTGCTTAGTGCAAGTAAATGGAAAAAGCAGCTTATTGTACATACGCAACAATACGTGAGATTTATTCAATACAATAAATAATCAGAATACAGAATCGGTTAGAGTGCAGCAGCAAAACGCTCTATCTGCATTATCGATCAATTGTGTGATCGTTTTTTACCTTACAGAATGGTTCGTTGTGTGAATTTCTTTTAGGGAAGTTGTTAAATGGAATGTTATTAGTTTTACATGTATCAATGTACTTATATCTAATTACATGCCAAAAAGGGTGGTAAACATATGTAGGGATAAATCTACCTAATAATATAAATGATGAAGTAGGTAAGTAAGCTGTTGCTTGTATTGGATTTGTTGGAGGATCTCAGAAAGATATTTCAACGCTAGTGTTTTTTTTTTATTAGGTTACAGTATTATCGGTATGCTGGTATGCATATGTATAATAGTATAATTATAGAACCGAAACGATATTCAGGTAGCGCAACCTCTAATGGCTTGTATTTTTCATCGCATTCAACCTATGTTTTATTAATTCAAGGTATTATTAATAAGAAACTACTTCCTTTTACGGTAATCTAATTGGTGAAGCTAAGTTCATAAACTTGGGCGAAAATGATATAAGGGAATTAATTTATATATATATAGGATTTTTTATTATCAAGTATAATATTTACATGCAATTGTGCAGGGTAAGTTAGAATATACCAATAAGGCAAACAGACAGCTCACATTGCTCATATGCATATTTTAGTGATCAGGCAGGGACATACGTACACCTCTCAAGAAAAGATTCGGGGTCACCAGCATTAAAAGTAACCCAGCGTTTTACTTTAAATCTTAGATTAGAAGATTTTGTAATAAGGGATTTCTAAGCAGTCATTCAGTTAATGCATTGTGAACTAGTTAGTTACGTTGAAAAGACTCCTGAATTTGGATCAATTGCAAGTATTTTGGTAGTTGTGATTCTTAAACAAACTCTATTCTAAATCATTGTAAGCCCATACACGGTGTAATAGAGACTCTTGCACATTGCTGTGCAATAGAGTAAGTTGGTCCTTTTAGTGAGATCTGTTTATTTTTATAAACATTAATGAATAGAACAACTAAAGGTAACGAAAAAAATTGTTAGACCTGAAACTCGATAATTTGTACATGCAAAAGGGAGTAAGTCTTACATGTACATTTAGTACTACTTTTATGCATCTGAACAATAAAGGTATGTTTGTAAACTTGATTTGAACATTTAGAAGGATAAAACTTAAGGTGGTGGCGTTCATTTCATAAATGGTGCGGTGTATTTGCAAATAAGGCGGAACTTCTGAAAATATTATACCCCATATTTTATCATTTTTAAAACTTCCTCCTTATTTATTTGATAGAAATAAATATTTATCCTTGTATAAAGCATTATGATGGTAAGTATTTCTATTCCTAATGATATGAAAAGTGATTTAATTCAAGAATTCTAACATTTTACCTCAAGACTGCTTTTAATGCAAGTAAACGATATTCTTAAGTGGACACTAAAAGTAGTTTCATTCAACACTGCTAACCTCTTACGTCAACATTATGCTGTTAAGAAAATGTTTTTCTTACCTTAAGAAGTTTTTGTCATGCGGATATTGAATCGCAGATTTATTTGGTCCAAGACAAAGATAAGCATGTATTTTTCTGTGTGCAGCTTTCTTTTGTTGTATAAAAACCTTGTCGATAGCAATGGAAGCAAATATGCATGATACAAAGATTTTAACGCCTCATAATTGGTAGTAGGTTTTAATATTCTCAGGGCATAGCACGCACCACTAAGGCTAGTGCACACCTGATCCAGATGATCACACCATATCAGCTTATCATCAATGACTATGCCTAATACTTCGCAATTTTTGGTAAATTCCATAGTATCGGAATTTAATGAAATATTTCCCGGAGTTTTAATACTATCGTTGGTTTTATCACTAGTTGATTTGTGTTAAACCATTGTTTGGCGTTATTATAAAGAATAGTTCCGGAACATACATAAAGATTTATTAATTATGTTATATTATTGAAGCAACTTTGAATAATTTTTAGTGGAATTTCATGTATCCCAGTACTATGTTTGTTTTTTAGTTTGTGAATACATTCTAATCAATCAGATGGTACCACAGGTTTAAAATGAAAAGTCTCTGAATTGTTACTAATTTCGAAGCTCTCGAATTCATTGTATTACCTTTACACTGTGACGGTTATTTTCACAGCTATACCAGCCGAAAAGTTTAACTAAACTGCACAGGGCCGCCATTGAAACTTTTTTCCTATCTTGCACCGTTTAAATGTTATTTTGGATAAACTAAATTTGGGGCGAATTTCAAGGTCAAATTACACCCCCTAAATTTGAAATTCCGCCGCAACAGTGAGTGTCAACACTCCATGGGGGGTACAAACTGACATGGCTTCATCAGCATCTGCAATTTACAGTTCGTGAGTTTCTCTTGTAAGTACATACTTTAATAATGATTTTATTTTCTAGTTTAGAAAACTACCATCCTTTTTAAAATGCACGAGTTTGGATTTAGACTGTGCATCTAAAATACCTCAACCTTTTTAAAGCAAAAATTTTAAGTTACTCTTGAGTTTTCCAAATATATATTGGTTCTGTTATGGGTATATGTATAAGTATTATTATTTCGATAGCACAGTGATCTAGATCTACTGATGTCGTAATGTCGAAGAATATTAGTTACAATTAAAAAAAAGTTATAGAACACATTTATTACATTTCACACCTCATAGTGTTGAGTTTATTAGATAAAAAACGTGTTAAATTTTAAAAATTATTCTGTTCCAGATTGGTGGATGCGCCGGTAGATAGCACTAGATTTTCGTGATTGCTGTAGAAATCGACCAACACCTACAGATACATTTAACTGTGTTGTAAAGTGTAGAACTCTTGCATCAGCTCCTTCTACACGCCAGAGGCGGCGGCTATTGATCCTCTGAAAAGCTTTGGCGATTCACCGTCAGGGAGCGCTACAAAATGTTAGACCCTTAGACCTAGGAGGTGCACGGTTGGAGCTGTAGATGGCGCGCAATGCACAATGAGATGTCGTGAAATAAATATGTCTTTATATACGGATTGGACTTTGGAACCAAATTGTTTTTAAATAATTAGATAAGTTCAACAGTAGTTGGTAGTATTGATAATTTTGGATTGGAAAAACAGATTGTTCAGAATGCGATATGCCCGAAAACTAAGGGAAGACAATTTGAATTTCTTTTATGGGACCGAAAGCGTAATTAAAAAGATCCCATTACAGCCTGTAGCATAATGGCATTGGTTTTTGGAGTTCTATTCTGTTTACAACTTAATTTTCAATGAACAAATATTTCCATTAAAAATTTGTAACGTTAGTTGAATCAATGCTGTAAGTATCCAGGTACAAAAGTATTTTACATGAGCGGGTATTCTTAAAGGTAGAAGGAAATATATTCGCGAACGATGAATGTATAGAAACAAAACTTCGCACTAGGAAAATATAAATCAAATCCGCCGACGTTAGTTCATGTCGTGAAATGTTAGCCATGTATCAAGAAAATGCAAACTTTACGGGCAATGTGCGGAAAACGGCACCTGCGTCGTTCGTGAAAATCAAACCTGATATAACAAGTTTGGTCCATATATGTGCTGATATACACGTACACATATGTATGTAATGTAGCAAGTTTAGAATTTTATACCAAATTTCGATTCATCTATTAGGAGTTTCCAAGGGATTGGGTTTCTCGGGATGATGTATCGTTTTATTCGGCACTCTAGAGCATGAAATTTAGTCTTTATGGCTTCATAAACTTGATTTTTTGCCAATAAAACTTTCGACGAGTAACCAAAAATCTTGGTTAAATTAATGTAATTCCCGAACTAAATTCAAGAAATTCTAAAAGTTATGGTTTCTATTTCTAGCGTAATATTTTGTTACTAGAGCACACATTTTGTCGGCTTTAATTTTTTATTCTGAATAACTGGATTTGTAGGTTGCCCAGAATTATAAACCTAAACCACATTATACTTCTTAAAAGCAGTTTCATTTTATGAATTTACATTCTTTTTTTGGTATGTAATGTAAAATATATGTACCTACTTCTTTAAGATGATATTTTGTTTTCTGCTTTCTTTTGATGTTTGATATGCACTTTGTGTTACACATAAATAGAAGATATTATTATATATCGATCTTTGTGACAAAATACCATTATTTTTTCGATATTGGTATGTTAGCCGGTATATTGCAAGGGCTTCCAATTCAGTGGTCATTAATTGCATTTATAAATACGTGTGCTGGACGCGAGCTTTTTAAATATAGAATACCAAATGGTGGTAAATATATTGTAATGACTTGCCAGCAAATAAATTTAAGATGAACTATGCTTCCTTTTCAGTTATAGTTTGGGACTTTAAAAAATCAATTCGAACTGTGTTTCTTTTTATGGCAATATCTAAATACAGGAACAATACTTATTTACCAATGGACGGTAAAGTTACGGAAGTGATGCGTTGACCGTTCAATTCATAGCTCAATTCGATAAAGTGGCGCTTTCTATCTTCGAATGGGTGAAATAAGGTTGTACTTTCGGATGTGGTAGCCGGAAAATGTTATTGAATTTGATACTTAATTTGCAATTTAATGTAACCATCAAAATGATATCTAAAATTATATATAAAATGGAAATATGGAAGGCTTATTTTAAGCTTATTGTTTCGTCACTGGCAATACCTTTACGAAATCCTTATCAAAATTTTCTGCGTAATTTTTTAGTTAATTAATATATTTCGTTTTACATGTATTAGGTAGCTTCAGTTCATTTCCATTTTAATTATATTTCGCAATTTTGTTTTTAGAAAAGGACGATTGAGCAAGTGCCAGCGGTTTTGCATTTTAAATTATGCTTAGATCCTAAAGTTTTCACCGTGTATGGAATAAGTAATGTTGAAACTGTTAAGTTTAGAAATAGAGAATCTGAAAAGCCGATTAATTGGAGCAATAAAAATACATTAACCATACACAGTAAAAAATGTTTTCTTAATTTGACTATAATTTAACAAAATGCTTATCGTAACTTACTTGCAGTTAATATTAACACATTTTTTTAGTTAGATTGATAAAATGGTTTTTTGTTAAACTTTAAAAATGTATTTTATTAATAATTCAGTTAATATAGGTAACAATTGAAGTTGTTGAGTTAACAAATTGACTGAGAAGGAATAGCTTTAGAACTAAATTTTATTAATTCATTTGCTAAGTATAACAAATATATTATTGTTATATTTAACTTTATCCGTAGCGTAAATTTTATACATTATGGACCTGTGGGAACTAAAAATTGGAGTTGAATTAACATAACCTTTCTTACTGTGCAATGGCTTTCGAACATTGTTATAAATTAAAATAGGAAAGTATTGCTTTGGATTTAAGTTGTGTAACAAACATAAGTAGTATTATCTAATAAATGTTGAAAATTTGTTTATAATGCACAATATATTTGAAGAAATGTTTAATTCTAATTTAAAGGTAGAACAATAAACGATAAAGTATTCGTGATATAAAACGTTAAACTAGTGTATTTCAGCATTTTTTCAGCAAATACAGTTTATCATAAACTAATTTTTATTATATATTATACATGTACATTATTATGGCATATAATACACTGTATTTCAACGAAATAATTTTATGTTTATTGTACTAGATATAAACCAACAGTTTAATACATGTTTAATCTATTATTTATATATCTCCAAAATATTGGTTTATATTTATGGCGAAACCAGACTCGAGTCTAAATCGAACAAGCAATGGGACAATCAAATACGAAAAACCAAGAGGCTGTACAGTTTCCGGCGACATCATGTCAGATGGCCCCCATTCCTTTCCTATCTACACGTCTACACAATTTTATTCTTTGAAAATTTATTAATTTACCTATTTTCTCACTTGTAAAATCTCATCTATTTCCTTGCTATAGAATCGTTTGGCCTGTTCGTCATTGCTTTTTTGGACTCTTCTGGGCCATTCACCTGAGTCAAATTCTCCGTTCAAAAGTTCTGGACTTTTCTTTGCCCGTTTATAAGACACATCTCATCTATCGCATATGCTGTTCTAACGCAGTTTCTTGGTAATCAATCAGAGGCCGCATAGCACATCATTTGTGTTCTCCAGGCCATTTTCGGCAAGTTAAAAATGAACCCAGAGGATTGTTTCGATTGACTAGCCTGTACAGACCTTGTACAGACTAGTAAAGGGCACTAGGATATTGAAATGGCATGATTTAATGGGCAAAGAAAATGGGAGGTGTTATACGAAAAGTCAAGAGGCTGCAGTGTTTCCGAACACTTAACGTCAAACGGCTCTTACAAAAAGACAAAAAAAAACGCTGTTTTATAAATTTCATAAAGACAGGTGCTATTTGGATAGTCTACGCAGACGATGCTGAAGTTATAGTAACATGTAAACTATGCGGATACACTTGAGGTGGTAGCACAGCATGCATAGTCATCATAACAGATACACCACATAAAAAATGATGCAGTTCTGCATATGGCGGGCAGAGGAACCAAGGAATACACTTCAGAAACAACACAATAAGGAATCACGCAAGAAACTAGCGAACACATAAGGATATGGGGGATGGACTATTTTGTTGGTAGCCAAAAGATAAACAATTCACTCAATGTCAGTATCTAAGCTGTTACAATTAATTTCATTACTTCATTAGAGAGCCGAAAAGAGTCTTGCGTATTTTCCCTACATTTTGTATAAATTGTTGGTAAGCTTAGATTCTGAGCATTGTGTTAATTATTTTCTTTTTGATTGCTAACTCAATAACTTATTCCTGTGTTACGTAACGAGTACAACCAATGCTTTCTTTAAGTCAACATCAGGAAAGCATCTTATATGCTTTATTATTTGTGTTTTTCTTTCTGATCATGCTGTATGCCTTGCCTACACAAAGAGTATTTTTTTCATATTTTCTCTGGCCTTCATGTTTTCTAGAAAACAAAAATATCTGTCAGAAAAATCACAAGGGAATCCCATAATATTAAAATTTATTTTTTCTTGTTGATTATATTTACAGTGAAAACTCAATCTTGGCAAATATTGTACAAATGGCCAATAGCAGCTCTTTTTAAGGAGTGGATAAACCGTGAGCATGTAGTGGTAATGCTTATTAAGTACCTACCGGCTGAGACAAATCCCTTTAATCATCACGACCTCGGAAAAATCTCGGTCTACAGTGAGATTTGAATCCGACCTTGCCGACAATAGCCGAGATCCTAAGTGAGGTTTTACGGAACTCGGCCATCACGATCCTTTAATTAATTTAATTAATATTACCATTACATTTCCAATGTTAAAGCAAAGTCTCTTATTAAACACATGTGCGTTCTTGCGACCTATATTGCTGAGTGTTAATCCTCTTCCTTATCGAAATTTTACGAATTAGATAGAATACATAAATTATTCTTAATAGAGTAAAATTAAATTTCGGTGTTAAGGTGAGCATAATGAAAGATGAGAAATTTTGTACGTAGTATTAAGCTTACCTTTGGTTAACGCTTAAGCAGATTCTCTTGCGTGCCTCCGAACTCCTTCCTTGTGAAGATCCTGGATCCTGTAAATTAAATTTGATTATAATAAAATGAAATAGTTTTTTTAATAATTCTTCTAGGTACCTTCTAAGTGACTTTCTATAACCAGCATAGAAGAAATAAATGCTTTATTACTAAAGGCAGTCACAGACGTTCGTGTTCGGTATTCGAGTTTCGAAATTAATTCGGGAACTTCGTGGATTTACATTTTCAACTGAAGATCAAATGTCAAATGAATTAAGAACATTTAAACTATCCCTACTCTAAAACCTATATCTACAAGTGCTCCTTTCTACGTCTACATGACCTGCGAAACTTCAAAAACTCAGAGAGAAATGTGTAATTAACAGCGAAATGTGTTTACCCCAATAAATCAATCAACACCGAATGGTGTGGAGGAACATATTCTCGATTTTAGAGTATTTCCTCATACACATGGTTTCGTAAGCGTCTAATTCCCTCGTAACCATTTTTCAATAGTTCAAGGTTCACAATGTTAATTTTATGGCCTGTATCGTTAGTATGTTGTCTGGTTCCGATAGCACGCTTTGTTCACCCAACATAAACTTTATTGCAGTCTCTGCATCCTATTTTATAAATACCAGACCTTTAATTTTCTTTTTTCAAATACCTTTACACAGATAGAAAGTATAGATTTGACCTACTGTTCTTAATGTCTTCGAGGTCGCTTTTCTTAAGAATAGGCATAAATTCCTTGAGTGAAACCGACTTATGGCGTATGTACATGTATTAACCGACATATAATATAACATATAATATAATATAATATAGCTACAAATATTGAACGTAACTCGCAAAATTTCGTGGATGCTATACAAATACCGAGTTGTAATATAATAAATTACAGTGCACACGTATGTATATAAAATAATCTACAATTATCATGAAAGTTAATGCTGTTTTCATTCGGATAATTAAATTGAACGTACGAAAAGTATACACCGGGATACAAATGTATTTCTAGTGCCAAATATGACATATTTGTCGGATATTTGTGTGCAGGTATTTGTTTTGAAAATACTACAAAATCATAATCTGAATAAATGTTACATGTAGCTGTAAATTGGTGGAAGGATGTAATTTATGTAGTGAAAACAATTTAATCCTTTGAACACGATTACAGTAATTATAAATGCATGTGTGAGCATATACACGCGTATGCAATGTTAAACAAACGGTTGATTGCTATCATGGAATGGTTTTGTACGGCAACGCAGCTCTCCCGCAGTAATATTTTTTAGCACATCTACTTCGTAATAAAACTTCTAGAATGCTTTCCGTGAAAGAGATAAGAAAACTTTTAGATTATATCTCCAAACATCAAGTAAAACTTAACTGGAGTTCGCTGGCGTTTTGTGGATAGCACACATTCATTCTTTTTATCAACATTTCCAACCTAGTTACCGACTTCTAAAATGTGGGTTTTGTTTCTACTTTTGTACGTGGTAAAGTAATCTACATTATAAAAATAATGAGACAGAAACGAATGATAAATTCATTCCTAACAGCATAAGCACACTAAGAAATTTTGTAGTTTTTCACATGTAGCAGGCACACTATTACATCCTATTTAGTCACTTACACCATACAATATGAATGAATAAAAAGCGCCCCCTACGTATAAGAACATACATGTAGATATCGACCGTTTTGGTATGGGAATTTGAAGCTAGAAAATAAAATTCTCTGTCTAACGATGTACTATATATCTACTAATATCGTATGCGCATGCGTGAAACCCTAGCTTTTCACACATGCGCAAACATAGGTTATATTCAACCGATGCATTAGCTCTATTCAGCCAGTTTTACTGCTAACAATAACCTGATCCAGCGGTAACGTATTCTGCTGACCTCTATTTGTTATGCTTTTACGAAATTAAAAATCGTTAATTATATAAGTATTACAAGTACACCTATTGGTAGAAAATTCACTTTGATTTATATTATATTTTGTTAAATTGAAGCATTTGCACAAAATGTTAAGGTATTTTTTTAAACGCTAATTGAGAAAATATTAGTCACAGAGCTGGACCGTTCCTATGAATCTGTCAGAGGAAACCTTGGGAAGTTATTTCCAAAGCTAATCTAACTTTACGTTACCGCAGTACGCCTGACCATTACCTATGGAACGATGGGGTGATGGCAGAAGGCAAAATTAGCTAGAAACATACATCAATACAGAGACAAGCAAAGGAGTTTTTATGGGAACAGAATCATTGCAGATTAAATAGGCATATGTATAATATTTGCCTGGCAGATGTCGCTATCAGAAAATTCTGCCAAGTGAAGGAAGAAACCCTAGTTCATGTGCTGTCATTGCCTGGCAAGGACAAGGTTTCTAGTACTGGGGGTAGAGTATCACACAGTGAACAGTTATACGAAGGAGCCGTTCTCAAAGATGACAGGTGTAATTAAGGATGAAAAATTAGAGAGCGTCCTCTAAGATAAATGGGATCACAATAGATCTGAAAAGATCGCGGTGAAATAGGTCCGTATAGCCACCTCAACTTGAATCTAATTTAATCCACATCAATGCAAAGGACCGCAAATATGACAATCACAGGAGGAATGTCTTTTTCCTCGTCATAGGCATTGGAACCTTTTTAGGGTCTCCCCAGATTACATTTCATGTTTGGTACTGAGTGAATCTATTACCACATACTTTTTATTTGGTGAACATGCTGCTGTGTACTCGATCCTTGGTTGGTTCATTCATTACTACCACTTTACAAACAGAGAAAATTGGTGATACAACGAAAAAATAGTGATACAGGTAGACATTTGCTGATATACAAAGTGTTAGAAAGCGGAGCAATGTGTGTAGGATTACTTCACATAAAATTAATCATAAAAGTATCAAAATAGTTGTTTCTATTTTTATAGACCAGTTCAGATACAGAAAACATCTACATAGAATTGAATTCTCTGATAGACTGAATGTCGGCTGTATTTGAAGGACAAAGGCATAGTACAGTACATTTTCTGCCATTACCATGCCGCAATGAGAATCAGGTATATGGGCTTAATAATGGCTGGCATTTCCTCAACAAGTTTAATTCCAACAGGATTCTGATCTACTTTAAAAGCCTGAACTTTTTGAATCAACATTAAGATGGTGTTCTGTAACGACGTTTCTTTACGGTTCTCTGGTTCGGTGCTGATGGTATTTACCGCTTATTTTTTAATGCCTTGCTTATGGTCTTTCGACTACTTACTTTGCTATTAAAATGCTTATTACTTATGCGTTGCTCCCCGTAAGTGGAAAGAGTAAGTTCGCGCCAAGTTCGTTTAGTGGCGCTGATCTTGAGTTGTCAAGTAGTAAATTTCAATCTCGTGACGAATGAACGGTGTTGCGTCTTATTTATGTCGTTACAATAAAGTGTTAACCCCAAAGTGGTAGCAATGAGTCGAAGAAAGTTCAGGGATCGGATTACGCAACGAAACAGTGAAAATGCATCATAAATCAAACGTTTATTTCTATATAACAAGTGTAAAAGACATGGAATATATACAGCAAAAAAAAGGTAAGTAAACAAAATGCACGTACAATCGCGAGCATATATAAATATTTACAGTAGTGAACATAAAAGCATTCATCAGGCTTCGGTAACGTTTTCGAAATCTAAACGCGGAATCTAATAGCTTGGTTTTGGTTAATAATATAAAATGACAACCTATATACGGGGGTAGGTCGATAAGTACGCGGATGGTTTTCACGGGCTATGACGATTACATATTGGCGACGGCGCTAAATTCTGTGGTACGGGAATGACTGTAAATAAAACTCTGGGAACGCTAGAAGCTACGCCGGCGCAACTGCCAGAGCGGGGAAAAATCGATAAAATGCCAGTATTACGCCAGTGAGCTTTGCCAACGCCACAATCAGACCGGGATTAAGAAGCTCCACGTGTATCAGAAGCTATGCCGACACGACAGTCAGAGGAACTGAATACTTATGTCAAGCGGCTTAAATAGACTTGCGGTTCTCCCCACGCGGTCGCGTTGATGAAAGTTGAGCTCGCGTGAATCGGGCACCGTCTACAGGGACAACATTCGCATCGTGAACATTATTAACCAAATAAAAACAATGAAATAAAATAATATGCGGTAGCAACGCTATCCCCGACGGAAAAATCAATAAAAATGAAAGGAATTAATGATTAATTCAAGCGGCAGGTTGCAGTTCTAACACAGGCTTTAGTGGGCGCAGTAAGCAAAATGATTAATCGAACCATACGAATACCATTTCACGCACCAATACCAATACCAGTACCAACAATGCATTACTAAATCTTTGAAATTTCCTGCATACAAAGCAGTAACCTTCTCACCAGATCATACTCTTCATTAATATTTGGAGAGGTAGATAGATCAACTAGTTGTTGAATTATTTTTGTGTAAGTAAAACCTAAATGGTGGCCACATATTGCAGTCTTCTCGAGTAGTATTCACAGATTTTCATCGCTTTTATTGCATTGTCTAGGTGTAGGGTAAAGTGGCAATAGAAGTATTCTTTCTTCATGAAT
Source organism: Cetonia aurata (assembly GCA_949128085.1). NCBI lineage: Eukaryota > Metazoa > Arthropoda > Insecta > Coleoptera > Scarabaeidae > Cetonia > Cetonia aurata. The sequence continues at coordinate 49,184,152 of OX421884.1, read as the reverse complement.
TTTTAGGTAAAATGCATGAATTACAATATTCGTGACGATTGCGCAAATTTGTAGTTGTCGCGTCTTTGAACAATTGTCAGATTTCTCAAGAAATAAAGAAAATAACTGACTGAGTGATATATAATTAATGGGACACCTGGTTTGAGGAAAACAGGAATAACTTTTTTTTTCTTGGTTAAGATTATGTTCGATAATAAGTTTTTAAACGTACTGCAATTCTAACAGAATAGACAGAAGCCTTCAATTAGTGCCGTAATCTACGTTCAGTTTGTTTCATGATTTTTTTTTATCCTTCAAGCTAGCTTCAAGTGAGTGAAATGAAATCCCCATTCTTTAATTGCTAGTTCGCAATTTCATGGTAGCAATTACGTTCGATGAGATTAGGACAATGAGAAAAATTTTCTGTGTAATGAAATTCCTTGAATCCCAGGTGTTTTCTTTTTTTACACTAATGAAATCTCTGTACGTTTATTGGCAAATTACGGTTTCATATATTGCTAATGCAAATTCTAATAAAAATGCTTCAATATAGATCATGTTTTTCAAAGAGGACGAAATAAAAGGAATTTACACAGAATTTCCTTTACAATACCCGTTTTATTATCTCCGGGCAGCAAATTCACCCTACGACAGGATCTGTTCTCTACATTTCCATTAGCAGGAAGTGTAGTGTATTTGACACGTCGCATTCAATGATTTTGGAGTTTTATTTTAATAGGCACTCAACGACTCCCAATTACGTTGAGTTATGGGGTCCTCTTAGTGTATATTTAGTTAAAAAAAATCACATTTGTGTGTTTCGCGATTTTCGTGATTTAATGAACAGCCATGAATACGAAAAAACATAATTTCATTTGACGAACAAGCAAACAATTAATTATTTGTTGTTTGTAGTTCCTACATTAATCAATAACAGGAATTATACGTTGTTGTGAGAAACAATACAGTTCAATACGAAAACTTGTATTCCATCAATCTGTGAGTACGTTTGGAGTGGTCATAATTGCAATGCCAGCAAAGTAATAATTATTTGTAAACATAACGATTGCTACTAGAATTGTATGAATTACGAAACAACTAGGTTAGTAATAATTGTACTTGTGTGTGTTTAAGTATACGTGGGATTAAAAGATAACAATGTGTGTTCTGTAGACAAGACATATTTAAAATAATAAAAAAAAATAGTTTGCATTAATTTCCATTAGTATTATGTATTTCATATCTTAAACTGAAAAGACAAACATCAAAATACACCTTAAAGCATCCAGCAATCGACAGAAATATAAGCGTAATTTTTTATATGTGATGGGAACTCCAAAAGGAAACATTTCAATATGCATAAGAGAATTTCATCTAACATCATATAGCTGGAGGGGTAATGGTGTCATTAAAATGTAAATGTCATAAAAAGCTCCCGTCAACATGCCCGTGTGAGTACTTTTACCAAATGTCGTTATATTTTTTCAGACCTAGGTGACACAAATTTACTAACGTTAAATATGTTTATACCTACATAAATTATTTTTAAAAACATTAGTACAGTAGTACCCCCATATCCGCGGGGGTTTGGTTCTGTGCTCTTCCGCGGATACTGAAAACCGCGGATAGTAGCGAACGCTTTATTTCCGAATACAATATGAAATATGAAGCAAAGTTAAAACAATGAAACAAGAAAAAATAAGTTATATAATATTTATTTAAAATAAATAAATAATAAATAAATAAATATTCTTGTAGTGTGGCACAAATAGAATTTAAATTTAATAAATATATAAGTTCATACATATGTACGTATAGTACATATTTACATACACAACAAGAAAATGTACAACAAGAAAAACTTTATCATCGTGAGCTACATATTCATTCATCTTCCTCCAAGTCCAAGTTAGCAGTCGATTATTTACTTATGTTAGATCCGAAGCAAACGATGTTGATGGCTGTGCATTATCAATAGTTTTGTCGACTTCTTTAAAGAACATTGTTATTGGTAGTTGTCGTTTTTGTCTTTTCATTTCAATAAACAAATCCTCCAAAGGTTTCAAGGCGTCTGTTATAGTGCGAGTAATTTTTATACTGCGTCCATTATTGGATCATATTCTACTATCTGTTCTTTTAATTTTTGAGCAGTTCGAAATATCGCTGAAAAATTTTCAAGCGTCCATGCTGGCGGTTCTTGTTGACCCTCATCCTCATCGTCACTCGCTTCTGAAGAAGATTTCACAAGGTCTACCAATTCCTCGTTCGTGAATACTTGATCTTCTTCGTTTATGTAATCACTGAGTTCCTCTTTGGTTATATCGTTAAATCCTTCTCCATCTATTTTCTGCGCTATGTTAAATATCGTTTTTAGATGTGAATTAATATCATGTGTGTCTTGAGAACTAAGAACGATGTCATTCCACAGATTTTTCCAACATGCTATTATCGTTTCTGACTATAATTCCTCCATCGCTCCTTTGATAAATAGAATTGCGTCAGCAATTGTAAATGACTTCCAGCATTCCATGAGCCCGATATCAGAGCATTCGTTAGCCACTGTATACAGCATTTCGAAAACCTGTCGAATATATATGGCTTTAAAGCATCTAATGACACCTTGATCAAGGGGCTGAAGCAATGAGGTCGTGTTAGGTGGTAAAAAAACCGCTTCAACATTTTTATTTTCTGTGCCTAGTGACACAGGATGCCCAGGAGCATTGTCTAGTATCAGCAGCACTTTAAATGGTAATTCTTCCTTTTCCAAATATCTTTCCACTTCCGCAATAAAGCATTGATGAAACCATTGTGTAAATAGAACGCCGTAACACACGCCTTTCGATTTGATTGCCAAAACACAGGTAGGCAAGCTTTATCTTTGTATTTAAGAGCACGTGGATTCTGTGATCGGTAAACAAGTCCAGGTTTAATCATATGACCAGCTGCATTTGTACAAAATTTCAAGGTAAGTCTATCCTTAATTGCTTTAAAGCCTGGTGCACTCTTTGCAGTCTTATGAATATAAGTTCGTTGAGGCATTTTTTTTCACATAAGACCAGTCTCATCGCAGTTAAAAACTTGCTTAGGATGGTAATTCTTTTCTGCAATAATTTGTTTAAATTTTTCTGGAAACAGCGCAGCAGCTACATGATCAGCCGACGCAGATTCCCCTGTCATTTTTAAATTTTTTTTACATTAAACCGAGTTTTAAATCTATGCAGCCACCCCCTACTTGCTGTGAATGATTTTCCTTCCTCTTCAGTATAATCTTGGGTCTGCATGTCTTCATATAAAACCAACGCTTTTTGTTGTAGCACTTTGCCATCGATAGGAATATGTTTTCTTGTCATATCTTCCACCCGTAAATTTAAGGCATTTTCTACCTTAAGTAACACTTTATTACGTATTGTGGTTGCAACTTTTGCAGTTTGGGGTGCACTAGAAAAACTAGCTCGAATCTTATCTTTGTTTATTAACACTTCCCGTATCGAAGATTCGTTTTTATTGTATATTTTAGCAACAGTTGCAATAGATTTTTTTTTCTATTTCAATCATATTAATGATTTTTATTTTTTCACTAATAGTGAGCATTTCATGTCTTCTTTTTGGTTTAGAAGCAATTTTAAAATGATTTTCAAATTTACTTGCTTTATTTAAAAACTATTGCTAGCACTGTCTTGTCCCACAATTCGAATAGTACTAAACTCATAGTTAACAGAAGCGTTTATATGTACAAGTAAAAGCGAGTGGCACCTTAAGCACGTTCCAACTTGTTTAACTTATCATAAGAGAGCGCCGAATTCAGGGGACTCATATATACGACGATATATCGACAAATGCTCCTATAACTTTTAATAAGGCTCGAATGTCTTTATTTGTTTCTGTATTTATTGATATAACGCGTTTTCTGCTCATCATAGGTAAATCGCGGATGACTGAAACCGCGGATACGGAGTCAGCGGATAACGGGGTACTACTGTATTAAAAAAATTCAAATCGTGTTTAGAACGATTTTAAACAATATGTCTAGCTGAAATGTTTACAAATTTTAAAATTGGTGACAACTACAAAGAATATAGTCTACTTCTGACCATCTTTTTATAAATAAAGATAAATTTATAATAATAAATTTACATAACCAGTTACAAAGTAATAAACGTCATATGTGTAATAGAGAGAAAACGGAAAGAGCTCAGATCAACCTTATTATGTGCAAAGTGTTGTAAAACGATCTACTTTTATTACATATCATATTGTCTTTGTTATCCATTTTCTTTTTTTACAAGTAGGCACACAATTGCAAGCATGTTTTACTTATAAAGGAAACAATCACATAACAGTATATCTCATTAGAATAACAAAGTATATGTGAATGAACAGGAATGGAGTTAATTAATATCAATAAATTAATATTATTGCCAATATATAATTAGTTTTCTTTTGTAGATTAACGTACAGCACGAATACTTTAACGATACTTTACTTTTGACGAATGAAAATTGTCTCAAATATCGGGAACATTCAGTGGAAGTATATCTACATTTTCTTCTGCCTATCCCATGTCAAGGTGTAATATATTCGTAATATATTACACCTTGACATAGGACAGGCAATCCAAACGTACATAACTTGAAAACTATCACATATAGGGATCTATAGCTTGGTATAGTTTTACAGTTGTTTGGAACTTACAATACCGTCACATAACAATATAGAGAGTATCTCATTAGAATAAGGAAGTATGCCACAATTAATAATGTTGTGGACAGCCTGTATAGTTATCTAAATCACCTTTGTATACAGTATTTAATGACAGAAGATGCAATTATAACCGATTTCTGAAATTCGATTAAACAAGCACAACATATTACACATTCCGTCTTATTGCAACATCCAGTATTTAAATACCAGCCGAAAGGCCTGCCTAACCAACGCATGTCCGCTATTGACCGTTGTTTTCCGTTTAAAGTTATTTTGGATAATAGAAATTTAGACCAAATTTCAAAGTTCCTCCGCAACAGAGAGTGTCTTTGAGTAACACTCTATAGAGCCTATAAACTGACAAAGTTTCAGCAGAATCTGCAATTTACAGTTAGTGAGCTTCACTTGTTAGTATGTACTTACAATTAGTCCAGAGATATAATCATAAATAAGTACAGTCGTGCTAATATGTATGGTGGCTATTCAATGTATGCTTTTGTATAATGCACCCGTCGCGTCGTTATAAGGGAAATATGGGAAACAGCAACTGTCAACTTTAGAAAGCTGTTAAATGTTTCTACTTGCTTGATTGTACTTATGGAATAACTGTCGGTTTTATGGCAATGGTTTAAACAGAACGAAAATTACTCTGTTATTAGTTACCCATTTTACATGTGCTTACATTACATTTTCATAATTTTCTTTAAATTTGGTAATAGCAAGTATTTTAACTGCAATGAAAACACAATAACGGTTTAGACTGCACTTCATGGATGCGATAAATACAATGATTGTTCTGTTAGGTCATAATCTAATGGAATTAGTTCCGTACGTTTCGTTCGCGTCTACAGCGAATATCTTTAGCGGGACTAAACTTAAAAACTAAACGGTGTTCTATCACATAAACGTCACGTTATAATAACAGTGTAATATACTCAGGCTACCCAGAGTGACAGTGATTTTCTTCGCCAGTAATGTGTATCATAGTTGATGAATCAACCACACGTCGAGTTCTGCTCACAGTGTGTGCAAACTTTATTTAGTGAGCCTGAATTTTCTGCCCTGTTGAAATTATGCTGATGTTTGTAAATTTCAGCTTCCTTGAGATGTATTTCACGGTTACCTTCTTGTAGGGCGTGCTCTGCTACCGCTGATCTTTCAGTCTGCCCTAGACGACAATTTATTTAGTGCTCTTTCAGGCACGTGTCTAACTACATTACAAGAATACTTAAATTCTATAAAATGCTGTGCACTACCATACACACTGTGTCGCAAAACAATTGAAATCTACAAGCACCAGAGTAAACCCGTAGAACATGAGTAAAGTCGGATTAACTTCTAAACTCAATACGTGCACGTTGGTTTCTTTTTTTCGTATTACCTAGGTACAGGGTTTTTCAGTATATTTTTGCCAATAGTTACTTCAGTTACTATTAAAATTACGAAAAAGGAATTAAATAAATGTTGTTGAGTTGCTTCTACCAAATAAAAATTGACAATTATCAGAATTGCATATAGGGCGCGAATGTCCTACATATTTGTATGTATATGTGTTGTTGGATATGCCAGAGTCTTCTGATTTCAAATATATTATTATATACCACTATTTTAATTAATTATGACTTATTTTATTGAATAAGATCAAAAGACATTCTGAGTTACAAAGAAAGAGGCTCTGAAAATGATATACCATAATAAAACAATGTCTAGTTTTTTGCGAGTAAACGATTAACATCTTAATTTTTATTAACTTATATAATTAACTAAACAACTTATTTCTTAATTTTGTTATACGCAATTTGGAAAGCAGATTATTAACTGCTGCAGTGGCGTTAGAAGAAAGCATCTCCACAATCCATCGAATTTAAAAAAAAAAATATGACTACAAGCCGTATAAAGCGTTACCAATCACGATCTTACTGAAGTTCATAAGAGGAGTACACTACAGTTTAGCCAACAAATAATTAGAAGTTTAAACAATGACCATAACTTCTTTAACAAAATTTTACGGACAAATTAGTTTTTTTCACGTCTGGTGTTTTTAATAGATAAAGTATGCGCTCATAGCAACAGAAATGTGATATAAAGAAAAATGTAATAAAAATAAGAAAGTCTGGGAGGAAATCAATACATATGTGAAGTGGAATTTTCCAAAATAAAGTAGTTTCTTATAATTTCAAATTAACAGCCGAAACATATTTGGAATTGTTCCAGAAGTAGGTAACTTACTGTACAACTGCTCAATAAATCGATTAGATGACATAATTCCGCACCAAGATGGAGCACCATCGCATAACGTTTTAGCGGTTCGAGAACATTTAAGCAATCAATTTCCCGTTTGGATTGGTAGTAGTGGGACTATTCAATGGCCATCTAACAGCGACGATTTAACGCCACTAGATTGTTTCTTATGGGGCTTCTTAATAGAAAAAGTGAATTATGATTCAAATGGAAACATAAACACTATTAGAGAGAAAACACAAGACTAAATTGATAATCTATACGAAAGGAATTATAATTGTATTTCTAGAGCTGTGCAAAACTTAAGAAAACCATATCAGTTATGAATCGACAACAATGGAGGTCACTTTGAGCAGATTCCTTTAAATTTAAATTAAGTGTGGAGAGGTTTTTGTCAAATATATTGGATGGTTTTGCATCTATTTCCTAGTAATTACATTTTACTCGTTAATTATTTAAAATAGTATGAATAGTATGTTATATATTCGGAATTAGGAGATGAAGGGCCATGCAAAAATAAACAAATATGCAAGGTGTCCCGATGAAAAATGCAAACATATATTTTGTTAAACTTTTTTAATCGGTAGAGGTAAAACACTACAACTTCTATTTGAAATATTTGTTTGTACCTGCAATAGTAACGGAAATAAGTGATGGTTAAATATAAAATGAGAAACCCGGTGCATAGTACAATGAGACCAAATACAATTATTAAGTCACTTGTATTGTATTCCTTCACGTAAATAATAGTTGCTTTCGTGTAGGACATATCGTCAATCATTCCGTAAAACTAGCTATATAGTATGCGTATAAAATATGAAACGTATATTATTGAAAGCAAGTTTTGAACCGATAAAATTTTACAGCCGATAAACAGCCATCAACAGACGTACGGTAAGGTCGTTCTCTTGCGGCTCTGTGGTAGTGAAGCGTGAACGTCTGCGAAGCTCGGCGTACATCATTTGACCCGTTAATGGATTTCGTAAGCCCAATTTCAGTTATTTATCTATTATATTGCCTGCTGTGTTCTGTAACGCTTCAAGTGGGACGGTGTTCGGGGACGGATGTCGAGGTGCGGGGATATTTCGATAATGGAACTCCCTAGACCGAGGATAATCGTGTTATGTTCGTATTATCCTCAAGAAAGGATTTGCATCCGGGATTAAATTTTCTAAATATGGAATGACGGTGGGCCCGAACTTGCGTATAGAGGGAAAAATTGGATAGTGGAAAATTTAACGGCGTATTACTTTGTAGTTTGGAGAGAATAAAACGAGGGATCGTACAGGATGCGGGATGTTGGATTATTTACATACATACATTGTAATGCTACCTTTGCCGTTCGGTTCAAGGATAATATATATTTTTTATTATATATATTATTGAACATATATCCACTTTCAAAATGGGAATCCAATTTCAATGATATTTAAGAGAGCTACATAAGCAAATTTGAATGAAAGAATAAAAGATGGATTTGCTAAACGTAAGCCTTTGAAGAAAGTTATAAATATAATTTTGTGAACACAAGTAAGCTAGAATATGGAATAGAAAAACTAAAATCGAATATTAAGTGAAAATAACCCCGTTTAAAAGATCAAATTTAAAGTCCCAATTGACCTAGCTATTTCGTTTGTCTTAAATTTATTCCGTCAGTTTTAAAAGTTATTTCGGTTTACGGTACGCATTTGTAAAATCTAAAAATGCATTCTAAGAATATCAAATAACTTAGTAAAAATGAGAAAAAAATTACTAGGACTTCAAAATTGTCTTGTGATCTCAGCTTATGAGCCTTACAACCTCCAAACTAAAGAGGTAAACAGGAATACACGTCGCAAGAATTTGGAAGGGCTTAGACTTTTAAATATAAATGGAAATAATGTACAAGTAACAGGTGAAATGATGAGATATCTCAATCAACATTTATAAAATATTCCCCTAAATAGTGTCTTAAATCTGATATGCTATATTGAATTAACAGTGTGGTGGTGAAACCGATCTTTAAATAGGCGACTTAGGTACGGTGGTTTAAGGTTCTTCAGACAAAAGAACGACTCAATAGAGCAAGGTGCAGAGATTTGCATATATAGGCATAGGAAGGACGATGCGGTCTACACCTAGTGCAGCCATGGAAACCCTTCTGGCATTGCTGCCCCTTCACTTAGCGAGTCATGGTGGCCCTAATATGTGGCCAGAATGGGGGTAATTAACAAATGTACTGACCAGGACTACCTACACATCAGACCATATGACAATCACGAAATGTGCGCGGGGAAACATACGAGATATGTAAATGCACAGCATATCAAAATACTATTGCCTTACGAATCCATTCTAAATAATCATTCCAGACAGGAGTGAATGGAGTAACGGAGTGCACAATGTCAGACAGCAGATATATGTCTGGTATACAGACTGGTGAAGGCATTTCTGCGAGAAATTATGTTGTATCACGTAGAGTCTTTTACCTAGCAATGTGCAACAAAAATAAAAGAGGGGTTACCACTAATAAGTGGATTCGTATTTATTATTCTGATAGACAGAAGCACGGCTTTATCGAGCTGGGAAGTGATGTCGTAGCAAATATGCCTCGAAGAACTGTGGGAACTGGTAGAAGAAAACAGGGTAGAGCTGATATGTGTGTCAGAATACCAAGGGGTCAAGGGAGATGAGGGCAAACGATTGAACTCGCTTGTCGAGAGATAGATATGCCACTCCATAGACCAGAACTGGCGTTGGGAATATGCAGTAGCATGCCATCTAGGAGATTGAATGGGAGAAAAGCATAGGACAAACATGCATGAGCATAACAAACAAATTATAGGCAAGCTGTGTCATTGAAGAGTTGGAGGACTATCACTATTAAGTAGGAAACACCTACGGATAATTGTGGGGTTCATGTCGGGACACGCACAGGGAAAGAAACACCTACAGAGATAGGAAGGTTGGAGATCTTGGGTGCAGATCATGTTAAATGGAACCCGAGACGTCGCAATATATGTTATGGAATTGTAATGTGCTGGATCACAAAAGCCATCAACTGTTTTGGCAAGACGAACTTGAACCAAAGATATACAGACTATTCCACACTAGGGACCATAGTCTGCTACAGGGCGCTAGTATACTGGAGTGGGTTCTGTAACAAGGTAAAAGGTAGAGCACAATAAGGCGTTAGGCTGTGGGACGCGTTTCAAGAAAGAAAAATTAAAAAAAAAAACGAGAAACAAAAAATTGAGAAAAATTAAAATTGAAAAAATAAGAAATTACAATTTTTGTGAACGTGATGCGCAGCATAGGAGCCTTTTTTTAAAGTGAAAAGCGTTTAAAAAAAATGAATAAAAGAAATCGAAAAATTAAGAAATTGTAAATTTTTTTTAACGTGATGTGTAACGCTGAGCGCAATGACAGCGAGACGCGTAGCGTCGAGTTTTTCTTAAAGAGAGTTGCGTTTGAAAAAAAAAGAAAAATTAAGAAAAATTAAAAAATTAAGAAATTACAGATCTTTTTAAAGCCCCTTTTAAAGTGAGAGGCATTTGAAAAAAAAAGAAAAAGAATTAACAAAAATGAATCTACAGGGTGTACCGACGATCCTAAACCTGTTACAGGTGTATAGGGGGGTTAGTGGACACTGGTGCGGTTTAGCCGGTCTGCCGGGGTAATCTGTCATCCAACTACCAATTAGCTGGCTGGGTGAACGGCCCCGAATTTGTAGTTAATATTCTATGAATGTAACTGTTGAACACCAATAGTCGTCAGAGGGCGGTTTCCAAAGGTTCTGGTGGAGCGTATGCAAACCGCTCTTAACACAGTGGACAAATGGTGTAAACAAGAGCGACTTTCAGTCAATGCTCAAAAAACACAGGCTGTCACGTTTACAAGAAAAAGAACGCTAGAAGGCTTACAGCCACTAGTGATAGGAGGCGAACGAATTCCATATGTCAAAGAGGTGAAATACCTGGGGGTATGGTTTGATCAAAGGCACACATGGAATTCACATATCCAGAAATTGACCACCAAAGCCACCATCGCCCTGGGTAGATGTAGGAGGTTGTGTGGAAAGAATTGGGGCCTTAGCCCCAAGATGACTCTGTGGTTATACACAAGGGTAATTAGACCCATGTTAACGTACGGAGCAGTTGCATGGTGGCCAAAGGCGCGGCAGGCGGGGGCGGCCAAAGCGCTGGGTGGCGTGCAGAGGCTGGCGTGCCTGTGCGCCACGGGGGCGTTGAGATCGACCCCTACCGCAGCGATTGAAGTAATTCTGAACCTGCCACCATTACATATCTTTGTACAAGGAGCCGCAAGGTCCACAGTACACAGACTCTTACATAGTCAAGTACCGATAAGTAAATCGCACGGGGCTGACTATAAAAAGCTGTTAGACGAACTCAAGGAGGCACCTCTTTTAGGATTGCCATGCGATGCCATGGTTCGTACCCCTAACCTAGATAGGAAATATCAGGTTATAATACCAGATAAGAAGGACTGGGAGGCAAGTGCCCCGGTAAGAGCGGACTCAAACTGGTTTACTGACGGCTCTAAAACGGACTACGGCGTTGGAGCGGGTATTTATTCTAAGAAGCCTAAAAAGGCTCTTTCGGTAACCTTCAGCAAAGACACGACGGTGTTCCAAGCTGAGGTTGCTGCAATTCATCACTGCGTCCGAGAGATAGAAAGATGTACCGAACCGGGTAAAAGCGTCGCTATCTTCTCTGACAGTCAGTCCACACTTAAAGCGATTAGCTCCGCAAGCGTGGACTCTAAGCTGATTTGGGACTGTGTAAGCGCCCTAAATGAGGTGGGCACCCAAAGGAAAGTAACCCTAGCCACTCGGGCGTGAGAGGAAACGAGGCGGCGGACGAGCTAGCCAGGCGAGGTTCGTCAAGGCCATTCGTCGGAGCCGACCCCTCTTTCGGCACTACCAAATCGCAAATTAAAAAATCCATCAATGAATGGATATATAAACAGTCCAGAGAGTGGTGGCAAAAATCACCGGGACAATGGCAGGCAAAAGAGTTCCTAAAGGAGCAAAGGCCTGAACTAACGAGAGATCTACTGAATAAAGACAGGAAGACTGTCAAAATGATTGTAGGTCTGCTGACTGGTCACTGTAGACTGAATAGGCATATGTACAACATAGGCCTGGCAGATGATGCAACCTGCAGATACTGCCAAGAGGAGGAAGAAACACCAGTTCATGTGCTGTGTCAATGTGAAGGCCTGGCGAGGACAAGGTTTCTAGTAATGGGGGAGGTGAACCCCACAGCTAGTAGCTACATAAAGAAGCCGCTCTCAAAGATGATAGGCCTAATTAAGAGGGCAAAATTAGAGAGCGTCCTCTAGGAAAAAAGGGGATCACAATAGATCTGAAAAGGTCGCGGTGAAATAGGTCGATAGGCCACCCCAATCCTAATCTAATCTAATCTAATCTAACTGTTGAACACACTGAAAATGTCTCATTCATTTTATACCTAATACATAAACTGATAAGTGTCCGAAATAAGAGGAAAGATATGAACTATGAAAATGTTTAGTTCTCTCGTTCTAAATATTTTTTAAAAAACCTCCCACGAAAATGTTATGTTATTGCTTTTTATATTGAAGGAAAAAAATGTTTTGTTTGATCTGCTGACTTGTTTTTGAGAAAAAAGGAATATTAATATGCGAATGCACGACTTTTGCGAGAAACTGGTTTGTGTGCGTGTTTAAATTTTGTGAAACTCCTATCATCTCTTTGTATCCTTAAAAATTATCTAAAAGATAATAGCATCCTTTATATGGGCATGCATGGATGAAGCTTTCCTTGAGCTTTTCAGTGTTAAAACTATAAGATAAACGGCTTTCAAGTTCCTAATTTCTATTTTATTTGCATATGGCATTTAGTTTTTTTCAAAAATTAGTGTAAAAATTTTTCCGTTGTTGAAAAAATACCGAACTCAACTATTCAGTTCAGAAAAAGTCCTCGTGTAATAAAAAAGAAATAAAACGAAATGCATTGTTTGTTCCATTACCAATTATATTTATATAAAAATTTTGTGTTTCCACTCCGTTTCATTTTCCATTTCTGTCCAGTACCTAATGCAATAAATTGAGATTTCGTTGTAAAGTGCGGACAACATGTCATTGGGGTGACATCCTGTGTTGTAATTATTATTGACATTATGAGAAACATATGTATGGAACGTTCAGACGAAATCCTGACAGCAGCTGTGAGAATTGTGATGACAACATGTTATTAGCTTCATAAACACACACGTATAAATATGTAAATGTAAATACATGTGTGCTACAATAATTTTATTATGCGTATATGTAAAACTATTGATTCTCAACTAAATTAATATTGGTGTGGCCATTGTTAAACGCCGAAGGCTATTATAGCAATTTAGGTACCCATTTCGTGTTAGTTAAAGGGTAAAATATAAAACTATGTAACTACAATAGAAGTTAAAGTAATGTATTTTGAGATAAATTTTGTATAATATACTTAGATATACCTACATGTACTTAATCTATAACTGTATTGTAGTAACCTATTTTCATTTGCCTACACACAACAGTATGAATATGTATCAGGTATATGTCAGCACTGATAAATCGCACAGTCAGTACTCCACGTCTTATATAAGAAAATACCAGCAACAGCGGGGGCGCTGACATCAACCAGACATAACAGGAGTATTAAGGAGGCAGCAGCAAATAACAACAACAAGCACCCCAACGAGCAATCGAGATTAAGATGACGGCCTTGATTGTTCCTAAGTTTAATTAATGACTTCGTGACCTCCACGAAACCCCGAAATTGTTGTTTAGTACTTGTGACTTGCCCAATTTTAGGTGGAACGTCTATACTCTCCTCCGTTAATTGTTTAATTACACGTCACCCACAACAAGTTTAGTATAAATAAATTACGGTGCCACACGCCTAATGGACCTTCATGAAATATGCAGCATGTAAATAACTTTAATATACAAAGCCGGCAGCGGCGATACGCATTTACGCCACTTACCAGGTGCTTTCTATGCAAATAAATAGAAATATTACGGCAATAATGGTTTTAACCGTGCTAGTTGTCTGTATGCAAAGCAACATTATTTGTAATATAACTCATTCTTAATTTATTCAAATTGCAGAAGTAAAATGGACTAACTCTCTAGGACCATACATGTTGGTATACTTTTAAATGTGAATGTGACGTACAAAAAAAAAACAAATAAACAACCAAGTTTGGTAGTGAAGTTTCCATTTGTAATAAAATGTCCTGCTTCTTCAGGCGGTTAACGAAAAGTTTCTCGAGTCTATTGTACTTTAAATTTGGAAGTTTAGAATTTTTATTGACTTGTCGTATTATTTATTGTCAAACCGATACTTTTTCGGTTCGAACGGGTTCTGTGCGAAACATTGGCAATAAATTATCATAAGAAACGTTTCCAAGCACGCTGTTGTTCGAGTTTTGGAAATATAAAATTTTGTGTTACGAACGTAAGAACGGTATCGATCTAATTGCCTATAGCTGGCGATAGATGTTGTACCTTCCCATATAATCTTAATAGATTTAGCAGTATACAGAAGATTGTATCATACTGCTCATATACTTATTGTTAGATGTTCCAAAACCATGTGTTCTGTAAAAATACTGTTGATGTTTTCAAAATCGCACAAACTAAGGAAACGACACATGTTAAATTAACCAAATTTTGGGCGGGTTAACAATATTACGTTTAAATTTAAATATTAGGATTAACTACAGTCAAAACAGCAGATTTGCTTACCTAAATTAAAACACTTTTGTTACCATTTTATGATTAGAGTAGACAAACATTTTAAGTGAAAATAAACAAGTGTTATCTATCTGTAATTTCAAGATAACTATTCTGTTGTGTTAAAAAACCGAAATCAGAATTGTTTTGCAATCAATAATATCACATTCTTTCAGTAACAAGGGGGCGCTCAATTCGCTTTGCAAGAGGTATGTTCAGGTCTCGTGGTACTATATCATCAATATATAAATAATGTGAAGGGTAAATTATCTCTAAAAGGGGATAATATTATTTACACTTATTGCATGCCACCAGCTGTCTCTCATTCAAGGTTGATCGTAAAAATGAACACCCATCGTGATGAGGTGAAAAAGCCGTTTGTAATGATGAAAGTTGACCTGATAAATACACCAGATTAATGTTTTATAACCATGTCTGCACAATTTTGTACAATTTATGATGAATATGCATTACTCGTGTGAAATAAGAGAAGCGCCATCTTTACGACAATTTCTATAAAGCAAATATTTAACGTATTTGTTGTTATATGGCCAGAAAACTGCTATAACGATGCTTAGAAAAATGAGGGATAGTTTCGGGAAAAAGTTATTTCAACATTGTAATTGTATTAAATTACCTTTTGTTATTATATGTCCTTCATAACGCTAACTTTGTTGATTGAACAACACCTCTTGTTCAATAAACTCTTTGAATTTGTTAAATTAATATAATGGAAGTAACAACGATTTGAAATGTCTCAAATACATATCTTATGGGAAGCCGGCAGTACGGCATACATGCATTAATATAGAAAATTTCCTCATATTAAAAATTACAGTTAAAGCAGAAAAGCATTTATTTAATGATTTCACTCTGTAAGAAAAATTGCACTTTGAACTTTCGTAAATTTATTATTTATTTCTTCAGAGATTATAATGAAAAAAAAAAGAATATAAAATATCCTATTAATTCAATACCATTCAATAGGTTACAAATATATACAGTAAGTTTATAACAAATAATAATGAAAATATGTATTGATCCAATTTATAGGCTCTTAAATAAAAATAAAATAACATTCTTAATATTTTTCAAAATTGTTGCTATAAAGCTGGATAGTTTATATGTTGGAGAACCAATAAAGGACACTATTATTGGTTCTCCAACATATAAACTATCCAGCTTTATAGCAACAATTTTGAAAAATGCTCTATATAATAGAACCACATTCTTAATATTGTCAACGAAAATAATTCCTTGATTTTCTTACATTGTGTTATCATAAGATTTTATAAAAATTACAAAAACAATCTATCTTGTTTATTGCAAAATTGTTATATATTTTCGGTTTAAAACTGGTTAGCTAATGAGAAAAAAAAAATACATTAAATGCAATGTATTTTGCTTATATTTCTATACAAATACACGAACAATAAAGGAAAACACATGAAATTTTCCTTACATTTACATATTTATTCACCGCTAAACCGATAAATAGTTCGAATTCTAGCACATCGACGTCAACCTTATGAAGATTTGCACAAGAATTTGTGTACAATCCGGACGCCTTGAAACAGGGGAACAACTGACGTAGAAGCTGCTGCATCATACATTTCAATAAAGTCACGCACTCCGGGAAAAAATTGATAAAGCATATTTCCTACTCCGGTTTCGAATCGAACGCAAAAAAAAGTAGGAAACGAAACGTTCCGGAAACAGAATGTTTTATGTCAGTTCCAATTTAAATTTAAGATCTGGCTTTAAAATATTTACATTGCCGCGGGAAAGTCTACCCCAGGAATCTACGTTCGAATTTGAATCGTCTTTTATATGCTTCAAGTGTGTTGCAAAGGTCTCCCCGCCAATCGTTCAAATCAATTTGAATATTTATGCTAAAAAGTGCATGTTACAGCTGAGTGCATCCATAGCTCGTTTTGCATTCTTCTGTGAAATGAGGGTATACCAGTATTTTGCAAAGAATAGTTTTGTTCACGTGGCAGCGTAAGTCAAGGACGTTGTTATGTAAATTGTAATAACCGACGATATTTTCCTTTATAAATTATGCTAAACTATGTACCTAGGAAACCTAAACGATTATTATGAAATTATTTCTTCTATTTGGCAGTAGAATTACCCATTTATTTGAAAATAGACATTAAATGCGATTCAAATACACTAACAAAATCTGTTTCTTTTCCAACTATAGTTCAAGCAACATCATTTTATTTATTGCGTGTATATTATACATAACGGTGGCTTAAGTGTTATTGGTATAAAAGATAATCGTTATTATAGATTATTGTAGTTGAACGTTTAATAGTAGTAGTGGTAATGTTTATTTAATGCAATAGAAATTATATTAAAAGTCAGGCGGTGTAAATATACGCATAATACATTTAAAAGATAAAAAAGGAAAAAAAAAATGTGAATATAACAATGTATAGGGCCCGGTACAGTCTTCAAACTTATAACCAGTATAGACGTAAACTTAACAACATTCATAACTTAAAAAATCATTCACACTATAAATAGCATTTTTTAAAAGGAATTATTGAAATAATTACTTTGAGATTTATTTTTTGTATCAGTAAGTATTGTTTGTATGTTCTTGAGTTGACTTTTGAGCGGTCTTTAAACGATGATACGATACCTTTAGCAATTATGTCTCCCCCGCGCGTAACGAATGAATACGTTTCACCATATTTTGTAAAGTATGTAACGCATTTGAGGAGTAAGTATCTTGCAGTCTTGAAAATGAAGGTAATTATTGACGCTTCGGATGCTGCATATTGATGCTTCTAGTTTGTTTGCTATTTCACTTATGTGTATGTTTCAATTTAATATATTATAGGTATTTATATGCAGACCTAAGAGTTTTATGCCCTCTGTTCCTTCACTTTGTTTAGGGGTAAATTCTAGTTTTAGTGTTTTACTCTTATTTAATTTTAGCCGTTTTCAAAAAGCCTCTTCTGCCTCTTTTTATGTAACTTCAGATTTTTTTTAGTCTGGTAGTTTTAAAAGTTTCTCTCATTAAAACTGTGGTATCATTTGCATACACACAGATTAGATCTGCTCCCAAGTATATCTAGATCGTTGAAACATATTGTGAACAAAGATGCCCAAGTAGAGATCCTTGTAAACACCCTGTTGAACGCGAAGTTTATTGCAACTAGAGGTTTTCCACATCTTTATTAGGCAGTGCGTCTAAACACGGAAGTATAACTTAATGTATAATATCTGCATATTATTCTCCTGTTAAATTAAGGTCGTAAATGTACAGTGGTACAATGGTATTGAAATACCTGTTCACAGATCACATGAGAATTTTCATCTGCCCAAAAATAATTATTGTGTCAATTGGATAAGCAGTATTCGGCAAATTTAACCTCGTTGCACCATATAATTTTTGGTTACAAAGCGAGGATCTACTTGATATTTTACTAAATATCATTCGCAAAATTCAATCAGCCGATTGAAATCATTCGCCACCAAATGTTGAACGGTGTGGCAAGAGTAAGGTTTCCATTTTTTTTTTTACCTTCGTGGGCAGGTTTACCCCACAAGGCAACTCGGCCATAAGAGCTATTTTGTCCCCATGATGTTTTAGCCCTCTCGACCGGATTGTACCCGAACAAAGATGTCCGCAAATTGGTCGAGAGAAAGTTCACTTAGACTGGGTTCGTCTAACCGAGGGACCCCTAAACGAATCTGTCTCTACCTGTCCGCTGCCGGGCAGTCGGCCAGGAGTTTTTTCTGATCTCCCACAGTTTCCGCACAGTGGAGAGTCCACTCGCCCCGTAGGAACCCATCTCAACGTAATGCTGCGATGTTCCGCCAATTCTTCGAACTTCCTATGGCACCCCAGTACAACTTTGGAAACGAATTTGACAACCTGCAGTACCCTGAGGGCAGCTTGGCTCTCAAAAAAAAAATCGACTGATCCATTCTCATGCGAGCAGTTTAAGATTCCTTCAGCGCGGGTCTGGATGGCTATTACTTCAGCCTGGAAAATGGAGGTGCAGCCCCCTAAACTGATGGCTTCGCCATTCGGTTCTCCATTTCTCCAGATCCTAATGCTTGTGCCATTCGGCGTCTTCGAGGCATCCACAAACCAGCGATGGGAACCTCGCCTCGGTTTGTGGACGTAAGCTTTAGCAGTCTCACTATTAGAAATATTTACAAGGTATTTCATAGTGCAGCTGAAGACGGGCGGAATCTTGTCCACCCTTGAACCATAGCCGTTTTCCGAAAGTTTACATTTAGCCCTTCTTATTGACACCAGTTATCCACTAGTTTGAGCGCGACTTGCATCCTCTCGGATACCACGCCCTCAAACTTTCCGCAGACCATGATGGTGATATCATCTGCGTAACTCGTATGTGCATTTAAACCCGCCGTCCATAGATCGAAAGCAAGCCAGCCACCACAAGGCTCCATAGCAAGGGTGACAGCACTGCATCCTGTGGGCAGCCAGCTGCCACGGTTGCCTATACATTGCAAAGGTTCTGTGATACATGAACCGTTCTGTTTCTTATCATGGAGCCGATCCATCTCTCCACAGTTGGCTCGACTTTCCATTTTTGCAGCGCCCTTTCCATCGACTGAACGGACGCCCTGTCGAAGGCGCCCTCGATGTTCAGAAAGGTAGTTAGTGCAATTTCTTTGTTGCCAATGGCAATTTCTGTTCGTCGAGCTAGGTCATAAATGGCCTGCTCACATATTGGTTTTCGTGTAGTGGCAATCTTGTCAGGGCCGAATCCCTTAGGTGCATATTAATTATCTTCTCCCAGGTCTTGAAAAGAAAATCTTCCTTATGGTTTTGCCAGATATTTTCAAATGCCTTTGACAATCTCGCAATGACGCATTGGGATATGCAGAAAAACACCGTTCATTTGAATATTTTTATTATCTACCAAATGCTTCTGTCTACGCCTCTTGCGTATTGATTGTAATCTACCGTCCATGGATGGTAAAGTAACGGAAGTGATGCATTGACCATTGAATTCATTGTTCAATTCGGCAAAGTGGCGCTTTCTATCTTTGAATGAGCGCAGTAAGGTTGTACTTTCGGATGTGGTAGCTAAAAAACTGTTTTATTTGATTTACTTTTCCGTCGCTTCTTATTGTTAGTATGAATATATTGCTTTTCGTTAAAATTCCGGCACGGCACGAACCAATATATCAATGTATAAACCATGTATGTTCCTTCTTACTTATAGACTACATTAAAATGTTGTTATCCACGCAATTTAACTCGGAAAGGGTACTGCGCGCCCTCATTTTTTCTTATTGCACATTTTATCGAAGGCATATACTTTGAGAGGCGTCGTTTCCTTTTTATCGTTATCCCCGAAAATCATTTCCGATTTGCGATTTTTATCTTCCCTTCGGTCATAAAACCAACGAAATTATGATTGTATTAGGTTGCGTCTTGCCTCCTCCATTGCTCCTCCATTGCAAAACTTCAATCATTACTTTTTCAAAGTCAAGTTATACGCTTTGTATAGACGTCAGTTACTAATATGTTTTCAGAAGCCTCCCGTCGCATTCATCTCTAGGGCCGCTCCGATAAGAATGCAAAATGTTATACGAGATACAAGATAACGAGAAAAAATGCGAATACAAAAGGTCTATGTTGTTTGGGTTTCGCTTGAATTATGTCGACATCCTGACAGATCAGAGACTGAAAGTTCTAAAGTTAATGCTACATAAATCGAAAGTATTGAGATTTGCATACGAATTTGACTTAAGAAATATTGTTTTTAGAACAATCTTTTTTATTATAATATTAAGCAACTTCATTCGTTTTAGTTTAAGTTACTTCGTAATACATTTTGCAATAAGGATGCTGTTTAAAAGGAACGATGTTATGAAGGTGACGTCAATAGTATCTATCTTTATGTGTTTTGATACGTATGTAGAGCACAGGAAGTGAGGTCCCTAAACAGACGGCGGAAGCGTCATGAAAGTGAATTTAAAACTCATAACATGAGCTGTAACGCGATATCACGTTTTCGTCGTATTGCCTTAGTTTCAGCGCTCGATTAGGTACACGTTTCAAAAACTTTTGGGTTAAATAGGGTTTTATACACATTTCCGTGCTAACATTTTCATATAAAAAAATCCATAGTTGCCGAAATATGCTCTAAAACGTAATAATGATAAAAAAGCATACATTTTACAATATTTCGCAGCGTTGTTGTGGTTTTTAGAAAAATTAATCTTTGCGGAACTTTACAAGCAAAAAAAAAGAAAAGAAATATGCATATAATTTTTTTTTTCATGTTTAGAGTACGGAATTGAAGTTCAAACAATAATATTTTTAATTGCATCGGCCGATAGTTGCTGGAGATCCATATTAACAATATAGAAGTAAAATGAAGTTTACATAAATTGTTTCTTACAGGAACAATGGTGAAAAGTGTAAGGTACACTATCAAAACAAACTAGTAAACCATTTGGTTGGAGCTTTAAGTTCTTGAGCTCTTCAATGAAATGAAAAGATTTTTCAGGTAGGATTCTGAGACTCCAGCGTAGGGTTGTAGTAGATTGTTTAAATACTGGGCAATAAAATAGGTTGAAGAACTAACGGTACTCACACTACTCACTATTGGACACACATTTGGTCAGTTGTCAATTTAATTTTCATTTAGTTGACACATGTTTTCGAAGTGAATTATGTTGGTCCGCTGATGATGTATATCGCAGCTGCCGGTGAAACGTTCGAAAGAAATTGCAATTTGATACTACCCTTAAGTCCGGAAAGATTGCCTTTATTAGTTTCTGGCCGTGAAAGCTTACATACTTCAATGTTGTAAGATCGCTGGACTGCTTAAACAACATTGCGAACATTCCATTTTATAATCAGTTCAATATTTCCCGCTAGTATGCAGGGAGAGTGTAAATGAATTTCAATGCTACCCTTTTAGTGAATTAACCACAACAATTTCACATTTTTTACGCTTTCGTGTAACGCGGCAAACTCATTGCTTGTAATTAAGGCAAAGGACGTGTCCATAGTAGTAAAGGTCTCTATACTTGTAGTTTCTACCATCTGTTTGGAAACGTTCCTCAGTGACATCAATTAAAAGAAATATTCATAACAGTACTTGAAAAATAAATTTTAATTAACTAGTAGTGAATAGTTTCAAAACGATTTGAAGCATTGTAATCCATTCGATATACAGGATGTTCCTAAATATCATGTACATAAGGAAGGGGGTAATTATTTGGTTTATTTTGTGCCTAAAATTTCATATAAACATAGGTCTGCAAACGCTTCGTTACCAATCTGCAGAGTGTTGAAATTTCAAGACTTTTTCACTTTTTACTGTATAGCTCCTACAGTTTTTGAGATATTTTGCTCAAAGTTGGAAAGTAGGTTACGCTATAAGGCCTGCATCATTAGCCATGCCAAATGATGATGTAAATCTACAGGGTCATAATTTTTTCGGGGTCATGCACTCTTTTCCCACCCTGAACTTTTTTGCGATGCGCAACTGCTAGATTCTAAAATACGCAATAAATTTTCTGTCTTGTTTAGAAAATTTTTGATCTCTTGTATTTTTTTCCGATCTCTGACCGTTCGATTTACATTCAAGTCATCCATTTAGTATCCACGACTTTGGGGTAAACGCCCTTTTCCCTATACATCGTAGCATTACTATTGCTATACCCTGCAATATACAGGGTGTTCCTAAATATCATGTACATAAGGAAAAGCATGCGATGCGCCACTGCTAGATTCTAAAATACGCAATAAATTTTCTGTCTTGTTTAGAAACTTTTTGATCTCTTGTATTTTTTTCTTATCTCTGACCGTTATCGAGAAAAAAATAGAAAACAATTTTCTGTAATTCGCCAGAGAAAATTAAATTTTTTAAAATGGTCTAGCAGGCTCTGGCTTTATTCAGATAATCACTTGAGTTTATTAATTTGATAACTGACATTAGAAATCGTAACTTGTGTCTGTATAAGTAAAGTTTTAAATTGCAAACTGTAAGGTGTAAAAGTGTTTTAAATACTCCTTATAATTCTGAAATGGCTGACATGCATTTTATCTACGGCCTTGGAAATGCAAGAGAAGCCAGGCGTCTGTACATGGAGCGCTATCCTAATAGAATGATACCCGATCATTGAATATTTTCAAATATTCATAGGCGTGTTAGAGAAACTGGAACTTTTAAAAAGAATACTAATGATGCAGGTAAACCACGTACTGTTAGAACACCACAGATCGAAGAGGCTGTTCTGAATGAAATAGACAGACATCCTCGCACCAGCACCAGAAAAATCAGTGAACATTTAAATATTAGTCATCAAGTTGTTTGGCGTATTCTACGTGTTTCCCTGCTATACCCTTACCACATTCAAAGAGTGCAGGCTCTTCTTCCCCGAGATTTCCCTTTAAGGATTGATTTCTGCCAATGGTACCTTAATAAGCTAGCAGCAGACCGCATTTTTAATTGTAAAATCCTTTTTACCGATGAAGCGAATTTTTCAAGGACTTCAATTATGAACTTCCACAACAACCACACGTGGGCAGATGAAAATCCACATGAAATTGTACAAACGCATTTTCAAGAACAGTTCTCATTAAATGTATGGGGTGGTATAATTGGAGATAATTTGATTGGTCTTACTGGTCAGTCATACAGGCTGTTTTTGCAGAATGAATTGCCTTTATTACTTGAAGACTTGCCCCTTTTACTTAGAAATCAAATGTGGTATATGCACGATGGCGCCCCATCACATTTTTCTATTTTGACTTGGGATTATTTAAATGAAGTATATGAGAATAGGTGGATAGGACGAGGTGGACCTCAGCCTTGGCCCCCTAGGTCCCCTGACTTAAATAGTATAGATTTTTTCCTGTGGGGACATCTCAAATCTCTAGTGTATAACACCTGTGAATACTGTTGATGACTTACGAAATCGAATAATCGATGGATTTGAAACGATAACAAATACTCCAGGAGTATTTGAGAGAGTGCGAGCATCAATGAGAAGAAGAGCGGACGCCTGTATAAGGGTTGGAGGAGGACACTTTCAACAATTGTTGTAGCATAGTTTCCTTCATTGTTTAATCATTGTTATTAATTAGACTTTTTATTGTTATTAGTTATGTTACTTTGTATTGTAATAAAACAATGCTACGAAAACCGGGTCATCCTATTTTTTAACAGGTAGTAGCACCTTAACTCTTAAAATTAATAAACTCAAGTGATTATCTGAATAAAGCCAGAGCCTGCTAGACCATTTTAAAAAATTTAATTTTCTCTGGCGAATTACAGAAAATTGTTTTCTATTTTTTTTTCTCGATAACGGTCAGAGATAAGAAAAAAATACAAGAGATCAAAAAGTTTCTAAACAAGACAGAAAATTTATTGCGTATTTTAGAATCTAGCAGTGGCGCATCGCATGCTTTTCCTTATGTACATGATATTTAGGAACACCCTGTATATTGCAGGGTATAGCAATAGTAATGCTACGATGTATAGGGAAAAGGGCGTTTACCCCAAAGTCGTGGATACTAAATGGATGACTTGAATGTAAATCGAAAACCAGGCACTACCGCCTCACAGTCACCCCACCTCGTTCAAATGGGAATTACAAACTCACTTATTACTGGTATGGAATGTGCCGTTGACAGGGTGCACAATAAAGTGCTGAAATTACGATATTAAAAGCCGTAAGTGTCGTTTCCCACGTTGTCGACACGGTTAATAAGTACTGGGCAAAACTGTTCGTGACAGATCTAATGCGTCCTATATTCATAATTTCCGAATGTAAAATCGATAACCTGATTATCGGTGCTAATAGTTCGCAGTCTTTACAGATACATATTTTGTTTATTTGATAATCAACAATTTTTTTTTAAGTTTTAGAAAAATCAGAACAAATGAGAACACATAAATAAAGAAAATAATCCAATTTTGATAAACTAAAAATAACTAAACGATGTCTTGTTTTGTAAGACTAAACATGATTTAATCATCCTGAAGTAACTTGTCATTTGTTACTTGCTTTACTATTTGTAATCGATCTTATTAAAATTTTGTTCTTGTTTCATTCATATCTAGTTAAACATAGCTCGAGCAGGTGCAATGGAACTGCGTATACGATCTAAAATGTGTTTTTGGTTATTCATTGTTACTCTCTACATACATATATTTAGGGATTATACAAGCATACCACAATGTTCAAAGTTTACTAACGAAACTAATTTTCAGATATCATTTTGCTTTATTGATGAAAGGGTTCCAATACCCTGTCAATGTGTGATACACAAACGTGTCCAGAACATCCATTAGTTTCAGTAAAATGGAGCAATATGAGATGCTACCACTGCCGTTTTGGCAGAGGGTTGCTCACTTTAATTTGCTTTGTAATTTAACGACCCTTTAGTTAACTCTGTTAACTACTAGACTTGATATGGTCCTAACTAAATTCAATTTTGAACGATACAAGCTAGGTGCAAATAGGAAGTTTATCCTTATATTAGAGATCAGGCACAATTACATCCAATATAGAATATTGGTTAATTAGCAAGTAATATTCTAACTATGTTCCAATATCGTACTAATTAATGTATGTATGCACTGATGGTAATGAAGCGTATGTAGGTATGCATGTATAGTTTCGAGCAGAATATTAGGATATGATATAATATTTCTCTAGATAATAACCGCACATATTACTAAAAAAAATTATATACTGATATTATTTCTCTTTATTATTACTCCAAGTAAACTGTAAAGTATATTGGACGGTTTTGAAACGTATGATTTCAAGCTTTGGGCGCAGCCTATAGATCTGAAGTAGTTAGAATATTGAATTACTGGAAGAACGAGTTGGTCCGCGCCCTCTCATTTTGTTCTTTTAACTACATTTACTCTATGGTTCTTAGGATAGTTTAAATTGATGAATCTGGAACAATATAAAATATTAAAATTCCATTCATCGAAGTCTTTTTTTTTAGAAAAATATCTTTTGCGTATGAAATGTTGGTAATACTCCTTTCATTTATAATCTGTTATGCTAATTTTCATTTTGTATATTTAGATATACTCAGTGAGCTCAATTAAATAACATAATCTTTAACTTTGTGGAACCCCCAATTCAAGATCTACTCTACCTCATGTTTTGCTTTAGGTCTATTTTAAGTTTTGTTGGATTATTGTACAATAGTAAAATGATGGTATTACAAATAAGTTTAATATAGAGGAATCTACCATTAGGCCACCACCGTCACGTTAAACGATGTACCGAAAACTCGCTCCCAACGCTTAGCGAGGCTTGCAGGTGGAATACCCCTGAATTCAACGTGGAACATATCTTGTCAGGTTCTATGTAACGGAAGATAGAGGAAAGACAGCAGGTAGAGATGCTTGTTGAATCAACCATGACAACATGGTCATAGTTGATTCAATAAGCAACAGCTTGTGAAGCTTCCATGCAAAAACGGCCTCCCGCCTACGTCGTAAATAGTCAGCTTACTGGTGGACGTCGGAGATAGCTGAATTGCGCAGAAGATGCCTTCACCTAAGATGAGCTGCACAAAGGACTAGAGATGGCAAGGTTTACTGAATACAGACATGCGAAGAAAACTCTACGTAGCGCAATAAATTAGAGCAAAGAGCAACGCCGGAATGAGATGATTGTGAACGTGAATTCTGATCACTGGGTGCTCGGATACAAACTTGTGCTCCGCAGGGTTGGAGCCAGGAAACCACCGACAACTTTAGAGCCCGCTTCGCATCGTACAAGCGCTTATTCTCGCTCAACCTGTGAGGGCAGAGCGAAGCTTTACACTGCTAACTGACGTTCCCCCCGCACATCAGAATGAACTGAAAGCGGCAGTGAAATTTCTCTCTATGACGCCAGGACCGGATAACATCTAGAATGAAACGTTAAAAATGGTTCACGAGCAATTGCCCGGAAGTTTCCTGCAGAAGTTTTCCCCACTCGCTGGAACAGCCAGACTTGTGCTTATATCCAAAAAGGATTTAATTTCTTTATAAGTTGTGTGATCATTTAATAATTCATTTATTTTGATGTCATAATCTATTGTGTTCATTATTACTGTGGTGTTACTTTTATCTGGTTTTAATATTGTAATTTGTGGATTGTTGTAAATGAATTTTGTTGTTTCTTTAACTTCTTATTTTAATTTTTCAGTTTCTTTTTTTATATGGTGTTCTTTATTTTTGAAATTGTAAATTGTGTTTGCAACTTTTGCTCTGATATTGTTTTTACTTTCATTTGGTAAATCAGAAATTGAAGATTCTATGTTTGCAATTATATTATTAATAGGAATTTTGTTTGTGTCATAATCTAAAGCAAAATTTGGTCCTAATGTTATTGTTTAATATAATTAATATTAATTTCTGAGTTTTTATTTTTTTGTTTGTATTTTAATTGATTTATTTTCTTTTGATGTCTAAACCTTATAGCTTTAAAACGTTTTTCATATTTGTAAATTGATGATTTAAAAATGTGTATTTATATGTGTTATCTGTCAATGTGTCAATTTTATGTAAACTGTCAGTGATTTCTTTTGAGATGGTGTTTATATACTTTGTACAATCTTTAATTAAAACATTTCAAAACTCCTTCAAATTAAAACAAAAAAACAAACTGATTTTATCAATAAAACAAAAAATGTTATATATTTTTATACATCAAAATTTTATTTTCTACATTATTAATTTTTAAAATGTAAATGATTAAGCTTTTATTATTAAACCAAAACGTTTTACTCACTCTAATAGTTGTTTAACTATATTACTTTAAAAACCAAGAAGATCTACACATATATATATTAAAAAGTCAAGAACATTTGGAAGAAGAACTATTCTGAGTTTAAGCAGACATAGACATAGAAAACCTATTTAGATATGCACCGTTAAACACCGTTAATTTACAGTTTAATATATATACAGGCTGCCTAAAGTTGAGGCTTTATTATTCCTAATTCTGTTACTTTTGGGATTTGAAATTTAGTAGTATTTCAGTAAATAACGTATTTTGGTTTCTGAAATATTAAAATAAAATTTTTTGAACTAGATATAACTGGATTAATACTAGTATGACGCATTTTATTTAATATGGATGTTAAGTAATACAATATAATTTATTCACTATGTGGGTTAACTTATATTTTAGTGTTTTTTTTTGTTATTTTTATTTGTCAGCGTTTTAGTACTGCGAATAGAACTCGAACTTATTATTTTAAATACATGCAAATTTTATTTAATATCTCTCTGTGAGACAAATGGCAGACATACATTTTAATTGTCACAGCCTTAAAAGCGGATGCAAATCAGCTAGTAGTGCAGAAAAATATGGCGTCGGGTTTCTCCACTCAAAACTATCAAAATTCTTTATGTCATTGCGAAGCAGAAGTGCCGTGGGAAATTGAATGGAGGAAATAAGTGACAAGGGAAACACCCTTAAAAGTATTATCGCTGTCATTAACTTGTTTTAGCTATTGATCGCGCCATTAATTCTCCCGTACTCGGAAATTAAGTGATTTAATTAAATTTATAGAATATCTGGGAATCCTTGCTAATATTCGACGTCGAAATATGGATTTCATTTTCTAAATACAGTCTAAATTAATTAATAATAATTGTTAGGGTCAGCGGGAATGGTCTGAGCATGGGGGAGATATGTTTAATTTTTTTCCCTTTACGTAATTTGTAATGCAAGCACTTTTTGATGTTAGTAATACTGTAAGAAATCACCTGTGAAAGTATATGCCTGTTACTCTAGCTATGTAAAGGATTATATGGGACTTTCCCAATTATTCAGTTTCGTTATAACTTTTTGAGGTAACAGTAAAGAGTTTTTTTTATACTATGCCTTAATTTTTTGTATAATAATAATAATCTTTATTTGTCCTGCAGATCTTCTATAAAGATATAGGATATGTCAATAAAAGTATTACACCCTTAACCGCAACGAAAATAATCATAAATACAATATAATATTTTAACAGCAAAATAATAATGATTAGAAATACCTAATTATAATATATTAAATAAACTAAATTAATGAATTCAAAATGAGAAATGAAAAAATATCAGAAAAAAAGAAATAAATTGAAGTAGGTGAAGCAAATACCAACTTTTAAATATGAAATCAATCATCCAACTGATTCATAGTGTCATTTATATATTCAGATATTGAGTAGTATGTTTTAGAGATAAGAAATGTCTTTAATTTGCGTTTAAATGCGTTAATGATATTAACACTTTTAATTTCAACAATTTTTATCTTTCCAACATTTAAGCGTGATTAATAGAAAAATAATTATTCTGTTCTATGAATAAAAAGTTAAGCAATGCATAGGATACAATGAACAGATTGTTTAATTCTAAATGCTAGGTACATTTAAACAGGAAGTTCACCAAACGTTTCTCGAAGGCGATGTAAAAAATGAAGTGGTGGATATAGAAATGTAGGGCAGCTTTCCACAACATAATAAAATCTTGTTTAGTCCTTTATGTGAAGAAGACCAAAGAAAGGAATACCCTTATACACTTGATATTTTATACCAAATTCTCGTAATAGGTAGATCTTTTCGACACAAATGAAAAATTCATTAGCAAAGTATGCTGACATAAACAAACTAAAATATTCTGAATTCTAGAAAAACGAAAGGCAAGCGACCGAGAATTGGTTTGCGGAATTCATGAGGATCAATCCTAGGCTGTCCATACGAACAGTTGAGGCAAAGTGATTGTATTTAACTCATTCATTGATAAATTGCAGGACGTAATTCAAAAGAAAAACTCAGTCTTCGTTTGTCTTATTTAAAAAATATTTTTGTGAAGTAGCCCACTCTTATAATAAATCACCCATGCAAATAAAACTCTCCCGATGCATGTGTTATCTGCCTAATGCTTCCCATCTAGGCTTGAGTTTGGAAAGGATGACGAAAAGGGCAAAACTTCAGAAAAAGAAGGAAAAACTTTGATGGGGAATTGTTCAAGTGAATGAGAAGAAAACAAAGAGAATGACAAATGTCTTCAATGCTGTAGGAAATAAGCAAATTTCAGATATAAATATGTTGTAAGAGTATATATGGATTTCTGAGATGGATTTGAGGTAGAACTTTGCAAAATGTTGCTTTTGTTCAATCGCATTCAATTTATAAATGAGCTTATTAAATCACTGTTTGTATGTGTGTAGCCATATCATCTGAAGGTCGGGCTAATTATTAAACAAACACAATACCTTGAATTTTTATCTTAGTCTGAGAAAGCTGTTTCTTGTAGAACGTATGTATTAAGAGAATTTAAGGAAAAATGTAACATTAATATTTTATTATTATGCTATCTTTATATTTCAGTTCATACTATTTCTTGTCAAAAGCAAACATCTGTTCATAGAAAATATAATTTACACACTTATTGTATAAGAAACAAGCACAACTATTGCTATGCTCTTATTTTTTATGGCTTATACTATGTACCTGTTGCAAGTTCTATAATACACTGCCAACCAAATTAAAAATACCTGATTCCTTTGCACATTTCAGAAAAAGTTTACTTCATTTTCTTTGTAAACTTGAACCGTACAAGGGATTTTCTTTTTGGTACACTCAAGGTATTTTTAATGTCACTTGCATTAATGATTATATAAAAATTATATTATTATTATTAAAATTTTATTTTTTGTTATTGTCTACATTGTAGGATTATTCTATAGTCGTTGTTTTCCCAACCTGCAAGAATGTTCCCAATACAAAAATATATAAAAGCTATTATTTAGAATGTAGGTTATAGAAATTCTTGCGAAGAATATTTTAAAGTAAAGTGATACAAAGAAGATTTATTTATTGTCATTTGAAATCACCACACGATTTAATAGAATGTTCGCCATTGATACGTATAAATCGAAAAATATTTAGTTCAGTCCAATGATTTACAGAAGTAAAGTGAAAAAAAAAACAATTATAGGTACCTACTGCAAACTATCAATGTAGCTAAATTGAAAATGGTTATAAATTTCAAGCAAACATAAGAGGGATTCGCTTTGTGCAATCAGGTTACCGGTCATTGAGAAAGCATATCAACGTTAAAAAGAACAGACTTGCTTCTCCGGCTTTCCGACGATTCTGCTGTATCAGGATAAAGTAACTTTTGACGTAAACGTCTTCCCTTAAATAATGTAACTATTGACGTTTACAAGCTGTGCCCTGATTTAATTCTTCGTTCCGTTCTGTTTATCGTACATAGGAGAAAGATGTGGCCACCAAATATCAGAAAAACACTTGCAATTCCTGTATGCGTTTAGTAATTAGTAATTACATACATATATGCACTAAAAATTGTTTTAATGTATTAATTAGAAAGTTATTCCTTCACCGAGATAAGTTTTAGGCAACAGTTTTAATATATTTGAATCCAACACATAAGAAAGTAAAAAATACATTTTAGCTTGTTTAATTTAGAATCTTATATGTATTGTAGAAGTTTGAAGTTTTCGATAAATTATAAAGGGCTAAGTGACAATTGCAGCAAAATAAAAGGTTTATAATAATAAAAAATACAATCAAAATAGTGACTACTATAATAGTAATGAAATTATATGTACTGGTTTCATCTAATAAAGTCTTTATGGTTCAAGAGCCTGTCATCCGATCTATGGCTGACTTCAGCAAATATAATATCTTGCCATTTACTATATATAGGTATGTACCATATACAGGGTGCGGCGGCTAAACCGTCCATTCGCGAAATATTAGGAATCATTACTAGTTGAATGCTGAAAATTTGTATTTGGCGATTTTTGGTATTGACCTTTCAAATAAAAATATTGGGAACACTGAACTACTTTCGGTTATATCGGAAAAAACGACTGTCAACTTGCTTATTTTAAATAGAACAACCAGTATATTATTTCATTTTCTGGTAACAAATGTTATTAAAAATAAGTTGTGTAAGACTTTCCTATAACTATTTTCGATAGTTTTCGAGAAAAACGGATTTTAATTGAATTTTGACGTTTTTTCGACGGAATAAAAGAACAGAATAAATCAATGACAGAAAAACTGTTAGGAGGTTTAAATTTAATAGTTATGTAGTCAGTGCGTTGTACTATTGTATAAAATTCAAGCAATTGTAAAATTAATAATACAGAGTGATTCAAAATGCTATTGAAATATATTAACTAACAAAACACAATAACTCACTTATTTTAAATAGAACAGCCTGTATTTTATTAATGCATACGATTTTTCTGATTATTCTCTATAAGGTATAATTAGCATTCCCCATATCTATTTATAATATTTTCTGAGTTACTTGTTTTTTTAGATATTATAATCGGTATAATAACTAAAATTATAGCAATATATTAATAAAGCAGACTATTTCTGTGACAAATTGAAAAAATAAAATCCTGTAAAAGGTTATAATTGAATGATTATTATAATTGTATTTACATAAGGATTAAATGTTTTTTATCCTTTTGTTGACTTTCTCAAGAAGGCTATCTAACTCTTTGACGTGCCTCGATAGAAACGTTAAATCTTTAGTTTGCTTACACCGCTGTTTTGAAGAAAAAAAAAGAAACCTATATATCATCCAGTGCTTCTTTTATAGGTTCATCAACCATTTTTTAGCCCATTACAGCAAACATTCTTCCGAAAGAGGGATTCACGGAGGAGGGTAAAATATATTCAAACGAATTCCGCTGGAAACAGTATTTGAGTATTGAGTATTGAGAAAGATAGTATCTGCATGGGTCGATTATCCGTCCCATCCACCGCGCCCGCAAATACTATTTGCAGCTATATTAAATACTTCTTTCCTCTTCATTCCTTGTCACCCTCAATATTTAATATCAATGACGACACATATTACTGAAGAAGAAAATCATCCTCATTTTGGATAGCCAAGCTTACTACACTACTATTATAACGTAACATTTATGTGACAGAACACCGTTTACTTTCTAAGTTTACTTTTCAAATTCAGTTCCCCTGAAGATCTTCGCCATAGATGTGACCGAAACGTACTGAAGTAATTCTAGACCTTGGCCTAAGAGCCCAAAATATGTTTCTTCATCAGAAGCAAGTCTGCTGCTTCTTGGGACAGTTCTATATAGTTAATATACTAATACTTGTAAGGGGACTCTCTGGAAAGAAGCTCTTCGCTAGGAGATTCTACAGACACTCCTCTTGGACTCTCTACAAGAAGCTGTCAATAAAGATTGTTAAGTTTGGTTTTGATAGCTTAAGTGCTATCCCAGCCAAACCAGGTTGCGCCCACTACAAACGTACACAAGGTAGGTACAATCACTGTTTTGATTATTCTAATTATTATTAAATTAATATTGCCTATCTTGCTCTGCGCCTAGCCCTTGACAATATACAGGATAAGGCAAATGTGTGAGAAGACTTGATTTCTGCCTAAATTATGGGCTCTATTAAAAAATAACCTTAAGAAAAGTTTTTGTAGCATTTTTATTCTAGTCTGTGACATACTTTGATTTTCAACAACTATCACATGTTTAGAGATATGACGTCATCGGTAGTTTTTTAGTCATTCACCCTGTATCTTTACACATTTTGAAATTGATTAGTAACAACAAAATAATAATAATTCATAATAAATGTTTAAGCTGAAGACCTGGAGCGCATCTTGACAATAACCTAATCCATCAACGAATGACCTAAATGAGTTCTGAATGACATCTTGTGCTATCTCTTGAAAGGCCATCCTAATTCGATCTTCCAACTCTTCGAGCGACATAGGTTTAGTCTTCTAGACATTAGGTTTCAAATTCTCCCAAAGGAAAAGTCTAATGGACTTAAATCGAGTAATCGCTTAGGCCATTTAAGATGAGAAGTGCCCTCTGATGATACCTGCCCATTTTGAGGATATTGTGTATGATTTTCTTCTATCTAATGAGAATCTGATCAGTCCGGTGACTGTTATGTCGATTTACATGTCCATTTAGATAAAATGTTGCTTCGTATTATTGACAAAGTTACCATTACGATCACCATTTCCTGACAAAATTGCATCCTCTATCTGGACCATCTCCATTTAATTCTTGTACTAAATGTACATTGTACGGATGAAACTTGTTTCTCGACAATATCCTCTTCACCGATCTCTCGCTAATATTGCGATATAAGTACCGTTTTTGGTTCTTCTTCTTGAATATTAATTACAACATCCAATGAATTATTTTTATTCGTAGCAGTTTTTGGCAAATTGTGACCAATTTTAGCACTTCCCGTTTCACTAATTTTCGCAACACCCTTGAAACTTTTGATTTTGAAATACTTTTATCAGGAAATGCGAAATTAAAAATATTACATGCGTCTTGTAGAGACCTCCGCCTCTCTCCAAAACCAACTACTAATAACAAACTAATTCTTTCACGTTGAGTTAGTTCGCTAATAGTTGAACAACTATTTAGTATACGGAAACTATCTGTCAATATTGATTAGTTTCTATAACAACATAAAAATACTGATATTCCTTATCAAATGTATCTGACAAAAAGATGTTAATAGCTAACGTTTTATTTTAATATCTCAAGTCGCACACCCATCAAGCAGTACATCATTTTAATACTTGAAAAAGTGTCTACCCGAAAATGTCAAAAGAAACAAGGCGATCCATTAAAAAAACTTCCGATGACCTCATATCTCCAAACATATGATAGTTGAAAATTAAAGACTAGAATAAAAATACTACAAAAACTTTTATTAAGGTTATTTTTTAATAGAACCCGTAATTTAGCCAGAAATCAGGTGTTCCCAGGCATTTGCCTAACCCTGTATAAGTATTCGCACTTGTTCATAAACTTACACATATTCTTACAACTCCAATACAACAATAAAATGGCTCATTGACTTCTTTGTGTGGAAAGCCTCTGTGAAAATATTTTCAAATAACATTTGGCTTAGTAATATGGATGTTGATTTACATGTGGAAAGTAAACTTGTTTTCAACCTTTTTTTGGTGATTTTCATTAGTATGTGTTAGAATAATATGTAATGAATGCTTCTTATAACATTTTGATTTTCGTTAATGTGATAACACATTTAATTTTCAAACTTTAATTAAAATTCTGCTTGCTTTCTTTGAAACTGTAGTAACTGTAAATAAGATTCCTTTACATCATACCATTCAACAATTTTACTCTTTTTTTTTTTTGTTTTTTTTTCATTAAATGGTAAACAATAAACGCAAAGGCAGGAGTTTAGTAAAATTATCAGCTTAATGTTAAGCTTCCATCTTTCGATTTTTCCCAAACTATCGAAAAAAAAAAGAATCTAAAGGATCTAGTAAAATAATGATTTTTGTTTCCAAAAACACAACAAAACACTATAAATTTAACTAAAAAATACAATATAGCATCAGGTTAATGTTGAGCTTTGGTCTTTCGATCGTACCCAAATTATCAGGGTAACGTAAATGTACACTAAAAAATACACTAAAAATTAATTCTATAGGAATAAGAATAAAATGATTTACTCACTTTTAAACCAAACCCTAAAGCTACTTTTAATTTTTAAAGCTAGTACGAGAGAAAAGGAAAATGTGTATATGTGGCATTCTTTCAAAATATATTTGCTGAGGGTGGGGGTTGACTGCAAAGGGGTGAAAAAAGATGTGGTTTGGTTGTTTCATAGATTTATAAAGGAAGCATTTAGTGATATGTAGTTTTATTTACATAATAATGTTGTAAGTCGCGAAAAACTAAAGATCATCGAAATTTTAAGGGCAGATTTGATACTCTGAGCATGAGTTTTGGCACAAATAAAAAGCGGCAATTTACAACACTCTATAGATTTTACCAATTTGACAGGTTTTATTTATATTGGTGAGTAACAGTTTGGGTGGCTTCCTAGTCAGTTTAATTTTAGTACATACCCGCAAAAAGCAATGGAATTAATCTATTTCGCATTTCTGTAGTTTTAAAGGTTCGCCTTGTAAATCGTTAACGAAGGTTTGCTTTGCATCATTGAAAGTTTCAACATAGAATAATTTCAATTGACCATTAATTGGGTGAAAATCGGATACCCGCCTGTACATTTAGGTATACACAAGTACACCAGCCGCAAATAGCTAATCCGATGAAAACTATGTGCGGTTCTAGGATTGACACGTCAGCTTATTCGCTATAACCGATACATACGAATAGCTCCATACAGCAGAATTGTAATAAATGCGATAAGTTGGTGTTTAAGTTACTTTCCGAAAATTATTGACGAAATATTAATGCATTGAATGTTCCTGTTGCAGTAATTAAAGTTCTAAAATGTAGAAACCCTATTGCATTTATCACACTCGAATGACTATAAAACGTAATCAATTCAAACTTTTCCGGGAACTGTATTATTAGTCTCGGAACTGTAAAGCACTTTTGCATGAACTTGTAGCAGGTATCTACCCGTAAAGGAGTTTCAACCAGTACACAAAGAATATACATTTGTATGTGGTCCTAGTATCTTATCCGAAGGGTTCATCTGTAATGCATGAAGTAGTGAGATTACCTGAAGAGACTCGAGACTCGGAAAAAGTCGTGTCGCCAGTATTTATTTTTATTTGTTCAGGCGTGTTTCATTAGAGTTACCGCAGTTTAGGAAGTTTCCATACGCAAAATTAAAGTCCTCATTTTATATTCGCGAAGTTTAGGTACTTAGATTCCGACAGTTGCCTTTGCTTGCATTTTAAATGTTCCGCAAGTTAAATCTTATAAAACGTCTTTGCGAAACGTGGGAATTTTCACAAAGGCCGACGTAACAATTATTACGTCTGCAGATTTACGACAGGAAGGTGTATATCTCCCTATATAGGTTTGAACTTACAATGTTATCAAGGGCCGTTAATTCTCCGGGTATTTTTCATTCCATCGGCGGAAACTCTCGCGTAAATCAAAATAAATGTTATCTAGAATCATTAATTTTGATTTTCAATAGCCAATTACGCGTTCATTATCCTTAGAGAGCGCTACCGAAAGGAAGCACAAATTACAGTCTTTCCGCTGAAAATTATCACAAACTAGGGGAAAGGAAATTTTAATCTTTATTGCCGCCAATTAATATAATCCGAGTAATCCCTCGTCTAACCACGATCACCGCAAAATATACGTATACGCTTGACACTTGGTTTCATTGTTAAAGCCACAATGTCTATAATTGCTGTGTGGAAGTTTGCATTTACTTGGCGATGTTATGGCATTTGCAGGTCCTTAAATGCTTAAGTGTTCCCAGTTTTATTAAGTCAATTTGTTGGTCTAAGACAACAGAAATTAGTGGTTACAATGTATTTTTGTATATGGTATTAAAAGTGATGAAAACAGTAATGTTCAAATTTCAAAGATGTCACATTTTAATATGTGAAAGATATCCAAAGAAATAGGGTTCACCTAATTCAATTACCCGACACATAAATTCGATATAATTTAATAACGCTTCCGCAACATCTTTCTCGAAAGTATCCAGGAATAAAGGAATCGATTAAACAAAGCTGTAAGTAGATAGACTGCATGATTAAAGAGAAATCTGCAAATATGCAAAAATTATTGACAAAACTACTCGCAAGAAAAGGAGTATTTGGAGGTATATTGGGGTTTTATTCCTTATGCTGAGAAATCTGGTTCTGGATGAACTAATAGTAAAGCTGCATAATATCGATCATAAAATTTTGACACAAATGATCCTGCCATCTTAATACAAACCAAATCCAATAAAGTAGTATGGGACGAAATGCAGAACTTCAGAGTGAGTCCGAGGAAGTGAAGTACCTTAACACCATCCTTGACTTTCAGTTTATTTGGAATCGGTAGCTTCAGAAAATTAAAACCCAAGAAGAAACAACACTCATATGGAACAACATGGCAGTTAAAACCTATGCTGGACATACATCATGGTGGTTCGACCCATGATCACTTATGCACATCTGGTGTGGTAGACAAAGATATCGCAGCAAATTACAGTGATTGAATTTAGCAAGACACAGAGACTTGCGGGTTTATTAATATTATGAAGGATAAAGATGCAACAATAGAATATCTCTTGGACCTCACCCGTTGGTGATAATAGAGGAGGCAAGAAAGGGTCATCTTAGGTTATAAGAAACTCTAAGAGAGAAATATACCGGATTGGAGCATAATAATATTGTCCATCATGTGGAAAGTATCTTTTAAGGATGAGCTCAAAAAAGATAACTAACAATAAATCTATTTAATGAGTTTCTAGGTGAAGATTACAGATGGGATAAGCTAGAATCAATCCAACTACAAAGACAGATTCGGTAAATTAATCTAGTCTGCAGACGGTTTTGATTCCTGCACCGTTAAGGAGACTGGAGCTGGAATTTATAGTGAAGTGAAGAATATATTTATCAAGATTCCACTAGATAGAGATGACAAGCAAAGGGATGGGCTATATTATAATGTGCAACGGAACTCGCTTACAAAAATGAGCGAATCTGTGTTGCAGCAGACGATACTGAGGACATTACTGAACCACAATGCTGATCTGAATATGCAGTTAAGAAGTAAATAACCTAACAGATCCCAATAAAGTTTCCTTTACTGTGGATACCTGGATATTCCAGAATGATGATTCGATGAGTTAATAAGAATAGACCCTATTTGCAAGTCCAAAATCTGCTTGAGGAGTTGCCAAAAGCCTCAGTACGCCTCGAGGGTAGTCAAAGAGTTGGGTCCACGAGAAACACACAACGAAGACTGGAACAACATAGCCAACTCATGGAAAGACCTTTATAAGAGATCATAAAAGAAGAAAAT
The DNA here is from genome assembly GCA_949128085.1 of Cetonia aurata. Lineage (NCBI taxonomy): Eukaryota > Metazoa > Arthropoda > Insecta > Coleoptera > Scarabaeidae > Cetonia > Cetonia aurata. The sequence continues at coordinate 49,145,680 of OX421884.1, read as the reverse complement.
TGAAAGTAACTAAAAATAGAGTTTATTGTTAGTGGGAATCATCTTCGCACACTTCCCTAACATGATATTGTGTACTGAAAGGATGCCTACAAAAATTAAGATCAACACTGTAGATACCCATTGTAGATTGTAAAATCGGATGATACTAACCGCATACCACATTCAGTGTGAATGCGAGACTCTAGATTTAAAAAGGCAGACAATTTTTGACAAACCAAAAATTAATAGTAGTTAGCCAGAAACCTGTTCAGATTACTAATGATACCACGATTTTGAAATGGCTGGTATAGTTAAATGAGGGACTAAATACAAAATACCAACGGGCTGTGGTGCTTCTGGTGACGATGATATACGGCTCCCACAAAAAACAAAAGAACTAAATAATTTATTTCCCTTCATCGTTTGGTATTCTATCAATGTAATACATTTGGTGTGTATTTGTATGTACAGATTTATTTTTTCATTGTTGTCTTTGGGGTGCTGCAAACAAAATGCTGCGTTGATAAACGCATATTCATCTAACTATTGTTTGTTCTGGTGATAGTTATGATACGTCTAGATTTTAAAATACGTATTCACAGTTTAATAAGTTCTATAATACAATTTAATAATTCGATTAAAACGCAAATACTGTATCCTAATTTTCTTTTTAATTACTGAACGTTATTAATTGATGCTAACCGTATTTCTGAGATGCTTTAAAATGTGTTGAGTAAGAAGCAATATTGAACATTCATTCAACGTTTATTTAATATCTATTGTCTTGTTTGTGTAGAAAATGTTGGCTCAACAATGGAAACCGTTGTGTTCCTTTTAATTCTTCGAAAAAATAATGTTTATGAGTTTATCGAACTATTTCTTTAGTTTTTCTTACTCACGTTGCTTGAGAATCAGTTTGTAAATTATTTAGATATATCATAAGGAAACAACGATTTTTCTTTACTTAAATTCTAAATACGATAAATATTATTATTTCCACCAAAGATATCTACATGTTCAATAAAAATGTTCCCGTTCTTTTAATTTGCCTAACTTTCTATGGCAACAGTTTATTTTGAAATTTATTTCATAATCTTCTTACATCTTTTTCTTTGCAGAATAATCAAAAATAAGTTAATTATTGAGCAACACAGAAAAAATGCAACAATTAATGCTCCAGGGTTTTGTGTCTTTCAAATAAAAAGATATCAGCTTTAATACCGGCTAATAGTCTAGTGGCTTGCATACTTGGCTACCAATTGTAAGATCCAGGGTTCAAATCTTGCGCTGGTCAATTAGGAGCGAGATTTAGATCTGCAGGGGTGCCTGATAAGCATATTAAATGATTTAAACGCTTTATCTACTCCCTTAAAAAAACTAGGAAATACATCATAATTATCGATATTCTTCTATACCATTTCAAGAGACTTTGATCATTATCAGATAATTCGATGGATAGTTTTTGGGACACAATAGTAGTCTTGGTAATAGTTATCTCCACGGCCGAAACTTACTGTTACAATTAGGAGGGATCTCGTTCACTAAAGGACAGTAGTCGGCTATGTCTATTTTCTCAAGTCCAGATACGGATTGCACTGGACTTCGAAGGTCGATTTGTAGAATACAAATAACTGTTCAAGGATCGTCCGACGTCATTGTAATAGTTTGTGCGCAGGGTGCAGAGGACGGGGACTAATGAAACTCCCTGTTGCCCTGCTATATAATATGGGTTAATGAAGTCTGAGAAGCATTTGCGTTTCACTAACTAGGTTCGTGGCCTGGAAAATTTACATATAACTAGGTATAATATAGGTACAAAGGCGGTAGGTGTGAGATAGCAGGAACGATAATTTCACATATTTCAATTAATATCGCATTCTGTTATTTCTTTAAATTTAATGTTCGTTATTCTGTAAAATCATGATCTATTTATAAATGAATTAACTAACGTTAAAGCAAATAATTTGAAACAGTAAAACAATACGTATTTATATTCATTATGCGTTCAAAAATAATGGTGGAGGAGCCGGAATATTATTATTTTGATAAAATGAACCTTGCTACAATTTTTTTTTTTAACTAAATTTGTATTTATCTAAGGGAAACGCTTCACTTTATACACTGTGTATAAGATGCTCCTTGTATGAAGATGCATTTTGCTATAAAATAGAAAGCTCGTCTTACGATATACTGTTATGTCAACGTTTTGCTTGTTGCAGTTATGTTCTATATAAAGATAAGTGCAAGAAAGATAAATATTAAAACTTACCTTACTCATAACACTTACTTAAACACGAAAGTGTTTCTCGCAAACCCTAAAATACGAAACAGCAGGACATTGTATAGCGAAACTCCATTACCAACACAAGTGAAATCTTCAACGCAATTTTGTCGTACAGCGGACTTTTATAATTCATAAGAAACTAATTAGAATTGCTACTTGCAAGAGTATTTATAGTGAAGAGAATGTATATAACATCTAAAATTATAAAACCTTTCAATATTTTAAATTTTAAATTAATGCTCCTTTACTTCAAATCATTGTACTTACCTAGTAATTTTCAACGTTTTGACTTTTATATTTAACAATTAACAATTTACCATCTTCCAGTTGGTATTGCAGTTATAAGAAATATATATTATAAGCATCGGTCCTTTTTTTTTTAAAAAATTGTTACTTCAGTTATCATTTGCTGGTGTGTAGCTTATTTGATAAAGTTATTAGATTATAACAAAATATTGAGAATTAATCGTTCTGTTTTATGTTTGACAAAAATATAAGGAAAACTCGTTTCCTTTTTGTACATCTAGCGCGTTTATTTGGCTTTGAGAGAAATATGTAAGGCACATTTCTTTCGTTTTGGTTTCTTTACTAATGGCGTAGTCTATATTTTTATATTATATGCCTTTTTCTTCAGGTCATTATTAACTTTTTTATTTATTACGGGTGCCATTAGATTTTTATACAACCAGAAATTGGTTTCTTCTAGTTTTTGCCATGCATCATATGCTAACAAAAATTTTCAATATTATACCTTAATTTACGAAAACATTAAGATTTATAATAACTCATGGAATTCCAGACTCTCAAGTTATCATTAATTAGTATGAAAGATAGCATATACCAACGGAGAGAAACCAGATATGCTCTTGACACATTTTCGTCGCACTTTTTGAGATTTTTGTTGAAACTTGGATAGATTTTTAAGTAAAGAGGGCAATAAAACGGCGCACCGACTTAAAAAACCGTCAATTGTGAAAAATTGCCTAACTATAAGTCAAGGGTTCCGAATAATTGGCTTGCAAATGACGGAATTGATGCTTGATTGTTAGAAATAATATGTAATTTATGACATACTTATTATTCAAAATACTGGAATTGGGTATTAATGAAAGCGGTCACTTATTAGAATATCAAACAAAAAATACTTGAACAAAAGCTATTTAAAACGCTTTCTTTTAATTCTTTACCTTGTATTTACGTAAATTCAATTTCATATTTTGCTGTTCTTTCTACTTTCTCTAGTGTTAGAATGTGCAATCTTCCGTTTGAAAGAAGTTTTTCTTTTTGAAGTTCTAACAATTGTTTTTAAAGTTGAATTTCCTAAAAGAGGTTCTTCTTCATATTGCAATTTAATATTTTGCATTTCAAATCATCCATTTTGTAAATTTGCTAATAAATCTGCAGCAGCTTTCATATTATATTTTTCTTCTTTGCAGCAAGTAGTTCCTTATTCAATTTCCTATTAAAATTATTGGAAACATCATTACCTCTGCATCATTTTGTTCAAAGTCTTTCTGAGAAATTTCTATATTGTTTGTATATTGTAATATTTGCACTTCTTCATTACACTTTCTCATTGTCTGTTGGAATTGAATATATTTCACTGGAGTCTTTTGGATTTAGTGTGTTTTGCACATGTGATATGTTAATATTACTCTTGATGCTGTATTTTATTAAGCATCATAGTACGGATATATCTTATACACATAGTTTAGAAAACAGATAAAGAGATACATAAATTTTTATTTACCTACCTTGAGCTGTGTCACTACCATTTTCATCTAGTATCATTTGTTCTGCTTCATTCGGCTGCTGTATTGCTTCAGAATATGTAGTTTTTAAATTTTCAACCGTATCTTTAATTATATAAATAGCTGCATGTATATATGTATATTTTCAATATTAATTTGGTATAATATATTTTATAGTTTGTAATAGATAGTTTCATACTTCGACAAGAGGCGACCCCAAAGAGAAAAGAAAGATGAAATCGTGGGTGGGGGCTGGAGGACCTCAAGGCTCTGTTTTTGGACCTATCCTGTTAAACATATTGTTTAATGATATTTTTGAGATCCAGCTGACAGTATAATCCAAGCTGATAGGTTATATGGATGATTATCGTTGTGGGTAGCTGCTGAGGATAGGTATAGACCTGTGAATAGAGTTAATGGAAATCTTGGTAATATTAACAAGTGGCTGGTGGAAAATGAATTGCAGGTGGCACCCGAAAATACTGAGGCATTAATACTGAAACGTACCTATGCGTTTGTAAAAACCAAGATAGTGCTGGGGGAGACCCTCAAATATTTGGGAATTGTCCTGGATGAAAAATTATGTTTTGAGGAACACATTAAATATGTCTGCGGAAGGTCGGAGAAGCAGGCAACAGTAGCGAGAAACGGAGACTGCTCTCTGAGGTTATGCGTTCAATAATACTCTATGGTGCACCAATTTTGCATAAGGTTCTACAGAAGAAAGTATATCGGAATTTTGTGAGAAGGCAGTAGAGGAAGATGATGCTGAGGGTAGCGTTAGCCTTCCGAACGACTTTACTCGAAGTCCTAGAGACAATTACAGCAACGGCAGATTATTATCTGACTCAACACTGGAAATGGAATATTTAAAACCTATGCAAAGAGGTTTAAGAAAGGTGATACGGATTGCAAATTGCTATACTGAAGACGCAATACAGTATTTGAATGTATGCAATGATGTGGCAGCAGCGCTCAAGTCAACTTTAGCAGAGGCTGAACTATAACATCCGAAACTGTGATCGCAGAGATGGTAAAATCTGAAAAGAGCTGGAAGACTATTCACACCTGATTAAAGAAACTGATGGCAACTAAGGAACTGGAGGAGTGGGAATTACAAGCCGGTATCGACATTCGGGGATGAAGATAGGCTGTCTAGTGTGCTTGATGGTATGTCTCGACGGAATGGCTTCGGGCACACAAAGCGTGTCAAAACAAGGGAGATTTACTGGGCAGGCTCGTGGTTACACACCCCTCATAAAGAATTCTCCTCGCATCTTTAGTTGGATTCTTTCTAATTCAACGCTTTGTATTTTCAGAGCAAAACTGGTATATAAATTTAAACATTTAAAAGAATAAAGCACTACTATGATTTACATAACTTACACTTAACTAAGAGCACTGAGAACTTCCAACATCCATTGTGTATGGAGCAGTTAACCTTAAACAGCTTTAAACTATTCAATACGTCATGCGGAGTATACACAAAGTATGGACTTATAAATGGTGTATAAAGGTACAATGGTTTCGTATATTAAACAACCAATGAGAAGTTAGGTCAAACTTTACGAATTTGTAAAAATACATGCGTATTTAGTAGCTAGTTAATATAATTATTAATGGTTCATGTAATACCTAAGAGCGATCATGGAGTTTCTATTTATTTTGTATACATTTGCTGCTTCTATTTGTGAAGGTGCTGTATTTTAATAGGTGTATAGTCACCGTCGTTTTCGTTTTATAGCAGTTTGCTTCGTAACAGGCAAATGGGAACAATTCGTGTAATATATTCTTACACTTGTTTACGCGAATCGTTTCCCAGTTATCGCCAAACGATCTGAGGAAATTAGGCTATGTAGAGGAGCAATAATCTCTAATACATGGCCGGAAAACCGTTACACGACGAGGAGATAACTGCGCGCTAGGAGGGTCTTGTAATAATAACATTAACATTTATATGTCCTTAGTTGTTACGTAGACGTGTATGCGCCATAACCTGCTACTACACGGCCACATTTATCATTGGAGTTAGTTTTGTGTATGTTTATTAAAACGGAACGCCGCGGCTTTCAGAAGGAAATTAAATTTTCTGCGCCTGTGTTTTATCCTGGAAAGCGTGGACTAAAGTAATTATTTTCGATGTGGAATTGTCCGAGATAGACAATGGATTCTGGAAGCATTAGAATTTAACGTAATTTCATCTGGATGATAGAGGGAGCTAAATTCATTTTGTTAATTCTTTTAACGTAATTTCTTCTGCTTTATTTCAAAGCAAAAATGGACAAAAAAAAAGTTTTTTACAATTTTATTTTTTATGCTTAATTAAACAGTAATAAACAGCTGGTGTATTTTATGCATCTTTCGTACTTTGTTAACCTTGTCCTAAATTAAGGAATAATTAACTTAAGCCTGACTTATTCAAATATACTCCAACGAAATAACTCAGTGCGGATTCGAAGCTAAACCACGGGTCCTTTATCTTCAATTTATGATATTTGAACGTAGCCCCCGAAATTCTGCTGCGAAATCCTCCTCTAAAAGACTTTTCCTGTTTTCATTACAACATTTTAATCCCAAATTACAACAAACGTTGCTCCTAAACAAAGCCCACTGTGCCATTTGAGCGTAGGTCGAGTCCTACAAAGCGACGACCCTTTCTGGGGCACATCTTTGCCGCTACGTCAGGGTCGATCGGAAGAACGAAAGAAAAGAGGAAGTGAGCGAAGGAAATGTAAAATCACGTCGCAATAAAAAACAATACGCATTGTGTACGCGCAATAAAAGTTGTGTTTCCGCATCACAATGTGTTACAAAGTACCTACGTTCTGGATAGCGTTTTACATCAAGGATATAATGGAATAAGCAGGAACAACGGTAGAGAATATGAACCGAATATGACTGGATGACTGTAGAAGAAAATAATACGTGGAACCTCGTTGTGGAAAGTTTATGCGTTGTGAAGAATGAGGCAATTCCCTCTCTATTCAACGCAATTTTCTTTTGCGCCGTGTAGAAATGCATACCTAATGTGTTTATGCAGTTATAATGTGTACCACAGGAACTTTATAGATCTTTTAAATGCTGGTGCAGCTGTGGAAGGGCAGACAGAAACAATGCCCCAGGGCTTAAAGTAATCAAAGGTCTCAACCATTACGGAGAGACAAGTATTAGAAATTAACAAAATGTAAATAATCTAACGAAGCAAAATCACTCAAGCACTGAATAGAATCAATAGAATAATTCATATTCATATGTAAGCATTTATTACGGCATCTCCTTCTCACACAATTGAACAATAAGATTCTAATATTTGCTATATCTCTAAACCGTAAGATGATTTATATTCCCTGGGCTCCTGACGTATCAACTATCCAAGAAAACTAAATAATATTATTATTTTTTCTTTTGAAAGAAATATGTATCACTGAAAGAAATGGTTCTTTTAAATAGCGGAAAAAAAATATTTTTTTTTGTTTTAAAGAATCTTTTTTCTCTTTGTAGGCCGACTCTTCCCACTTCTTTTGTTATTTCGCTATACAAATTGCCTTTTCTGCAATCAAACAAAGAAATATTGTTTGGCGCTATTTAAAAGAATCATTTCTTTCAGTGAGTACATACATATTTCTTTCACTAAAAATAATATTTCAATGAAAGAAATATATACTCACTGAAAAAAATGGTTATTTCTTTTAATTATTTCTTCTCTATGACTGTGTGAGAATATATTAGTGATCTTGTTTTGTATAGTTTAATTGGTTTCTGTCTCATTTATAGTACAGTGATTGTTTAAGTCGGCTTTATAAGTAATGGCTAGTTCTAGTTACAAAAATTCAGCGGATAAGTTTTATTATATATGTGGAAGATTTATGATAAAGTCAGAAGGTAGATCTATGTAAAAGGAAGTCTCAAAAGCCTATCTTTTATATTTTAAGCGCCAAATTGGGCTCCTCATGTTTGCTGTATAAGTTCTCACGTAAATCTAGTGCAGTGGATGCAAGGCAAGGAATATTCTATGCCGTTTGCTGTTTCTATGGTGTGGAGAGAATCTACTGACCATATAAGTGATTGCCACTTCTGTGTCAGGAAAGCAGAAGGTATTTCAAAGAAGCAAAGGGACAAAATTCAGCATCCAAATTTACCTTCTGTACTTAGGCCAATTCCTCATAGTCAGGACGTACCGGTACTGATTGCGTCTTTAAACTTGGGCAGTGTGTTTCCCAGTGATTCTAATTCTTCATCAGGATCTGATTCTCAACTTGAGAACATCAGTTGTGACTCAACACTTTTACCAACTACCAGTGAACCTCACTTAATAACTCACTATAAATCAAATGAGTTGGTACGTGACTTGGAATTGTTAAAGAAGAAATCTTCTTGGTTCCAGACTTCAACAGTGGAACCTTCACTTTACCCAACCCGGAATGTAACATTTTCTAGGTTTTAGAAAATGAAAGGATCGCTGTCGGTCTGTCGTGATTGATGGTTTAATGAATGAGCTTAATATGGAACTTGTACCTTCTGAGCTGACCTGAAGCTGTCGGCAAATGGTCCACCGATAAGAGTAGACTCGAGCAGTTGTTTATTTTGGTTAGCTTTAATGAAGACTCAACATTATTCCAAGTTGAAGTTGCCGCTACACGTCATTGTATAGCCAGTCAACATTCAAAGCGATGAACTTTACGAGTGTTAACCAAAGGATAATAATATTGGCCTGAGTACCCAGCCATAACCAGCTACCTACACAGAATCGAACTGTTTGATAAGATTGAATGCCGGATACGTTTCGAGGATTAGGAGATGGTTGGGCATATCTTCTGCCACTGCCCCGCCACAACGAGAATCAAGTATGACATCTTTCGGAAGAATCTTTTCCTAGAAGACCTGAATAAGATCTCATTCAAAGAGATTCTGAGCTGCCTTAAGAGCCTGAACTTGTTAGATGAATTTTAATGTAACATCCGTTCTATAATAGTTCTATTAATCGAACCATGCGAATGCTTCTACAAAAAACCCACCCACAAGGCCGTGTAGGGAAACGAAGCAACAGATAAATTAGCCAGATTCATTGAAGACTACTTACTCTTTCTTCGACGTCACCAAATCCAACCTGAATTTACAAAAGGTCTACATGATAAAAACAGTAGACTGTTAAATAACATCAAAACTACTACCGGTCATTGTTAAAATAAATAGGCAATTAACGGGTAATATTTTAAACAATTGCAAGCAGTGTTAACACCGGCATTTTAGATCTTAAAATGATTCTTATTAAAAATAACTATAGTTGATTTTAGGAATTGTGTTTCTTCAAAAATCAAGCTATATATTGTGAACGATATGGTAATGACCCACTGTCCCCACAGTGTAGAGAATTTATTTATTAATACAAATGATGATGTCATAGTCAGAAAACAACGTAAACTTGCTCCTTTTATAAAAATAGAATAAATGCTTTTTAGGGTTTTTCAAAAAATCACTTACATTAGTAAGGGAGTTATGAACATTATGCCTTAATTTCTCGACGCCTTGCGCACATATACTTACAAACATAAGTTTCAACTATTTAGGTCAGTTTATAAATGAATAGCGATTTCTAAAAGGTATCTTTCTAACAAGTTTTGTCACTTAAAGGATTCTTATCTGCTTATAACAGTGAATAAGGGCAAGAGACGAATGTGTAGAGTAATATAAATGAAAACTATTTTGAACGATTTTAAAGACTTCTATTAGTTGTTTTATGTAGACGTGAATGATCGTTAATGTACCTCTTCATTATAAGCATATTACAAATTTATACATTCTAAATATAATCACTCCCAGGAAAAAGAGGAAACAGCACGAAATTGCAAACGTTCTCACGCTTAGAAAGTTTTAAATGAAACGCTGAATCCACTAATGTTGTTTTCCTGCGCTTCTGTTGGCGTCTGTTCCGCTGCAGGAATTATTTCAACCTTGAAATGAAACCGCAGTGTTACTAAATAGCTACACGGTTCGGGGGTTCGGCTATGCTCTCCATTGTGTGCTCACACCGGCACTCTCTTACGGCCTTCAGGGCTACAGTGGCCATGTACCATTTGTACAGTTCGCAAATTAAGCCATACTGAAAGTTATAGGTTTTTTAAGTGAAGGCATTTTCATTGGTGTTTCAGAATATCGTTTGAAGCATGTGTAGGTACTGTAATTATAAATAACATTTATAAAGTTTAAAATAGAATAGTTAGAAATAGTAATGATTTTTATTCATTTGTTTAGCTAAGCTAAAATGTAATTTCCAAAGAATTACTTATGTTATAATTCTATTGTAATTAAAATAGACATTTGTAATTTATGATATTTTTCAGATAAATCGCTGTATTAAACGGAAATTTATCGTTCAAGTTGGTATGGTAAAAACGTCGAGGAACGATTTTACGTATTGAGCGATAAATCCAAACGGGAAAAGTTTGAATGGAGGTCCCTGGATGTAGCGATGCCGGATTTGTACGAAGAGTCTTAGTCGAGCCTCCTAACACGCGACGGAGCAAATGGGGCGATGAAGTATTTCTCCGAATACGTCTCATTGAACACAATAAGAGGGCAATATGTCTAATAGCGGCGCGTGTGCCTAATCAGGATAGCAAGCGACGCCCTCTGTCAGCGGAGATAGCAGGAAGCTCGTTAGTCCCTATCGTCTCTGCGGGGCAGTTGTCACTGATAAGGAACATTCCGGAATCACCTCCTCGCCGAAATGAACTGCACACCGCATAAAGCTTTCTGTCTTCGCTCAACTTTAGGCGACTGGGTGCTATATCAAGCTTACCCTGGTTATCGTTCCGCTTTAAAGTTTCCATTTAATTAAACCACGTTTTTCCCACTTACCACTCGTTGTCGGTACCTAGATACGTATGTTCCTTGCGCATTGAGGATTTATGGGCTGCCGTTTGCCAGTGAGCTTTTGTTCCGGGTGAATTGCAAAAGTTCATTTGCACCTGTAATAGTCTTTTTATACTTTCTCCTATCTAAAGCAAATCCAAACTCGCTTATAAATCAAAAATATTAGTTCAAGTTATACCGTTCGGATTTTATAATGATAAATGGGTAAAACTAAAAATAGTTAACTTGATTTTGTTTGGTAGGAAATTAAACTAAGTTACGTTAAGAAATTGCAGAAAACAAAGACAAATTTGAGCAACAGTAGTAACTATATTTTAACACGAACAGTATACACTACAAGTCTGCATCACATGGGAACACTTTCTTTTATATTATAGGGGAATTTTGGCTTTAGTTTGTGCGTACAAAATAATGTCAATAGAAATGCACACGGGCAATCGCATTATGTTGTTCGACATTCTATGGAAGAAATTGTAGAATACCGCTGTTTTTCTTTATTCTATTGGATTTTAGCAACAAAAATTTGGCACGGCAATGGGCTCACCGATATCTGCAGTCATAGCAAATCTAGTAATGGAAGGTTTGGAGGACAGGGTGTTAGATTCCTTAAATGTCGACATTCCTTTCTTCAAAAGGTATATATACGTCTAAAAATAACTGTAGTAAAAATTATATTTTAATATGAATAACATTTAAGTAATTTATATTAATTAAATTAAACCCAATGATTGCGTTAAAATACATCTATTCTGTTTTAAATTTATGATTGTTGAATGGAGTAATTGTAACATATTAACGAAAGACAATTATATAGCACAATGAACCCGTATATGATGCGGTATTCTTCGGTGACAATGTATTGGATGTCTGGATTAAGGGAACAAATATGAGGTATTCTATCACATTCTAATCGGTATAACTAATGCAAGCATTATCAAAGGCAACTAGCTGTTCATTTCATATATTTACCGATTTTTGACTCTAGTAGTTTTTAAGTATAAAACACACCCGAGCATAACCCGAAAAAATAAGGTTTTGTATTAAAAATAGCTTCTATTTCATTTCTTAGTTCGCAACTAGTCCAAAATATACAACACCTACGTGCATATATGAAAAGTAATTCGCCTAGTATAGAAATAGATAAAATATTGAAGCTTAAATAAATAACATACAAGTAAAAGAATACTGCAAATGAAATTTAAAAGACGAACCCTTAAAAAATAGCACAAGTAAAACATAATATAGCAGCGCAGATTTGCTGACTAAAATTCGTATAAGAAATATTCTTTTATATTATAAAAAGTATTGCTCATCAAGTAGTAGTTGTACCACCGCATTATTTATTATTATATTCTGACAATTTACTATATATCTGTATACCCTGGGAACTTGTAAACATATACATCCAAGCATTGGTGTAAGTTGTGTAATGTATAAGCTGCCGAATATCCACGCTATCGTTGCATTATTGTTTAGTAAAAGCAAACAGCTGAATAAACTTTTATTTTTGGTTAATACTTAGAATAATAAACAATAAGATATCCGCGGTAGAAAACATCTAATTAATAATAATACCTAACCCAAGTTTTGCTGAAAAGTAAGCAGTGGGAGATTTTTTTTAAGGAAGTAGATAACGACCAAGTATTATGCTTAACAGGCATCCTCGCAGAGTCAAATCTCCCTCCTAATCATCATTACGAACCCGAAAAGAGTGATAGCCAAGTGTGCAAGACACTACACCGGGCTTATTAGTAAAAACAAAAGTATCGACCTTATTAAAATCTAGGCTCTATTTGACGTGGATGAAAAACAGCCTGTTAAGGTGTTTTTATCGAGACTTTCAGATATTCCAATTCAGCAAACGGCAAAAGTCGGATTGCAAAGAAAAGCAGAAAAGCTAACCTAAAATGGGGAATATAAACCAGAGAACAGATAGTAATAAGGAGAGTATCGTCAGTAAAAAGACGCTCATGACGACTCCGCTGCTGGTTTGGAAGAAATAGAATAGAAGTTCAAGAGAGGAAGCCTCAGATCTACAGATAACGGTAATAGAGAAACGTCATATGGAAAGAAAATACATTGAATGAAAAGCAGATGGATCTGATTCAAGAAGAACTCATGGGTGTGATGTACGATTGCTTCATGTGGGAGTAATTAGTTTAAAAACTTTTGCACTGAAACTCACAGGAAATATTATATTATATATGTTTAGATTGTCTCTTTAAGAAAGTGACATATTCTTCAGGAAGTAACATGTTTTGCTTCCTACTCCTAAAAGGGTACGTAAATTTCAGTAAAATAGAAAACCCACACTTACCTATAATATAAAATTTTGTTAAAAATAAATTAAGAAATTATTAAACAAATAATTTATTGGATAATTTTGTTGCGTAGTATTCAAATATTTATAAAAAAATATGTTATATTTATTATTAAAAACGGTATGGGTGGCTGGTCCATAAAGTTTGCTGATCCTTGCTATAGTACAGAAGCATTACGCAACACAGGTACTAAAAGCACTTTGCTCGACACAATAAAAATAAAAAAGCTCGTTTAAAAATTTAATTCCTCTCAATTGCCTATACGATACGACACCATAAATATTCCAACAAGCTAATTTCAGAACGAAACATTTTCTCTCGGATGTGAACGAGCAACGATATAACAGACACGCATAGGCATTTTTACGATGCCCACTGAGCAAAACCATTCGAAAAGAGATCGTATAGAGACGGGTGGAATAACAACGTATCGTATCTCACTTTTTTCATTCCTCTAGACGTTCGCTTTATCATAATTTCTTTTTCAACGCGTTATAAGCAGTCCCATGTTCCCACAGGTATACATTGCCTGCTACATACCGGAACACGTACGTGCGTAGAACATTACAGATAAGAAACGTTTATATAAACTCCGGGTAGATAAAATCTTATTTTCCAAGCATGCTTACCAGAAAGTTCTAATCGTTTAAGTACCGGTAATAGATATAATTATTTTTGCTACGTAAGCGTATTTTAAACATAGTAATGGGTAATACCATTAACTTAATTTCTAAACTATGCAGTATTTTCATATATTAACACGGTGTCAATTTTATATTGATTACTTCACGAGGGTAAAAATAGCACTGGTAGTTCTAAAATGGTTAATTATAAACCATCATCTGGTCAACAGACACTAGATAAGATAAGATAATAATAATAATAATGATAATATATATTTATTTCTAATGACATCAGTGATGCATAGAATACGTCAGGTACAGAAGCAAATACAATAATAAAATACAGTATTACAGTATAAATAAATAACAGTCAGTGGCTCCAATACACCAAAACAAATTAAAAAAATAAATAAACACAATATATAAGTACTACATAATTTCAGAATCATTTAGGAATTCATTAAAAGAATAATAAAAACGAGAGAGGCAAAGCTACTTAACTCTCTTCTTAAATATTGACAGCGGCATTTCCTTGTAACTATTCGGCAATTTGTTATAAGTTTTGATTGCCACATATTTGGGGTTTCGTTCAGAAAAGGCTAGTCTGTGCCGAGGAAACTCTAGGGTATATATACCTCTAGTATTATAATTGTGGTAATGAGTGATATTACTGAATTCCAGATAATTATTTTTAACAAATGTGCATAACTGATAAATAAAAATAGACGGTAATGGCAGAATTTGCAATTCCGTGAATAAAGGCCTGCAACTTGTACGAGGTGCAACACCACACATAATACGTATGGCCTTCTTTTAAAGTTTGAAACTAATATCTGCATCGGATGCGATACCCAGGCAATAAGTGTATATGAGATTAATGAATGAAAGTTAGCAAAGTAGTAAGTTTTCAGAATATCAATGCTAAGATGTTTTCTCAATCTAGAGAGAGTAAAACAAATGCTATTTAATTTATTACGTAAAGTAGCGATGTGTGGTTTCCAGCTACACCTTGAGTCAACAGTTACTCCCAAAAAATTGAGATTGTCAACTTCTTTAATACTGGTATTAATTTTGACGTAATAGGAGAGACCTTTTACGCGGTTAGTAGTGCCGAAGTCTACAAAGCAGTTTTATTGGTGTTTAAATGCAATTTATTTGTTCGAAAATACGAATTTAGATTCTTCAGTGAAGCATTGGCAACTTTTACAACATCATCTTTGTTTTTACTTGTTATAAGCAAAGACGTGTCATCAGCAAACATAACGGTATTATCCATCGGTATGTCATTGACATACATAATATACAACAGCGGACCCAAGGCACTACCTTGCGACATACCCCTATTTAACAATAACTTATGTGATTTCACTCCATTTATCTCGACATAATGTGCTCTATTCTGCAGGTAAGATGAAACCCAATTCAGTGCAACCCTGCTTCAAGCACACCTGAATTAGTAATAATTTATGATAACCTGCCTGTTTGTGATCGTTGAGGGCCAAAGCATGCACTGATACTTCTCAGCGCGTCGCAAAATGCATAGAAAAGATTCCACATACATCTCCTTTGGAGTGCATTGACACCTTCCACAACTAAAATCCGAAGTCAAGAAGTTAAGTTTAGAGGTTTTACTTTGAGTAGTTTTAATCATTTTTTTTTCACACCATGTAATTATACGTTTTTAACTTATTGCCTTTTATTCCCTTGTTTAAACAATTACTTAACACTTACAGAGGTGCCGTATTTCATAAACATATTTAAGTACTTAAGGTAGATATATAATTTCTCTAGGTGGGTACAAAGGTTTCGCCAATAATGTCCAATAATGCGTCTCACAAGCGAAGACCGAAAAGCAGAAGGTTTTACATGTAAAAAGAGAGGAACGGTGTTAACAATGGCCGGCCATACGTGTGGGTCATAAGATATGGACGCGAATATCGGGGGTCACCGGTATATCGTCTGCGCTGGGATTTAGGAGCTTTCGTGGGGTCGAAGGGTTATGACATCTCCAACTGTGGAAATGAAGGGATTCCGGCACGGCCTACGCTGACGACACGATCGCAAAAAAAACCGGAACATTCGCGTCCGGCATTTTAATCGACGAATTATGTGGATTAGAGCTGACGGTTACTGCTTCCACTTTCCCCTACTTTTTATTTTCTGGTGGCTTCTTATTGTCGCCAGAATTATGGGGATGTGCAAAATAAAAAAAGATTTGCAATTATATCATAGTACTGAAATATAATTATTGGAATACCATTTGCTCTGATTCCTTTTTATTTATTATTTTTAACAGTACTTAACATAAACAATATCTTTTAATATCTAAATTACAACATTATCTTTACATCTATGATTGTGATTTCTAAGTATAGAGTGTATCATACAGTATTAAAAGGAAAATAGCCTTTGATATTACTTTTTCGGCAAAAACTTATTGTTGCTTCTCAAGAAAATGCTGCTACATTAAGAAAACCTGAAATGGCTCTGGAGAGAAGTGTTATTGTTTATTACTTTCTACCAAGAATTTATAAAAAAAAGGTGTTTGTAAACCAAAATTACACTTGCATAAAAATTTAAAGGGGGGTTTGAATTTCATGTTTGTTTTTCATATATAGTTCATAACCAATACTAATCTGATAAATGGCATTGCGTCATTAAACACCTTTGAACTACCTTTAACTTATATTTATGCATACTTTTCTATTATTATCTCATTTATTTTTCTTAAATATTTTATATAATTATGTTTAAAATATTCTTTTCTGGGCCAGTAAGTATTTAAATATTTTTTCTTGGTTTTCAGGTCGTTTTAATAATGTTATTGATAACACTTTAGACGACACAACACTTACGACGTTTCGTTATTATTAACCTTATAAAAATTATAACACATTATTGTATAAAATGACAATGTTAAATCGTAAAAAAACTTTTTTATTTTGTAAATGATAAAATCATTATTTTCTGGTTTTTAATAGTAGATTTCTAAAAAATATAGTTATGTTTAATTATAAAATTAAATTATTGTACATCTGTTTTGTCATTAACTGAATTTTATGTTTATAAATTTGGATTACTTCAAGTATATTACAGCACTAAAGAAAAATGAAATAACTTAAAATCATTCGTTTGATTTTGACAACATAACAATTCTAAATAAAGAACAAAATTTAAAAACACTTGATATACATGAAATAATTCAAATTTATAAACATAAAAATTCAGTTAATGATAAAACAGATACACAATATTTTACCAAACTATAAAATTCAATTTTATAATCAAACAATACTTTTTAGAAATCTACTTATAAAATTTAAAACGTTTTTCATATTTCTCCAAAAAACTTAAACCACTACATATATTTTGCAACGCAATCTTTATATAAAACAAATTTTTCAAAAATTTTCACGTTAAAAACAAAAAAATAACGATTTCACCATTTATAAAACAAAAAAGTTTATTTACAGTTTAACGTTGTCATTTCATACAATTTGTTATAATCTTTTATAAATGTACTTGAAAAGGGTTAATAATAACCGAAACGTCGTATACCTAAAGTGTTATCAATGATATTATTAAAACGATCTAAAACACCAAGAAAACAATATCAAAATATTATATAATTGACCTTTCGCGAAAGAAGTTCTCCCAAACAACTGCTTCTTTATTATAAATCTTTCGGGTATAGTACATTTTTATCCAAAAAGAAAGCTTCAAATTAACATAAAAACTATAGACAGTATTTTATTACATCTAATATGCAAAAAAAAATAACAGCAGAGTAGTATTAATAAAGTTTAGCATACGACGCAATAAGGTGCAAAATAAATGGAAGTCATTTTCACATTCAGTTCTTTGTTGATAGCACCAGCCTAACAGTTAATGAATATGTGCCTTTTATCCATGGTAAATCTAACTTTATATCTTCTCATCAACCAGTCGATTCAATTGGTTGTAGATCTTATTTACTTTGTATATACTATAGCGCCTATAAAATAATGTTTGTGATGGATGCTGCGGCGTAGGGCAGGGCACTTTTGTATTAATTGTTTGGTGGTCAATGTTCATCAAAAAAAGGAAATGAAGCATATAGATTGTTTAGCAATCTTTTAACCAAATGAGAATAACAAGAAAAAACTCAACAATACAATTATAGATCTATTTAAAATAAAATAAAATTCTATAACTGTATAAACGAATGCAGGAAAAGTGTTTAACAAAAACAAAAGTATAATTCTCTAATGTGTGGAATAATGCATTAAAAGAAAAGAAATAGAATTTCCAACAAGGTTGATTAAACATATAAAGCAACACCTTCAATAAATTACACAATGCAATACTCTTATTAGTAACTGATAAAGAGCAAATGAAGTACATAAAGCAAAAATAGTATATATTTAATCGAACTGGGTTGAACTGTATGACAACTTGGCAGGTACTTTATATCCTACAGTGTACTAAAATAAATTTACAGCTACTACAATTATATAGATTTTATAAGAGTTAGTTTATACATAAAGAAATCTTAGCTATCCTCTTTTTGCATTTAATCTCCCAACTATTTCATTGATATGCAACTGTTCGCAATCTATTTAGCATAAATTTCCACCCCTTTTTAAATGGAGTGCTCTCTCATTTCGTGAGAACAAAAATTGCAAATTTGCGCTGGAGCGCCCTTTTTACATTTTACGTAATGCAGATGTCGCTGTAGATCATTTTTATGCAGGATGCAGATGTTGCTTTCCTATATTTTTTATTCAGAATGCGTACCGAACGTGACTGAGTATACATAAAGCAAACGTTTGACCCACTTCTAGTGGAGTGTATTTTATTCCCCCGTGTACTTGTGTGTGTATGTGCGGCAAGTTGAGCGTGCAGTTTCTAGCTCGCCTTAGAATAAAAATAATCACGATAATGATGTCTGCTTTATTTTATTCAGAGATTTCCTCTGAAGGACGGATCTTTTTAGAAAGCGTGATCGTACTTTGCGTTTCTAAATGCAGCGTTTTGCTTTTATAATAAACCGAAAAAGAAATTTATTTATTTAATTTTATTTCTAACATATCTTACTCATATAATCTATGTTCACAGTAATTTCGTTTTCTTTTCTGTAACTTTCTGTTTGGATATTTAGTTCCCTAGACCTACAGTTAAACAAATATAGAAAAGAAATTACCAAGTTTACTCCGTTAACGTCGAAGTAATATCTTTGCGAGTTGGAAAGATTCCGTATTCAGCAGCGGTTACATTGGGGACTGTTATTTATTCTACTTATAAAAAAGGGAAATGCATAAATTTCCAGCGAATTTTCTAGTTACGCAGAGCGCGAAGAACGGCAAGAGAAAGTAGCAGGGGAAGCAGGAACGTCGAAGAGAATTTGGCCTAAATTTGAGACGAGGCCAGGACTGGAGCCACAATGTGCCTTGGGAGAGTGCTTACGTTAAATTACAACCCGTATATGTTCTACATTCTTCTTCTATTTCTTTTTGTTGCGTGTACCTATGCATGCGCCTTTAGACCGAGAAGTCCTCTGTGGTCTTCTTTGGGTTCCGCAACACGTATCCTTTCAGAAATTTAAATAGGGTATTTTCCTGTTCAAGATTACACGAGTTAGGCGGAATTTTGATGGCTAAATAACTTCGACAAAGTTCTCATACATCCAGTTAAAGTTTGACTGAATAAACGATAAGCGGTAAACCAAACAAAATTGCAAACATCTAACTTTATAGGTTAATATAACCTATAGACGTCAGCGATCGTTGTTTATAATATTAACTTTTAGGTCTCCTCATTGAAACTGCGGCCTTGAATCTTTCTTTGCCGACGATTCGTCTTAAATTGTATGGGATATTCTCTACCTGGAAAACTGGGAGTTATTATGTGGCTGTCTGAAATTCCAAACTTTCGCTTTTAGTACAGGTCAATAAAGAGAAAGTTTTTTTTCGGGATTATCATAAAAGTATAATGATACCATTACTAAGTTTAATTGCCAAAATTGACCATACAATAGAATTAAATAGAATAAAATATGATCGCAAATTTTGTGATTTTGTCTTCCTGGTACTACATTACTCATGCAAATTTGCAACAAAGTTTAAGATATCTAGCGGCGTATGGTTGGTTGCAAAATATAAATAATTCTAAAATTGCGTTAATTTCAATAATCGTTTTTGCTTTTTAGCATTAATTTCTATATAAAAGTGGAAGGTGTTACTTCAAAATAGCATAAAGTAACGTTTTTGATGCGGCTGTAATCAGTCGTGTAACATTATGAGGAGCAACATTATGGGCTATCCTGTAAGTAGACGTATTTTTTCTATAATTCAATTTTGGCCATTTTGTTATTTCAATAAATATAGTATAAAATATAGTCAATCAGGGAATCCTTATTTTTGTAATTGCTATTGTATTAATGTATACATTGTTTAGAGTCAAGACTGATGATTATTTTTGTTTAGGAAGATTCATTTTTCTTGTTTTGCACTTTGATTGTTTTTTTAAGAGTTAATTTTTCGGTTTATTCTTTTGGCAGGATCATTTTTGTTTTCTATTACCTCGTTTAGATGAATAGAAGAGTTATTATTAGCATTTTCATTTTCATTTTTTTTTAAATACTGGAATTTCTCCACTCAAAAAGGTACTTTAAATTGTTTTGTTTAAGTTTAACGGAAAAATCTTCCTGAACAAACATTTTTTTTTTGCTTTGCATAGGAAATCGAAGTGTCCTGTTTTAAAAATTAGAGTTTTGTGCAGTTTTTATTTTAGTCCAGAACCTTAAGTTTTTAAGGTTTTCTTTCTGCACCTTCGAATGTTTGTAAATTAACCTGTTGATAAAATAAAAAATTCATTTTGTTTGAGACGTCGGTGGGTTAATAAAAATTCTGTCCTTTTATTTAATTAACATTTTGTTTTTAATGCTACCAAGAAAGTATGACATCATATACTCACTAATTATTCTTGTGGTTAAATTAGAGTTTTAATTCATGAGGGTAACTCTGGGATTGAAAGTCTTATGTTCAATTTTAGAAATCATTTTCACTGAGCTAGCTGAATATTTGTTTTTTTCATACTGCCATTTCTAAAGTCATTGAGTTTTTTCTTTAATTTGTTGTGGTGCATTCTCTATATGAATTAGAGGGTAGATCACAGCAATACGTATACATTTACAGGATTTACGCATTTGCAACAACAATAAAAGTACCTATTTTGGTTGTTTTGCAGTTTTGAATTGGGTCAAGTATACTTATTTGTTTTTTATTTATGAAAAAAAAATGCCATCTGCAACATTCTCGGTAGAGAAGGTCTAATACTGTCTACCGTTTTCTCAAGATAAATGTTTTGAATACAACAGCAGAATTTTATTTTATATTACCAACTCTGTGACCAATCCTATATGAGCAAAGTGAATTATTTGCCTGTATTTCAGTAACTTCTATACCGATCTCATATGTCCTCTATTAGTTCATTAATTATATCTTTCATATAACAAAGGGATACGATGCATATATTTCGCCACTAATAAGAAGTAATAACAATAATCTTTATTTTTCGACAGACAGTACCATTTACAGGATAATGGGTAAAAAGTATAGTGCATAAGTTAATGTAAATTACCAAGAGCCATGTGATACAAAAAAGCAAGGAGAAAATATATCATGTCAGATATTTACAATGATTCAAACGGTGCTGAACTATTAATTGCAAGATGAATAGAGTGAGGTAGAAGACAAGAAAAAGTTTATCAGCATGTCTGCTCATATGCGCTATAAACCTTTTATTCAACAGATTTGTGTTTGCCTCATTGTTAGGTATAAAACTGCTATCCATAGATAGAGCACAATGTCTAGGTATGATTATGTTCACGAAAAATACTAATTCTGGTGCAGTAATTTTGCTATTATTAGCTCTATCATATATTTAATCGTTCACATACATGACCTTCCAAACCAAATAGTCGTGTTCAGAAATGTTCGGTAGTAGTGGTCTTATATTAATAAATATGCTTGATTTAAAGCTGTTGTTGTTAATGAATAAGTGTAGAGGTAAAAAACTATTAAGCCATTGATGCCAGTTTGAAAAACCGAGGCAGTTAAGTTTAGATATCAATAGGCCATGTAGAATCATATCTAAACCTTTGGCAAAGTTTTGTGACAATGGGCATGTTCAGCAAAATTAGTAACAACACTTTTCGAGGTATGACGCTACATTGTTGTAGAAATATGTAACATCAAATGTAGTTGTATGTTAATGCTTTGTATTTACTATATTTCAGCATTGAATAAATATAAAAGTAGCTATGTTTGGTCGCCGGCAATTAAACAGAATTGTACTGCAGATGTTAATAATCATGTATGATGGTAAACTTTATATTGAAAAATCTCTTATATCTTTTTTTCTAGGAACTTCGCTCTTTATCCGTTCGAAAATAAATTACGGTTATTGTATAAAAATAATTTATTATTATTATAGAAACGATTTCAGTAAAGCATGCACAGAAATGGGTTTCTCACCTGCGCTGCCACCAAAACTTGGTTCTATATTTTTGACAGCGGTTAATTTATTGAATTGCTGTTTTAACTACTCTTTCTAGTTATTGTTAGGTATCTGTTACGGTACCTGCTTTCGATTGCTAAAATAAGGCTATTTTGAGTTATAACTAAAACAGGATGACATGTCGCTTTTACTGCTAACCATGCTGTTTAAAGCTTGTAGTTCATTTCGCATCGGTTTTCATTGCGTTTTCTTTAAAAATTCATCAGATGACATTGCAAAAATCAATAATTCTTTCCTGAAAGTGTACAGAAATACGTTTCCAAGAAAATTAACCGTGTCACGTCCAAGTGTTACGTGTTCGAATTTCAAAAGCTCTACTTAGGCATCCCATAATCGAAACGAATACGCGAGCTAAAAGAGGCAGATGAAATAATCGCCGAATTGTTGAGCTTGCCTTCGCGATAAAGAATAGAACGCAACTGGACTGTTTGTTTCAAAGAGCTGGAAGAGTTGACCCGTTAATAAAACTTATTGAAGTTAATAAAGCGGTCGGTTATTGAATTTAATTTCAGGAAGCAACGGACATAAAAGAAAAGAAAGAGGACTGAAAGTTAATGTCGAAAATTATTTAGCTTTCACGGTTTCTCGGGTTTTTGTTGACATAAAAATCAACGTTGCAAGTCAAGCGTGATTTTTCTTTTGTTGTGCTGATTTTATTAATCTTAAATTATTTTGCGTAACTAAAGGCAATCTTTGTTAATAGAAGCATTACGCAAATATGAAAAGGAAATAATATTAACTTAAGCTCACCTGCTTGGTATTCACACGTACTGTCGGAAAATAGGTGAATACACGCAATCAGGAAATTGCACCGACAACGGAATGCATTTAGGCAACTTCTATGTAATTTTGCTGAGTGTAGCAATAGCGAATAGATTTTGTTACTGCACAGTACGTATCTTCTCAATTACATTAAAATTATCGTACTTTCTTTATTTCGCAAGTATTTTATCAGAATCGAATTTCCACCCTTTCAATGAAATTGTATTGAAGATGTTATTCGACATTAAGCGGGCACTATATATAATTCTACGATTCATGCTGTCTAATTTTCTGCACGTGTTGAAGTAGGAGGAAGATAACTGAATTAACTAGCGTGGTAACAAATTTTCGCGTCGTTTGTTTTTACTTATTATTAATAATGTAATTAGCGAATAACCATGAAAATTATAAAAAAGAGCAATGACATAGAATACAAAATTGTATAACCCATAGTAGCTCATTGAGGAAACGTAATCATACAATATAGAAATGGGTATATATTTTCATTAATTTTCAATTCATGCTTGATTCGATACAACCGCTTTTGGAAGCACTAATATTTATAGGAATTGCTGTAAAACATAGCAATTCAACGCAAATGACGCTAAAGAAAAAGGATGAACGTGTAATGTAAAAATACAGAAGTGGAAAACATAAAGCTCTCGATAATACTGTTCAACCTGACACTTGAGTATATAATAAGAAAAATGAAGCAAAAGAGGTACTAAGATCAAGAGGAGCGGAAAGTATTACTTATGTCGACTCCCTGATATTGATAATAAAGAAGTGACATATTAAGAAAGCAGTGCTTTCGATTATGGTATGCCTAAGTACAGCTTTCGAAATTTGAACACGCAACGCTTGGACGTGACATGGTTAATTTTGTTGGAAACTTATTCCTGTACACTTTCAGGAAAGAATTATTGATTTTTGCAATGTCATCTGCTGAATTTTTAAAGAAAATGCAATGAAAGCTGAAGCGAAATGAACTAGAGGTTTTTAACAGCACGCTGAGCAGTAAAAACGACATGTCATCCTGTTTTAAATATAACTCAAAATAGCGTTATTTTAGTAATCGAAAGAACGTACTGTGACAGATAACTAACAATTACTAGAAAGAGGCAGTTAAAATGGTGAGATTATAAATCAAACGCTATTGTAAACGTGGTCGATGGTATAGAATGAAGTTTTGGTGGCGGCGCCGGTTAAAATACATTCCCGCTAGCAGTTTATTGAAATCGTGGTTATAATAATAACAAATTATTTTTTTATAATAATTGTAAAATATTTTCCAACGGACAAAAAAAAGAACATATACAAAAAGTAAAGCAATAGTTAATACTACAATTTAAATATTATTAAGCAATCATACTGCTGGATAGGATAAAGACGAAAGTCGGAAAAAATATAACTAAACCAGATATTCAGAGGCGTTCGCCCACTCCGCGGATTACTGAAATGACGGATTTCCCGCTAACCGCCGTCAACACCTGTGATTGATTTCGGATCGGGTATACTGACGATTTAACGCACCATATTAAAAAAGTTGGTAGGCCTAGCCCGCGATCCACGTTGGCTCACACTCAATATAGAAGGTTGAATAGAAAGCCCGCGTTCCACCTTGGAACGCCCCCCATAGGAGAAGTTGGTACGCCTTGCCCGCGATCCACCTTGGCCTGCGCTCTTTATAGAAGGTTGAACACCTTTGGGTAGCTGCTCGCTCTTTAATGGCGTAAAATTGATATGGGAATCTAAGATGGAATTTCAATCTATTAATGTATCTTATCTATTTTTTTTATTATTTTTTAATGTTTTTCAGTTTAAATTTTTTTAAATTTTCAACTTTTTTAAGCGTGTCTTTTCTTGGAAAAACACGACGCTACGCGTCTCTTTGAAAAAATGTGTAATTTTTTAATTTTTCTTTATTTTTGGTTTTTTTTAATGCGGTTTGACTTTGGAAACTCCTTGCTGAAAATATATTTAATTTTTTCAACTGTCTTAATTTTTTAATTTCTTTTAAAAAGACGACGTTCCGCTTCTCGCTGTAGCAAAAACTCGACGCTATGCGTCTCGTTAAAAGACTGTGTAATTTCATAATTTTTTAATTTTTAGTTTTTTTTTTAAACGGTTTGTTTTTGGAAAATTCATCGCTGGAAATATATTTTTTCATCTGTCTTAATTTTTTAGATTCTTTATTTATTTATTTTTTTTTTTAAAGCCGCTAACTTTTAAAGAGACCCGACTCTCCGTGGCTCGCTGTAGCGAAAACTCCAGATGTTTTGTGGATAATTCTCCAATTTAGGCAAACCTTTTTGTTTCTTATTTTGCGAGCATTAAAGTCGTTTCATTATTCATATACTAATTAATCATTAATTCTGAAACCAATCATAACATTTTCGTATGGTAAGCGTAAATTACTACAAATATAGTTTATTAATGGTAGATCTTGGAGAAAAGAATTACGTTTTATGATAGACTTAAGAATATAGTAATCGCTAGAATTTTTATTTGTAACCTATTTAAATAAAGTTATGAATTATAATAGTCAAGTAAAAGCAAAAAATACATATCGGCAAACATTGTCACGGAAAGTTCCATTCAAACAAATATTGTCGTGTATGGTACCACCACGGGTAAGTAAAATTTCTCAGTACCTTGTTTAGTAAAAATTTTCCAAGCGAGAAATAGACAGTGACAAGTGCTGGTGAGGTCAAATTCCGTTTTCTTAATTATTTTTTAATTTTAATTAACGAAAGACCAATATCATGAATGAAATTAAGACAGCAGGTAACCAAATGACACAAAATATTAGTGAACCCCAGGATATGATAAGAAATACATTGGTTTGGGAATACATTCGAGAACTGAATACCAGAATAGATCACAATACTTTACTGTGGGTACCCGGACATTCAGGAATCAAAGGAAATGAAACGAGCTGACGAGTTGGCAAAAAGGGATCATTGGCTTCATTTAGAGGTTCAGAACGTATTCCATGAGTGTCCAAAAAACGCAGTACCGGAGAAGGTAAGGAGTTGGGTCCAATAAAAACACAAAGAACAGTGGAGCAACACAACCAGGCTAACTCATGGAAATGCTTTTATTAAGGGACCACCAAAAAGGAAGAGTGAACAACTACTAAAGCTTAGTAGGAATCATGTTTGCATAGAAGGAGATCCCCTACCAGGACACCGCGCATTAAAAGTACACCTACAGGGAATGGGGATCAACACTGCAGACATTCACTGCAGACTGTGTAATAGAATAACAGAGACTCCACACAACATCCTGTGTGAATCTGAGGGTCTGGACATAAAAAACAAGCAACTTTTGTCAAACCAGAAATAAGTCTAGAGGATTATTTTGATCAACCACCTTTTATTGTAAATTTCCTGCACGCATCTAATGGTGGAAAGTCAAGTAGTTCTGCAGCATGAAGACGACCACTTCAGTATTATACACGCTTTATATCAGTGTGGCAACAATTCCCCTGTTGTGAGGTGACGCTATAGATGAGCTGTTAGTGGCATAAGCGAAGCTATGGGTTCTTTTTCGTATTATGGTTGGTATTATAAACAACTTAAAAATCTACTCTATTGAGAGGATTCTTTTGCATTACTACGAATTACAGATTATAGTGGTTATTTTTATGTATAAGAGTGGATAAGATTCCTTACTCATTTCTTTATCAAAAGTGTTTAGCTGTAAATTTAGAAAACTTCAATTTGATTTAGTTTTACTTTGAAGAATGAGCTAGTAGAAATGACATAGGGAAATAATTTTCGAGGTTTAAGGTTGTCATCTTATTCGACTTTTCCCTATATGTATATTTAGGGCTTCTCCAAAGAAAACTAGTTGTAAAATTGAAAAGGAGATCGTACTTTTAGAAAATTGCATTATCATATTCCAAAAATAACATTATATATTTGAGTTTTACGAACCTATTTTCAAACGACCGTTTTATCCCAATAATAATAATAATTCTATAAAGGGCCAAATATAAGCTGAATAACATAAAGTTTCTATACATAACCCTTCTATGTAGAAAAGAATGTTATTATAATTAATTTAGGTAGCTATGGACTATATACAGTATTTACCACCTTCCTAAAGTAAATGGTGAAATGTTTTTATTCTAATGTCCTTTTGTGTAGTATTTCCGTCGTCGTTGTAAACACTGGAGGAAAAATGAGGATCCAGTGAGACAAAACGTATTCGAGAAACGAGTAGCCTTTACGGTGCTGTTCGTGATAACATATTCCGTATATAAGCTGCACGGTTCCCGTCTCTAGCGCTTTATCGCGTCTACTATTTGTCGCATGTAGAATTTTATTAGCTTGCTTGCCGGATAGCTTGGAATAGAACCGTTAACAGACCATGCGACCGCATCCTCCCCTACACCCAGAGCTTTAAATTTAAAAGGATACACCTTGATGTATAGTATTCCCTCCCTTAAACAAGCGGCTCCAACGAAAGAGCTTGAAGATCGCTCTACGCCTGAAGGAATTGTGCAAGATGCATGCCTTATACAAGTTGCATTACATGTATGTAGACAATGCTTATGGGATTCACAACTCTGAAGCGGAAAGTAGTTTAATGTGTGCATTCCATATGGGCTCGAAGCAAATTATTGCGAATTATGCAATATTAATTTTGACAGCCGAATTTCGGAAGGGCTTTGCGTTTTCTCATTTCCCAATATTCTTTTTTATTTAACTTTATAACCTACAGATCATCACTGGTAACACGAATTTTCCGGACGAGGAGGCAAAATTGCTTAACATCTACGCTTCCACGGTTTTCGTAATAAATAAAAGAGGTCATGGCGAGCGATAATCTAATATTTTAACGTCACCGTAGCTGAGAACTTATCAGCGCTCGATGCCTGGATGGAGCTCGAGTTCTCGCTCTTGGTAGATGTTGGATGTAGTATTGGCAGTCGGCAACAGCGATCGTACAGTTGCCTGGACTAATAACTACGGGTCCAGTGGCGTGTGTGTAAGTGATCTCGACTCGAAACTCTCTCCCTTGTCAGTTTTTGCTTTGGTTCTTAGGGGGTCGAAAGAAGTGGTGTATTAGATAGTAGTTCTTATCTCGCAAATGGCAGAGAAGTTAAGATCGAACGAAGTTCAGTTGATTGATTACCGAAATAATTTATTTGAATGCGGAAGGAACAAATGAAGAATACGAGTTGAAATACTGTTCCAGGTCGAATCAATTGCCTCTACTACATATGTGTGACAGAACTTTATAGGGTGTTGAACAATAGAAAGGAAATGTTTTTTTACAAAAGTTTTGTTCAATCTTTAAATGCATATCTACTGATTGAAACTTACTTAAATTGAATTTACTTTAAGGGAACCCATAAGTACAGAAGTGCTTATTAGGAATTGCTAACTTTATGACCTTTTTTTTAAGTACAAAAGTAATTTAAATACAAGTTCTTACAGAATCTTCACAGGTTTTACATTGTAAATAGACAGAGATTCTAGGTGAAAAGGTAAGTTAAATATGCAAGTGCTAACAAAGAATGTTTTGCCCCAAAAACCAATAATATTCTATTCTATTCTATTTATGTATATGTTACGGTCAGAGTGAGTGATCAGCGATTATATACAGGGTGAGTCAATAGTCCGATATCGGTCGATATTGACGTTAATATCTCTCTTAAAAGATTTTTCAATATGGCATCATATATGAGGAAAGGAAGTGCACGTTCTAAAAATATTTTCACGTTCACGGAGTGTATCAATTTCTCAGGACCGTACTCAAGTTAATTTTTTCAAATGAAACCATACTTATTTTTTTAGGCCTGCCGATTTGTTGTAATGAATGCTAAAAATACATATGTTCGTTTCAAATTTCGAATGCTAGGTTGCCAAGTTATTTAACTTTTTACATAAAATTTTCAAAATGCAGATGTTCATTTAAAAATGTTTTCCGGCATTATCATTAACAATTAAACTCTAAAATTTGCTAAGTAACTTAGGAAAGTGTAGCTCTTTCTTATAAATGGAATCTTATTTGCTGAAATTATGCAGGGTGTTCCCCAAAAGCAATCAATTTGTACGATATTTAAACGGCTATTACTTTCTTATTTTAAATAGAACACCCTATATTTTTTTATTTCATCGTATGCCTTTTTTAATGATCTTTCATTTTTGTTAGGAACAAGGTATATCTAAAACTCATATTTTCTGAGATAATTCAACATTTTTAGAAATTGCCACACAAATAAAATATTTATTCATAAAAAGCAGGCCGTGGAACGATATTTATGACATTATCGAACTGTCAAATAAGTTGTGTGTGAATTTTCTGTATTTAGAGTTAATTAAAATTATAGAAAAAAAGTGAAATAAAATTGAAATTGAAAATGAATTTCAGTCACGAGGAGCTTGTTGATATGGTGTATGCTTTGGGTGAGAGTGATCGAAATCCTATGCTTTCTTCCCGAATCTACAGCCAACGATTTCCTAATCGCAGGCATCCCACCGCTCTAGCGTTTGAAAGACTTCGGGAGAGGTTTGAACGAACAGGACAAATTCAATATGAAAGAAAAGAACGCGAGAAGCGTGTTACTCACGAAGAAAATGACTTTGCTGTACTCTTAAGCGTAGTCCAAAATCCCCATGCAAGTACGCGTACAATAAGTAATCAACTGGGCATCAGCCAAACCTCAGTATCAAGATCTTTGCGAAAACATTCGTTTCATCCGTTTCATATTCAACTGGTGCAAGAACTTGATGCTCGTGATTTTCAGAAACGGTTGGAATTTGCAGAATGGGCTTTAGACAGATTTCACCAAGAAAATACTTTTTTCAACTACATTTTATTTACTGATGAGGCAACTTTTCACAAAAACGGCCATGTAAACCGCCATAACTTTCATTATTATGATACAGCAAATCCCCATTTTATAAGACCATTAGATCACCAACATCGATGGTCTGTAAATGTTTGGGCAGGAATAGTGGGTACTCACTTGATTGGGCCATATTTCTTTGAAAGGAATGTTGACGGAGAGGCCTATTTGAATCTTTTGGAAAATCAGTTACCGATTTTATTAGAAGATGTTCCACTCAATGTAAGGCAAAGAATGTGGTTTCAACACGATGGTGCTCCAGCCCATTATAGCAGAATAGTTAGGAGACATTTAGATAGACATTTTGGGAATAGATGGATAGGCAGAGAAGGTCAGTAAGGTGGCCACCACGGTCTCCAGAATTAACAAAACAAGATTTTTTCCTATGGGGATATGTGAAAAATTTAGTTTATCAAGAACCACCAACTACAAAAGCAGACATGATACATCGTATTTATGAAGCATTCCACACAGTAAACCGCAATATGTTACTGAATGTTAATGAATCGTTTTTAACACGATTGCAAGTTTGTGTTGAACAAGAAGGAGGATATTTCGAACATTTAATTTAAGCTTTGTTTCTGCTGCATGTTATTTAATTTTAATGAGTTACTATGTTGATTTTGGCAAGCAAGAATCTAGAAAAGTTATTTACTATTTTGGTACTTATTTTTGTCTACTGATATTATTTTAGTTATTAAAATTGTTCCACGGCCTGCTTTTTATGAATAAATATTTTATTTGTGTGGCAATTTCTAAAAATGTTGAATTATCTCAGAAAGTATGAGTTTTAGATAATTTGGTTGATTATTTTTTAGCCAGTTTTTTATATAGTAGTAGGAAATTTTTTGTGGAGTTTCCGGCTTTTTTAAAAAAACAAACTATTTTTCCTTTGATAACGTTTCGACCATATTTTGGTCTTTTTCACAATCTTTTATTTTTTTTTTATCATGTTTCCAATCGTACTAATTATATTATGTTTTTACATATATAAAACATTTGTCATTATAAAAAAACTTGACAAATGTTTTATATATGTAAAAACATAATATAATTAGTACGATTGGAAACATGATAAAAAAAAAATAAAAGATTGTGAAAAAGACCAAAATATGGTCGAAACGTTATCAAAGGAAAAATAGTTTGTTTTTTTAAAAAAGCCGGAAACTCCACAAAAAATTTCCTACTACTATGAGTTTTAGATATACCTTGTTCCTAACAAAAATGAAAGATCATTAAAAAAGGCATACGATGAAATAAAAAATATAGGGTGTTCTATTTAAAATAAGAAAGTAATAGCCGTTTAAATATCGTACAAATTGATTGCTTTTGGGGAACACCCTGCATAATTTCAGCAAATAAGATTCCATTTATAAGAAAGAGCTACACTTTCCTAAGTTACTTAGCAAATTTTAGAGTTTAATTGTTGATGATAATGCCGGAAAACATTTTTAAATGAACATCTGCATTTTGAAAATTTTATGTAAAAAGTTAAATAACTTGGCAACCTAGCATTCCAAATTTGAAACGAACATATGTATTTATAGCATTCATTACAACAAATCGGCAGCCCTAAAAAAATAAGTATGGTTTCATTTGAAAAAATTAACTTGAGTACGGTCCTGAGAAATTGATACACCCCGTGGACGTGAAAATATTTTTAGAACGTGCACTTCCTTTCCTCATATATGATGCCATATTGAAAAATCCTTTAAGAGAGATATTAACGTCAATATCGACCGATATCGGACTATTGACTCACCCTGTATAATCGCTAGTCAATATGTATAATTACTACATCAGCTAGTCAAACTAATTAATTAATCAGTTTGTCCAGCCATTATTCATAATGACCGGTTCGATCTGGCTAAAGTAAGAAGTCTATTTAAAAATTAATGATTTTGTAAATACATTGTTTTTTACAATCGTTTGGACATACCTCTTAGTGTCTCCTAGATGGCGATCAGTGCCAGTGCAATATTTCCGTGCGCCATCTAACAGACACCTCGACGAACTAAAGAAATATATAAGAAAAAATGATATGTAGGTAGTTGTTAGGCTAGCACCATTAAACATTATCGCCTCACCACAGCCACTACGTAGTGGATGATGCTATAGTGCGTATGAATGCTTTGTCGGAACCCGTTGCGCTGCGTGGTAGCTACGTTTACGGCTTGGTTTCATAAATATGTATTGGTTCTTAATACGCAAATAAATGCTGTTTGCGATAATGGCAGAGCTTATGAGGGTTCATTTTGACGAACAAGTTAGTGCACTTCTTAGGATAGGAAAAAATGGTCGGTTATTTACAAGCGATCAGTGTATATCGTTGATAGCGAAAGTGAAAGAGGCTAAGAAGAAGAGTACTTAGAAAGCACCTGAAGATTATCAGCGTCTTTCACGGTATGACGTCCTCAAAATTGGAAGTTCATAAAAAATGGTAGTCCCTGTGCAAAACGAAGGTGCACCAATTATTTATTATGCTCATTTGGAAGAAAGTTATCAAATAATCAACGACTGTCCTCTCACCATTGGTCATGGTGGTAGAGTCAGAATGATAAAAGAGCTGAAAACTAAATATAAAAATGTGACAGCTAAACTCGATACACTTTACTCGAACCTGTGCCAATCTTGTCAGAAACAAGAAAGTTTACCGAAAGAGGGACTAGCTGTAAAACCGATTTTAGGCAAGGAAGTTAATTCAAGATGTCAAACAGATTTGGTAAACAAGCAATCACAAGCTGACGGTGATTATAAATTCATCATGATATATCAATATCATCTCATAAAATTCGTTTAGCTACGGGCATCATAACTTTGTTCGGATATTAAACATAAAGGCTAGATAAAGTGATTAATTCATGCTTGTTAATCACTTTGACCAAATTCGATAGATATTATATAGAATGACCAGATATTATTCATAATGGCTGGATTAATTACTTTGTCTGTAACATATATATTAGCTTATAAGCAACAGACTCAATACCTCCTATAGTGTCTGAGCAAATGCTCAAAGCGCATTACTTTGCATCTACCTTATTCAATATTTTGATATCGATAGCAATTCCACGTTAGTAAAGCTGCAGATATTTTGCAAAAAGTAAACAAATAAAAAATTCAAAGGATTTTTTTTAGACAATGCACAAATCTTTGACGCACTTCTGCACAATAATTCTTTTTATTACATGAGTTTATGCGGAAGAGTTCTAGTTTCACGGAAAAAATATACCTAGAATAAGGACTTTTCCTTTATTTTTTTACTTAAATGAAAGTCTTTATGTATTAGTTCACCTGTTGTAGCAAAATAAAGAAGTATTATTACGAAATAAAAGATGGACCATGGAATTTCCTCATACTAGAAATCTTTGAATAAAAGTGAAGGATATTGAAATAAAAAGGGATTAGAATATAGGAGGCAACCACTCCTTTGAAAAAGTGGAAATAAAGGAAAATGATCACCGCAAAGTATACAAACTAAATTAGATGTTTTCAAAATAAAACACAATAAAAAAGAAATGGATTTTTCAGAAGACAACCGTTAGTGGACCGCTGCAATCTTCAACAATGGCTAAAAAGATATTTTTTTATAAAAATAAGATTAATCATCTTAATTTTGCTTTCGTAAAATTACAATACAAAGAGGCATACACCCGCGGTAGAATAAATAGAGAAATATCTTCACGTGTATATCTGCTGTATAAATTCACGTTATGTAGACATCGCTGAGAAATCAATAAATAACAAAAAAGCAGAAAAGTTTCGTAGGGAAAAGTATAACACTTTAAGTAACTGTATACACATGTTACTAGGCAGCGTACTTCAGTAACAGTTGTGAGCGAACGACCAGCTACATAAAATAGCTAAATAACGTTACACTAGTTGTATCATGGACCCGTGAACAACCAAATGGTCTTGCAGTGAGGATATTTGTAGTCGTTATTTTTTCGCTCGGAGTTATTTAGTTTCTTTTGTTCCCTCCGTTTCGGCAGCACAAATGAATTAAGTGTCTAACGAATTTATCGTGCAATATTTGCTTTCCTTTTGTAAACTTAGATAAATATTATAACACAAAGTGAATTTGAGATAAATTGTACATTTTACAAACAAAACACTTTAGAAAAACAACATGAGATTTAAAAATTTGTTTAATGCCGAGCAAAGCTTTGTTGAAATAAGATTTTTTTTCAGATGGACACAATATTTTACAGGATATTCGAACCTACTTTTATCTGCAATACTTTTTATACGAGGAACTGAAATAGTGTATGTAGGCGTTATAGTTCAAATTGTAACAGTTTCCATAACGTATATATCCACAGTGGATTTTACTACATAGAACTAAATGTCAAGTATCTCGTTGCTTCGGGAAAAGGTAAGTAATCTCAACCCATGATAAATGCAAAATGAGTTAATGCGTTAGATGAAATCATGTTTTTATAAGGAAACAAATGAAAGAAACTAAATACTTACTACTTAACAAACTACAAAGAAGTAAATTCAGCAATAAAGCAACATAAACATTAAGTCAATTACAATAGAATTATTTCATTTCACCTTTAAAAACAAATAAATAAAATAATGTAAGTGAACGGAATAATCGCCTCCTACAGAGAAGGACTGGGCTGTGGCGGAAAAGGTGATAGAAGATTCCTGAATTTGCTGGGCAATTAAAAGTTTCCAACCGTTCAAGTCACCGAGTCCGGTGTGTTCCCTGTTCTGCTTTAGTGAGGCAGGCACGCCCTGCTAGGCTTGTTGGTGACTTTATTCAGGGGGTGCATCGCTTGGAAGTACGTACTTGAGGTATGGAGAGAAACAAAAGTAGTCTTTATACCAAAGCCAGGGCGGGCTGACTATACCCTAGCCAAATATTTCCGGCCAATAAGCTTGACCCGTTTTCTGCTAAAAACACTGGCACGGCTATGTGACCGTTATCTTCGAGAAGTGGCCTTACCGATGTATCCACTTCACACAAATCAAACAAATCAACATGCATACATTGAGATCCACCGAGTCTGCCCTCCACTCAGTGGTGCGGCGGATAGATCATTGGACAACAAAATGTCCACTCTGGGTGTATTCTTAGATATAGAGGGAGTTTTTGATAAAACGTTTCTCAACAGTATTGTTAATGCCCTCGGCAAGGCGTTGAGCCGATTCTCGTAGGATAGCTGCGCCAAATGCTAGAGCAGAGGGCAGTAGAAATAAATGTGGGAGATGTCAGGGTTAGGGGGCTTGTGGCTTCTTGGGGACAGAAGGCGTTTTGTCACCACTTCTATGGAACCTTGTAGTAGATGACCTTGTCCGTATGCTCAATGTATCCGGCTACTACGCAATCGCACATGCGGACGACATCACGCTCTTAATTGATAGAAGATTCGAGGGTGTGCTCTGTAATGTAATGCAGACCGCCTTAACATCTATCGAAAATTGGTGTAGGGAAGTCCATAACCACCTGCCGTCAAGCGTGTGAAGTCATCCCCAGGCCAT
This sequence comes from Cetonia aurata, assembly GCA_949128085.1. NCBI lineage: Eukaryota > Metazoa > Arthropoda > Insecta > Coleoptera > Scarabaeidae > Cetonia > Cetonia aurata. The sequence continues at coordinate 49,110,173 of OX421884.1, read as the reverse complement.
CACCGAAGAGAGCAAGATATTGCCTGCAGCTTTCTCGCGGTAACCTACTTCAAGTTGTGGGAGTTTTGACCGGCCACTGCAAGCTAAACAAATACACGCGCTGCATGGGCTTGGCTAACAGCCCACTGCGCCGTGGATGTTACCAAGAAGACGAGACGCCGGAACACTTTTTATGTGACTGCCCGGCGCTTGTCCAAGTCAGAGGTTCCATGCTGTGGGAGTACTGGCCTAGCATTGCCGATTTTGGCGGCACCTTGCTTGCTGCTCTGTTCGAGCTCACGCTCAGGTTAGGCTGGCTCAGATAGGCTGTGGGCGAGCAACGCCACCTAGGGTAGGTAGCCCGGAATAAGCCCGGTAAGGGTGGCCTAAGTGCACGTGGTTACCACCTTCCCTGACCAACAAATTAAAATTATTGTACAATTTCTGGCAATTTTCTTTATAATTATAAACCCTTTAAACAAACAACAACATAAATTACTGAAAAATAAACGTGTATGAGTCATTTGTGAAGTACATAGTGCCAATGAATGGAAGGGAATGGAAATGAAATTGGTACTATATACCATTTCCATTCCTTCCATTCATTGGTACTACATCATATAAGATTGCTAATATTTTTAAAAACTTGTACATTTCGTTTAGAACTTGACATCGTACTGAAACCATATTACTTCATAAGAAAGATAATATTGATAAAATAAAAAAATGCGGAATCTATCAATTTACGTGTCATACGCGGGGTATGTGGGAAGCACACACAGGAATTTTGAAATTAGTGTTAAAGAGCATATCAGGAGTTTGCGTCCTAACTCATCCGGTTTGTCGCATTTTGCCGATCATCGATAAAGGAGAATGAACATGTTTTTCTCCCGGAACGCGGTGTCAGAGTTCTACATTATGCCGAAAAAGATCTATTGAACAACCTAGAAGATCTGGAGATCCGAAGGGTGCAGATATATAAAATAGAAAATCCTTAAATGCTCAACTAACGTTTGAATCAACACCGACATTTGCTTATTTATTTTAATTTTGGCTGCGGGGCTGTCATGCGGTACTGACACAGGTCCCTGTTTTTGTTTTGCTTATATTGTTAATGTTAGTTCTTAATTTCATCCCTTGTTCATAGATGTCTTTGTCATGATAATTTTTGTAATTTTAAAATTGATATTCAAAAGCTTTCTGCCTGATTACGTTTTATCACAAGAAATAGTTTTCCTTTGCTCTCCTTCTTTTGGATATTCTTTAGATTTTGGTATAATAGAAGAATTTAGTCAGATACATATATTCGATCAAAGAGTGGACATTAAAATTAAACTTTACAATTTATTTTATTATTGCTGACTGTTCCATGTAACATCTTAAAAATAATTATGACGTTCTTATTTACAATATGACAACTCTTATATAATTGAATGTAAGTATTTTTAAACAAACTTTTTATTTCTTTTCCACAAAATTGCTTGCTAACTGAAATGCTTTAGATATGCAACCTCAAGATGCCCAGCTGCGTGCGCGAAACCGTTAATTGAGATAAAATAAACAGATATTTGTGGAGTGGTCTGTTTGTATTCTCCTTACTCGATTAAAAATATAAGACACAACTAATCTTTAAGTAAAAAGCTCAGTGTCCAGACTTTTAATTCAATTAATGTTATTCAATTAATTGAGAAATATTTATATATTTAACATTATCTTCAACAAATCTTAAAATGGGATTTCCTCAAAATTTCAATATTTTGTCCAAACTTATTTAATTTTATAAACACTGGTTCGTTAAAATAACTTCCAGGCTACGTTATTTGCTCATATTTATGAAAAATTAATACATTTATCGAATAGCAGGTACTAACGATATTGTATAGTGAAAAGTTTGGATTTAATCGAATAGCAATGTAATTCATGTTTTTCTTTTACGATAATGGTCATGTTTCAAAACCATACATGCTTTAATGACATAAAAATGGAAATTGTCTTTTAAAATTATTATGCAAGGCGAAACATTTTGTGTGAACACTGGAGAGCTAAATTTAAAATAAACCGAAAGGCACGCTCAGCTATGGGCTTTGTTTTCTAAATTGTTGTACTAAAAATTGTTTATTTGTAAAAATACTTATATATATTATTGACGAAAAGTATGTTTAAATGATTGGTGCATACATTTTTGATAAGCTTTCTATTTCTGTTTTGTCGTTTACTGCGTTATTTTTTTTTTATTTGGATCATTTGTAATATACATCGCGCTTTATAATTTCTTTCTTTATTTAAAATACTTGTATTATTAAAATTGAATGTATCACCAAAGTTTATTGTATGTTTTTTTAGAGCGGTGAGATTATTCTGATATTTGTGACCTTTTATTCTGTTATGAAGTCGTTGTGATGTTTGTCCTATGTACACACCATTACAATTGTTACAAGGGATTTTGTATACTACATGACTTTGGTTTTGTAATGGAATATAATCTTTTAATTTTGAAAAACTAAAATTCAAATTATTGTGGTTTTTGTGTGCAATTTTTATATGGTGTGGGTCAAGAATTTTATTAAGTTTTTCGGATAATTGAGGAACGTATGGGATACTAGTATACTTGAATGTACTTGGGTTTGTGTTTTTTGTGCTATTGATCTGTCTTGTGTTATAAAATTGATGTATTTTGTTTTTTATGGTTTTTTGAATTAGTGGTAGCGGATAGTTATTTTTTTGTAAGTTAATTTTTACTGTCTTTAATATATCTTTTCTATATTTTGGATTGGATAATGTAATGGCTCTATTAATTAAGTTGGCCATAACATTTTTTTAAAACTAAAGGGTTGGGCAGAATGAAAATTTAAATAACGACCCGAAAAAGGTACCTAAGGTAAAATCTAAATGGTTTAACGTCTGATTTTTTTCTATTTCAAGGGTAAATTGTACTTTTGGATGGAAGTTGTTGAAAAGTTGATGAAATTTTATGATTTTGTCTTCAGGAATACAAGCCAAGCAATCGTCCACATATCTTTTAAAAAAGTTGGTTCAAAATCTAAATTGGTCTTTCGAGATCTTCAAGTACTAATTGAGCTATTGTGCTTGATATGGGTGGACCCATTGCACAGCCATATATTTGTTTGTAAAAAATATTTTGAAAAGAGAAATAAGTTGTTGACAATGTGATTTCAAGTGCATTTAAAAATTCATCTAAAGGTAATTCTGTATGGGGTTGTAGTTTTTTCCAATTTTTTCTTACTATATTTAGGGCATAATCTATTGGAATATTGGTGTACATAGAGACAACATCAAGCGAAATTAATTTTTTATTATTTTTTATTTTTGTATTATCAATATATTTTTTTAATTCAATTGAGTTTTTTAGATAATATTCGTTATTATTGATTATGTTTGAAATTGAATTGGCCAGATATTTTGATATATTTTAAAACGGACTTTGGATACAAGAAACTATTGGCCTAAGTTGGACATTATTCTTATGAAGTTTGGGGAGACCGTATATTTTAGGTGTATGTGCATTATGGATTTTTAAGTTTTTGACTTGTTTTGTAGATATATAGCCTTTTTTCCCATTGACTAACTAATTCATTTCCTTGTTTTTGATATTTTGTGGTGGGATCTTTTTTAATGATTGAATATGTTGTGGTATCATGTAGAATGTCAAGCATCTTTTTTTCATAGTCGTGTTTGTTAATAATGACGGTTTTATTACTTTTATCTGCTTTAGTTATTTATTCTAAATTTTTAAAGGAATTAACGACAATCCAGATTAAAATAGAAATTAAAGATTTTGTTGTAAAAATATACAGATGTTTCATTCAAAATTTCAAAAACAACCCCTAGAAATAAAATGTTATACATAAATATATATAAAAAGCTTCATGAACTTCACCTGGATATTCTGTATTTACATAAACACTTTTTATAGTAAAATAACTTTGGTATTACTCAGGTACTTTTTGAATTCAAGTAGCTAATACGTTTCTGTAAAATGGCGGAGGTATGGATTTTATATACGCATAATAATTTTTAATTTAGACCTTGTTGTTGGCTGAATTGTAAACTAATAATTCACAAATAAAGAAATATGATTGTTAAAAGCTCTCATTTTTTTTTTTTTTGTTTTGTAATAGTCTAGCTAACAAAGTTCACTCTATATTGATATACAAATCCTAATCGTCTTATTATAAATTCAATTATTTCTCTGGGAATCCGAAATAAGGGATTCCACCATAAAAAGGAATTGATTGCTCTCTGTCAAGCTATTCGCATCAATCATTTATTAAATCCCCATATTTATATCCGCTGATTCCTTCGGCATTATTCCGTATTATTCGGTATTCGTTTTTCATTTATATTCATGTGGCTGGGCTATACATATTTATGGGCATACAAATAAGATACTTTCATTTGTTATATTCAGTTTGGGAACGTTTCTGCACGACTGCTTTTCTCATTTGGAATAATTAATGAATACAAGCTCGGGAGATTAGATGAGCGACGGACACATCGGAGATGTAAGTATCCCATAGTGGCAAGCGCTGCAACGCCAACGATATTATAGATTATTCTGATCTTTCAATTTCAATTAGATACGCTTTGTTATTCTTTCATTTGCGCGTTGACATTTTGTTTTCGTCACTATTATCTACACCTATTGCTTTGAATACAATTTTAACATTAGTTTGGTAATTATAATAGATTATGGCAGGTGGTTTTAAATTCCTTTAAATATTTTAAAAAAGAAAAAACGAGATAGGAAACATATTTGGATAAATAAAAGATAAGGATGGAGGTATAATTACATTGGAAATTTTTACGCAATCTGGAAATCGACCATATTCCAAACAGAAATTGATAAAGTACGTTAAATGATTAATTAACTCATGTTTCCCCAATTTTAGTGACTCATTACTTAGTCAATAATAGTATGTTGATTTAGAGCTACTTAAATTGTCAATAATTAAATATATAATAGAACGTGTTTCTTTATAATAATTGCAATTAACTCTATTGGATTTATTTACTAATTGACCTCCCGTATTACAGAAGTAATCATTTAGGTCATCCACATTAACAGGGCAATTCATATCTCTATCTCCCGGGTTTATAATCGCCCAAGCAGTTTTCTATTATATAAAGTATCTTGGATACCTCGAGGGCCACCTGTATATTTCACAAAAATTAGAAAGATCATCCTATAATCAAAAAATTATGACCAGTTTTAACAAATATTAAACGAATTTTGATCCCATTATTTCATCTTCGGGCGTGATTTCAAGGTAAATATGTCAGGTATTTTTAGGCAGAAAATCAATATAATCCCTCTATCCGTTTAATTAAGCGTAAAATTCGTTTATTAGCACAATAGCTAAAATTGAATAACACGCAAAAAAAAAGCGCTGGCCAATATTTACCGTGGTATATTTACACTGAAGGTTCTGTGTTATCCAGGGGGAAATTAAGCGATTAGTACATTTAGTTTCCTTTTTCCGGCAGCTTACATAAATAAAAACAATCTTACACGTTGATGGTGTTGACATAGAGAACTTCCAGATATATTAAGGGCTTTCCCAAGTACATATATAAACAGTTGTTTGAGTCTTTGCTATTTATCATTTAGTAAATAGCGAAGGCTGGAATAGAGTTATGTACACATCGGTTGATTAATTTTCTTTTCTACACTATGAAAATTTCAATTATTATCGAAGATAGAGGGTAGGTTTAAATTTGTTTAATAAATTTTGTATTTGTTATGAATCAAAAGAGAAGGTGCACCTGTGAGAAATGACTTTCGAGATTTAAAAAATTAGGGAAAACAAAAAAGCTCACATGTACTCGATATATTTATATAACGTTTCGATTCTTTCTAGCAATTATCATCTTTCTGATTTCCTATCGGCGCTACATGTACACGTATTTTGATACTATCAAAAAGAGCCTTTAGTCTGATTCCATTACGTAAATGACTTGACTTATATTGTCGTTAATAATATTACTAAAACTCCAAGCAAGATACACATTTATACCGTATAGATTCTATACTATACTATACTATACTATAGAACAGTGGTTCTCAACCTTTTTTCGCCTAGCGCTCACTTACTGGATTTTGTATAGATCGCAGCGCCCACTGGTGGGCGCTACCGCCCACGTTGAGAACCACTGCTATAGAATATAATTACACTAGCTTACACATTGATTTTTTTTTCATGTGCACTTAATGATGGGCTATTGTTTTCTTATGGATCTTCTCCCGCTGAATTTGAAACTCAATGTTAATTTTTTTTATGGAACAGTTTTTGAGATATTGTGATTTTTTTCATTTCTTTAATCTCCTTGCACTTTAAAAAGCATATCTGGAGCTAGATGTGTGCGATTTGGTTGTTCTTGGTACAAAATAGAAGATATTAAAGTGATAGACAAATACATACGATGGAATCTTTAATTCGTCAGACGATTCAAAAAGTATCGACAAAAATATTCCAGATTTCAGCAAAAATTATTTTTAAATTGATTCCGTGGCCACGTAAAAATACTGAACGATGAAAAATGTTTGGTTTCTGTACATGTACGTAAAGTCGATACGTTTACACAAGAAATAACACCAACCAAAAGAAAAATAAAAAAAGATATTGATGATTGAGTGAATAAATCCAAATTCAGTTTAATCGCTTGCAATAAATTATATGTATATACCCAAGCTTGCTAAAATAAGACGACAAAATTTTGATTGTGAAAAAAAAAACATACGAAAAAAAGCTTTCTTCAACTTTACAATAGACAAAACAATTCTTAGAGGAATTCGCTAAAGACCAGCTGTGCAAATGTAGGCAGAAATAATAATAGGTGTACTGTAGTCTAAGTAGGTATGTGCATAAGATTTAGCTAGTTGAAATTCTATCAAGGGGAAGATAAAACTGCGATTCATGTTCTGTGCCAATGCAATAATATGTTCTCTACTACTGGGTTCGTGGAACTACAGAGCAAATAGCTACGCAAAGTAGTAGCTAAAGTAGTAGCTATAGAAGAAACAAAACTAGAGATCGCCTCATACATTATAAGAGACCAGTGATCTAAAAACGTTGCGATAATATATAGGTCCTTGTGCCCACCCCAATCCTAATCTAATCTGTGTAAGTATTGTGATGTACGACCATTAGGAATTAACGATTCGTTTGCGTGTTTCAGCTCCATATCACCGAATTTGTAAAAGTAGCCGTCATAAAAATGCAAATTTGGTCATTCATTACATATTAATTATAAAAGTATTATTTAAATCCTAAGCAAAACACTAGTATCACGCTTAATTAAAACAAAATACATGGGAAGTCAGAACAATTTGATTAGAAAAATATAATATTGGTAAGTTATTTCCTTTGAGTAAAGCCTAATCTCCTTGTTTCTTGCAAAATGCAAGGAACACAACAACTACAAGCGTCCAGCTTAATTAGTAGATAGTGTACATGGAATAAAGAAAATATCACAACAAATTTTGGACAATTCACTAGATCTAATTTCTTACGTGATAATCGAATAAAGATACCTAATCAGTCCCACTTTTCTATATATATATATATATCTGAAATAAATAGAATTGGTTAACTTAAAAAAATATCTGGATCTGTATAGGCAAATATCATACATTTTAATTGAGAAATGAGTAACCACGAATGAAGCACACAAATGCATATTAAGCTTAGGATACCACAAGAAAGAAGCACATTTAGGTTTGACATTTAGTGGCGTTAAATTGTTTTGGACATGACTTTCAGTTGCTTTGACAACTGGTATTTTGCAGGGTGCCACTCTACATATTTGTTTTAAATGTGTTATATTAAAGGTACCTATTTACGTCAAAAATACAGAAAAGTAAGTTATTACTGTATCTTTTTTAAATTATTGAAGAAATAACAGAAAGATCGCAGTTATAAATGTTTTTATATATAATTAAAAGTAATATATTTTTGTATACGAATCATTTCTTGTTCGTGGTATTATTGTGTTAGTAGCATTTATATAAGCGTCCAATTTGGAAATTTAACATTAAAACATTTTAAATTAATTTGAATTTAACCATAGTAAGACTTCTTGAATTAATAAAATCGTTGGTTTCAGTTAGTCGCCGCAGAAATGGTGTATTCGAGAAGTTAATCCTGCCAAAGAAATTTTTGTTCACCAAGTACATACTTACTTACTTAACTGATTTTGCAAATATGCATACACAATTGCAAATATTCACATACTGTAGTCCACGTTTAAGCCTCCAGGTGCATATACAACATCCAGATTTTGTTAATATATGTTGTGGTATATTAAATAGAAACTTCATTCAACCATTACTACCAATTAGACGTGGAACTCTGGCGTCAGCTATCTACTTAGGAATATTAACAAAAAACTAGTATTACCATAAATGACGCAGGTTAAAACTAATCAAGAAAACCCACAAATTCTGCATTTATTCATGAAGTTTAATAATTGCACGGTATCTGAGTTTTCTGAGAAGTGTATTGAACAAAAAGGATAAATTGAATAGTTTTTGAACGGCTAAACATGACCCTAGTCAAACCTTTCCTTTAAAGACGTTTAAAAAACAATAAATAATGGGAATATGGTTACAAAAGGCTTTTATCAATATTTCTATACCTTTTCGTATCTTTATGTTTTGAAATAATAAATTTTTGCTCCTACCAACAGAAGTCAAGGTGAATCGTTCAAAGAGTAGTAAAAATTAGATGAAAAAGTGAGTTCCAATAAACTGTAAAACGTCACAAACTATCCTAAATATAACGCATTTAGTTGCACGTTATTCAATTTGGTGGGATAGCTACCCTATATGCACCCTGTATGTCGCATTTGCAGCTCGTTGGAAACCTATAAATTAAATATTAATTGATTAATATTTCTGCTCTTAGTTCATTTTGAATAATAGTTGTAAATCTAAATCTGAAATTAACATGTATCTACATTTAATATAGCTTGCTACTTTGCTTGGTGTATTAACTGTTAGAAACCCAACAATATCTAAACTATTCCAACTTGCATTCTTTGTTTATTTATATCAATTCTATCTTTGCAAATCATACTACACATTCTTTTCAAAGGTAGCAATTCAATAACATGCATCGATAGGAATCAATATTTATTTAGCTCAAATTCAGTTCCAATTCCAATAATAAACAACTGGAATACGTTTCAGTGTTGATTGCGAATTTATCTTGTTTAAATAAGCACTGTTTGCTGTGCAATTTAATATTTCAATATTAAAATAGTGGCATTCTAGGTTCCTAGCAAACACCGAACACCAAATTAATGAAACTGGGTAAATTTAAAGATAAATACGTTTACGTGTTACAATGAGAATAGATAAAACGTTTTTGCTGTTATTCGAACGGCCAAGGGTTTCGTGGAAGAGCTGTGGCACTAGTGGCTGTTACAGCAGTGGAGATCATCGTTTCAGATAGCTGTGTAAATATTCCGAAGTAATGCTTGAATTGTACAATTATTAGCTGGATTCCCATTAAAGAACAGACGCTAGTAGAGTACCGTACGCTCGTAGATCCTCAATAGTAGTTCATTTGGGCACCCAATTTTCCTTCGATCTCTTTCCTGTTCCTCTCTCTTTCTATTCAATTTTCTACTCCGCAAATAGTGTAATTGCGATCCTGTATCCAAAATTATGCCTTAATAAAAACGGCTTATTGAAGATGGAGAAAGATTGAGAAATACTAATAAACCACAATATAAATAAAACAAAAAGATATTGCTATCTTTATGAAAAAGAAACTGCTTGGTGCATGTAGAAAATACAATTTGTCGTCATATGATTTAAAGTACAATTTGCCAAAATTGGTAATAAATAAATATTAGGCATATTAATGGAAGCATTACAAAAGAAAAGCTGGCATCTCAAGGAACTACTAGGATTTTTAAGGAAATATATAGAAAAGTTGTTTAGATAATTTTGGAATCTTTTTGCTTCAAAAATAATATTAAATTAACATGTAATAATTGGCTTTTTTCTTTAGAGTACGTGTAAAAAAACCTAGCCAAGAGAAGTGGAAGTGAAAGCCTCATGTACTGATAAAGTAATGCACACAATATTGCTAATTTTGTTATTACATTATTTTTTAAAAAAAAAAACGTTGAAACACTCAATTTTAGTTTTATAAAAGATATTATCTAATGAAGAAAAAATATTTTCTTTGATTTCCTATTTTTTGGCAGTGACATTATCATTGCAATAGAAAATGACCTATATGTATATAGTATTGGGCATCATCGTACTCAAGAAAGACCAGAAAATTGACGCATTTTGGTTAAGGAAAACCAAGTGATGACATAGTTAGAAAGTAAAAAATGGAAATAGAAAACTATTTTTTTCTTCAAGTAAAAATAAAATCAATGTTTCAAAAAGCACTACATATAATAGTATAATATATATCTTTATATCCCAATATATAAGAACTATGAAGTAAAAGTTACACCAAACTCGACTGACAAATTATCAAGAAAATGAAAAAAATCGTCCGAGATTGTCGCTCGTCAAAAGTGTCATCAAAATTATTTGTAGTTAATTAGGTAATTTCGTCTAAAATCAAAATTACAATAATGACAATATCTCAAACCATAACATCTTACATTGACTACGAAGAGTGAAGATCTATCCAATCACCAAGGCACAGAACACCATCGGTGATATAGTCTTCTTTACAATGTGTTATAACTCTTGTAATATTGTCAATAGATAGTATAGTATAAGATAGTATAGTATATTGATAAAATAATAAACTAAGGAAAAAAAATGACATTGCAAACCTGAAGCTGGGGTTCAGATGGACAACATAAGTTATCCCCTGTTTTTTCACTCATTCCTTGGATAAATATACAACTATAGTTAAATTCACTAACTTAAAAAATGTATCAGAGTAAATCAAATACAAGATAATATAAATAATAATAATAATAACAAAGTTCCGTAAGCGTTCTGTATGAGAAGTAAGATGAAGCATAGAAATCTGCCACCATTATATTACTCTATATAAGAGAAAGCCTTTCAAACTAACCAGTACAATGCCGATGTAGCGACGGAATAAGGAGACTCCTAAATCTAATATTGAGATGACGGATGTTGATTCGAAAAGATGTCTTCTTATATAAGTATAATGGACGTTTGTTTGTGATTATTTTATAGAAAAGACAAGCAGTCTGCATGACACACCTGACTCGCATACCAAACCAACCAATCTCATTGAGCTTATGGATTTTTATGTTAAAATTTCGGTAAACAATGGATCAATCTAGGACAAGGATTCAGCACGGGCCAGATACAATTTCGGTCACAGACGTTAGTAGCGGGTCTATAAATATGGGTTAAATATGTAAAGTGTGAAAAAACAAAGATTAACATAAGAGAACATTATGAGGTAAACATGAACCGTGTGAGTATAAGCCTTTTAATGAAGCATACACTAGTTGGATGCACTTACTCATTGTTGATTTGTACCTAAAGCTATTGTCTATCATTAGTCCCAGATTTCTCGCAGTATCAAGGATCGGTACAGGACCGTTATTAAGTTTGATCAAAACCTTTGGCACAGCTCGATCCTTTTCCCTAACAAACAGCATTACTGCTGTTTTAGATGTGTTAAGTTGTAACTGATGCTGAATCGTCACTATGTCATGATTTACCATACTTATTATATCATTAAGATTCGCTAGAGTGAACAAATCTGCATACATATATGAATAACTCACATACATAAATCGCATAAAGGAGAGGACCGAGAATAGACCTCTGAGTAGCTCTAATCTTTAATGTAGCTACCCATATGTGGATATATTTGTGAGTATATTGCGTAAGATCGCCATACGCATTCTAAGTGCATACAGAACCACATCCACGGAGGCACTGCTCCTGTTGGCCAGAGTTACGCCAATCGAGCTTATAATCGAGCAGAGAATGCACATCGAGGAGAAAGGTGCAGATTGTAGGCAGGAGACATACAACAGTATGATGAAAAAATGACAAGAGGGATGGGCAACGGGGAAGGAACAAGCTCAATGGACAAGAATGCTAATAAAGAGCCTAGAGGGCTGGGTTGACAGGTAACATGGGCAGCTGAACTACTATCTTACTCAGCTGCTGACTGGGCACGGGTGTTTCCGTGCATATCTACACCGTTTCAATGTGAGCTCATCAGAGCAATGCGTGTACTGTCAACAGAGAGATACGATCGAGCACACCTTTTTCTTCTGCCCGAGGTGGACGTTGCGGAAAAGCTGCGCGGAGATTACCCTAGGTGTATTATTAACGTCCGATAACTTAGTTAACGTCATCCGAAAAGACGAAAAGAGCTGAAGAATCGTAGAATCTATGGCAAAAAAAGTTGTAAAGAGAAGGACGAGCGAGCACGACAAGCACGCATGACACAATAAAGGAAGGTAGCCCGAACACCTGCAGCACTCCCTAATCGAAGTAATACCAACTGGCAGTTCAAAGCTAGGAAGACGATCGTTTGCAAAGAGGGGTTTTTAGTCAGTAAAAATCTGACGCTACCTGAAGATATGGGCGGACCAGGTGCCTCTGGAAGGTTTTCCCCTCTATATAAAATCAAAATATATGGAGATATGGAATCACAATGAAACCTCACATACATAAAGAGATTATCAAAATTATACATTACTTATCGATATGCCTTCTAGCCCTACAGTCACCGATATAATTGAGTGCACATATTTTATTATTAATGTATTTGTTTTGTAATATTAGTATGTTTTTGGATATTATTTATGTTTAACTATTTGACCTGCTAGAATATCATATGATTTTGTATATCATTAAATAAGTATGAGTAAAATTTATAGTTTAATTAAAAATCGCTTAATGTCCACTCAACTCTGTCGGCGACTGTATGTCCTAGTTACGTATCTAATCCTGTCCCTCATTTTTATCAATCCTCCTCCATGTTACTCTAAACTCAGACACTTTGCTTCCAGCCCTATAATCCAATCTCCTTGACAGTTTCCAACCACCATTTCATGGAATTTCTTCTTCTCATTTATCATTCGAGATATTCCATAAGAGCACTTCTTGCATATTTGATCTCTATCATTCTAATCACATGCCTGTTTTCCTTTTACTTCTTATCTGTTTTCCAGTCTTCTAATTTCTTGCTTCTCAAAATGCAAAATGAAGATAAACGAGCTTTTAAATTCTCAGCTGGTGACTTTAAAATTCCATTTGATGTTTCTGATATTCGGCGTTCACTTTCTTCTTTAGATTTGGGAGCAATAGGTTCTAACTTAATATCTGGTGAACTTTCAGCGGTTAAATTTTCCGCGGTTAGCTCAGGAGAACTACCGCTCCCTAGAGATACACACGATAGGCTTTGCCTCTGTGGAAGATTGGATCGCTTCCGGTTGGCTAAGATATCTTTATTACCGTTGGACTCTATCAGGGCATGTGACAGCTCTTTCTGGCATTGTTTGTGCTTGGCGACTTCACTATTAAACTTAAACTTACCGTTCTTAGTTTCTAGCATGAGTCGTCTGTTTAAGAGATTGATTTAGTTTTCATAATTCTTCAACTGTTCCTTGACTTCCTCTAACTCCTCTTTCAATTTTTCTCGTTCGTCCAAATGTTTATCTTTGTTCAGGGTATGCAAATGTTTTAACTGGTCCCTAATACTATTCAACTCTTCATCTTTACTTTTTATAAGCTCTTGAGCTTCTTTGAGGCTTCTCTTCAAAATTTTGTTCTTTTCTTGTAAGACTCGCATTTCATCTTTTGAAATTTGGACGAGAGTGCTTATATACTAATTTTAAGAGGAATGGGTATAGAACACCGTTAATGTATTTATTATTTCATATATTCTTGGTTTGGTTTTTCTAGACGTTTCTTCTTTTCTCGTTCTTAGTACAGTATTTAGAGCCCATAGAGTTTTGCTTCTCTTCATTAATCTCTTTTCAATTCTATTTCTGTGTGTGTCTGTGAATCTTAAATATTCAATTTTGTATACAGCCTTCCGTTCTTTCGTCCACGTTTCATTTCTATGAGTTTGTCTCGAATTTATCAATGCTATCATTCAGTTATTCTGTTGTTTTTATTGCTAAAGCAACATATACAATAAGCTGCTGTGTGCATAGATAAATGATACCACACAGAGTGGCTTCCCGTTATAAATTGTCAAAATTAAAACATATAACACTTCGGAGAGTCGTTATTTTAATTCTACTCAGGAGACAAAACAATTTAATGGTTTTCCTTCTACTAATACACTAGCAAAATTTTCAAAAGAAATGAAATGTTTGTAACTATTGTTTTGCACCATCAACATTACATCTAAAACCAACCACCCATCACTTTTATATTTTACACCTTTCCATACAGAAAGAAGTTTTGAAAAATTTGGGAAAGTTTTAACACTATTATGAATTATAAGTAATACAAAATACCCCAAGTTGTGATTAAGTTTTTCAGGTACAGATTTTTCACTACCTATTCTCAAGCAAAAATAATATTACAATCCTTTTGTTTTGCCATGTGGCAATTACTTCGTTTGTCCCTGACGATGCTGTTATTCAGGATAAATGAAAGCCATTTTTCTTTGTTGTCGCTCTTCTTATTTGTAGTCGACTATTTTATACTTTTTGCTCCATTAGCTATGACGGTACAGTCTACTTAGCTTGTTCAGGTGCTATTGAATTTTTGCCAGTTGTCGCGACTAAAAGTTCTTTTTCAACATCTACCAGCTCCCTTTATCTAGTATCAGGTTTCATATACGTGCTTTGCAACCTTGATGTCTAATCGTTTCACTCGTGTATCCTGCTCATGTTCCTTGAACGAATGAAGAGATGTCTGCAATCACATGCCGGTTTACATTCTCCTCCTGGTTGTAATTGTTAATGCTTTAGTTTTGTTAATTAATGTCGTTAAATTAAACTCACGCGTTTGTCCATCTGCATCCAGCCTAGTATTGTTTCTCTTCCTTTTTTCCTCCTTTTCCTGCTTCTATTTCTTTCCTATTCCCCCCTTAAAGGTCTGCTATAAATATGTATTATACAGGGTTAGTAAAAAGTCCCGGAACGGTCGAATAACTTTGTTATTTGAAAATTATGATTTCTGAAATTTGGTATGGGGGTATAGTTAATATAAATGCATTTTATGCAATACAGTTAATATTTTTTTCACTTCCGGTTTAATCGACAATACGTCCAACTTTTTTTTTTAAATGGAACGCCCAGATTTTTTTAACACTTTTGAATGCAAAATAAAAAACTACGTTCAGGAAGTATTAAGATGTTTATTTTTATTCACAAGAAAACAGTTAAAAAATTAAAAAAGTGTCCTAATACAGAAAAATCAAGGTACCTTTGAAAACAGTTGTTGTTTAGTGTTTGCATTCTTTTTGCCGTCACATTTGACAATTTTAAAAGCGTTTTAACTTTTGCATCGCTATAAATTTACTTATTTTAAACATTGACACATTTGAAAATGGCAGAAAAACTTACTGAATCAGAACGAATTGAGATATTAATGATGCGTGGGTACGGTGATCGTCAACGTTCTTTTGAAGAGGTTCGTATTTTGTTTAATACTGTTTATCCGGATCGTCACATTAGTAAAAGTACGGTATTCCGAACAATTCAAAAGTTTGAAGTCTTTCGTCAGGTGAAGGATTTACCTAGAAGGGGACGTCCATTAACAGCAACAGATGAAACTAGTTTGAATGTGTTACTTACAGTGGAAGAAAATCATCACGTGTCCACAACAGAATTAAGTCAAATTCATGAGATCTCTCAAAAATCTGCTCATACGATTCTTAAATCAGCAAGAATGAAAGCCTATAAAATGTATCCCGTCCATGAGTTAACTAAAGATGATCCAGATCGTAGACTACAATTTTGCGAAACAATGACGGAATTGATCGAGCAGCAGCCTAATGTTTTAGATCACATCATTTTTTCAGATGAGGCAACGTTTTGTCTCAACGGCACTGTGAACAGACATAATTGTCGCTACTGGTCAATTGAAAATCCGCATTGGATTGAAAAAGTCCATATACAGCGTCCTCAAAAGGTGAATGTCTGGGCTGGTCTTGTTGGAAACAACATCATAGGACCATTTTTTATAAGAGGAAATTTAACTGGCAACATCTACTTAAATTTATTGCGAAATGAGGTTGTTCCAGCACTTGCGGCCCTCTTTCCAAATGCAAACATAGGAGATCACCCTAATGCAAATTTTTGGTTTCAACAAGATGGAGCTCCCCCCCATTTTGCCCATAATGTCCGCGATTATTTGAATGAAATTTTTTCGGGACGTTGGATCGGACGTAGAGAAGCAATCGAATGGCCAGCACGTTCGCCAGATCTCTCGCCATTAGATTTTTTCTTTTGGGGTCACATGAAATGTCAAGTGTACAAAAATCGTCCCCATAATCTTGAACAATTGGAAGAGAGAATAGTTCAAGAAGCCAATCGCATCACTCCAGAACAAATACAAAATTCAATAAGAAATTTTACTGACCGTTTACATTTTTGTCAAATTGTAAATGGAGAGCATTTTGAACAATTATTGTAATCGCAACCTGAATAGACAGGTATCTTGATTTTTCTGTATTAGGACACTTTTTTAATTTTTTAACTGTTTTCTTGTGAATAAAAATAAACATCTTAATACTTCCTGAACGTAGTTTTTTATTTTGCATTCAAAAGTGTTAAAAAAATCTGGGCGTTCCATTTAAAAAAAAAAAAATTTGACGTATTGCCGATTAAACCGGAAGTGAAAAAAATATTAACTGTATTGCATAAAATGCATTTAAATTAACTATACCCCCATACCAAATTTCAGAAATCATAATTTTCAAATAACAAAGTTATTCGACCGTCCCGGGACTTTTTACTAACCCTGTATAACGCGTCGTACAATTCAATACACTCTTTAAAATTTAATTTTTTGTGTAATGGTATGATTGCATTCAGTTTCATAGCTTTACTAATGGCGCTATAAGAAGGAAATACCAAAACATGTTACGGTTATCCAGTTTTATAGTATTTGTATTTCTCAATCTACGTTTATGTTCAAAACACAAAAGTTCGTAAGACTAAAGTTATATGTTTAAAACCTCTGTTTTCCTACCCTAAACCAAATTCCTTCTTACGGTCCATCACAACAAACTCGAAGTATAATCTGATAAAACAGAATGGCACACAGCACTGATAACGTATAATTCCATATTTGATTAAGAGCTTTCCAAAGGAAAATTGTCACCCTTCGCTCATCGACATGATTTCCTGCCGTCAACTCGGAAAATGCGGTAAAAGGGGAAAGATTTCGCGAAATACGTTACCTTTGTTTTTTTTTTATCGATTCTCGTTTTGCAGTTGCACGGTTTGTATGTCGCTCATTGCCTCTAGTGGGAATCACACGCCGTACAATAAGCGGAAAACGTATTTTTATGCTTGTCGTTGGAACATGACGACAGCTCGAGATTAAAGATTGAAAATCAAGTTTTCCTTTGCCTGTTTCTTTGTTTTACGAATCGAAGAGGGCAAATTCCTGAGTAGCAGATATTGTTCTTTTCAAATAGCGAAATTTAGTGATAAAGTAAAGCAGCTAGTGGTGATATAAATTTAGACCAAAATTAGCAGTAATACAACAAGGATTATGAAAACAATCATTAAATGAAAAAGAAATCGTAAAAGGCAAAGTTCTTAATTAAAAAGTCGAATCAAGTTAACTTTAAGACTGCTGTTTCAAATTACTTATAATAAAATCTTGAAAGGATTGAAACTCAAACAAACTGGAAAGTTTGAGTAAAACATTCTATTGTTAGATGATTCTTTTATAATTACTATTAAAGCAAATTTAATAGCGACCGGTATCGTGTACAAAACACATCTTCAGACCGTAAAATTTATCAGAAGACGTGTTTTATACATGAAACCAGTCGCTATTAAAATTTGCTTTAATAGTAATATTGTGAGATAGTGGACCTACTTGTGTTTTATTTCCCCTTAAACATGATGTCACAGAGAGTCTACATAGGTAGTTTAATTATTTTATAATGTTATGGCAAGAATGTCTTGAAAAATATTCGTATACATTTTCCAATTAAAATGCCTGTGTTTTAAATTTTTAATTTTTTTAAATATATCAGGTAATAAATAACTGGTTATAATCTTCAAATAATATGTATAAATAAAGTTTAATATTAATTTACGTCGTTTTAATATATTCCAGAGTCCTTTCTCTTGCTTGTACAAAGTCATGACTAACAAACCTGCCTTGATAGATCGCTGAACATCTGGAGTATTATCGTGAGTTATAGCTGCCTGCAGACAACGATAGTTACACATTTGACAGTACGCGAGTCGGCGGTTGTATCAGATGCTGTTTAAAATAATATAGTCAATAATTATTGTTTCTAATAAATATATTAAATATGGTTTGTGAGACCATTTATAATAACCAAAAGAATCTAATGAAATGGCAAACAGTGTTTATAACCAATAGACCTATCATTTATTTATATACATATATATATAATATAGAGGAACAGGAGTCTTTGCCGTTAGAATAGAAAATAATTTATTTATTTATTTATTTATTTATTTATTTACCTATGACCGACAGGATATACCTACAAGGGTCACATATACATAATTACATAAACAGCATACATATAAAGAAAATACAATTAAGCTATATCCAAACTAAATTATAACTGTTACAAATAGCCTGTTAACTAAATGTAAAAACCAAAAACTACAAACGAGGAAAAAAAATAAAAAAAAAAAAAAAAAAACAAATTCAATATAATAAACAAAAAGAAAAACATATTAATATATCTTTTTCTTCTTTTCTTCCTTTTCCTTCAAAACATTAACGTAAATGAGTTTTAATAAGTTTTATAAACTCAATAAATTTTATATTGAAAATATCTGAATGTTTAGAAAACTCGTTCAATTCTCTGGCAACCATGTTCAAAGGGCAATTAAAGCCATAGGAAGTTCTATGGAATTCCAAGGAAAATGAATCGGTATTTCTGGTATTAGCAATTGGAACGCGAAGGGAAAATAAAGATAGCAATTCTGGACAGTCTATCATATTATTTAAGCATTTATAGCCAAATTTAAGTAAAGAAATCTTGCGGCGAGCAGACAAAGCCTCTAAATTTAGTAATGTTAAACGTTCAGGGTAACTATATAAATTTTTGTCAATATTTAATTTAAAAAGAATATAATTAACAAACTTACGCTGAGCTCTTTCGATTTTTTCAGAATGAAACGTCGTGTTCGGATTCCATATAATGGAACAATATTCTAAAATGGAGCGTACTAGGCTTTGGAACAAGGATATTACTCCAATAATATTCGTAAAATCTTTAGTCTGACGTTTAATAAAGCCACATAATTTAAGTGCTCTACAAGTGATATCATCAATATGTAAATTAAATGCCAAACCACTATCGAAAAGCACGCCCAGATCCTTCACTTGGTAAACGCGATTCAGTATCGTTGTTTCGGTTTTGTATGAGTGGTAAATGATATCTTTTTTCTTTTTAGTAAAGGTAATTATTTTACATTTATCGATATTAAGTAACATATTGTTGTCACGGCACCAGGTCAAAACTCCATCAAAATCCAATTGAAGTTTCAGACAATCTGACAGAGAGGAAACACTGACAAATAATTTGAGATCATCGGCAAAAAGGAGAAACCTCGAATAGTTTATATAATATTTTATGTCATTGATAAAAAGTAAAAATAAAATTGGACCAAGGTGACTGCCCTGTGGTACACCCGACGTTACATAAATGCATTTAGACGTAGTGGTACCCAATCGCACGCATTGCGACCGATCCAACAAATATGACCGCAACCAGAGCCAGAGCTTACCAGTGATACCGTAAGATTGAAGTTTGTTTAACAAATGTTGATGGTCGACTCGGTCGAAGGCTTTGCTAAGGTCGGTGTAGATTGAATCTACCTGGCAGCCATTTTCTAAGGATTTCAAAATAAAATTATGATAAAGTAAAAGGTTAGTTTCGGTACTACGGCCGTGCATAAAACCATGTTGCTCTGGTATTATATTGCTGGAGAATAAAGATATAATTGTATCAGCCACAATAGACTCTAAAACTTTACCCAAGGCTGGTAAAGCACTGATTGGACGGTAGTTTTGAATGTCCGACCGATTCCCAGACTTAAACAACGGTATTACAAATGCTGATTTCCATTGTTGAGGAAAAGTTGCACAAGTTAGTGATATATTATAAAGTAATGAAATAGGTAAAGCTAATGATGGACTGCAATGTTTCAAGAAAGAAGGTGGTATTTCGTCAGGGCCGGAAAAGAACGAGTTGGATAGAGTTGATAGTTTTTGAAAGATAGTGTCGGTAGTTAAATCAACGTTAAAGATTAAGTTAGAATTACAGTAGTGCATAACATTTAAATTTGTGACTAAATTAGAGTGAATAGAGTAAACAGATTCAAAATAAGTAGCAAACATGTTACATATAACATTCAGATCGTCTGAAGAATTACTATTATAAAACATTGTCTTCGGTAAGCCATTTGTTCTACGTTTATTGTTTATAAAGTTCCAAAAAATTTTAGGGTTGAGATGTACATTATTTTGCGTAAAGGAGAGGTAGTTTTTATAGTCCTTTGAAATACTAAATTTAGAAGCAGTGCGCAATTTTTTGTAAGTGTTCAAGGCTGATCCACTGTTACGGTTACGTCTATAATTTTTGAATGCATTGTTCTTCTTTTTTATCAGCAGTTTGGTTTCTATAGAGAACCAACTGGGATAATTTCCACTGTTAATATAATATTTAGGTATAAACATATCGAAAGCATTGTATATAATTTCATTAAAAATAGTTACAGATTGGTTGATATCGTGATTATTGAAAATATTAAACCAATTTAGAGTAGAAAAATAATCATTGATAACTTGATAAGGCGCTTTTTTAAAGTTGAGTCTCCAGCCACTGTTATTATTCACGCAGGTAGAAGTCGAATTTATGGGAATTTCTATTGTTAGACTTGGGTGATGCAAATCGGGAGACATTAAATTAACATCGCTTCCTCTAACACAGATATCGTTCGATGTAGAAAAAACTAAGTCTAGAGTAACGTTGTTATAATTTAGTACACTATTTAATTGAAGTAAACCTAAGAAAGTAATGGAATCGCAAACTTCTGATTCCCACGAAGCAGCACCAGCACTAACGGGAAGTAATCCATCGTCGTTGATATGCCACGTTATATCAGGCATGTTGTAATCACCGGCAATACAAAAATTGGAATTCGGACAACGCGTCAGCAGGAAATCCAGGGAAGAAACATGATGGTAATAAGCATCTGGACCAGCATCGGGTGGTAAATAGACGCTTCCAAAAACATATTCATTATTCTCGATTAATACGGACACAAATAATTCTTCGCAACCATTAGGCGGTACACTAACTAAAGAAGACGACAAGTCGGAACGCACAGCAATCAGGACGCCGCCGCCCCGCCGCTTTGCGCTGGTTGACAAATCTCTATCCTTACGGTATATGCAGTAATCCGAACGAAATAATTCACTGTTAGATATCGAATCATGTAGCCATGTTTCAGTTAAAATAATAATATCACAATTAAGATTAAATGATTCCAAGTAAACATCATGTAATTTTGTACGTAAGCCCCGCACGTTCTGATAGTAAACGGTTAGACAGTTATCATTGCTAGACGGTGGTCTTAGTTTTTTGAGTCCACAATTCGTGGAAAACCGTTTACATATCTAATGGTTTTATTATGACCTTGCTCATTAATCTCGCTCAACTCAGCTCGAAGCCTTTTTAGATATTCGCGCTGCTTCACCGTTAAATCCGCCGAAATTGAAATGGGTGCCAAAGGTCTATTTTTCTTGGCTTTCAAAATCGCCAAGACATCACTTCTGTTAGACAAAGTCACTCTAACCGGACGGTTAACGCCGGGTTTGAAAGTGCCCAGGCGAAGAGTATTCTTAATTTCTACATTGCAATCAGTATTAAACTTCAGAAGAGTGGCCGTTATCAAAGCTTTCTCATCCATCAGTCGTTGAGCTTTCTCAGATGAGGAGGGTTCAGTAAGGTTGTAGATTATGATATTGCATTCGCGTTCCTTACGGTCATTTATTTCGTGGATGACTTCTTCCATGAAATGATCGTCAGCAGGCAAAGAGGATTTGTCTTTCACCTTATCATTTAGCGATTGTACTTGCTCTCTTAGAGACTGTAAATCAACCTGAAGAGCCCTCACTATATTTGATATTTCATGTAACTTGGAGAATTGGATCTTAAAATCCGAGCAAGAAGGGCAGTTGTATGACAGTTTACGCTCTTTACTTCTAATTACAGACGCTTCGTGTCGCGATATACCAGCGCATGTGGAATGCAAATATCTTTTGCAAAAATCACATGCAATCTCATTAACAGGTTGTAAGTCCAGATTGCAAATTAAACAAAAAGCAGCCATCATAAGGGAAAGAAACAATAGGTCGAAGGAGATAGACAAAGGACACAAATTTCACACGAAGGGGCCCGTCTTCGTGACTCACCAGAAACAACACAAGAAGGCCGCAGAATAGAAAAGGATAGGTATGTTAAGAAGTAAAATACGAAAATATATAACTAAAAATAAAGGCGGAAAAAAAAAAAATAAAAAACAACAAGAAATAAAGATCTACCTTGCTAATGTTCCAACTAACTTCCGAACACTCCCAAATGAGACACAAAGGCACTGAAACATTAACACCACTCTAAAGATAACAAAATTAGCTTATAGATGATATAAAGCTCGCGAAATTATGTTAAGAATTTCGTGTTTAAAAAAAGGGAAAAGAACGGAGCGATATAATACACGTGCAATGCTGTATTGATGCATAATATAATGTATTATGTTGGGGAATGCAGCAAAATTGTAGTTTTTTAAGTTTTTTATTTCATGTATCCAATATTTCGCATCAAAATTGTATGCTTCATCAGGATTTGACTATGAAAGAACATTTAAATTACAATAAGTATAATATAATACATTGTTATACTTACATGTTAAACTTAACAGAAAAATTGCAATATAAATTAATATTTAGATAATAAATTTTGATCCAATTCTAAATGGTTTTTATTAAATTTTGAAAGGTGTCATAAATTCATAAAATTCAAATTTGTTTATTAGTGTACATGGAGATTTAACTTAGATAAGTTGATATTTATATTTGTATGTATCTGTTGGTTAGTTTTTATTAAATTAGTAAAGGATCAAGATATATTATAATTTCTTTTCTAGTATGAATGAATATAAACCAAAATATATTATTCTAATTTTGTTATATAATTTTGAATAAGTATGTTTAAATTATTTTAATTTATTAATACAATATTTTAAATTTGTGACTCTTGATGAGATAGGTACTTCATTTAAATTATTGGTTTTAGATTTGTTAATAGTTAATAAAAAGGAATATATACTGTTTAAATTATTTATATCAGATCTAAAATTCATTGTTTTGTTTCTATTAATTTCAATCATTTCTAAGAATTCTCTGCTTCTTTTATTTTTAACTGATCTTAAGATCTTTACATTTTCGAAATTTGGTTTGTGCATGTTTTCTCTCATATGTAAAACTAAAGCACATCTTAATTTGTGTGTATTTAGATCACTTTTATGTAATGTCAATCTCGTTTTTAGCCAGTTTGATGTTTGAGGACTAATTGAAACATTATTTGTACCAAAGCAAGTAGAATAAATAACCAAAGAGAGTAATTTACATGACTGCTTTAATAAATTAAGGTATTGTATTAGTAGTAGCTGAAGTTTACGTAATATTATTCATAACGTACGTTAAGTATCTTATGTAGGTAATATTTTAAACTCTGCATACACATATGTCAGCAATTTCAAAGTAATTGAAGTAGCAGCTGGTAGAACACACTATTCCAGATTGCATGCAAATTTATAAGCATTTAGTAGTACGCATCTAGCCAACACTATTTTAGATTTCCACTAAACCCTTCATAGGCTACATACACTTTGCACATCCATCCATAATTTAAAATGACTAAAATAATTTATTCCATTATCATTCTTTCCTTATTAATAGTTACAACAGAGTGCAAGAACTATGTGTAAGAACACTGTGTTATGATTAATATAAACATTAGTGAAACCACTATCAAAATAAGAAAATACAAGAACGTGACATATTTTCGAATATAATCCTTTGAAAATACCATTTGCCTCTCTCCAGCAACTCGTAAAAATATATTTCTTTTTTCATAGTTTATCTTAAAGATAATTTCTTTTTTTATTAATTCTTAATTAAATCAAGGCACTTGAAGTTATTCTGTACATAAGTTAAAGAAGCTAAGAAATAAAAGTTTTCTTGCTCTTGTGCGAAAACGTTGCCTACAATATTGTAGAACAATGACTACTCTACTACTAAAGTTGCATTCGACTCATTCGCAAAAAATAATTTGGGGGTTAATTTTATTTTTTTTTTAGGGTCAGTCGGAGTAAAGGGGATTCGACAAAGCTTATGAGTGTGAAGGGTATTTTCGAAAGTTTACTTGTGAATATATTATACGCTTCTCCGTTCAACTTTCTTATACCAAGGGGATGGGTGCTAATTATAACAGGGTCAAAGAACATCATCTTTGGTAGGTTCACGGATTGATGCGTTCAAATTTTGTGGTGTAAACCGCAAAGAACTAGAAATTTTCAATAATTCAATGGTTCATTCAATTGGTCCATTAAGCGTGAGATACCGTTGAAACGGGAAGTGGCATTTTACAGTATTTGATGGAAATGTGCTAGAATTCATTTGTATATACGATTAACACCTTGGTATATTTCCCAGTCAGTAACTCTTCACAGATAAAAAAATGTTCTAAATTTTAAAACAATTGTAAAGTTTAGTACAATATGTTGTAGAATATATAGAGAGGAGCACAACTTCTATTGAGATTTCCTACAAAATTGTTGATGAAAGTTATTGCGTCCATTGCAACAAAATGCCAATTTCGTTATACAATTTATGTTGACATAACTTATATATTAAAGCAACATAACATACGGGTCACTTGTTGCAAGTATTGACAATAAACGTTCAAAAGAACAATACATGGACTGTGGAGTACCACAAGGATCTAAATTAGGACCGATATTTTTCCTTATATATGTCAATGATTTGTGCGCTAGTCTTCAGGTTTGCCAGGCGATTCTGTTTGCCGATGATACGACCTTGGTATTTAAAGCAAAAACAGCAGGGGATTTGGCGGAGTTGGAGTCGGTGGGCATGTTGGAGGCGGAAAAATGGTTTAGTGCTAATAAATTAAAATTAAATGAAAGTAAAATCCAAAACATAATGTTTGAGACGCGACCGGTCCAGATAAGTTCGGCAAAAATGTTGGGCGTGCATATCGACTCCAACTTAAGTTGGACCACTCATATAAATTACTTATGTAATAAATTGAACACAACCGTTTACCAGATCCGGAGAACAGTTGACCTGACGGACAGAGACACTGCTGCATTGATATATTACTCAGATTTTTATTCACTGGTCAATAATAGTATTTTATTATGGGGCAGCACGGAATATAGTGAGAGAATTTTTAAAATACAAAAAAAATGTGTAAGGGCTATAATGAAAGTTAGTAGCAGAGAACACTGCAAACCTTATTTTAAGTATTTAAAAATATTAACCATCCCATCATTATACATTTACAACTGTTTAGTTTTTGCAAAGACTAATTTAGAAAGCTTTAAAACTCAGTCGGATATACATAATTATTCAACAAGAATAAATTCATCTTTGACTATTCCTTATCATAGAATATCTTTAACACAACAGTCTGTTAAATATCAAGCAATAAAACTTTATAATAGTTTGCAAAATAAAACTAAAATATTACCTTTACAACAATTTAAAAAAGAAACAAAACAAATGTTAATTAACAAGGCTTGTTATAAGATAGAAGAATTTCTTTTATCATAATTATCTTCATGCTATTTTTTACTTTTTTAGTTCATATTCCTATAGTGTAGGTATTTTTCATTTGTGTTGACTTTCTTAATGATGTATGTTCTTGTCAATTTGGAAATAAACGTTATTATTATTATTATTATTATTATTACCCCACTGGTAAAAATTGCAACCAACATACTAAAATATTATAAACTCCCGTAGTAAATTTTGTCAACATTTCAACTACGCTATTGCAATAACTAATATAGTTGCGTATAATTTTATTAGCTCGTAACTGCGGCGCACGAATTGCCGTCATATTGGATGTGATTGCGGAGATCAGACCGGCCATTAACCGCTGAGTACCTGTGTGGAAACATCTCGTACTCGTACAGCGGGTGATTGTCAACCACAGTACTTTTATACGATATTTACCATATGAATACATTAAATAAATATTACATAGCTGTGTTTACCGAGCACAATTTACATATATTGATTCTGAGGAATAATATATAATATATTTGTATTATACAGGTAATTAACTGCATTAATATGTACAAATATTTTTCTTTCTATCTATTAGACAGTTTTCTCTGTGCAGTGGTAACAATTGCAAATAATTGTAAAAAAAATATTTCACAGGATTTCCATTTCATCGCGCGCAATTTATTACATTTACTAGTTGTAAAATATTGTAAAGCATTTCGCCATATTTTGTAGAAGATTGTTCTGCAATTCTTTCTAACAATTTTATTGTTCTTTTTCTAACTGCAGTACAAGAGACTGCAATGGATTATTGTAAAATTTCGTACAATACTAGAAATTGTTACTACAATACCTGTCAAATTGCCAAGTGTAAATTTTACTATACGGATTTTTGTCTGTGTTAAATGAAGCATATTTTATCTCGGACTCCAGACCAGCGCAGCGACGTTTTCTTGTGTTGCTACAATTTGGTCAACCTCTGGCCTAGATAACATCATGAAACATATTGCATGATGTCGAAATATATTTTTGCTATCTTCATATGTCCCATAGAGTGACGAAAAGAGTTCAGAATTTACCAACACATGGCCGTTTATGGCTACAAATTGACAAATTAATCATTTTACTAATTCATACAATTATATAATATCCGTATATATTGTGCTGATATATTAAGATTATTAAATAATTATAAAATATTAAAATTCATTTAAAAATAAAAACGTCAAACAGTGGCGTCATCTAGTTGTAAAGGAGTAGACAGCCATAATCCCTGCAAAGTCAACGGTTATACCATGCATGTGCGTCTCCCGCTCATTCTTCTTACTGCAGTAGGTATTCCAGTACATTCAGTCATTCGTCATAGCCACTCATAGCTCACAACGAATACTGGCGCGAGCGCAGCGGTTGCTTTGCGTATTGTATTTTTATTATGAAAATGAATAAATTGCAATATGTATTGCTTTGGACTCACGTACTTATAAACTCAAAAGTTGTAATGAAAGCGTAAAACAGTAATTTATAGTATCTATTATGTACTTAAAAATAGTCTTTGCTCATGACAAGAAAATTAAAGTAATTCTAATGAACGAAGAACAAAACCCTCAAAAAGAAATAATAAATTTAATGAAGGACAAATAAAAATTAATTCTGGATAAATAAATTTAAAAAATAGAAAACTAAAGTAAGCCTTAATAATAAGATGAAATAAACGTTAATTTTTTAAAAATCATTGAATCTTCAAACAAAAGGTTCAAATATGCCCCCATCCTCGGCTAAAAAATATCCTAATGTGTTGTAGAAATTCATTCTAACATTCTCCAACATTTCTGGGCCAATGTTGTTTGACGTTTGAACAATATTATTGCGCAACTACTCTACATTAACTGGTTTAACGTCTTCATTGCCATAAATTATTTCTTTTAAATAACCCAAGTAAAAGAAATCGAGGGGAGATAAATCTGGTGGCCATTTGATATTTTCAGATTGAGTTCCGATCCACCGGTTAGGAAATTGTTCACTTAAATAGTTTCGGACAGCCACTGCACTATGTGCAGGGCAACCATCTTGCTGAAAGTAGATGTTTTGCATATTTATGTCGAGAAGTTGCTGTACAGTAGATAGAATGTGGGTGTTCAGTAATTCTAAATATGCATTTCCGTTCAAATTGCCATTGATAAAAAAAGGCTCAATAATATGGTTGTTTAACAAACCTGCCAAAACATTTACTTTTTGCTGTTGCTGACTAGATGAACTTAAATATCTGTGCTCGTTTTGCTTGGTCCAGTATGTTGTCACAGATAAATTGTGACTTCTAACCAAAGGAAAAGAAGATTCATCGGTAAAGATAATATTGTTTACCGAATTAGCGTCCCGGTTAATTAAATCACTTAACTTTTGACAAAATACCCTACGCTTAAATCCATCGCCGTTAAATAATTGTTGGTGTGTAAAAATTGTGATACCCATTTGCTTTGAGTATTCGCTGAACGGAAGAACGGGATATGTCTAAATCATTGGAAATAGTGCCAGATGACATATTCGAATTTATTTCAACTGCAGCACATACTAAAACGGACGTATTATTAGAAATTCTTGGAGTTGGAAGTGATGTTTTTAAATGTTCGACCGAAGCGGTATTGTCGGTTTTATTTTTTAATTTAAAAATTGTGGCTTTATTTGGAATAGGCCTGTTGGGGTATTTAGCAGCAAACACGTCGCATACCCTTTGAAAAGAATTGCCAGTGTGATACCACCGCATCATCTTAGCTCTCCTCCACAGTATAATGCGGCATTTTGCGCAAAAAATATGTATTTAAAACTTAGACAACCAACTTACTTGAGCTGACTAATAATACTGATCGCTGATCAGTCTACGCGTGCTATTATCGTACTACAGCGCCATACCTCGCTGTTAGGTAGAGTGGGAGACGGTGGGAGTATATGTACTTCCCCGCCGTTTACTTTGCAGAGATTGAGGTTGTATTATTTATCTTCATGTAAAAAGGAAAATGTACGCCAATTAAAAATCTACAATATTATTGATCAATGTAAAAACTTAATGAAAATGTTAATGTTAGCAGGTAAAAAGAATATATACTAGTTCAAAAAGTTTGCTTCTTCAAAGTTAAATATTCCATTTTGACGCTCAACGTGTAGCGCCAAAATGTAATATAAAATATTATAAAACTTACATTTTTTTCACATTTCAGGTTCATAAATATTTCTATTACAATATATTTAAACAATTTTCCAAGAAATATTTACATTTAAATTAAGTAATTCTTTTTCTCAAATTTTAATTAAATAAATCATCTTTCATTTGTCCTGGCAACCCAATTTTCGATTTTGAACACAAGGCGGAAACACTGGAAGAGATCTGGTAATTCAAATTATCTGAAATTCAATTAACACGGTTAGTACTTTGGGGACTGAAAAATACGGAGCGGTAATTATTATTTCAGTTCCGGGCCTTCCCTATCTCTCTGATAATTATTCAGGCAAGTAGCATTAAGAAACATTATGACTTGGAATTTATTTGTATGTAACGTCGATTTTATTAATAAAGTATAGATTATGTTACATGCGAAGTAAATACCAAAGTTGTTGTATAAAACGTTTATTTTTTGTGATTTACAGTGCCGTATAATACAGCAGAGATTCACAACATTTTTTAATTCCAGTGTTGGATATTAAAAATAATAAGTAACCGCAAGGGAATTGAATCATATTGTTTGATTTTAACTAGTATAATAATGGGATGCTATATTAAGATTGTTTTCTCATTGGCGTTTTTAATCCATTTATAAAAGCTTTGATATAAATCCACTTATAATCATTATTTCACGGAATATTAGTGGAATTTTTATGGTCAGTCACATTGAGTGCATAATTATAATAAATATGATTATGAGAATTTTAAGTTGTAGTTAAATCGCCTCTCAACAAATATTTTATTAAGTTAAAAAGATAGAGAAATGTTTTTTTTTTAATATTGGAATGAATCGTCAATGAAGCATCATATAAATTTAATGAAGTAGCTCAAAAATTTAAATTTAAAGATATCACTAACCGTCGCACAATATTAACGAAATTTTTCTTATAAAAAAAAAAACATTAAAAGCGCTAATTACAATAATAGCATAACAACATAGATAATAAGGTGTTAGAGTTGCGCTTTGTTGTATGAATCTTGTTTTTCTAGTATACCTACTATCTTTTGTTTCTATTATTGAACACATGGCGCATTATTTAACACATGTAACAAAATTGAATTTACTGTATTATTATAAGATAGATGCTGTGCCTGCGTATCTTTTTATCACTAAAGCAAGCAATCTACATTTCGTACACCGTTCTAAAAATTCTTTAACACCAGATATTGATTTTATTAATTTGTATAAATATTTTAGATTAGCTGTTGATGAAGATACCATCTTTAAATTATTGTTTGCAATTAAAATTAAGTCCACTGGAAATGTCTATTTAAATACACACATTTTGCATTTAGGTTCTCCGTCTGCATAGTTAATTACTGCATTATTAATGCAATTTTCCCCACATCATGGAAATACGCTTACGTATTTCCGCTACCGGAAAACCGCGAGCTCGCATACTGTTGGGGATCTTCGACCAATAAGCCTATTATCTGTGCTTTCCAAAATCCTGGAGAAAGTATTAAATATATTGATCAGGCTATATTTACGTATTAATGGAATTTATAGTCCTCTGTAGTCTGCCTTCAGAACTGTTTATAGTTGAACGTGACTGACGAAGTTTTCCTGGGCCTATACAAGGACAAGCGTACATTTAAAGATGTTGCTGTCTGTGTTGCATTACATAGAATTTGTCAAGAATGTCATTACACTTTTGTACAACTGCTTATGTCGTAGATTGCAAGCAGTTCGTCTGTCCGGTGAGATGTCGTCCGTGTTTTTTGCTCGTTGAGTGTGGGGTGCCGCAGGGACACGCTGTCAAGATATATAAATCTTTCCATGTATCTCATACTATCTCAGCTTCTGAACGATTAAACCAAAGTCTGCGGAGATTGAATGGGTACTCGCGGAAGTGATCTTTACAGATCAATCCTTTTGAATCTCGTATTACGGTGTTTGGCGAAAAAAGTTTATTATTCCCGGTTGTTTTGGAAAAAATTGTGGTGAAGTTGGAGGGTGTGCTAATTATTGCGGTTGAGACAAGAAACTTGACGGTTTGGTGGGAAATAGACTTGCGTCGTGTAAATTACTGCGGCATCGTTTTCGTTTCAGCTTTAACTCTTTTCGTCGAATTCGTGTCTATGCGTTTGATATTTTTTATCAGAGAATAAGATCATATTAGCCACAAACTAACTTTCATTCTACAGTTACTACTAGAATACCTCATTGTTTTGTAGCAGATTTTGTTTTCGTACGATGTGTACAATTTAAATTTCCTCCAAAAAGACCTTCTTGTACCAACACATCACCGTACAATCGTTTTAGGCAGCCTTTTACTTATAAACATTGATAATTGTGACAGCAATTTACCAAATCTTAAACATTATTAAATCAAGTTTATCATTGTTATTATTTAATGATGATTAATTTTCCATTACTGGCAATTCCCATTGTCAACTATAGAATATTATTTGTTTTTAGATTAGTTGTTCTAATACATTTTATCTTGGCCAGTAGCATTTGAAATTTTACATAAATAATATCTTTGATTGAATTGAAAAAAAAAGATGTTCACCAGCATGGTAAGTCTTACAAACAAAAGAAATTTTACCATGGTATAGCTTTAATTTTAAATAGTTGATCGTAAAAGCATAAATAAGAATCCTGAAACATATAATCCTCTACTATTTGACTTTCACACATATCCAGGGCCCATGTAAATTAACTAATTGAGTCTTGTTTGTTATCCTAAACTAAGTAAATATTTATTAACAGGCTCAGTACAATATAAAATAAATTAATCCAGAAATGTCGAGCAACTTAGCGAGCGAAATAACACCATACATGTGTAGCCGGTATTTAAATTTAATTAAGTAGCAAGACCTTAACATAAAACACACTTTTAACGTCTTAGTAGCTTAAGGGTACCCTCGAAATAACTGCGCTGTAAATTTGCGGGTAAACCCATATTTAACCGTCGTTCGTTGTGCAGCCTCTGTACGCTAATATAAATTAATAATCGTCGTATCTTTACGCACGCACCTATATAACGATAAGAGACAAATACTGCCGCTTTCCCGTTATATACGATTTCTAGGACACGCACAATGCCAGTGATATATCATCGTTTATTAGGCTCCCATGTTTAAACATCGATTCGGGGTTATAATGTGGTCATTTATCATACACACAGCAGATAGGATGTTCTCTGGTCTTTTCCACCGATACTTCAGGCTCACGTTTTACCATTTAAGGCAAAGCCCATTTCCGCTAGAAATGGAAAATAAAAATGTTCGATCGTAAAAATTCAATTTATGGCCGCCAAAGACGCTTTTACGTAATGACAGCGTTACAATGACACGGGAGAATATTTTCGAAAACGTATTGGCAAGAGGAAAGGAGATGTCTTCCCGTAAGAACTTAATAAAGGTGCCTGAAAGTTCAGAGCATTCAAGTGTTCCCAAACGCAGGAAACGTTTTATCATGACAGTGACTGAGGTGTAATATCACATAGGTGCGAAGTTAGGATACTAAAAATATATATAAATGGAAGTTTATAAAGGTCGTGACGATTTCTACTAAATCTTTACTTTCACTTAAACTGTTGAAAATTCTATTTTATTACAACAGAAAAGTTTCATGTGCAAATCCTCTACAAGATTTTTACACGAATGTTTTAAGTCTCTAAGTCATCTTAAACAACATGTATGTACTACCTCTAATTCGCTTTTATAAATACTGTAACAGCCATATTCCTGTGATGGGTGGAGACTGTGGCTTGAAAACTATAACAAAAATCCAAAAGAAAAAGTGAAAAAATCCCTTACCACAAAAATTAAAAGATACAAATCTAAATACGTATTTCGGCAACTAAGTTGCCATCTTCAGTAGAAAACAAGTGAAGAACAGTGTTAAACGTAGTGTTTTCGGCTAAGGTAAACCTTGGAAGATATGCTCTTCACCAAATCACTAGTGGAATAACACTGCTCTTCACTTGTTTTCTACTGAAGGTGGCAACTTAGTTGCCGAAATACGTATTTAGATTTGTATCTTTTAATTTTTGTGGTAAGGGATTTTTTCACTTTTTCTTTTGGATTTTTGTTATAACAGCCATATCCTTAACAAACAAACAATATAACTACAGAGCCAACGGTATAATCATACAAGACAGGTTCTTCCTATAGCAGTAAATAGTAGCCGTATTTACAAGGAGACACAAGTAGGTTTTAACTTCAGCTTTGGCTTTGGTTTTGTCAAGTGGTAGTAAATATTCTTATTATTACTGATCAATGTGCTCTATACTAACAAGTAAGTATCATTGTTCAATTGTGGAACAACATCCCAGCATTTAGCATTACATTGACCATGAATTAGGTATATTGATCTCAGTGGGTATAGCAAAAATATTTTAATTATGAATTTGAATTACCAGGAATCGTAGATGTGGATTAAAAAATATTTAAACCTTCGTTAGTTCATTTTCCAATAAAAAATAAATATATTAATTTAGCAATACTTAAGTATTGCCCCTCTAGAGTATACTAAACCATATTTGAAAAGTTATTCAAATCCAATTTTTTTCTTATGAATAACCATTGTAATTAATTTTGTTGAATATTGACTAGACTTTATAAAAATTTCTACTGCTTGATGTTAAGACGTTTCGACTATTTAATTGTAACGTCTTTTTCAGTTAGTGAAATGCAAAGAAATACGTGTATATTTCTATGTTTATGTATAGTTCACGATTGTGTATTATTCTAAATTATTTTATATATCTCTACACTTGATAATTACCTTATTAACTTACGTATCGAAAAAAAAAATTAACATTATGTTGTTGTGTTAATTTTAATATATAAGACCGTTCACAACATTTTAAAATTTTTAACAAAATGTATACTAGAGGGCTACACAACATATAATAATTTCCCTTTTATTTAAGCCATTGGATATAAGTAAACAAGCTAGGATATGTTTTTAAACATGTAAAAAAAAATTTAATGTTATGTTGTGTAGGTGTCCATTTTTATAAAATTTTTAAGATGTTGTGAATGCTCTTTATAAATTAAAATTGGCACAGAAATATGCTGTTATTTTCTTTTTGATTAGTTACTTAATAAAGTAAATATCAAATATAAGCAATATATAAAATAATGTGGGATAATACTGAATCGGGTACCATACACAAGTATAGAAAAATATGTTTGTACATATTTTTAGTAATTGAAAAAGACGAAACATCTTCCATCAACCAGAAGAAGTTTTTATAAAACCCAGCAAATATTCCACGAAATCAATTACAATATTATTAACATTGGTTACAAAAATGAAGAATCAAGAAATTATGAAGTACCAACTATATTAAAAGAGCATTCAGTAGGTTCTGATGCATTCACGATGCCTTGCTTTCCATATCTGATATCACATTTATTACCAGCCAAAATCAATGGCAAATCTAAATTATAAGAAATAACAGCATTTATTTTTCGTTAATACAGTTATCTATTTCTAATTGATAGTATGGATATAAAAAAAAGTCACTTGTGGCGACTGCTATAACTGTATACCTTTTGTTGTATTTTTGTGAATATTTGTTTTACATCTGGCTAGTGCTAATAACAACTAAGTAGGTAGATAACTTGATGTCTATATATGCGTAGGTATACGTGTATATGCTACATTTAATTCACAATAATTATATAATATAGAAGATGTTTATAATTAGTAAACGCATCGGTTTAGATTAGAGATAGAGCTGCTACTTTGCACTGGTAATAGAGTGTCATCAAATGTGGAAAGTGGCAATAGTAATTCAATATCCGCTCTTTCCGTTCTATCGATTATATATCGGAATAGCTATTGAAGTGTTACAGGTTACAGGTAATAATTTTCCTGAAGTCCTAACGGAAACGTCTTTGCTAATTTATTCTTACTATAGTGTTTTTAGCTGAACAAAAAGAAACGAATGAATGTTAGAAACACTGTTATTTCAAATTGTGGCTATAACTGAGAGGATTGTTGTGCGGATGATACAAAACGCTGTATATAGATGCTGTCCATTGCAAGATAAGGACGTTCACTGCGGCAGTCTCGTTCTTGATCTGGCATTCTTGGCATCGTAACTAATTTATAAAAAACACTTAACAAAACACTTCAAATAACTACATCGCTATAAGTATATTACGCAGATTAACGGTAAAAACAGAACACGATATTACCATTGTCTCTAGACATAATGTAGAAAAATGTTGGAAACTCTTTCAACTCCGCTCCATGGGAAGGAGTTCTAAGAGAACTAAGGAAAAGGACACTGTCATCATACCTATACAACATGGTGGATAGCTTGAGGGAAGAATGTTGACTATTGTTAGAGATTACATATGGCGTACCGCAGGGATCCGTGCTGGGCCCAATATTGTGGAAAGTCTATTATAACGGTGTGCTCAAGTGGCCGATCCCACTGAAAATATGTTTAGTATCTGGGAGTGCTTGTAACAGGAAGAAACGTGGAGACGCTACAAATCATGGCCGAGCAGACATCTTTTGCGACGTAAAAAAACCGGAAGCAGTCCTACTGGTTGGCGGTGGAAAGTTGAAGTATATTAGTACTAAGTGGGGGACGCGGTAATACAGAGCCGTGAAAGTCTGCGATACATTGGTGTCTAGCTGCAGATAAACAGAAATCCTCTTGGATTTGCGGGGCGCCTGATACCCAGAACTGGGGATCTCAGTGGATGTAGCAGGAGGCTTCAGTCGGTATTGCTCTACGGAGCGTCCATACGGAGTGAAGCCATGCGGAGGAGGTGCACCGACAGAAGCTGCTGAGTGTACAAAGAAAAATCGCCATCATCATAGTGAGCACCTATTGAACGGTATCAATCCTGCCTGGATTGATTGCTGGTGGTGGCAAGAATCTCATCCATAGACCTCTTAATGCAGCAGAAGATAGATATTGAGCAGGGCGGCGCTTCGTGCAGAGCGACAACTCTAACCAACATGCTGGACGATTGGCAGAGGACTTGGGTCAAGGGCTGCGCATGAGCTACGTGGACTAAGTGGTTGTTAAATAACATCATACCATGTTTGTGTAGGAAACATGGCACAATTTTTAACGGGACATGGCTGCTTTCAAGCATACTTACATAGGTTTAAACTAAGTTAAACACAGGAATGCTACGACAAAATAGACACAGTCGAGCATATATCCTTTAAATGTCCAATGTGGGCATCGAAACGACAGGAAGTAGATAAGATCATAGGACGACACCACAAAACATAATAGCTAGTATGCTAAGGAGAGAGGACGGACAGTTGACAGAAAACGTGGTATACGCGGAATGGATAATGGAAAAGCAGGCTCAAACAACTTTAGTTTTTCGATCCGTCCCCTCGAATTAATAGTATAAATGATCCGGGAGGTGGGACATCGACAGCCCGTGTTTTTGTTTTCGTGGGTATGCCGCACTGGCAAGTCCCACATTGACGTGTCGATTTTTCGTCGAACAAAAAAAAAGTGTGAAACATTTATGAACGGCTAGCCTATCTAACAGTTTATCAAATGATCATAAAATATGCCATATTGTAAGTACATGTAGTAATTTTTTTTAATTGGCTTATACAGAATAACCTTTAAGCATTAAACAACAATGTTAGATTAACCAAATATATTTTAAAACTCCAACTTTGTTGTTTTAAGCACAGTAAAATTTTAACAAAATGTTACTGTTCAATTTAATCATTCCAATGCGATAAATGTTTAAAACCGCCGTAGGAGTAGCGCAGAGGGCGTTAAGTAAACAACAATTAAATCGCTTAAATTCCCATATATACGATTTATGCCCTCAATACTAAAAAAAAAACCACTGGCATTACTGCATGGAAGTACGAAATATGAGAAATAGGGAAGAAAAGACGAAACGAAATGTTCTGCTTAAATAAACAACAACGAAGTGGGCGGACGTGGGTTAGATAAATGAAGGAATGGCTGGGCGGATGATTATTTTCGGCGAACGTACCACCGTAGGTGCGCTAAAATCGCGCACTTTGCATAGTTTAGAGGGCGACGCCACCGTCGAAAAGACCGTCACACATCCGAACTTTTCTATTTACTCGCTTTCGCCATCGTCATCATCAGACGGAAGATATGAGGTCTGCTATCTCGCCCAGCTCCAGGAATTTTACATCGCTCGAGATAGGTACCGACGGAGGACGACAATTTGAGGACGGCAGGACCCCGTTCTGGCGAGGAAACGCGACGAGAATTTAGACGGAATGCAGGACGGAACGTCGAGGTGAGTTCTTCTTCGCATTGTTGGATAATCTGAAAATTTATGAAACACATATTCCACATATTGTCTTTTTTATTATTATTTATGCGGGAGTTTCGGCGAATTTATGACGGAATAGATTGCGCAGGCTGTACATTTTCGCTAGTGACTGCATTTGATCATTTTTCCTCTCCTTGAATATTATGCAAAGCGTCTATGAATATTGCCCACGTGAAGTGCAAAGTGTACTCTCTCTTTTTCTTGTTTTTCTTTTAAATTTGAAATTTACTACAAATAACATTTTTTTACATGATTATTTTTTTTAATAAAATTTGCAGTATGACCCAACGTTGATCATTTTAAATAATATATAAGCATTATCGAAACACTAAGGACATACGACCTTCAGAGGGGCGGACGTAAACTCCAACTATATTCTAGTCATAACAAAATCTATATAGGATTGTCGACAAAGTTAAAGAGAAAAACCAGAAACGAAAGCATAACGATGAGGAATTTCTCGAAGGAAATATAATAAAGAAAATGGAAGAAGGAGCAGACAAATAAAATGAGCACTATTTCATAGAAAGAGGGCATTCAAAGGGAGTGGAAACAGATAGATGAAGGGATAGGTGAAACAAAGCTTGCAACGTGTAAGATTCAAAAAATCTAGGAAAAAGGTAGGGTGAATATACAATAGTGCAATTTTCTTAAAGTGTGAAATCATTAAATAAATGCTTTTTGATGAAATGATTTAAGATATGATATCTTAAAATATGTAGGAAGTAAACTAAAACAGATCTTAACACCCTGATATGGAGGATATAGCACGAAAAACAGATACCACTTCAATGAAGGAGCGTTCTAATACGTCGAATTTCTGAGAAACTATTGATTAACTGTTCTTTTTGATTGTATTATTAGGTGTATTAATTTCTATCTACATGTTAAATCAATATAAACTATATCTATTTATTTATGTTATATTTACTTCAAGTTTTTAAACATAATATAATATAATAATACAGGTTTGTGATTTTATTTACAACTGATGATTAAAATAAGGTCATTAACGTAAAAATATCTTAACAAAAGTTACATAATAAGAGCGAGATTAATTTTAAAAGAAATTTTGTAGTTCTAATTTTTTTATTTTTAAGTGATGATTAACCACCATAAAAAAGGTTTTTAACGCTAAAACATCAACAACTTGTGCAAATGTAAACGATAGGTTATTAGTATTTTCTTTTTACTAAGTGCGCTGATATCTGTTAGTTGTCAGTAATATAATAATATAATCATACATTCATGAAATTTTATATATACGCAGTACAAGAGTTTTAAACAGATTTATTGTAATGAATTTATGGAACAAAAAATATATCGTTATAGTGAATAATAGCAGCTCAAGCCATAGTATCAAGAGGAGATAATTGTGGGATATTGGTTCGGGAAAAAATTAAAGAAAAGGTAGGAGAGTAGCGAACGGATAATCTATGAACAAAAAAACTCAGAGGATAGGGTAAGGTAAGAGCAACAAATGTTTCCTTGAACAATTTCCCATATGAATCGGGTTCCTTAAAATTTCCGTTGCTGGGTTATGGAGTTCATGCCATGCTGTTCCAATAACGTTGTATAAGCAATTCTTCTAAATACTAATAATTTAACATAATTGAATGTATAATTGAAGGAAAATGTATTTAATTTGCATTCCCAACCGTAAATTCGTAGAATTACATTATTCATGATCAATAAATTTATATATTGCTACGAAACTTGTAGACGATATTTTTTTAAATTTAAATTATTTTATAAAATTTAAATAACTGTTTAATTCTATTGAATAGCACTCAGGGTCATGTGTGATACTCTTTACAAATTCACATTTAAACCAGACCCCAATTTACAGGTGGCCCTGGCTGTAAAT
The DNA here is from genome assembly GCA_949128085.1 of Cetonia aurata. Classification (NCBI taxonomy): domain Eukaryota; kingdom Metazoa; phylum Arthropoda; class Insecta; order Coleoptera; family Scarabaeidae; genus Cetonia; species Cetonia aurata. Next base: position 49,070,837 of record OX421884.1, on the reverse strand, counting down.
TTCCCCCCCTCTCAAATGATTTCGCTCCCCTATAAACCACTAGGACGTGGGACGGTTATTTCGCCGTGATTAAAGCTCTTTACAACTCTTAATATATCATTTAATATCAATAAATTTATAATGTGATTGTTTAGTTATCATTAAGTGATGTTTCCCTATAGGTTATTGAATTTTAATGAGTGGATTTTTGGTTTTAAATGCACTTTATTGTAATTGTTACACACATGTATGTTTTCCTATTGACACGTTGTCTTACATCCTCTTCTTACTTCTAAAATGTGGTTTATGCGCATTGCGCACCTTTAAATTGTTTGAACGAAACCTCACAAGAGGGCGCCAATAGTATTAAATGAATAATATTTTAAAATGCGTAACAATTATATCGAATAAAACACTGATTAACAGACGATTCTTAATTTATTTAAATTAGTGTGACCCCAAACAAAATGTGACAATGAAATAAGCTTTCTACATATACTCTTAGGTGACTAGGATCATTTATTATATAAAACTCACAATAATAAAGACTTCTGTCATCTTAATTCATACTAAGAACTTAATTCTGTCGTTTTAAAAAATTAAATAAATTTTATTTTCCCACCAAAATCCCACCAAACGATCTTTCATAAGCCAGTGCGCCAACGCATGAAAATAAAATACGTATTTCGAATTAAATCGTTAAAAAAAATGAAAAAAAAAATTTCGCTTATTACTGGTACAAATAACTCCTCCAATATATGTTCCGAATTACGAAAGTTATTACAGCTGTCATGAAGTATACGAAACACCAGCAGGAAACCCACATATCATCTGTGCACCAAACACGAGGTACTACCATTCAAAGTATGTAAGTTAAACTATTCTTTGGATTTCAAAATAATAAATAAACAACTTTATAACAATTTCTAGATAAAATGTTTCGAAAAAAAAAATACTTTCCTTCTCAGAAGATCGAAAAAGAAGGCAGTTCTATTTTTTTCTAAGGCCTTTAATAAAGTAATCAAAGTTATAGCTAATCTTGAAACCTTCAGTAGCAAATTTAAAATTTGCTGTTGACCCTAGCAGCTGCACATCGTAGTGATCTTGTTTGGAATTTGGAGATTAAGAATTAACTTTCGTTGTAACTCTCAGGTAATCACTGGTCCCCACGTTTAGTGAGACAGCCTGTATTGTAAATGATAAAATATCCGCAGTATAAATTGGATTTTAGTTATTTTATCCTAATAAATGTAATACGTATACGCAATACATTTATATATTAGAAACGTTTATTTCGTTTATCATACTATTGACCTAAAACAACATTAAGCGTTTACTAAACTTTTATGTTACTTGTGATGCACGTACTGCAGCATGCGGCCACAAGTTAGGTTTAATGCATAGTTTACCGTACACCGTATAAATTGCACAGTTGTGCAACAAAATGCTTAAGCTGTAAATTATATCGCACGTTCTCGTGGGCTTTCAATCTATACTCCCGCGCAGTATTAAAATACTAGCAAAAATATTATTTTAAATTTTCCGACTTTTTTAAATTTTTTATTTTTTCATATTTTTATTCATAATTTGCTTAAAAAACAAATACCAAAACAAAAACTGTATTTTGTTGATATTGAAGTAATATAAGCTGATATGTACAAAACAATGAAATTTAACGGTGCAGATATAAATGGCACACTCTTTTTCAAGGGTTATGGTTTAATCAGCATGGTAAATAAAAAAAAAATCATACAAATTTGAGCTTGGTATACGTTTGCGCTTCGCACATATGAACCAACACTTTTACGTCTGCTATGCTAATGTTGGTGGGTACATTCTATACTTGCCTGAGCTTTTAAAACCTGAGTAGAGCACACATGTACATATGTAGCCATATTATATGCAAATCAGCATCGGCAATGGTCATTTCGTTCCACTGTAACAACAGGAAGCAAATTCGTTTAATCAAAAAATATAGGGAAATGAAACGTTGCGTTAAAGAGAATGCGAAACATGCCAATAAATTGTATATTGCAATTTAGGTGGACAGTAATGAGCAACGCAAAGGCCGCAAATCGGCAGCAAACTCAATAAGCGTTAACGAGTGCGATGCAACGCCAACGTTAGCATTACAATACGATACATTAGATTGCAGCGTTAGATCTGACCGAGTTAAAGCAATCACCTCGCTGTGTGTGTTTCGTTCTGTGTGGCGGTGCTGCTGTTCGATGCTCGAGGCCAACGACGCCGCTTTCACGCCAACCTTAATTACCCCACGGGACTCATATCTAAATGAAAGCTCCCGAAAAAAATATCTGTTTCGACCTAGATTATCTTCCTGCGAAGAATTTACGTTTATGGATGCAATTAACAATCCGTAATTAGTTGGGCTTGTAATGTGATACACTTACAAACGAAATTTAAAAAACCTAATTTCGCGGACTGACTCTATAAAGGCGATTATTTTTAATTATGCCGTAACGTCAATGCAGATACGAAATTACTACAAAAAGGTTTTGAAAAATAAATTCAAATTACGTAGGTACATTGTAAGTGTTTATTGGAATTTGAAATTTCCTTTTCCATGCTGTACTTATTTCCGAGTAAATCAGAAAGCACTTCAATGCTAGAACAATTATCCTGGTATGTGGAAGATAGTGTATTTTACCGAATTATGTCAAAATTAACTGATTACTCCAACTTAACGGAAACAATTATTTACAGTTTAAGCTATCATCATGATTAAAGGGAGCTGAATATCTTAGATTTCGCGATGCATTTCCGACCAATGTTTCTTGCTCTAATTGAGATAGAGATTTAATTCCAAATGGTATGTGTTCAGTACAGTTTGTTTTATAACGTAGAGCTTTTCACATTTGGAAAATTAATTTTTGTTTTTTTTTGTTTTCATTCAGTAAAAAGCAATTCTTCTTGCTGAAACTTTTTGAATTATTGTTTTTGCAATGAATCAATTGAACACGACACTATATTATAGACTACAACAAGAAATAATTCAAACCGTTCGGTGAAATAGGTGAGGTGCAAATAATATCGAAGGACTAGAAAACACAATTTTCGGAAACGAAAGGTAAAGTTGTACTCTGGTTAATGCACTCCCGGGTCATAGCCTTTCTCCTCCTTCTGCTTCTTTGCCACTATGTTTTCGCTTTTGAAACCATTGTTTGCTCTTTTTTTTTATCCTGGTATCTTTTATCATTTTCTGTAACATACGGTTTAATTATCTACTCGCTGTTTATCTAATTCATAAAATCCTCTCAGCGAGTTCTTTCCAGGAGTACAGCCTAAATAGAAAGATAAACAAAGAACATTCAATGGATTCTTTTAGAAATATACTACTTTCTTAATTACCGAGGTTTTCTCTGCCTTCCAGCATTACCTTCGTTGAATGTTGTTATTACCACATCATCTGTTCCAATCTTTATAGTTTCAACTCCAACGAAGGTTGAGTTTAGCACACGTGACCAAAAGACATTATTATAACATTCGTTAGGGTTTTGCGTTTTTTCCTGCAAACAATGTTTCAGGAAATTTGAGTTAGTCAGATCTTGAAAAATAGGTTTGATTGCATCCATGATGGTAGTGGGAAAAATTCGAGTATGTTGTTTGTCGTAGGTATTTGGTATTTGCACCAAGAATTGACACTTTTTGGGCAAATTCATGGGTTGTTCGTCGGTAGATATTCTGTGAAAATATGTGACCCGCACTGTCTTCTCCATTGTTTTAAGATTATCAAAATTGTTCCTGATTGCTGACCCACAGAATCGTTGAAATTTGTCAATTTATCAATTTCTACAGGAGAGCTTCTCCACTTTCGCATGTTTTGCTTTACCATTTTAAAACATCTTTGGTTGTTTCAACACAATACTTACAACGAAAACACAGTACTTACAACCAAAGTACTCCACCGTTGACGTCTCAGAACTGTTCTGTTGACAACACGTCTTAAACATGTTACGCTACATCAATAGCATATTACGCAGCGGTCGCCATTCAGTGTAGAAGAAAGAGTACATGAGTAATATCTATGTTCCGTCTGTGTAGCTACGTATGGACTTTTTAAGTGTGGCTTACGCAACGCATGAACTGTTTGATATTATTTACATTTATGGTAAAGCAGGTGGAAATGCTCGTTAAACACAGCGTACCTATAGGCGGTATTTAAATAAATAGTTCTTGCAAAAATAATGATCACATTGAACTGTATCCTACACTACACACTCTCATACACCGGCGTATCCACCAAATCTGAAGTAACATACAGTTGATGCAGTGTCTTTGATTATATCTGTTTTATCAGACGATCACACTTACTGACTACAATTACTTAATCTAATTTAAAACAACAATAATAGATATTTAATTATTGCTTTTATTTCCAATAAAAAAGTAAATGAAATATTTTACGGTTTAAATATAAACTTGCAGAGATTGATTTAATTAAACTGCTTTCTGCGACCACATAATAGTCAGGCCTATATTAGGGCAAACATGCTTTTATAGTTTATTGCTCCCATGGCACATAAATCGTGACCACTCGAATTACCAACCACGCAGAAGTTAAACTTCATGGCCTGGTGTAAATGGCATGGCGATATAGGGCCATATATGTTCGCTTTACTTACTTTTAGTATCAAAAAAAAAACTTTGTTGCATTATATTACAAATAATATTAGTAAGAGAATTCATTACTTAGATATAAATTGTTTATATTGATTTGTTTCTATATATCCGGATATTCGTCATTGAAAAATATTCAAGTCATTATTCGTTCGAAGCTTTATTTGCAAACTCCGTTCCCTACTGCTTATACAATGTAGAGTGAGACACAATACAAATCTATACAAATCTACTCTGAATGTATTAAGCTGAAGCAAATCTGCCCGAGGTACCCTCCTGTTCCAATAAAATATAAAATTTATTTGGACGGGGATATTTACTCCAAAAGGAGAACAGGCGTAGGCAATTTAACTGAAGGAGAATGGTTTTTAAGAAAATGGGCAATTTGTTTCACATATTTTATCGGCGCAGAACAGACCGTTTTCAAAACGTTCACTGTCTGCTGCCTCAAGGCGTTCGGTTCCCCTGTGCGGCTGTCTCTTCTTGTTTCGTATAAAGGCTATTACTATTTGTTGTAGAAATTTCATGGAACTCTTCCCTTTCGTGGGTAATGGAGCTAGTTTATAACTTCTAAAACTATATTCCCGGCGAAATTGGAAGGTTTTAGTGTATTGTCTACAAAACAAAAGCGTCACAGTCTTAAATCATCCAAGGGAACTATAAAAATTTAAGAATTTCAAGAGACCAAGATCTTCGTTATAGTGGAAACAAAATTTCATGAATAAATGATATCCAAATTCAGTTACATGAATGTGAAATGAGGAACGATCAAATGTAACAAGAACCATAGCTGAGAAAAACGACTGCGAGCTTGAAAATGTTTAATAACATTCGTATTAATCAATGACAGACGTATATTTCATAACAATGCCACGGCATTACCATAATCCGGGGAACAAAAACCAATTGAAATTAAATTTCAAAATTAATGGGTTTTTCGACACTGAGACAGCTCCACTGCCGACCGTTGGCCTGGACCTTAATTCCCGTGCTTCCTATGGTAAATCCTCTGTCGCAAGTACAATTCCCTCCGTCAGAAATGTTATGAATTGTTTCGCCGATATCAGTGATCATCCTGCATATCCTCGGGCTTTAATCTCAATACTTTTCTTTCATTTCGGAAATAGATATTTTATAAACACGAGACTGATGAATACGTCTGTATTAGTAAAAGTTTATAAATAATATATAACTGCATGAACCTTTATTTTTGTCGTAATGACAAGTGCATGAATTATAGCACATAACTAGTTGAACGTTTCTCACTGTTAACGTTCGGTTATATAATATGTTGTTTTTTTTTTTCCAAATGATGAAATAAGACATCTCTCATTTCTCGATCCACGTCAATTTTATTTTTGAGCAATATTTTTTTAATTACAGCTACAGCTGAATATACGACTTCGCATAAATAGGTAGTCACAAAGAAGATGAGAAATCTTAAAGCTTTTGCCATGAGAGCTAAATATTAATTTCTGATTGATGTTTAAAACTTCTTAAAGTTGATAGGAAAATTTCTTTTTAGACAATTTTCGTTGTTGTTCTAGTTCAATTATATCCTCTTCCTCCCGCTAAATAAATTCTGCTGGAGTTTGAGCACGCAGATGATATTAAATCCTTGAAAAGTGATGGCAAATCTTGTGAAACTAGAACATTATTGGAGCCCATGTATCTGTGTAATTCAGACCAACAATGTTGCACGCCATTATATTTAATGTCCTGATAAACACAACTAAATTTTTTTTTTTAAGCTAGAATCTTCCCCAAAAGTTTCAAGTTATGTTATTGCCTTGCATAGGCAGTTACATTGTATTTAGTTTGTCGAATATATGGCACCATCACGCTAGTTTCAGAAAAATGTCGAGCTCAGCAAAGTATCTTGAGTTTTCATGACATGCTCTTGTAGAAGGCGTAGCTCGAATGTACCGTATAATACTTTGCCACGTGAGCACCATCGTGTAATGCAGTAGTATTATAAAGTCCTGTGGGCAGCACTCATGCCATGCAAAGTTTCCTTCTTCAGTGGCTTAACTCTTATGCAATTTACCACGCCTTTGTGACACTTTTCAATAACAAATTCAATTGAAAGGTTATCGAGCTCGATGTAAATACTTACTTATGGATGACCTAATGTGTTCATATAGCATGCTGTGCGTTACGGCACATGAACGCCTGTAATCATCTATAGCGACCAGATATTGATCGAGCTCCATTATAAACTTGTCAAGCACCTCAAATTAGTACTGAGCCTTCTGAGTGCCAATGATGCTCATGCAAAACATAAGGTCTTCAACGATAATATTGTCCAGGAAACGTATGTAACAAATTAGGTGTGCATCTTTATCACTGTCAGCAGCCCTCCTCATGTTGCAGACTAATTCCGTGCTTTTCACTTTTTCTATCAATTAATCATTGGGATCTTAAGCTGCATGATGGATTCTTCAACTAATAGTGTTGTTGAGAGAAGATATCTTAAAAATTAATTTTTCTGCCGATTCTCCTGGGATTATATTAACCATCTCAAGAGCACTCGGCAGAATAAGTTTTCAGCGATAGTGTAGGTTTTTTTGCAGTTAGTTTTTCTCCATCCGACCTTGAACTATGCCACCCAAGTGTTTCTTGGTACTGAAATAACACACTTTTTTGTATTTACAAATCTTGCAACTTCCTACTAGAGAATTTGCAAGACTTTTCGACAATGTTAGTTGTATCGGTCTTAAGATGTTGCTTTAGCTTACTTGGAAATATACACTCGTACGTTAAAACTTTTAAGCAGAACACATTCTTCTATGTCTCTTCATTATTCACTTTTATTGACCTAAAGCCAAAATTGCAATAGTTATCATTCACGATATTTTTCTTTGTTTCGTGCTCCACTTCTTGTCGATGCTTGATCACTCTCACATGAACTTATTTAATAGGATTCCTTCTATTTCCCTACGATTCTTACTTACGAATTGAACTGGTTCCCCGAAGCGATTCCCAATGTATACTAACTATTTCACCTCTCTTAACAGAAAATATCGGCAATCAAAAAATTTAAATTTCGACGAGATTCTAGAGACTACAAGAGTATCATGATTTTCTGATGCATTTTTTTTTTAACCGTCATCAGTCATTATCTCATATTTATTTTTTGGTGGTGTTTCTACTTAAACTAATATACTAGAATATTTATAGGGCATTGTCCAATTTATATTGCCGACTTCTGTTTGTAGTAAAGTCACAAAAAGTTACACCTACAACACTTGGGTGATTTCGATGCATCTGTATATATTATCATCTTGTCATAAAATTAATTCATAACCGTTTTATGTAATACAATGTCCCAGCAACTCACCCCATTATAGCGCGGGAAAACAATGGGCACTGCCTTACGTGATGTTTATAATTTATCTTATCTTTGCAATATTCATATAGGTATTATGCCCTAGCCGTATAGTGCTATATCAAACCTTGTGTTGATAATAAATAAATAAATAAAGTTATGTGATAAGCTGTACTACAACGGAACATTCTTATAATCTACTAGGTGTAAATCAACATTATTATTACAACGTCTATTCAATTGTTCGGAGTATTAGTTATCCCACGTTTATCGCACGAACATTCTACTGACTAGTCACATAAACTAAAATTAAACTCAAGCATTTTGTGTTGGTTGGGCGGGTATTATTTTCAGCATGTCCCTTGCCAGTACACAACTATTTTAATTAACATTTTTCTAACCGCTTAGGAAAACATAAAATTTCCATTCCTAACTTTAACCGCTACAAGAGAGTGAGTAAAACAATAAACAAACACTGCGAGATTTTTAGGGAGACAAATGCTTGCGAAGTCGCCTTTTTCCACCCACACGTTCATAGTACTTCCTGCTTTTTCCAATTCCATCAGATGTGCAGCGTACATGCTCAGCGGTTCCCAGATCTCTAAATAGAAAATGCAATTGCCCGGGAACTGTTTCGTCAGTAAAACGATGCAATCGCCAGTGGAGCAGTGAAAAACCTCCTAACGACCAGACAGCAATAATAAACAAAAAAGGAAAGGGAGTAGGAAATGGAAAAATAAGAAAAAGCGGAACGGACACATCCATTCTCGAAACAATAAGGTATCAGCATGTACGCCGCTGAAGCCCAGTAATAAAACGAACGTAGATCAGAAAACTCGTTGCCATATATAAATATATATATATCACAACTAGCCTCAGCCAGAGAACAGGTACTAAATAATTGATTGCCGTGTAATACATTTCGGTATCCGGTATATTTCGTCGTGTTCATACCATTATTATTACTGCAGCACTAGTCTTCTTGTTTTTCTATCTATTCACTAGATTTATGGGAACATTCTCTTTTATTTTTCATATAAACACGAAAGACCACCCTGAATTTACACTCTTCGCTTCGTTAGAGGAGAGATCGGCGTGTTGGCGTTAGTTTTATTGTCAGGAACTAAATGGACGGACCCGCGATTAACTTTATTGCCGTATTTACGGTGGAATACTGCAAATAAATTAGTAATTAGTAGTTATTTTCTCTAAGCAGTTAAAGAGAATCTCGGCAATAAAGTTACCTTAACCTATACGTCAACAGTTAGAATTACAGTCCAAATAAAGCACAAATTACAACAAATTATATTTTCAATAACAACACTAAGATAGCCAAGTAACATTTTGTGTCGTATAATAAATAGCAGAATGTCTACGGCATAAACGTCGACTACCTGATTCACCAAAAATAATAAAAAAATTACTGACAATTTCAGAACATTTATTTCTCTGTGCAACACTTGATAGTTCTAGAGGCATTCATAATTTAAATTCTTAATTACTAAACCCGCCGCGTTCCACTTGGAACGCACCACTCTACAAAATGTGACATTTACTCTTTAGTTGCTGTCCCTTTTATCCGGTATAATAAGTATCGGAATGCGAATATTCCAACAACAGCAGTGCCCATTCTATCCCCTCAGTTGGTTTCTGAACAATACCGATGCGCACGCTACCTCTTTCGCTAACTTCCGGATAACACCAATTCATTCTAAACCACACCAATGTTTATTCCATCTCTTCTGCTCGTTTTTGAATAACACCAACGCATTTTGAACAACATAAATGTTTATTCCACCCCTTCTTGCTTAACACCAATACTCATGCGAATCCTTCTTCTCCTTTCTGAACACTACAAATCAAAAACACAAACACTACTATCACATCTATTCTACTCGTTTCTGAATAATACCAATGCCCATCTCATTCCTTCAATTATCAATTGGTATAGTGTCTAATTCTAAACAAATTTCTTCTATCCCCTCCTATCTTCACTTCATAATCAGCCTCTTTTTGTTGTTTCAATTTTTCGTTTCCAATATTTTTTTCACAAGTGTTCTTCTGTTATTTGTTCCAGAAGTCCCCGCTCAGATAATTGTCTCGCTACTATAAATCATATTATAGATTTGAGTCTTCAGATTTGGCTACATTTTTCCTTTGACTTTCTTTGTACAGAAAAGTGAACATAGTGAAACAAAGATAAACTAAAAGATATTTTCTAATATTTTTTTTAAATAGATTGAATATAATGCAGGAAGAAAATAACATGTGTTTATAATTAATGTTTTCTTTCAATTTATGGCTATAGATTATTATAAAAAAGTAAATAAACAATTTCTATTCATTAGGGCCGTGTTCTTTATACAGGGTGTTTTGAAACATCGTTTAAAGATTTTAAGGGTATGTAGTACGATCGAAAAGAAGGTTAAAAGTTATAATAAACATATGTCCACAAATTAACTGTTTACGCGATAACAGCGATTTTATCGCAAATGCAGAATAAGTTTGCTTTAGCGGTTTTTATTAAGATGTTATTGTATTTTAACATAAAATAGATTATAACTAAAGAAGATGTTCAAAATGACGTCCTTCCATTTCGACACAGGATCTACATCTGCTTTCAAAGGAAGCGCGCACTCTTTCAAAAAACAAGGGTTTTTCTCGTATTATCTGGCAACAGTGTTCTATTCGTTGGCGCAACTCTGGAAGATCGTTTACCGGCGTTGCGTACATTAAACTTTTCAAATAACCCCAGATACTAAAGTCCAACGGGTTTAGATCGGGAGACCTTGGAGGCCAAGCAATGGGACCTGCTCGCCCTATCCATCTCTCAGGAAATTAATTGTTAAGATGTTCCCTAACAGCACGCGTAAAGTGCGGTGGAGCTCCATCTTGCATAAACCAGAGGTTCAGTCTTAGATTTATAGGTAAATCTTCCAAAAGTTCAGGTAAAGTATTTTCCAAAAACTCGAGGTATGCAGGACCTGTTAAGCGTTGTGGCAAAACAATCGGTCCTAACAACCGTTCCCCTATCATGCCTAACCAGATGTTTAGAGAGAAACGTTGCTGGTGCCGAGCTTCAACGGTAGCATGAGGATTCTCGTCACACCAAACGTGATTGTTATGGAAATTAAATATTCCATTTTTAGTAAAACCAGCTTCATCAGTGAAAAGAATGTTATCAGCGAAATCTGGCCGATCAGCAGCTGTTCGCAAAAACCACTCACAGAAAGCCCTTCTCGCTTGATATTCCGGAAGAGTAAGGGCTTGTACCCGTTGGATATAGTAGGGGTATAGGAGTTGCTCATGAAGAGTTCTCCAAACAAGATTGCTGCTTACACCCACTTGAGTCCAAATTCTTCTAACACTAGTTTCGGGATTTTCATCAATAATATTCAAAATTCGATTTGCTATCTGTGGAGTACATGCTAATCTCTGCCGTCCAATATCAGAAGACCACTTCTCAAACGAACCAGTTTCTCTTAGTCGTTGAAACACCGTCTGAAACATCACATCCGAAGGCAGTTGGCGATCAAGAAACGTTTCAGCATAGAAGCGACGTGCTTGTAAAGATTTCCCAGCACGACCGTACATGAACACCATATCGCTCATTTCAGCATTAGAATACGCAACCATTGTAATTGCTACAAATTGCACAAAACGTCAAATTAAACTGTCATAAAACAATAGCTGATAAGCACCTGTTTACTGGGATATGTTATATCCATGTACTACTAGCAACACTCGCTGTTATCTCGTAAACGGTTGATTTGTGAACATATGTTTATTATGACTTTTAGCCTTATTTTCGATCGTACTACATGCCCTTAAAATCTTTAAACGATGTTTCAAAACACCCTGTATATTCAGTGAATGCGTTAGCTATCATAAATTCATGCGCTATGCTTTTCATCAAGGTATGTTATCTATTCGTTCTTGCAATAAATTGCAAGCCATTAAAACAACGATCCTGTTCGTTGTCATTTATTCGTCCATATGGTGAATAATACTACAAAAATTGTACGTAAAAAATAACAATGCACACTCATATTATCAACTGAATTATTTATTGCACGTATGAATACATAGTTACTATATGTAACAAATATTATCTTTAGACCAATGTAAAATAATTTGTTCTAAAATGATAACGTATTTATTTCACTAATGAATCTTGTTATTACTTGTTATCAAAAATTGTAAGCAATATTTTATTAATAGGATAAAACACTTCGTTCTGTCAATAAAAGTAGATTATATTATATAAATGTAGATTACTGTTCAATGTTCGAGAATACATCCAAGTAAGTATAGTATACAGCTGACTAAAATATAATTCATAAATGTAGGGAAATACAATTTAGATAAAATTACTCGGCGGCAGATGATTGATGAACACTTATATTTGTAAATCTAAGAAAAATAATCAAACCTGAATTTGTATTTCTAACATCCATTCCATGTTTTCTCTAAAATATTGACTGAAATTTCAAAAATTTCATTGCAAACATTTCGCCGCCAGAGTGAAAAAGATATATTTAGTTTTTCATGTGCTTGTAAACGACTGAATGAACACAAATTCGTCCGTCTTTTTTTTTGTTATGAGATTTATTAAAGAATCTACAGCTACTTAGTTCCTTAGAAATAATTGCTAAGATTTTTGTTACAAAGATCGCTGTCAAACTGTGTGCCCAAAATTGCTCGTTTAAATTGTGGGGCATTACGCGCTATGTGCAATTTACTTATGAATGTTAAATTCTAATTCAAATTTAACGCTTCTGCCAGAGTAAAAAATAAACTTTATATTGATGCTTTTGTAAATTCCTCTGCCACTTTCTCCATTTTAACGGATCATATGCACATCGTTTTCCATTGTCATACAATATTTGTTGGGTTATTTATTCAAACAATGGCACACGCATTCAGTATCTGAACTTTCGGAAAATGCAGTAATTAAATTTGGATGTAAACGACTAAGTTTAATTAGTTTCCTTCATGTAAAGAAACAAACATAACGACATGTCTTTCTTTAATAGCATATTTCACCAGGTAAACGTTAATAACAACTCTGAAACCGCTTAATTGACTACGAGCAAAACAAAAGCGTACAGCAAATTCCAAATCTACAGGTCGAAAAATGTCAACGACAGGAAGACATACGAAAAGGAAAGATAAAACGGAAGAAGAGAAACGTGAGCTGTAGAAGGTCGTGGTAACTGTTACTGTGGTCGGGCAGAGATCATATAGATTTCTTTCGTGTCTACTCTTATCTTCTCACAATGTTTTACATTAGACGATACTGAAGTGGGAGGAAAACATTCCGCAAACCTTGTGTCCATGAAAACGCTGGATCTTCCGTTAATATATAACGCTTTTGTTGTGCGTTGCATTGTTTGCTGTAAATGCTCTCTGTTCTTTCAGTTGAATGTAGACCGCAATTTCCACACGTTGTCTTCCACGAAACAATGTGTAGGTGTACCTTTTCTCGGTTCAGGTAGGACATTCTGTTAAATTCAACGCTCATAAAGACACTCGCTTAATTTACCTTGTTTTAATTAAATAGATCATGTAAATTTCATTGAATCCTATTCAAAATGAATACCTTAAAAAAGGAAGCATTTCTAAAAAGCAGATTTCTTTTTGTTGTAACTTTATATAACACAATAAATTATTATCCATTGCATATTTTTTTATCTTATTCTTTATAAGTACTAGTCACGGAATGAATATTCTAAGTAAATTTAAAATAGACAAAAACCCTTAGAACTTTAGAAGGGTGTTAATACTAAGACGTTACACACGAAAATTGTAGTTAGAACTCATTAAAGCAAACAATTCTTCTTAGTTCCAATTTTTGATTCGATGCCCAGATTCGTAGTTATTGGAGTTCTTTTGTTTCTTGAAAATCGTAAGTTACAAATTTAAATGCTTTAAAGTCTGTGTGCGTATTTTACACAATTCGTACGTAAACATCCATTATTATCCAAACGGTGAACCTCTTGAGACAGTGTTTGGTTTTTGTAGAGGCAAATCGTAATACACAGGAAGCTCGGAGTAGGTACCTAAATCGTCAACAACCAAGTAGCCAACTTTTCAGAAAAAATTGTAGACGTTTGTCAGAGACTAGTTATTTTTATCCCACAGTTGGTGAAAATGCCAACAGATTACGTCCAATCTGGACGCGGTGGATACGGTGCTGTACTTGATCTTATTAAAGAGGACTCATCGACCAGTACAAGGACAATAGCTAACAGATTAAATATAAATCATGTAACAGTTTGGCAAGTTCTGAAGGAGCAGGGCATTTACCCATGCTCTATACAAAAAGTGCAAGCTTTGGGACCTGACAATTTTGATCCAAGACTATCGTCGTTCTCTCATTGGTTACTTCAGCATGGCAATCTTCAAAGACAATTTGAACAATTTATTTTGTTTATGGCCGAAACTTATTTCACAAGGGAGAGTGTATTTCACTCTAAGAATAATCACCTGTGGGCGGACGAGAATACCCACGCAACATTTATTCGTGCGCATGAACAACCTTTTGCGGTAAATGTGTGGGCTGAAATCGTAGGGAATCACATATTTTTAAATTCTCCCAAACCGCTTGAATGGTGAAAATTATTTTAATTTCTTAGATAATGTGCTACTGAGGCTTCTTGACGACGTGCCATTAAATATCAGACGGAGGCTTTGGTTTCAGCTTGACAGATCGAACATTTTTTTCGTGACAAATCTTGTAGTAGATAAGGATTTTGTAAATGTTTAACTTAAAGATTTTGGTTCGACAATTTTGATCTATCTCCTATTTGTTATTTGAAAAAATAAAAAATTATTGAAATGTTTTAGAGAGCCGAAAGCCAGTTCTGATTTTTTTTAATAGTACTTAAAATAAGCAAGTTATGACTTTTCAAAAAAAAAAACAAAAGAACTCCAATAACTACGAACCGGGGCATCAAATCAAAAATTGGAACAAGAAAAAGTTGCTTGTTTTAATGAGATCTAACTGTCATTTTCGCATGTAACGACTTATTATTAACACCCTCTATATATTTCACGTCATCAATTATCTTTATCACCGAATAATTTGAAAGCAGTTGGGTGACGAAAAGTTTCAGGTAAAAGTTTTAACACAAGTAGAGAGCCATGCAGTTATAACCGCACTTGCCATTTCAGTTCGATCATTCGCCGTACGAAATTTTATTACTCGGAATGTCCCTCCATGGAGTACTTCGCATCCACAGCAGACTAAGCGCACCGACAAATTGGTAGGGATGCGAGGGACTGTATGTCAGGACATTCCGGGTAAAAGAAATTACGTACGGCGAATAATCAAACGCAAATAAAATTTCAGGCCTGGTTATAACATTGCAGTAATATTGGAAGATCCAAGTTTAGAAGAACACACTTCTATTTTAATTTTAAATGCATCGAGCTTTTTCAAATCATGAAACCGTGCGTGAGTTTGTATAGCTTTCCAAAATGATAGCAACTTTGGTATCTCCAATTACCGAGCAATTTCAATCTTATCAAATAGAGCTAAACTATTTGCACATGTTTGTGACCTCAAATTATATATGGGAACAACATGGTTTTATTAGTAAAAGGTTAACTATTACCAACCTGTATTCATTTGTGACTTCAAAGCCAGGTTAACACCATTTATACAGATCACTCGAAAGCTTTTAGTCGTACTGATGATAGAATTTTTTGCGTAAGCTTAGCAATTACAGCTGGTATAATTCACATTTAAATCTATTTGAACCATATCTTTGCAGCCCACTTTAGCTTTTTACAATAGATTTAATTCGACGCTTTATAATTATTATCAAGGGTGCCTTCCGGTTTTATTCAGGACCGTTGTTGTTTTTATTATTTACAATTGATTTGTGAAAATGTAGGTACTTTTAATGCAATGCTATAGTGTGAAAAAATAAGTACTGAATTAAACAGTTAATGTGTGTTTTATTATAGAATAGAATAAGTTTACAAAGACACTTGCGACACTCTGCAAAACTACATTCGGTAACGTAAAAATTAAAGTATCATATTTTTCACATTTTACATTTTCTTTATCAGGTTTACAATACAACTTTAAAAGAATATCTAGGTAGCAGCTTAGGATTTAAAAGAAATAGAAAAGCAAAACGCGAGTTTTATTCCAATGTCAATTTCCTTAATCTGCCTCAGCGCTTCCAGAAATTCCAAGAAAAAGGAAACTTGTAACAAAGCAGAATAGCGCCAATAAGACTTAAGCTTAAATTAACGCAGCCGATGGCTTCAACCGATTCTGGGTGATGCTCGTATAATGAGTCAATAAATCATCTTTCTCCGGAAAGCTAGGCAACCTTGAGCCGCTTTTTCTGTGTACTCGAAGGTCCTCTAGACGGAAAACGTTGTAGAGGTGTTTGCTCTTTTGTTTTGCATTGAAATTTTAAAAGCACTTGTAGATTGTCGACTGTAGTCTCTTCAGTATTCATGCTTTTATTTTGTCTTTATACACTAGGAATCTGTATTCGTATTGTTCAAGATTTATATAAAGGAATTTTTGGTTCTGTATATGTATAAATATACGTAGGTAGAAAGGTTCGACATTGATCGTGTTTTATTTTGCAGATAGCGAAGGTAACTTTTAAATAATAAACAATTATCCCCAAAACCGTTTCTAAAATCTTTAGCATGCAGAATGCTAATATATTAAACACTCTCAAAATTTAATACTTTGTTTATACTACTGTTTCTACAAAGAATTACGACTTACCTGAAATATTCTAAATTCTTACACGGCTTCAGTTACTATTCACTTATCTTAATTATATTTTAATTATCTTACATAATAGTGTATTAAGAAATATAGATTATAATCGAAAAGTCAATAGAAATGGGAATAGAAGTCACAGTGTAATATTTTCGGGCATTAATAAAAATATGTAAAAGTTTAACAAAGAAGCAACAAGGTAGCGATATTGTGGTTACCATAAACAAATATATTGACTACTAATATCATTTGTATGCACCAAAATTTCGTCACCTTATTAATGTTTAAAAGCAATTGCGGTGGACGTTCCAGTTTAGCCGAGAACATCAGAAAAACCGTGGGACACGAATATTTAGTATGTTACCCGAAAAGGCACTTCACGCTTATAAAATATTTACGCAATTTATTACAGCGGAACAAAATGGGAAGGCGTAAATTGACCCTTGCTTGTTTAAAACGGATTTCTGAAAATTGATTGGATTTGGTATAATTGATTCTTTTAGTTTTTAAGGTTTTACAATATTAGTAAATGAGATAGAAAGAATAAGAAATGAGATATGCTCTAAATTATTATTTATTTCTAATACCCCGTATGTCGTATTTTATGGAAGTAAATCAAAGTTATCTAAATTAGATCGATTAGTTTTCTCATACGGCTATTGATAGATATGTTCCCAAACAAAAAATAATGGGGAAAAACCAATTTCCGCCGTAGTTTACTAGAACTATTATTAAAGATATAAAACGTAAAAATCATTATCGTAAAATGTATAACAGGTACAGAGCAAATTACTACAAACATCGATTTTATGCTCTCCGTTCACCTATCAAAAAGAGTATCAGACTGAGTTATTCCAACTATATACATAACATTGAAAATAGAATTAAATCTGCTCCTCGAAAGTTCTGGTCATTCATTAATTTTAAGAAGGGACACTCACGTATACCAGGTCACATGCTTAACAATAACCAGATTGTATCTAGACCGATTGATATTGTGGAGAAGTTTCCCACTTTCTTCAGTTCAGTTTATGAAACGTATGCTGATGAGTCTTCAAGCCTACCACAGATGCCAACCCCTACTACCTCTAACATCGGTACATTGCCTTTATCCAATATCTGTGAAGATGATGTACGGAATGCCATTAGAAAGATGAAAGGTACATTGACAATGGGTCCGCATGCAATTCCATCATTTCTTGTGAAGGATTGTGCTGAGTGTTTGCTGAAACCCTTACCAATCATTTCTAACTCCATCATTTGCCAGTGCGCATTCCCAGATGAGTGGAAACGAGCAAGAGTAACGCCTGAGTTTAAGTCTGGTTTACGAACCGATATAAAAAATTAACGACCTATATCCTTGATGTCCAACTTTGCTAAGATTTTCGAGATGATACTGTACACTAAAATACACAGTCATGTAAAACCATTTATTTATAATAACTAACATGGATTTATGAAAGGCAGATCCACTACAACTAATTTTTACAACTTTCTCTTTCCACTGAGAAGCTCCTTCACTTTGAAGGCAACAATATGTCGAGTATGAAAGGATCAGGTCACGAACTTTTCTTGCCCGAAGTGGAGTTGCGCAAGGTTAAAATCTGGGTACTTTGTTGTTTATACTACACACTAAAAAATATATGCAATTCCTACGGAAAATTCCAGTAAAGTATAAGGTAAAATTGCCAAAAATTGGGAAATTTACTAGAAAACTTTAGGTATATTTTCTAATTTTTGGTAAACATTGAGTACAATTATGTAATTAATGGTATAACTCTTCAAAGATATACTAAAATTAAGGATTTAGGGATACTATTTGATTCTAAGTTAACATTTAACAACCATGTTATTCATATTTAGTCTAATTGTTGTAAATTGCTACACACTAAAAAATATTACACTTTTTCTACGGAAAATTCCTGTAATGTATAGGGTAAATTTACCAAAAATTGGGAAATTTACTATAAAACTTTAGGTAAATTGCCCATAGGTAATTTTACCCTATACATTACAAGAATTTTCCGTAGGAAAAGTGTAATTTTTTTAGTGTGTAGGATTTATCATTAGAACTTGCAAAGACTTTGTAAATATTGACACCATCATTACTTTGTATAATTCCTTAATTCGCTCTAGGCTCGAATATTGTGGTATAGTTTGGTTACCTATGTATTATAAATATATTAACTTGCTAGAATCTTTGCAAAAGAGATTTTTAAAATATTTATATTTTAAGAGGCATGGCGAATACTCCGTTTTATCATATGAAACATTGTTACAACAATTTAATTTTCAAAGCCTTTCTAATCACAGAAAAAATATTACGTTATTACACTCGTACAAGTTGATTCATAATGTTATTGATGATCCGCTGTTATTGTCACAACTTCATTTTTATATTCCCCGTTTCAAAACTAGAAATTCCATTACCTTTTTAAATAGACAGACTGCAACAAATTGATATAAAAACTCTCCTCTATATAGGATGTGTTTTCTGTACAACTACAACTTAGATGTCTTTGGAGATAATTACCACAATAATTTGGCTTCTGTAAAAGAATGTATTTGTTTTACTTATTAAAATTAATTTAATTAGGCAATTTATTATTTTATTGTATTGATGTATATATATGTAACCCTATAACTGGAGGTTAATCTGTTGGGTTAATAAGCGGATTATTATTGTTATAATGATTGCCACTGTGTTTTAACATTATTATATATTTATATTTATTTTAAAATTTGAACTTTGAAGTTACAAAATAATTTCATCCCATTGGCTAACGGCAAATGCTAATTAACTTTAAAGAAAAAACATTTTTAATCATGAAACTAACCTTTTTAATATGTACCGTCTTTCTTCTGTATTTATATTCTTCTTAGCACCTTCTTTTCACAGATTTCTAACGCATCCCCTTGCATTCTATTTCCCTCCATATATCACTACCAAGCGCATAATTTACCTTATTACAACGAAAGATACGTTTTTAGTACATTTCCTTAAGTAATAACTTCATGAACATTGCCATGTTATTTTCTACCAAATATGAATTATCCAAAGAATTGGCTACTATTAAAATTTATTTTACTTGGGTTACATTAATTTTTACATTTTACTGTATTGTACTGAATTTTTGTAAAATTCTGACTAGCAACTTATTTGGTCGTAAAGATGCGGCATCATCACAGATTTGATGACCGGACATGCTCCAGTGAAGAAACACCTGTGTAAAATTGGCATGTATAATGGGGAGTCAAACTGCAGACATTGTGGAGAGAATCAGAAACAGTCAAGTATATGAGCATTAGAGCTCAGGAGACAGTGCATACTTAGGGGGACCACGATTTTGGAGTGGGTTATATGAAATACGGACATAGGCTGCACTACTTTTCGGCGTCCATGAGTCGGACGAGTCGGGGTAAAGGAAATGTAACCTACAGGAAAGAAAGTATTCATATGTATTTTAGCAGTTTTTACATCTTTTTCATTTATAAAAAAACATTTCAAAGGGTATTTGGCAACATGATAAATTTTTAAAACACTGTTAACTTTGTCACTCCAGCGTATGTAGACTTAACTCTTCTACGAGTGTAGACTTTATTTTTGTGAGTACACTATTTTTTAACCCATCATTTTGAAATCTGTTTTTTTTTTCTAAAAAAATCTTCAGAATTGTATATGGTCGGCTGATAGTTAACTAATACAGATATCAATGATGCAATATTGTTTATAATAGTCGCTAAATGTGTATAATGATAAATTAAACTAGTTCCAAAACTAAATAACGGGTTGAGATCAATTACTGAAGTGCTTACTTCCAAAAGAAAAAACTAAATAACGGATTTAGATCAATTACTGAAGTGCTTACTTCCAAAAGAGATATTTTTATTGTTGTGTTTGTATATTTGACAGATAGACGCTTTCCATGTAAATTATTCGCTCGTTCTTATGAGCTTTTTCGCAGTCGATTTGGCACAATGATGGGTCGATGGCACGTTACTCATATTTATTTCTGGGGCGAGTCCGTAGATTTACGGCATATCGACCGTCAGCTTTTTCCTTGTCCATATTTTATACCCATATAGGAATCCTATTTATTATATACAACCATCCTAGAGAGAAAAATCCTCCCAGAAGAAATGAGAAGCAAATCGATTCTTTGCTTTTCAATTACTAACGGATACGATAAACTAAAGTAAGAATTTCCTGGTATTATTCCCATAGCTCTAGCTTCAAGTTAATATCTTTATATACAGTGTGGGCAAAAATATAGTGCGCTAGCAAGATTTGCGTGTAGATGCCAAATAAACATAATGCATGTCATGAAGTATAATTGCCGCCTACTTTGAGGGAGCTACTAGGCATACAGACTGATTAATTTTCAATTCTCACCATGGGGATCTCGCCTACATCGTTATCGATTAACGCCTACCAAAATATTTTGAGAGTTTTGATCTCAGGGTCACTTTAATTAATTGTAAAATGTATTTTACTTTAATTAAAGCGATTATCAAGAAAATTATCAACGCTAAACTCAGGAAAAATTGCCTTTCTGGCAGTACTGAAAATCAAGATGGCACTGAATGAAATAAGAGTTCCTGTAAACAGAACAGTGGCTTTGAAATAGTATTTTAAAACACAAGTGTCGCACAATGACGTTTATGTAATGCGAGTACAAGTTTGAAAGTACGAGCATTACATGTCATTGTGGCACACGTTTTTTACAGTATTTTTTCTAATTTGCACAATAATCGCCTATATTACGTTCCGGCAAGAGTCCCCCCCACCACGTGAATATCTCATTACAGCACAGTATGCTGTAATAGCCATATCAGCACTGAGTCGTCTTTTCTTTTAGCTTTATTACAACATCCAATTAGAAAAATATCTTTTTAGCTTTTCTTTAAGGCGAACAACAGAACGAAGTAAAAGAAGAGAGATTCTTTTATCTTTAAAAGAATAAAATTCAGTTTTTACATAACCATTTATGTTTCGAGTTTACAACGAACATAAAATTTGCCCACTATATCCAACAATAGGCAAAATCCCCATAGTAAGGGTGAAAATGGATCAGGTTATACACATGCGAGTACATGTGCATAATTTAGCAACTCTCCATCCATTACAGATGTAAAACCTGACTTTTTTTTTAAGGGAGTATATAAAGCCTAACCATTCCATGTGCTTATCAGGCACTCCTGCTGAACCAAATCTCCCTCCTAATCATCATTATGACCCCGAAAAAACCGGTTATCGTCATTGGCCAGAGTGAGATTTGAAGCCTGAGCCTCACGACTGATAGCCAAGCGTGCAAGCCACTAGACTATCAGCCAGGCAGTACGTTTAAGATTAAAAGCATCACCGCCAGGTGCATTATCTAATTAATTTTCATTTAATAGAATACCAAACCTTTTATACGATTTTTACAATCTGCTACAGATTTCTAACAACTTTTCATATGACTGACAAAAATACTGAAATACCACAGTTCAAACACCTTACCACCTTTACTACACTGAGTGTATGTTTCAATAGCAAAGCTGTCGTGTCGGCAATAATACTGAAATGAATATCTTCCAGTCATCTGGGGTAATTTAAAGAATGTAGCTTACAACTATCATTAAGACATTCTGATGATTTAAAGAGCGCAATAGAATTGCCTGTCTCAACACAGGGCCAAATAGGTACTTTAAGAAAAACAACACGTGTATGATTAGTTAACCAATATCAAAAGAGCAATAAATAAACTTTTAAAGCATTTAAATTAAATAAAAATCTGCATTACTTGCTTCATAGAATATCATTTCTTCATTGGTTTATGCATATCCATCCTATCCAAACGGTTACTGGATTAACCATTTAGATACCCAAATGTGAATCTTTAGCTTTTTACAATTTATTATTATCTGGAAAAGTACAGCAGATAGATTGATAGCGGTCATAGAAAAAGTTATCTCAAATAGGTGCGTCGTAGTTTCCATAAATCAAATAAGGAGTAGGGTACTCCATAAAAAAAATTAGATAGTGCGATTCTAAGTGTGATGTGTATGACCTTAAAGGCAATCACCCTGCGAAGGTTCTAGTATAATCTTATCCATTTCGGAAATATCACACTGTTCAATATTTTGCTGTGGACAGAAGACATTGTTGTGTCAACAATGAAATATAATAGTAATAATATATTTTTACTTATTATCAACCAAACTATCGTACTACTTTAAAAGTTACTGCACAATTTACTTTAAAGGTATTCTACAAAAACAGGTCGTAATCATTAAGAAAATATAAATAATATTTTACTATATACGGAATACCAACTATAACAGAAAAGTACTATGATTTGGAGTTAAAATTTTTATTCTACTTAGGATAACTAAGAATACAAGATTATGGACAATACTCTTCGACAATTTTAAAGTATCGAAGTAATCAATTTGTGCAAATATTATGTACTGTTTATGAAAAATACTTCTACATATATAAATAAAGCAAATTTACTTTCCGTGGCGTACAAGGAAAGCGACGAGAAATGAAAAGTTTATATACATTTTCTCCATCAAACTTCAAAAATTCTCATAATACTCTAATCTAGTTTTAAAAGTTTCCTAGAATGTATTAGTTTTCTACATTGAAGTGCACTACTGGCAGCACCACTGCTGGCGCAGTCAGCTCCTTGTTTTTGCTGTCTTTCTTTTTTCCTTTAGCGCGCGGCAGGCTTCCGCTGTTCCCAACTTTTGAGGTGACTTTCGTGTTTTCTAAATTCGCCATACACGACAAGTTGTGTACCCGTATATTGCGTAATGACATTGTGAGTTATTGAGGGTCTAAACATATGTTGAGTTCATGCAAAAGTTAAGTTTGTAGCAGCTTTCCGTACTTATAGATGCTCTTAAAACTAGCATCCGTGAATATAAATTTACATCGTGTATAACTGCTTTAATTTATTGCTATACGGAAACAGTTTTGATGTATATATGGGTTCTTAAATATATATTTATAGTTTCAGATAATCAAGTTAACAGAATTTTGAGTGCAAGTATTCACAGTTTTAGGGTGGATCTTATGATGTTATTAATTATGGAAGTGTAGGTTTAATGTTTGTTTGAAAAGCTTCCATTTTCTAAAATATTAGAAAAATGTCGTCCATCAGGAATTTACATAATATATGTTCAAGTCCTACCATCACACGAATCTCGAGAACAGGGAACGTAAATACAAGATATATTCTTAACCAAAGTAATTTCTTATTTTTTTTTTTTTTTTAGATTGGGGGGCCAAACGAAAATTATAAAAAAATTAATCGAATGGGAGGATACGTGTTTAAACTCCATCTTCAAAGCGTAAATAAAACAAAAACGTTAAAGGAGTAAAAAATATATTGAAATATGTAGTCCACTACAGTATTGTTTCACCACACAGTGGCTTCATCAGGTGGATGAAATTAACTAAACAGACTTTGAATTAGAACTTAACAGAATTTACAAAATAGCTTTAAATAATGGTTACACATTGGATTTTATTAATAATATTTTAGCGAATAAACAAAAGTCTCATACGCTTGCTTTAATATACCCTAAATTTTTTAACAAAGAACCCGTTAACTATACTTCTATTATTTATTTTGGCAAAACATCTGAGGTAATCGGTAAATTTATCAAACGTATTAATAATAGCTATGTTTCATATAAAACTAATAATAACATTAGCTTGTTTTTAAAGAACAGCAAGGACAAAACAGATAAAAAGTTTAACTCTGGGGTCTATAGATTAACTTGTGAGTGTGGTAAAGTGTACATAGGACAGACAGGTAGATCTTTCATTACGCGTATTTCCGAACATACTAAAAGTTACAGAGATAAAAAGACAGATTCAACTTTTGCTAATCATTGTTTAGAACATAATCATAATTTTAATAATAATTTTGATATTTTGCATGTTCATAAGAAAAGTAAGAAACTAGACTTATTTGAATGTTTAGAAATTAATAGATATAGTAAGTTAGGTTTAGCGCTTAATGAACAAAAGGATTTTAATTATTCCCCACTCCTAGGTTTAAAAGTATAAATAGTGTGTCATTTTATATTCTGTTTAGTTAATTTCATCCACCTGATGAAGCCACTGTGTGGTGAAACAATATTGTAGTGGACTACATATTTCAATATATTTTTTACTCCTTTAACGTTTTTGTTTTATTTACGATTTGAAAATTATAAAGAATATTGATAATAATTTTTTTGATATTTCAAATGAGTTCTTTTGGTAATAATAATCTTAAATAATCTTCATTTATCCGACAGATCATAAAGGTATGGGATATAACATAACAAAATAATAATGAAT
Source organism: Cetonia aurata (assembly GCA_949128085.1). Classification (NCBI taxonomy): domain Eukaryota; kingdom Metazoa; phylum Arthropoda; class Insecta; order Coleoptera; family Scarabaeidae; genus Cetonia; species Cetonia aurata. Next base: position 49,045,793 of record OX421884.1, on the reverse strand, counting down.
ACAGGATAATAATATAATAGATACATATATAATAAATAACAATGACAAGCTATGATTATAATATACGAAATCAATACACATTAGTTAATTACAAAATCAAAAGTGAAAATGAGAACGTTGGTGCTATGAAAAGGAAAAGATAAATTAAGCGAATACAAATTTGTCAATATGAAATCAATCACCTGACTAATACGTAGATATTGATGTATTCAACGGTGGTTCTAAATATAATACTATGGTAGTCTCTGTCGTGGGATTTGCAAGCCTGCACTGTGTCTTGTATGATAACTATGATCGTCTCCATGTGAAATAAATTGTGCTAAGTACTCCTTTACATACGTAATATATTTAAAGATGTAAATTGATGGAATTGTTAGTAATATTTGCTGTTTGAGGGTATCTCTGCATGAATCATAATAGCTTATTCCACACATATTTCTAATGGCTCTTTTTGTGATGAGAGTATCCATTGTGCAGATGTTGAACCACTCCAACCGATTATACCATATGTTGAGGCAGAATTTGACTCTATACGGTAAAATGTTGCACAGATTCAAATATTCGTCAATTTAGGTAGACATTTCAGTGCATAACAGAAACAGGCAATACTTTTTGTGATTAGATCTGTATGGGTTTCCGAATCTAATATTTGATCTAACGTTACACCCAATAATTTAGCCGAAGGTTGCTTGTTCAATGGTTTTTTCATCAAGCCTCACCAATATATGCTCTTTTAAGTTAACGATTGGACAGTTAAATCGGACTATTTTTGTTTTATTTACATTAATGAGAGGAAAAATTAATTTCATTTGAAAAATCTTTCTTTAAATATTAATGGTATTGCTTTGTAACAAGGAAATATACTTAAAAAATAATTTCTTTGATTTAAAAAGTCCTTGTTGTCAACACAGTGGAATAAAAAGAAATATTATTTTATTTGAAAAGTTGATTTTTCAATGGAAATAAATATTTCTTGAAATGTAAGAGAATAAACTTCGGATTAAAAAAAATAGATGCTGTTTGAAATCGATCATACTTGAATAAAAGCGATCTTATTTTCAGCAAAAATAATTGAGTGAAAAATATTTCTTTTATTACACATAGAAAAACAATTTCTTGATTGAAATAAAACTATTTTTCAAGTGTTTTATCACAACATTTTTCAAGAAAAATGTTGTAGGTTTAAGTAACTGAACTTCTTCGTATATAATACTTAATTATTATTTATTATATAACCAAATAGTAATTTTGTTCATTCAAGTATTTTAAGTACTTAAATTTAGATTATTCGGTAATAGTAGGCATTGCACATGTACTTTGTTATCATACCAAGCAGGTGAATGTTTAATTCAACTCCATAGTTACTTAAATATCCATTATTTTTTTTTTTTATCGTCCTGTTGGTTTAGTTGGAAATATACTATTTTTAGCTCATTTTTTCTTTATTACGTTTCGGAACTTTTCTTTTCCCCCTTTTCAAATAAAATTGTACAGATATATTACAATATACACAAGTATTTTGTCTCCCATCCAAATATTTCTAAAAAATTTCAAATTCCTAAATATCTATAATGTACATTGTTTCCTCCTTTTATATCAATACCTTTTCTACTACCGTTTATACTCATTTTAACAATTTTTGTAAATGCTGATTTGATTACATTATGTAAAAGACAATTAGACATTTAACATTTTAAACAAACTAACATTAATGGTAGTTGAAGGTATATATTCATTTATATAAATATTGCTTTAAATCTCTCACAACAATTTCTTTCCCGTTCCAAAAATAAATATTGCTTAGATGCATTATATCTCATCTGCCGTTAATGCTATTTTTATCGTATTTGTATGGATCATCTCTTTTATTACTCGTTTGTAATAATTCTGTTTTTATCTGTAATCTTTGCATTACTGAAACAAACTTTGCATTGCTGGAACAAACTGAAATTATCCACGCCACCCAAATGTAACTGCAATGACATGTCGTTTAGCCCAACAATTTCGGCTTCGTGGGACAACGGCTGATGCACAGTGGAAGACGCCAACAATGCGATCAAATGATAATATTAAGCGTACAAGGAAGGTCAACAAAAAGATGGGCCACGGAACTACATATTTGTCGGACTTCTTGAGGCAAATTTTGAGATTAGATTTGCATGCTTTTCCATAAAATATTCAGATGGTACACGCAATACAACCTAGAAACAGACAACAACGCCAGCAATACACTCGGGATTTGCTGAATTTAAATAATATGATTGATGATTTTCCACACAAATTCAGGACGACAGAGCACAGTCCCATTTATATTGAAGTGTGAATAAAGGAAATTACTGCTTCTGGAGCACAGAATAGTTTCAACTTCTTCAGGAAGGACCATTACATCTTCAGTTAGTCACGATATGGCGCGGAATTTTTTAACAAGGTGTGATTCCGCATTTCTTTCAGAATGATAAAGGCGTTGCTGTTACAATCAACGGAGAGCGCTATATAGCGTGGCTGGAGAATTTTTTGGCACCCCAATATGTGGCTGCAACAAAGTAGACCAACAGTCCGCTCATGCAGTCAGACCCGGCAATTTTGTGGAACATGTTCCCTACAAGGCTAATTCCTCGATTTGGTGATTTAGCATATCCGACCAATTCGTCATTTTCATGAAGCTGCCTCAGAGAAAGGATATACGCTAATAGCCCTCAAACCAAATGGCAGCTAAAAGATCATTTCCGTCAATAACTAGCGGCTCTAATGCCAGGTTTTCTCTGTCGAACAATTAAAAATACTGTCAAAAGAGCACAATTATGCATTGCAGCTAGGGGTGGCCATTTAACCGTCATTATATTTTCATTGATCATTAAGCATGAAACATAATATACAAACAAGTGTTCAAACTCTTTTCTTTGTTTTTCTGGGATTATATTATAATTGCGTGCAGCCATAAAGTGAAAGAAAAAGGTAAATAAAAATTGGAATATGGGCTCAAACAAATTATTGTGTTTTGATCGGAGGTTAAGCTTCTAGAAGCGCATTTAAATTATTCATATGAACGATGAATAATTTCTGCAAAAAATGGGAACAATTCACGTAACAATCGTAAAAATCCAATTTTGAATCGTTTTTACATCCGTTATATTGCTCCGATAGCGGTTGCATGGAAGTTATTGCGAAAATCAATATCAATTTCAAACGCACAATGACGCCTGCCATAATCGCTGCAGGGAATGTAACGAGCCTAAACATTTAATTTAACGGGATAATCTGGACCACGGGTAATTTCCTCGAGTGCGTCGTCCCGGTCTGCCCCGGCAATACGCAAAAGTCAAATCCAATCTATTTGGCGGTTGAGCCGCGAAAACGACCGCAGGCAAATTGCTTTCTGGGGCAACCTATGCACGCCGTTCGTTGACGGTTCGTTGTTCTGTTCGTTCCGAGTTCTATCCGCATTGGACCTGCCTATGCTCCGAAGATCGACGACGACCCTCCTATGGGCACTGAACGAACGTACCGCGCAACATCGATACCTATGCAGAGCCCGGAATCCAATCCACACGAGACATTAAATTCCCTATACGTTTTTTTCGCGCGCTTTGTAACGTTCCCTTGGAACTATTCGCGTAATGAATTCGAACATATGTTAGGTACTACAATGAGCTAGTTTCCTGGAATGGTCTATACTACGTGCTACTGAACCGTTTCCCTCTACAACCAAATTCACGAAAATCTCATCCACGACTTCGTTAAAAATCCAAACACGAAATCCATAAAAATAAAGAAGCTGTACATTATGAGAAGAATAAATTAGCTTCTAGAAATAGACAAAAAAAAACTGACACCAAGTTCGCTTAGTTCTTACAGGTAATAAACATTCTAAATACAGTATATGAGAGTTATACGATTTTTGCTAATTTGCTGATTTAAATTACATATACACTCCGCCAAAAAAGTATCGCATAAACTAAAAAAGGGCATTTATGAACCAAGATATTTTTATACGTTCACAAAAAGTTTGCCTCGTGTATATGAACTATAAAAACACTAACAAAATAATGGAACTCAGCGTTTTTACTTTTTTTTTCCTAAAAGAACACATTTAGAAAAATGCATATGTGTAAGGTTTGTTCAGTTGTTTATTGAAACTCTTCCTATACGGACAAATTTTAAAGTGCGAAGTCAGAGTTCTGTACCAATGCTTTTAAATCTAAAATGAGCAATTTAACTTCAGAACAAGTGGCTGCTATAGTTGCTTTAATCGAAGATGGACGATCTCAAGCATACGTTGCTAATTTGATGAACATCAATCAGTCAAGTGTTTCTAGAGCCGTAGCCAGATATAGGGAAACAGGCATTTACAGTAGAAGACCTGTACCAGGTCGTCCAAGATGTTCTACTCGCCAAGATGACCGCTATTTACTACTACAAGCATTACGTCGAAGACATGTAACTGCGAGACAATTGCAGAACGACTTGGCTAGAGTCAGAAATACTCGTGTGAGTACTCAAACTATTCGGAATAGGTTACGACAGAGTGGATTAAGAGCTAGAGTAGCTGTAACAGCCCCTCGTCTCACTAGGAACCACCGAGTGGCTCGCTTAAGGTTTGCCAGAGAACATGTAAATTGGAACATTAATGACTGGGCCAATATACTCTTCACAGATGAGTCAAGATTTGGTCTTTACACCTCAGATAGGCGTATCTCAGTGTACAGACGAGACGGTGAGCGCTATTCGCAGTGTAATATCAGACCTAGACCTAATTTCGCTGGTGGCTCTATTATGGTTTGGGGAGGCATCTGTTTCACAGGTCGTCCAGAGTTAGTACCAGTAGACAGAGGTACACTGACTGCCCACAGGTATATAACGGAAATTTTAGAAGAACATGTACTACCATATGCGCCAATTATAGGAAACGAATTCATGTTAATGCACGATAATGCACGACCGCATGTTGCAATAATCGTCCAGGAATACCTTAACGATGTTGGTATTCCAGTTTTAGATTGGCCTGCGGTAAGTCCGGACATGAACCCTATCGAGCACGTGTGGGACCTCCTTCACAGACGGATACGAACCCAAAATGTTGCCCCAGCGGACCTGCATGGACTAGAAAATGCTCTCCGTGACGAGTGGGAGAATTTGGATCAGGCTTATATACGGAGGTTAATCGAATCTCTGCCAAACCGTATGCGAGCGGTCATAAGAGCCAGAGGTGGCAATACTCAGTATTAAAAGCTACTGTTATGACATTTTTCTTTCCAAAATTATAATTTCTTGTTTTAATAAAAATCTCAAGTATGAGTTCTTGTTTTTATTTGGCCTGTATTTTATTTAAACAATCATAGAAATTATATCTTAGAGCGCATTAAAGTATATTTACAACTTTATGCTACAAACAAAGATTATGCGATACTTTTACGATTCAAAACTAAATTATGCGATACTTTTTTCGCGGAGTGTATATTCTAATCCGAACATACATTTGAAAAAATAAATCGCAAAAGTCTTCGCGAAAATAATGTATTTAAAATCGTATAACTCTCATACACTGTCATTCACATTGCGAAAGCATATAAACGCTTTGTGCGTAAAAATACAAAAGTCGTCGGGTGACACTGACAAGCCTTGAATATGGCGAAACATGTACATATGTCTGTCAATAGCGATATTTGTATTAATTTTTCTGCATTCTAAATATATTGAGGCGACTACTAATCTACATACCTGAGCACTCACTCATTCATTTCAAGTGCCCAGACATGCCTATGGTAGCTAATAATTAGCAGCAAATTAATATATCTTCAAATCAGGAAGCACTTCAGTACTGGAACAATTCTCTGGTATTCGTGGCAAATATATATCCAACTTTAGAGATAAAATTGGCAAAATGAAGTCTTTGGACTACTATGATGATGGCAGTATATCCACTACCAAAACGTCGGATCTAATAATGTCATTGATGGATGAAACAAGTGTGAGACTAGTATTTGCTAAAATTAATTATATAATGGAAGCTTAGTTTCATTCTCAAAACAATTGGAATAATTACGATGTATAGAAGAGTTTGGATCCTCTATATATAACTGAAGAAGATACAATAAATAGACAGAGTCATCCATATAAGAGTTTTTACGGGATAAGTCAGTAAAAAATGCCAGGGTATTGAGGAAATACAGAACAATGCCACGCATTAACAGGCTCATAAAGCCGATAACTTATTAGCATATTTTGTGTAAGAAAAGGCTACCAAGTTGGCGATATTTTGCGCTAATACGTTCCTATTAGTCTAACTCCATTTACTTCTACTGTGTATGTACTTTTATTGGACTATCGTTTCTTCGCAAGATTCACACAATTTGTTATTCAAATTCTAGTTTAAATAGTAAATTCTTATTATATTAGAAAGATTAATTTCTAATGTCAATCCTACTAATCACTTCTCTAGCATTTCTCTAACGCATAGAAAAGGTGGATAGCGTCAATGAAATGTTGAAGGAGAGACAGAGCAACAGAAATCCAAATTAAAAATTGGATCCCTTCCATATTATATTTAGCAAACAAATTTATATATCACGTAACTACAATCCATGTCAATTATTAATTACATAAACAATATGATTAGAAAATTCGCAAAAATAAAGGAATGAGGTGAGTTTACATTTTGTTATTTTCTTGTGCATATCAATGCAACTACAGATATTTCAATAACTAAAAAGTTTATTCCTTTCTCAAAAAATACAAAGAAATTTTAGATCTGAACAAGGAAGACATATGAAGTAAATAAATCGCCAGTAATTACAAAGACAAAAGAATAAGGAATATATGATATGAGTAGGAACGACCCTTAGCAGATATAATGAGCCATTCTTTAGAAGTGAGGATGTTTACAAAGGGGATAAAGGTTGTTAAAAGAACTGCTGTTTATCAATTTCAAGTCAGGCCTAAAATGAATAAGGATCAATATTAATGTGCCCGATATTTTTAAGTTTATATAGTAGTGATTATAACAGGCACATTGTTTACTGTGAATGAATATTACGAATTCGTAATAAATAAATATTTATACAAGTAAAGAAAATAATAAATAATAAAGTTTCATTGAGAGAACAGACATTAGTTCTGTAAAGAAAGTTTCGATTTAAGTAATGTCCGTCATACTGTTTAATTAAAGCACTCATAAATTATTTTAAGATGTTAAGGTACTTAGAGTTGGCTGAGCTTTTAAAAAAATCATTTTCTTAAAACATTTACTTCAGAATTGCTTCTACAAGGCTTCATTCTAACCAATATCTCCTTTGTTTTTTTCTTATTCAAATATTCTGAGGGATATTTAAATATTTAAGTGCTCACCTCTAGGAAAAATCTCTTGCCAAACTCATTCTTGTGGATAAGTACTGAGCTTTATAGCACTTTTAATGTCTTTCTGTATCGTTTTAGACATGAAAACTCGCAGAGGATGTAGAACGTAATGAGATAACCAATAAGGCGGATATCACATTTAAGCATTATTTCGGATAAAAGCTATTCCTGTAATGCAATAATGCTGCTATAATAAGACATTGCTTTCATTAAGTTTTATCTCCTAGAACCTGTATTCCTATTGGAACATTTTGACTTTCAAATTTCAGCGCACGGTGTTTGGACGTTTATTTATTTCAAATTTCATTGCTTAATCAGCTACAATTGTATAAATTTGTTGTAGACAAATCTATTTATACCTTGTATTACCGAATATCATATTTTAGTAATGTATATTCAATTCTAATCACATAAAATAAAGAAAATTTCCATTTCTAATTTATAGTTTTCAATACTAAGAAATTTTCATTAGGACAAAAGTAAACGCATTGCTTTTAGGCCAAACGCGAATTATCGATTTCCATAAATTTGCGTTTCCTTCCCCGTAATCAGTGCTTCTGTATACAAATTCTGCCTCATCAACATTTCTCCGTTACGGCTGAGTTACTGTGGGATCGATTACTTACCAAATCTAAAGTAGACCCCCAGAGGAAAGAAAGAAACATTGTTTGTTTTTCAGGCGAACAACTTTGTGTTTCGATTTTATTTAATGGTTCCAGAATCCTAACGAATGTATTTTGCTTCGAAAAGTACTTCCGGGATCACAGCAATTATTTTTTAGTATTTAATTAGGAAATTATTATGGTGTATATTTTTTGGAACACTTTGTGTATTACGTAACAGGTTGCACTTATACAGTGTGAACAAGATGTAACGAAAAATATCGATACAAACGTAAATATTGATTTTTTTTAAATTTTTGTTACTAATTCAGCTTTCTTTGGTACAATGTGATGATTGATATAAACACCATAATTTCTTGTTTTTTTTTAAATAACAGTCTTTACTTTCTTTTTGAAATTATCATGGCACATCTGGTTGTCGAAGTGACAATATAAATATTTAACTTATGTTAACTTATGTAAAAACAAACAGAAAAGAGAATTAATGTTGAAACACATGTGTCAGCTAAAAGTAGATAAGGGATAAATTCCGTGTAAAGAAATATTATTGACTTTTTGGAAATATTGAAAGCATATGAAATTTTATACTTATCCAATTGTTTTTTTTTTTTTTCGATATAACAGCTGATTGTACACGCTGATTGATATAAATGTTATCACGCCAAGATCCGTTTAAAATTGCAATATATACATTCTTCTTGATATTTAGGTGCCCCATTGAATAATTTGACAGCCTACATAAAGGAATATCTCTGTGAGATTTAATTTTTAGTACTTATTCAACTACTTTTTTTTAGAAATTCATTATTCAAGCTAACAAAATATCTATACTGTCAGTCTGACAATCTGACTGTTAAAGTGCCAATTAAAACTGATGGACCAACCAATGACGTCATCACATTTACATGAATTACCTTTCGCTCACTTTATTTGAGTGTTTAATATTATTTTTCAATGGAAAGCATAACTCGGAACAACTATATTTGATATAAAAATAGTTCTAAAGGATCGTCCATACCTCATCCGTTGACTTGGCGTGTTACTTTAAGCAGCAGTTAATTATCTTATATAAGATTATTTCTTTATCGAATAATGAAATTTGAACGTTACTATTCAAAATGATATTATTCATGAAAATATAATTAATTTAAAGTATGTGTAGCAAACTCAACGAAAAAATTATACCAGTAATACTTTGCCTTCAAAACTTAAATTACCAGTTACTTACAGAAAGCAATAATACATATACAAAAAGCATCAAGAAATCTAGTGAATTTTATAGTGACCACCATTTTAAATAATGTGTATTGGCCGTATCAAAACGAGACACACTCCAGCCAGAAACCACAGGAATACTCTTCCGCAAAAGATCAACTCAAAATTTCTACTAATGATGGATTTTACAAAAGTCGTTAGGCATCGTCAGATAAAATCAATACAGGGTACCGTGTTGCGGAGCAATTGAAAGTACCAGAACTTGCCATTGACACAGCACTTACGGTAGCTAAACAGCAAATCAGTGTCTGAGCAAATCAGAAAGTGTTACGACATTCGAACAACTTTCCTGGTTTGGTACATGCGAAAGAGTATATTTCACCTAATCATGTCAAAACCAAAGAACAAGTTGAACTTAACCACAGAATGTGTAAGTATTTGTTTCTGTTTCTACATGAATGGAATAGAAGGATGTAGTGAATTAGACGAGGAAAATAAGTATTTTTCATCAAAATTTTTATTGAAAAACCGTATTCTCAATTTGTATTTTTTGAAAAATTAATATTTCGGTTTTTAGTTGTTATACCTTCATTTTTACTCGTAACATCACAATATTTAGTTGCAGAAACTTAGTAGTGCAAAATTATCTTACCATTGTATTATATATATTAAATTTACCTGTAATACCTTTACATACGATTTAAAAATAGAAATAAATGTAGTAGGTACTTGTTTTTTCAGACAATAAGATACAGTCTCTTCAATAGTATTATCAAAGCAATTGTTAAAGTTTTTGTAGATCACTGCAGACTCAGAAAGCACTTAGGTACATAAATAGAATCTGAGTCTCTAATGAGACTAATTGCCGGTTATTTTTGAAAACATTAAAGCACATCTTCTGCCACTATTTTGTCGAACTAAAATCTGGTATATGATCTTGGAAAATGCTTAGACCTCAAAAAGACCTCGTTGAACATGAATCTTAATAGCATGAACTTGTTTGATCAAATCGGCCGCTATTGCAAAAACCATGTGGATGTTAGTTTAACCAAAAACTCTCTCTTACTACCGCATTACACTTACTAATAATCTATCATCTAGACATTCAGACTTCTTGCTATAGGGTTAGAAAGTACTAAGTACTGAGAACTGCAAATTAGCGCCATTTTCTGTAATTTATTTGCTTGAAGCCAGTTTCCAGGAAAGATCTAGTAGGTTTTAGTGCTTTCATTGCGTGCATCATGATTATTGTTTGTAAATAAATGAAACATCATAAGTAACATATAGATAAAATAACTTATTACATGTATAAATCCAATTAACTTTGGTTTATTTGTATAACTACAGAATATGTAGAAGACATAGTTTTCTAAAGCAAGCATAAATTGAAGGTTTCACAATGGGTAACTACCACGCTACATTGAGTCTTATTATTATAAAATTAAGATATTATTTTTTCAAATATGGTTAGATCCTTAAATGATACACAATACAGTCATAAGCGTGAAACAAGTCTACAGAAAAGTAAAATAAAATTATAAAATCATTTTGTTAAGTTTCAACAGCAACTCTCTGAAACCACTAACTTGTTGACGGAGCATATGTAACAGTTTTTCATAAATAGTATTTTATTGAAAATAAAAAAAAATGTGTATTAAATTTATAATATTAAGGTTCAATTGCAAATTTATAGAAACATGAGTGCCAACACGCGATTTGAAATGTGGTGAAGATTTTATTGATGATATTTTTGATTTTAGGTATTTTTATTTTAATTAACACAATCTCCCAACAATTATAATCAAAAATTAATTTGGATTCTTCTTTGCTATCTTCTTTAATCAGTGTGGGGAGATGCACAAACTTCTGCTTTTATAAATTAATATGTCCGAGGCTATAATAAAAACGGTAGGCACACAAAAATTAGACACGTTTTTAAATTAAAGAAATTTTTCACTTAACCTTTTTGAAAGCCTCTTCCTAAAAAAATATTTGACTCCTTAAATTAATTTATTCCATTACTTTAATCTAGACCGCTGCGTTTCCATCCACCCGATAAACATACTTCTGCTCCTTTTTCTGTGAAAAATAGACACCGCAAGATATCAATTCCGGAACTCTCTCCCGATGTTAATTAAAAGATTTCCATAATGAACGCAGTGAGCTACCGGGCAGAGGTCGCTTTATCCCTTTCTTATTTATCTTAATTATTCTTCGGCAGCGGCCTTCGTATGAAAAGAAAGAAGGGAAAATATATTAACCTCTAGAACTAACGCGTACCGGCACACTTTTGAATTTTAAACCCATCCTTATAATTAGGTGGCAGCGGCGAAGAAGGCGGCGGCGGCTGCATCCATAAAAGTTTATTTCCTTTCAGATGACCCAAATTTTACAACGCCATTATTTTATTTTGCGACGTCGGCCGATCAATAGGGCGCGTAAAACTTTTATTCTCATGCTTCGTTGCGTTTTCTTACATAACGACATCCTATTAGCGTCGTTGAACGAACTACATACTTCGGGTAAGTGTAAGTATACACACAATTGCCCTTAATATATATTTGTGAATACACTCCTTTCCACCTTTATTATCGCCAATGTGTACATACAAGCAATACACACACGCAAGACCACCTTCACAATCCTAACGTACTCGCATGCCAAAATGACAAAGTTTAAAAAAAATTTACAGAAGGGACAGGAAGAAGAAACACGTATCACAAACATATGTGCAGAAAGAACATTGTCGAAAGCAAAAGCCTATCGAGGGAAAAACAGGAGGATTAGATTGGATCAGACTAGGGTTGGAGTGGGCATACTATTTCCGTACTTCAGCTCTATTGCAATCTCCATTATCCTGCTCTTTAATTTTGCCTTCTTAATTAGACCTATCATCTTTGAGAGCCGCTCCTTTCTTTAGCTATTAGCTGTAGGGTTATCCGCCTCCAGCACTAGAAACCTTGTGAACTGGGTTTTATTTTATTTCTCCTCTTGACATAATCTGCAGATAGCGTGATCTGCCAGATCAATGTTTCACACATGCCTATTTAGTTTACAATGACCGGTCAACAGACCGGTATTATCATTTTGAAAGTCTTTTTGTATTTACTCAGTCCGTTTTTAGTAAATTCAGGCCTCTGCTCCCATAAGAACTTCATGGTTTGTCTTTGTTCTAATGATTTTGACCATCCCTTGGATTTATTATGTATTTATTCATTGACGGACTCTTTCATTTGCAATTTGGTAAAGCTTTATTTATTGCTAATCGTTCTACGATGAGCAACCTAGGTATTATAACTCATGAACTAGCTGAGGCGCTGGATGCAGGTGATCAGCTCGACGTGGTATATACAGAATTTGAACGTGCTTTTGACACAATCGATCACTTTGTATTACTGCAGTAGTTATCACGTTTCGGTTTTAGTCGATCTTCATTTATATTTATCAGATCTTATTTGCAGAACAGAACGAACTACGTTTACTATAACGGACATGAATCAAGATTGTTTTCGGCAAGTTCTGGTGTACCGCAGGGCTCGAACGTCGGTCCATTATTCTTTAACTTGTTAATTAATGATTTAATTACTTCAATAGATTGCCCTGTACTCGCTTATGTCGACGACTTAAAGATTTATCACAGGATTGATGATATTGGTGATTGTCGCATTATACAATCCAACTTGGACACCATTTACAACTGGTGTCGGAATAATAAGCTAACGTTAAACATTGAGAATTGTTGCGTCGTAAGCTATACTAGAAAAACCACTCCTGTTGACTCCTCCTATTATATGAATGGGATCATGTTGAATAAAAACGACACTGTTGAAGACGTTGGCATTACGTTTGATTCTAAATTTTCTTTCGCCCAACATATTCTTGATACGGTGCAATCGGCCACCAGATCTCTTGGATTTATAATACGGACCTGTCGAGATTTCTATAACTTCAATGCTATCAAATCGCTTTACTTTTTCTATGTGGTTAGCAAACTGGAATATTGGTCGTTGATATGGTATCCGATTTATGATCTACATAGCAATATCATTGATTGCGTTCAGCGAAGATTTTTGCACTATTTGTCCTTCAAAACCGATGGAGTTTATCCTGAGCACAACGCAAGCTACAATAACCTTTTGAACAGACACGGGTTTTAAGCCTTATTTACAAGAAGACAAAGAACAAGTGCGCGATTCTTCTTGAAAAAGTATGCTTCCTTGTTCCACGGTCCACTTCCAGAATTCCACTGACGTTCGACCTTCCTACTGCACGTACAAACATTTTGATGAGAGAACCCATTATCCACTCGTCAAGGAATGTCAAAAACATCTACGAGGATATTTTCACTGGTCAATTTAAAAATTAACGTCTTTCCTTCACTACTTTCTATTTTCTTTTTTCATATGTATATATAATTCTATTGCATACATTTGCTATTTTGTTATTGTTTTACTGTAATGTATTATCATTTTGTTCTTTTTTGTTTATATGCCTGTTTGGATTTTATCTGTTGGACCAAATATATTTCCATTATTATTATTTTTATTATTATTATTAAAGCCGAAGGAAAGCTCTTCTCCAACGACGATGATCCTTGTTTGGCCAGATCGTCCACCGCCTCATTCTTCTTCACGTCGTTTTGACAGGGAATTCAAGCCATTGTTATTTTCCTTTGAGTGCCCACCTCACTTAGGGCGCTTACGCAGTCCCAAACACAGCTTAGAGTCAACACTTGGGGAACTAATCCCTCTTACCTAACTACTTCTCTGACACAGTGATGAATTGCGGCAACCTCAGCCTGAAACATCGTCATGTCCTTGCTGAAGCTTATCGAAAGGGTCTTCCTGGACTTTATTCCGTATATACCGGCTCCTACGCTCTAAGTTTTAGAGTCGCCTCTATACCAGTTTGAGTCCGCTCTTACAATACATAACATGATACTTTCTATCTGGATTGAATTTCTGAACCATGGTATCACTTGACATCCCTATAAAGGGCGCCTTCTTCAGTTCATCTAGTAGCCTTTGATGGTCAGCACCGTGCGAATTATTTATCTGTGCTTGACTATGCATAAGTCTGCATACTGCAGAATTAGCGGTTCCTTGTATATAAATCGGTAGCGATGGCAGGTTTAGAAACAGAATTACTCCCATTGCAGCAATGGAACTCGATCTAATCGCTCACGTAGCACAGAGACCAGCTAGCCTTTTTATTCCACCATACTACTGTTTCGCATGTTGTCTTGGGTCTAATTACCCTTGTGTATAACCACAGAGTAATTCTGGGGATGAGGCTCCAATTTCTTCCACACAACCTCCAGCACCTCCCTAGGGCAATAGTCGTCTTGTTGGTTGCTTTCTAGATATGTGGATTCCATGTGAGCTTTTGACGAAACCATTCCCCAAGATATTTTGTCTTCTTGACATATAGAATCTCTTCACCCACTAACAATAGATTTGTAAACCTCTTAGCATTTTTTTCTAGTGAACGTAACACCGTGTCTTTTCTGAGCATTGACTAATAGTCGCTCTTGTTTACAGCACTTGTCTACCGTATTTATAGCGGTTTTGGAACCGTAGGAGGATGAAAAACGGTAAAGTTTAAAAAGACTAAACCGAGATCTTAGCTTAATTCTAACAAAAGCATTGTTAGATAATGATAGCCTGAAGACCGAGAACTGCATTTATAAAGTATAAGTATGGAGTACAATATATCGGAGAAGGAGACAGATCCTTAGAAGTTCAAATTAAACTTCGACTAAGGAAAGTAGGTAAAGCGAGACTAGCGTATTATGCTTGGAAAGAAGATCACAGGATTAAGCGGAATCAAACATCAATTCCAGGAAAGGAGGAAGCTTATAACAAGGAGATATTAAAAGGAGCATAATTTCGTACCATAACTTAATAATGCAGCTTAATAATGACTGTAGGATCAGTCATAATGTCGCTGCTCGAAGAATTATGAACTATAAACATAAAAACAAACATATAATGCCAAACCCAGTGTTGCGCAAGAATAAAAATTAGACAATCCGAAGCAAATACTATAATACATATTTTAGCATTTGCTGTTCCTAATACTTTTTTATTTTGAATGAAAATTAAAAGTAACGGTTGTTTAATATATGAGCGCGAAATTACTGTACGTATATGTTGCCCACCATGTTTCACCATGTTTTATTGTGCCTTCCAAGTCCCAATCTAAACAAGAGTTAGGTTAGAATTCAAATTCAAGTTAGTATTCCCATATCTACTATATTCGTTATGATAGTTGGGCAACACATAATTATGCAATCTTGATATATTTTGACTTGATATAGTAGGCATAATTATGTACAATTTACATATGCCTCAATGGTACAAATAAAATGTTTTATTGTCCAAGCTTGTCGCCTTTTTCTTTTGAACCTTTCTTTCTGTAAATTGAAAGCGCCAAAAGCAACTACAAAAAAAATCATCAGAAGCTGACTGCTGGGTACTTTAACATACAATTGGGTATAAATTAGGATAGCTAAGCATAGTTATTCGGTTCAGGTTTACTGTTGATAGTTTAGCTATTGAAGCGTATGTACGTTCTGTGCCAGTTTAGTGTACATTGAGCTATTTAGTGTTATCAGTGTCATAGTGTATATAAGCTGTTTTGAAATCATTGTTATTTACTATTTTTCTTTTTATTACAACTTGGCGCGACATCTATGTTGACTCAATTAAAACTACGAAGTTGGCATAGCTACATTATCTACAGTTGTCGTATGGCCATTTATGCTTGCGCTGTGCACACTTTTCGTCTTATGTATTTTTTAAGTAAGAAGAGAAAGTAGAAATTCTCTAGATTAAGAAAAAAGATGGTGTCTACCGTTTTTACCTGTTCTTGTGTTAGTTAAATGTATTCAATTAAATGAGTTGAGAAGTGCTATTTTGTTTGGATATGTCCGCAAAGTAGTAAAGGCAATTTTTTACTACCATTAGCTCTATTATATCTAAAATGCTGAATTGGACTAATAACACATTTTTAAGATATTACCTTTTCAAAACTACCTGATAATTTTGTGATAAAGCAGATTTATATATAGCGGTGTATTCATAAATCTTTCTAAAAATACCAATCTGTAATAACTCCAACCATACTTTTCATGACAGAAACTTTGAGGCAAGAACCATTACTGCTTATAATCTGAGAATAAAACGCGATGGATAGCCTAAAAGAGATCCTCAGAAAGCTTCTTATCAAAAAGGAAAGTATAGGAATAGTTCAGTAGTTTCTGTTCTTGACTTTCAATTGTACCAGAAGGATTTATTCACACATTCCTAATGAGCTGTTATTTCATATACTGTAAGAATATGTCTAAGAACACATAAATAAATATTGTAGGTATGCCCTTATATTTATGGACAATTGTAAAGAAAATCTAAATCGTTAGATTTAAAACGCAAAATGTCGTGAATATCTAGTCACAGCAAAATAAGTATTTTTGAATATATTTTGCAGAAAGCCAGTCAAAAAAGTTTTTGTAAACAAAAGTGTGGTTGCTTTTTCTTGCACATTCTTTTTGCAACCTAAATATTCTAGTATACTTAAACACGCTGGAAGCTAAGGTAAGACCTATGTTCACAATTTCTGTAGATTGTTGCGAGGAAGTGTATGTTTCTCAACATAATTTATTATCACTGTAGCTTCAGAATTTCGCCTTTGGCAGTTGTTCTAATTTGCTAATACCGGAAGTAAAAAAAAAAATATATTTGTCTCTATAATTGTGACTGATTTCTGATGAACCGTGAATAAAAACTATTAAAAATCTGTTGGGTTCATGGAAATTTTGACTACCCTATATTATTTATATCGCTGGGTGATCAAAAATATTACTTAACTCAACAGCCCAAACGACATTATGTAATAAACGACAGAATTATCGCGGCATAAATGGCCAATCACCATTTAAAATGCAAAAAATTGTTGAAAAAACGTTTAGTCTTGGTTTGAATCTTGAATAATAAACGATAAAATATGTACAGAAACGTTGAAATATGATTTATCATATACCTAATATTGATATAAGTTAAACTCTATTTTATTAGGTGTGATATATTTGCGGATTATAAGCGGTGAGTCATTATATTATCCCTTATTATGCCACTGAAATAATTAGAAATTAATTGCTTCTTCAAAGTGTGTAATGTAGCTTGCGAATATTTGCACACTGATTATTTTTTTTGTTCCATTTTAGGATGAGCACTTGTCATGGATAGCGGTGCCCAAAACTATTTTATTAATATCCCCCAAAATCTTTTATAATGTCAGAAGAAATTATCATCAAATACACTCCGCCAAAAAAGTATCGCATAAACTAAAAAAGGGCATATATGAACCAAGATATTTTTATACGTTCACAAAAAGTTTGCCTCGTGTATGTGAACTATAAAAACACTAACAAAATAATGGAACTTAGCGTTTTTACTTTTTTTTTTCCTAAAAGAACACATTTAGAAAAATGCATATGTGTAAGGTTTGTTCAGTTGTTTATTGAAAGTCTTCCTATACGGACAAATTTTAAAGTGCGAAGTCAGAGTTCTGTACCAGCGCTTTTAAAACTAAAATGAGCAATTTAACTTCAGAACAAGTGGCTGCTATAGTTGCTTTAATCGAAGATGGACGATCTCAAGCATACGTTGCTAATTTGATGAGCATCAATCAGTCAAGTGTTTCTAGAGCCGTAGCCAGATATAGGGAAACAGGCATTTACAGTAGAAGACCTGTACCAGGTCGTCCAAGATGTTCTATTCGCCAAGATGACCGCTATTTACTACTACAAGCATTACGTCGAAGACATGTAACTGCGAGACAATTGCAGAACGACTTGGCTAGAGTCAGAAATACTCGTGTGAGTACTCAAACTATTCGGAATAGGTTACGACAGAGTGGATTAAGAGCTAGAGTAGCTGTAACAGCCCCTAGTCTCACTAGGAACCACCGAGTGGCTCGCTTAAGGTTTGCCAGAGAACATGTAAATTGGAACATTAATGACTGGGCCAATATACTCTTCACAGATGAGTCAAGATTTGGTCTTTACACCTCAGATAGGCGTATCTCAGTGTACAGACGAGACGGTGAGCGCTATTCGCAGTGTAATATCAGACCTAGACCTAATTTCGCTGGTGGCTCTATTATGGTTTGGGGAGGCATCTGTTTAACAGGTCGTACAGAGTTAGTACCAGTAGACAGAGGTACACTGACTGCCCACAGGTATATAACGGACATTTTAGAAGAACATGTAGTACCATATGCGCCAATTATAGGAAACGAATTCATGTTAATGCACGATAATGCACGACCGCATGTTGCAATAATCGTCCAGGAATACCTTAACGATGTTGGTATTCCAGTTTTAGATTGGCCTGCGGTAAGTCCGGACATGAACCCTATCGAGCACGTGTGGGACCTCCTTCACAGACGGATACGAACCCAAAATGTTGCCCCAGCGGACCTGCATGGACTAGCAAATGCTCTCCGTGACGAGTGGGAGAATTTGGATCAGGCTTATATACGGAGGTTAATCGAATCTCTGCCAAACCGTATGCGAGCGGTCATAAGAGCCAGAGGTGGCAATACTCAGTATTAAAAGCTACTGTTATGACATTTTTCTTTCCAAAATTATAATTTCTTGTTTTAATAAAAATCTCAAGTATGAGTTCTTGTTTTTATTTGGCCTGTATTTTATTTAAACAATCATAGAAATTATATCTTAGAGCGCATTAAAGTATATTTACAACTTTATGCTACAAACAAAGATTATGCGATACTTTTATGATTCAAAACTAAATTATGCGATACTTTTTTGGCGGAGTGTACTATACCGTGAACAATAATAACTGTGACGTTTTATAAACAAAATATATATATATATATATAATTACAGGTTAAAATTGCATTTTGGAATTTAATTAACCTAAATAATAAAATGAAATTTACTACCGTACTAATTGCCTAATATATAATTTAATTAGAGTCTGTAAATGCAAACGTACGTATTGTACTACATATATCACTATTAACTGAAGCGTGTAATAAATCGCGCAAGATAAAACGCATCACTTTTATTTAGCGTCATTTCGAATAAATTAAATTTATGTACCTTCTCCAAGGGATCATATATTTTCTCTAGAGGTGCAGGTAGAAAAACGCACCGTGGAAAATAAGAAAGACAAACGAAAGAGGGAAAATATATAAAATACTTTATTTATACGATATGTGTATTTATGAGGGTATGTACTCGTTTACATTGGCGTGGAAATACGGTTGGAAATACCCTCTGTGCTGGGTAAAATATAATGCGTGCGATTAAAAGATATATGCATTAATAGGATACTGACGTTTCAACCTGATAATCTTGCATATGTACCATATATTTAAGCAAATTTAGAATGAAACCTGATAAACTCTAATTCTCAGACATGCTAAATCTTCTTTCCGAGTTACCTTAACTACTTCGGGACAGTTATTTACGGTGAATTTAATGGCGAACGAGTAATGAAATCGAAATAGTATATCTTCGAGGAAACCTTGTGTAGTGCCCTATTAAGACGTTGAATGAAATTTATGTAAGCGTATAAAATACTCAGAGAAAGTACCTCCGGAAATACGTTCATCAAATATTCTCAATTGAAATCCGAAGCAGGGTACCCTTTGAGTGGTACATTTTCGATTAAGTTATAGGAGGATGCCGATTGCCGAACAAAAGGTCATACTGGCGTCAAAGAAACGTAACAAGAGGTTTTGAGGTTTAAAGAGGCATTAACCACCAACCATTAAGAATACGAACAAACATATAATTTTATTTAAGAATTTTTGAAAACAGTAAGATTATATTTAAAAGTTAACACGGTAATTTATATTATATTTGTTAACGAAAGTATAAACAATACAATCAAGTGGTAACAACTCAAATTGAACATGTTCCATTACCACTGTCGTAGTTAAAATGATGAATTATGAAAGCTGTTACATCAGACATTTTCTGTTGAAGTGAATAAAGACCGGCAGAGAACAAAATCAGACTCTGTGTGTGAAATAAATCATCATCGCAGTGCGTTTCAGGTCCTCTTTTGTTTTCCCCTGTTTTTCACAGCTCTCACATTACAGTGCGTAATTACCATGAAAGTGAGATTAATCATAGCATATGCGTATGCATAGGAAAAAAAATACAGTTACGTTGAGTTATCGCGTGCAGTAGAACAATGAACACAATACATACAGGAGGTTGTAGACCATTGGGTCATTAACTCTCTCTAGAAGGAAATTGTATTTGGATTAACGAGGAAAAACTTTGAAAATATAACCTCTCCTGAAGGGTCATCTAAACAAATAAATATGTTGATCTTTTAAAAAGGATATATAATAAATTATGTTCACAAGATTTTTTTACTTGTCTTCTACAAAGTATAACCCAATTATTAAAAATTTTTTTGCATTACAAATAGTTATTTAATGTCTACGCTGCTGACATAATATCGTCTATTGTAGTAGTACACTAATGCCTTGCTGCATATATCTCAATGAATATTACACACCTGTCTATGGGTAACTTATACTACGATTCTCCTAATTTTTAAATAATTTTGTTCTTAATATTTACAATTTTGTCACAATTTTAACCTTTGCATTTCTTTTTAAATATTTCAAGGTTCAACTATGGAAACGGCAGAGGGAACTGCAATAGGGATATATGGGCCTAGAACCAAATATTTCGAAAGCTTGGGGATGTACCCAAGTATCTTCCAGGCGGAAATACACGCCATTGAAAGATGTGTCCAGGTCAACATTGACAGAAGCTATGAAAAGCAGGAGATTATCATAATATCTGATAGTCAAGCAGCCACTAGGGCGCTGAGGTCAAACATAATCAGCTCCAAAATGGTTTAGGAGTGTCTACAAAAACTAAACGAGCTAGGCAAAAAGAACAAGGTAACCCTTTTGTGGGTTCCGGGACACACGGGAGTGGAAGGAAACGAAATAACAGATAATCTCGCTAAGAGAGGGGCTAGAACACCTTTTGTAGGGCCAGAACCTTTTTGTGGGATAAGTAGCAGCATAACACTGGAGAAACCGAAAAATGAAGTAGAGCAGAGAAAATCCAAATACTGGGAGAATCTCCAGGGAATGAGGCAAGCTAAAACTCTTCTGGGTACCTATAACCAGAAAAGATCTGCAGAATGCCTCAACCTGAGTAAAAATAGTATTCGGATATTGACAGGGATCCTTACAGGCCATTGTAAACTGAACGGACATCTAAGCAGGCTTGGAATAGCGAAGGAAGCCGAATAGATTTTGTGGGGAACAGGACGAAACGTCCATTCATCTACTCACAAACTGTGTTGCACTGTGCAACTCAAGGGCGCTGCACCTGGGAGCATGTGAAATCGAAGAGGGAGAGTTACCTAATCTGGGGCCTTCGGACATTCTGCACTTCTTGAAAGGAATCAGACTGGACGGCCAGCTGTAAATATAGCGAGAAGAGGGGAGACAATAGATCTTTTAGGTCGCAGTGTACTATCACCCTAATCACACATACATACATGCATAGGAAAAAAGATACAGTTACGTTGAGTTATCGCGTGCAGCAGAACAATGAACACAATACATACAGGAGGTTGTAGACCATTGGGTCATTAACTCTCTCTAGAAGGAAATTGTATTTGGATTAACGAGGAAAAACTTTGAAAATATAACCTCTCCTGAAGGGTCATCCAAACAAATAAATATGTTGATCTTTTAAAAAGGATATATAATAAATTATGTTCAAAAGATTTTTTTACTTTTCTTCTACAAAGTATAACCCAATTATTAAAAAAATTTTTGCATTACAAATAGTTATTTAATATCTACGCTGCTGACATAATATCGTCTATTGTAGTAGTACACTAATGCCTTGCTGTATATATCTCAATGAATATTACACACATGTCTATGGGTAACTTATACTACGATTCCCCTAATTTTTAAATAATTTTGTTCTTAATATTTACAATTTTGTCAAAATTTTAACCTTCAACTATGGAAATAAGAATGCTGTTTTACTATGGCACAAAAAAGGCTGATTATCAAATTGTATCAAGAAAGCATGATATTCACCATTGTTTACTTGACTATGAAAATTTGTGCAGGTAAGTAAATTTTTCGAAAAGTGAGCTACGAAAATGACAAGCGAAAGATTTTAAGTGATTTGGGATAATATAGATATAAATAATGATTACTATCAAAGCGCGATTGAATTAATAATGAAAAGGCTCCAAATTGACGATATAAAGTTAATAATATTTTTGTATTTAACACAACAGAAAATTCAACAAATTGGCTTGGTCTTTTCGGGTGTATCTTCAAAAGAAAACAAAATATTCATATTGCAAAGAAAACGGTTCGAGAAATAATTAAATCCTCACACACTACATCATGTAAGCCGCTATTCCAACAACTGCTGGAAGCTCATCCACTATTTTCATTATATATATACTTTCTTGATATTTTTACGAGAAAATGAATCATGATTCACGTATATTGTGGAGATATACAGCACAATTACTACCTGCTACTCAAGCAATCTCCACGTACATACCGCGACACAGAACTGTTCAAGAAATGGTCATTTTACAAAGCAGTACAGTTTTATAATAAACTTCCACATGACCTAAGGATATGCACTTCACTGCTATACTTCAAAAGTGAGTTAAAGCTGTACTTACCCGAGAACTTATTTTATAGAATCAAGGAATTCTTGTTTAGCTGGCTTTGTATAATATACTGTGACATTTTTATATCTATATATTGCTACGAAACTCGTAAGCAACATTTCTTTATTTTAATTATTTATTTCAGAATTTAAATCCCTGTTTCATTCAATTAAATACCACTTAGAGTCATCTGCATCTGATATCAGAACGTATCGTTAAGTGATGCATTTCTAACTTTTTATGGAAGACAATAATAAGTTTTATTAGTGCTGGTGCAGTTTCAACGAAAATGTGAAAGAGAAATAGTTCCTCAACATATTATCTCAGGTGAGTAGGTTCATATACTATATAAAACAAATCGTAACAATCATCTCTTTTATCTTTATCAAAAATAATACTCAATTTAATCGTTCCAAATTATATTAAACAATTTACATTTCTCACGAACAGCTTAACTACCTTCCATAAATCAATACGTCAACATATGAAAATTCAAACACTGATACAAAAAAACACTAATAAATTATACCAAGAGAATTATCACCAACTTCAATCAAACACAATTATACAAGTCCCTAACTTTCACTAGATAATTTTGATGCACAGCAAACAATATTTAACCTTCAAATACCTTGGGCGTATTTAAATTTAAATATTTCAAATAAAAAAACGAAACGCTTCGTTTAAAAATTTCCAAATAGCAGATGTGTTATCAGCAATAGTAACCGATTCTTCAACCCCCAGATGAATATCAGCTAACAGCCTCGAACGTTCGATACAGCTACCAAACATAGTGACAAACCGCACAGGAGATTCAGGATTCAAGACCATCCAAATAAACAGGTTCCATACAGATTGAGCGTCAACCAGACGGTTTTATTATTCAGTGTGAGTAAAATAAACTATACTTGTGATTCCATACGACAAAACCGAATTTCTACAAAATATTTTAGATAACGCTTCGAGGAAAATACTCTTCTTCTCAAAGATCCAAAAAAGAAAACAGTTCTCTTTTATTATCAACAACCACCCAATACCAAGAAGCTCCCTTGGCTACCCCAATAAGGAAATGACACAGCAGTAACGTACCTACAAGTTAAAATATTATAGCAACAAAACTCAACATACGATCACCAGTTTGAAAAATACAAATATACCTCCGTATCCCTAGATGTCTGAATTATAACTGTACGACCAAGTAAGTACTAGATAGTTTTACAAAAATAAAATAGAATAAAACAAGACTATAAAATATTCTATAATATAAATACAATAGATTTTATGGTACTCAATTTTTGGCATAATTTAATATTGAAAGAAAGATTTAGCAGTATGTATGTATCTTTTATATTTAGTAATATCGTTATAGAATTAGTTAATCAGAAAGTATATTAAAAATAAAATATTTATGATACTTCTTCATGAATAATGAAGATCTGAATCTTCTTCTTTTTCTCTAAGTCTCTTAAGGTCGAAGGCATATTCGTATAAAATTTTTAATTAAGGTAAGGGCAACCATACGAATTCCAAAGAGTAATTTTCTGAAGCTATTAACAAGGATAGAGTATTGGATCTAATAAACTAAGTTTGCTTTACATCGATTACAGGCATTCAACGAACTAATATAAGAACTAACTTTGTTACATACTTGTAACAGTCTGCAGATTCCACGAAGTTCGATGTTAAGTAAATAGAATTTTAATTAATAGCAATCTTTCAGTTTATATATAGGATATAATAGCAATAGTAAATTTTATGCTGGTTCTTGAAAACTATATTAATAAAATTTTAGTAAATGATGATTTCCGTGAAGAACTGGCATTCAATAGGTACCTACATTTTTAAGCGATAATAGCACCTTAATAAAAGGAAAAAATGTCTTGATGACAATGTTATATGTAAATTCAGACATCTGCGGAAGATAAAATAAGCTCAATTTCACATAAGAAAGAGGGTAAAAATGAGGTCTACGAAACAAAAGGATCGTTTATAATGACACTATAAACTTGCCTTTATGAAAATTTTACCGGAAAAGAGAAGGCCCAAACATCGTGGAATTTTGGAATTAAATTTTCTTCCAGTCCGTAAAGCGATTATCTTTATGCGCCTCCATTTTTCAAACTCAGGTTTAAAAGACATTCGCTAGACAGGGGCTCGGGACATGAATATAATTATTCTTATCGTGTTAGGGGGTGCCATGTTTCCTTCTTATTCGTTTCAGCTGTGCATTTTAGCAATACACGCTACGGCGTTGAGAAAATTAATGAAATTAAAAATAAGTACTCTGTACAAGAGGCGTGCAAATATCTTCGTAGTCCGTTAGTTTCCCGGGAGTCGAAACGCCTTTGAAGGTATACACACAACAACTGTGCAAACAGAGCCCAAATTAAGTAATTTTCGCTGCGTGTTTTGGTGCAAAACCGTTGCTTCAGCTCCCCGTTATTGCGAACGGAAGTTATTTTTACTACTACTCTCTGGAACTGTGTATTCCTTATTGCACCGTTTCGAGCTCATAAATTTTATAGTTTCACGCCAGATAATAAAAGAGACAAAGATTATATTTCATAACAAATTTGATCTTCCCATCGAAATTAAATCTCCTGTTACCTGGCGATTTAAATTACCTAAATGCCCTTCTCATTTAACAGTCCCATAAAAATAAGAAGCATCGTTTTAATTAAATCCCCTATCTTAATAATGATTCTCAGCTTTTCTTTTGAGCATTCTGCAATAATTAACCAATAAAATTAAGACGACAATCTCGGTTTATTTTGACAAAAAAAAAAAAACGCGCTTCACTTTACTTACTCGTTCATAAAGTCCTTGCTACGACAAAAGTTTTAATGAGTTGGAATTATAACATTTGAGTTCCAATTTGGTCCCGCAAAGTTATAATTGACGATAAAAATTCGTAATTTTCTCAAGCGCACTGCTCTTTAACTACGTTTCATCGACAGCTCCGATACTTAGGGTGGCAGTAGACGGAAACATCCGTAGACGTGTATTCTAGCAACGTCTGTGTATGCAAAACGATGTTTGGCAATGCATTAGAGGTTATTTGCCGACACATCAATCATGTGAAAGCATCGATCTCAGTTGTTACATGGTGTACGTATCTCACATCATCAATGTGATAGGGAAACAAGCTGGGAATCTATTATAGTTACATGCACGCCTGATTAACAGGTACAGTAAAATCTCTCTAAGATGAATGTTCCAAATCTTTTATCCGATTAAGAGAGGTGTTTGGTTTAGAAGTGATTAAAGAAAAAAATGTGTGGTAAATAATACACTAATGTTAATAATATGTTTATTTTTCAGTTATACTGGTAAAATAGATAGATTATAAAGAACGAAAATATTCAGATTTTTGGTGCGGAAATGCTGCTCCTTGCTCTTTCAGAGCACCTTAGCAGACACTTATAGCAGACAAAAAATGCAACTATTAAATTCAAAATTATAAAATTTATAAATTTAATCATATTTGTTTTTAAAGTATAGTAAAGTAAAGCACACCTAAAAGCAATGCCGGCTTGAAATGATTTTATACACAGGGCAGGACAGAATCTTGCCACCCCTGTATACCCATTTCTTGCAACTCTTTTATTGCTTAATTGTGCGCATTTACCCCCAACGTTGAAAAAAAGGAACGATTTCTAAAATATTCTTTTAAATACTAAAATAGTTTGACATTTTATGCCTTAATACTACATTAATACAAATACTGTTGGCTTTAGGTTTTAATGTGAACAAAATAATTATGATTTTATAAACTCCACCTTACTGAAGCTTCTTTCAGCAATTGTATTAGTATTGTCAGCAAAATTCTCACTGGTGGCTCTTACGTTTTGACACCGCATTTTTCAAATTATTTAATGCAATTATGCATTTAATAAATTATTGATGCATTATATATGTACAATTTCGATGGATGATTTAGGACTTTATGGAAGTAGGTAAGCTATTTATTATATTAAAGAATTTATGTTTGTTTATATCAAAACTACTTACTGGTTCTTGTCTGTTCTAATGCCGATTGCAAAGTTGATGTTGCATTTGGGGAATTTTTATTTACACCTATTATCATAATTATTATCCACCCCTACCAGTTTCTTTATCTTTATTGGCGTATGTACCATCCAACTTTCCTTCGAATGTTAATAACAGATATAATTTCCGCCGAGACAGTTATTAAAAACTCTACAGTAATTTATGTAATTTTGTTTGGTCTTTTTTGGAATTATAAACTGAGGTGGATGATGTTATCGAAAAAATGTATTTTGAGCTCTATTCGGTTTTTGATAACTCTGTTCCAAAGTATTCTTCTTGATTTGTGCCAGATATTATTTCCAATTTGAAAGCTAAATCTCATTATAGAATCAAAAGGAAAAGACCTAAGCTAATGATTACTAAACATTCAGTCGACTTTGTACACTATGCAAAAACCAAGTTTTGCCTGCTTATAGGTGGATAGCATAGAAGCGATTGAATCTTCCATTTTAACTCAAACCAGAGATATTTTTCAGTTCATTCGTACTTATCGTTACTTAGATCTCACAGAATACCTAAACACTTCGCTATAATGATTTAAAATTGAATGACTCGCAAATATTGTAAATGATTTTGCTGATTATTTTACATCTAAATACCTTGACATACCTTGACCCCATACTTTCCTAATTACTAGCATAATTATAGTGTTCCTTCTGTGTTATCACCTGTGACTGAAATTGCTCAAGATAATGACGACTTTCCCTAACACTAATATATCTGAGGACAATTTAATGCCTCTTTTACAGTTTGTAATGTTCGGTTCATGTTAATCAAGCAATTGCCATACCTAATAAATTTGTCTGTGACATCGTCAGTTCTTCCGATTTTATGAAAACGCACCAGAGCCAATTCAGTTTACAAAAAGAGTTCTAAGAATGGTATAGAGAATTGTTGACTTATATACATTCTTCCTAATTTTGCAAAGTCATACGATAATGTTATTTACTCCTGCATATATGGAAATGTCCAACCTTATATTTCGATTAACCAACATGGTTTTGTTCAAGGGTGACTAACAACTGCAAACCTTGTAAATATTGCGCAGTAGAAGAATTCCCAAAAATTAGAGCACCGACCACCCAGGACAGGGTGATGTGGTCACTACTGGCTCTAGGCGTGCGTTTGATTTCATTGATCATAACATTTGGTTCCACAAGTCATCAGATTTTGGTTTTAGCCTTGCAATTTTAAACCTACTGCGACCATATCTGAATAACAGGTGCAGTTATGTAGTTTACAACGGATTTAAGTCACGGCATTTCTACACTTCTGTTAGCGTACCGCAAGGCTCAAATTTAGAACCTTTGCTGTTTGTATTGCATCAATGATTCATTTGAAAATTTTCTTTGCTACCAAAAGTTGACTTAATTAAGGATGTTGGAGCACTTTTTGGCTAAGGACTTTCTTTTACCTCCCATATACACAAGAAATAGTTTTTTTTTTTCTGTTAGAGCAAATGTCTTATACATGGCAGCAGCGTCAGTTGGATTTTCACCCGTTATAATCAATGAAACATAAATTTTCAATATTTATTATCTGATTTGATGTATCAATTAAATTCGATTTTCTCAACGAATCACATATTGATTTAACTGTAAAACTTAGCATATTGTCATGTAAAAGTTTCTATCGTATACCGATGTCAAACATAATACTGTTGAACAACTCCAAGAAAAGAAATAGCTTGTGGACAGGACAGCGCTGCATTTTCTCTAACCACCTTCAAGGAATGACAAGCATAACGCTTAGAACGTTTTGGAATTTCAGCGATTTTTGCTTTCTTTATGAAACATAATACTTTTTACTTTTTAATAAAGTAAGACTAAGAGTCTGCAAAATTTAAAATCAATAAATAGGATTTTTTTAGGAGTAAGATTTAAGGAACAGTTATATGTGACACTTTTATTGGTGTAATATTTTTATGATTACTCCAATCGTAGTGATCAAATAATTTTCGTATTAAAATATTAACTAATAGAATCACACAACACTCAGAGCATTCGGAATACATAAAGCACATAATATACAATGATTAAAAATGATAAGAGCCATTCTTAGTTCGTTTGTCATATAAATCCAAATATTTATGGAAGACGGAACAATTTAGTTAAGCTCATTTAACATTTGATCCACGTATGGTAATGGGCACTAGTTTAAAATGCTTGTCATATCAAGCAAAGAAAACTGCCGAAAATTTCAATAAAAATACTATCGTTGAAACTATAAAATCACAAAAGTATCCTACATGCGCTGGGAAAGGGGCTTAAGGATGCCATAATTCGAACAGTCGATGAATTCAAAGGGCAGATTCATTCAAATTTTATAAGTTATATTGGAAGTTTGCAGGAAATATTACACTGTTACCATTCCCGTTTCATTTTTAAAGTGGTCGCGCTCTATAACGTCCGAGTAAATGGCTACGCTCGTAAAAGTTTTGAAGAAATGAATTCGCTACACTATTTTTCCATGCGTATAACAGACATTATATAAATCTCATTAAATACACTTGTGGAATTAGACAATTTTTAACGTTAATGTAATCTAACAGTTGAACAGAGACTATTGTTTTAATGTTTCTTAAAACACCTTTGCGGTTGTTATGAAGTATCATAATGCCCACAATATTTTAACAGTATTTCTATCGAAGAGAAAAATATTACTTCATTAAGCAGAAAGACGAAAAAATGAAATTGCAGCAAAAAATTCATATTTACTGGTTTTCGATTTATTAAAATGCATTTCAAAAACGAGGTGACAGGCAATATCAATCATATTGAATGCAATTTTTTCTGTTTGCTGGCATAATCGAATATTTTTATTGCGTCATGCCGGTGCAGTTACATCGAAAATTAATCTCACGCAGTATTTCTCTTTAATGACTATTTCAGTTACAAATCGTTCCTAGTATTAAATTGTGCATTTGAAGGTACAATCATTGAACCATAGCCTTCCATTTATAGAAATTTTTGATGTGGTATACACTGGATTTTATACGGTGTACCTATATTTTTACATTTCAACTAGCGTCGATCTACTAAATGTGGGTAAAAATACTTTAATAGTATATTAAAACACAAGTGTCACAATGACGTTTGTTGTAATACAAGTGATTCAATGTACGAGCATTACAAGTCATAATGACACGTTTTGTTTAGAATTTTTTCTAATTTACCCATTAATCGTCCATATTACATTCCAGTAAAAGTTCCGCCTGTGCTTTATTTTTTTCTTATTAGGAGGTTGATAAAGCTTAAGCAGCAAGTGTTTATTAGACACCCCTGTAGACTCAAATTTTCCTCGTAATCATCATTACAACCCCGAAACAAAAAGTGAGATTTGAACCCTGGACCTCGCAACTGATAGCCAAGTGTGCAAGCCACTAAGCTGTCAGCGTTAATAACTCATTACCACACTGCATCTTCGTTTTTTTTTTAGCTTTATTGTAACATCAAATTAGAAAAAAAATAGTAATTGTATAAAAAATACCAGTTTACGATTAACTAATTATAAAGAATGTGTTTGATAAAGCTGTACTATCTTGAAATAGTACTGATTTCTACAATTGAACGTTTGGTAAAGGAGAAAAGGCATAGATTCTATATTACCTTTTCATTATTTTTTTTTAGTTCACCATTAACACGAGGGTTATGGGAAAAGTAACGTATCCCAATCATTAATCTTGAATGAATTTAGAAAATCATAAACTGTTTGCAGTGTCGTAAAATTGATGAAAATATTTTCCAAATGAGCTTTTGCATTAACATACTTTCCATTTGAAATTTTTAAGATAGCTGCGTCCTCTATCTTACATTTCAAACAAGGTGCGTATCCCTATAGTCAAAACATCACAAATTGTTTCTAATTTCACCTCGTTTCTGTCTCTCCTTTTTATTAGCTCACTGCATATATAGCTCTCCAATTCTTATCCAATAGCTATCATATGTTATCATGATAAGAAACAAATCAAGATCAGTTTATCTTTGGAGGACCCGACAGAAATATAGTTATTATCTGGAACAGAACTAGAGGAGGACAAGGACCGACGTAAATCGCAAAGTAGCATACCAATTCAGCAAACACAGAAGATATTCAATAAAAATTACAGTCAAAGCAGAAAAGCATTTATTTAATGATTACAGAAGATATTCATCCAACCAAAAAGTAAGGTAGATGTAGACAAGCTGGGCGTTGAAGTTAAAACCACTAGGAAAACTACAAATGTTTTATCATGTTAGAGGTTTAATTTTGAAAAAACACAAGTTGAGTCGGAAAAAACAGCGATTTGACTTGCAAAAGAATGTGCAAGTCAAATTGAAGAATAATGAGAAAATCGTACACATTTCAGACAGCTAGGCACTTAATAAAACGACCAGGTATTATTCGAGCATTGCGATACAAATTTACTGTTGTAATATACTGTATTGATGCGTGTGGTATGTCTTATTTTATAACATTTTTTATACTTGTTAGTGTTGCTTAGCGTAATGGTGAAAAAGAATTTAATATTTTATTATTTAAAATAACTATGACGTTAACATGTTAGATGCCAAGTAAGTAGGTACTTAATAATAGATGAAACGTAAACCTTACTTGCTTTACCAATAACAAAGGCAAAGCAAATAAATCGACTGAAACGTTGCTGAATACTTCAAACGTACTAACGATTGAAATCTCTTCTACGTTTAATGTTTGAACAGATCGCAACAGGCAACCTGGGAACTGAAACTTGGATGACTACCGATGGTAAGTGAAAGTATGTATGGAAAGCTTATTAATAGAGCTACTTTATCGACATTTCGATTAGTTCAAACGGCAAGTACTGAAAATATTGACAGCTATCAGACATCGAACAACAAAGAGAAATAATGAAATCAACATTCATATAATTTCAGGAGTAAGTCACTTATGGAAACTTCTAATCAACAATTATATATTATATATTTTTAAACAGCAATTTTGATACAAAATGTAATGCCAGAACATGGATGAAAGTAAAACCGTGACAACTTCTTTAACCAACTCAGCGTAAATTGTATCATTATTTTGATTAATCGGCCCTGGTATCACGTTCCGATCGAAATACGCTGGCCATTATCAATACACTTTGTCACATTTTTTTCTTATCTCAAGTGTCAACGTTATATTCTCAGTGATATCAGATTACCCAATTTCATCTGCTTAGATGACCTGAAATTTATTACATGCCCTTTTACCCTAAACCTTACAGCAAGAGTAAGATATCTGAAACCTTAAAGTCTATCACCAAGAAGGTTGTATGTGCAATATCTTTTATGCACTCTATAATAATTTGGAAATAGTTTTGTTAGTTATTTAATGTACACGATGGTGCATTTAGTTATAATTTACTAGTACAGCTGGTCCTGAGGGATAACATATTAAATTCTAGCAAAGGATGTTCATAATCATAAACAGGCATATGAAATCTATTTAACCAAACTTGCAAAGTTTTCTTTAAACCGATTCGAATCGATCGATGTAGAGATGGTATTGCATATTCCACACCATACTAGCGAAGAAAATAACGCTGTGCACATGCACGTTATATCAAGTAGTAAACGAAGCCATTCTGGTAAACCAGGGCTTAAAAATAACTTATTAGCGATGCAATAATCATTAACTCGATTTAAATCTTTTTGCAATTTGAATTGATCAGATAATGTTGTCAGCATATAATGAAAACTTTGAAAATTTGAAACAAGATAGCATTAATATATATATATATATATATATATATATAAGAAATAGCAATGGGCCAAGATGAAAACCCTATGGCACACCAGACGTGATGGCAACCGCATCAAACAAGAAACAACCCACGCGCAAATACTTTTATATGAAGTCACTCAACGAACAAGATGATCGTGTCTGCCAAGTTGTTGTAATTTATTCAACAAAACGTTATAACCAATTCTGTCAAAGGCCTTACTAAAGTCGGTATATACTGAATCAACTTGTGATCTTCGGTTAAAACAATTTGAAGCATCTGTTAAATAAAATGTTCCGGAATGTGAAATTACTAATCTATTTGCACAGAGAAGTTTTTCATACAAATATCAAACATGTATTGTTTGAACGAACTATTTCGAAATATTAAATTTTGCATAAAACAAATCACGATTACAGTTTTTGACATCTGTTCCTCGGGATAAATAAATATAACGTTGCTGAAATGTGTTAGCGGTGAACACTACCACACACGTAAATGTTAACATACATATAAAAGGAAGAATACTGCAATTGATTAATGAAATAATATTTTATAATACATTTTCATTGTGTTTTTACGCCGATTAAAATTGATTTACAAACAAATGCATGCGTAATAACATATGTATGTAATATTACGCTGTATTTACAGCTGGCCGTCCAGTTTAATTTCTTTCAAAAAGTGCAGAATGTCATAAGGCCTCAGATTAGGTAACTTTCCCTCCTTGAGTTGCACAGTCTGGCCCAATTTGAGAGTAGGCTTCCTCCGCTATTCCAAGCCTGGTTAGATGTCCATTCAGTTTACAATGAGCTGATAGAATCCCTGTCAATATTCTAATATTATTTTTACTTAGGTTGATGCATTCTACATATCTCTTCTGGTTATAGGTTCCCAGAAGAGTTTTAGCTTGTCTCATTTCCTGGGGATTCTCCAAATATTTGGATTTTCTCTGCTCTACTTCACTTTTTAGTTTCTCCAGTATTATACTGCTACTTATCCTGGAAAAAGGTTCTGGCCCTACAGAAGGTATTCTAGCCCGTTTCTGAGCGAGATTATCTGTTATTTCATTTTCTTTCATTCCTGTGTGTCCCGGAACCCACGATAGGGTTACCTTGTTGCGTATTAATACGAAAGACAAAAGGTACTGAAAACAAGACAATTTATATCTGATGAAAGTATGCAATTTTTAAAAACGATATGGATTTAATTCTTGCTTAGTTGTTACATCTCCAAAAATAAATATCTTTATTTTTGACTGCTAGTTAAGTTTATCATGTTTTTAGTCCCAAAATGACCACTAGTTAACCAAAACAAAATCCTTGTTGCCTCTCACTGTTTGTACGCAGTACTTTTATTTCAAAGATGCTATATGTCATGCTTAGTCGGTAGATACGCCTATTTACTTCTACATAACATTGGTGAATCAAAATATCAGAAAGTGTCTTATCCCAATTAAGAATCGAAAAAACTAAATTATTTTCGGTTCCATTGGAAATGACAATTTGATTGATTTGACTATATAAAAAGTGTGAACTGATTCACCACATTTAATTTCCAAATCTAGTTCTTTCTTTTCACATCAAGTGCTTTAGAAGTAATAGAATGGGAACCACTTTTCAGAAACACACAAGTACGGCTAAATTTAATCCACTAGTAATTCTAGCAATAATTAATTGGAATTTGGAATTGTTTGGTTGAATTCAATCTTATAACGCCCTCTAATTACTAATAACGGTGCAAAATGAGGGCATTATTTTGGTTCAAGTATTACATAATTTTGGTGGAGGCGATGGTGAAACAAAATATAAACCAAATTTATATATAAATAAAGTAAATAATTTCCACTCCAAGGCAATTTTATCGATTATACAATGATGCGCAGGCTTGTATTTTCTAAACAATAGTACTTAAATACTTAAGCTTCGTCTGTGAACATACTAACATACTCGTATTTGGAAACTTCGAGTTTCAGAAAATTTTCAACTAAGCATTGAATACAATTTAAACCCGTAATTAAAGACTTAATTGGATATAAATGTAAAACCGTAAGAACGAAAATACACGTTCTAAATCCCAGGCGTCACGTACATGAATTCAATTGGAAATTGTAATTCCTTACGCTTCTATCTAGAAACTTTAACAGCGAAATGCTCAACACCGAATTAAATCTCTTTATTGTTCGATGTCGCTTCTTTTAACAGGCAGGGCTCGTACCAGACATAGTACACTATCTGTGCATATTTTATTTTACCTTCAACGTCTGTTAATGCAACTACTATTTTAGTCTCGAGTACCCACAATAGGAACAAAGCGTGCCTGGATTAACGTTCCTTGTAAGCTTGCTATTTTTCAGTTGATCTCTGAAGCGTTACTGTTACTAACTATGTTCATGACTTATCCTGTTAAATTTCTAGGTTTCGGCGTCGAGACGTATGTTTAGCGGAAGCTAAGTGACACGAAGTGCACGCAGGTCATGAAGTTTACCATAAATACCGAAAGATAACAACAAAATTTACATGTTTTAGGTCAAAACGAATGTTCTATGAATATATTTCAAACAGGTGCTCTTCGACTTATCCCGTTTTTTCCTATTATTTTATAAAATGAATAACTAATATAAATATTGTCTCGTCTCATCTACTAATCAATCACAGTTTTTGAAGATCCACCTATATATTGAAAAACGACTTCATTTTATGGTTTTTATGATCTTTTATTATCCTATATGTTATAATGTCAAATTCCGGCACAACATATAGTGGACTAAAATTGAGAAAGACTTATGGTAAACTAATAATTTTATCGTATTCTATTTCGAAACTATAACTATTCGAAACATAACCTTTATTCCACAAACTTTTTATAAACTCGAGTTTACCTACAACCTACAACCGTTTTATTAATATTACTTATTTATATTCCATTTCATTTTATTTATATTACACGACATGCTTGGCTTACATTGTAGCTTTCTTAAGTGTTAAACTATTCCTAAGGGTAATGTTGTTAACAATTATTATTATTTATATGCAATGACTAAGAATTGTTGTTTTGCTAGTAATTACATTTATAATAACGCAAATATTTAATATTAATTTCATTATTCTAAATTATAACACGAATATATAATATTACATCTTTATACTGGTAAGAGTTAACAATTATTCCAGTCAATTCAGTAAATGGTAGATATTTAGATCTGGTTGACCATTAACCTAATTCTCAGATTTGTTAAGTTAATCTCTCTTACAGGAAAACAATAACCAATACTCATCAATATTATATAAATAACAATATTAAATTTTTTAAGAAGTTAAAATGTCAAAAGTGCAAGCTAAAAATACCATCACATTTCGTACGACGAATTGACGATCGAATCTATCTTCGATTCTTCTCGATGAGCATGTATATATTGTGCGCTTATTTTATTTTATTCCATATCAATTTCAATAACATGTTTGAAGATTTAAGAATAATTCTTGATTTATTTATTAATTTAAAAGTAGTAGCATTCAAAGGAACGATTTGTTATTTGATATTGTCACAGCCTAGGGCGCGTGAACATTTGGTGGAGGCGCCGGGTAATTCAGCGGTGAACACTCGTATCCAAGGTATCCAAGTCAAAATTGATATATAACTATAATAACAGTAATTGCACATGCCTTACCTCGTGTATGTTTCTAGTAGGTGCCACCTGCCAGGAGTAGAGCTGAAGGGGATAAGGCCATATCTAACAATCTTTATTAATTACAACTCCTGTAAAGGCTCCTAGGAGGAGCACCTCAGGAAGTCTCCTATCGGAAACTCCCCTTACAAGTGTGCCTAAACTAATTGTACTATATATGCTAGCGTTATCCTCACTCGTGCTATACAATTCGTGGCAATATTATAAAATCTGGTCCACCTAGAGCACAGCGTTAATAATAACAAAAATTATAATGTTCCATAAATTGTTTCAATCTTAACAAAAAGTGGCAAAAATCGGGCGCCAAAGAAGGCGAAGAAGAAGAAGAAGTGTTCAGAGATCGCAAAAATAGGTGA
This sequence comes from Cetonia aurata, assembly GCA_949128085.1. Classification (NCBI taxonomy): domain Eukaryota; kingdom Metazoa; phylum Arthropoda; class Insecta; order Coleoptera; family Scarabaeidae; genus Cetonia; species Cetonia aurata. The sequence goes on along the minus strand of OX421884.1, from coordinate 49,009,059 downwards.
TTACAATAAGATATTGTACAGTTATGTCTTATGAAAAATGTATTTAACGAAAATTTGAACCTTCCTTGATTTAGTACTACTGAGGTTGAAAACTTTCTACTCAAGTAATAAAAAGAGAGCCTTCGTATGAGCTAAAAGAAAAAAAATCAAAAACAGAGACACACTAATCATTTTCACGATTATCCTTCTAATGAATTAGCATTTGTCCTTTCCACGACACTAAAAGGATATGGCGCTCAAACTTTTACTGACATCCTTGATCACTTAATTAGCAAATCACATCACGTAAAAAGAATTATCTTTACTAAGAGTGAAATAAATTGTATTTAGAAATAGGACAACATTCGTATAGACAAAATTATTGAAATAGAAATCTAATATTATTAGAAGAACTGGTCAATCAGAAAATATTGTATTGTCTTCTTTTTGTTATAAAAGAAAGTCTGTTTGGAATAAGAAATGGTAATTTTTGTTTAAAATTTTTTTAAATTAATCAGTTTTTGAGGAGGATCATAGTTTACCATATTCTAAATTATATGTATTTTGAAGTTTTCGCGTTAATTCATTTTCATTTCCTCCCATAATAATAATAATATAGTATTTATTTCCACTATAATATATAAGTAGAAATGCCGTCAATACAAAAGCAGAAAAACAAGTACATTCTAATTATAGAGTGCCAATTAATTGTATTCAAGGAATTCAGAAATACTATAGGGTTCAATGTTACATATGTAGCAATATGTCATTCGTTTAAACCTAACAAAGTTATTCTCTAATTTTATATCTAATGGTAATTTGTTAAAAAAGCGAATAATATTATAAAGTATACCTTTAGTGAATTTAGTTAAACGGTGTCTTGGAACGTTGTAATTTATTTTATGTCTAGCTGTGTGGGTATGCATTTTTTTCGTTGTCTCTAAATGAAGTTTTGTTTTTAAAGTTAAATGAAAGACATTCATGTATATAAATACCATACGACGTTAAAAAACCGAAAGATTTGAAAACAGATCGAAGTGATGCGCTAAAACTCAGGCCCAGTAGTGCACGCATCACCCGTTCTTCTAAAACAAACACATATAAAGGCTTGAAACTGCAATGACTTTCTAAATACTGCTTTTTTCAAAAGGGTATATAGTAAAAAAAATATTGGTTTAAAGAAAGAAACATGAACACATATTTTTTTAGTGATAACAAGTAGAATTTGATTGCTCTGGCCATTTAAGCACACTATGCTGCATGGCGTAGAAAAATGTAGATCCCTCAGGCCAAAATATTTATTTCATCGTGTTTTTCTGCGTCAATCTGGTTTCTGTTCCTGTTTCTTAGGCTTATAATTTCGCAGAACGTTTGTAACAAATTAATAAATTCTTCAAATTTGACAATGTATTATACTGATGTTGTCTTTAATCGGAATGCCCATTGGTGTATTCATTTTTCCATTGGCGTGAATTATCGGTTTATTTAGAACAACAACCTGACATACATGTTTACTTTTTCGCTATTTGCCCAGTCTTAAATGTTTAATCCAGTAAGTAAATTACCAATCGAGAAACAATTATTTCTAAACACTTAATTGTAGTTATAATAATGAATAATAATTTTCGCTTTTTCCAGTTATTTATTTTCTAAAGACAGAAAATAGAAGCGATTGTTGTATTCAAAATATGATAATATTCAAATTAGTAGAAAAATACAGCATGTTCAATTAAACAGAAACAAACTATCAACTTCAATGTTTTGTATTTTTAATTTTTAACGTCTATTTACCTGAGCAGTTTTTATTTCAATTGTTAAAATCGGGCATATCTTTACATAATTTAATTATGCTCACATTGTCTTTATATCTGAATATTTATAGCTTGAAAAAGGCGTACGTGGCATCAAAGCCTGCCATAAATAACGACGTAAATAAAAGAAAAATTATATATATATATATAACAGCTCTGCAGGCCTAGTGACCCTTCTCCGAGATCTTTCACTCTTCCTTTCCACCTTTCTCTATCTTTTGCCTCATTTTGCCAGTCCTTCACTCCCACTGTCCTCAAATCTTTTCTAGTCTCATTCAGCCATTTCATCCGCGGTCTTCCTCTTCTCCTTCTTCCTCCATCGCCACCCTTCAGCACTCGTTTAACCCATCTATCCTCTGTCATCCTGCCTATATGCCCCAGCCATCTTGCTCTCTGCATCCTAATTACCTGGGTAATACTAGTCATCTCGTACATTTCTGTTAAAAGAAAAATTAAATCCACTAAATGGTTACCATTTTTAATTATTTTACAGAGACAGAGGGCCAAATGTCGATCAATTAAACAATACCTTCGAATGTTAGTTTCGTTCAGCTATTAACAAAATATACCCATGCCATAGAATAATAATTAGATGTACAAGTTTTTTTTTGTGGGATCCATTTGACATAATGTCTCGGGAAATACTACAGCCTCTTGGCTTTTTATGTTATATCTCCTATTTCCTTTACCCATTAAATTATACCACTCAGTCCAATATCCTGGTGCCCTGTCTAGTCTGTACAGGAGTAGTCCTCATTGCTCCTATCATTTCTAAACACGCAAGCCTCTGTATCTTACTGAGTTCAGTTATAACGGTTTGCTGCTGCATTTTTGTCCGCCATGCCAAACTGTATAAGTTGACATCTATTCAAAGAATTTCAGTTTCTGAAATTAATTTAAACTACATCAACCTCGCAATAAGCTTCTTTTAAAGAAATTAGAGGAGTATTCACATCAAAAGTGCACTATTTTTGCAAATAAATATTCGATAAGTTTTAGCCGTCTAGAAAATACCTTAATTACGCCCGAGCAGTTCGGTTTAATAAGCAATAAAATTAAGATGGGACCTTAAAAGATCTAAACGTCAACTTCGCCCTAGGGTACGACGAAGTGCCGTCTCAATAATCTATTTTTCTTGCCGTCGCGCTTCACTACCTCCACTTCGTCATCGTAGAAAATTTGCATAGAACACGAATCGCATACAAACTGGCTTTCATAACAATTAGTTACACAAAGCGCACTACTATGCGAATAAAAGCGCTGGGATGTTCTGCCCACAAAGTACATCGTTTGCGGTATAATTAATGCACTCCAATATTCATAAAAGCATTGAAAGCTTAGACGGCAGAAGGGGAAAAAGATTAAAAAATTCACCGTCGGAATAGATGTGGTGCATTTCTCAAATTGATTCCGTACTCATTTACAGGAGAGGCATCCAGACTACCACTAACCGATTTGAATGAAGTTTAAGGGGCATTTACCCACTAAATGTTGTTGCTTTTTCTTTATGCCGAACCTCACATTCAGAAGTTCAAATCTTGTGTCTCTCTGTGAAATATCGATGATTTTTAGTTTTTCAGTATTAATATCGTTGTTATGAAGGCAATAATGTTAAGTTATAGAGGGTATTAGACATATAAGGTTTGGGAAACCGAATGACCAAGTGCAGTAACAATGTAACAAACAAAAATTGTAATCGAAAATAAATATAATATTACTTCATGTTTCCGACACACTAACATTCACGATAGGAAGGTTTCACAATGTAATTCGAGTAGTGTGGTAAATATTTATAGTAAAAGCAAAACTTTTTATGCAAAAGAAATTTATGAAAGTGCCAACTAAATATTCTCTTTTTTCGCAATGGTCTTTTTTATGTTCTTTGCAGGTTGCATTAATACAAATGTTCAAAACGAGTACCACTTACACCATTACTCCATAAAGAAAAGTATCATTTTGAATATTCGTTTGATGTAAAAGCCAGAGGACGCACTTCGGTACTTGCTTTGACAGAAACTATCAGAGAATTAAAGGCTTTTTAGATTGAACGCTTTCTAAACACTCATGAGCATCTTTATTTGTTGACGGTAATAAACTGAATACTCTTCGAAATGCAACCTAACGCGTTTCTTTGCTTATCGAATCGCGGATATTTATTTTCGTTTGCAGCATTAAAAATCGTATTAATACTTTAAGTAGTAGGCTATAACTTTGACATTACAATAAACTATTGTTTTCGTCGCATTTCAAAATTCTATGGGCAGACGTTTTTGAAATGTCAAAATCTTCAGAAGCAGCAGGTATAAACTGTAAGTTGGTTCGAAATACGCTAATACATTAATCTCATTTTCTTCATCCTCAGATACAAGTGAATTGCAATTTTTTTAACACTACCAGTTTTTTTTTTAAAGTTTTTTAAGTTTTCTGAATTTTTTTATATCTACTTACTGCAAATGGTATGGTATATTAAATATGTTTTTCCCGCAATTCTTTTTCTCAGTCATCTCCCTTATCTAAAAATTATAGTTTTGAAATCCCCTTCGATAGCTGGCCAAGGCGTATATCTTTAGAAAGTGCGCGTTCACATCACCTACCAGAAGCAAGATCTTGTAACAATTTTTAAGTAAATCTGCTTTCATATAACATTCCCGTGCTTAAATTTAAATAATGTGTGTATATTCTGTCTTGATTAGACCGGTTAGTTGTATTCTGAACCCTAACACAAATAAAACCAACAAGCAGTTAGGTAAATGTTAAGAACTTATAAAAATCTCAAACATAAGTGTAGATACAGTTACCATTATAAACAATTGCATTCAAACAGTTAATTACTATTTATATTTTTATTAATATTAAAATTCTCTAGTAGTTACCAAAAAAAAATGTCCGTTAAAGAGATTTCTATTAAAGTTGAACGAAATAGTGGTTTTCAGTTATTTTAATTTGATTAATATTTTAATTTGAAACTTGCGGTGAAAATTAAAAGTACAATTGGCTACAATGATTATTCTATATAGACATTTCCCAAAATCAACCGTAACGGACTTCCAATTGTGTAGATAATTATAAATCGCCTGAAAACTACACATATAACAAAAATAATACCCTCATAATAATGAAATTAAGGAACATGAACTAAATTGTGGATTTACAAACAGTTTTACAACATAAATATATGCGTTTGTTCAAATACTTTTAAACGCTCTCGTGAATTAAGTATTAGAAATAAAAAACGACCAATTTTGGGCAAAAATAGATCTAACTTTACTACATTCTTCTAATACGACGTTTCGACAAAAAATCAATGCCTTTCTCAAAGACTTGCTCTAGTCGCATTAGAAGAATTTAATAAAGTTAGATCTATTTTTGCTCAAAATTGGTCGTTTTTTATTTCTAATAAATAAATATACGAAGGTCATTAATTTATAGTTTCATTAATATTATTTTGATTTAGTAAGGGTTTAAAATATTTATTTATTATATTATGTTCATTTTGACGGTAGTTACTATCGTTGGATACTATACTAATTTTTAATGGCAAATATTGAATCATATATTAATTAATTATAAAAGGATAACTCAACATTTGTTAGAGAAAATAACAATAACAAAAGCAATATTCACAGACGGTTTTCAGAATCCCTGCAAAGCCAGCTGCATGCAACACCCTTATACTACAATGACAGTCCACAACTACTTATCACATCCACTCATAGTTCATAACGCCCCTATTACTTACAATTGACTGCGTCCAAAACGACTATTGTGTTTTAATTGTTAATGTTTGATATTTCTATAATAGACGAATGGTGATTTATATCACTCAATGGGTGCCACAAATGTGCCAAAACTTCATTCAAATTTGTGTGATTCACTAATTTGGGTGTCTCTTTTGTTTATAGTAAAAATATTTTTGTTATTCCTACAAGATTGTGTAAAACTCCAAAGCTGCTTTTTATATAATAAACCAAAATTTAACCATATTTTACTAGAACAGAATCGTTGTGTATGTATTGCCCAGCTTTTGTCGCATTTTTAATAAAACTTCTCCTACTAAAAGAATTCTTGTATTAAAAAATAACACATAAAGGAAGCAAATCTATAACGGTATTCCTTTTATCACACTTTCTGCATAACATCAACGTAAGTTGAATGGTCTCGAAAACGTAATCCCTAGACAAATCCCTCAGTTTGATATCCGTCGTACTTCAATATCTTTTAAACAGATCCTTTGCTACCATAAATCTATAAAGTTCTCCTCTCTAAAAACCCTAAAGGCAATTTTGTCCGAAGATTTCAAGTCGAACGTCTCCAAGGTCGACAGTCTGTCGCATTGTGTAAAGAAGCGCGGCAACCTTTTCTCAATAGCGAGGACCGAGTTGCCATCACAGTATATTTAATGATTAATTTTTCAGTTTAATTGTTAGGAAAATAATTTTCCACGCTAATCACCGGTGAGTATGCCTCTCCACGTCATTTGCATAATCTCCAAAATGTATATTTATGCATATTTTATGCACTAATTAATTCAAATTAGGGGAACTTGGTTTGGGTTTAAAATATTACGTACTTCAATTTTATGAAGATAAAGAGTTTGGGTAAAATTATTTATCCCTGGTTTATGTAATAGTTCTTATTATGACATCCTTTTTTCTATCAAATTGAAAACACATATACTGTTAGCCAGCTTTGATATACGTTATATTATTACCTAGATTTTAGAGTTACATTACATAGGATACTTACATCTAACAAAATACAATGCAGAAAAAAGACAGGTTTTATATTCTGCTGTTTGCAGTTGTAAATCCAATTTGCTCATAGTGGTATATGAGCTTAAAAGTATTAGCACAAAGGTATTAGGGACAGAGATTCACAGGACGCAGGATAAACGTTTTCATAATTAATAATGAAGAGAGGAGGGCTTCTATTATAAACTGAGACGCAAGTCTGCTGGGGGCACCTTTTGTGAGGGAATATTAATTTGCAATTTTTATTTAATGCAAATAAAAAGATAATTATGTATGTTGTAGTGGCTACAAACTTAAACCGGTAACTCAACATCGTTAGTGCTGCCGGAGTTTATTACTAAAAGTAGAATAGAGGACCTTAATTATATTTTCGCGTGAAATTGCAAAACAGAAGTTATACCTGCGCTAAAATTTAGTTAAATTAATTTTATTGTTACGTGCGCATGTTTCAAACTTGTACCAATATTTTATGTTAGAAAGAAAATTTCAATTATATTTGCCATTATTTTATACATTCCAATTAATTAAATACCTATTTCTGAAGCAAAATGCAAAATGATCTATAGACACAAACAACAACCCATTTTTACTTGCCATTTCAAGTAAAAAATCAATTTTACCAGCGAGTGTGAAAAGGAAGGACTTCATGTAACTCAAATGAAATTGAAAATATTAACATTTTGTAACGGAATGGTAAAAATATATTGTAGCTATTTTTATGACTTGTGTTGAAATAATTATAAAAATAATGTTTGACTCATTTATACTAAAATGATTAAACATATCTTTCACTCATTTGTAACATTATTTTTATAATTATTTGAACACAAGTCATAAAATTAGCACCAATGCGAATTAATTATATTTTTATCATTCCGTCACAAAATGTTAATATTTTCAATATCATTTGAGTTAGGTTTTGCTGAATAAGTTTTACTCAATAGTTTCAATAATTTGTTTAAACTAGGGCTGTATATAACGCGTACGAACTTTATGAGCACTGTTAACCTAGTTGGTGCTGTACCAAATAAAAATATTACATAATATCACAGATTTTGATACACGGACAAGGTGTGTAAAGTGGAATTTTCACTAATTGTGCTCTAAAACAAAAAAAAAACACCTGTTTCCATGTCTTGATAAAAGAATTTTTGTGATTTCATTTTCAGGCGTATCCTTTGCTTCTACATTGTACTCAATAATAAATATAATATATTTATTCATCAAGATATAATACAAACAAACCGAAAAAACAAAAATCAACAAAGCATATACAGTAGGTACTTATATATAAAAATCTATAAAACACGAGGTGTGTCTAAGAATTCATTAATTGAATAAAAGGATTTGTACCTTCTTAAAATGTGTATTAGGTGGTAACAAATATCACATACCTTTACTTCTTGTGCCACGTTCATGATTGAGTTATATCTTTTTAAAGATTTCATCGTAATGATTTTTAATAAATAGGGCGTGATCTAATATGTAAATATATAGATGGCAAGGTAAGAATCACAGTTTCCCTAAATACTGGTTTACCGAAGCCCATCCTGCCTAATTGAAATACCGCTCTAACGCAGGCCTTTTGTAGTATGGGGTGATCTTCTGGGGTAGTACTAGTGATGTTCCTGTTCACGTCACTAGTACTACCCCAGAAGATCACCCCATACCGTAGTCGGGACTGGATAAATGTATAATAAACATTCAAATGTTGATGTAGAGACCTACATCAACATGGTGCGAGATCACTCTTAACGTATAACAAAGGAGACACTCAATTTTGAATATGGAGCCTCCACGACAAGGAATTATCGTGGCATGGGGTGATCTTCTTCAGAAGTAGTCGGGACTGGGTAAATGTATAATAAACATTCAAAGTGGTCTCTACACCAACATGGTGCGAGATCACTCTTAACGTATAACAGAGGAGACACTCAATTTTCAATATGGAGCCTCCACAACAAGGAATTATCCAAGAAAACAAGCGTGGTGCACACAGTCTAGTAATTCGTTGTTGTAAGTAGCTCTTAACTCTTCTGACAATATCTTAAAGGCAGAATGTGTAGTTCCATGGTATTTAACTTAAGATTATTACTTTTGAACCAGGTCCGCTCGCGAGAAACGCACGATAAACGCATACAATAAAATTAATCGCATGCTAAGATTTTGATTATTTCTGATAAATCATTTACATATAATGAAAAAAGGAATGTTCCGAGAATGGAACCCTGTGGGATACCAGTTACTGTAACCTGCCAACGTGATGAGATCTCAGACCTAGATGTATCATCAACCCTTCCACACCGTTTTCTTCCCCTAAGGTCAGATCTAGTTAGATCAAAAGTTAATTTCCAGAACATTATACTCGACATGGTTTCGTAAAAGAAGGCTCTACAATAACTAATTTGTGTAATTTTACTCAACACGGTACGGAAAATTTGAACAATACGCAATAAAAGAACAAGCCGATGAAATACATAGAGTCCGTTGCAATAGAGAATGGCACATGACATCATATGTGCAAAGAACGAATATTGGTAATCGGTCTTCGTTGGCGGACAACAGCCAATGGTAGCCTGATTGCGAGTGTTAAACGTCACACCTTGCGCAGGGTTTGGTCACAACATATATCATTTTCTATTGTAATGGATCGGATATGCTGACATGAATAAAACATTTGATCAACTGCAACAACTTATTATTTCGCTTAAATTAAGTCTAATTCTTGATCTAACTATATCATTGCAAAGCTACTGAGTAACAGAGGAAATGCATCTAATTTCTTTAGCACAAGTCAAAATTTAACTATTGCCAAAGATTGTCGACTGGCTACAGACAAAGTAAGTGCAAGATGACCGTATTTTGTTTTAGTTTTAATAGAGTAGGTAGATCCTAAACAAATTGGCGTTAATCGGGCACCCCAGCAGAACCCAATCTCCTTCATAATAATTATTAGTGCATCGGAAAAAAATTGGTTACCATCATTGTGACCAGAGCAAGATTCAAATCCACACATTTATTTAGTAATAAAAGCGTAGCTTACGATAACTTCGGTGATGCTAGAACGAATGCTGTCAACGAACATCCTGAGGAATGATAAAGAGAAAAAGCAGATGGTTGTTAGAGTATTTCCAGGGCAAACAAATGTGCTTAGCCATTTCATCGAAAAAGACTCAGGTTCGCAAAACAACTCTTTTAATATGCGATAAGATTGTGTAAGACTTGTTAATGTCAATGGTTAAAACACCGAAATCATAAATTCCACTTCATTAATATATCCATTTTAAACAATGGAATTAACTACAAAAAGAGGTTATTTTTAGAAAATTTAAGTATAATATACTGCAACATTTTTAAAAGCTTCTGGTCATTCAATTTTTTTTTTGCGCCTCCGTCCAGAAACACTGATTTTGCATTACTATAAATCGGCCGGAAACTTACCATTCTCCGGCCTAGGCCGTAAAAAAGATCACTAAAGGTTGGCAACATATATATTCGAGTTACCGACATTTCTGTAATTAATTGTAGATTCGATGACAGACAATGACAGATGACAGAATTCTCGTTACACAATCTTTTAATTAATTCATATTCTTTCCAAATCAATTTTCGGAATATTTTACAGGTAATGAATTGTTAATAACTTCTTGCGCAACGTCTGTAGTGTGAGCTGAAGTCTCCATTGCCCTTATTATTGATGAATATGTGTCAAAACTACCAAGAAAATTAAAACGTCAAACTACTAAGGTAACTTAACCCTGATTTCAAATTCAAAATTCATACGTAACATGTATTGCCAACCTGTACCGTTAACTCCCTAGCGTTAATTCTTTTTATTATTTTCAACAAAATTAAGATTTGTCGGCGCAAAAAATAGTGTGTAACACGCGGCCAGAAACTCTTTTGCGAGTATTCGCACTTGTGGGGCCTCGGCTTCGCCTCGGCCACACAAACCGTGCTCATACTCGTAAAACTATAGTTTCTGGCCTAGTGATACAAATAACTATTTTAATTGCTTTGAAATTCTGATCGGCAATAATGTTTGACAGCTTTTTTTTTTAATTTTAACGTATTCCTAAATTTCATTTCTGTAAAAAATTATAATTTTTTAACAATATCCTCCTGTTTCTCACCGTAGCTTTTAAAGTACTCTATTTTTACGTAAGTATTTTACTGTCTTAATGTTTGTTTTATTTATTTATTTATTTATTGAGTTAACTTTATGGCATATAACACGTATATATGTACATGCATACACAGGATATGTAAAAAAAGATATTCAAAATATAACACGCACACACATCGCTGCCGCTGCGTCCCTCTTCTTCGCCTCGAGATTGGATATCCCGGGCTACCAGTATGGAGGGCCTCCTGGTTTTCGTCCGTCGTCTAGTCTGGTTGTGTCTTCTTACTTCGTTCTATTTCGTATAATGTCTTTCACTTTCTGTTTGAACTGTACATATCGGAGTTGTTTCATATTTTTGGGTATAGTGTTGTACATGTTAATTGTTTCGGTTGTTAATATTTGCGTATACTTTAAGCGTTTATATCTTTCTGTTCTTATGTGTGATACCCTTCGTGTTCTGTAGTCATGAATCTCTTTGTTTGTTGTTAATTTTACATTGATTTTTATTTGTTTATTTTCAATTTTATACAACAATAGTATGTTATTGAATACAATTGACTGAGTTATATTTAATTCTTCAGTTTCCCTATATATGGCTGTTGACGGTGTTCTATAATCCATATTGTATAACATTTTTAGTACTTTATTTTGCTGCCGTTGTAGTTTCGAAATATGTTGTTTACTTGTGTTTCCCCAAATGTTGATCAGATAGCTGTTGTTTGAAGTGAACAGGGCATGATAGATAGGTTTTCTATACGCTGCTGGTAACATATGTTTGATTTTATGAATTGCTGCTATTAATTTTCCATTTTTGTCTATTAGTGATTGTATATGTATATCCCATTTTAAGTTATTCTGTATTTTCAAACCTAGGTATGTAGTATTTTCAACTTCTTTTAGTTTCTGTTTCTTTATAAAATTATTTGTATATCATGTTGTAGTTTCTTATTTGTAAAGATCATAAATTCTGTTTTGGTTTCGTTAATAGTAAGAAGATTGTTATAACACCAGTTTTCCAAGAGTTCCATGTCTATATTTATATTGCTTTCTATTTGTTTTGTGCTATGTCCACTATACATTATGCATGTGTCATCAGCGTAAGCATAGATTTGACCGTGAAGAGATTGATCTAAGAGATCATTCGTATACAAAATGTACAGGATTGGGGGAAGTGTACCTCCTTGTGGCAGACCATATTCAGCATACATAACGGTACTTTGTTCTGCGTTTATTTTTGTTACTTGCGGTCTTTCGCATAAATAAGTTTTTATCAAGTTCAGCTCCTTTTCCTGAAATCCATACCATTCCAATTTTTCGATTAATTTATCTTTAGATATGGTATCAAAAGCTTTCATCATATCGATAAAAATTGTTACCACCGTTTTATTGCACTTATTTTGTACTTAATTTTAACCATAGGTAGGTTCGTAGGTCCTCTTGACAAAGCAAATAAAATACAAATGACTAAAATTAATATTAGTATATTATATAATAAATATAATTATTATTATTGACCTAAACCATAAGACGGCATACCCGATAATTGAAGATTTTGAATATTAATATTATCAATATGCTTAGCAATCTTACTACATTATCCACAACTTAGATCAATGCATGTATGTAAGCTTCAATAGTTCTCCCGTGAACTCTATTTTTTGAAGAGACTTGTTTTTCACGTATCTGCGTAAGAAAATAAATCGCACTTCCTCTCGTAAGTGAGCGTACAGTTGCACAGACGAATGTATTAACGATATATACTAACTCCATCCTGAAGTTTCAGAATTCGAAATAACACCCTATGAATATGTTATTATTCTGGAAAGACTCCGTGCATTAGTTCGGCAAGTCTCTAACCCCTAATTGTCATCCAAAACCGAAACACACAAATTTAAATTATCCTTATATACATATAAATGTGTCTCCTAATTTAACACCAGTGGAAATACAGGGTCCCGGTATGTATACCTATGTTTGTATATACGTATATAGAGACAAACAGGCTTGTACGTGACCAGGATAAAAGCCTATATCAGAAGCAGGCTTCGGAGGTCTGCCCGTGTTCAGAACTTCTGGGAAAAACACGTACCTACATATTTCCTCCAAACTGAACTTTCTAAGGGAGCGATATGCTTTTGATAGGTATATTTTAACCCGAATTTCTTTATTTTCTTCCATTAATATAAGACAGAACTTTTTTAATCATATATCAGATAATATAGAAAGCCCAATGCTTAATATTAGAAGATAAAATTAAAAAAGTTATTCGGAGGATATTATTGATATTGGTTTTAATTACAACTTAGTAAATGGCCTAAAATATTGTTTGTAATAAAACATCAATTGATTGCTAGTAACTTCGACATAAAGCTTAAAAAAAAGCATTCTTCTAATAAAACAATTTTAAAAATACGCTAAATAGCATTATATCCACACTTAGAATCTCTAATGACTCGAATAATTGGCATGTGTATTAATTCTAGTAATAGTAGTGTAAGTTTATGTAACCCCATGTTGTTTTAAATTAAATTAGTGGAAATGACATGTGACAAGCTAATAACACATTCTAGCGTAAATTATTGCTATGTGATTGACCCTTTGCGGTCACATCATTTACAGTCAAATTGAAAATGTATAACATGAATTAATTGACGGTCCGTCTCATATATTGTTAAATTGGATCAAAGCAATTTACACTCAATAATATTACGTTCCAACTTTTATTTGTGTGTCTTTAGTTCGTATTTGCTCTTTTAGTACTTTTATATAACATCAGAAAGATAATGATTATGAAAAGTACGCAATAAATTAAAAGTGTATAATATTCAAAACGCAAGTGTATGATGGTAAGCGCTTAATAAAGGGTTTACTTCATAAGCTACATTCTCTGTGAAAATATTTAAAAACGCATAGATTGTTTAATTTAAAAAATATATTTAAAATTTAAAGAAGAAATTATAGAAACATTGAGTCTTCAATAACACATTTAGTTTAACTATTGGTTTATGTTTCCATGAACGATGTTAAATCCAGCTATTCAAGAATATTAGTGATTAAACAAAGTCGTGTTAAAATCATAACAAATGTCATCGACGTATCTAACCCCAAATCATGGAAAATATTTCAAAGTATTCTTAAGATCAGTTTCAAATATACCCATAAGGTAGCTATATTGTATGTTTACTAATTTAGACGCTATAAAGTTGTAAGATTGTATCTTTGAACAGCGTCTATATGAAAGTGTAAGTATAATTAAATGGTTTTTTTTTTTAGCAAATGATTATGAATATATATATAATAGCTTTTGGTAGTATGAATCGAATTCCTTCTTACAATAAAATGTTTGCTTTTTACACAAGCATGGACGTTATATCGGCTATTGTTTAGACGTTGTATTGCAATATGTTAATATGTCTCCATAATTAAGGACTTAGACAGATCAATGAGAAATTAATAAACAAAAATAGAGACATACATAAAGACTGTATCATTTTAATCGCCTCAGGCAAATATGTCGAAAGATATGGAAAACGAAGGGCGAAAGCAATGGAATTTGCGATTACAGTAGCTACAATACGAAAGGAGAGATTTATTAGCAGTATACAGTGTTATTAATAAGTGATAAGGAAACGGTTTTTGTACGTTAGAAGGACTATTAGCGTGGTAATCAGTTAAATTTGATTTGAGTTGGTCCTATACTGACATCAGACATTATGGCCTACACTGCAAAAAATTACAGTAATTTTACTGTGTAAATCGGGAATATTACATATATTATCGTAGTAAATTCACAACGTTATTACATGTAATATTTCCGATTTACACAGTAAAATTACTGTGATTTTTTGCAGTGTATTAGCGATTTTGCGTTATGTAAGTAAATGGTAAGATGGTGTACGATATGTGGGGAGTGATTAATGAAATTATAGGGACTATTAGCGATACCGACTTTTGCAAATGATAAGATTGTGAGATATGTAACTATATTATATGAAATTTAACCTACAAAATTAGGACATTGTTCAGATGATATGATATTTGTAGCTCGGGTAAATAAAATAATTCAATCACTTATGCCTAGCATTTTCTTTTTTTTTGTGTTAGCGAAATATTGAACACGGTCAGCGGACTCAATTTCTGAATATCAGCGACAATTAAGGTTACTGGCGCTGCATGCGGCATTCCAGCATAAGTTGCGTTCAACGTCACACAAATGCCATATACTACATCTTGGGTAGTGATAGTGCAGAGAAGTGTGGCAGCGACTTTCAAGTCTGATAACTAGATAAGTAGTTTATAAGAAATACTTTGTCATTAGCATGTTGAAAAGTCCTTGTAATAAGCTACAAGAATATGCAATAATATACAGGCTGTTCCATTTAATAAATTTAAGGTGACCTTTATAAGACCTTCAAATGTTTTCTGTATCTTTCGACATATTTGCCTTGGGCGATTAAAATGTTACAGCCTTTATATACTTTTAGACTTGAAAACGGCCTTTGACAGAGTCAAAAGAAAAGATATATGGAACACTTGAAAAGAAAGGAGTAAACATAGAAACAATAGATGTAATAAAGGCATTATACAGGAACAACAGAAACATAGTAAGAAGAAATAATAAAGAGTCCAAAGTGTTTAAAACGGAAATAGAAGTTAGGCAAGAGTGTGTGCTGAGCTTCTGCTATTTTTTGCAGTAATAGACGATGATATAAAGGAAGCAAAGAAAAGATCAAAACAAATGAAAGTAGGCTATTGGAAAATGGAAGAAGATAAAATAGACGAAATAATGTATGCCACTGATATGGTTATATTGGCGGATAGAGAGGAAGCGTGCAACATAACCTCAACATATTTAATGAAGAAATTAACAAAATAAATATGAGGATAAACATAACGAAAACAAGAGCAATGGTAACTGCAAAAGACAATAGAACGCATAATATTGAACTAAATGGAAGAAAAATACTTAGGCACGATAATAGAGAAACATGGAATGTTACACCCAGAGATTAATGAAAGATTAAGTAAAACAGGAAGAATTTATAGTACCATGAAAAATTTTTGGAAAACGTGAAATAGAAAATAACGTTAAGACAGAAATAGTGAAGAAGATAATTACGCCCACAATACTTTACGGAAGCGAATCTTGAACATTAAGAGACAAACAAAAAGCAAGAATTAATGCAATGGAAATGCGACCTTCAAGAAGAATTGAAGGAAAAACCAGAATAGACTGAATAAAAAATCAAATTTTTAGACGAGAACTGGGAATTAAAGCGATCCAAGACAAGATAATGGAGGAACAACTAAAATAGTATGGACATGTTTGCCGCATGCCAGAGGAACGAATCGCGAAAAAGATATACAAAGCGATGACAATAGGAAAAAATGTAAGGAGAAGACTAAGGAAAACCTAGAATGAAGTAATGAAAGAGGACTGAAAAAGAGAAATATAAGATGGGAGGAAAGTAAGGCCCAAAATGACCCAAAATAAGAAGTACTGAAGAGAAATTTGTAAGGGAACAGAGTACCACAGTTCTCCACATACCTTACACCTAACGGTAAAAAGGTTTTTGATTAAATAATAAAAAAATTAAGGACTTTCGTAATACAACAACATACATAATGAAAAGCATTAGAAAATATACTTTGAAACATTTTATTAAGGAAAATATTTGGTAGTCTAGCAATATTACGAATATTTATCATCAAACCAAATGTAAACATTTGGTTTGCTGTGTACTAACTCCCAAGTGTAGCATAGCAATCGAAAAGTTGATTTTCCTTCTTCCAACAAGAACTTTACGCATTAAAAATAGAGTCAGAGAGGTACATAAGTAGGTAATAAATAATTTAAGTGTGTTTAAAATATAATATAATGCCACCGCATACTAAAGAAGTAATATAAAATTCATAGAATTTAATGTTTATCATTGCAGTTGCGTCAACCTTATTGGAATACGAAATCTGCCGGAATAATAACGAGGGAGCTTATTTGAATATCTGTCGCTTTCGCTCGACGTTGGCAGGCAACAGACGGGTGTTACATTCCTTTAAAACACAAACTCTTGTTGATATTATACACGCGTACTCGTAAAAAAAGTTACGACGTTGAACTCACCGTTTGATAGGGATCAGATTTTCAACAGGAAACCGTGAAGATCAACGCCTGTGTTACCTGAAAGGAAAAAAAGTAATGTTTTAATCATAAATTTTACATTACAAATAAATTGTATAAATATAGCGGAACTCATTTTTTTTTTGTAGGGTTCTCGCTTTTAAAAATATTTACATTACTTAATGTTTAACTAAATCAACTTATTGGATCAATGCGAATGAATTATAAATAAGTAAACGGGCTTAGGGGTAGATATTCTTACATATATTACCCCCTTAACCATCTCGTTGCCTTTGCGTCTATTATACGGTTCTTTCATGCTCTTGGAATTGCTACCTTGGGAAGCGTAACCGGCGCAATCCTAATTAATTTTATAGCTACGAAAAAGCCGAAGAAGAGAGAGACGCACAAGGGGAATGGGGAAGAAAATCGAAGAAGTAGGTCACGAACAACGGTAGCAGAATCTTCTCGTTCGAATTCATTATACTACCTACGGAATATACACAGATCTTAGCTTTCAGTTAAGAAAATTGTATTATTTGACATCGCGTTTCATATATCACTCACGGTCTCTTCTGTGTCGCGCGTATTTCATTTACGGGTACAGAAACTTGAAATTTGTTCCACGCAATATGTCACGCTGATTTAAAACACGCGAAATTCCCACAAAATATGACCAAATTACGAAAGCTGATGTCTAGAATGTCATTTGTAAATATTTGCAACATCGGTTATGAGAAACAGTATAAGAGTGTAGATACATCTGCGAATTTTAATATCATTCGTAAAGCTTGGAAAAACATCGTGAGCACGATATGTACCCTTCATTGCTTTACGAAGAATATGGAATATTCAAATCTAAGAAAACTATCAACAAAGAACTAATGATTTAGCTGGTCACTAATTACACGTGCAAAACACTCCCACCATAGAAATTTATCTACAAACACACGGGATAAAATAACCTTGAGCCAAATCTGTACTATATATTGCAGCGAAAAACGATAATTTTAATGTCATTAGGAAAATATACAAGCAGATATTGCATTGCGCAACGAATACGATAAGAGAGTTTCAAAACCAAGCGGATTTGTAGTCCTAAAGTGAAATCAAGTCTGGGTTATGTTATTTTCATTCGAAGTAAATGAGTAAGCTAATGAGTAAAAAAGCAAGAAAGAATGATGACGATCTAACTATGATCGTCACATAAGGAGTCATTTACTAGAAAACTAGAAAACTAGAAAACCACAAGTACTGGCAAGAGAATGATTTCCATATGTCAACAAAGCAAAATACCTTGGTATATGGTTCGACCAAAGATTTACTTGAATCCACATATTATCCTGATAACAACCAACAAAGCCATAATTGTCTTGGGCAACTCCAGGAGGTTGTGTGGAGGAAACTGTGGTCTCAACCATTAACTAATTATGTGGGTATACGCAAGCGTAATTAGATCCATGAACATGCATTACGGGATAGTATGGTGACGGTGGTAAGGTAGCCTCACTTTTTTTTATTTTGTTGGGGAAATCAAGAGACGTATCGACGTAGACAAGGTGGTTGGTATATTCCCTGACCGCCAGTCAACACTTGAGGCACGAAGGGAAAGAAGACGATAGATATACTGACCCAACAAGAATCGGTAAGGCTGTTCATTGGTTCAACCTTTCATTTTGTATTACCAATGCATCACTGAATGGATACGTAACAAGTTCAAGGAGTTGTGGCAAAAGCCACCAACGCAAAGACGTTCCTAAAAGACTAAAAATATAGAACCTGAATGAAGACAAGAACACTGTTGAAATAGTATAGTCTTTTACTAACTGGCCACTGTTAGCTTTATCGAAGGAAACGAAAAAGCCGACGAGGTGGCAAGAAAGGGATCAGCGGCTTCATATATAGGCGCAGATCCTATTCCAGAAGTATCAAAGAACACAGTATGGAATCAGCCGAATGAGGTGGCCAGAAAGGGATCATCGGTTTCATATATAGGCCCAGATCCTATTCTAGGAGTATCCAAGAACACAGTATAAAACCAGTTAGGGAGTTGGAGCTAAGAGAAAGACAAAGAACACTGGAACAATACAACTACGCAAAATTTATGGAAAGACCTTTATCAAGCGACCCTCAGGGAAGAAGAGTAAAGAATCACTAAAGCTTTGTAGGAATCATCTTGGCATATTAGCAGATCTCCTTAGATCACCGTAGATACCTATTGCAGACCGTGTTATAGAATAATAGAGACCGCCACCACATGCTGTGACAATATAGATAGGCCAAAGACATGTACAGACTTACGGCTTCCACAACAATAAAAAAGGAAAAGAAAAAATGGTCACCGCAGACTGAATAGCTATATGCACATCGTAGGCTTAGCAGAGAATACCCCAACTCTTGTTTTACGCCAATGCAATGGCTTGTAAAACACGTACGTAGGAAAATAATATTCTATCCTAAACAAGGGTTTCCGAGCTAGTTGCAGCTATACCACTGTATTACTTTACATTATCTCGGAGTCTAGTTACGGCGTTGGTATTATTGAACTATTTAAAAAACTTTGACATTTTTAACCATTTGATTTTGTTGAATACTTATAGAGGGTAGTGTTACGACGCTGTTCTACAATTTAAGCTTTCTTTGTTATAGGTGCTCGAGTTCTATTTCAAGTCAGCCATTGCTCTAACACGGAATTCCGCAAGGTTCTGTCCTGAGTTTCATACAAAGTCAAATTGGTGGTGAGAATTCTAAAACTAATCACAATTTAAAATGTTTAAAGAATGAATTGCAAGTAAATGGTGTTTGGCAGCGTTGCGGCTTACAACTACTTCGAGAACACAGATAATTCTGTCCATATATCTGAAATTAAATTAACAACTACATTCATTATTATTTTTAAAAATGTACCATATAAGATTCTTTCAAACACAAATATTAAGAAATATATAAGGGTTTTGTCCTCTTAAAATTTACATTTTGCTTAGAAGTACGTATGTCATGCTTAGACTGTAATATCATCGTATTCAACAAGTACAAAACCCACCCATGTTTAGGATATATCTATAGCACCTATTGAAAAATTTGAGTATATATATCATAATTTAAAAATATTGGCTGGCGAAACTTTTTTAATTCTATTATAGAGATCATTTCCTTTACCGTATACAATAAATATGTACAGGGTGCTGAGAAAAAAAGTTTAGAAGTCATCTAGTTAAACAGAGTTATCGATCTTATAGTAGTTTGCAAGCAAGTTGTTTTAAAACATTGCCACACTATTTACTTGATTTATTTTACTGTTAGATTTAGTAAAGTTTCATAAAATGTTTCATTATAATTTAGGTAATTTTATCTTGTTAAACTTTTTGTTTCAATTAAGGTTAAACGTTAGCAGTCCATCTTGATATTGAGTTACTTGAGTTTAGTTATTTATTAATTAACGTCATATATTTGTATATTTAATGCTATTTTTTTAGGAATGCTCATCAGAGAAAGATATTATTCTATTTTTGTTATTATGTATCGAATTGATAACAAATGATGTGTCATTGTTATCAACTTAATCTTGTCATAGGTAGGCCAAAAATAACTCTAATAAATTTACCTTAATTGAAAATTTACGCTATTCAATCATTTTCTACATACAATACGCCTATAGTTTGTTACATCACAGTATATAAAACGTATGTACCTTGGTACCACAATAATTGCTTCCATGATAATCTATTAATCCTACACAATTTGAAATCTAAGTATTTATTTAATCGATTTAATTAATGGATGTGTAATCCAGTTTGAACTATCTCATTTAGGAATTAACACATACAAATTGTTCAGGTACGGTTGACAGTGTAAGCAATGTGTCTCCCCCTTAAGTTCTACACTATCAAATGAGCTTGAAAAAACTGTGTAAAAGAAATTTGTACATTGCCAATACAGAAATGGTAACGACACAATGAACATACATCTGTTTTTATTTGATTAAAATTACTTAGCAATATGCACAAATATTATAATTTTGTACAATTTTATTCTAATAATCTCGCATTAGATCATTCTGATAATCAAAGCGTATATGTCAATAACATTTTTATCCTTACATGCTTGACAAAAGGAAAAAAACTTAGCAGATTCTACAAGATTTTATTTCACCCATTTTTTTCAGTTTAATGAAATTATTTACCAAAATTTATTCGATTGATTTCAAGATTATTTCGTTTCACTTAATATAATTTTGAAGTCCAACATATCCCAAACCACTTAATTAAAATTAAAGCCGTTCTTTTTTTTCGCACCTACAATTAACGTTAACTCTACATACTAAACAGCCTTATAGTGATATACATGCGTATAACGGCACCAAAACACTTCATTAAAATTCTAGACATCACATGATTACCAAGCTTTAAACTTTACAGAATAATTCAAAGATTTCTCGCATTTACGCGGCAACCTCTACTACGTTTCGACCGTCCCTTTTTATGGGACACTGCGGCGAAAAACGTATTTTATATAACACGTAAACGCAACCCAGTATCTTTTATTAGCAAATAAACAAGGTTTATTTGGTAATTGTTGAATTCCTTAAAAGTGATTTTCCAGGACGAATACTTTCAGATAAACATATTAATGTCTTTGAAGTGACAAAAGCCTCCCTTTGGTTAAGATTAACCAATTGAATGAACGTATTAATTATATTATAGATAAAGGGGGTGTCAATAAAATATTCATAAGCTCTTCGTTATTGAGCGATTGGCGATAGGCCCTAGTTGACGAGAGGTTTTGCATTTTCTATAATCTAGCTATAACATCGTCAAAAAAATGCATTCTCTGATTCTTTTCGAGTACGATGCAATGACACTCAACACTGTTGGTCATTTTCTTACCACTGCAACCTGTCTTCTGAAAAAAAGTCCTTCAATCAAGGGATGATTATTTTTAATAAAACTAATTTTACGGCGGTAGTACTTCCAATTAACTGGCACTTCCTAGTTTCCAACTTGATGACTTAGATCATTTAAATTATTTGGTGCTTTAAGTTCAACCCTCCCGATCAAATAAAGACACAAAAGAATCCAATATAATTAGATAAGCTGAACGGGATGACGCGTCCAATCCACAAATCTCGTTCTAGTAGAATGAAGCTCCATCCATTTTTGTGATAGTACTGAAATATATCTTCACAATACGTTCCCTAAGAAACGGATAGGAACTTTATCGATGGTTGAGCGGTTTGCATGTTTTTCTCTCAGCTCACACAGTGGGAAAAAATGTGGATGTAACTGGACAAAAATAAGTGAAAATATCGAGGTGTTTGTAATCACAGATTTGAACGAGATGGTAGAAAAGAAGGAATGTTGATTATCAACAGCTTAATCGAATAATAAGACAGGAAAAGAGATATTTTCATGTTTTGTGAACAAAATAAATTTTTGTACAAGTGCAGTCAGTGACATGTGTAGCTAAAGTGAAATAATATCCAAACACTACCATTTGAACATCGCAACAACTTGTAAGTAATAGTATTTTGTTCCAGAATAGTGTGTAAAGCACTGTTAATTAAATTGTGCAAATAAAGCATTTCGGTAGACCGAGAAACATTCGCTTCCAAGACATTTCCCCATGATTCTTGCGTGTTTGTGATGAAAATTTCAAAATATCAATTTTTTTCAGATTCAACCATTAGAAACTCGAAACGGAATGTTTTCGTATAGCGACGACGGCACCTGAAAAAACAACGACGAGTCGAAATTTTGAGTTTTGGTTGTAAAAATGAAACACTCACAAAGTAAAGGACGAAGAGTTGAAAAAGCATTTAAAAAAAGTCTTTATTTTCTTTAAAAATTGACGAACGTTGGTCTAAGTCTCACGGTAAAATTGAAGTGTTTATGGAAACTTTCTTGTATAGGGTTGACAGGGAAGATCTTGAGTTCAGCATTTCGTGTGTAAGGCCAACAAAAATTGGCAAAAAAAGAGAGATTCAGCCGTTGCTGAGTTCTGATCGTGAACAACTGCGGTTTGCGATTGAAGTCTTTCGAAATTCAGGAAAATATCCTGAAAGCTATAGCTTTTTCTAGTCAAACAGTAACTGAAATTAAAAAAGCCTTGGGTCTCCCAAAACCTAAACCAATTTACACCCCAAGTGCTGGCTTTGTTTGTGGATCGTAGGTTAACTAAGAGTTCCTATATCTTGATTATAAAAAGTACACGAAGATAAGGTGATCAATGTCCATTATTATAAACACCAAGAAATAAACAGAGCTTGTTGTATACCCGAATAACTTGCGGCGATTGCCGAAACAACAGTAGAATCGCCTGTGCAGGCGATCTTGGATTTGACTGTTGAAAAGACTATAGATATATTGTACATAAACTACCACTTATATCTTTAGTTGAAGAAGAGCATTACGATATCCGTCTGTTGTGTAGATGGTAGGTCAGGGCACAACAAACACATGCTACATCTAAAAAAGAAAGTTGAAAATGCGATCTTTTCATGTTTTTGTCGAAAACATTGCTAAGATGTTATTTGCAATAAGACATATAAGGTATATTCGTGATCAGCTAGATCCACGTTTTTGCCGACTGTGCGCTGGTTCGATCAGAGGCCGAAACGGTTGATTTTCGATTGTAGATAGAAAACAGAACATACTTCTTTTTAAAATAGGAAGTAGAGTTGTAGGTCAATGTGATGTTTTGACATAAAAAGGCCTTAGGAAATGTTGAAATTTCTTAGTGTTTGGCAAAACTTCAGTGGGGATGATACAACACGTTAGTAGATGCCAGTATCTAAAAGTGCTCATAACCTAAATCTTCGCTCAGGAACAAACAAACAAAGCATAGGACGACGAAAAACTATTAAATCGCCAAGTGCGTCGCTTGATAAAAATCTAGGAGATTTATGAAAAGTTATTTCAAAAGGACGCTCCATTCATACAAATCTTAAATGTTCTAGAGTCTAGAGCATTCTAAAACACTATGGAAAATACCAGCTCGAAATTTAGTGAAAAATTCTTCCAAAATGTTTACTGTGATTGTTAAATTTTTAATGAGATAATGTTTCAAAGAAGTACTAGAAGTGGTACTATCTCCGTTTCAGATCTCAAAACTATTTTTGTTAAAAATAGTTATAGCTGGCATCAATCACTTTTTTCAAACGATACCATACACAACAGAACCAGTAAATTATAAAAAATATTTTGTTTGTCAACTAGTGATTTTTCAAAATTCAGCGTTGTTAAAAAAAAATCTTTTAATAAAGGAATCATGAGTATTATGCGTTAGTTTATTTGAATCTATATTGTAGATTAAAACAAATCAGGTATACATGATTCGGTATGATAAATACACAATAATTTTACAGCTCAGCAAAAGTATATGTTAACCATTGCTACGATTGCATTACCCTAATCTAATTTCCCGTTTAATTATTCTAATAGCAATTTCTAAAATACAGCTACCAGAAGCACGTAAACAAAGTATAAATATATAATCGATAGTAGAGGGTTCCAATGACTAGCCGTTTATATTTGCTAATAAATTATGTTCCAATAAGTAAAGTCCTAGATAATATTACTAAGGGAGCTAGTATATCTTCTCGCCTCCTTCATTTTGTCCAATCTCGATTATGGGCATATTGTAGTGCAGACACATTATATACAATTTATGGACCAATACATTTACTAGCGGCACAATGTTTTCGAGAATAATTAAATGACTGGTACATACAATATTTAGCAGTTTCCGAGAAGGAAGCATCTACAATACAGAAGAACAATTAAAATAAACGTGATTTTTTTATAAGAAATTGTAAATATGACTGAAATGCATACATACATATATCTGATTGAATTCTTATTGCAAAGTACTATTGCAAATCAATTTTAATGATAGCGTTTTCCGACTATGGTTTGGTTAGTCGAAAATAAATACGAAACATGCCAACGCAATTGGAAAGCACATTGAAATTTCTTCGAAATCAGAATCAAAAAATGCTTTAATTTAATTTTTTGTTTTCTTCGGTAAGGCGTAATAAAAACAGCCCTAAATTGCACTAGTCTTAATTAATTAAACTGACAACGCGCCATTTCGAAAATGCCTCTTTCTTTTTTTTTTTAAGAGTTAGATAAAGTATAAAGCAATTGATGATTATGGGGCACACCAGGAGAAAATCTTTCTGCTAATCTTCATTACGACTCCGCAATAAAACCGATTAACCAGGCTGAGATTTGAAACCGCGACCCAATGACTGATAGCCAAGTATGCAAGCCACTAAACTATCAGCCGTGTTAAAGATCATATAAAAAATTCTTAAAGAAGATATATTTATTCGATATCAAATTGTTCTCCAAAAGAAAAGGGTTTAACAAGAATTTAATAGTAGGTAGAATATAGTTACCTGTACAAAAAAGTCTACGTACCCGAACAATCAAGATAAGGGAAATATTAAATTTCCATCGATTCTTATGATGGATATTTAATAAACCTTAAAAAATCATATTTCCTCTAGATAGTTACATATATTTAGCATAATGTATACCCAAAAATAAGGCAAAAATTCTGTTGAATGTAATTTATTGTTTCCATTTAACAATATTTTCTAGGGTTAACGGTGTTACAAACCATATTTAAAGAAATAAATATGCAAAATTAAATGATTATGGTATAAAGTTCAGCGGTAACGCGTCTTCCAATATGGGCGTTAGGGGAGGAGAGGTCCATTCCCGCACCTAATACGTAATATAAGAAACTTCTTTTAAAAATTTCCAACTTATGTTTGTTGTCTTACCTCATTGTATAGATAGCACGGCTGTTTTCTCTTGAGGATGTTAAGAAAAAAGAGTACCCTGTGCAAGGTTCGAGTCTTATGCATATTTAATGTACCAGACTGGGCAAGACGCGCAGCGACACCGCGCCTACCTAGAAGACCGTACGCCAGTCCTACACATGAATTCTGTACCTTTTGTATTCGTTTCTCACCGTCTCTAGTAATACAGAAACCATAAATTGTTTCACAAAAGTGGAAATTCGGGAGTATAAGTGAATTACACAGCATCGCTCTAGTTGACTGATCTAACATATGTCGATGTATGAATATATTTTTAAGCGCTGGGATTAACTTTCTGATCAAGTAGGACGTATTATCGCGAAAACGAAGTTTATCATCAATATACAAACCCAGAATCTTCATACAGGTGACCGCTCTTAGAGGCTGATCTTTTACCACTAGATCAAGCCTCGATGCACTTCAACATACGTGCCTTCCTGGGACCGAACAAAATTAGTTGCGACTTTGCTGGATTCACCTGCAATCTGCAATTGATGTCGATCTGCAAACACACCGACGTGAGATAGGTCGGGGTTAAGTCGTTTTTGAGCCGCAGCTAATTCAGAAAGTGGAAAAGAATAAGCATAGAGATGGTATTTACAGTAACCGCAATAGCGGTTGATATTCTTTCATTGACGAGTACCTGATGCGTCCTATTTTTTAAATAGGATTCTACAAAGTCTAATGTAACTTTGCTTATACCAGCAGAGCCCAACATAGAGAGAAGAGATGAATGATGCACCGTGTCAAATGCACGACTAAAATCCAACAATATGAGTGCCGTAATATTATCCCTATCTCAAGGATAATATCATCGACAATATTTGTGAGCGCCGTGACACAAGTATGACCCTTACGAAATCCTGATTAAAAGCTTGGTAAGATATTCTACCTCTCGGTAAATTTCACAAGTTGCGTGGCGATACATTTCTCAAAAATTTTTCCCATGACCGGTAATATACTAATTGGAGGGAAGTTTTTGTAATCTCCAACAGTTTTTGTTTTAGGGATCGGTGTTATTAAAGCAGACTGCCAGATGGCCGGATAAGTGGAGCTCTCAATGCATCCATTAAATATGTGGAGAATATAGTCCTCTAAATACGGAAGGCACCCCCTCAACATACGAAGACTAATATTATCTGCTCCAACAGCGTTTGATTTAATTTTATTAATACAATTATACAAATCGATTAGTGTCAATCGCTGTAGTTTGAAGAAATCGAAATCAAGTGAATGATCGTGGGAGCACTTGATTGGCTGTGTTAAAGGTGGGGCAACCGATGAAAAGAAATACTGGTTTAAAGCATCAACATGCTGCATGTAATCTGGAAGCACTAAATGTTTGCTTCTACGTCCCACGTTAATACTGTGAAGTTCTTTCCACAATTCTTGCTTATTGCCGGCCTGGATTTGACATCGATAATTGTAATACGCTTTTCTTTTTCTCGTTTGATTGCACGGTTGGTCTCATTTCGTAGCATTCTGTAGAACTGATGGTGAACTGGGTTCTTTGACTTACGGAAACGCTTTAAGGCTTTATTGCGCGACTTGATCATAAGCTTTATGTTATAGGTAAGCCATAATAGATTGCTAAAAGCTAACATGATTTTATTTCTAAATGTTATTTGGTTTTAATTGATAATTCAGTATTTAATATTAGAATAAATGAAGTTCGGCTAATTGAGCAATTTATATTCTTTTCCTTTATCAAACTTAGTAAAATTTAAAAGTGAAGGTGAAGGTTAATTCATATTGAATACCTATTCATTATAAACTTAATATATATATATATATATATGATGGCTTAACACCCTTTGTGGGGTTGTGCCGCTTATATAAGCTTTCTAGATCCATTTCAGATTGGGGAGGATCAATCCCCATTTTCTTCCTCTACATCGCTCTCACTATTTGTCTCCATAAGTTTCTGTCCTCTACCTTCTTCTTCCATTTGTCAAATCCGGCCTCTCTTAGATCTTCTTCCACCTCCTTCAACCATCGTGTTTTTGGTCTTCCTCTTGGTCTTTTGCCTCCCGGTTCCCACTCTAGCATCGTATATATTACTGCTCCTGGTCCTGCTCTCCACACATGTCCCAGCCATTTTACTCTCTGCCTTTTAATTCTTCTCACTATGTCCTCGCCTCCCAATTTTTGTGCTATTTCATCATTCCTTCTTATTCTGTACTCATTATCTCCAATCTTCACAGGTCCTAGAATTGCTCTCAATATTTTTCTTTCTACGATTCTTAAGTCCTCTTCGTCTTTTTTTGTAAGTGTCGTTGTTTCTGCTGCATACGTCATCGTCGGTCTTATCAATGTTTTGTAAATTGTTAATTTAGTTTTCTTTGTAAGTAGCTTACTTCTTAAAAGTTTTTTTTTTTGAATGGTAAGCTTTATTTACAATCATTTTTCTTTCTGTAGTTTCTATTTTATTGTCTCTGTCTTTTGACAACATCACTCCTACTACTTGAATCTATCCACCTGCTCAATAAACTTAATACCCTCTGAATTTAAAGCTACAAAAACTTTAAGAAAATTTTAACTTTAACAATAAATATTCGCACGTTATTATCGCTGTATATATACGCGTTAGTTTGTAGCCACCTTATATAAACAAAATGGGAATATGACATTAATTTCAAAATAACATGTCAGTTTGCAGAAAAATATAAGTAATGTTGATTCATTTCCTTCGAATTTCGTCAGTATCTTCATGGATTCTATTATATATATTATTAACTAGATCACCAATGTCGTTATTCGTACTATAACGGTTATATAAAATACCTTTTTAAACCACAAAGACCCCATGCGTCACCTTCTTCCATTCCGCACGATAAAGAAAGCTTTTTACGATGTTTCGACACGAACGCCACTTTCTCCATTGAAGCTTTTATTTCCTCCAATATTTCATCTAAACTTTCAGCTACTTTTAGAAGTGGTGCGACACAAAGTCCTCGGATCGAGGAGGGTACTCAAATCAACAACGCTGCCCTAAAATAACACTGAACCCCTCCTTTATTTCGCCACGGGCGGTTAAAGACTAATAACGTCCGAATTGTATCAAATTTAAAACACTTCTCACTATTACTGCCCTATCACGTAGCGGTCGATGTTTTCTATAACAATAGCCACGATATGCAACCAGATATTGCGTTTTCGAAAGACTTATAGTGGGATCAGATGCTGAACAGATAAATAAGACTTCGCTTTTACTTCGAATATTTCACGTAATCTGAATGGCAAATGGCAACGTTGATAATGCTCTTAAGATTTGTCTTCACCTTTATTATATCTGAGTTCGCTTAGAATAATATAAAAGTATATAATCAGATTATGATCGGCATGCTTCTGAGGTATTAATCACCGACCGAATAAAACCACAGTGCACATGTAGTGTAGAATGCACGCTCTAGTTTACATTAACACCTTTACTACACCCAATGGGTTTTATAATAATAATAATATTAATAATAATAATAATAATATTAATAATAATAATATTATTAATAATAATAATAATAATATGTATGTCACGAACAGACGTGTTCATGTACGCAGAGACTTATGCTTTTAAAATTTTTTTAAAGCGGTTGAATTGTGGTTTGTTGTTTTGCCGTGTTGCCTATATTAATAAGGTATGGCGGTAGTGTTTCTGGGACCCGAATGTCCCCTTTTGAGTGTGTTTAGGACTCTTTTATTGTGACATTTTTATTTTTGACGTTTAGTGAAAGTAAATTTTTAAGTGAATTCTGTAGACATTTCACTGATTTTTTGACATTCAATCAACATTTAGTAGTGCAAGATGTGGCATAGTAGCGAGCCAGTCTTCGCCTGCTTGGAGACTCCGTGATGACTGACTCCAAGACTGGCACAGGGGCTGATGGAGCGACTGGCATCACCCTGCGATCGAGAACCACAAGAAAGGCAGATGAATTAAGGATTACCCACACCATAGCGCCGAGCCCTGAAGGTGCTTCGACAGACATAGAGCGGGAGACCACCCAAGCGCATAATACTCGATATAGACAGAGGACGAAATGGACTAATGAAATGAATGAATTCGTTGTTCGATGATATTATCTATTAACTAAGGCAGAGTCAGAATGGGTACGCTATCTCGTATACTGTCGCACCATTCGCCTCCACATAAAACGCTCTCTTCTTTATAAAGAAATTAATAAGATCGTAAATTCCTAGCATCCATAGGCTCCATGCTGGTGAGATGGAGAGAGCCAGCTGGTGTATGGAATTCATATTCAATTATAGCATCTTGTGTATGTGCTAAAAAATTAAATTCAAAATTTTACCTGCGAATATAACAACATACCTCGAGAATGTGCAGAATTGGCATTGGTAATACTTTTATAACTGTAAATAACGACTTGCATGGTTCTGGCTTTCTTGGTCCTACTATCACAATGCAGTTTTTTTGTATAATAAATGTAACCTGAGCACTGGAAAATGCTTCACATAGAGCAATACTATACTAAAGTCTACTTTGCACATTGATGTAACGTACAGAGAGTATGACAAGATCGTCGCAATACTCTTTCCAAAGCCCTTGTATCTTGTATTCTCCTTTCTAAACATTTTGGACTGGTTCAGCTTAATACCATATAGGAAAGTGGATAGGCGAAGAGCATAGGACCCACTGGGCAAACATCCCAGGTATGAGCATGGCAAGCAATTTATAAGCAAGCTTGGTCAAAGAAGAGCTGAAGGACTACTACTTCTAAGTAGGAATCAGGATAATTGTGGGGTTTATATCAGCACCTGTATCCAAAACGGAACACCTATACAAGATTGGGGTGTTTAATGGAGACCTTGAATGCAGACTATGCAAAAAGGAATCAGAAACACCCTAACATACTATGCAATTGTGAGGCGCTGGATTATAAGAGGCATCAACTGTTTGGACAAGACAAAGTTGAACCAATGAGATACTGACTACTCCATGTTAAGGACTTGTACAGTCTGTTACAGTCTGTAATGGTTTCTGTAACATGAACAGGTAGAGCGCCATAAGTCTTTCGGCTCCGGTGTTATAAGGAGACCATGGTCAGACGTGACAAAAAAAATCTTAATACCCATTATAAATAAGTGATGTTGTTGAACACTTCCATGTCTTGTATGAACTGTAAAAATGATGCTTCTTTTCTATTCTCAGAGACAGTTTATTGCTAGCAAACCGAAGGTATAAAAATCAGATTCATATGCAGATTAAAAGAAATTAGGACCGAAAAAAATATCTTGATGAACTCCATTTCTAACAGGCGGATTATGAGATTCAAAAGCAACCATACCCGCCGCAACATCGGAAACAGTTAGTTTTACAAACTGAATTCTGACTTAAAAATAACTTGGGGCTTTTGAAATATGGAAAAACAAGTACTTTCTCTTAAATTATAATTATAATAATGTGATTATATATAATCTAAAAATAAACATCGTATTTATGTATTTATATTAGTTAAGTTTAATTTAAACACCAGTAGTTATTCTCTCTGCTTTCTATATATTAACCTTAAAAAATTCTAATTATTTAAAGGAAAAAGATTGACTGGATTTTTCGACCTACTTTTAGAGTATATTTGCATGCATAGTCTTGCATTCCAAGTTCATTTTTTATTATTACCCTTGATGCACCTTTAATCACAACTATTTAGCATTAATCTATTTGAATCATAAATTTGATGCAAGCTAGTGTATTCACAATGGAAGACAACCATAAATCCAAATAACAGGATCTTAATAAAGTTTGTTTAAAGTACGAATGAAATTCAATCGAACATTTTTTTGTTTTATTCTACTCTTGCAACGTTTAATTGTTTGTAGTGCAATTTATCAACGCCAATTCAAATTTCTCTCGGCGGAAACTGTCACCGTACCTCATAAGATTTTGCGGGTCTGGTTTTATCAGACCTTCGCAATTGGTCGTCCATAAGGGTTCAATAGTACTAACTGTCGCCTCTACCGAGAGAATAATTCGAATAATTTCCACAAGTGCAAACCATATCTTTGCCTCCTCTCGGGAAAGTACCGAAGGGTCTTAGATATGGAGGAGAACCGTATGTATTCCCACTAGGATAATGTCCGTCGTTTCAATACGGATTAAGACTATGTAAGGAACACTGCAGAAATGGGTAGCATTCGTGCAAAGTTTAATTTTGGTAAGCCGACTTACACACGCTGACTAAGACTTATATATAGATATCCCCCAAACTTGGTAACTAAGATATTTTGCATGTTAAAAGGAAGATTGTGTACAATGAATCCAACTAGGTTACAGAATTGTTAGAGAGAGATAGCTCCGGAGATACGCGCTCACTGGCTAACTGCTATACTTAATATCATACATATTTCCAGTGCATTTATTATTAAAAGAGAAATTAAAATTGAACTGTATTGAATACTAGCTCAGACAAACGTACATTTAAAATAACTCTGTAACGTAATATTTGTATGTATGGCACCTGCTCCTCCACCATTTTTCGTATTAAGCATATTTCGGTTTTTTCTTAGTTTCTCGCGGCGATATATATATCCTATCCTTCCCGAACGTGTCATGTCGACTCTACAACTACTGTATTCTTCGCGTGTACAGCGAATTGCATAAAACTTCTTTCAGAAATAAAAGAAGAAATACTTTGACGTTGGTGGTTTATTACTCCAGGTAAACTTTCGCAACACTGCGGGTTTAACCGCATTAATATGTTTGCATATTAGTAAGTTTATTGTAAAACAAAAGTCGGTGTGGGATACAAAGAACACAATTCAATTCTCTACTTACATACATATGTACAATATTCAAGACCATAAATTGTGACTGACACGCGGGAAAACACATAACAACATTTGGCTTCAAAATCACGTCGAAAACTGCAGCATTCACAGCAAAACAACACAAAAGACAGAAATCAAGGTAGATATTTAGTTAGAAAATTGTTTTGGCATTATTTTACTGCAGAATGGGGAATAACGAAAACGGCAATGTGCACAAGAAAGAATAAATTTTAAAATATTGAAACGCATATTTAATATTTACAGAAGTTCGTAAATTCTAGTATACAGTTTTATTAGTTGTGCAAAATATTTATCACCCCAGTAGACGACCTAATCCGACACTGATCAGAGAGAGTTTTCACTGCCAGAGGTTTGCTAACGATCTTACAATAGTCGTTAAAGGGCAGATTGCAAAGGTTCTGGAAGAACGGTAATACGGTCGACAACATGTGTAAACAAGAGCAACTATCAATCAATGCTCAGAAAACACCAGTTTTACGTTCATGAGAAAAAGAACGGCAGAAGGCTTACAACCACTAAACCACTAGTGTTAGCACGTAAAAGATTTATATCTCAAAGAGGCGAAATACTTTGGGCTATGATTTGATCAAAGGCTTACATGGAACTCGTATATCTAGAAAACCAACAAGGCCACTGTTGCCCAGGCAGGTGCAGGAGGTTCTGTGGAAGAAATTGGTGTCTTAGCCTCAAAATGGGTTTACCAAGTGACGCCATGGTTCAGAAATTTAACCAGAATGGGAAGTATCAGATTACAATACCAAATAAGAAGGACTTGGAGAAAGGCTCTCCAGTAAGAGCAGGCTCGAAATGGCTGCAATTCATTATTGTGTAAGAGAAGTAGAAAGATGGACCGAGTCAGAGCAATAGCGCCGCTATTGTCTCCGAGTGCCAGGCAATACTTAAAGCGAGCAGTTGAGCAAGTGTTGACTCTAAGTTGATTTTGAACTGTGTAAGCGTCGTAAATGAAGTGGGCACCCATAGAAAACTAACATTGACCTGGGTTCCCCAGCATACGGGCGTGAATTGAAATGAGACGGCGGATAATCTGACCAGACGAGGCCCGTCAACGTCATTCGCTGGAGCTGGCTCTTCTTTCAGCATTATCAAATCGCAAATTAAAAAGTCAATCAATGAACGAATACATAAAAACTCCAAGGAGCGGTAGCAAAAATCACAGCACAAAACCAGGCAAAAGAGTTCTCCGATTGACGGGTGGATTCAGAATCGCACAATTCGACGGGTTGGGTCTCTCAGACCCAAACTGTGTTTTATTTTTTCCCACAATACATTAATATACGCCCGGTTTCAGGTATGCATTTGTTAACCTGGTCTATTTTGCACTGCTAAGAGTAAACATAGTTGTGAACTACTTGAATGAACTTGTAACTTGGGAGTTCAAATTTATTAAAAAAAAGTTACTGTAATGCAAGTTTTCAAAAGAAATTATAAATTGAAAAAACAGAAAAGACAATAACAAAAACATATAACTATTTGTAAAGTATAAAATAAATAAGTGTAAAAAAATATAAAATGAGTGTACATAAATTTGACACACAAAATATTGAATGGAAAATCTCGTTAATCAAATTTGGCCGCACAGTCGGCGCAAAATGGTATTGCGTGTTCCAAACAAATACAGGAATCACAAATCTTGCACGAATATCTTGATTTTCGGTCCTTGCTGAATTTGCACCTTCTTCGAGCAGTTGAAGTCGTCGGTCGGGGCTCTTCTGTGACTGAGACACCTGAGAATGTAGCCGCTGATAGCTTTACATTCCGTGATAGATTTGGCATATTTGCTCGTAGTTTCATGTTTCCTATCACTAAATCTTTGCCCAAACCATCCAAAAATTGTCGCCTGCTTTTTGAAAATTCTCCATCTGGATTATTCGTTTTATTTATTATGAATACGTTGATTGCTCCTACGTTGAGCATGCCGAAAAAAACCACCTTGTGCTTCGGGTTACAAGATGTAACCAACCTGTCCGCTACATCGACACCGCTTCTTGTAGATTTGTAGAATGTTAGTAACTCTGGTTTTTTATTATCACCAGTATTTTCGTTCATTTTATTATCGTAGTGCATTGACGATACAAGTAATACATTCTTTGACTTTTTTGAGACATATGAAGTAAGTGTCATATCGGCATGGAATGCAAAAAGTGAAGACTTTACAGGTCTATCTTCAACATGTTTAACTTCTTTCGGCAAAGACTTTCGACTGGATTGTATTGTGCTAACCACAGTTAGGCGGTGATTATGCAACAAACGACTTACAGCTTCCACGCTAGTAAACCATCGATTCATGGTAACATTCCTTCCAGTTCCTGAGATGTGGTTCGTCATTCTGAGAATGATAGCTGTTACAGAATTATCCATCTGAAAGGGACCTTCAGGTAGCCTTCCAACATAGATCTCCAAATGCGACGTGTAAAATATTTTTGCATCCACTGTAGAAAACACTTTGATCCCATATTTGTATGCAAAAGATTCTGCGTGAATACTTAGAAACCTACCCTAAGAATGTTTTATGCTTAAAAACCACACAAAATTAGTCCCTTTACGAAATACGAAAAAATAAATTGTAGGAAAAAAACTTACACGAATACACGGGTTGGGTCTCACAGGCCCAAAGCCCTTCTGGCAGCCAAACGACAGATGATAAAATTAAACATGTCTTTATTAAAGTTAGGAAGGTACCAAAGAGCTAAAGAAATTACAAAAATTTTTTTAAAAGATCCAACAAAAAAAGGATTTGCCTGGACCTCACAGACCCAGCCCGTCAACCGGAAGGTTAAGGGAATAGAAGCTTGTACGTATGCCATATGTATAACATAGGTCCGGTAGATGACGCTATTCGCCGGTTTTTTCAAACAGAGGAAGAACCGCCAGTTCATATGCTGCACCATTGCTACGCCCTGGTGTGGACAAGGTTTCTAGTTGTGGGCGTAAAAAGCCCCTCAGCTTATAGCTACATAAAACAGCCACTCTTAAAGGTAATAGATCTAATTAAGAAGACATATTTAGAGAGTGCCTCCTAGAACGAAAGGGATCACAATAAGGTGGCAGGGAAACAGAACGGTATGGCCACTTCAACCCTAATCTAATCTAACATCTCTTATATACGTTGTTAATTAGTTAACAAACTGAACCAGTAGGTATCTAAGAGTTATAGAAAGTTTGAGTAGTTTATTATGAAGCTCAAGAGTATGATAAGTTAATTAATATGAAATTGTACTGATGCTGTAGGAGACTTACGATAATTTGATCCATACGCAAATGAAGTACCGAAACTGTTCATGCGATATAAAACCACATAATCATAATTTACAAGGACAATAAATAATAACACTACATTTAAGGAAGGTAGATGATGAAGCGTGTGGTGGAAACTATTTTAACGAAGGCTTAGCGTAAACTAAGCTACAGCAGGTATACGTTCGCCGTGAAAGACGACAGAACAATAGGTCTTAAGGCTTCGCAGAGGCGGCCCCGACTCCACATTTAGCACGGCTCCGTGCAACTTAACAAGAAGTTACACAAGTATTTCGACGCACAAATTACAAATTAGCATATTCCCTGAGTGCTTCGTAATTTTACATTTAGCCAGGTCGTCGCGTAAAGCAGACACGAAATGAGGAATTCCGAATTTCGCGTAATCGAATTCTGCGCGCCTGATTGTATTTTACCTTTCTGCAATTAAATAAGGAACGAAGTTTTTCGATCGGGATTTCTGAAATCTTTGGTAAATAATTGATGCTGGAAACTTCGTTAAAACAATCAAATATAAGACGGAATTGAATTTGTATCATTTGTTGATTTAATTATACCCTCAATTTATGTAGGTATGTGTTAACTGTCTTGTCTCAGTTAATTTAATTCGAAATACCACATAATTTAGTAGGATAAATTTAATAATTTGGATGATATAAATATTCTCACGACGCCTTCAAATAAATACCTATAAATTAAGGCCGGCATAATTACGTTTTCAAAGCCATTCCAAAATTTATTATATCATAAATTCGCGTTTAATTAAATTTGTAGTGTAAATTCCGATGCTCTTTGCTACAAAGATATACATATTTTATAATAAAACGTACATTGTATCTGCCCGTACAACACGAATTAAAAGTTCGCGATTATGCACTCTTTGAAATAGATATTCTTTAATCTTAACTATATATACCTACTTTCTACAACACGGGAATTTTTTATTACCTTCCAATTAATGTAGTTATCTCGTAAAACAGTTTTAATTCGGAGATAAAACAAGTTTCACGTAGTAACTGCTTCGTACGTGAGAAAAGGGAGATGATTTAATAATAAAACTCTGTGCCTGAGAAAATATGTTTATTTTATTATATAAACGCTAAACCAAATATACGACGGAAAAGCACTTTGGTTGGGCTTATATTCCTGTACTCTCTGTTGTGATTATTTGATTTACTAAAAGGTTGTTTCCACACTTCATTATGTTTTTCAAAGTAAATATGAAGCAAGCTGTTGTTTTCTTAGATAACAAAATAACACAGTGGAAATACATACACGTAGATATGGAAGATAGTAAAAGTCCAAAATGAAATTACAGCCGTAAAAAACACGAAATAATACAAAATCATACATTTAATTTTAACAATATACCTATCAATTAAATAATGCTTTTCTGCTAATTAATGTAATTAATTTCAGGCAATTTTTATATTAAACAGTTTAATATGAAAATTTAATGATTTCGCACTGTAAGAAGTACAAATTTGCAGTATACCTATCAATTTTTCAATTCAACAAATATAATAATAATAACACTCAATATATTCTAAGTAATTCAAATTTACAAGCACATTTTGACACAATTTCTCATCTAGCAAAAGGATATAAAACATCAAGTCTAAGAATGTGCTTATCTTGTCGTAGAATGAATTACATCTTGAAAATTGTTTGATATGCAAATTAACTGTATGAGTCTATCTACCAGATAAATATGTTCTCAATATTTGAACGATTCCTACGTTTGCAAAGAGAAATTACGCAGAAAACATGCAAAGTGTGCCTACCCCGCCATAAAATGAATAATTTTTATCTCGACAAGTTTTTGACGCAAAATAGTACTGCAAACTCTTGGGTAAGTGTATTACAACATAATAAACATATGTATTACGCGTAATTGCACAACTTGTAGGGGAAAACACCGCAGAAATATGCAAATTGTGTACATGTCGTCGTGAAATAAACGATTAATATCTTGAAAGATTTTCTACGCCCGAATTAAGTGCAAATAGATCATTTTGTATATAAGAAGAAAATAAGTATAAATATGTTTGAAGCGATTTCCGTGCTTGCATGAGAATGTAAAAAATTGACGCGAATTGTGTTTATCTCGTTCTGAAACGACCAATTTACATCCTACACTTGAATTAACTGTTTCTAACGAGAAAAGTAATATGTTTTCCTTCTTTGTAACGATTCCTAGACTAACAAAGCGATATAAAACATGAAGCATGGAAAATGTGCTTATCTCGTCGTGAAAGGAACGATTTACATCTTGAAAAGTTATCAGCACCCGGATTCACTTTGGACTGATGTACATATATAACAGCAAAATAAATACGTTACTCATGTTTGAAACAATTCCTACGTTGGCAACGGAAAATAATGCAGAAAACGAGAACTCATATCAATAAATTCGAACAATCTTAGTAATTTTGTACTTAATGGATTTTATGGCAAGAATGCAAATAATTGGTGTAAACTTATTCCTAGCTGATACTAATGTGTTCCCGAAATATTTAGCAAATTAGAAATCTAAAGCTACGTTCTTAATTGCGAATTTGTCATTGTTGTAAGAACACATTATATAAAATTATATAATTCGGCAAATAGCCGACACTGGTTGTAATTTAGCAAATTGTTAATGAATATACTTTGGCACCAAATAACGAGTGGGGCACACACAACCCTATTTTGCACGTCCAATGGTAGATATTGGTAATTGTGAAATAAAAATGAAATGGAATTGTAAAATGTTGTAGATAAATTCGGTGGATGCTTAGAACTAATACATGAAAATTATGGAGTTTAGGAACGCTATCTTGCCGTTGTGAGTACCAATCGCACAGGCTCCCACAGAGGTCGAAGAAAAAATGATAAATATGAAGTACCGTTGCGCAGTAATAGTCACACAAGATATCCGATCACTACGCCCTACACTGAGAGAAATCCTTGTAGTAAAAACTTACATGGCGCACTACTCACGATTTTGTAGAAATAAATAATACAAACAAATGGGCTCTAACGTACACGTTTATCATTTAATACTAGCCGTTGTAGGAAAAGTTCACAGCTGTTTGTAGGATCAATTTCGTTTGAAATAGTAACACAATTTTTTTAAAATTTGTATATATTTGGAAGTAGCAAAAATTGATACTCTATATTGTAGGAAAACTTAGCACACATTCTGTAATTATTTCACAATGTTAGTATATATTGTTCCTAGTACCTTACTGTCATATCTACCATTGCACAACAATGTGCCAATAAAGCTACAAGATCATATGATAAAAAAGACTATATGTTTAAAACCCATCCTATTTCGTACTTAAAAATATACATATTTATATCAGGCAATTATAATTCGTAATAAAAATAATCATCTATACGCTTAACATACATACATATTAGAATGTCTGGTGAATAAATATTTTATGCATTCTTTATTTTAATAAATTCGACAGTGTACGTTGAAATTAATAATTTAAATCAGGTTTTTTTTTTATGTTTGAAGAAATTGTAGTTGTTTTTAATTTGGCTATATATTCACATACAATATTTTCTATCATTGTTCGACATGGAATGGGTGAAAACAGATACAACGGGGATAGCGCTATTTTGCGCATCCCCAATTACATTTACATAACGCACCTATTTGCATTGACATGCTCAATGACGATTGGCGTTCTCGATCACGCGACACTGAAATGCACATGTGTAGTTCACTGCAATTGTCCTCCCTTTTGGTTTTACCTGTGTTAGGTGCGGTTGTGAAGAATAGTGCTCTCTTGATGTTTTAATATATATACTTCCCAATTTATTTATTACAGTCTTACTATATTACTGTGGTAGTTTCAGTTAATAAACCGTCTTCAGGCACTTACCTAGTGATGTAGTAGTACCAATTGTCAATTGTCAATGGCAAAAATGTGAAAATTACCGAAAGTAGAATACAGCTTCGGAGAGGGTGCGCCCGCGATGCGGTAGCGTAGTAGTGTAGTAAAATTGTAATAAATAAATTAGGAAGTACTACAGAAGACTGCTGTTTTGTTTTAAATATTTGTGTTAAGTTAAAGTCTGTTATTTGTTAATTTACTTAGTTTAAGAATATATGTTTCTAGTTTGTTAACAAAGTGTATCTTTACTATATACTTTGATCCTCTTAACAATGAAATGAAACTTTAACGATAAATTATAGAATTAATTATAAAAATATTATAAGTACTACAGGCGACTGAAACATTTTAAAACTGCAAGGTAGACATTTTACATACTACATTAGATAAAATTGACAATAAGAATTAGAACAAATTATTGCAAATATATAGTAATTTGCATAAGTATATACTATATATATAAATACACAAGGTGAAACTTATCCACACAACAATGTAGTATTAAGTTATATATCTTTTGTGGATGTTTCAATAAAGGTAAGTAAAATTTATTATAAAATTATAATAATTTAAAATAATGAGTGGAATAAATATTACTACAACAGGTGTTCACTTATGCTCAGCAGTATATAGAAAAGTCACACAAAATTGTATACAATTTTACTACAATAAATATCACTTATATCTTACAACGTTGTTGAAAGAAAACTAACTATCCATTCTTGTTTGTCATACAAATTGTAAGAATTAATACTACAAACTTAGTGCTACAATTTGATAGTAAACATTGCTACAAATTGTACTTATCCCTATACGTACTAAAATGTGTAGTACAAATGTTGACAATGGTAGTAAAATTTCCTACATTTTTCTCCCTGTGTACACAATTTTATTAACTCGGAAAAATGTAAATCTACGAATTTCCAAAGCAAATATCTTTAATTAATTAAATTTTGTAGTGTGCAGTGATCAGATATCTTGTGTGTATATATTCAACTTGTATAGTAGGTGACAAGCTGTAATCAGTGACACTGTTTGGGCTCCAATGGTAAATATTTTAATTTAAACAGCTTAAATTACTTAATAAACGTAATATTACCATATCGATCGCTGTCTGTAACACAAGCCCAAATTTTAATTTCTCTTTTAAGCAGTAGTCCTTAAAAAAGACTGCAAAATCAACATATGATCTTTCTTTATTCATATTCAAAACAATAAACAATAAAAGGTCTGTAATATGCCGCTCCTCCGGAGCAGGTCACTCCCCGTGCATCTTTAGTTTATTCCGCTATGCATGATACCTGCAAACCATCGAAATATTTTTTGAAGCAATGATATCGTTCAAAAAAAATCATATACAAAAAATATGGTGTAATTCACAGAACCGAGTAAAACATTGACCTTTGAAGTTTAGTAAAATAAGAGTAGGTACACATAATTAATTTAGACCGGTGAGATTAAGACTGTAATAAACATCTTTCAACTTCATCTCCCCGAACTTAATATTGAGACAGCAAACAAATAAAGTTAAAATACCTGTAAATGTTAGCAGCAATTCCACGATTTCAATTAATTGAAGCTCCAGTTGAGCAGAAACCTTTTCCGAAATTCCTACGCCAAAACAAAATTACGCTTTCCTTGTATCAGCCGGTTTATTAATAATTCTAGAGAGATCGTTAATGAGAATTTATTGGTCAAGCATCGATTCGAAGTAAGTAAATACGTATATATGAGGGAATACAAAACATGAAATAATTATACAATTAACAGTGAATAAAAACTAATCTATGCAAATATTTAGTGCAATCATAAAATTCTGACCTCTACCAAAACGAAAAAAACCTTAGTTAATGTCTAGGGTGACTTTACAATTATAATTAATCGCCCCTTAATTTAAGACTGGGTCGTGCATAATCTCAAACCTTTCAGAAGATAAACCTAACTTATGGGCAGGCACTTCACGAAGGAAAATGTAGGGCGACGACTTTATTAATCCGAATTTTAGCCTACCACCGCAGATACCGGTGCTGCCCGAATTACTTATGTATAATTGGGGTTTGAATTGAAAATCGATGACACTAAAAGTTCTCCCTTCCTCTAATTCCATTCAGAAAACCGCCGGCTTCCCCTCACCACATTTAGCATTTATCCTCGTGAAATGACGTCATCCACGCCAGAATGTTATTGAAGGTACGCCGTAAAGAATGCCGCGAATTAGGGGATTTAGAAATGACGACAGTTGGTAAGACCCGGGCGTGCATGTTGTTAATAGGTAAGCCCTGTACCTTGTACATACCTGTGCTGTTTTAACAAGAACGGTGATTATGAAGTATGTGATGTGTCAATAAACTGACTATTTGGACTATTTACAAGAATATAACTACTTAAGGTGTTGGTCTTTAGGGGGTCTTCGAACTTTCCTGAGAACGCCTTTCCGGTGGCATTTCTTTTCATTTTGAAAATTTGGACAGTGCTGACTCAAAAATTGGAATCATCTTTAATCGACTAACATATACGTTAGTTACTAAGGTCAACATTTGAAATACGGACATCGCTATGATTTTTTTTTCTCAGATTTTTTCTGTCTGCTTCTAGCTACAGTTAAAAAAATCTCTAGTTAGAACATTAATTTACTATTGCCTGTTCAGTTGCTTTTGAGAAACAAGAATATAAGTGCATGAAGATACTACTTCTCAGAAGAAACGATATTCTGTTCACATTTCTTTTTTTCAGAATACTTACAATCTATTCATCTTCTTAGAAACGTTTCTAAAGGCAAAATAATCATATGATCATTAGGGAGTTAAGTTTCCTTGTGATCTCTCCTATTCTAACCATAAAATCACAATTTTTTCACGTTCTAATTCCTCTTTTGTTTGCTTCCTACAATTGACACAATATTTTAAAAAAAATAAGTTATAGCGCCGATTGACATTCGCTTAGGGGAAAAGTCATAATTTAATAAAAAGAAAGAAAACGATGGCTTCCTTAAACTCGGAACTATACGATACCCCTTCAGTTTTACCAAGCATTTATAAAGGTACATTAAAATTTAAAAATAATTTTTACGATTTTTAAAACTCATGAAATTACTCATATATTGTATCTGTAAATAAGAAGCAGGTCATTTACTTATAATAGAAGTTACAATTTCTTATACGGAATATATTTTTAATAAAAACGTAAGCATGATATTTGGACTATATTCATCATTATAACTATCTGACAATGAGAAAGAAGGAATGAATGTTTATTGGCGCTCTGGATAACGCATTTGATAAATTCGTGCTACGAGTAGACAAACCCTTTGAGCTTCTCTGACGATACATCATATCAGAAATTTTTTAACAATAAATAAGCCAACAACTAAATAAATAAACAAATTAAACTGGGTGACAGATATACCAGAATCAAATAGTGAAAGAAATGATGAAAAAGAGGGAATAATGTAAAAACAATTACAAGAAGCACATTTAGTAATTGTTTGACGTGTATGCAAATAGTTTTTATCACAGCTACTATGATTATATAGCCATAGTAACTGAAAAAAGCCATTTAAGTAATTTTTCATAAAACACTAATTATCTCGTAAACTATAAATGATAGCTATAGCATGTGTTTGGTAAATTTTTTAAAGCTCCTTTCGCACTACTATATAATATTCCACAAAAAATACAGGCTGTTCCATTTAAAATAAACAAGTTTTCAGCAGTTAATGTTCTCCTAATGCAGCGATCACACAGTATCAAAATTATAAATTCTAATGTCGTTTTAAGATGTACAAATCCTTAAGCTGTAACAGTACAGAAGCTGGTTGCTGAAACTTAAGCCGTTTGCAAAAAATCAGACAAATATGTAGATTCGTTTCCGACATTCTTTCCAAAAAAATTGAGAATACTCAGAAAACTAAGCCCTTTGTCGAAAAATTTTACTGACATAACACATTCGGAATTTAATGTTGAATACAATAAGCTTTTTATATACAGACTGTTCCACTTAAATAAAATATCTTATTAATGATGATTTTCAGAATTTGTTCCATTTAAAAAAATTATCTGATTCATCTTATTAATTTTAATTCAGCTAACAGTTACCTAATAAATAAACTTTGTATGTATAAGTCAACATATTTTTAAGTTATACCTAAGTTTTCGGAAAATCTCTAATCTGTATTTTTACTATACTATTAATTCTAATTTTATTCTAAATGTTCTTAAATTATAACAGAGACCCTGAAGATAACATAAGCCGAAACATCCTGTCTTAAATCAATAAAATTGAGTGGGAAAG
Source organism: Cetonia aurata (assembly GCA_949128085.1). Classification (NCBI taxonomy): domain Eukaryota; kingdom Metazoa; phylum Arthropoda; class Insecta; order Coleoptera; family Scarabaeidae; genus Cetonia; species Cetonia aurata. The sequence goes on along the minus strand of OX421884.1, from coordinate 48,965,187 downwards.
AACGTACATAATAATATGCCTCATTTAATTTTGACAATAATAAAAATTAATGAGTATTCGTTGGCATGCAAAGACATAAAGCGAGTTCAAACAATCTACTGGTACTTGGTGGTTTATAATGGGTATTTTACGGGCAATTATTGACGAGCAATTGCCTGCCAGTTTTACTATATCATTCTCTATATACATATGTAAACTCCTAGTTTATAGTTTATCGATAAAGGTTAGAAAGTTTGGCGGAGCATCACAGCATTACGCTGAGATGGGTGCCTAGTCACTCTGGGATTAGAGGCAACGAAATTGCTGACAAACTAGCTAGAGGCGCCAGTGGTCTACCGTTCACTGGTCCAGAACCGTTGTGCGGGAGTTCCTATGGCGGTATCAAAGCCTTTGTCAGATCTCAACTCGCTGCTAGTCACCGCTCCTATTGGAATGGACTAGTCGGCGTGAGACACTGTAAAATCCTCGGTATTTATCCGGGCGACGAAGGACTCCGCAAGGCAGTCTCCATGAGCAGGGCCAGACTGAGACTTCTTACGGGAGTCCTAACCGGCCACTGCTCATTAAATAAGCATTTGCACCGAATGGAGCGAGTGGACTCTCCCCTGTGTAGAAACTGTGAGAGAGCAGAAGAAACTCCTGTGCACCTCCTTGCCGACTGCCCGGCAGTGGACATGGAGAGACGGAGCTGTCTAGGGGTCGCTGGATTGGACGAACCCAGTATAAGTAAATTAACTCGCGACCAACTTGCGGACCTGTTTGTTCGAGTACAACCAGGTCGAGAGGGTTAAGACATCATGGGGGCACAATAGGTCTTAAGGCCGAGTTGCCTCACGGGGTTAAACCTGCCCATGAAAGCAAAAAAAAAAAAAAAAAAAAGGTTAGAAAGTTAGATAATGGGAGTAATCCAAAAGAAATAAAGAAGGATTCCAAATCTATCTTTATATCCATAGTTTTTTATGACGGGTTTGCTCAAGTACCTACGTGCAATTTATTAATAAAAGTTCTATAGTTGCGCAGTTAGTTTCTAATAGTGAGAAATTGCTCTAAGAGATTATGAAATGAAATTATTTCAGTTTCAATATTTTCCTTAACAAATAACTGTCAACTGATTTTGGGTTTATTTGTAATACAAATACAATTAAAAACAGTGTTACGACACACTTAGTTTGAATACGGAATCTACATATTACGTTGAAATATCCAATATAAGCGGCAAATAACCTATGCTTTAAACCGTGTCCCATATTTACATTTTATTATTCATCGAATTACGTATTTTAATACTTGGTAATCCGACGAAGCTCCATTCGGAAAGCAATATTGACTTTGCCCGGAAGGGGGAAAACGAATTTCCACGTTTTTTAAAGAAAATTATCGTAAAAATGTAAATTTTCTCTAAAATCGAATGGCGCGCCTATCAGTGGGGTTATAGCCGAAATGATCTCTTCGGCACTTTTATTAAGAGTCTTAAAGAGTCGAAGATGATCTCATTCATTAATCTTTTCCATAGTGAATAATTTGCCCACCCGGTTTCGTATAATTATCCTGTCATTAATGAAATTCTTCTAGACGAAAGCGGATTCAGAAAAACGAAGAACTTTTTCCGATCAAGTTCCTCTTAGTATTTTATTAGATGGTGACTGGAAATTCATTTCATCGTTTTAAGTTAAGATAGACGGACAGACGTTGATCTCTTAAAGCATTTAGATACGGACACAAAGAATGCTATACCAACGTATGGATTCACATCCTCTAAATATCAGTTACGTTATAGTTGCAAAAAATATCACCCAAAACATGTCTTTTTAAATAAATGCACAACAAGAAACCTTCCTCTATTTATTTCATTCTAAAGCTATTAAATTAGTTTTTAAGTACATTTGTATATTTGTAATAGGTAATACATTACACTATAGTACAACTTTAATCCTTCGCTTATAGATTTCCACAGAGCATTTTGAACAAATGTTCAGTAAACTGGCATTTCTCTACTTCCTAAGAAAGACACACAAAGGAAAATATAAAAATAAAATTGTATACATAAATACATTTCCGGAACTGTTGCTATTCTTAGAGAATTTGCCATGCTTATTTACGAGAACAGAATACATTTGCGTGCGCCCTTACTCGGCAAAGTCTTGGTATTTTGAGTGCATGATTTAAATATGAAATAGTTTTTCACTAGCGCCCTTTCAGTTAACGCAAGACGAACGAACGGATCTTCGATTGGCTATTTAAAATGCACCCTTCGGAAAATAAAGAGGATTGTAGCTTCAATTAGATAAGGACAGAATGTGTAGGAGAGAGAGAGTCGGAATTAGATAGCATCGAGAATTCGTTGGATCTTCGCGTTTGTTAAGAAAAAAATATATTTCCGCTATAAATGGGCGTGAAAAGTAAAGCGTTATTGTTAGCGATAAATATCTGTAACGTTGACAGCGCAACGGTCGTTGGATCGTATTTATAGACTAGCCAAATTAAAAGAATGTGCTAAAATAAAAACCGAAATGTCATACGGTTGGAGTTAAGCTAAAATTATTAAAAAATACGATCAGGAATATATAACGAATAAACAGGAATGGTCAATTTTGTAACTGTAAATTTTAGAATATTTACAGCCATTAACGGAATTACAGAGTTTATAGCCCAAATATGTACGTATGTTTGTTAGAAATAAAAAAGTACAAAGCCAAAGGCGACAATAAAACTGAAAATACATAAGGTTAAGTTTACTGCAACACAAAAAATATTTGGATTTACCTGCTTTTCTAAATAAATAATAACAATAATTTTGGAGATAAGATTATATTTTACTCTCACGAACATCTCCTCACTTAACCAACCGAATTACCTAATAACCATCCGAAGTCGCAACCCAATTTATAAGTACTATGCCATCAAGTTTCTAAACATTTTTGTAATATTAGGCTGATAGTACACTCCGACCTGAAAGATCTATTGTGTCCCCTATTCTCGCTGTATTTACAGCTGGCCGTCCAGTCTGATTCCTTTTAACAAGTGCAGAATGTCAGAAGGCCCCAGGTTAGGTAACTCTTTAATTTCACACGCCCCCAGGTGCAGGGCCTTTGATTTACACAGTGCAGCGCAGTTTGAGAGTAGATGGATAGATGTTTCATCCTGTGTCCCAACAAATCTACATTCGGCTTCCTTCGCTATTCCAAGTCTGCTTAGGTGTCCGTTTAGTGTACAATAGCCTCAGAGCATCCCTGTCAATATACGAATAATATTTTTACTCAGTTTGATGCAATCTAATATCTCTTCTGGTTCTTTTTCCCAGAAGAGTTTTAGCTTGCCTCATTCCATGGAGATTCTGCCAGTATTTTGATTTTCTCTTTTGAGTTTCTCCAGTATTATACTGCTACTTATGGTTCTAGGAACATATATCCCTATTCCAGTTCCTTCTGCCGTTTTGGAACCATACGCGTACCATGGTGGTGGCTTTATCCCATTCGGTCTTATTGCTAGACTTTGTGCTAAATTCTTTCACAAGGCTAAACTTTCTTGGCATCTCGTCTCGGGGCATGTTCCAGGTTTGGTCACCTTCAGGCGGCTGAGGCGTATGCCTAACCATTCCTTCCCCAATCATTCTGCGTTCTTTGGCTATGCTCTCCACCTAAATGTGAAGAGCAATAAGACTTAGTACAACTCATTGCCTAGTTATGCATACACATGCTAATCTTTGCACTTTGGAGAGATGGCCTCCTCGAGATGACCTCCCTCTCGAGATGGCCAGACTAGTTCTTTTGCTCCAAGCCACTGTCCCGCAAGTAATCATTAGTGTCACTATTTTTGTATACATCTAGAGCAGTATTGTTGGGTTGCATCCCCAGTTATTACCTCAAGCTCATGCTTTATCCAGGATAAGACCTCGATATTTCACCTCTTTCTTAAGGTGGTCTTAGTGGGGTTAATATTAAGGCCTACTGATTGGCACTATCTTTTCGTAATATTGAGTCCTCTTTGAACTATGTCACAGGGTATTCTCAAACTTCCCTCTTGTAAATTTGACTATGTCATCAACATACCCTTAACACGATATGCCTAGATCAGTCAGACTGCATAGGAGTGGTCTGGAAACCAAGCATGTGCTTATGTTTAACTGCGTGGACATAGAGGCAATATTTGATTAATCTTAGTCAATATCCATCTCCAAAACATCAAGAAATAAAGCGATCGATGCTGCAAGAGACATATAGATAGACTCTTAGAACAGAACTCCAGAACAGCTTATATGACCATCAAGTCAGAAACCTTGATGGGTCAGCATTAATGGAGGGTAGCAGTAGGGTAAGTTTTGTTACCTCTATTGTAAAACTTATAATTAGTCACAGACAAGCTACTCGTAAAACTGAATAAACAAAATCACTCAGATGCTTTGTTGATTCCAAAAATAAAGTCAATAACAGTGCGAGAGAAAATACAGAACACCCTACAAGTTGCAGATGAAGAGACCAATGAGAGAAGACTTAACTTTAGTTCCTCCAAAGCGACTACAATAACATTCACAAGAACGAGGAAATTAAATAGTCTTGGACCCTTAAAGCTCCTAAGTGAAACAATAAGCTGTCCGAAGAAGTGAAATATGTTGGTGTCACTCTTGCCTCAAAGCTTATTTGGAAGAGGCAACTTTAAAGAATTAAAACCTAGGAGGAGACAACATTGATGTTGATTAGTACATAAAAGAATTTTTAAGTAATAAATGCTATTATTCATTAGAGGAGTTTTTGGACACACTTAAAGTAAAAGTTATAGATAGTTATAAGTAAACATATAATATTTAGTTTGTATGTAAATTTACATTTTTGTGCATGATATTGTATTTTATAGTTTATACCACTGGTATTTTAAATAAAATTCTATTGTATTCTATTCTATTGTGAACAAAAATGCAAAAACAAACTATCTGAACTCAGCAAGGTACAGAAGTTTGCGTGTCTATTAATAACAGAAGGAGTGAAGACTACTCCTACAGAATCCACGGTATGTCTTCTGTATCTTCCTTCTCTATCTCTTCATGTTCTTTGTAATAATGGAGGAAGCAGAAATAGAGCATGTAGGGCTCCAAGAAATCTTAAAAACAAAACAAGAACGGAACTGGAGCTGAAATTCATAATAAAGTGAGAATCACGGTCATCACCTTTCACTGCGAGAAATATATCATCTTTTAAACAAAGGTATCCAATATTGCGCTCCGCAATAGAAATGAATAAACGGGCTTTTAAGAGCAAATCAGCCTATATTGCAACAAACAGCTAGGCGATACTGAGGGCATTATCCAACCCCAAGGTACAATCAAGTTTGTTTAGGAAATGTATATACCTATACGAAACTGAAATGTCATCATAAACCACAATAAAGTCACGTTGTTGTCGGTACCTGGACATAGAAATGAGAAAACCGATGAGTTGGCAAAGAAATAATCCTCCAATTTTTAAATAGTCCCAGAAGCTTTTCTAGAAATGTTCACAGAAGTACAACAGAGCACGAAGAAAGGTAACGAATTGCATCCAAGAAAATTACTGGAACACTACAAGCAGACAAATTCATGAAAAATAAAATAACATACAATATTTGGCTTAGTTTATAGTTTGTAAAGCAATAATTGAATTTTAGATTCCATATCGTATTTCCATAGCTCAGCTTCAGTGGTGGATTTAACACATGAGAGGACTGAGGCACAATTTAATTTTCAGGGCCTTTTCATAAAAAAATGGTTTGTTTCTATATTTGCTACTGACTTGTATATAAAAAAAAAACCTAGTAATCTAATAACAGTAAAAATTCATTTATAAATTATTATAATAGATTTTACTATTGTTTGGTAAACAATGGAAAAACATTTGAAAGCATTTTTCTGTTTCTAGTATTTGATTTCATCTTTTTGGTTATTAATATGTTTTGAATATTATTAGTAATATTTGTTAAAAATGTAATTATTTAAGAATATATTGTACCTTTTTCATACCTACTTTACGAAGCGTAAATTAAGTTTTAAATTTGAAAATAAATTATTTTTATATTCCTTGCTTACTAGAATTGTCCGTCTTTTAATGTTATTATCTCTTAAAGCTTAATAACTCTTACACTAATAGGTTTCAATCTCCATATTTAATATCAATTATCCATAAAGTAAAATCTATAAAGTAAAAATAATAAAATATAAAATGCCTCTACAAACTTTAAGGCACTACTTAATGTTCTTTCTATCAACGCACCATTAAAAAGCATTAGGAACGTATACCATCAAACCAGTTGATTCGTCTGGAGAGTTAAATCTTAATACTTTTAAAATCGTCTCCCCTTCTAGGTCTCCACTAGGGAATAAGTAATCCACTATGACGAGTCGGAAATGTATGGCCATATATTGATCTTTTCCTTTTTCAGGAATTCTTCCACCAAGGAATTAAGACAAAAAGGAAATATCGCCACTCTGATAGGATATATAGGCAGTGGCTCAAACAAGAGGGGAGAAAGTTATCGGACCGTCCTCCCCATAACTAATTTAGCGACGTAGGTACCCTAGCACGAGAGGGTCCATTTTCCCATTGAATGTGCATCAAACATGCAATCGCTAGATCTTGTTCCCCTGGCAACTAGAATACGACGATTGTTCGTTAGCATGTTTCATGTAAATTTTGTTTAACACTTAAATAAGTTGAACGACATCATTGAATAGTTACATAAGTATGTATTTGATAATCACAACACATAAGTGAATACAATTCATATTTGGTGAAAAAATCGATGTAAACTACGACATAAATACTAAAATATCATAGACCGTATGATCGATGGCTAATATTAAATTGATATTCATAGCTCATATAAATTTGTAGCTGCCAGATGTTTCTTTTCCAACGTCGAACATCTGAAACTTTATTAGAGTTAGAAACGCACTCCATCCTCTCGTGCTACATAACTTACGAAGTCTGGAAATATAAATTAATTACACAAACTGACTGGTTTTCTCCATCTTCACCCACAACCTATAAACAAAATTAGTGAGATCGAGCAAGGCGAAATTTGCTATCGAATCATACGGTCGGCTTAGATTTGGAAGATTTTTTTCCTCTTTTTAACATTCTGGACCCTATTCTTTATCTTAAAATATGTACGCTCATGTCTTGCCTCCTATTTGGCTTATTTTAGCCGAATAGATTTATTGCTCGCCGGAGAGGGACATTATCAGGATATCCGTATTTGAAACTCGGAAATTTAGTGAAAGTCGATAGCCATCTTTTCGAATTAATTTGTTATTTATATCTTGAAGGAATAATAATGAATCCCCTTTAATAATTTATTTAACGTTTTCAATAAATATGCCGCAGGATGTAATAAGCTATTTCAAACTTATGGCAAAAAAAGAAAAATATCATAGTACACAATGTAATTTGTAAAAGAGAAATATGAGAATGATATTCACTCTACATAATGTTACTCAACATTATAAATATGCATTAAAATGATACTACATGATATGGTAATTTTAACACCAAGAAGAGTGTTTTTAACAAACGTTTAGCTATTCAAAGGATTTAATCGTAAAAGATGCCAAATTAAAGACGAATCGCTTGGAAAAGTAGAAATTGTACTTTTACAAAAAGAATAAGGTATTTATGTAGAAAATTCATCGATAAATAAGTACCGAAGTTTTGACCAAATATGTGAAAGTACCAACATTTTACTTTTCTCAATACAGTAGAGCGTCGATAATCCGAAGATCCAAAAACTTTTGTAACAGGGTATACTGACGATCCCAAACCAATCACACACATAAACGACTGCGAGACCGCGAAGCGTCGAGTGTTTTTACAAGTGAAAGGTAAGAATTAAGAAAAAGGAATATACAGGTTGTACCGACGATTCCAAACCAATCACACAAACAAAAGACTGCGAGACGCGAAGCGCCGAGTCTTTTTACAAGTGAGAGGCAAGAATTAAAAAAAAAAGAAATATATAGGGTGTACCGACGATCCCAAACCAGTTACAGGTGTAGACGGGGATTAGCGGAGAGTGGTGCGGTCTGGCTGGTTTGCCAAGTTGAAGCGTAAGCGATGCGTTCCAGGTGGAACGCGGGCTTTCTACTTTCTGCTGAGTTGGGGCGTAAGCGGTCATCAAACGACTATTTAGTTGGCTGGGTGAATGGGCCCGGCTTTCTAGTTGTTACTTATATTTAATAGTCAAGGTACACTCAAAAGTTAGGTCGTATGTACTTAAGTATCTATTCACAGCATAAATTAGTAATTTATAATTATGGTTAGTAGCAAAAATTTCCAAACTACAAACTTTCCCTAAATTAATACATAAATTAGTAGTTCTGTATTTACAGAAATATACTGCTTTTTAGTTCTGGTATGCAGGTGTTTTATTTCTTGTATCCAATACTCGAATTTTCAAGTATTTAACAGCAATATTTGTTAATCCAAACATATTGATAATCTGAACCATTCTCGGACACACTTAGTTGGAATTATCAACGCCTTACCGTATTTTAATTTATTTTCTTATTTATAGCGGATATTGTAATTTAATACACTTCCTTTATTTTTATTGTTTATTATTTATTTATTATTTTTCTTTGGTAAAATTGTATTTTATATTTTATGTAATATTATCTATCTGTAAACACGAATAGTTTTAAATTTTCCTAAAAGTAACATCTGGAATTCTATGAACCTCCACCCAGGATCATATATCTAAACACGGAACCGTTCAGCGCCAGATTACTGCAATACACAACAAGTCATGACAAATTCAGTATTGGACAGTACGAAGTGTTTGTATTTCAAATCAATGCCGCATCAGTTGCTAATTATATTCGTGTTGAACAGTTTTGTAAATTGTGTAGTGTCGAATCATTCGATCACCGATTCGATACAAGAGAAGTATCTGCACTACTTTGGCATAGTTGCTGTAAATCTTTACGAGATGGACGCCAATTATGTGTTAGTAAGTGGGCTTCTGGCTCGACAGGGTATGTATTTGGTGATGATCTTATATAAATATTTCATGCATTTCAACTGTTTTTGCGGCACATGAAATTCGACGTCCCAATTATTTGGAGAAGACCATTTTGTCATGCGACCAATTGTTATTTTTGTCCAAGCGAACAGAATGGCTTTGGAAAAACTATGTGGTGGGATAATGCCAATGCACAATCTGCCACGTTTCCAGCATTCGGATATACTTCCCATTCTCAAGTGTACCGATTCATTGCACCCCAAAACAAGTTCCGGTTGATCAGATGATATTGAAAGATCCAATGAAAGTGATTTATTAATTGTAGAAATTCCCTACTGGAGAGTTTGTGCCAATTTGTAAATAGTGGGTGTATTATGTTATTTTCTCTGTCTGTCAATAGCCGCAGTTATGAACATCATTACAAGAGAAAGCAATAGCCGGAAAAGAAAAACGTTTAAGTGATTGATTAAAATTTCTATAGATCAAGTGGTCATGGCAAATTTGATACTTCATGCAGTCTTTTGTGACATTATTCACAGTTGTATTTCCTGCCATTTTTTATTAAATTTTGATCGCGTTCTCTTGTTATAGTTTGGCATAACTTATTTTGAGGGTTTAATGACACCTAGAGTACAGCAACGTGGATATTAGCTCGAAGGTGGGTTTTCAATCAAGAAAATTGCAAATCGCCTTACCCGAAATCAATCCAACATCATGTCTTATTAATAGTCATTGACCGGTGGCCGAAGATGAACTAATGATGCCACATAATGCCCAATGGCAAAAAGAGAACGACTCTCCAGTACCAGGCCAATTGCTGATCAATTGTGAAGGCGCTCTGTGATCCTCCGAATTGTTTATCGCTGAAACAAGGCTTTCGGCTTGCATTCCTAACGTTTGATTGGTGTAGGATGCTAATTGCACGAAGAATCCCGATTTTGTATAGGGATGCATGAAGACTGCACAAGAAGACGAGGGAAACGTCGTGATATTCGTTTTTTCTGCTGAAAGGCATGTACTCCGAGCCGCTGGAGTTAGGGTATAGGGTGCGGTAGCGCATGACAGTGGGTTTCAATTAATTCGAGGCACCATGAACTCTCAGGGTGACGTGGATGAGGTGATGGAACCTGATAATATTCCTCATCTTCAGCAGATTGAAGAGACACTTTTCCAGCATGATAATGCCTGCTTTTTGATGTATTTTTTTTTAAATAACTAAATAAATTGTTTTTGATAACGCCAAGAAAAGAGGTGGCTACTTTTTATTAATATAAGATTTTACTTTATGCAAAGCAATAAAACATACGTTCACGTTTCTTAGAACTGCATATGTAATTATTACGTTTAAAATATCTAACACAGTTACTACCTTCTGATGATTGTGTCAAAGTAAAGTCGAATATCACAATGTGTAGAATATTCATTGTTAACTGTAACAGTACTACAACCTACAGATAAACGGAGTTTGAAAAGTAATTCTTAACCTAAATATGTCCTAACTGAACGTCATCGCAAACAAGCACGTTCTAAATGTACGTAATTATTATAGGGATGGCAAGAGAATAGAACTCCTAGAACTTCAATTCTAATGGTGTTGAATACCTCCGAGATACAGCGATGTTAAATAAGGAAGTGTACTTGGGCACTTCTGTGTGTTGTATAGATGGCATCACGTTCGTTTTAATTAATACAAAGCTATAGCCAGTATATATGCATGTATAATAGCGTAGAAATTAATAATTGTTTATGGCATACAAGTAAGCATTCGGAATTAATTGATAGTTTTAAGATCACTAGCTAACTATACTGTCTAATGCATAACAATGCGCTACGTCGTGAATTTAAATTAACTACTGTAGATGTTTAGTAGCAGTAGTATAGCATGAAGTTATAATAATTCGGGTTTAATAAATGGTAATAAATCACAACAGAAAATTTGCTATACTGCACCAAATAACGAACTTACGATTAATGATTGATCTATTAGTCAGGAGAATGATTGCAAATTTGTCATTAAATATGAATATCTAACTATTGTATAAATGCATTTTTATCCAAAGTGAACTGCTATTTTTATTTATAATTTAAAACAAATAAGTGTTGAATATTGTAATCTTTTAAAAAAATTAGCCCTGGTTTTTTCATTGAAAACTCACATTTAACCAATAAGTGATGCAAGTATACGAGTATTCCACGTACAATACTTTAACCAAAATATCACTTCCACTTACCCGCAAGTTGACGCTCCAAATTTGTTACACGATGAAAGTGGATATAACTCTAAAAAATGGTACCCACACTTCACATTCTAATATACAGGATGTTCAAAACTGTGAGAGAAATTGACATATCTCCAAAGGTAAAAAAAGTCCTTTTTAAATAGAACAGGCTGTATACTAAAATGAAATTGGGAAGTAAATATCAACTCCAATCATTTTATATCAGCGTTCCCTATACCTACCTTTAATAGGTTTTGAGATATGGCCGACTTTTTGTTAAACTAGGCCTGACTTTAAACATACAAAGAAAACCAAAAACTATTCTTTGGAATATTAAGGAACTCAAGGAAACATAGAGCAATAACTTTAAAAAACATAAAAGCAGAAAATGGAGAAATACTACAAGAAGATGATAAAATTAAAAAAAGTGGAAGCAATACTTCAAAAAACTATTTGATGGAAACGATACAGTAGGACAAAGACAAACAGAAATGGTAAAGAGCACAGGAAAAGCTAGTGATATAATAATTACCGAAAAAATAACAAAAGAAGAATTATGACAAGCTATAAAGAAAATAAGACATGAAACAAACTGCCGACATTTTGAAGACAAGGAGAAGAAGCACATGAAGTACTCAGACATTTGCTTAATAGAGTATACCTGACAGAGGAAGCACCAAACGACTGGAGGACAGGCAGAATAACACCCATATACAATAAGGAGGATTTAAGAGATTGTAATAACTACAGATCCATTACCCTTCTCAGCACAATTGGAAAAGCCTTTGCACGGATACTGGATACAAAGTTGAGATAGAAAATTATTAGAAGATATCATCGAGGATACGCAGTTTGGTTTCAGACCCAATAGGGGAGTGGTCGATGCGAATTTTATACTACTATTATACTATTATACTCTTCGAGAAGGCCACTATAGAGGAGAATGGAATCCATTTATGCTTCGTGGATCTACAGAAAGCTTTCGATAAAGTTAAAAGAGAAGATATATGGCGAATCTTAGATAAAAGAGGAGTACAACATGACCTAATAGTTGCAAACTCAAAGTTTATATAAAGAAACTAAAAACTATGTAAGAACCCGACACGAAACATCAAAAATGTTCGAAACCCGACTGGCGTAAGACAAGGTTATATATATTATATATAAACATAAACAAAATCAAGACAATGATTATAAACAACCATAACAAAAGACAAACAATACAACTCGGAGACGCTAAATTAGAATAAGTTACGGAAATCAAATATTTGGGCGCACAAGAGAACGGACGACTGAAGGAGGAAACAAGTGAGAGAATAGCAACGGGAGGCAGACCTTTTAACAGCATAAAGAATAAAGTTTTAGACAAAAAAGAAATCCTTACATAAAGACCCAAACATTTAAGAAGGTGGCCATCTCGGTACTTTCGTATGTTTCAGAGACATGGCCAATGACAAAGAAACCAAAAAAATAGGCTGCAAAGTGTTGAAATGAGATTTTTACGAAAAATTGCAGGCAAAACAAGAATGGATAAAATAAGAAATACAACACACCCAGGAAACTTTAATACAATACGTTTGCAGAGTACAATAAAGGAGGGGCAGTTGAGACACTCCCACGCCTTACACCCGAAAGGGTTATTATAAGGCACCTCGATTAAATAAGTAATTAAAACACTAGCAGAATTACCAAACTGATGAATAATTTTGTTTGTATTACAAGTAACAATAAGAATGGAAGGAATACTAAAAAAGCACTAAAAACTTTCTAGGTACTATCAAACATTATTATTTCCATCATATAGCTGCTGTTACGATGAAAATCTGGCTACATACTTATCTTATAATCGAAAGATCACGTTCAAATTATTCTGCTACACTTTGAATTTATTTAGTTTATGCAGCTATATGTACGTAGATCAAATAGCTTTAATAAAGTTATATTTCCACCTCCTATTTACCATACACGTCAATATTTCCTACATTAACTGTGTCAATGTGCAAAAGGATTACCATTGCTGCAGCAGCAATAACCTAGTTCTTCTTTTGTTTCGCTATTTCTTTGAGTACTTAAATGGAAAAGCTGTTGATTGAGCAATATTAATTGTTTTTGTGTTAGTCGCAGTAATTCGCACGCTTGTCTCTTCTTTTATTGTTTAAAGTATATAACATAAAATTTGTGTTATAATAGGCAACCCAAGTTGGATAAATAAACTACTACTGTTATTATATCTAACCCTATACTACTAATATGAATAGTACATTGGAGGATTGAAGTAGGATTATTTCCCCTGGTCAAGCTTTGTTGATTACTTTTTTCTAATCAGACGCACAGAAAATGGACGGAAGACAAGCTTTCACCATATATATATAAAGTATATTCAAACCATCAAAGACCCTCAAATTTAGTTAATTTTATTACTGTACTATTTGTCAATGCGATAAAGCCTTAACGTCTCATAATTTGCTCTGTTAGCAATTCATACAATAATCTTTCCATATAATAGATTTAAACATTTAACCTATATTATCATTTACTCAGCAGTAATTGAAAGATTAAACTAAAACACTTCATTGGAAACTTATCGCAGGTCAACTAATGTCAATACCAAGAAAAGTTTAACGCAGTATTCAGAAAAGAGTTCCTTTCGTACCCATTTAATTAACCCTTGCACATATTATTGCACCAGTCGCTCCATTGAATTCCACACGATATCAAAACTTCGGTACGCTAGTGTGTATGTTTTAATTAAAAGCGCAATAAGAACCGGCTATCTCAAGGAACAGCTGCAACGAGGACCCATTTCTATCGTACCATCGACAGCGCTTCATGCATTGTAACTTGGAAATTGCACTTCGAAGCTGCATAGGAATAAAGCTGGTGTTGAGTGCTATCTACTGGAACTATGGCGTACATTTTAATGCGAGAACCCTTTTAAAAGTTCAACGTGGGGATAGGTATGCTTATAAAAGTAGTTTTAATTACTTTATGTTTGCGGCTAGTTATTTTCAACACTACCTAGCGATATAGGCAAACCGCATCGGGTATATACGCGAACTGATAAAATGAATTTATAATTGCGCGGAAAGGTAAAGCCAGCTATCCTGGAAATTAATTTTTTTACTTCACGTACAGCTTTCTTTTATAAATTATTCTACGTTTAAGGCAATTAAAAGTTTAATATCCTAATCTCTCATAAAATAAAAGGGTTTTATTAATTTAACTATGGAAAAACATCGCATTGTAATTAAATATAAACTTCAATAAATTATCTTTTCTGGGAATTCGTTTACATATAGTAACTCAAAGTTGAGCGGATTGCGATGTCACTTGAAAAACCAAGAAAGTAATAGTTTCACATTAATTAATTACAAAATCGGCAATACATGTTGTCAACGCGTTTGCGTTGAGCTAACCACAGTGACGTTTTGTGTGTTGGGACACTCGGAATCTAAACAATATCAAAAGCATATTGACATAATCTTATATCAAAAAAAGACAAAATATGGATAATATTCTTGTTCAAAGTTCATAAGCAATAACAATTTCGTTTTTAAAACACATTCATCAAAAGTAAATGAGAATTGAATATACTACCAAAAAATGCACACAAAATATTCGTAAACAATTCATAAAGTTTTCACCTCCTAAATATTTACATCAGCAATACGCATTGCGTATGATACATTTGACCAATGACGCGTTGCATAACGAATGATACGCTTTCAATATGACTGCAATTGGCTATCGTTTGGAAATACACACAATCGAACAGGAGCTGCTAATTCAATATTTACTTCTACTGCTAAACTCTCCAACTACAAAACAATATTGCGCTCGGTACAAAACTTGAATCATGTTGATTGTTAAATATTTTCATTCGAATGCTTGTATCAAAAACACTAATTTACTATATTCAGAGGAATAACTATTTAGCTACGTTTACTGTAAATTAAAAAGTTGATTGAAGTGAATGTAGACTTTGATCATGCTTTAAGACTTTATTTCTTTGGAAATTGAATGAAATAAGAAGAAAGACATGTTATGCAAATAAAATACCAATGTAATTGTAATGAATTCGAAATATGTGTGCTATTAGAAAACTTAGAGAACATGCTTCATAAAATATTATTATATACATACTTCCGTTAACCTATTCGCAATTACATGAATTCAGCAATTTTGATGTTTCTTCTTACTTGAATCATTGTTAAGGACGTGTAAGAATACATAATAATTGTGTATACTTAAATATTTATACTTTCCTCCTGCTTATTGTTAGTTGATTTTTGTTGGTTAACCTTGTAAATACATGTCTACGTATCCACTAGTTTACATACAACACATTCATATACATAGCGAAATGCATTTGGCTAGTTCCAAATGGCACTGAACCTAAATCACTAACAATAATATAATGGGATATAGATATAATGGGAATTGATTGAACGAATAGTGTTCTAATGATCGAACATAAAGGACATATTGCAAACTCTGTCTATTAGATTATTCTTGCTTAATGAATTGACAGTGTGGTGTAGCTGTAAACTCACTCAGTTTATCACAGCATCTGCACAAAACGCTTATTCTATTAGTGGAAATGTTTTCATAAAATTTATAATTGCGTAACAAATTTTCAAACTCTACTTTTAGTTTTAATATATCTATGCCGTAAAGTTTTCTTGAAAATTCCATTTTGTTAAAAAGAAAGGTGCAATTTGGAATTTACTGCTTGCTATAAAAGTACTGAAAAGTAATGAAGAATCACAAAAGTTTAAGAAAATGTAAATGCAACAAGAGTACACACAGAAAAATGCATTTTGAGTTCAAAACTAAATATTGTTTTAACACAATTTTCTTAAAGAGATAATGAAATAGTTTTGTTATAAGTAAATCTTGTACCACTAAGAAAATTTAAAGTTTTAATTCAAGAAAACTTCTGTTTCGATGAATTTTCTTAACTTGAGAATATATTTGCTTAGTGCAAGTAGATATAGATGAATTGTCTTCCTGTTCCTCCGGTCCTGTTCCGGAGGAGGTAAACTGCATAGGGTAAGCCACTTTATTTTTTATTGAATTCCACTGAATTCCAAGTTTGTCAATTTCGCGTAAGTGTACTACACACAAATTCGTTACAATTGACATACATTTCTTCCTTCTAAAACAGTAATTCAATTTCTTATTCATATTCAAATTGTACCTACGTCAAATTTGATGAAGGATTGATAGAAATCTTGTTTAACATTTTACTTTGCGCCTAGAATATGCAATAAATTCAGACGAGATGTAAAAATGCAATCTTAACCGTATACTCTCAGATGCATATAACATATGATGGTCTCTAACTGTTTTTAAAAAAGAAATTCTTTAACACGCCACGCTGTTGAGATAGAAGCGTGAAAAGCTATAATCGTTTGCACGGGATTTCTCGTCCTTAAATTTACCTACCTTAAGAGAAAACTAGAAATTATTAGACTTATAATGAATGTATAGGACATAGTTAAAAGGTAGTATTGAATGTGTCGTGACCATGTAACACTAACTCGCCAAACAACAACTGGTATCGTGAAGCTGTTTCCATATTCTTGTAAGATTGTGTGAAATTTGGGCTCAAATCAGAGAAAAGCTGCACTATGAGGAAAGTTCGAATGCATATAACTTACGCGTGTAAGCAGAAACATATTTCTTGTTCGGTTTATGGAATACACCTTGACACTTCTATTAGATACTGACACATCTATTATATGTTGATGTATTGTACTAATTACTACTGAAATTTTGCCGAACTGCGGTGGAGACTTTTTATCAACCAAAGATTGCACTGATGTAAAGCCGTAACTACCTCTTATTCGATAAGAAAGCTTGTTCTGATTTTTATCCACAATTAAAAAATACTCATCTCGGCCTGGAACCAAACCAGCGGGTGAAAGGCGAACATTGAAACAATTCGACCGATAAAAAATATCGGATTCTAGTAGAAATTTTTTACTTTTCTACTTTTGTCGAAACTAAACTTTTATCAATTTTCATGTCATGCACATCCTGTATAAGATACATTAATTATTATGCACCACCTCGATGCATTTACCTTCAATCTGCAAGTATCCAGCTAGATTGAAGAAATTTAGAAGCGCACATGAGATAAGCATTTATTTAAGTGCAAATGAATTTAGATATAGGGATGGCTACATAAATTTTAACTAGAATTTTAAGGCAATTCAAAAATATAAAAATATACAGGCTGTTCTATTCAAAATAAAGAAAATTATGTCAACACCCTATATAACTGGAAGTTCTTGAGAGTTGTGTATATTTTGCTCCACTGGGTCAAATTGCCTTTAGTATACTACCAAATTTTCAGATTTTTCCATATATCGATTGCTTTAGTTAGTCGTGGAAACCCTGAGATCAATAATCATAATGGGGCAATTGGAAGTTATTTTTATAGGTATATAATTTACAGACGGTACAATGGTTCGCGGTACAATGTACGCCTTCTTTTCGGTCTTCAATGAAGTATTTAACAATAGTAATAATAAACACTTCACTGCAACAGTGTTCTGAGACTTATCTAAAGCCTTTGACTGTGTCACTAATGACATTCTAATAAAAAAATTATTTTACTATGGGATTCGTGGTACTACTCTGGAATGGTTCAAATCGTATCTTGTCAATAGGATAGTGAGAGGAAATAGTTCCTCTTCATCGTGTATGGGAATTGACTATGGCGTTCCGCAGGGCTCAGTGTTTGGTCCAATACTTTTCCTTTTTTTCATCAATGACATCACCAATTTAAAGATCAGTGGGAAATTTTGTCTCTTCGCAGATGACACCAGCATTACTTGGAGCAACCCAAATAGAGAGGAGCTACAAAGTATATATCTAAAGACCTAACCATCATCAAACATTGGTGTTACTCCAACTGCCTTTGTTATAACAAAGACAAAACGGTGGTTCTACCTTACAAAGGTGCACTACAGCAACCTTGTCTATTCGATAACGACACCGTCAATATGGTTCAATCTGTTAAATTCCTGGGACTTATCGTTGACGATACTCTTAAATGGTCTCACCATATCGACACTCTGTCCTAAAAATTGTCTTCTGCTTGCTTTGCAATCAGACCTGTAGCCAGGGAGCTCGATCCTTCTGCTGCTCGCATTACTTGCCCTTTTTGAATTCCATCTTCGCTACGCGCTGCCCTTTTGGGGCACCTGTAGTTTATACAACTTCAATACAATTTTTAAATTAAGGATCCGAAGCATACGGCAAGTACCGTAAAACAGGGGCTAGAGGAGAAACAGATTAGTGTATTAGAATGGCCTGCACAAAGCCCGGATTTAAACCCCATAGAGAATCTATGGGGTGGTGTTGAGGCTATTATAAAGTCTAAATCTCCAGCAACATTAGACGAATTATGGAGTACTATTGAAGACGCCTGGTATCAATTTCCTGCACAGAGATGTAAAAAATTAGTTGAAAGTTTACCAAGAAGATGTGCTGCAGTGTTAGCTTGTAAAGGCTTTCCTATGAAATATTGAATGCAAAAGCAAATAAGACTTAAAAAAAAAGAATATAGCATTGCGTTCTCAAGTGGGCTATTTATATGCCCATATTTATTTTTTATTTTGTTTATCTGTAAGTTCATAAAATATTACCTACATATTTATTATAAGCTACATTATATTTGCCACACTTTTGTTAGGTACGTTAAATTAAATATATCACTTATTAATATTTAGGTCAATTCATGCGTATCAGTTTACCTGTGCTATTTATATGGCCGCCACTGTAGATATTTTTTGTCACACGGTGAATTTATTATCTTTATCCTAAATATTTTAATTCTTGCATGAATAATAATGCATCCGTATAGGAACACATAAATCCCAAGGAATTAAGAGTATGAAGCGGCAAAAGATAAATATCAAGTTCCACTGGCTAGTAATTACTGCACAAACGCGCTTTGAGCGTTGACGCCATGAAAACATGAAGTAAGGAAATGGATTACTGAAAAGTCAACACTTGCCTAATTACTACGGTAACTGTACAAACTTAGAGGCAACGGCAACACCAGCGATAGTTTTTCTATCATTACCACACGTTTGCTAGAGATACTTGTTTTGTTAATTTCGAAATGAAGTCATAAAATGGCAACTGTCGTATCTATACGGTGGGATCATATTGATTTGACACACATATTTTAGGGTTAATACGTAGTCGACAACTATGCTGCCATCCACAGTAATTAAGCATTAGTTAAAATAATTGTTTATTTATCAAAACGTATTCAGTGTTTTACTTCTACCGTTCTTCTAACGATTATTTATTCTATCAATGCAATTAAACACGTACATATTGTATATAGTAATAAGTAACTCACTATTAAATGCGGTGAACAAATGCTTAGAATATATATTATAAATTTTTTGAACAGAAGTTCACTCACAAATGTCCATTGCAAGCGATGCTTATATATATTGATGCATCTACATGCAGAGTGCATACTATCCGTCTGTTTCGAATATTTTTATTGCATCAGTGCCAAAAGGTGCTCGATAAAATACAAATATCGAGTGACAAAGGCACGTTTTATTGATTCTACAACCGAGCCATTGCACGTTACGTACATACGCAAAATTTTGCGAATGAGAAAGGCACGTATCTGAAAATAGATTCTGTACAACGTGCAACATGATATTGCCGGATAGAGAATATCGATTATTCGGTAACTTACCACAAGTGAAAGAACAGAAACAGACAAGTGGATGAAGTAGAAATAAGTACACGAAGTTTTTTTGTTGGATTGAGGAGGGGTTTAAGAATATCTAGGGTGTCGATTTAAAGAACGAGTGCTTAAAAACAAAAAGTTTTTTAGCATATGGAAAGAATTTTCCAGTATTCCTGCATAATTTATTACTTTTTTTGTAGTCTATTTAAGTTTATATATTTTTTTACGATGTAAAAATTCCTCTAAACCAGATACAATCCGACTTCAGTGCCTCATCTTATTTCTCATTCAAAGCGATAGCGTTTACTTTTGTGATAGAATGATGTCAATCCGACAATTATAGTTTATTTCGTCATTCTCTTGTACTAATAACAGTTCACCTAGTATTGTACGGAGTCTTTCTTTTTTCCTGCTTCTTATTTTTCATTTTATATTTAATTCTTTTCTATCTGAACTCAACTTTAAGATTTCCCATCCTTCTTTTTTGTTTTTTCTTTGCATTAATAATTAATTTCTCGACTGAGATCGGTCAAACCGTCTGTTTATAATAATTAACTATAGAGAAATCAAGACATGTGCGTATCAAATATTACTACTATTAATAATAATTAACCCAGTTGATAGTCTAGTGGCGCACGCACTTGACCTAGAGTCGTGAGATCCAGGGTTCAAATCTCGCTCTGGTCAATTACAAAAACGGAGTGCCCCTGATAAGCATTTTTTCTAACCGGATGTTACAATAAAGCTAAAACAAACGACGACACAGTGCTGATATGGTTATTACCGCACTGGTGAGACGCTTACCGGAATGTAATATGGGCGAATAATGTGCAAATTAGAAAAAATACTATAAAGGAACTCGTGTCACAATGACTTAGTAATGCTCCAACATTGAATCACTCGCCGCTACGCGGCTCGTTATTCAAACTTGTACTCGCATTATTAAAATATTTAAAACACAAGTGTCACAATGACGTTTATGTAATGCGAGTACAAGTTTCAATAACGAGCAGCGTAGCGGCGAGTGATTCAGTGTAGGAGCACTACAAAGTTCTTTTTTAGCTTTATTGTAACATCCGAGTAGAAGAAAATACTATTAAATGCTTAAGCATTTAATAGTATTAAAAAAGCAAAAAGAAATAAAACAACAGGAGGATATAAATTAATCAATAAAATTAAAAATTTGAATAAGGAAATGCGGCAAAATATCATCCAAATTTAAGCAGAAGATAGTTAAATACATTAAGTAAGTATCAAGACAAATAGCAAAAATTTGGCGGTGGAAACACTAAATAAGAAACATACGAATTTGCAACAATATGGCCATGCACTTGGACCTTTGATTTTTTTCACATTAGATGTCAACTAAAGTATATACATTGATAAATTGTTTGGCTCGTTGGATATTCATAAATGTAAAATTACTTTTAAAAAAGTATAGATTTTTTAAAAGTTTTAGTCGATTTTTATAGATATAGATAATATCCCCGGATTTAGTTTATAAGAGGGAAAATTCTGTATTTTTGATTTTACAAAAAAATTGTCAAAGGAAGAACTTTTTTGCTCAACTTTAAAGAAACAAATCCGCAAAGATAACTACAATATAAAAAGTTGCATTTTTTTATGAAATTATTCAAACAGAAATCAAATACCAATTGAATTATTCTATTAGCGTTCCACCTTCGTCGTTGCATGCTTGAATTCTCTATCGCAGCTTTTTGAAGCTATTTCTTCTATACGATTTTTTAAAATCTCAGCAGCATTAGATAAGTTTTCTGCAAACACTAACTGTTTTAAACGTCTCCACAAATAGAAATCTAAAATTGTCAGATCTGGACTCGCTGGGGGCATACAATTGAACCATTCCTACCTATGCAAACGATTACCAAATTTACGATTTAGCCAATTCACAACAATTTGGGAATAATGCGCTGAACAGCCATCGTGTTGAAAATACAATGACAGCCTGTTTTGGATCATTTTGTACTGAATCTAAAATTAACAGAGTAGCGCCATGATTTTCATTATAAATTCTCGTCGTTTTCTTTAATTTTATTACTGAGCCCATTCTTAAAAATTTGTTAATGAGCTTCTGTGCACTCATATGTGATACATAAATATCTGGAAATTTTTCATTAAATTTTTCTACGACGTAGGTAACTACAACTTTTATTTCCACTTCCATAAAATTGTACTAAATCAACTTTCTGTCTAACGTTAGCATTTTATTGTACAAGAAATGGTGTTAAAAAGTCTAGCCTCAACAATTATGTCAAAGTAGCGCTAGAAAAGAGATTAAATATTGTTGAGTTTTCACCACACTTTAAAGGAGGAAAAAGGAAACGATAACATCTGTAAGACGCAAAATAGGCCAAGACGAGGAGACTGATGAAGAGGACAAAATTTCTTACCATGACAATTCATCTGAAGATGAGCTGGAGTTTGATAGCGATGAAGATGTTTCAAAGTACACGGAAAAGCTAGCATTCGAAATTACGCAGCTAAAATTCTTAACAGGTTTCATAACGGCTATGAAGCACATTTTTTAAAACGCCATGCGGTCTCAAACAGATTCACTCTAAAAGAGAAGGATCAAGCCTTTGTACCATTTACAAAAGGTTTATTTAAGCTCCCTTTGCCTATTAACGAAACTAGGGAGGGATTTAAATATATGTTGTATTCTAACATTGATATTAACCCATTTGGTTTACACTAACCAAGAATTTAAGAGTTTTATTTTCCTGTCTATTGTATGTTTTCCATATTTTCATTAAAGCACTGAAATAAATCATATATTCTTAATTCTGTTTTATTTACTATAATATCTAGTATAAACCTGGTCCACAGTATCCCCATCGCTTGTCCAATGTCTCCCTTCAGATAGGGGGAGTTTGGATAATTGCAAAGGTTAATATTATTGAGTTTTTGAGAAAAACATACATATTAAGAATAATTGCTTTTACCTTGGTGAAAGTCACTACTAGCAATGCTATATATCGGTATTTCAAAAATCATTAACGCCAGCATAAGAAATTAATAAATATAAAAATTGTCCAAAGCGTCCCCACCCTCCCCTACCTATTATTTTAACGATATGACAGATAATGAAACATACGTGCCGTGGTAAGTTGAAAATATACACTTGACAAATAGCAACTGGGTTAAGCAAGCTATTTATTGAAGGCATCTTTCTAATTTTGGGAACAAATATAATAAAAAATTTAACTAAGAAATTATTAATTAGAGGTATAAATAACAGAAGTAAGTGCTTCAACTCAAGCAAGAACTTTCTTTCTTAACATTTTTTGTGAAATCAAAAATACCGATTTTTTACCCTTGCAACCTCAATCCGGGGACATACGGTATATCAATTCGTTAAGTAATCTCAAATTTTAGATAATAATCAAAATCAGGCTCTTATATAACTTTTCTTACAGGTGCGCTTTCATTATTAATATATATGTAGTTACAACACCTAATTTTTAAAACTTAGCTGTAGTATATAACCACGCATTTTCACAATCTTCGGTAAAAATGGTAAAAACTACATTTTAAATACATATAATGATTTAATTCAATAAATTTCTAGCATGTGTAATTTGCAGTCGAATATTTAATCCAACTGAACAAATCAATTGTCACTAATGATTTTGCATTGAGTTAATCAAAAATGATATTATATTCGCATCCTTTCAGCAAGCGTAACAGTGAATGAGCGATTACAACAAAAATTAAATAGATAGGTATTCATTAGTAATTATATTTTCAAATCAGTGGTTGCCACCTTAACACTTCGAAAACTAGAAAATAGCATTACATTATTTCTTTCATTACATAGGAACATCAAAACTTGGATATTATAAGATCCCCGAAAATTTACTTTTTTTACGTATTTTCCTACCTAATATTCATTACGGTTTAAAAGATCACAAGAGCAATCAATTGACAAATCTGCAAAAAATCGATTTTAGGAAACTCTCAGTACATTATGTTTTGCACGACAACAGAAATTATCATACATACATATGCTCTCAGTACCTTTAACATCTTAAATAGATTGAAGATATTAGAATTTACAAATGTAATATTGTTATAACACACAATTAGAACAACCCTACAAAACTAATATATAACTATATAGAATACTAAGCATAATAAACGATGAATAGTTGTGCGTTCCTTTTTTTTTATATAACATATAACCATTTTATAACCTCTCAAAGTTTCCAATTTTTTTAAAGAACTTCTGAAACGTTTACCAATAATATCACATACGTATTTCACTTACCACATGCATCTGATACTGGAACACAAATGTTTTTATAACATATTAGGACAAGAAGCAATTTTATTATTCAATCGGTACGCATGCAATTAAAAGGAATTTATTTGTTTCAGAGTGTTAAATCATATTAATGTTCAATACGTGCATTCATTATTATTAAAATACGACTTTCCTCTATATGAGTTTCCGCACAACAAAACTTGTACAGGCTACACACGTAATCGAAGAATAAATCACTTGAACGAAAAGACTTTAATAAGTTTAAATAAGAAAGGGAGAGAGAATTGTAATGGGGGAACTGACCCTGCTCATTTCAACCTACCCTTCTTAATCGCAAGCCATGGAATTCTTTATATACATAGGTATAGGGTGACTTTTCACTTATGTGTGCGTAACAACAAAAACTAGCATATAGGATACAGCTATGTACCAAAGAAACAACTAAAATTAAAAGCATTCTTCTATAATGTACAAATTTTTTTTTATTAAGACATCAATCAACTCAAAAATCATAATATCAAACAACGTCAATCTACTTAATCGCAAAAATACTTGAAGAACATACAAGGAACATACGCCGCAGCAATCTCGGAAGTAGACCATATCACACGTTGCAGGCTCCGTGCAGGACTGAGATTAAAAAGCGCACGTCCAAGTAATAAGCTCACATGTCCCCGTCACGATCGTCACTGAAAGCTTCAGAGCTTTCCTTACATTTATATGCGCGCCATTTCGAACTAACTTCTGAAGTGCGCGCGCTCACTCACTATACGTACGATAACACCTTTTGCTTTATAATAAATACGCTTTCTTTGGCTTCTTCTTCGGTTTCATTTGCTAGAAGTGGTGGCCGGTTAATTAGAAGATTTGTATTTGCTACTCTGTCCGGTGTAATCGCTGAGAAATGTTACTACTTCAGAAATTTGCGGATATCGCATCAGATGCCAGGAAAATATTAATTAACGCTTTACAAGTATAAGAATAATAATAATATATATTTCGTCCCCTTTGCTCATATAAGTACATGATATAGGATAGGTTATGCAGTATACATATATAAAATAGTACAATAAGCTGCAACATGAAAAAAAAAAGAAACAGACGCGTAATTGAATTTGTAAATATGTAAAATAGTAAAAAGTGAAAATAAAATCGTATAGATAAAATAATCTAAAGAAATAAGTATAAATCAAATAATACTGATAAAATGTTATAAGTAAACTGTGGTAAATAATGTTATCTCATGAGTATAAAATGGAACACGTCATAAAGAATTTGTGATATGGTCATTATAAAAGCTATTTTCAACAAGATACTCTTTTACTTTGCACTTAAAGATCTTAGTGTTATTTATTTCTTTTATTTCGATGGACAATCTATTATATGGGCTAATTCCCCAGGTGCCTTATCGAACGGAAAACAATGATTGAAAGAATGAAAATTATTTCGGAGAAGATTATCAACATTTTCCTTAACAAGACATACAGTGTGTAAGATGTATACAGGCATGGCACTGTAAGAATACTATATTCTTTAAGCAAACGCCTACAGGATGTTCAAGTTGAAACACCAGCAATACTTCCCAGGGCACGTTCTTGAATGTTAAAAATCATCTGCTGCTTCGAATCTGCTCCCCAATAGGAAATACCGTAAACAACCCTAGATTGGAAGGAAGCAAGGTTGTAAGACAACATGACGTTCCCACTTACCAAAAAGGACAAGCGATACAGAGCATAGTACCGACGATAATGAAGAACACAGGGCCTGAATATGCGTATCCCAGCCGCTGTTTCTGCAATGGACTGTGAGTCTTAAAAGGTAACGTAAGTCAATAGATTTTGTTCTCGGTGTGAAATTTATGAAAACAGATTTACATCTTTTCCAGATTCAAACTTAGTTTATTCAATTACTGCCACCGTAGATGCTGGAAAGGTCATTTATATACATTAGAAAAAGAAACGGACCAAGTATCGACCTCTGTGGCACACCTCTCCGAATCAGTGACGGGTTGGATCACGCGCCGGCCATTTCAACAACCTGCTGTCGACCACTGAGATATGAGGAAAATCGTCGTAAAGATCTATGTTTAATAATGATAATAACCAACAGGTTACAACCTAAGATAAGACAAAATAAACAAATAGTTATTTTTGCGCCTCCGTCCAGAAACACTGATTTTGCATTACTATAAATCGGCCGGAAACTTACCATTCTCCGGCCTAGGCCGGCAAAAAGACCACTATTGGTTGGCAACACCATATTGGAATTACTGACATTTCTGCTACTAATTATAGATTCGATGACAAATGACAGAATTCTATCACTAGGCCAGAAACTATAGTTTTGCGAGTGTGAGTACGGTTTGTGGGGCCGAGGCGAAGCTGCGGTCCCACAAGTGCGAATACTCGCAAAAGAGTTTCTGGCCGTGTGTGACACATTTTGAGTCGACAAATCTTAATTTTGTTGTAAATAGTAAAAAAAATTAACGCTGGGGAGTTAACAGTACAGGTTGGCAATACATATTACGTATGAATTTTGAATTGGAAATCAGGGTTAAGATACCTTAGTGTTTTGACGTTTTAATTTTCTTGGTAGTTTTGATACATATTCATCAATAATAAGACAATGGAGACCCCAGCTCATATTACAGAGGTTGTGTGTGAAGTTATTAACCATTTATTACCTATAAAATCTTCCGAAAATGGAATTGGAAAGAATATGAATTAATTAAGAGATTGTGTAACGAGAATTCTGTCATTTGTCATCGAATCTATAATTAATCACGGAAATGTCAGTAATTTGAATATAGTGTTGCCAACCATTAGTGGTCTTTTTGCCGGCATAGGTAGGCCGGAGAATGGTAAGTTTCCGGCCTATTTAAAGTAGGTGCAAAATCAGTGTTTCTGGACGGAGGCGCAAAAACGCAATTTAAATTTATAAATGCAAATGTCAAGCAATAAATGAAGTTAAATAAGTGAAGAAATATCAAATAATAATAAAGAATAAGACCGTCCAGTTTGTAAGATAAGAATTTCAAAAAATTGCGGTGTATACGACCGTCTTGTAAATATTCACTAGCACATATAGGATACCATATTAGGTCAGTATATTCAAGTTTAGAAAGAACAAAAAAGTAATACAATGTTTTAATCAAATGAATATCTTGGAAGTTCTTGGAGATACGCATTACAAATCTCAAAGCTTTTAAGGATTCAGAACAGGTCTTAGCAATGGGTTATTTAAAGGAAGCTGCTATCAAATAATAAGCAATAGCAAATTTTCTTTCAAGAAAGAAGTCATCCATAGAGTAAGACAATGTCAAATGCACTGTTGTATGTGTGTAAGATACAATGTAACTGCTGACGTTAACGTGAAGCTTATATCAACGACACCAGGTCACCGACTTATCTAAGTCAAATTGAAGAATTAGTGAGTCTATATGTGCAAATCTCATTGTAAAGTTTAATGTCATCAGCATAGACAAGAACAGGACAGGAGAAGGAAAGTAGTAATAGATCATTAATAACTAAGTTAAACAAAAGAGGAGCCATTATAGGAACTTTGAGGATTATTAAAATGAATTGAGATAGAATTGTAACTAACTTTTCTTATTTGAATCTTAAACTAAACAACTGTTAAATCAATTTCGATATTTGTTTCTGCTTATTCATATTGACCGCTTTTGTATTTCATATTCACTTTGCAAAAGAAATATTTATTTAACTTAAATAGATATGTAGTGATTCTAAATAATCGAGGATGCTTTAAATTGTTCACTTTAGATTTTAGGTATTTTACATGTTCGAAATGGTTACAGCAGTTTGCCAAACTGGAAGATTTTCCTCTAAATTTGGGGTAAATTTTTAAGGAGATGCACACTTTAGGGGCTACACATTTTCTGGATAGTTTGCATACTTATTTAATAGTTTTTATTAAAATTGTTAAAAATGTTAAAACTGGGTCCCCTATATATGAAGAGCAAATTTTATTCTTGTTTACATATTTGTTAAGTATATAGTTTTATTAAGTCGGTTCTCTCAGCGTAGACACGTGAACACTGTTACCAACTAACACCAAAGTAAGGAAGGCATAGGCAGCGCATTATATGTCGCTAGGAGGGCGTTTTAAGTATGGTAAAAAATTTAAAAAAAAAAACTAATAATTAAATGACATATATTCACTAACGGGAACAATAGCGGACGCGGATTCGAGTTTTCGGATAGTAGATCCGGATCCAAGGATTCGGAGATCCGGATAGTTTTGGATCCGGATCTGAATTTCATCTGATATATAGTACAGCATTAATTGTCATGCGTATAGACAAATGGCTTTATACGAAAATTTATTACATCATATCCGGCGGCTCATGCATCACCAGAGGGCTTAATAAAATAATCCAACCTTTTAGTATAACTTCGTAATATAGAACCATATATGCAGAGCAGAAACGTATTTGACGAGTGCATACGAAAAGCTTCAATCATTGTCATAGCCCTTTCTGTGACGTAAGCACGAGCCACCGCTTCATATCACTACAGCATCAGTCGTCCATTTTGCACGCCACTGATAAGAAATATCACGTATTGAACTCATATAAACATATAGTGCAGCGGGAATTTCAAATCATCCTCAATCATTTAGAATTACTATGTACTTGACACATATTTGCCCTTAATTCCATAAGCAATATTTTAAAAACTTTAAAAATGATTGATTAGTAAAAGAATTCAGTTTAAAAATAATAATGAACAACTAAGAAATGACGTATTAGTACTGTTTTATTTTTTCAATAAAAAATGGAAATGAATCTGATTTCTGGTTTAGGTGACTAGTTTCTATCTGCCTACTCTTAAAATTCTGAAAGGGGTTCGGCTAACATCCATATTTTTGGATTTGGATATTTGAAATAATATTTGGAATAGTATTATAGTAACTATAGTATAATATGCTCTACAATAAATAATATTTTTTTATGTTATTTGCTTACTACGCGCTTATACAGAATTACATAGGTACCTATTAGATGCATCGTTTGACGTGCGAATAAGAATTGCCAGTGACGTAGATAATTTGAGTAATTGATATTTTAACCAAAGTACGGTATTCTAGCTCGTAACTACACTTCAAAGAAGTTACTAAAAATTGCAGCAACTTTAACTTGGTTGATTGGCATATAGTACCTATCAAATATCTGCACTGCATACTCTCAAGAGTTTGTTCATTAACTAAACTTCTGAATCTCAATCATGTAAAAAAATCTGCTGTTAAGTTTATTTTAATGTTTTCAATTTCGTATTTGTCGAAAATTCAATTCTCTTTCTTATATGTGATGGATATTTAACATTTATAGGTAAGAGAAAAAAAGCAGTGCAGTGCAAATGAATAATAATATATGCATATGCATATTTCTTTTTTTAATAATTACCAACGCCTAGTTTAGCACCCATAGCAATAATAAACCAATGTATTAAACCAATCCTGAATTTCGTAAGTAATAATATTTGTGAACGCATTGTTAGTTATGTATAACACTTTCTCTAAAATAACAGAACACAACTGGTGTAAATAATTTATTAAGAAACTTTTTAATTGTGTGGTAACTATACTTTAGTTAAAACCGCGATAAAGTAATGTATTCACGGAAACTGTTATCGCAATATTAATGTGGTCTATAGCCCAGCTCCTTAATTTGCCAAATTTAAAATCTGTGGTCGAATGTGTGCGCTCGCTAATGATGGATGCAGGTAAAAATTGCATCCCTAAAATTTAAATCCCCTAGGTGGTTTAGGTTTCCTACTTGACATTTGACATTTAAGTATTATTAAAAATAATATGATGTTTATTTTACAAATTTAAACGATGTGAACATCTTATCCGGCTCTTAGTAATATGTATAATAAGCAAAATGAGGTGAAATAATTTAGTGATGTGGGAACGTGTGGGAACTGTTGGAATTATCTAAAGTTCAGCGTTTACCTTAGTTATAAATTACATACTTTAATAATTAATTAAAACATGTCTGCAGTATTCGGTTTCAGCCGAGAGGCCGTACGTGTTAAAGTTAAGGTAAGAATTTTAAATATATTATAATATAGTACATGCCATATGTGCCATCTATTAATTCATTTCTTCTGTGCATAGAAATGTGAAGGTTCACTGCCTCCGGAATTAAGGAAATTTAGTGTAGATCCCCAAATAACATCATTTGAGGTGTTACAAAGTATTCTAGCGAAAGCATTTGACTTAAAAGGGGAATTTACAATTTGTTATCGGGTAGAAGATGCAAATAAAGAAATACATTTACCTTTATTATCAGACTGGGACTTAGATGCAGCATTTTTAAAGTATGTAAAAATTATGATAGGAATTATTTGACGTACCTAGTTATATGTATATATAAATATTTTAGAGCATATAACTCGTCCACTAATAATACGGAACCGTGTCTATGTTTACAAGTTGATTTAAAATCATTTGAAGAATGTTCTGATGAATGGGATCCCAGAACAACAGTTCCTATGATAACACATTTTAAATCAGTTGGACAAGAAGCAAAATCTGCCCCAAGACTTCATGAAATATTTAATCAGGTTAGATTTTTTATGATTCAGTTAAATGGTACCCCTTAACAAGATATATTATAGATGGGTAGAACGTTGAATCTGGTGCAGAGAGCGCTTAATTTAGGTGACGAAAGTACCACGTCATGTCAACTACTTAGACCCCCTTTATCGGATGCAGAGTTCAGGAGGTTTTTAGATCCGTTAGGACAAATTTTACATTCTAAAGAACTAAGATCTGTGATTTATTTTGGTGGTATTGATTCTAGCTTAAGGTAAATATAACAAATATGCATAATTTTGTTTATTAAACAAAGTAGTGATAAGGCAGCGTGGAAAGATAACCTAAGGCTGTCAAGGCTACTTTGCAATTGTAGTTATTTGAATGCCTTGAATAGATCAGTGTTTATAAGTATGGCCTTTGATACAATAAACTATGTGGCTTCTTTTTGATAAAGGCAGTATTCCTACTTCATCCAAACATGAAAAAGAAAATACAATTAAAAAATTTCTTTTTGCCACCATATCTACTATGCAAAAATATAGCAAAAGAAGATGAAATAAGAAATATATTTGAGGGAAATATTAAAAGAGAAATGTTAGAAACAATTTTAAAAGCTGAAACGCCGTGTTGCAAATCTAGTTGCAGTAGCGTATGGACTTGACCTTTTACTTAATTTTTTTTTAATTTCTTATGGATAATGAGGACAAATTGAATAAGCTTAGAATAAATTCTACTGGCTTACTAAATAAACGATGACAATTTAAGAGTAGTATGTAATAGTACTTCTATAGATAATGCAAATAACGAAAATACAATGACATAGTATTACTGGGTATTGAAAAAAGTTAAATTTAAGAAATTTTCAAATGACGATAAAATATGGGAAATATCTACTAACGGACAAATAGTATTAAACGAAAGGACGTATCTAATAATTGCCGAATTCTCATTGACATTATTTACCAAAGAAAGTGGTCTGACAGACAATATAAAACAGTCAACAAGTCAAAATAAAGAGAGTAAAAACGGATAAATAAGGTACCTGTTTGTTTGTTAAATTGATAAGAAATGCAGTTTTTATAGCTGTATTAACTGCATAATGAACGTGCTTGTCAAATAATTTAGTGTCACGCAGAACACCCATGTCACGTATTCTAAAACTAACGGAAAGTAAATGGTAATACAAAATATAAGGAAAGTTATATTTAATGTTATTTTTTGTGAAAGAAATTTACATTAATCTAAATTTAAACAAAGTTTATTAATAATGCAACAATCTTGACACCGTGTTAAATCTAGCTGTAAATCCAATTGATTGTGAATTGAAATAGATGTGACTTTAGTAAAAAATTTAATGTCATACGCATACAAAAGAATTTTGACAAAATTGAAATGTTAATATAAACAAGGAAAAGTAGCGGGTCAATATGCGAACCCTGTGGTATTCCCGAAATACTCTGACCGTGGCAATACTTACACCTTGCCGTCTATTTTGTAAATGCAAACAGCCAGTGAACTATGTCATCATTAACCCCTGTTCTTCTGCATTTTTTTTTTATACAACATAATTTTTTTTAGATTATTTTAAACCTACCTGTAAATTTAAAATTCATTTCATATTTAGTAAACAGCATTATCTATAAAATTTACTGTTTAGAAATTGGTTATTCTCCGCCAGTGCAATTTAGTATTTCAAATGCAACAGGTTCAATTTTTACAATTTTAATATTTCAACTTAAATTTCACTTCAAGATGTGATACATTGTAAAATGCATATTTTTATTGACTTTTTCATAAGCTATTTTACAACTAAAATATTGCTACCATTAATTATTTAAATTATTAATTACAAAATTAATTGGCCAGCTACCTTTTTATTCTTTTTTTTATATATAATACTTTCAAAATTCAAAGCGTTACGGCAAGTTTCTTTTTTGTATATTTTGGAACCAAAGAGCAAAAGACTTCAGATATTCGATATTTTCACATTTTTCTAATGTTTTTACTCGCCCCTAAGATATGCAACTATTTATGCACTTGACTGATTCTGTGTCTCTAATATGTTCCAGGATAGTGTTATTACGAAAAGCCACCATCCAGATTTTGTAGAAACAGTCTCTCTTTAATAACTGATTGTTTATTTCAGAAAAGTCGTGTGGAAACATATACTAAATGTGTATCCAGACGGCATGACTGGTAAAGAAAGAATGGATTATATTAGAAAGAAAGCTGCTGAATATGTTAATCTTAAAGAAACATGGAAAACAGCAATTGCAACCGGTCCTGTTGTGGGAGAACTTGCATATACAACCGGAATGGTTAGAAAGGATGTGCTTAGAACAGACAGACATCACCCATTTTATGCCGGTAGCGACGATAACCAAAATATAGCTTCTTTATTTAACATTTTAACAACGTGAGTTAATAACTTGTTATTTAATTTACTTTTTGTTTAAAAACAACTTGTAGCTATGCATTAAACCATCCCAAAGTTAGTTACTGTCAAGGTATGAGTGATATCGCATCGCCATTGCTAGTAACTATGGGTGATGAGGCGCATGCTTATATTTGCTTTTGTGCACTGATGTCTCGACTTAGCACCAATTTTATGATAGATGGCATAGCGATGACGCAAAAGTTTACCCATTTAGCTGAAGGACTACAGTTTTATGATTCTGAATTTTATAATTATTTAAAATCACACCAGGTACACAATTTAATTTAATATTAGCTAAAAATTGATTAGGATGTTTTTCAGGCTGACGATCTTTTATTTTGTTATCGATGGTTATTATTAGAGATGAAACGAGAATTTGCATTTGATGATTCGCTGAGGATGTTGGAAGTGCTTTGGAGCTCACTGCCCGCAGAACCTCCAGCTAAAGAGCTTAAATTGTACGATGTCAAGTTTCAATTAACACAAGTAACTACACCACCTATTAGTCCACTAGTAAAAACACCCAGGGAAAGTCCATACACCAAAGTTTGTGCATTAAGACGACAAAGTTCTTCCATTTCATTAGTTAGTTACTCAGGAAAAAGAGTACCCGTTGTCAAAAGACAAAATCATAGTTTAGATGAATCAATAGGTAGATTCAAAAGCAATGTTTTTGAAGCTAAGATAAAACACCAAAGTTTAGATGATACCAGTTTGCTTCAGAAAAACAATAAATATGAACCATCGCCTAAATCACCAAAACAAATTGATGGAAATGTGGGTGATTACAGTAAAAGTAATGAGCAGCTCAAGAATTCAAAGAGCCCTGTTTCTCCAAAATTGGAACTTAGGCCAAGATCGGTTTCACCTCTGGAACAGAAATCTGATTCTGTGTTACTAAATAATAAAATTAATGCCAATAATCTGCTTTCTAAATCACGAAGCAATAGCTTATCTTCCAGCATGACAAACTTAATTAAAACGTCAAAAAGAAATGGACATTTTAAAGAATTAAAAGAGCGAATTAGTAGCAACAAAGTTGGCATATTTTCATCCTTGGACACATTAGATGCAACTCACAAAGAACCGTCAGACAAGCCCAAAGGAAAAATGGTTAAAAATTTTAATGAATTTCTTAATTTTGCTTCAGTCAATAAAAGTAAAATTTCTGACAAATTGTCAAAAATAAATACTTTATCGGAAAATGAGAAACCGAAAATCACATTAACTAAATCCAGTTTCGATGACTCGGAATCTTCAAGTGTTGAGAGAACTTCCTCGCATATGGAAAAAACAAGATATTCTTCTTCCAATGATGATACATTTGATGAATGTAGCCCTGATGACTCTCAGGAATATTTTCCCATGACTACTTCAGTAACGAGAGAATTGAAAATAGAATTGGAAAATTTAGATCGACAAGTTTTTGGAAACAAATTTAATGAAAAATTCATTGAATCTGAATCGCCTACTAGTGAGGGTAAAGATTCCAAAAGCGAATGCAATTGCGTGATATCTAAAGATACTTCTGAATTAATTACAACCGATACCAACACGCAAGTTGCAGAAATTACCAGTACTCCCGTTTTAAACTTAAAATTCAATTCAAAGGAGTTTAGAGATTCAGATTTGGAAAAGAGAAAAAGTAAAGGTGATGATGTATTCTTGTGGGAGAATCCTTTACATCAATCAAGTCCTTGTATAGCTAAAACTATACAGACACCCGATGAACAAGCAGACTTAGAATATGACTCGGAGATGGGTATTGTTGATGAAACCTCCAACGCTCGGACAATTACACCAATAAAAATATTGAACAACACACAATTAGGGAAGTCAAACCTAGAGAGGGAAGCTAAAATTATAGAGAATTGTATCGAATCACAGAAACGTGTGCAAGATGATTTGGACTTGGTAAAAAGTGAAATGACCGTTCCGCAGATGACAAATTCTTGTGAAGAAGTCACTGAAACAGGAAAACCAAGTTTACTACCACCACCTACTGAATTTGGTGGAGGTAATCCATTTTTGATGTTCCTCTGCATTACAGTGCTACTGCAACACAGAGAGCACATTATTAGCAAAAATATGGATTACAATGAAGTGGCAATGCATTTCGATAAAATGGTTCGGAAACATAATGTTACTAAAGTTTTGAACCAAGCAAGACGTATGTATGCACGGTATATTAAGCAGCACACAATAGCTCAACAAAAAATTATCAGTCGTAACGAGGATTGTTAACTTCTTTTCCAGACTTTGTCTTATGTTTCTGTGATATATATTGGCTCATTTATTTAGTACTTATTACGTATATAATTTAAAAAGACATTCAATTGTTTAAAATCATCGACTTGCTACTTATTTAGTGTGTCTTCTTTTCCTTTTTCTCTATGTTACTAATTAGTACAATTTCATTTTTTAACTTGCATTGTTATTTTACAGTGTATTCATATTTCGATGCTCATCTCTCGGTTATTAGAAGACATTTGGTAAATTAATTGCAGAAATTATGGTTTCAATGTTACCCTAAATTTTTTAAATTTTAAGATATTAAAAAAAAAATGAAAATTCGTGGATTACAATTTTTTTCAATAACTCGATGACCCTTAAATTGTGCGTGTGTTTAAAACTTTACATTGTGCAGACACTTTTTTAAGACAATTTTTTGGTTTTAAAGAGATTGTCTATTTGTCATTTGTTTTCAACTTATTAGCGCTATCTTAAAAAGAGCTTTTGAACGATGTATAAGTTAGGGTAAATTTGAGACGATATTTCTTGGGAGTATTGAATTTTGCAAAACATTTTTCATTTAACCGTTACTATGTCTTCTAATACCGGAGATACCAATGTGAGAATCGAAATGTCCACATTCAGACATACACTGCCGGTCATTGAAGTTAGGACAACTAGTAAATTACTGCTAACTAAACAAAAACAAGAATTCGAAAAAAAAATAAAAATGTATTCGCAGAAACAAAAATATAAACAAATAACAAGAAGAATACAAAATACATTAAAATATTGGTCTATAACTACTCTTCCCGTCGAAGAAGCCTCCGTTTGCTTTCAATACGGCCCGGACCACCACCGGCATGCGCTCTGTTAATTTTGTCAAAGTTTCCTGGGAAATATTGTTCCATTCGGCTTGGAGGAGCCGCCACAGGTGCTCTTTCGAAGTTGGGCAGACTTTTCTTACTCGCCTGTCCAGCTGATCCCATAGTAATTCGATGGGATTCAAATCCGGACTCTGCGGAGGTCAGGGCGTGATCTCCAAGATATTGGCTTCTGCTTGAGACGATAGATAATTTTTGCAGATCCGTGCCGTGTGTTTGGGGTCATTATCATGCGCAAACACGAAATTCTCCCCAATTAACGGCATTCCTGATGTTACAGCATTTTCCTCCAGTATGCGTCTATAATTTTCTTTCCGCCTAATGCCGTCAATTTTTACGAGATCTCCGGTCCCCGCACTACTAAAACAACCCCAAACCATAATTGAACCACCACCGTGTTTTACTGTGGGAACCACACAATCGCGCAACATTTTTTCGTTATTCGTGCGTCTTACCAAAACCCTGCGCCTCTGTTCAAAGACTTCAAACTTTGATTCGTCAGTCCAAAGAACCTTTATGAAATTTCCTGTCCAATTTCTATGGGTTTCGGCCCACTGTAGTCGCTTTTGGCGGTTTCCACGACGAAGCAACGGTTTTCTTACCCCAACGCGGCCGAATAAACCGGCTTCCCTTAAGCGGTGTTGAACTGTTGTTACAGATATCGGTTGTTCGCGTCGCCTATTCATCTCCGCTGCGATTTCGAGCGCTGTCAATCGCCGATTTCTCTTACTCAACATCTGAAGGCGTCGATCTTCCGTAAGGGTCGTTTTTCGTGACGAACCCGGGCGATTCCGGTCTTCGAATGTTCCGGTGTCTCGGTAGTGACGAATAGTGTAATGGACTGTAGATTTTGTAACTCCTAATTTTTCGGCTATCACACGCACAGAATATCCTTCCTCGTATAATGTGATAATAGCCGATCTCTTTTCTATGCTTGTTGGCTTTCCTTTCGGCATTTTTTAATACTATTTTCACAAACATCGCAATTGAATAATTTTACGACCTTGTTGACCCACCCCTCTATTGTAAACATGCTTGTTGGGGTCCCTTTGAATATCGTTTGTAATTGTTTTATTGTCTGCTATTCGGTTAAATTAAATTTTCTCTTCATTAGGCTTATTCTAATGATGATTTCCGTCTTAAATACTTTACTGTTATGCTTACTTTGTTGTAGAAAATTTTACAATAATGTTGAAAGTATTAAATATTGAAAAAAAAATATATTTTTTGAAATTGTACTAGCTGTCCTAACTTCAATGACCGGCAGTGTATGTGTAGTTTTTGATGTTGAATTTGTATATACATTCGAATTCCAGACAGTAGTAAAAAGAGGCCTAAGTAACTTTAAATAATGCTTATTGTTATACCCACTTTCATTTACTCTTGACCACTTGAACCATTAAGTATCATTAAGCAGTTTAAATAATGCTACATGCCGTTTAATCAGATTTAACGAAAATGGATTGAAAGTAAGATAAGTTTATTAAGGTAGCGTTTTATAAGGATGAATTGTGTGATATTGATTCTAGGATTATAATTGACGCTATTGACATATATTTTTAAGACATGAGAAGTACGACATCAAGTAACGAGAATAATCCATTTTATAGTGAAATTATACATAAGAAATATTTATATTACACTTAAATTATTTTTATACAAATATGATAAATTCAAAGTGCATATTGAGCGAAGCACATACACGGTAACGTAATTGGATTACCTTTTAACTGTGTTGAACTTACCGCTGTAAACCAACCACCTTACGAGATATTCTTTATTATCGCTTTTAGCTGTGGTTTTCTGTATAAGATAAAAACGATTTTGGTCGAATCAATTAGAAGTTGCTGAAATAAAAGTTAGTTTTTATACTTTCAGCTAGCAAGACGACTAATGCATAAAAACTACAGCAGACAGCGAAACCTTACTCATCTTCAACGGTTAAACAAATCTTTTTACGATTCTCGAACATATCGCTAAATGTGAATTGAATTTACCACATTCGCATTTGTATATACCAAACATTTATAGTAGAAAATTCCAAAGCTATATTTTTTTTTCTCATTAAGTTTTTGAGACAATAAACACTTAATTCCAAGATAAAATATTGTTTATATTTCCAAAAATAGTTATTTCTTTCCATTTACATGCATTAATTAATAAATAATAATTGCATCATAGTTTAGTAAGTTTATTATTTTAAAATTAAAACAGCATTTAAAAATTATTTTTACAGTAATATAAGGAAACGATTAAGACTTATCAACAAATGTACTTCTCATAATAAACGTGGACAATTCCACAAAATTTATAAAATCAAAAGTGACTTGTAATATTAAGTGTGGTTGTATCAGTTCTACTTAAGTGAAAGTTAATATCCTTTATGTGTATGTACATAATTATTGATCTGATTTTTGTATGTTGGAATTCATTACTTGCATTGTAAATATACATTTAACCGACACGTCATACTTTCTCTTAATAGCAATATTAGGTATTAATTAAATTAATTAATTCAAAATACTATTAAGAAATATTTATTATTTATTATTGTATCAGTAAGTATTAAGTTTTGTATTCTATTTGCCTGTTTTATGAAACAAAAAATACATACAATGAAAATTGTGTTTTATTTAATATTCAATATTTTATATATTAAAACATTACTTGTGATAACTATTTTACAAGTTAATATTGTCAGCCTTATATAGAAATCACCAAGTGATTATAAATTACAAAATTATTAATTATATTGTATGTACAGTACTTCATCATTGAACACATAAATCATTGCTACAATTCCAAAAAGTAAGGAACATAGTGGAACATTAATCAGTTTTATGGAAAAAAAATTAATAAAATAATTAACTCGATCTATATTGTCATTAAAGTTTGTTTTTAAATAGCAATCCATACATTTTGTGGTAGAATTTAATAGTATTCCTTTTATCTTTGTGAAAGGATGAAGGATCCGTAAGATGCAATAGGGCTCGATAAGATACCGCCTCAAGCTATAATGTAGGTTGCTAGTCTAACATCCTCATGGATGTTGAGCGTCTTTAACAAAATCATGAAACACCAGATATTCCGGGAAGAATGGAAGATGGCAAAGGTCATATTAATTCATCAGGAAAACCTCCGAAGTTGGCGAGCCCTTGTGTATGTTAAATACATTCAGCAAATTTCTTGAAACCCTTATTAATAATCGACTTCAGGTAGGAGTTAGAAGAGAGTCTCCCACTCTCTTCTAACTCCTACCTGAAGTCGAGACCCCCTCTCCATCCGCACCAGTTCGAATTTCGGAAGGGCAAATCAACGATTGAACCGCTGGAAACGGTAGTGTCAGAAATTGTGACGGGAAGATTTCCAAGTACCTAGCAAATATCATGTCGAAGTACCTAAGGAATAGGACGATTGTGCTGGATGTCAGAGAGGTCGTGACGGTGGGCACCGGGGTCCCACAAGGGTCGGTTCTGGGACCGATATTATGAAAGAACTGGACCTGGGACTTACTGTAGACGCCTCGAGTGTAGCCTACGCTGATGATTTAGCACCGATTGTTGGGGCTGTAGATGGTGACAGACTTTTGGGTAGTGGTAACGAGTGTCTTGAGATAAAATCAGTAGGTGAATAAAAAAACGCAGGCCTTCCTTAGCACATGATAAAACTAAGGCGATTATTCTGAGAGAAAGGTGTTACACAGACAACATATGGTTTACGTTAGAGAGGAAAATAATTACTTCCAGTAATATTTTAAGATACCTGAGCATTACTCTAGACCAGGGGTTGGCAACCTTGTAGCTGTGGTGTACCAAACCAATCTGCCAGTATGATTCAGGGTGCCATGGTACGAATATGCTCATAACAGTTTTGTATTTGGAAGGCCTTTTTTCAGTGATGGTTTCAAATCTAAGGTTAACTACCGGTTAATGCCTATTCTATCACTTTCTACCGCTTTTCGTTGAGAAAACCAGGCAGCACAGGTGCAGAGTGCCATCGAGTATTGCACCGCGTGCCATAGGTTGCCGACCCCTGCTCTAGAGGATCGCGGAGCCTTGAAGAATCATATAAGGACAGTCGTCACTAAAACTGAGGAAAGTATTGCGAACTATGTTAGGATCCTGCCGCACATATGGGGACGCAGAAGCGAAAAAAAAAAATGGTAGTCTGCAGCTCCGTGTACTATATTCTCTTATATGGAGCCCGTATTTGGTACAAAGTGCTACAGCACGAGAAACATAGCCAACTGCTACTGAGAGCACAGAGGAAAATGCTTCTGCGAGTTGTTTCAGCTAACAAAACTGTGTCGGGAGCGGTTGTACAGGCTATTGCGCTAGTACCCATCAACTTGCTGACAAAGTAAAGAGAATATTGTGTATGCGCGCAGGAATGATGAGAGACACCCCAATGTCATAAGTGTCGGGGAAAGATCTATTGATCTCTGGCAGAGCAGACGACATCAGGAGATTGTGAAAGCGCACTGGATCAAGCGACTGATTACCAACATAAGAGCATAGCTAAGATGCCTGCATATATTGCTTAAAAGTAGATAGCGTAGAACATACCCTATTCGAATCTAGAAGATGGGACGATTTCAGAGCTGTAGCCTATGTTAGTAACAAATTCATTCTGCATCCGGATACGATGATACCCACGATGCTAATTTCACCAGAAAATTGGCAATTCATCTCTCAAATAGTCAGAGATATTATGGCTAATAAAGAAAAGGAGGAGTTTCAGACAACACAGAACTAAAAACTGAATCGCTGGTATTCTGATGTTATGCTAGATTGTGATCTAGTATATATTAGGCAAACTAAAAGGTTAATCAAAAGTCATTACACAGCTGCTGCATTCCGTGCTAGCCTTGGTGTTGCCGCACCTTGATGACTGACTATCTTGTCCGTGCTTTGATTATCAGTATCACTAATTTTGAATATTTTTGTCATAGAATTGTTAAATATACATATATTTTCACTACAACTACCACAAAGAGAAATAGGAATACTATTAGAATTTTAAACAAAACGTATCTATCCAAATTGGTAACCTAAAGAGAAATGAAAAGTATTAAATTATAAAAAATAATTTGTTTTCCAATTTTCATTTACAAATTTTTTCGTAAAACTAATAAAATCTCCACCATATTTATGACTTTGTACACAATGGACATGCCGTGCTAGCAGATTTTCGTTCGAGCAACCTAATATATACATTCTCGCAAATATGTATTCCATTCGTTGCATACGTAAGACCCGACGCAAAACGTAGGTTTGCTAGCACGGTGTATAAATATTGCTAGTAGTAGAAAACGCAACGTTAAAAGTTTCAATAATGAGCGTTTATTGACCCGTTTAAATTATATATTACTCTCTAAAATAGGCCACTCAATTTTTTCAGCATCCTTTGTGTTCACTAACAAATACTCCCGAACAATATTCTGTAAAGTACATCTCGCCATATGTTCTTCCCTCAGCTGTGTATTGATATGTAATAACTGATTCTCGCAATTCCTAATTTGCGCTTGCAGAATTTGCACTATTTCCAAGACGTGACGTTCTACTTCGCTAGTCCTTTGCCCATTCTTAGGAACGGCGGCTGTAACACACGATCCTTTATATTAGTATAAAAATCAATGCAAACACGCTTAAATTCAACCAAACTATCTCCTACTACTAAAAAAAAAGATCTGTAATTTACATTTTTTATATTGGAAATACGAATTTTAGGTAAATAAGATTATCAGTTATCACAAACTCAATATCAATCTACACATTCAGCATTAGTATATTACCTGTTGATTAAAACTCTTGTATAAGCAACAAAATATTACAAACACAACACAGAAGTAGGTATAACGAACGATTTAAATATTTTCTGCATGTATAGGTACCATGGAAAGTACTCATAAAATTCAATCACTTGAAAATTAAACTAAAATTTTGGTTTAAATTGTATTATTCGCAAAACTTGCGAAACTGAGGTCGTAAATACTTCTCGGCGATTTTAGGTTTAGGGCCCCCACAATGGATTGCGCCAATACAAAAGCAATGTTAATAGAAACCTAGATAATATTCCTAAGCTTCCAGGACGAATTATTTTTCATTGTGTTCATGTTTCAAATATTACTAGGTACTGAATCTAAAATCGCCGGGCAATGATAATAACAACCACCAGGAATTACGGCCCTCCAAACTATTACAATTTATTCATGCAATTCATGAATATTGAATCAATCATAAAATAATTAAGGGGGCATTACAACGGTCGGCCATATTGAAAAATATGTGAAAAATAAAAAAAGGTACTGCTTATACCTTAAATTTTATTTATGCAATAAAAGAGAAGTATTAAATTAATTAAAAAAATGACACACGAAAGAACAGTATTTTCGCAAGAAGTCACCTATTACTACAAATTAAAACTTCCACCCTGCATGTGAAACCGTATTAGGTACATAAATCAAATCTTGGAATTAAAAATGCATATTCGCATAAAAAGTTATTTTAGTCTTCTTTATTCAATTTTGTGGCATCGCCTGTCATTTAAAAAATAACAGTTGGTGTGAAATGCAATAAATCTGGTTCGCTTGAATTTGGCGCTTTGCCTGGTTACTTTTAGTAATTTTTACTTCTACATGCACCTATTTCCAATTATCAGAAACGTCAACAACACATAGCATGTAATAAACTACAAATAGCACATTTTAAACAGATTTTGTTATGCATTTCCTCAAAAAGAAAAAAGAACAGTAATAAATCGCCAAATCAGTAATCCACATAAGTACGAAACTGCAGCAGATATTTACTGTGGTAGTAAAGGATGCGCAGCGAATTCTGAAAAACGAACAAAAAAACGAAAAAAAAAAAAACGGTCAATTTGTTGTGTTTGTTTACTTTTAGAATATTTTCTTTGGCCCCGAAATATTGTTCATTTTTAATAACTGTCAAAAATGATACCGTGCTGGTAAAAAAACGTCTTGAGTCTGGCTTTGCATGTATAACAATATTCGGTCGATCCACCCGGCAACCGCATTTCATGAACTGCATTAGGTTTTTTTGACACTCAAACCAAAGTTTGCCAGCACGGTATGTATTAGCCTTGTATATAATAATCAGGGATG
Organism: Cetonia aurata; assembly: GCA_949128085.1. Taxonomy (NCBI): domain Eukaryota; kingdom Metazoa; phylum Arthropoda; class Insecta; order Coleoptera; family Scarabaeidae; genus Cetonia; species Cetonia aurata. The sequence continues at coordinate 48,921,727 of OX421884.1, read as the reverse complement.
TGAATTGAGCCCACATCAATTGATTACTCAGCGTTAGAAATGTCCCTTCATACAGTCTATCGCGGCCCCACCGATGTGTCGATGCGACTAGGTTAGTGGGGCCGCGAGACTCTATAAAGGGACACTCCGAACAATAAAATTTTGCACACCGAATATTCGATGTGGCCTCAATTCACAGCCCCGATAATAACTAAATATAACAAACTAGAATTGAAAAGATAATTCCACTACATCTAATAAAATATAACACATACTTTTACAATACTTTTAAATCGTTAGCCGTATACCGTTGACTAAGATTGTGGCGTCCAAATACCCCCTTAACGCCTGCAACGCGGAGTGTATTAATCCTTAGTCCTTTTCAAGTTATTGAATTTATTTCATTAATATATTCCAAATAAAGCTACCGATTTGTGTAGAAATTATATTCTATGTAATAACCGGGTTAGCAGACAAATAATTAAAAAATACTCAAAAACATTTTATTCTCATAGAAATACAAGACTATTGAACATCTATCTATTAAATCACAGCTTTCATATTCCATTAGTGCATTTAAGAATAGTAATACTCACAATTTATATATATATTTAAGAATCGACTATATATTTTTGTATGCTAAACGGATATATACGGTTCGAAGTAACACGAAAATATTAAAAATAAAAAAGCTCGGACTTATAAGGCACTCCACTAAAATGTATCACTTCTAAAAACTATTCTCTTAATTAATTAAACTTTTTACGCTTATTCTAAATGTTGAGTTTTACGTAGTTGCCGTATAACCAATGAACCGCAGCACCACGTGGACGCTCTTGGTGCGTGAGGTCTATAATTTCGTGGATGCAATAGCGGAGTAAAAACAGGTGAAGAGGATGAACTTCCCAAGTCTATGCTAGACCTGTGTAAGTGTGAACGTGCAATTTTATCATGCATCTGTACGTTACCGCCAGTTAACAGCTCCACTGCATTTATCACCATCCAAAATGGAACAAAGTTACGGGTTAGGTTATCGTAATAAATTTTCTATGTATGATTTTTGATTTTGTGGATGTTTGAAACTAGTATTAAACTCCCCGCTCGAAAAAATGGATCACTATTTTCGCATTAGCATATATCTCAAAAGACATGACATGTAATATTGCGTTGTAAAACACGCTCTGAAAATTTGCTCTACTTATTTACATTCCAAAAGGAATGTCGAGCAACTTCAAAAGAACTACTGGAAAATACCAATTTTACATGGATTTAATTGTACTGAGAAAGCTTTGTACTTAAGTGCTACCGTTACCATTAGTATTCTTATATTTGTAGGAGTTTATGCGGTTATATCCGGTTAAATATATAAGTGATCCAGTTTTTGTGGCAGTTAGGAGTTTTGTTTTTATCAAAACACAAATAATGCAATAATATTTTAGCACCATTTAGGAGTATATAATTTATTACTCTAGTTTCTCTACCACAGCTATTACAACGTTCTGATGTTGTTTCGGTAATCAATTGAAAATTACGCCTACCTGAATCAGTAGTATTTCTATTTCTACCAGTAGAACGATATGCTTCGATGACTTCTAGTATCAAAGCATCTTCCTTATACATAGTCGATTTGCGCTTGATGCGAAAAGGAGGTCCATTTGGTGTAGAACCAAGGGCAAGACAAGGACTTAGAGGAGGTGCCGGCCTCAAACAACTTGCCGACCAACCTCTATTATTATTTAAAGTGCCATGAGATGGTGGGGTAGGAGTCCGGCGAGACTCATTTAGGGACCCGCCTAGTCGACTGTTTGCGGACATTCCCCTGGTTGATAGTTGCGATATCTTCAGAGAGAAGAGAGAGTTTATTAATTATCCCTACTATATACTAAAAGCAAATGCATATGTTATGGATATACATGTAAGTTAATCGGCGTATTATGTGAAAAACTTGGCACTCAACATATTTGCATTAGAAATGTATGACAAAAGGGTGTTAATAATGATTTGTGATATGAATTAAATTTTGTTCACTATTAATAATGACGATTTATGTGTACTACATTTAGTGACAGAACAACGTTATTAAATTAAGCGACGGTATGAGTAAAGTTAGTAATGAAAAATTAATACTAAAAGGAAAACATTTCGTATTTTGTTGTACACATTTGCAACCTTCTCCTTCAAAACATTCAAAGAAATCGTATATGTAATTTTCATTAAAATTAAACAGAACTATAAGTCGTTCAATTCTAGTTGGCAGTACAGCGTTTTTAAAACACATCTGAACGTATTAATATTATATAAAATGGTTTATTTCTATTGTACTACAGCTTACGCAAAATAAACTGGCGGATGCGCGATAGCAAGAGGGCATGCTGAATGGAGTGAGACATATCCGAAGAAATATCCAGACATGTTACAACTGATAATAATGAAATTGTAGTGCTTTGACTAGTTATATAATCAACTTTAATTAAACATTTTGGAAAACATCAATAGTGCTACATCTAGCTAAGACATCCAATGTAACCTAATTGAAGCAGCTGAGCCTTATCAGTGTCCCCCCGTGTACTTCAAAGATTATCGAGAAGATAGTGAATAGTTAGCTCAGAAGTCACATTAAGAAATACCAAATCTGGCTTTCGAATGCAGCGTTGCTTAGACTGACTAGAGACTACTGGCTATGGACTGTCACTATGTCTCTTTACCAATATTCCTAGAGAGATGTTTCTTTTCATTTATATGTCAAGGATGTCCAATTGCATATGGCGTTTGCCTCAGAATCGATAAACAACCAAATCTTTCGTTGAAATGATAATCTCTGTAGCATATTAAAATTGTCACATTTACAAATTAATTTCAAATAAAAGTTGAGTTTGCGTAAATTCCTGTATTATAGATCAAAAATTTTATTTTGTCTTTTGGTGCGCTCAATGAGTAACTACGTCACTTGAATCGTTACGGATTACTTGAACATGGAACTAACAATGTTCGTTCTTATTTTAACTTTTTGACGTCTAAAGTTCTAAATACAAATCAACATTTGTATACACAAACTACAGCTTACTATATTTTAAAACTAGTCTAAAGATGAACTTGTTCAGTGTAGAGGGTATAAGTATTGTAGTTAATTTTAAGCTGTTAAATTTTTTTAACTATTTTAGGTGCTAATCATGATCGTAATTTATATCAATATTTTCATCTTTCTATTTTATCGATTTAATGGTTTTCTTTTGCTATTAGAATGAACATAAAAATCTGTTCTTTCTAATTTCCCTCTTTCCTTTTTTTTTTGTATTTTGATACCTCTATTGCATGTAAATTATTTCGTGTGTATTCAAGAGCTTCATAAAGATGTACTTGCAGAATTTACTTTATACTCAATTTAGTAAGCTTTGTTATTATTTCATTATATATGCATACAATTCTCGCACTGCCAACTCGAACTCAAACGAACTATAGAATAGATTTTCTGATTAGATTGCTTCTGAAAATTTCTAAAATGTGTACACACAACTTTGGTTAAACATAGCTAATGTGATAGATAATTTTGTTACTGTTTATGGTGCTACTAATATTTAATAACGGCTCTGTTTGTTTAAACAATATAATATTCATATTTCAACGCATGAAAAAATAATTTATCTGTTAACACTACACGAGTATTATATTCTTCAAACAGCGATACTTTCTTGACAGCAATAGTATATTTATTTACTTGTTACAATCTGCATTATTTTATGTGTAGTAGCAACACTACTGACTATAAGTGTAAATAAAATATGTGCTAATTTGGTTAAATTTCCAGATTTGTTTCTATTTGATAATAAAGCAAATAGAGTGAAACTGTTACTCATTCAAAAAGTAAAAATATCACTGCATATTTTCATCGATTATGCAGCAAATGCTCCAAATCTCCAAAAATCACAATATATCTAAAAATGAGTACAAGAGAAACACAAGAAATAACAGGCAAGGGTTGCACTCAAGCCTAGGTTATGTTAATTTCCAAGCACAAAAAGCCTAAAACAGTACTCTATACGCCACACGTGCACACCCTTGCCTGTTGCAGTTGATCTGGTATCTTCGTAAATTCCTTTAATCACATCTGGCGGTATTTTGGCTTTCATCCACCAGTGCGCATATAATCCCGATTTAAACGTTTCCTTTTTGACTTCTTCATCTTCTCGAACGGTGGGCATGGCGTTGCGACCCAATAAGGAAATATTGGTAAGGGATTTAGATTTTTGCGTAGGTTGACTAAATATATTTTTTTTAGGAATTGGGATGTTGGGACGGAGGCTAGATAATTTGGAATAAATTTGATTTTCAGCTTCCCAAGGTTGTGGCGCTGGGTAGTTACACAAATCCAAGCTCGACGTCACTGACGTTCTCGCAGAATCTTGTTGTGATTCAGAATAAACATTATCTGAGGTAGATGCTTGACAAGATGTTCTTGGCGTAGACCCAAATGGTGACGTGCACTGGCACTGCGATTCAAAGGTTCTCGCTTCGATTTCACTCAAAGAGAGGATATTCCTAGAGTCTGTAGCAAGACCAGCCAGATCATTATATTTTTGATACATTGTAGACATATCTGCACTACAGTGTTCTGGGGCTGCATACAATTCATTTGGTGTTAAATCTGGTGAGTTTAAAGTACAACTTCCAGCCATTCCAGAGTCTGAGGATCGGGGACTGTGACAAATACCAGGGCAACATCGGCAATAAGATGCTCGGAAAGGAATTTGAGGTTCTTTCTTAGCTAATACTAAATATTTATAACTTACACATCTTCTTAAATTGGAATTGCCTCTGGTTAATAGTTGAATACTAGACTTTCGTTTTGGTTTATCTGAATTAATGCTATGCTTTTTGAATTGTGTATTTTCCAGATTTAAATTAAATGAAGATGAACTTGATGTCAATTCATCATTCGAATGAGATAATAATCGATTCCCATTTTGAAACATGGGTGGGGGTTTAATAACGGTTTGTGAAGAAAACTCAGTTCTATCACTATCCACGGATTCTGATTTTTCTAATGTACGTTCGTCTCTATCTTTATAGTTATATAATAATTCTGCTACCATTGCATCTGGTAATGGAGCTATATTTACTGGGATATCAATACTGCTTGAATGTGTCGTACTTCCTTCACTTGAACTTTCTGTTGTCGAAGCCAAAGTCATTTTCTTATTTTTGTTATCGAATGTTTGTGCACATAAGTTATTATCGCTACTAGATTGCCATGTTGGTATATATATTGTCGTCAAACTAGATTGGCTAAACTTATTTCCAACCATTTTTGTTGGGCAACTTTGTCGCGATGTAGGAACATATGCTTCTGGTATTTCAAGTGTTTCCATTTCAAAGCTACTATCTAAATTGGCTAAATCTTCACAGGCCGTTGACAGCTTCGGTACAAAGTTAGAACTCGCTTCTGAATTCTCTGAAGACTGTTTGATTAATTTTACTTTTGCCGTCGATGTTAATATAATACTAGGCTTTGTTGACTGCCTTTGTGCTAGTTTTGGTGCAACAACTCCATAATCAATAAAGCTTTCATACTTTGTTTCTTCCCGTTTTTCTCCTGTGTTCGGATTATAGTATCTAATGTAACCAAACGGGTTACTCTCATCACTAGAGTCGCTTGCGTCATCAGACGTGGAATTATCTTTATCAACTGCATTTTGCCTGCATATTTTACCAGTAGTGTTATCAGTGCTGCTATCAGAATCTGAGTCACTATCACATTTAATAATACTGTCTCTATACTTTGAATCCCTTTGCATTATAATAAATTCTACTTTGTGATGTCGTCGTTTTACATTTGTTATGTCAACTTTATACAAACATTCAGGATATAAGAGAGATTTTAATAACCTTCTATTGATGATTTTCTGCTTCACCCACTTTTGATAAGTTTTAGTTAAAGCATTGTATGGAGATGTGGCAGGATAATTTGGTGGGGGATAAGTGGTTATGTAATTTACTGTTGGGGAATAACATAAAACTGAAGTTCGAAAACAGTATCCTCGTTGATTGAGCTATGTAAAACAGTATTCAAACAGCGTAAGCTCATGGGAAAGTTCATATCGCGTGTTCAACAGTTGCATCATATTTATACAGACCCTTCACATTATGCTAAAAGTCACATCATCAGTAATTTAAGAGCCAATGGGGAGCAAAACATATTAGCACAAAATCATAATTGGGATCGAAATACAAACACAATGTTACTTTCATTCACTTTAAGAAAATAGCACTGGGCAAGATAATCTTACATTATAAACGTTCGCTATTGGCTAATACCTAAGGCAAAATTACACACAAGGAAAAAACTGACTACTATTATAAAAGAAAATATTACAGATTGCTGTTTTTGTTGCTTATTTTAGTGGTTACGTGGGATAGAATGAAGGATCTGTATATTAAATAAATTTAGGAAATACTGCCACTTTTGCTACAGAAATTCAGAAATTGGATTTACTCTATTCACTCATATATTGAAATTGATACAACTGCTTTGTAAATATAATTAGTATCAGTGCACAATAATAAATAAATACTTACGTGTGGTTGTGGAATCACTTCCATTTGTGAAGGAGATGCTTTCTGGTGAACACTCGTTCTAGGCATGTGTTTCCTTAGCAGTTCTACCCAATGATTAGCTTCATCTTTGCTTTGACAAACTGCAATCTTTTTTTCGATCATGGGTCCACTGATTTCGAAAGCATTTTTAAACTGATCACTATCTTCTAGTCTGTTTACAATGATACCAGTTAAAGGAAGTTTACCCTAAAGTTAAATTATTCAATTAACATTTCTAATAAACAAAAATATAGACATTATTACCTCATATATAAAAGCACTTAACCGATGACTAATTGAAAGCATAAGTAATGTTGCTGGAAACAGTACCAAATATCTATCATGATACTGTGGTCCCATGGCAACAGATCCCATATATATAATATCACCCAATGTAGCTAAACTTTGACCTTCCCAGCCTCTAACTGGTCCTGTTAATACCTGCAATTCCAATTCCTTTTGTCTGCGTATAGCAGCACAAGTAGCCTGAAAAGAAAAATCGCAAATAACCAACGGTGGCCTCACTGGGCATGATAAAAATAACATTTTGCGCTAATTTTGGTGACATAATGCTTTCTCAAGCTTTTGCGCAACACGAAAAAGGAATGAAGAATAAGAACGAAAAGCTATGGGAGAAGACAGAACAATAATATGCCCAGCGGAAAACGTGACATTGACTAAGAAGGAAGAAAAAAAATTAAGAATAACAAAATGAATACTGAGAATAACAGTCGCACTAGTAAAAAAATTAAAATAAATATGGAGTTAGGATGAATCCTGATATTTTGGATGAACTGAAACGATAGTACATAATAGTTTACAGTGGAACCTAGGAGAAAAGAGAACAGGTGATAGAGTCAAATCAAAGGGGTAAAATGAGATGAAGAAAGACCTGTGGATCATCTCACATGGGGTGTTAACCATTTTGTACAATAAATTGAAGAACTTACTGCTATTTCTTTATAAACAATAACTGATCTCTGAGTGTCCCCCCTATCTGGATGGCTTTCTTCGAGGTGCCTTTCTAACTCTTGAAGCATTCCCGAATATTTATCTAGCCTTCTAAATGGTTTGCTTAATCCAGTTGTTAATACTAAAACACCTGGAGTTGCTGCATTACAAGATTCCATAAATTTTGTCAATTCATCCCTATAAATAACGAAAAGCTGGTTAATAAAGAAAAAAGTAATATTTAACTTCTTACTGATATTTGTCAAGTATGCATACAGCTCGAGGATGTAAGGAACAATATGTTTGATGAACTGCTTTAATTTTTGGTGCTCTCGTTAAAAATAAATTACCAATGCGTGCTGAATGCATTGCTTTTACGTTTTCTTCCAATGAACTTAATAGCTGTTGATGTGTCTCCACCACTTCTGATAAGTTGCTGGTCAATTGCTTAAATTCATCTGAAGTAAGACTAAAAAGTACAATCAATTTATGTATATCATAATACACTGATATATCTACATTGAGCTTTTCTCCAACGGAACTAAAAAATTATTAATAAGTCCTTGTAATTCTGTGACGTGTGCTTTCTCGGAATCCACTAAATCTTTAATTACGACTTCTTGGTACTGTTTTTGTTGGGATATAGGTGTAATTGGAGACACTACAGGAATATCTAAAAATTAAACATTACAGAAAATAGTGCGAAAAAATAAATACATACCTTTACACTCTACTACGTAATTACTAGGAAACCATCCAGTTTTACCACCTAATGTTCCTTCCCACCATCCACCATCTTCTTTTTGAGTTACAGTAATTATTTCTCCTTTTTTGAAGCATAACTAAAACAATAGCGATCATTAATACGAATTGTTCAAGGGTATATGATTTTTACCTCATCATTATTGGTTCCTTTAAATTGATATATTGCTTGTACAACTGATGCTTCTGACATCTTTTTGTCTTTCTAGTTACACATAACATAAATCTGTAAAAATTTACAATGAAGATAATAAAAGAATCATCAATATTATACTAATGGTTTTGCCATGACAAAAAATTTTGGCCATGCACTGACTACTGAAGTAATTTCTAATTGTTGTCACATTCTTGGCAGCTATATCTATCGATTAAATTGGATCATTGCCAATTAATTAAAAAATAGGAAACTTTTTATTTACCTTATTTTCATAAATTGGAGAATGATCCCATAAGCAACACAGTTTGGGGATAATCTAAAATGGGTTATGAATGTATATAGAGAAATATAAAATATAAATATCTATTTTAAGACCCAAAAAGAGGTAAACAAAATATTTCCTCAATGTTTTAAAAATAGGCAGCAGTAATACTGATCTATAAAGCAACTGTTAAATACAAGTATTACAAATTGCGTATGTGTGGACACTCGCTTAATGTATTTATTGTTAATTTGGAGGAATTTATAAATTGAGAGTAAATATTAAGACCAATCATTAGAGAAAATTACACATCACCCCAAACATGACATTTGACTACATTTTGTGCTGAACAAAAATGTCAAAATCAAAATACCTACAATATTTAATAACTTATTAGTAAAAACGCTTTATAATCTTCATAAAAATTTGAGAAATTCACAATCATAACCACTTTCTTAAGTTTATAAATATTATATATTTTTATTTAGGCAGATATGAAAATTAGTAAACAATAACCAATTCGTAAAACGTCATGCCCTGTCGTTCCGGCTACCTGGCTTCCTAGCTATATTCATTCATATCATTGATTTGACTGAAATATCGGAAATGGATGTATAAAATAATTCCTACATTAAATTTTATTCGAAATGAAGAATTCGTTCAATTAACTTAGTTTATGTCGTGTGTTTATTTATTTTTGCATAATACTGCTGGCTATTTATATTTATCTACATATTTTTTCAAATTTGTATGTGGAGTTTGGCGTACTGACAATACAAGTGATACAAGCAGATACTTAGTTGTCCAACAAGAAAATCCCTAGAATTTTCTGTAAAGTTTGAAGTTTTATGTCATGTTACGTCTGTTTGTGATTTGTTTACGTACATACGTCAGAATGTATGTACATGTACCTAATATTTTAAAAAAATATATACGATAACAATTTTTACAAAATGTTGCAAATATCACATAACGTCTGACATAGTGACTTTAATAAGGTGTATATTACTGCATATGATGAAGCATATTAATGTTTTAGATGGTGGTTTTGGGACCCAGTTCAGTAAAAGCAATAATATTTCTATTGATGGAGATGTATTATGGAGCGCTCGTTTATTAGCTACAAAGAAAACCGAAGTCATCAACACACATTTAGAATTTCTGCAAGGTAATATATTTATATTGACATAAATACAAAAAAAGTAATTTTTTTTGTATAACAGTTGGGTCAAATGTTATTTCTACCAATACATACCAAGCAAGTATTGATGGATTTGTTAAACATCTATATTTGAGTGAACAAGATAGCTATGATCTTATAAAGGAAGCTGTGTATCTAGCAAAAAAAGCTCGAAGTGTTTATATGGCTAATAATTCCCTCGGTATATTTTTTAAATTTATTAGACCAAAACTATGAATAATGTTTTCAGAAGGTGCAGATATTTTAATAGCTGGTTCAGTAGGACCATATGGAGCTTTTTTGCATGATGGTTCTGAATATACAGGAAGTTACAAGGATTCTGTTAGTGGTTTAATATTAAGACAGTGGCATAAACCTCGTATAGCTGCTTTGATAGATGGAGGGGTAGACCTTTTAGCATTTGAAACAATACCATGTAGAAAAGAAGCAGAAGTTCTTTTAGGTATTTTAAAAGAGTATCCTAATGTAAATGCCTGGTTATCCTTCAATTGCAAAGTAAGAATATTATTTAAGGCAATTGTTTCCATATTTTACCTTTTTGTATCCCATTATTCTGAAATATATTGTTGTAGTCTTTTTCAAAATTAAAACTACTATTTCTGTGTTGGTGAAATAAGGAAGTTCAATTTCCTTTTTTTTTGTTTATACTTACACTCTCTTTAGTCAGGTAAAAACAGACTAGGCTCAGACTCTTGCAACAACAACACTGTGATACTAAACATATAGTTTGGAATATTACAACTAAGCAAAACGAGAAAAATAAAAAAAATTTATAAATCGCGGGACAGGCTCAATTTTTATTGCTGTCTTTGTTCATGTATTGGAACCATTTTAGGGGAGTTCCTAAAAAATATACAACCTGAAAAATAATGATCATCCTAATACTCACGTACTTGTACCTGCATCCACATTAGTAAAACATCTTAATCTCTCTTACCCTATGAAATATTTTTTATTCAGAAGAGTGCATACGTCAAAAATTCAACAAATGCAAATACATGTTTAAAAAACTGTTGAGTTCAGGAATTCATTAGATTGATCAAAATTATACTAATGCATTTAAAATAAAAAGGTGTACTATATAGATGAAAATATTTTCTAGTTCATTATGATCACCACTACTAGTTCAAAAGTAAATTCTGCCAGTATGTCGTTAAAAAACAAATGAATCCATCCTTATATCAGAGACGAAAGAACCTAGGGCATGAGCGCATAAATAGACCCGAGATTAGAGATGTAAATAAAATGGGTATCCATTATTTAGTATTCGTTACTCGCCGGGATCCGAAGTAACAATTACCAGCGGACAAAAGTATTCGATACTAAAGTACTGAAAGTATCGAATGGAACTAAAGTAACGAGAGTATTTAATGTAATGAAAGTATCGAATGCAACTAAAGTATCGAATGTAACTAAAGTAACGAGAGTATGGGATGTAACGAAAGTATCGAATGCAACTAAAGTAACGAGAGTATGGAAAGTATCGAATGTAACGAATCTAACAAAAGTAACGAATGCAACGAAATAATCGAAATGAAAGAAACAAAATTTTACGTTTTTCTTAGTATGTTAACTCTCAAATGCATAAATCCCGTTAAATATACAAATAATTTTTTCAATATAGGTGGTATATACGTATTATGTACGCATAAAGATCATCCCACTACATATATCGAAACTAAACAAAACCTTTTAAGAAAGATTCGTTGTTCGTTTATATTATTTTTAAAAAAAAAAACGAGAGACATATTTATTTTGCAGCGGCTGGCAACACAGCGGTCTAAACAAAACACTAAGTATTTGAATTATTATTTGTTTCTCTCCGTCTGTGGGTCCCCAAAAAGTTTGTAAGGTTGGTTTATTGCATTGCAACAACAGTCAACAGTGCTCCGTATTTTTAATATAGGTAATTACAAATATATACATAGGTATGCATATTTCTTTACACTGTTATAGTAAATTAGTAAACTAATGTACTAATAGTGTAATTTAAACCACGAATACAAGTTTTTAGTCAATTTTTGTCTTTTATCTTGGTTATTAACGGTTATTAAAATAAAACTATATCTTAACTTTGACAAGATATACCATCGCCACCAAAACACTCAAAATTAAAGAGAAATACTGAAATACGACGATATCGTGTAGCATCGCGCGAAAGTAACGAAATACCGGGTAGTGTCGAGGTCCGATTGTAACTATTATCGATACAGGAACTTTTTACAGCACTATGAAAGCAACGATTAGGTACAAGTAATGATACGCTACCAGAGATGGAATGACTGTTTATAATCTTGACAAATACTTGACAATTGTCGTACTATTCCACCATGTACTGATGCAACCGGGATCCCGTGCAACATCCTCTTAAAATCCAGGTTCTTTCGTGTCGGCTTATTATTATTACTTTGACGTTTAATTTAAAAATAATAATTTTGAAAATTGTTACTGGCTCCCTTTATAATAACATCTCACCTTTTCAAAAGGTTTGCAAAACACTGATTTTACCTATCCTTAACATATATAAAATATTAAATTTCCTAGGATGGAAAATCATTGGCATCTGGTGAGGACTTTCAAACAACCATCAAAGATTGCTACAGAATGAATCCAAACCAGTTAGTTGCAGTTGGTACCAATTGTGTCTCGCCAGCTTTTGTCGATGAATTATTTAAAAATGTGAATACTGATGTTGAAGCACCTGCTATACCACTCATAGTTTACCCCAATAGCGGTGAAAGTTATAATACCAAAACAGGGTAACATTTTATGCACATATGTATAGAAAATATTTTTTTTTATTAAAATGAATTTAGATGGCAAGACAACACTGACTGTAAACCAATTGAGAGTTATGTGGAAAATTGGTTGAATCTAGGAGTTACTTGGATTGGGGGTTGTTGTCGAATGTACTCAGAAGATATTACAAAAATTAAACAGGCTGTGGAACATTGGAAGAGCAAACATTCAAAATAATATTTCGGTATAATACTAGGAATGATATAAGTAGTTATGTTAGTAGGGCGGTGATAATAACTATTGTTATTTTTATACAATGTTTATATCTTTATTGTACTTATACAGGAACTGATGTTAAAAAAATAAAATATAAATAAAATCTCTACATACTTTTATTGTAATATTAGTTCCTATAATAATTTGAAATAAAATACGGTTTGCGTATTAGTTGGGATATAGTTGTTATGAATTAAGCATGAGCTCCATGTACAGGGTGCGGCAGGGAAACTTGCTGATTTGAATTGGACGCCAATGAGCGAGGCGTGGTCAGAAAGGGGTGGGGAGGGTCTCATCAGAAAGAAGGGGTTTTGAAGTTTTGTTACCCCAAATGACATTTGTCATCATGCGTTGGACAAAGGAACAGCGTGCGTTCGCCGTCGAGGCCTATTTTTCCAACGGTCATTCGGTGGTCGCCGCCCAACGTGCCTTCCGAACTCGGTTCGATATTCATCCCGCGGGTCCCGTTCCTGGCCGGCAATCGCTTGTTTCGTGGGTGAACACATTTAGGGAAAGTGGGAGTGTTGAAAAAAAAGGCCCAGGAGGTCAACGGACATCCAGAACTCCAGAAAACGTCGAAAGGGTAAGGGAGTCGTTTTTGCGCTCTCCCCGGCGTTCGGCGCGTAAACACGCTGCTGCTCTGGGGATTTCTGATCGCACAGTGAGACGAATTCTTCACAAGGAACTCCAGTTTCATCCCTACAAACTGGCTGTGGTCCAAAAGTTGAGTGAACGCGATTTCGCTTCTCGCCAAACTGCATGTGAAGCGCTCAGTAACTTGCCAGACGACGCTCTCGTGTTTTTTAGTGATGAGGTCCACTTTCACATTTCCGGCTGTGTTAACAAACAAAACATGCGGTATTGGAGTAATGTCAATCCTCGCGAACTTCATGACATTCCACTTCATTGTGAACGTGTTACTGAGTGGTGTGCATTGTCGAGAGTTGCAATAATAGGGCCTCATTTTTTCGAGGAAGATGAACGCGCTGTTACTGTGAATGCAGTTCGCTATTGAGACATTTTTTCTTCCACAACTTGAAGAAATGGATCTTGGGGACGTATGGTTCCAACAGGACGGAGCCACGGCGCACACAGCGAGAACTTCGATGGAGCTTTTGAGGGAACACTTTCACGAGCGCCTGATATCCTTGAGGGGTGACGTACCGTGGCCGCCGCGCTCCCCCGATTTGGCACCTTGCGATGTTTTTTTATGGGGATATCTTAAATCCATCGTTTACAACGACAAACCCCGGACCCTGCAACACCTGAAGGACAACTTCCGCCAAGCCATCGCCAACATTCCCGTCGATATGCTCGAAAGAGTGGAGCGCAACTTTAAATCTAGGGTTGATCAGTGTATCACGAATGAGGGCCGCCATTTGCCCGATGTCATTTTTAAAACTACTTAAAACAAAAATTCAGAATGTGTACTATACGATACAAAAAGAATTAAATCGATATTTGAAGTACTTTTTCTTTTATTGACTTTTCAAATCAGCAAGTTTCCCTGCCGCACCCGTTACAATGTGAAGTTAATTATACAATTAAATATATTATTTGATTCATATATTATCTGTTTTGCATATAAAACAATCAAATCAATAAAATAAGGTAAGTACCTAACAAAAAAGCCTGCCCATAGCATGCCTTATTTAAACCACAAAAATAGAGCGGGGAGAATGCGCTTCGACGAATGTGAATCCTATTATAGAGGGACGGAGTGGTGGCAGCCATTTTGAAGGTTGCTTGTTAAACAGAACGGTAATTTCTTGCTTTGTAATACACCTTAGTGTATTTTTAAGGTGCAATTTCGGAGCCAAAATTAGCATTTTTTAAATATCAATTCCGACTTAGGTAATATATAAAATTGATTTATGAAATACAACCCTTAAAAATGTGAGTATCATTAGTATTTGTCGTGTATTCGGGTTGAATCAGGCTACCGAGTGCTTATTTAAACTATTTATTTCACAACTATATTACCAATATATCTCAATCGCCATTGTATATACTACTGTACCATGCTTGTTGTGCGCATGCGCTCGATTCATACACACATTTATATACCTATAACAGTATTCAGTCTAAAATAAGAAGTTAACTTCAATAAATGTTAAATTTGGTTCCCATTTTCTTTTTCTGATAAACTGTTTCCAATCCAATTATATATTTCACCAAATAACAAGTACAATTTTTTTAATAGTATTGATTTCATATTTCAAAATTACTTTGATTAACTGGTACGAAAGACCAGAACAAAGTTGTATGTAAATATTCATATTCATGTGTTATCGTAAAAAAAATTTCTACTTTTCTTAGTGATAACAATATTTTGAGCAATTTTCGAAACAATATTGTCTAATGATAAAGAATAAATAAATTATATCGATGTTTCTTGTGATTTGTGTCATCTGTCACATCAAATTGAATTTGGGCAACCACTAACCTTCAAAATGGCTACCTTCATTATTAGAACAGCCGCACATACTTGAAACGCATTCTCGCCACTCTACTTCTATGATTTATACCTATAGGTACTCCTTATATAATTAAAATACTTATATCGCGCAAACGTGTGTTTCTGTAATAAAATAAAATACTGAAGTAGACTTTCTCTGCAATTGTCCTTATAAAGCATGAAAACAGAAATATCAATAAGAGAAATGTGCGATGTCACTGGAATATGAACCAATTTCCGCTATTACTCTGCGATGTTGCCTGAAGAGACACGAGCAAATTAATTGGTTTGAATTTAGCGCTTGTTTTGTTTAAAGTTACAGCATAGAAATACAGTGGGGAAACGCTTTTTAAGTATGTACCACAGCTTCTAAAATTATGAAAACCGCCA
Organism: Cetonia aurata; assembly: GCA_949128085.1. Lineage (NCBI taxonomy): Eukaryota > Metazoa > Arthropoda > Insecta > Coleoptera > Scarabaeidae > Cetonia > Cetonia aurata. Next base: position 48,905,961 of record OX421884.1, on the reverse strand, counting down.
TTTTGCAGGTCGGTGATAAAATTCAATTTGATGTAGGTACGTATGCATTTTTGTAATTCCTTCACTCAACCCTAAAGCTCAAGGATTCCTGTTATACGAAAGCATCAGTTAATTTTATATGCTTTATTAAAGAAAATAAAATTACATACTGCAAATTCTACGCTAAAAGTTCGGTGCAATACATTGCCCTGCACCATAAACGAAAGGATGTAGAGACAAAAGTTACATACTTAGTTTTTGACCTAACCTATTTTTGACGTACAATTTCAATATGTAATAAAAAATAAGAGTTTCCATTAAAAAAAAATTAAGCTATTCTATTTCCGTCCATTACAGCGCCATTTATGGTGTACACTAAAATTGTTGGGGATTAAAACCACCAAAGCAAACAAATAATAATACGAATTAAAAGACTAATATTTGCATGAATGTTTTAAGCTTTCAAGGCACTTTAGGCTAAAAACCAACCGGCGCCTCTAACTTGTTGTAAGACGTTACCTACCAGTTCTCTTTCACAACGAAAATGTTTGACTAAAAAAAAAAAAAGGTTTGCAAGGCGACAAATTACATTGTACTGCCATCATATACGCAGCATTTTTTCAAGTTGAATACCGTGGGAGCTTGATTGGGTATGAGCTGTTAATACAAACGTTTGCGTCTACAGGTAAGCGAATTCCATTTTGTATGTAGGTTATGGGTTATGATAAAAGGGAATAATTTTACACGATTTATTAATTCATTATAGTTTTACATATGTGTATTCGTAAATATCGTAGTAGAGAATTAATAGTTCTTTTTATTATCTTATGAGCTGCGCCAATTTCAAAAGCCGGCATCTCGGCATTTTTTTAAGCGCTAGACGTCTTTTTATTCATTGGAAAGAAATTGCCGAAATCCATCGGACATGGTAAATGACATTGTAGATGGATTTCTGATGAGGTGCTCATAAGATAAAAAGGCGATAAAAATACAAACCGAGAGGAATGAAAGTGTATTCAATTCTCACATATTTTATTTAGAAAACTCCCCAGTCGGAGTGGTAAAAATAAAAACAAAAATAGTATATTTCGTTGTGTTGTATTTATTCAAATATGTAATCATTACACTATTAATTATTATTGTTATCATATTACATTGTAATAACCGCAAATCTCCCCGTTCTGTGATATTCAATCTGCTCCTTCTTTTTTTGTTAAAAGGTTTGTAACGACACTAAAACTTTTCTCGACAAGATATGACGAGGGAAACGCTATCAAAAGCTTTCTCGCAATTCTCCACAGTCCAGGATATTTTTCGGGTATTTCTGCCTGCAGCCAAAATGTTTGATACCCTCTTTTAAATTTCCACTTCAGTTCCTCATTAGTGCTAAGCTCGAGTAGCTCCTCTTGTAATATCACATTCTCCACTTCCGTTTCATCAAGTGGATTTATGATCCATGATGGTTTTTCCATCGTCAGAATATCTTCAAATCTGATTTTAAAGTCATCATGCAGGGCAATTAAATGTTGAACGTATGTGCGAATATCCTCATCAAGGCATTCTACCTGTGACAAGTTTGGAAACTGAGAAAATTCGCGCCGACTAATATTTTGCATCATTAATTTCAATTTTCCAAGAAAAGCTGAAATTACACCCTTTGTTTTTATTAAATTGAGGCTGTCCCCTTGTAATTGTAAGTTAATGTCATTAAATTTTTTGAACAAATCTGTGAAATACGCGATGTCTGCTTTCAAATTGATCAGGTTTTCTTTTAAATCTGGATCTTTACTTTCCAGAAACACTAAAACTGATTCAAAAAGTGAGGAAAATCTTGTTAAACATGCACCTTTCGACAACCAGCGTACTTCAGTATGTAAGAGCAATCGTTGGAAGTCTTCATCATTTTCATCGCACAATTGTGCAAATAAACGCGTATTCAATGCATTGCTTCTTATTTTGTTAACTGCATTGATCACAAATTCAAGCGATTTATTTACAATTTAGCACTAAAATTTTTCGCTACTAGGTGTTGTCGGTGGATGACACAGTGAATTGCAGTTACCTCTTGTATAATTCTTTTAAGATGGCTTATAAACCCACGACATCGCCCGGCCATGGCAGGAGACCAGATAAATTTTCGTGGACCCCCGCTTACGAACTGTGAACCCCCTTTTTTTGTCACGGCAACGTAGACCCCCGTCGAGTATCCCCTTGACCCCTGGTTTGGGAATCACTGGTCTATGGGAAGGTATTCTTCGTGGCAAATGGCTTGACATTTTGCAGCATGTGAGGTCAAAAATTAATGAGTTAGACGGGCTCTAAATAAAACACGTACAAGGAGTATATAACCTGGATTAAATTGAAGTAAGTGGAGTAATGCAACCTTATCAGGATCTGTATCATAGTTAAACGTATTTATTTATAAAATTTCATTTCGTGGAATAAAATATGTACATGTGTCTTTCTTTACTTACATAATTTTCAGATGTTTGTCGTTTTAAAAATACATAAAATTATTTAATTTACAAATAGATTTTAAAATCACAATTCATTATCTATTATTTTGCCATATTTTCACTTGATTCTTAATCCTAGTTACATCAGTTGCGTAAGTTCTGCAACAGCCACCGACCCATCTTATTCCAAAATCCAACCACTTTTGTACGTAATTGTCTACTGGTTCACATTTATCTCTGTTTATCCATCTAAAAAAAAAATACAGTTACAGTAATGTATTATAATCATAAATGTTTTGCTAATACAATGAATTATACCGCCTATTCTGGAGGAGAGAAATATGAGAGGTTCCATTTTGTAGAGATTAAATATTTAGAGCAGAATATTCAATTGGTTTTAATTAAGACCAACGAAGAAATATATTTTTTACGTTATTTTTGTGAAATTTTTCAAAATTAATGCGTATCTTACATATTATTTTTTTTATTGTTGACGCACTAGCTACAATTCATTAGCAGTTACCAACCCTGAAAATAGGCTAATTGTAGGTTTTATTCTTCGAATTTGGTAGTTCGGAATTCCTTTCCCTGATATTGAATAAATTTGTAAAAATATCCGAAAAGAAAAAAAATAACACACAGAGCTATAATAAATGAAGAGAAACAAAAAATAACAATCACCTTCTTTAAAATTGCAGATGTGTTGTCTATTCTGTGGTATAGGAAATAAACTACACATATATCAGAAACAGTTTATTCGTTGGTCCTTTTTTGTTGTAGCACAAATTTTATTATTTCCACTTTATCCATTAATTTATTGTCAGTTTTATGTAGTTGCTAAGAAACTTACCCTTGTTCTACGTTATAACTTTCTCCGCTGTTTGGGTACACTATTAAAGGGACGGGATTATTTCTTCTTCCTTTGTTTATGTCTTTAAATAGTGGTTCGACAAGCCTTGGAGCCAAACAATTCGCCCCAACTGCAACTAATTGTTTAGAATTCAGATCGTAACATTTCCGCACGGTGTCTTGGAAATTTTCACCATTTGCGATAGATTTTCCGTCTTGCTGAAAAATGCAATACTACATTTTAAGATGTTGGTTTGTCTATATTTTTATTTTAGTAGTCAGTCCATATGATTTTTTCAATTTATTTTAAAATTTTTTTATATTTCACAATTATAGACTTAAAATTTGATTTTTTTTGACTTTTCCAAAAAATTTGTTAATTTATATCTCTGGCCTGAAGATGAAAGTATTGTCCCGAAACTAGTCGCACTTATTACATTTTTGAAATTGTGAGACTGGTTGTTTTTTTTATCTTTTATTTAATGTAGAATTAAGCGCATGAAAGCATGACCTCCGTCTTCGTCTGTTTAATATGTGCGCATATCTACTTTGGGTGCTCGTACGCTTTGGGAACGCTAGCTTCCTAACAGGTAAGTGCTCGGCTAAACCCAAAAAAATGCTGTAGTTGTAACTTTTTTAACAGTATTAATAAGGCCATTTTATTTTGCAGAGAAGAGGTATAAAACGCCGTGAAGCTTTTAGTTATTGGTTTTATGAGTTCTTAAACAACAGAAAACTTTCGGTTGAGACCTTTATCTTTATGATACGTCTGTTTGCTAAATATTTTCTTCACTAGCATCGTTCACTGATAGATACATTAAGAAAAATAGTGACAATAAACTTTATAATTAGTTGTACACATTATAATTATATTGGAACGAATAATTATTCTAATAAATAGTAATATATGGATAAATACTGGGTATTAGATAATATATTATTGTCTCTGCGCTACCATACCATGAATTATATTTATAATACGCGGTAATATCTATTTTTGTTCCGTATATGATACTAAAAATGTTGATTATGATTGATGCCACCATCAGACAGAATTGCGGCCTCTAAATAGTGCAGGTTGTTCCAGTAAGACTTGTGATATCTTAGAAACCGTAGTGAGGGGGAGAAATCCATAACTAAAGTGGTAAAGGGATATTACTGAAAATATTTTTAAATTCCAAACGCAACCGCTACAAGGCGCAGTTCCCACAGGGTTCACAACATTTTTTAATTTATTACAATTGAGTCCACAACTAGGTTTTTAATGTGTAAATCAAAAAAGCCTTAAGTATTGCCTTTTTAAATTGGTTAGAAAAAGAATTAGCTATAATTTGAAATGCTTTACAAAAAAACTGAGTTAATTACACATCCCTTTGGTAAAGACTTTTTTCGACTACTACATCTGAAAGTACAACCTTACTACACTCATTCGAGGATAAAAAGCGCCACTTTATTGAATTGAACTATAAATTGCTATGAATTGAACTGCCAACCCTATGAATTGAATGTGCCAACTTCCGTTACTTTACTGTACTCTTCTGTTAAGATTCTAAAGTTTTTTCTGGGTTCGGTTGTCAAAATAGCTGCCAAACAATCTGTCATTCATATATGAGTGATCTGTATTTTGAACATTACAAATGCTAAATTGATTTTTTCGGCTACCACATCTGAAAGTACATTCTTATTACACTCATTCGAAGATAGAAAGCGCTACTTTATCGAATCGAACATGTACGAGTTTTTCTGAATTATCTCTAAAAAGGTAAATGTAACAATATGTTTTTCTCTTTAATATGTTGTGATTGAAGAGCTTTGACGGACCAAAGTATAGTGGAGAAAACTAGTTTTCCATATAATAACGAAAACACCCGATTACCAGTAATAATTTCCTTATTAGTTGGAAATATCTACTTAATAATATCGAAAGCTATCTTAATTGGCTATGAAACAATAGACAATGGACCTGTCAAACAACCGATTACCAGTAACAATTTCCTTATTAGTTGCAAATATCTACTTAATAATATCGAAAGCTATCTTAATTGGCTATGAAACAATAGACAATGGACCTGTCAAACAAGCTTAAGTTTCTTAAATTCGGGTAAAAATTACAGAAGTTGTAGCAATTGTTCGTTTTCTAAACTTGGCAATGCTTATACTACACTTACAATTCAAAATACGTCAAAACGTCTTTATCCAAAGAATTTGAGTACTTAGTTACTTAGTTTGTTCAGTAATTTTGTGGTTCACGTAAGATATTATATGACTCCGTTAATATTGTACTTACGCATGCTGTAGATACTTACATACAAACATTATATGTATGTACATGTATTATTAATTTCTATCTGTCGAAAAATAATAAAAAAGTAAAGCAATTAAAATGGCAACAATGACAATACATAAAGGTATCTTTAATTCTAAGGTTGCTTTGTAAATGTATCAATTACAGAGAGTGATGTCTTGTATATCAATATCACTTATATAGATGTACCTACGTCGTTCATTAATTGAAATCTCCATAACATATGCTGGTGAGATATTGACGTTGCAGCCTTCATTGTCGAGTGTTTCTGACACCTGTTATACAAGCGTCTATAATACATTGTCTCCTTACTATATACATGTGTAGCGGCAGTCTAATTGCTCCACATTACAAAGTTGGTTTAAACAAGTACACAATTTCAAACAATTTTCACATGTTAGCACCCTTTTATCTTTGTGGGATTTTTATTTTATAATAATTATTTTTCACTGACATTGAAACATATGCGAAGCGATTACTGTAGTTTCAAAATATTAGGGTGAACCAAAAGTATTTGAGTAAATTTTAAATTTCTAAACCGTTAGAAGTAACTGGTGGAAACATACGAACTCATTGTGGAAATACGAAGAGAAGATGAAATGCCAGTAATATGGAAGCAAGCAACATTCTGGTTATTCCAAAAAAGGGAGATCCAACTGACTTCAATATTACTTCCAAATATTAAGACAGAATGTAGCTTAGAACCGCAACTATAGCAGACAACGCAACGCAGAGTTTAGAAAGGGAAAATTGATGTCAGACTGGAGTTTATTATGAAATAAAATATCAGTAGCCATATTGTTTATTGATTAAAGAAAAAGAGTGTGACTCGATAAATAGGAATAGATTGTCTCAATTAATGACAAAATTCTATATCCGGGCAAAGTTGATAACTCTGACGCGAATGACATTGCAAAGAACTACAGGTAAAGTTTAAGTAAACGGAGAATTGTTGGTGTTTTAGGATAGTTATTTGTAAATTGAAGAATTTGTTAAAATATAGAATCAATGCAAAGGGCAAAAAAATACTTAAGTTTATTGCACTTGTAGATACCCAGCAATAAATCACTTTACAGCTACTATCAGTATTATTAGCGGCTATTATGACAATAAAAAATAATTTACTGCTATATGTGGATTTACTTTACACTTTATATAAATCCGGAAATTTGTTTTAAGCAATCAATGTGTTTCATATTTCATTCGACATGGAATATATTCATATTATTGATATTTCCGATCATTGTTACTGCATTTTAAACTACAAATTTGGAATTTTCTTTAAGTGTCGCATCTTCACTCACTGCGAGTGTATATCTGGAAATATTAATAACAAATAAGGCTTAAGAAGAAAAAGAAATTAACTACAGATTAACGAAGGCAAAATGCAGGGAGGATAATAAACTTCTTAATCCGATCGAAAAACTCACCTCGAAAGAACAACGGAAGCATCTATATACAAACACTGTTGCACGGATCAGAAATCTGGGTATTATGAGATTTTCAATTATTTTTGTATGTTTTGAATCGTTATTTAAATTTTGTTTCCCCAAAAAATACAGAAAACAAGCTTTTGTCCAACCCTATATTAAAGCGATGAAAATTTACTTTGTATATATGTTATAGCTTCTTGAAGTAATAGCAAACTTGTTGACAGTGGGGTGTTCACAGAATTCCTATGTTTTACGTTTAGAAATGCTTCCCATCCAAGTCTCAATGGAATCTATCGCAAATTTATTGCTTTTATCTAATAATATAATAAAATACCGCAATATAGCTCCGACAAATCTTATTAGTTTATTCGGAGTTTACTTGTTCTCGTTACCTACGTAAAACTCGTATGATGACGGTTATAAAGCAATCTCTGTCTGCGATAACTTAGACTACATCTCGGGGATTCATACATACGTGTACCCTTTTCTATTACGGCCGGGTGTCACATATTTTCGGAATTTTACTTACCCCACAGCTAAACGCAAGCCAGGCTTTTATATTTGGGAATTCCTTTATCAGATCTAACAGCATTTCTGCCTCTATCCGACAAGGTATGGTCTCTAATGCTAATAAATCTACACCAGCTTCAACGAGGGCAGCAATGCGAGGCCTGTGCCATTCCCTCATGACTTCTACTGGAGTTGTTGTGGCGTAAGATCCGGTGTATTCGGATGCATCGTGTAGTGAGGCTCCATATGGACCCACAGAACCGACTATCAAAGGTTTTGGTTGATCTATAAAGGAAATGTAGGTACTTACTTTTTTTGCTGTAGCATATCTTAAATAATGAAATTGTATATATCGAATGGAAAGAATGAATATAAACGTAGGTATGATTTTTCTAAAATCACGTAGATTTATTTTAATAGATCTGGTGAATAATTCACAAAGTATAATGCAAGGTAATGCAAAAATAGGCAATGCTTCAATTTAGAAATAATAGGCACATGTTTTAAAGAAAGAAAAATAGTAAAAACTGCTAGTTTTGATATATTTAAGCAAAAAGTGCTTTTATTTCAAAAACTATCAAGGATAGGCATACTAACTCTTGTACCAAAACGTAGTAAAATTTCTGCCGCTGTAATCAAAAATACCATTTCTTCATTAAAAAGAAAAAGGTTTCCGTAGTTTAAAGTTATTGAAATTGAGTTTTTGAACACTGTGTATGTGCGTTACTGATTATAGATATAACATTGAAAAACCTATGTCCTAGGACGCTCTATGTATATTTGCAAACAGGGCGTCGCACAGTGGTGAATGAGAGGAAAAAACCTATAATTTTTTATTTTCTTTAAATATGTTTTTATTTTCAGTACGTCTTACTTAATAGTCTGCTACTATATTTATAACAAAAGCATATCAAATTTTGCTATGCATGATTTACAATCAGAGAAATAATGTCGATAATTGATCCGTCTATTATTTCTGCCATAACATTTCTAATGGCCATATCTCTCTATTTACTGCACAAAATTTAATATAAATTTGTTTATTTATGTTTATACTCATTAGTAATCGCGTTGAATAGAGTCGCTCCCCCGTTCATTATAATTAACAAATGAAAATTTTAGAAGAAGATATAAAATTACCTTTTACAATTTAAATAGGGCACAAGTTTTGAGCGCCATTTTGTTGAAATATCCTCTAGGCTTCTAACTAAAGATTAAAGTAAATTTCAGGTGCGGTAACCTGCGGAATTCCTTCTTAGTTTACATTTTTTCATGAACAAAAAATTTAACAAATACGGGCCTATATATGCCACGTTTTTTAAAAAAAATATGCTTAAATACTTATTTAGAATTACAAACTTTGTTTTTAATAGAATAAAAAATATGTTTTTGCATATAGTTATAATAATTTCCTTTCGTTTTCCTTTACTTTTCAATCGGCAAACACGTTCTATTTTTAATAAATTCACAATGAGTGTTTTTAATGTTTCTTACTAGGAACTAATGAACGTTTTATTAGAATGTGACCGTAATGTAGATAAATGTTTAGAATCCATTTTTGCGAATAATCTTTACTTAACACCAGCCAACTTGGATTGCATTCAAAAGGACCTGACCAAAACATTTATACCACATTTTAATAAAAGGTGGAAACAAAAATCAAAAGCGCTCGGTTTACACGATGATGTTAAAAAGCTATTGTTTAAGTTATTTGTCGATTTAAGTAGCAAATATAATTAATTTTAATATGAATACTTGTATAGTAAAAAGAGTGTAGTTCTGTCCAATCTACATTTATTTAGTTAATATCTTTTTTGCTCGTTAATCGAGCATATTCAGGCAAAAAAACGTCAATGATTTGAATTCACAAAAATGATAAAACGTCAAAATGTGTAAAATGATGTATGATAAAAATTTTGCAATACTGAATGAACTATAAAATATGATGATATATAAATTAATGTTGTGTATATTTCAAAATGATATATATATATACTATTTTTCCTAATAAAGTGTCCTTTTACATTTAATTATTGACCAAAAATTATCTGGACTGCTTCTTAATCAAAACGGGTTTGCTGCACATCATTCGTATTGAGAAATTTTCTAAAATATATTCAAATATATTGAGAAATTTGGTAATATGAATGTCTATATAGATCCTATAAACGTATGAAAGCACAAAATATCGAAATTTGTTTTAATCGCAAGTAGTTCTTTTTCCGCATTTGGCGTGTTCTGGACCAATGTGCACCGTATTTTATATTTAATCTTTTTCTCTTTTATATAATCCAAATTCCCTATATTTAATCTCATTACACTGCAAAAATCATTTAGAAATTCCAATTCTACAAAAAGTTACAGGTTTTCTTCCGCAAAAGCGCTATTCTAGACCACTGTGCGTCGTTGTTATACATAATAATAGTGGTGGTAATAAATAACATAAAATAAAACATATGGCAAAATATTTAAAAAGATAATTAGAATTTAGATTTTTAAATTATATATAGAAATATGTTTCAACGCTGCGATTGTTGTACCTACATTAAATCGTAAGATTTGCAATTTGTAACTTTGCCCATCTAGTTGATTTTCGTATTTTTCCTAACAAATAATTTTTTAGATTTGTAATCCTGATAGTGATTTCTGCAATAATGGGATGTTAATGTGAATGAAGTTGTCTCACGAATGTGACATTTTTCAGTTTGCTTGAATATAAATCGATATATTTTTTTTTTAAAATTAAAACTGTACATACCCTTTAGTTCCGTATATTCTTCTATAAACCTATCGTAAGCTATTTTGGCGTAATCTACAGACTTCTTGATGAGATCATAGGCTTCCTCCTCGGATACTTTAAGATGTTCTACAAATCCACTAACGCTAGCTTGATATGTATTTGTCATTATTATATCTGCACCAGCTGAAAGTGGAAAACTAATATAAAATATAGACATGTATAAGCATATGAAGGTATATAATATTATTTTTCGAGTACCACCCCGTAGGTCCAAACTGCTTGTCAGAATAGGATATCTCAATAACCGTAAGAGATAGGGAAAAACGAGTGGCCAAGTTTCGATCTCTTTTTTCGACATATTCTCAATGGCGAAAACGAAAATTAGTTATATTCTTTTGTTTTTGAGTTATAGCCAAAAAATTATTTTTTCGAGTTTTATACGAAAAAGCCGTTTTAACATGTTTAAGGCTCTTTTATGAGTACAGTAGTACCCCCATATCAGCGGGGGTTTGGTTCTGTGCTCTTCCGCGGATACTGAAAACCGCGGATAGTAGCGAACGCTTTATTTACGAATACAATATGAAATATGAAGCAAAGTTAAAACAATGAAACAAGAAAAAATAAGTTATATAATATTTATTTAAAATAAATAAACAATAAATAAATATTCTTGTACTGTGGCACAAATAGAATTTAAGTTTAATAAATATATAAGTTCATACATATGTACATATAGTACATATTTACATATACAACAAGAAAAACTTTATCATCGTGAGCTACATATTCATTCATCTTTCTCCAAGTCCAAGTTACCAGTCGATTGTTTACTCAGATCCGAAGCAAACGATGTTGATGGCTGTGCGTTATCGATAGTTTTGTCGACTTTTACAAAGAACATAGCTATTGGTAGTTGTCGTTTTTGTCTTTTCATTTCAATAAACAAATCCTCCAAAGGTTTCAAGGCGTCTGTTATAGTGCGAGTAATCTTTATACTGCGTTCCATTATTGGATCATATTCTACTATCTGTTCTTTTAATTTTTGAGCAGTTCGAAATATCGCTGAAAATTTTTCAAGCGTCCATGCTGGCGGTTCTTGTTGACCCTCATACTCATCGTCACTCGCTTCTGGAGAAGATTTCACAAGATCTACCAATTCCTCGTTGGTGAATATTTGATCCTCTTCGTTTATGTAATCACTGAGTTCCTTTTTGGCTATATCGTTAAATCCTTCTCCATCTATTTTCTGCGCTATGTTAAATATCGTTGTTAGATGTGAATTAATATCATGTGTGTCTTCAGAACTAAGAACGATGTCATTCCACAGATTTTTCCAATATGCTATTATCGTTTCTGACTATAATTCCTCCATCGCTCCTTTGATAAATAAAATTGCGTCAGCAATTGTAAACGACTTCCAGCATTCCATGAGTCCGATATCAGAGCATTCGTTAGCCACTGTATACAGCATTTCGAAAACCTGTCGAATATATATGGCTTTAAAGCATCTAATGACACCTTGACCAAGAGGCTGAAGCAATGAGGTCGTGTTAGCTGGTAAAAAACTTTTCTGTGCCTAGTGACACAGGATGCCCAGGGGCATTGTCTAGTATCAGCAGCACTTTAAATGGTAATTCTTCCTTTTCCAAATATCCTTCCACTTCCGCAATAAAGCATTGATGAAACCATTGTGTAAATATAACAACCGTAACCCACGCCCTTCGATTTGATTGCCAAAACACAGGCAGGCAAGCTTTATCTTTGTATTTAAGAGCACGTGGATTCTGTGATCGGTAAACAAGTCCAGGTTTAATCATATGACCAGCTGCATTTGTACAAAATATCAAGGTAAGTCTATCCTTAATTGCTTTAAAGCCTGGTGCACTCTTTGCAGTCTTATGAATATAGGTCCGTTGAGGCATTTTTTTCCACATAAGACCAGTCTCATCGCAGTTAAAAACTTGCTTAGGATGATAATTCTTTTCTGCAATAATTTGTTTAAATTTTTCTGGAAACAGGGCAGCAGCTACATGATCAGCCGACGCAGATTCCCCTGTCCTTTTTATATTATTTAGATTAAACCGAGTTTTAAATCTATGCAGCCACCCCCTACTTGCTGTGAATAATTTTCCTTCCTCTTCAGTATAATATTGGGTCTGCATATCTTCATATAAAACCAACGCCTTTTGTTGTAGCACTTTGCCATCGATAGGAATATGTTTTCTTGTCATATCTTCCACCCATAAATTTAACTCATTTTCTACCTTAAGTAACACTTTATTACGTATTGTGGTTACAACTTTTGCAGTTTGGGGTGCACTAGAAAAACTAGCTCGAATCTTATCTTTGTTTTTTAACACTTCCCGTATCGAAGATTCGTTTTTATTGTATATTTTAGCAACAGTTGCAATAGATTTTTTTTCTATTTTAATCATATTAATGATTTTTATTTATTCACTAATAGTGAGCATTTCACGTTTTCTTTTTGGTTTAGAAGCCATTTTAAAATGATTTTTAAATTTACTTGCTTTATTTAAAAACTATTGCCAGCACTGTCTTGTCCGACAATTCGAATAGTACTAAACTCATAGTTAACAGGAGCGTTTATATGTACAAGTAAAAGCAAGTGGCACCTGAAGCACGTTCCAACTTGTTTAACTTATCATAAGAGAGCGCCGAATTCAGGGGATGACTCATATATACGACGATATATCGACAAATGTTCCTATAACTTTTAATAAAGCTCAAATGTCTTTATTTGTTTCTGTATTTATTGATATAACGCGTTTTCTGCTTATCATAGGTAAATCGCGGATAACTGAAACCGCGGATACGGAGTCAGCGGCTAACGGGATACTACTGTATATAGAATCGAGAACAATTATATTGTTATTTTATGCACTCGTTTTTGGTCTGCAGCATAAAGTTTTTTTTTTATATAAATCCTAGTAGGCTATGACATAGTTAAACAGAGCGTTTTTTTCTCTTTTCAAAAATATATACTTTATGGGGTCGATTTCCACCAGTTATCTAATGAAACATAAAAGAACTAACTATTTACATTTTTAATTAAAAGACTATCATCTAATAGACTATAACAGGGAAAAGACTAAAAAACAGTCGATTTCTTCTGTCAAAGTCAAAGGTTTGACATACGTGTTAAGTATAAGTGATGTATAAGTCTAAGAACTGTGCGTGGTAAGTACGTTTTGAAATGAAATTTTAAAATTTTGAAAAGTATGATACGTTGGAGTGCTATATTGAATCAAATAAAAATGACACATGATTTGTATTTTAATCGCTACCCGGACAGAAGGCAATCCAGTGGTAGAATATATAGTAGACTGAAGGAAAACTTAATTAATTATGGATCCTTCGACAAACCACGACCAAAAAAGTATTCTGAAGAAGGAGAAGAAGATGATGCTATTCACGTTTTAGGAGCTGTTGTGGAAAATCCAAAAATGTCAAGCCGCCAAATAGACCATGGAGTGGTGTATCTCGGGTTCGTTCACTTAGAATTCTAAAAAGAAATAAATATAAACTATATAAAATCAGAAAGGTGCATCATCTACATCCAGGTGATTATAATCGCCGTTTAGAATTTTGTCGGTGGTATTTAGAAAAACAACAGCAGGATGAATTTTTCTTTAGGATAATTATATAGACTGACGAAGTCCACATTAGTAGTGCAGGCGTTTTTAACAGAAATAACGCGCATTGGTGGTCTGATATCAACCAACACCAGGTTGTCAACAATCAAATTGAACAAGGGAGATCCGTTTTTAATGTATGGTGCGCCATTATGGACAATCGTATCATCGGATATCATATATACTGGGAAAATTTAAATGCTGAACGGTATCTGCAAATCTTACAAAAAAATATTGAAGAACTCATCGACGACATGCCATTACTACAAAGGAGGACTCTATTTTTTCAACACGATGGCGCACCAGCACACAATGCACGAATTATAACACATTTTTTTAAATACTAATTTTGGAAACAATTAGTTAGAAACAAATGGGCCTGAGAGATGGCTGCCAAGATCGCCCGACTTGATGCCCCTTGATTTCTATCTGTGGGGATACCTAAAGGATCGTTTATATAAAATACCGCACAATAATGTTCAGGAACTAATTCATAATTTTGGAGAATGTCTAAATACTGTTTCTAACATTCATATTTAATCAATTGCAAGTGTAAGGAGAAGATGCCAGTTGTGTTTGCACAATAATGGGGTGCAGTTTGAACATTTTATGTAATAAATTTCTAGTTGTGTTGCATTATAACTTATATATCTATACGGAATTTTATTTAGTATATAAGAGTTAAATAGTAATGGAATAGGTTTTATTTATTTCAGGAACACACGCTTGTGTTTGTCATAGAAATACTACTAGATCATAGTTTTTTAATTAAAAATGTTATGATTCATTAGATAACTGGTGGAAATCGACTCCATGCATAAAACAAAACTCTGATTTAACTAGTCGATTCTACTCATAAAAGTGCCTTATTGGTACATAAACAACTACTATATATGCTACGGTATTTGCGTGAATGTCATTTATTTTTTTCCACTTTAGTAACCTGTTAATTACCTATTGTTAAGATTTTATGGCCAATTTATCTTTTTTCTTTTCATATATAAGTTTACGAGGGGAGTATTTAATTTAGCGGGTTTTAATTTATGTGCCACTTGTCGAATCCAATTTAGCATTCAAAGAGACAGTTTAATTGTCTTTTTCTGCTGCTCGCAGCCCCAGTTTTATTTTCACCAACTAATTAACTTTTCTATCTGTTTACTCCAGATGCTCGCTCACATAACAATGCTTTCACTTTCGATTTATGAAAACTCGTCGCCACCAAACTGAAGATCTTTACATTAAATGGGGCAGTTTAATTGAAGAATATCTCAATACCCTTTTTAATAGTTTTTGACTACAAAATAATTAGTACTCTTTGGAATATCGGATATCTTCATGTAGTGTACAACATTGTATGGTACAAAATTCGGCATAAATAATGCAAAATAAATGGATTTTTCTGTATAGAAGTTGGGTAAATTTCAATAACGTCCGGGGACATTTGTAGGGTTTGTAGACAATTTAGGGTTTAGAATGCTGGGTATTCAAAAAACGTTTCTCAGAATCCAATTTTCAAGCTATCTGTTAATTATTGTAAATATGAGTATATTGGAGAAAATTTAAAAATTACATTTTATTTTCAAAAGCTATATTTTATATATATTGCAGCATTTTCGTTTTTACTGAAATAAAACCCCTGAATTTGGTTGGTACTCATACATTTTAGTTAATTCTTGCATAATTACAGAGCTAAAACAAAAAAGTAGTTTTTCTTCCGTCATTAAACTAAAAACCGTTAGACCAAATGTTAATTTACATACCTTAGCTCTCACAATATTACTGGACGCATCGAAGATATTTAAGTTCGTTTGAAAATCAGAAAACAACGAATAATAAACAATTACATACATTTGAACGTTACTTTTTTTTTAATTACATAACTATTTATTTACATAACAATATACACAACAACAAATATACAGCAAACAAATAACAATGCTGTTACAAAATGTACCCTGTATGTATGGTATTCACGCTCTCTTCCTCGTCTCGAGATGATAGAACTGGTGGTCCCGTCCCGGACTATCGGTATTGAGAGCGCTGTGGTTTTTTAGTTTATGGATTTTCTCCGTTTAATGGTTATTGTCTGTCAGGATTCTCTTTTTGATTTCTTTTTTAAACTGTGCGTGTTTTAATTTTTTAATCTCTGTGGGTAGATTATCATAATGTTTGATTGCTTCTGTGTTTGGGATTTTTTTTATACATATTGCTGACTATTCTTTCAGTTCTTTCATATGAGTAGCTTCTTGTGTTATGGTTATGTATTTCTCTGTTGTTTTTAAGTTTGCTGTTGGTTTTTATTAATCCATTTTTCGTCTTGTGTATAAGAATTAAATTTTTTAGATGGTTAGTTGCCTTTTATTTAGTTCTTGCGTTCTTTCGTAAACTTCTAGTGTAGGTGTTTTTTATCTAATCTACGTAATATCTTCAAAATCTTATTTTGCTGTCTTTGCAGTTTTTCTATATTACGTTTCGTAGTGTAACTCCATGCATTTATCATGTAGCTCATGTGGGATGTGAAAAGAGGGATGATACTGTGATTTTTTCATATGTTCAGGCAATAGCCGTCTGGTTATGCCTGCTATAGTTCTAGTGTTTTTCTTCGTGAGGTCTTTCACGTGTCCATCCCATTTTAGGTTTTTTTGTATCGTTAATCCTAGGTATTTTACGTGAGTGGTTTCCTGAATGATTTGGTTTTTTATTCTTGTATTAAAAGTAGAAGGTAGTCGTCTTTTTGTAAAAACTATATATTTTGTAATGTATGAGAGTTATACGATTTTAAACTCCTTATTTTTGCGAAGATATTTGCTAATTTGTCAATTTAGATTTACAAATATGTTCAGATCCGAACACAAATTTGAAATCATATTGACTGAAGCCGCGAAATTACCGTTAAACGCCATATTAATTGATAAAATTCAGAAAAATGTATACCAATGTCGTTATTGACAGACATTCATGTTTCGCTGTACCTACAGCTCTTCAGTGTCATCCGAATCTGTTATTGAAAATCATGTTCGATAATAATTTGTATGTTTTATGTATGTTTATCGGATGTAGATTCCAGCACCGAATAGTATATCCGAATTCAAGAAGCGGATCCGGATCCGAGGTTTCGGATAGCGAATCCGGATCTGTGGCTTCGGATAGCGGATCCGGATCTGAGGTATCAGATAACGGATCCAGATCCAAGGATTCGGATAGTTTTGGATCTCAATTTTGTCGGATATCTGCAGCACTAGTAAATAGATCTAATGATATCGATGTAAGTTAAATAACAAACTACACATTTATTTTAACCTAATTAAAGTTTCGGAAGAATTTTAGGATGGCTAGAACTACAAGTAATGTGTTAATAGAAAAATATAGCCATTCAAAGTTTTATAAAAACAATAATCCATGGCTAAGGGGAACACCCATGAAAAGTGCAGATACAGAATTCCTTTTATTTTTGTGGTAAATTTATATATGTTGCATATTATTTATTTAATTATATACTAATAACAAAACACTTAAGGTTTGCTGCAGATAAAACATCTGTCATTGCTGGATATGTAACCACTACCTTTATTTATGATGGTTGGATATTGAACTATTTGTTTAATAATATGCTACCACACTCATTAAACGTTGGTAAAAGTAAGGTCAACTCAGTTCAAATCTTCAAGTGCCTCTATAAAATTATGTTCGACTTATAATTGCACTTCCATGCAACTCACATGCACTAGTCACGTGTAGTCGCGCACTATCACATAGCGTTTTCGACTTATTGCACTTTACGCGTGGAGTATATCTATCTCCCTTACTAATATTATGTGTTAAAGTTAGATGGAAATACAATCAGTGGCTAAAAGTGCAGTAAGTCGAAAATGCTAACAGTTTTCGCATACACTGAGTGCACACCCAGTGCAAATAAGACGAAAACGCTATTAGTGTTTTAGTAAGAAAAAAGCATTTTTTATCAAATGGGTAGCGAGAGAATATCCTAATAAATTCGTTGCTTTTAATTGTACAATCATATCAAATTTAGAAAGGGTAGTATACTTCCTAAACAACGAAGTTATTTTATCGATTTTGTGCTAACTCTGTAAAAAATAGGTAGGCATCTATTTGAACTCTTTAATCTACTCTATTTTTTTGTAAGTTTACGTGAATATTAGCTGGGAGTTGATAATTTAAATACTCACCTCTACGGATGATGTCCCTAAACAATATTTTGTGCGATACAATAAACAGAAGAATGTCTGCGTCATGAATAGTCGTAAATAATGTAATAATAGATAAAACGTTAATATTGTTTTATACCCACTATAATAAATAATAATAACAATAATAGGATTTATTGGTTAACGAGTACGATATAGCAGTACGTAACATTTTCCCATTTTCACCCAAATAGACTAAATCGGCTTAAGACATGTGTAGGTACATTTTGTCGGCATTCTACCCTTTGCCCATAAGTAAGGGTTTACGTTTATAATATTCATGATTTTTAGTAAACATACTATGTATTTGAACCAAAATGTTATGAATATATACATATTGCTACGAAACTCGTAGACAATATTTCTTAATTTTAATTATATATTTCGGAATTTAAATACCTTTTTAATTAAATTAAATACTTCCCAGAGTCATCTCTAATACTCTCTAACAAATTCACTTATAAATCACACCTCAATTTGCAGATGGCTCTGGCTGTAAGTTCACCCCTTTCGATTGATTTTGCTCTCCTGCTAACGAAATATTATATAATTTAATTTATTGTTAGTAGCGATCAGAATATGATATATCGCTGTCAATTCTGCTGCCTAAAAATATTTTAAATATTCATTAATATTCAATGAAATTATACTGTAATTGTTATGTTATCGTTAAATGATGTATTTCTAACTTTTTATCAAATAAAAACCAATTTCTAGACAATTATAAATTTTATTTGAGCCAGTGCAACGTTAACGAAAATGAGAAACAGAAATAGTTTTTTAACATATGATCTCAAGTGAGTAAAGTTCATATACTATATAAAACAAATTATAAGAAATACTTCTTTTATATTTATCCAGACTAGCACCCAATTCAATCGTTTCCAACTATATTAAACAATTTAAATTTCCCATCAAAATCTTAACAGCATTTCGTAATTCAATGTGGCAATATATGAAAATTGAAATCACTAATAGAAAAAACATTGGAAAATTATACCAAAGAATCACGAACTTCCATCAAACACAAATATACAAGTTTCTAAATAATTTTGACATACAGCAAACAATATTTAACCTTCAAATACCTTGTAGGTAGGTACGTATTTTGGTTTAAATACTTAAACAAAAAAAAAATTAAACGTTTCGCTTACAATAGGTTTATACAGCACCTCCAAAACATACGTTCCAAATATCAGGAGTTCTATCAGTAACCAAAACACCGAGACAAACGCGCAGGAGATTTAGGACCATCGAAATAACCATTCGCAGTGAGTAAAATAAACTATATTTGTGATTCTAAACGATAATAAACAATTTTCTAGATAATGTTTCGGAAAAAATATTTTATTTCTCAAAGATCGAAAAAGAAGACAGTTCTCTTTTATTTATCAACAACCACACATTACCACGGGAGCTCTCCTGGCGATCCCAAATAGAAAAAGGCACAGCAGTAACCGCAGTTACGGACGAATTAAGAAATACCCAACATACGATAAAACATTTGAAAAATACAAATATACCTCCGCATCCCTGGTTACATTACTAATTAAAATTGTACGACAAAATAGGTAGTAGTCTGGTTTACAAACATACTTTACTTCTATACAGTAAAATAAAACATTCTATAAGAGTAAATATATAAGTAAAATAGATTTTCTGGAACTCAATTCTTGGCATAATTTAGCACCCCAACAAGGGAGTCGGGAGAGGAGAGGCCCATTCCCGTACCAAACACATAAAAAGTGATTCAAGACTGTTGAAGACTGATGTTATATATAAACCTCCTTTAAAGATTTCCAACTTATGTTTGAGTACGCATAACATATTCGCTTTCGTGTATCGCGATTACGTACTTCATATCTAAATCTTACTTTCTTGTATAGCTAAGAAAAAGAATCTGCAGTGTAAAATTCGAAGACCGCAAACGTCTTACACATAAATTAGCCTTCGAATCCTTTTCTCGTCAGTTCTGGTAATATAAAAACCATAAATTGTTTCACCGAAGCTGAAATTAGAGAGCAGGTACAAGGGAATTACAGAGCATCGCCCTAGGTGACAGAAACCTAACACATGTCAATATATAAATATATTTTTAAGTGCTGGGATTGACTTTTTGATCGTGAAATCGAAGTTTATCGTTAGAAAAAAAAAAATTCCTTACGAAATTTACCGCTCTCGGGGGCTGACTTCTTATGAATGGATCTAACCTTTGATGCACTCAACATACGAACCTTCCTGGGACCGAACAAAAGTAGTGGTGACTTTGCTGGATTAATCTGCAATTGATGTCAATCCACAAAAACACAGATTTGTGATAGGTCACTGTTAATTCGAGCTTGAGTCGCAGCTAACTCAGACGGTGGAAAGGAATAATATAGTTACATAATTTTAGCATACATATGGTATTTACAATAGTACGAAGAACGGGCCAGAGGTGTATAAATTAAAAAGTAAAGGGTTAAGGATGGCACCTTGAGGTACTCCGTGTATAGCCGAAATAGAGGGGTTGACTTTCTGTCATTGACGAGTGCCAGGTGTGCCCTATATGTTAAATAGGATTCTACAAACTCTAATGATGTAACTTTGCTTATACTAGTACAACCCAATATTGAGAGAAGCCTCAAGGATAATATCATCCACAATATTTGTTAGCGCCGTGATACAACTATGTATGGCCCGTACGAAATCCCGATTGAAAATTTGGCAAGGCATTCGATTCCTCAGTAAATTTGACGAGTTCCACTCCGACACATTTCTCCAAAATCGTGGCCAAGACCGGCTATATACTAATTGGGCGTAAGTCTTTATAATATTCAACAGTTTTCGTTTGTAATCGAAAAAAATCCGCAAAATAAAATGTTAAAAAATATAGTAGTATCATACAGTAATTTTTTGTACATGAATATACTGTATTTTCAATAGGTTAAACTAAACTTTTTATATTATACACCAGTATTAAACGTCTTGAACGTATTTAACTATTTTGTGCATTGTAAACGGTTGTTTAACGTTTATGCTTCGGACATTCTATTCTTTATTATACTAGTGGTGTAAACCAAAACTAAGCGTTTATTATGTTGTTTCAGTTTATTATTCTTAATCAGTACATGCACGTATGCTGCATACAGGTAATTAATTTCAGATAGCCTAGCTTGTTCTAAAAATTGTTACAGTGAAATGAATGGTGGTAAATCATAATAATGCAATCGCTCATAAATCCTATCACTAGTACATATGAGAACATTAATGAAGTACTAACACAGCTGCTGCGAATACCAGACATAGCTGTCTTATCGAATATCTCTGAGAATATTTCTACAAGGGAAGTTGTGTAGGAATTTCGCCATCAACAATAGTGCCGAGTGATGTAGGTACTTCGAGACTTCGCCAGGACAACAAGCGCAAGAAATCAGAGAAACTTTCAAATTATGTAGTTCAATAATTGTAATAATATTATTATATTATAATTATTTAATTATTAACAGTATTATTATCCAAAAATCATAACAATAACTGCCTAAATAGAAATATATAACTTGCTCTACTTAAATGTGTTCTACAAAAACCTTTTACACTACAATTTGAAAGTATCAGAAATCACAAAAAATAGATGGGAGATCTATTAGATATACTAATATCGCCATGGCTGGCATAAATCAAATAATTTAAATTGCTTAAATCGAATAGTTGTGAGTAGTTCACAAACTAACATCTTAAATTCTCAGAGCATATAGGAATGTCTCAAGAGTTTTTAGGGGGTAAAAATCCGACACTCTGCGAACAAGACCGCAGATGCCTTTGGAAGATTTTCTCTCTCTCTCGAAAAACAAGTGTTTTAAATTACTGATATTACTATTGATGACGTGCACCAAATATCATTATTGAGAGTACTAGACATCAATGTATGTACAATGTGTGTACATACACCAATAAAATATTCCAGCACTATCTAAATTGTTAATACTCTTTTATGTAATGTTTACATTATGTCTGGAGC
This sequence comes from Cetonia aurata, assembly GCA_949128085.1. NCBI lineage: Eukaryota > Metazoa > Arthropoda > Insecta > Coleoptera > Scarabaeidae > Cetonia > Cetonia aurata. The sequence continues at coordinate 48,883,831 of OX421884.1, read as the reverse complement.
AATGCCTGATAAATCATTGCACGTCACCTTCATATCTTTTTTGTAATCAATGTTTTAACGGAATTATATCAAGTGCTTGACTATACAGTCTGTCTCATATTTACTGGACCCCCAATTAGTTTTCGCAAGTTTTTGGTAGCTACTAGACTTACAAATACAGTCATATGCATTAATTCTTCATATTTTCAAAACGCATCTCAGAGAAATGCATGAGAGTATAAGTGACTTTCGTGTGCCGCTCCTATGAAATATGACTTATGCCGCTGTCATCCTTTGTATATAATGCCAAACTGGTTATATATCTTTTGCGCCTCCGTCCAGAAACACTGATTTTGCGTTACTTTAAATAGGCCGAAAACTTACCATTCTCCGGCCTATGCCGGCAAAAAGACCACTAATGGTTGGCAATACTATATTCGAATTACTGACATTTCTGTGATTAATTATAGATTCGATGACAGATATGAAAGAATTCTTGTTACACAATCCCTTAATTAATTAATATTCTTGCCAATTCTATTTTCAGAAGATTTTACAGGTAATAAATGGTTAATAACTTCACACACAACCTCTGTAATATGAGCTAGGGTCTCCATTGTCCTTATTATTGATAAATATGTATCAAAACTACCAAGAAAATTAAAACGTCAAAACACTAAGGTATCTTAACCCTGATTTCCAATTCAAAATTCATACGTAATATGTATTGCCAACCTGTACTGTTAACTCCCTAGCGTTAATTTTTTTTATTATTTACAACAAAATTAAGATTTGTCGCCTCAAAAAATAGTGTGTAAACTCTTTTGCGAGTATTCGCACTTGGGAGACCTCGGCTTCGCCTCGGCCCCACAAACCGTACTCACACTCGCAAAACTATAGTTTTGTCTAGTGATACAAATATAACTATTGCATTGCAACAACAATGACAGAAAAGTCAACGAACAAATATCAATTGTGCAATTTGGCAAGTCTGATAAAGTCAATTGGCATTTGTTCCTTGACGTTCCTATCATTGTTCTTGTAATCCTATGGATCAGTTTGACATTAGAAAGTATGACAGCGTTATAAACTCGTATTCATAAAAAAAGCGTAGAACTATTATAAGCAAATATTTTGACATTGTAAAACCAACTTTGAACATCTAACGCATATGTTTACATTTATGACAACTATCACGAATGTCACGCAACGTTTGCCTAATTTATAATAGAAAATATTACGTGTAGGTACGCTTTTTTTACGAGTAAGAGTTTACAATACCGTCCCAATTACACTGTAGTTTACTACCGGGTGATTCAGTAAGGGTGGCGAGCGGCTGTATCTCGGAAACTGCTATGCCTAGAGCTTCGGGACAAAAAAATTCATAACCAATGTGGCCACCAGAAATATCCGAAAATTATTTTCATGTTCGAAATTTTACCGCTAGGGGGCGTATCTGCTATGTTTAATCATAAAATCAGTATTATCTCAGAAAATTGCAGGTTGAGCTATAGTTTTGAATGCACCGTTCGAAAGCTGAGTCGATGTCCCATTATTTTGTTTAATGACTTTTTTTTCATATCTGCCATAATAAGGAGCGGGGAAGCCAATCAATTGTTCAATATGTAAATTTTAATATCTCCTGAACCATTCCACTAATCTGAAAATTTTTGGACTCGTTCGATTGAGCATTTCATGGGTTTTTTCTAGAAAAATTGTCGTTCTAGCATTTAGTTTGAATTAGGTAAACTACAGGGTGTTTTCTGTAGTGATAACATATTTTGGTGAATTTCAAGAAAAAATTAAATGTAACCGTGCTATATAATTACCAGTGTCGCAAGCCAAATTAAATTGTTGAAATTTCAGTGAAAACCGCATCTTAATATCTCTATCCGTTCTCGATTTATCGCCAAAAGAATGAAATTTGTAACAAAAATCAACTGCGGCCATGAAAGTAGGCGACGCGACGGATGGTTTCCATGGAAACTAGGAAACTATCAGATTATTTATTGCTTATTGCAGTTAAAAGTAGTCAAAACTGAATGGAATAAATTATTAACGAGAATAATAACAGCAAAACGAAAATATCTAACCAAAAATTGTAATTATAAATGTTCGGAATGTCTACCATCACTGGCCACCCACAAATTGAGTCTGTTACTATCGTTGTCGTAAGTTTCATCCTTACCATGTCATCTTACATCAAGAATTAAAGGATGGCGATTTTGACCATGCAGCATGCGCTATTGGTCAGAAAGCAATCCTCACTGGTTACGCGAAATTCAATTTCAAAATCGTTGGCGTGTTAATGTTTGGTGTGAATTTTTGGGGGAAAATTATTGGTCCTTACTTTTTTGAACAGCGTTTAAATGGTGTGGTTATCTTTTGGAAAATATATTGCCTTTATTGTTCGAAGATACTTCCCTGGAGTGGGTATGTGGATTCAGCAGGATGGTTTCCCGGCGCACTATGCGCGACGTGTCCAGAAATGTTTAAATAAACGGTTCTCAAATGAATGGATAGACTGGGGTAGCATTCCCTCGATCTCACAGTAATTGATTTTTATTCATGGAGTAGACTTAAAGATATAGTATATAAAGACCGCCCAACAACACCTGATAATATGAAACAAAGAATTCGAGAAGCCGTCAGAAATATTTCCATTGCCGAGGTAGACACAAGTGTATTATCCACAAGTAACAGACTCAATTTATGGGTGGCCAGTGATGGTAGACATTCCGAACATTTATAATTAAAATTTTTGGTTAGATATTTTCGTTTTGCTGTTATTATTCTCGTTAATAATTTATTCCATTCAGTTTTGACTACTTTTAGCTGTAATAAGCAATAAACAATCTGATAGTTTCCTAGTTTCCATGGAAACCATCCGTCGCGTCGCCTACTTTCATGGCCGCAGTTGATTTTTGTTACAAATTTCATTCTTTTGGCGATAAATCGAGAACGAATAGAGATATTAAGATGCAGTTTTTACTGAAATTTCAACAATTTAATTTAGCTTGCGACACTGGTAATTATATAGCACGGTTACATTTAATTTTTTCTTGAAATTCACCAAAATATGTTATCACTACAGAAAACACCCTGTAGTGTACCTATTTCAAACTAAATGCCAGAACGACAATTTTTCTAGAAAAAACCCATGAAATGCTCAATCGAGCGAGCCCAAAAATTTTCAGATTGGTTGAATGGTTCAGGAGATATTAAAATTTACATATTGAACAATTGATTGGCTTCCCCGCTCCTTATTAGGGCAGATATGAAAAAAAGTTAGTAAACAAAATAATGGGGCATCAACTCAGCTTTCGAACGGTCCATTCAAAACTATAGCTCAATCTGCAATTTTCTGAGATAATACTGATTTTATGATTGAACATAGCAGATACGCCCCCTAGCGGTAAAATTTCGAACATTAAAATAATTTTGGGATATTTCTGGTGGCCACATTGGTTATGAATTTTTTTGTCCCGAAGCTCTAGGCATAGCAGTTTCCGAGATACAGCCGCTCGCCACCCTTACTGAATCACCCGGTACAACTGTTTATCTCCATTAGTTTCCAACTAACTACGTGGGATATAGATGCGAGACATCCTGTATAATTGCCAAATGTAAAAATGGTCAGTAATTACAATGATTAAAAAAACAAAAACATTCAAATTAATTTCCTGTATACTTCAATGGATGTATATACGTTTGTTGGTTTTAGGCACGAGCATGCTTTTACAATTTACAATGTTAACGGAAAACCTAAAAAAGTTAAATTGCTGTTTAACTTAATAAATGCATTATTAATAATTAAATGTTCTGTCCAATCATTTATTTTTAAAAAAATCCTGTGTCTACCGGTTTCGGGTTATTGCCATCTTCTGGACACACAGTACGTCTAAAAGGAACTAGGTGTTTTTTTTAAAAAATAAATGATTGGACAGAACATTTAATTATTAATACCAATTCCAATCAATCAAAACTTTCATCAACTATATTAATAAATGCATGCTGTACAGTTCATTCAACTAGTGGAAAATGTCGAGCATATGTGTTATTTGCATAATTAAAATTGAATTCGCGACATTTTTCTAGGAATGGGTAAAATTAAAGTGATGGTTTCAAGAGTAGCTACCCATTTAGGAATTATCCAGGTTTAGTTAAAAGTATGGAGATGGCAATTTTTTGCCGTTGATTTTTATTTTAGGAAAGTGTGTTGAATTTAAAACCTTATTGTGATATTTTTATCTAATTTGGGAATAGTTGATTCTAGTTTTTAAATCGTCAGCGTTATCGGGAGTATCTTTCTTTATTTTTCCTTTCGCATCCTCAAAGAGAAAAACCTAAAGGACTTACTTCTGGCGAATCAGCTGATCGTACTTTGCTTTCAAATCTACCTATTGGGAAAACGTTGTCCAAATATTGACAAACATTGAAGTAGAGCGCCATCTTGATGGAAGGTGTTTATTGCTTCCATGTCAATATAGTGTGGTACAAGTAAGTAAAGCGAAAAGTAGCTTTGTGAGACAAAAAATATTGTTGGTAAAATGTTTATTATTATAGCAAATATTTGACATATCTTTATAAAATGGTCATCTTCCAAAAAAATCTTTTGTTTGTTTCATTTAAAAGTTGAAGGTTTATGCTTTTCACATTCTAAATGAACACGATCGATGAAGTATTGAGATTAGCGCTTACTTGATTGATTGATATTTGGGGATCTTCAGATAAAGCAACTAAAACATAAAGTTTTTTGTCAAAGCTGTCTGTTGTTCTCGTTGTTCTAACACCACACTTTGAAAAATCTTTAATGCTACCCGTTTACTCGAAGCGTTTTAAAGTTTTACTAACAACTATATGGAAATGGATTTCTATTTCGATGCGTATTATTAAATAAATTACGAACCTCTTGTAAACTTTTATGCTTGCCTTCATAACCCAGCACTTAAATTCGCCATTGCTAAATTAGTAGCAGCATATCGCACAATTCAATTCATTTATGTTACATATGTGACATATATAAACACATAATAACCATTGATAGTATTTTCTGTTTCTTTGCTGCGATGCATATACTAACGACAATAAATCACTGTCCCCATATTGACTAACCTAGTATATCCAAATCAACGATGCAAATCTTAACACTTCAAATAAAGCATTATGTTTCTCTGAGTGCACAAATTATTACTTACGACCTTTGGGTACCGTATAACTAACCAAACAAGCAGGTGGGATTTAAATCAGAATAACGTCCTGTTTTGAACTTACCCCTTAAAAAATCAAGATGTGTATCGATGACAGCTTGGGGATCAGTAGCCAGGTATCTTGCGCTCCATAACACATCCCCGTCAATCGGTTGGCTGACGTGACAACTCAATTGTGTAGCAAAGCCGCCGTCTAAGACTACGACAGGAGAAACTTCAGTTTCCGTTGGCGATTCTCCTGCCCCTCTTTCTGTAGAGCTAACGCTTCCGGGGGACATAATTATTCCTTCTGCAAGAGAACGAGGTTGTCTTAGCCATTGTTTGTTAATGAAGGAAGGCAGGTGACAAATTGGTCTTGGGGTTACTTTAGGAAGAGTTGGGGTAGAAGTTTAACTAATGTTTTAAATTTGAGATAGAAATTCTGAGAATTCTGAATTCATAGAGGTTCTTTTTTTACATTTTACTTTTTTCGGTTATTTTTATTTCAAATAAAGCACGAGCGAAGGAAACCTCTGTTGAGTAATAATCATTTTAATCAAGACATACGTTTTATCCTGCCCTATTTCTATTAGTAATTTTCTTTCGAATATAATTTTCTCTATATTCAAATTTTTCAGTAAATTGCAGGTAAGTATTCTTACAATATATTAATAATTACAATTGAACTCTACAAAATCGCTTGTAAGCCTAGAATTTGTAATTAACCAGAAAATTCAATTAATAATATCGCAATAATTAATAAGAGGTTTGGACACAGCGAACAGAAGTATGTACATTAAGAATGCATTTTGAAATTTAAAGAAACCGTATCCATACCAAACTTTCTTAAACTCCAAAATTAAAATTAAATTTTGTGGGGCCTTTGTTTCATCACAGCTTTCTTTTTGCACATCTGTTTATCACCCGGCAATTGACGAGATACTGCAAGGATTCAGAAAGTGCAAGATTTCTGTATTAGGTACATTTTTGGCATCAGGAAATTTGACTATATTTCTCACAAGTTGGGGAACTTAGGTTGGTTAGATATGAAAATTTTAAGACAAATGTACACAATATTTCCCTCATTCAGTAATAACATATATCCTACGATTGTATGCGCAATACGTGCAGTGGAATTTCCGTCCACCCTGCAACAAAACATTTAAAGGCGTGCTAGAAACCGACAGCGCCTGGATCGACAGCGTGCACTCACAATCAGTGCAAGATGAGCTGCAATATGCAACATCCAGCATATAGCCAGCCACACTCCTCAATCTACAATCCAGTATCCAATAAAAGAATTAAGCTTTATAAGTAGAGCAGACCATTTTCCGTGCGCGCCATGTGCGCCGGTATGGGAGTGTAATTGGTAATATACTAGAATATGCGATAGAATAGGGACGCAACATGAGCTTGTTACCGATATAAGTATAGAAGTAAAGACATTTATTCTATCATAAATAATTAAATATGTGGTTTTCTGCTGTTAAAGTAATATGTCATCCCACATCGGCGCTCATGGCGCGCACGGAAAGTGGTCTGCTCTATTTATAAGTATTGTGTTATTTTCGTTCATTGACTTGTTTGGGTAATGTATATCAAATCAGTATTTTTGAATTCGCATTTCTTCCGCATTTTCTCCTTTCTTAAAATGAAAGTTAAAACAACGCCACTATCACCTCATGGCAAGGAGTAGAAACTAACAATTTTGTTTTTATTTCGATGACCTTTTTTCGCTGTACGTTGCTTTTCTCCAAATTGGTTTTTGGAGTGCATTTTTTGCATTTATTATTTCCTTTTTCTCATACTTTAAGCCCCAACTTTTTCGTTACAATAGCTGAAAGCTCAGCCTGTAATAAGACTCTTTCTAGATTAGCAAAAGCAACAGATGATATACTGTTATATATACACTTGGTTGTGTGAAATTCGCATTTGTAGCTTATCTAATCTTCGGAGTTTTTGACACTCATGTTCCTAGAGAGCTTCAGTCAAGTATCTTCTACAAACGAAGTCTAGCCAGAAAAACTAGCCGGCCAAGATATAGTGCCTCAAGCGCTAGTAAAAAACGTGATAAAATGAATGTTTGGATGATCCTGCGTTATGAGCCGTCTTACTGAAACCAAATACTGTTTAGTTATTAAATAATTATAATACTATCAACTATAAGGTCTGCTGTCATCCATCCTCATTATAAACTTTTTTTTTCAGTGCAGACTACGCTCTGTTTATAATTATTATCCTTTAAGCTCAAGCATGTTTTAGGACTGCAGAGTTAATCATAATGAGTAGATTCTTTATAAGAACTGCACTTCACTGTTATATATTTCACTTTCTTATGATAAAAGTATTTTTGCTAGTATTGCTACAGCACAGTACATTGCATACGCACACGACTTGGTTATGTGAACAAGATCTAAAGATCTAAAAACTCGAGAAGGTTTTCAAGAAATTTGAAGAAGAAGGAAACACATTTGGGCCACAGATAAATGATGAAAAAACAAAAGAAAAATGAAAGTGAAGTTCAATAAAGTCGAAAAAGTGTACGAGATTGAAACAGGTAAGTAGTTCGAGAACCTACGAGTAACAGTATCATTAAAAATCCCAGAAGGGTGGGAAATTAATAAGAAAATATTGAAGAAAAGGAAGCGGGCATTTAAAAAAATATTAAGGGTAAATGGAATTAAAATAGAAGTATGGGGCGAAATACTTCAATTTCATCCCTTCGTATGAGATTTCTTCCCATGAGCTACACGATGAAACTTGGTGTAAATAGGTGAAGGAAATGAAAAAAAGAATACTATAAGTACGTTAAGTGTATTGATGCTCTGCAAACCATAATGAAGGCCACAACCCTTATTTTCAAGGATTTGTTGAAAGCTGGCCTATTATTCATGTGCTACTTCGGAAAATCATAGAACCAAAACGGTAAAGCTTTGTTATGTTACATAGGGACATAGTGACCATAAGGTTAGAATTTCTCAATTAGGATGGAGAGCCTGTCCTCCTATATTCTCTCTCTCGGATGTCAAGCGGCACAACCAGTTGCAGGAAGGTTTTGAATTAGCAATTTTGAGAAAATTACTCTTCGTTTTTGGATAATGGTTATACATGCAAACGAAAAGTAATATATTATTTTGATAGATGTGGGCAACGCCTAGCCTCAGCGTTAGTTGTTACTCAAGAATACCAGCTAGACGAGAGGTGGACGATGACCGCCTGAACACAGGGATTTTTGCTGTCTAGGGCTCGGGCACAGGCAGCGGTGAAGATCTGCTTAAGAAAGTCTCGGAGGAGTGGAATTTCTAGGTCACGATCAATGTGCTCATTCTGAACGAACCAAGGAGCTCTTCCGATCAGCATGAGCGTTTTGTTTTGACGTGCTTTGTGGGACTTTAAGTTGGAGGGTGACATCGACGCAACCGTGAAAGCGCCGTAAATCAGGATTGGTCTTAGTGTTTATTTGTAGATCAACAATTTGTTTGCTAGGTGGAGGGGATTCTTCCGTCCGAACACGAGAAGTAAGGAGATGTTGGCAGCAAGAAAGCGAGTTCTGAGCTTGCCATAAGACAGTAACAACTTTTAATAAGAAATATAGTACAAAGTGAATTTTTAAATTATTTACATGTATTTTATCATAGTTCTTATTTACTTGTTTTTGATATAATTCATCATGTGCCAGAGAATATATTTGACTTATGTTTTTTTTTTTTGTAGTGGTGGAGGAAACCAGGAGACCTTATAGGAGTTATGAGCCGTTCAAAAAATAATTTTGAGCAATCTTGGTGATGTTAGCAAAGTATAGGAGCAACGTCATTCGAAGTAAATTTGCGAAAATACAAAAAAATAGAAAACAAAAAATGATTTTTTTTCCAAAAATGGTTTCTGCGACTGTATATAATTCAAATCTTCTTTAAATTCCCTTTTATATTCAGGAATTTTCTTTTAGGTCCGCCAAGGTGAATCTCTAGTTAACTAATTTTTAATTCCCGATGAAATTATTGTGTAAAACAATAAAGCCTTTGATCTAAAGAAAATTTCTTTATTGAAACAACAAGGTAATAGAAAAAGTGCTAATTTAAATCTAATAGTAAATAATAAATCTAATAGTAAAATTTGGTAGTTAAGGTAATTTTATTATGAAAGACCACAAAATTTTATCTCTTTGCTCACTGAAATAATTCAATATTATTTTTGAGATCAAAATATTTATTATTAATAATGCATTAATAAATAGAATAACAAGATACGGTATGAACAAATAACTAAAATAAACTCCAGACAATTAATAAATTATAATTACATTATTGCTAAGTTTGATCATTAATTGTTTAATATTTATGGTGCAATAAAAAAAAATTTACCTTGAACCTTAAATTGTTGACTACTACTGAATTAATGCACATTCAGTAAAAACACAATTTATACTGTAGTTGTGTCGCGAAAAGTTTATGCGGGAATGAAAACCGGTGGTCATTTCATTTTATTATCGACATTTGCAGTCAACAACACTTAGATAAGAGCAAATCATTGTGTTTACTTCTGTGCAATTATCATTTTATCAGTAAAAGAAATTCTGTATTATTGAACTTGGTATTATGGCGAAGCCTCCGATTCACAAGACGAACTGTAAGGCACTAAAATCATAAAAAAACAATTCTCTACAGTTTGGACGTGCTAAAATTAAAAGTAGCCGCTTATCAGGATATCTTCAATCATGTTTGTTTTGGCTACGATCAACTTTATTTTTCTTGAGTTCGGTGTTGACGATATTTACCATTCTATTATTGACTGTTTCTACACCAAAATCGGATAGTCCGTAAACATGTTTGCTGAAAGTAAATAGTTTTTACAGATAACAAGTCACTAACTATGGAGTTATGTTAAAAATCACGCGTTATTATTATTGAGATATCCAATAAGCGCGGTGCAATGATGCAATATAGAATTTATCTGCAAAACTCATCGACATAATTCGCACGAACACCTAATATCAGTAGCCAGAAACTATTTATAGCGAGTAAACTCTATGTAAATAAATATTACTTTTAATTTATACGATAATTAAACGTCACTTCCTCAAGATAGTGTTGGTGCGATATGCAAAAATGAGAAAACTGAAAAATTAGGTGAATGAACCTTAATAAAAATATAGAAAAGTAATAAAAAAAATTGAAGAGTTCCACCAAAATTCAATTTAAAACAATTAGTGTTTAAGTATTTTATGGAAACGTATACAATTGATTTAAAAATGAAGAATTTGAACTTGATGTGGGTTCCTCGATATAATGCAATGTGGGTACAGCAAGCGATTCAAATAGACAACATGGTATAGTCGTCTAGATGTGTCGTTAAATGTTTGCCATAATTTAATTTACACTATTTTAACTATTTCAACTTGTTTGGGATTCAAATATTTTGGAATTTTAACGTTTTCCTAGCTTTCGCATTATTTATTCCTGACGCCTTTAAAGCAACTAGCCTTTTACATTTTCCTTCCTACATTAAATTTCGTTTATTATGGAAACTCGATTTTCCACCCTTTTGCACAGAAAATAGATTGGACCTTTAACCCCTATAGTCAGTATAATACATAAATACATTGCTAATAGAAAAGACTTGTACTAACAGCAACGCATTTCCATAAAAACGGTTTTATAACAAAAAAAAAATTTTCTTTTCAGTACATGTCAGGCAAATAATGAACGTAAAACCGGGGTTTCTTAACTTATTCAATAAAAGTTCTTATGCCTTAGCTGTTTAGGAGTTAAGTAACATTTGAAAGACTACAAATAAATTTATTATGTTATGTTCCCAAAATGTAGTAAATCCATAAGTATATCATTGTCTTAGAAAACCCTAATACAGTCTCAATGACATCCTGTGATGGGTGGAGACTGTGGCTTGAAAACTATAACAAAAATCCAAAAGAAAAAGTGAAAAAATCCCTTACCACAAAAATTAAAGATAACAAATCTAAATACGTATTTCGGCAACTAAGTTGCCATCTTCAGTAGAAAACAAGTGAAGAGCAGTGTTAAACTTAGTGTTTTCGGTTAAGGTAAACCTTGGAAGATATGCTCTTCACCAAATCACTAGTGGAATAACACTCTTAGTGCTCAAATGCTGCTATACGTTTACTTGATTTACTTCATTGCTTGTTTTCTTAATTATCTACTGTGCGCTTTACATTTGCCCCAGTAAGGCTGGCAATATACATATTGGAAACATGGAAAGTAGTGAATCACCATCAATCATAAAACTATACCAAAAGTAAACAACCATAGTTACTAAAACATTTGTACCTTATAACTTCTTAATTCTATTTTAGGTAAAAAGTTATCTGTTCCATTTGCGACAGATACTTATGTAGATGATAACTTTGAGATATATCTGCAAGATATCTTGTACCTACGTGCAAGAGAATGGGCATTAGAAGAAATTATAATTATCTTTGATATCGCTAAAAACGAAACAGTTATAAAAAGAATGTGTAAATTGGGTAAGTTGGCTATATGCGCTTAAATTTGCGTTTATTTTGCCATCAGCTTTCAGTGATTGATAGTGAGTTTTTGAGTAAGCCGGTTTAGTTTCGTTCTTAATTCTTTTGTGCATATACGAAAAAACATTTAAATTTAAAATTAGGTGGTAAGTAAGTTATGCATTTATGTTTATTGTCATATCCTTATTTTCTTGGAAATATCGAAACACGCCACACACTGAATTATGTAGTTTTGAATACCACATATTTTGTACGTATTCACATTCCGCTTCACGCATATTTTAATTAACTATAAAATAGAGGATTACTTATAAAAGCGCGAGAATGTGTTTTAATGCATACAAATAGCTTGATTAAACTATATTGCGATTCTATGCGTTTTTTTGAATCGTTAAGGGAAATAAAACTGAAATTGTCGGTGGGCCTTGTTACAAAATTAAATAAGTATACCCACTGTTCCGTTTTTAGAAATAATATTATCCAATAGCTGGTTTGTGAATCGCTTAATTTTACATCAAAGTGCAGCCTGCAATAGTACCCATACATAATCACTCGGCTCATTCACGTATACCGGCAACATCTGATTTAGAATTCAATGGTATCTACTGTACAGGTTTTGCATGGACGGTGCAAATTCGGAGTTGCATTAACGGCACGTCTAGACTAGGGAGAACAACGTTTATCTTAAAAGGTTCGCATTCACACTGGTCCGTTTAATTACTAAACCTGCAGGGGGTGGCATAATTAAATTAGGACTTGATTACAAGCTCACAGTTAGTACTAGTTGATGTCCTGTCACTTTGCTACGTATGTATATCACGTTGGAATAGGATGCCAACGCGACAGATATGTATGTATGTATTGCACTATACCTAAGGATATAATATCGTAGATAGCTTTGAAAGTTATTGTCAATTTAAATAATAATTTTATTTGTTTTTATTTTATTACCTAAACATCCCAAACAAAATCATAAACATTGAATAAACGTTTTGATTTATGTTGATAATATTATAATAAATTATAGAATAATTGCGCCATGTACCTACGTTAAATAATAATTTCAAATGCATAAAATAATTTAATGAATGTTTCATATTGGTTAGTACACTGAGAGAAATAGATAGTACTCTTTAACATAAATATAGTATACTTTAATATATTTTATAGCTCCTATAGGGACAATCATATTTTATATTACCGGTGACAATATCTGTATAGTAAATATCTGTGAATACTTTTTATTAACTCGTATGGTAAAGTGTACTATATTTGTATTATTAATTTGAGCATACATGTTAGTAAATGTGAAAAAAATGTCTAGTAGCGCTGACTATATTTGATAATAACTGTTAACAATGAAAACTATAATAAATATAGTTTAATAATTTTTAATTATAATTAATTAATATAATTTGATTAGCCGGTGACAGCCGGGCGAATTGCCGTCGTATCGGGCAGGATTGCGGGAATCAGACCGGCCCGTGTACTATAGAGTACTACCGGTATTGAAGCGCCTCGTAATTATCGTCTGTGGGCGATTGTCCACAGTACTTTTTACACGACGTTAACCATGTATAAGCATCATATAGATATTACGCAGCCACATTTACCGATCACAATTTACATTGAGTACGAATTTCAAAGATTATGAAACAAGCGTAGCGCCATCTTTACGACAAAAGCTGTAGTATCACATATTTATGTAGCTAAACCAATTATGAGTATTATGATATTCCTACTATATAGATATAAAACTATACAGCATTCATTTCATTCCATCTCATTATTAATGCCGTTTTCAATAATCAAAGTAAGGTGACTGTTGCAAGCACCTAACCTAACCTAAATAAACACAACACAGTAAATTTGCTACACCTGTTATTATAACTGTCTTCACTACATTATATGCAATTTATTATATTCACTTGTTGTAAAATATTGTAAAACATTTCACTATATTTTGAAGAAGATTGTCACACAATATTTTTAAACAATTTTATTGCTTTTTTTGTAACCGTGATATAGGAAAATGCAACGCCGTTGTTCTAAAATTTTGCACAATAGTAGGAATTCTTACTACAATTTCCGTCAAACAGTGAAGTGTAAATATTACAACATGGATTTTTCTCTGTGCAGACACAAACATGCACCGACACGAATACGTACACCTGTATCACACGTACATAACACGTGTGAGTGGCAATACAGCTTATTGGTCGATTTCTTCGGTAAAGATCGACAATGAATAGAGCAAGGGGTGGGAAGAGCGTTACGAACATTTATGTTAGAAATTGAATATGCATCGAATACCTGGTAACATCCAGATTTTACCTCTTACTATAAGCATGGTAACATCTGGTTATTTTACTCTTAATACCCCACATATTGTCGTTTTGACAATAATTATGTTACTAATTAACATAAAGAGATTTACTATCTAATTTCTACAATCCATTTTTCTCAGTGTACTTACTATAAAAAGTGTAAAAATATTCCATTGAAATATAGTTTATCATATACCTATCAATAATACGTATATAATATGGCATTTCAACCCAGATTAAACGTTTATTCAACTATTTTGGCATTATGACTTCTACGTTATTAACGAAATACAAGGTTGCTTGACGCATATACCGGGTGTTCATTTGAAAATTTGCTAGCTTAAATTACTTGAAATCTGTAAACAACTTGTAACTATGCAAAAATTGACTTGGCCACCTTAACCTTCTGCTCCTGGGAGCTACCACCTTAAAAATCTTAAATGGAAATGGGTATCGAGTAATACCTTATTTTAATGGTCTTTTGAAACACTACATTTAGACGTTTAGTTTTTTCAAATTGATTAGTGGATTGATAGTATTTTACACTATTAGTCCTATACATTTCATCTGCAAGGCCTTCTCAATTTTTTCAACACAACCACAATCTTTAAAATCCCTTACATCGACTTGATGAAGACAGTCAACCATATGGTACACAAACTTGGTTTCCCAATCCGATTTCAAGATGCTTTGATTTTATGTGCAAGGTCTTCGTTTTCCTACTACTTATTTATTTTTAATTCTTTATCATGGCATCACAATTGTAGTCGTAAAAACTTTCTAGACAGGATCTCATTGGCAATACGCAAATTCTTATGCACAGCTATAATGACTGTTTGATCCGCATACATGAAATATTTGCAAAATTTAAAACGTTTTTTAATATCATTAATATATAATGTGTATAGTAGATGTCCTAATATACTCACTTAAGCCACTCCTCCTGTATAATGATAACCATAAATTATGGTCTATCCAATCTATTTATTTTTATTAAAACGACATGTGTCGGCCTAAATTGTCATCATCAGGTTTTAAAATACCAGTAGAAAAAAAATTCTATAATCAATTTAAGCCAAAACATTTCGTTTTAAAGATTATAAAAATAAATAGAGCGCTGATAACATGCCCCAGTAATCCAAAAAGGCTAGATACCGATAATTACCATCGGTAGCTTTTATTAATTCATTAATTGAATGTTCTAGATGTGTTTTGAAAATTTGGTTGTTATAGAGTGGCCCTTTTGCGTTCAAATAGAGATCTACATCCTTTATTGAATAATTTAAATACCTAATTCAAACATTTGTAAATCAGGGCTGAAAAGTTACATTTTGTCCAACGAGTTTGGAGATTGCAAGCCCAGGCGAGCAATTAAACGAATTCGATAAGACACTTTCCAGGCGTAGTGCATACAAAATTTTTTCGGTTACCACTGACTAAAATCAATTTACTTGAATTTGTAGTGTTTAAAATAGCTTAAGATTACACATATTTGAACGACAGATTGTTTGACAGTTATTTTGTCAACGAAATCCAGAAAAATTTCGGAATCTTTACAGAAGATTGATTCAGTATGTATGTACTTATTGTAATGAATTCATAGTTCAATTCGATAAAGCGGCGCTTTCAATTTTCGAATGAGTGAAGTAGGTACTTTCGGATGTGGTAGCCGAAAAATGTTATTTTATTTTTCAATAAAGCTAAATCTGGAATGTGTGTGAAGCATTTGCGTCCTTTCATTTACAAAACGTTTCTAAACAGATTAAATAGCGCTTTTAGTCGACTCATGCTTTAAATAATTCTGTAAATATTACTTTGCAATAGTACCTATGTATATAACCGTGTTGGAATATCAAATATAAGTTTATGTTGTATGCTGAAAGCAAGTAATATGATGTGCACCTATGTAAATATGTACACATACGTTGTGCTAACGTTATTTCCGAATTGGTTATCGATTTGTAACATTTGCAGGAGGCATCTGATTTGGCTCAATAAAATCAAGCGTCGAAATAAAATTGTGCGTTACATTCAAGATAGCAAGTAATTATTTTATTTGAATTTATTAAAATTATTCGTTTCACCAGATTTACACATAATACATATTAAAAGCAAAATCTAACGGAAAAGTTTGAGATTTTAGTATGAATCGATCAAGTTCAGTTGACAGTATACAGCTTAAGAGAGGCACATATGTGTATACATTATTTGCACTGTCAACTCCAACCTGATCGATCTATAATATATAATATATTAAAAAAAAAACTATTTCTATAATTAGCGATTTTAGGAATTTTATCAAACTATTGCCATATAGAAGAAGTTAATCTATTCCTTTCAATCTTTATTTAAAAAAATCTATTACAACATGTTTTTGTTTAATTAATTAAACCATCTTCAGGTATAATAAAGTCAATTTTCTAGAATATAAAATAAAATATCGATGTATTTAGCATTATTTGAATATTGTCTAACAAAATTTTATATTTTGTTTTACACTTTTCGAGAAATGATCTGGACATTGCAAGTATCAACGAAAAGCACTTGTTGGTATGGATTAGGGTTAGCACTTGTCTTTGTTCCACGAGGATTGTTTTGCTTTAAAGAGTGTTTGCGCAAAAGAGCGATGGGGGCAGTGCAATCGTTTATAATTAATTTATCGTACTTCTTATGCAATGTTATTCCTAAAGATGTCGCTTTTAATTTTTAAATTGTACAATAGCTGTCAGTGTTCGGATGACGCAACAGAGGTCGCTAGAAGGAAGAATGTTTTAGATAATATTTACTTCTTGCATATATCTGATTCCATATACGATGCAAACACTATCTAGTCGACTAAGTAAGTAATGAATCCGGCAGCAGTGGCAATAAGCATTGCTTATTTTCTCATTTCAATGATTCAACGACAATGAAAAGTGTAATCTCGTTGTCACGACCGTCACGACAATTTGCCACGCTCACTGTTAGTTTAAAGCTAAACACGCCGGTTACAGATCTCTTTTGATTTCCAAAAGTAATTTAATACTGTCGTTATTATTAATAATTAAGATATTCAGCAGGACGAATCTTCACATTGCTACTTAGGTCTGGATTTGTTTAAAAGTTACAAAAATTAAATTGTTCGTTCGTATAAATCTAGATATACTACAATCAATAAGTCAAAAGTAATAAAAATTTTAACAATACAATTGAATTTTTCAATATGAATACTGCAAATTTTGTTGTTGCACTGTGCAAAAAGTAACCAAAAACATAATTACATTCAAAGATATAGTCAGTGTTAAATATTGTGTATATTATATACTTTGTGATCACTTATTTAATGTTGCTTACTGTAAGGAGTGTACTTGAGGAATAATCTTTATTTTTTTTTGTGTAAAATGCAAATGTAATATACAGATAATCATCGCCTACTGCAATAAATAGAAAGTGACGTGTGGTAACGTGATCAACTTACAGTGATGGCAGGAGCAGGTGGGACGAGGACAGTTTGAGGTTAACCCAGTGACATTATCACCTACGTCACAATCTATTATCGCAGTAAGAGATAGTTAACGGTATATCTAGATCTAGATGACATCACTATAAATGTTTTGTATTTGTCGATTATGTTACGTGTAATAAAGAATTTATTTGTACATTACACCTTACTTGTTTGTATTTGAATATATACACTCTCTTTTGACTGTATGATTTAGTATTATATTTCAACCTGATATACATCCACTCCTTTACGCCAAAATTTGTTCTCGCCGAACACATATGAAAGGTGGCAAGCCTAGTATGAATATTTGCAAGCAAATAAACAGAAAGACAAGAAAATAAAATTGCTATATAGGCTATTTTTTCGCTACCGGTTTCTCAAAAACCCGATTTTAATGAAATCTTATAGAAATGTTAACTATAGTTTACTCACTTCCACTAAATGAAGGCTTCCTTTTTCAAATTAGAAAAGTTGGAAATAATTTATGTGATTTTAAACCTTTTCACCTTTCGACATCGTTTCTCCTTCCGTTTTCTATTTATCAAAGAATAATAAGTAATGTATCATTCCATCAGATATGCGTAGCGGAAGATCTGAAGATATGATTTTTCAGTAAAAGCCAATGAGTGCTTGCGATTGAAAAGACATGTAGTGGCTTAGGCATGTTTTGCATTATTTGCCGTAACGAGTTTGAGAGTTATATCTATAGATGTACAATACTTTGGATGCCATCGCGAAAGCGCTTGTTTGCGTCTAGATAGAGATGTCTTAGTTCTATGAAATTCCTTGTCCAAAAGTACCAACACATATTTTGGTAAAAAAATTGAAATTCATTAATTTTACGGAAAAGAAAAAACCTATAAAAACGATAAACTATTAGAGTTGACAAATTACAGATTCAATAATTAGAAGATACGTGTTGTTGTATTTCTATACCACAAGAAGTTTTGCGTACACAAATCCGAATACCATCTACGCAGTTTTGGATACAGAATCGGGTACTTGGTCTTCAATTTTGAAGTTCGGTACCCAAAATTGTACTCGAAATTGGATATCTGGAAATGGATACCTGCCCTAAATGGGTAGAAAAGTTGCTAGCAATTTTGAGTATCCAGTTGCAGGGTTTCAACCAACAGCCCTACTAATAAGACTTGACAAAATACGTGTGTCGAATACTAATTCTCATACAAGTTATTTTTGAAACACTTTTCCTTCAAAAAATTACCAAACCAAATTCCCTTTTTTAATAATATGCTTTAGGAGAAATCAACAATAACAATAGGAGAAGAAAATCAGTTATATCTAGCATGATAATGTTACACTAATTTGTAAGAGAAAAGAGAATCTAGAAAAAAGACGAGACCAACGAATTGATTTACTGTAATTGAGCTAATCCGAAACATTGGCCAGCCTATGTTTGTGTTCTCAATTTCAATGCCTGTTTCACAAAGTAATTGGATGCCATTTAAAGAGATAGACATACTAAAAGTACACATATATAAAGTAAAAAATTGCTATTGAATTGATACTTAATGTATTGCCTGATTTGGAAGCAAAATGATTCATATATTAAAAGTTAAATAATATCTGTTATTAAGGTCCTTGTCGACCTATATTTTCTGTAGTCTTTTTATAAGATCCAATAATTTAATTTATTCACTGTATAACTAGCTTGCTTTACAAATAAGTATTAGGTGAACATGTGCAACATCAAAAAAAAAAAAAAGAACTTGTGACAATATTTATTGGATACTCACTCGGCCAACAATAGCAATTAATAGAATCCTTTCCGATCTATCATGTGATCGTGGAAAGCAGTAGCGGTTACTGGTGGTAATTGTGGTCCAGCTACCACTAAAACTTCTTCACTAGTATTTTTCTGTCAGTCGGCGAACTCTATTATTCTACACATGCGTCCACTGAGCTCGGACCGGTGTGTGTTTTTCAAATAACACGCGCTACTCTCGTAAACAAGACGGTCGCGGTATAGGCAAATTATCGTGATATTGCGTTGGCCGGAACTATCTTTACGTTGTTTACAAAGATCGCAATGAATATGCGTTTTAGATTTAACGCCACCTCTATTAATAAAACATGTTGTTGTTTTTGTTGCTATTTAATGTCGTAATCTGAATATATTAAGAGTTTAAGTATAAATTCCATTATAATATTCATTTTAATTTAATTTTAAAAATTGAAATAATTTTAGTGAACTGATTATATCACAATATTTTACTATATTAAAACCAAATTCTACATTTCATAGTAATTGTATAAGTTGAAACAATGTTCTATTTTAATAATTAAAGCTAATCATAAATCTAATTTTAATACATGGTTTCTTAGTTTTGCAATTTTTTAAAACAACAGAAACTTTGGTTTTCTTTGGATAACCACAGTCATCTACAACAGTACAAATAGAAATATGGAAGTCGGGATTTATTTTCATTTGCAGTGATTCTCCGGTTTACAATATTATAAATTTTAATTAAATTATTCTGTAGTCTCATAATATCCGATTTGATTAGATTTTAACCTGCTTTTATAAATGTTATTAAGTATTTTTAAACCGTTCGACTTGTTTAATTTATTTATTTATTATTTATTATTATTTATTATTGATGTTTTTCTGAATGACGTTTTTGTAAGCATAAGTACCTTTTGTTTTGCTTGTATAATTAAAATTGTTACAAACCTTTTGTAGATACCCGAAGATGTAGCGTGAAAGATGTTTAAAATACACATATTGGTAAACAAGTAATTCATTTTTTCCAAGCTTCTCTAATTGGTTTGAGCAGTTTATTATTTAAAACAACTGTTGGACACGACGAATCGATTATGCAGCAATCCGGTTATTTATAAATCAACCGTCTTTAAACGTTATAAACCTCATTTGTTTTGATTGAGCGATTATGTTATTTGTAACAGAGGAAATTTTTTGCGACTAGCTTTTATAACAGGCTTTTATAAGCATACTCAAACGAGAGTATAGTTTTACGAAAATCTTTATTAGAAAAGATAAAACGCTAATTACAAAAAACAACACAAAAGTCATGCTTCATAAAACTTAGAGGACTCATTGGTTTCTTTAGAGCCTAATTTTGAAGTATATTTCTTTATTCCAAAATGATAGTTTATCCTTAAATAAAAAGAAACACTTATTTCTAATGAAAAAGACATTTTTCCGGATTATTTCTTTAAATTATACTACGCTGTTTACTTTGCTAGTTACATTGAAATAATATACGGATATGCTCAGATGTATTACACAGCTATATTTTTTGCGAATAATCAAAATAAGGTGAGTACAAAATAAAACTCCTAATTTAAACGCGTTGTAAATAGCATTTAAATAAAGAATCTTAATAATTTGTCGCATTTCTGTAAGCTTTTAATAGAGTTGCAATACTTTTTTCAGTGCGTAAAAAACTGAGGTCTCAGAAACGTGAACATGCATAAAAATTTAATAGATAATAAAAACGAATACTTAAACACTTAAATTAACTGCCACAGATGTAATACTTTTGAGCATAGTGGTATTTTTTTTTTACTTTTTTACTTGAATTAAATGTGTTTATACATACAGCTATGCTCAAATGTCATCTCTATGTCAACATCTCCATAATTTACTATTAATTTCGTGTTTTTTTGCATTACATCTGTAGTAGTTAATTTAAGTGTTTAGGTATTCGTTTTTATGATTTTATAACAGTTTTTATAGATACTTTTCCTAGATCTATTAAATTTTTAGGCATGTTCACGTTTCTGAGATGTTAGTTTTTTACGCATTGAAAAAAGTATTGCAACTGTATTAAAAGCGTACAGAAATGTGACAAATTATTAAGATTCTTTACGCATTTAAATTAAGAGTTTTATTTTGAACTCACCTTACTTTGATTTTTCGCGAAAAATATAGGTGTCTAATACATTTGAGCATACCTGTATATACCTACCATTAAAACAAAAGTACTTCGGGTTTAGAACAGATCCCATAATTTGTTTGACTGAAGGTTTACTTGTTTGAGCTTAAAAATATTATATTATATATATATATATATATTTTTGGACGGAATAATTTGCACGTTAGAGATATTTTATTGCAAAGATTTCTAAATATATATATTATTCATGTTAATAATTAGAAATGCGTATGAGAATTGAAGACGGAAAACTTAACAAATTCGTCAAATTGTCGAACCATTTCTACAACTTGTTTCTAAATAAGAACACGATATTGTAGGTCGTTAATTAACGCTAATTAATTAAATTAAAAGTTTGATAAGCAATAGTCATTCTTAGCAGATTCCGCGTTTCATCTTACGAAGGCCGATCAGTGCTATATATTGCATTATACGAAGAAAGTCGTATACTATATACTATATAGTGGCTATGTGAAAAATGCGTATATCTATATATATAAAATGAATATAAATGAAAGAAAATCTTGAATAGCCCCAGATTCCAAAACTTCAGAGTTCCAGGTTTTTTATAACCTCGGAAACTTCTAACGAACGGCTACCGTGGAAAACCCTGTATACTGATAACAGGTGAAATAAAGACGGAAAACTGTAAATGTTTGCCAGATGTCAAACGAGCCAAAGTTGACACAATCAAAGAACAGATAGAAGCTACAGGATGTATTGGCAGTTTTGTTTTGCGTGATTAATAGGAACATTCTCAAAATAGCTGAGAAGTTAGCTACTGCCAGCTTAAAGAAGCGCGGTATGATGATTTCAGGTTGTTGAGTATTTAGGGTATAATTATTTATTAAAATATTTGTTTCTTAATTGAAAAATATTAGTATAAGTGTTAGTTTTAAATATGTTAAAAATAGGAATATGTCCGAATTGAATAACTATAACACACTATGATGATAGGTAGACCACACAAATGACGTTAGTAAAACATAATAATCTTCGTATTTATGAAATGACGACGTACGCATACAAAATTTATAGCAGGATTTTTTAAAAAAATTTGTTGTTTCTACGGGGCATTCCGCAGCACTATGGTTACCCCCAACGTAGTGCAAACCAACGATAATAATTATTTAACATAATAAATGACGTTTCATCAATTTTTTTAATCTCTTTCAAAATGTATGAGCTTCAAGTAAAATACCACTTTTCTTTGAGTGAAGTAGATTCTTATGTTCCTCAATACCAGTATTTTGTATTTAAATTTAGAGTAGAGAGTATTACATCCCTATATAAAATTGATTATTTGATTTAAAAAATTTCTTAGTGTCCTATTGGTGGACTATTGAAAACAACAATTTCTTTGAAGTAAACTATGTTGCTTCAAATTAAATTTTCTATTCATGTAGGTAAATTGCATTTTTGGTGCTAAGAATAGTTCAAAATGAATCAACAATACATATTTTCTTTCAAATTAGTAATGGTTTTTATACTTAAGTATAATGACACGTAATGAATCACAAATAACATATTTCCAGCATGTTGACATCAGATAAATAAATAGAAACTACGTATTGTGAATTATAATAAAACTTGCATCTAAATTGGCGCAGTAATGCTATTTATTAGCAACTTGTAGAGCATACTATAAACGTTTAAATATATTAGGGGAGTCATGCAGATATGTATACAGTATTAGTAATAAGTATGGAATAGGCAATTTATCTCCGTAAATATGAACTTTATGACAAAATGTCATTAATAGAAGTTTTTTTTACTAATTATTCTTTATCTCTTAGCCTAGTAGTTGTTTTTTTATGTCAACGCATTTCCATGGAAACGTAATTTTTTTTTGTTTATTAAACGGCAACCTAGCAATTTTTTTGCTGCTTTTTGTTCCTCTTTTTTTCCTTGAAATGATCCGGTATTTTTTTTGTGTAGTTTGATAACAAAATTTTAGAGAAAATGGCCATTATTTTATTTATTTACTAATTATTCTTTATCTGTTAGCCTGGCTAGTTATTTTTCTTTATGTCAACGCATTTCCATTGAAACGTAACTCTCTTCCCTTTTTTCATGTCATTGTGACGTACCTTCCAATAAGTTAACAAATTAATTTTATTACAGATAGTTTTATTAATTTGTAAATATGGTGAAACTCTGTGAAACTGAAAGAATTGAAATCGTCCGTTGTTCGAATATTGAAAAAGAACAAACTCAGACCCTACATGATACACCTTCTGCATGAGCTAAACGAAGATAGATGACCCAGACAGAAGAATGCAGTTTTGTGCAACAGTGATAGAAATGATTGATAATAATCCAAATTGTCTAAACAACATTTTATTTTCTGATGAAGCCACGTTTTGTCTAAATGGATTTGTGAACAGACACAACTGTCGATACTGGTCTAGTGAGAATCCGCATTGGATGATGGAACACCATACACAGCACCGTCAAAAATTTAATGTATGGGCTGGTATTATTGGGCAGCACATAATAGGCCCATATTTTATTGATGGGAATTTAACTGCAGATAGATACCTACTCCTATTGCGTGATCACATTGTACCCGATATTGTACAATTATTTCCGGATGCAGATCGACAAGGAATGCCATACCGAGATATTTGGTTTCAGGAAGACGGCGCTCCACCCCATTATGGGGTAGATGTTCGCCAATTTCTGAATAACATTTTTCCCCGTCGTTGGATAGGACGTCGGGGTTCTATTGAATGGCCTGCTAGGTCCCCCGATTTAAGCCCCTTAGATTTTTTCCTTTGGGGTCATTTAAAAACTACAATTTACAAAGAAAGACCCCAAAATTTGGAAGATCTGGAAGCCAGAATAAGGCATGAAATCGCACAAATACCACCTAATTGGCTGCAAAATTCATTACGCAATTCTTATGACAGATTAGGTTACTGTCAAGCTGCAGAGGGTCTTCAGTTTGAACATTTAATTTAAGTTAAAGATTATTTGATTGAATAAAATAATGGCCATTTTCTCTAAAATTTTGTTATAAAAAAAAATACCGGATCATTTCAAGGAAAAAAAGAGGAACAAAAATCAGCAAAAAAATTGCTAGGTTGCCATTTAAAAAACCAAAAGAAAATTACGTTTCCATGGAAATGCGTTGACATAAAAAAACAACTAGCAGGCTAAGAGATAAAGAATAATTAGTAAAAAAACTTCTATTAATGACATTTTGTCATAAAGTTCATATTTACGGAGATAAATTGCCTATTCCATACTTTTGACTAACCCTGTATGTTTAAACACACTTCGGCAGGATTGTTCATTTATGCATTATATTATTTCAATAATTGATAAGCATCAGTAATTATTAAGTTTAGTGTATTGTATCTTATTTTTTTATGAGTACTTTAAAATAAAAATTTTATATCTTTAGAAATGCTGCATAAAACCAATATGTACTTCATGCTACTTCATCGCTAGTATTTATTCCTTTCTAGAAATGTTTAAAACATGTAGAGGTGTTACATTTAACTTGTGCCTGGTTACATTTTAGCTTTACTGTACAGGAATTCGTAAAGTGTGTTGCCATTGTTATAGAAGCCTGATTTTTTGTTTGGCGCGCTATATAAATTATTTTTACATACGGTAAGAGATGTAGTAACACGTGGTGATCCTTCTAATTCCTCATCGATAGTACTGCATCACATGCGCAAACAATCACAGTAACACATGCCTGAAGTGTGTAGTATGTTCTAATAAAAACTGAACAGTAGATAATCGTTGTACAGCAACCGCAGTAGTAAGTTTGACCTAATTTTCTATAAATATTTTGTCAGTTAAATTTATATAACGGAACTAAGAGATCGCCACAATTAAGTACAGTCATAATGTGTATATAATAAACAGCGGATAAACGCATAATTATCAGAGATCGTGTTTGCTGATTACTGGCTATATTTTTACACGATTAAGTGATATAACAAACACCTACATTAACTGAATAAAATCAATATAAGATATTTTCACTTATCTTTATCTTAATATATTAATATTTTATCAAATTTACAAAATTATATACTTATTTAGGATACATTACATTTAGTAGTCAATTTAGATAAATAAAATGGTGAACTTACTATGTGTCCTCTGGATAATATTTCTGGCAGGTATATGGAATTTACTATTTAATTGTTAATAATAGTGAGGTTTTAACATTTACACTGCAGTTGCTTATCCGAAATCTTTGAAGACTGAAGTATCCCAGTTGTTTACTTGCATCGCCACACGTGGCATTGTGCCATTATAGTATAATAATTTGGGTAATAAATTATGTCGCTTATTGTTAGAAATGTTTGTGGATAACTATTTAATTAGTGGTATTTAGTTATATTTGAACCCATTATGAGGTTATAACTGAGGCGTGAATTTATATTATTATGATGATAAACATATGTGACAAAAATAATAATTCTGTAACAAATACGCTTTGAATTCCAGTATCCTAAACTAAAAGTACAAATATAAGTATCTATTTGTGTAATAAATGCACTTACATATGCTAAAGACTAAAGTTACTAAAATAGATATCAACTGTGTTTATAACAAGTTATTATACCAATAGTAAATATAAATTCAATTTGATGCCAAGTCACCTCCATAGATAGGCAGAACGAATTTATTTGTGTGTACAGGTGCCTTATGAAAGACTGTATCCTGGATTGCTGCTCCAGTTTTCTTTTAGATATTTTCACTTATATGAATGGCATTCTATTATAATCTTTAATAATACTAACTAAATTGTACCGGCGCTAGGTTTCGAATTTAGGGATAGAGTAAGACTTCTTGTACTCTCATATCATTTTTTTTTCATGTGATTTATGAAATATGAAGCAAAGTTAAAACAATGAAACAAGAAAAATTAAGTTATATAATATTTATTTAAAATAAATAAACAATAAATAAATAAATATGCTTGTGCTGTGGCACAAATAGAATTAAAGTTTAATAAATATATAAGTTCATACATATGTACATACAGTACACATTTATATACACAACAAGAAAATATACAACAAGAAAAACTTTATAATCGTGAGCTACATATTCATCTTCCTCCAAGTCCAAGTTAGCAGTCGATTGTTTACTTAGATCCGAAGCAAACGATGTTGATGGCTGTGCATTATCGATAGTTTTGTCGACTTTTTCAAAGAACATTGTTATTGGTAGTTGTCGTTTTTGTCTTTTCATTGCAATAAACAAATCCTCCAAAGGTTTCAAGGCGTCTGTTATAGTGCGAGTAATTTTTATACTGCGTTCCATTATTGGATCATATTCTACTATCTGTTCTTTTAATTTTTGAGCAGTTCGAAATATCGCTGAAAATTTTTCAAGCGTCCATGCTGGCGGTTGTTGTTGACCCTCATACTCATCGTCACTCGCTTCTGGAGAAGATTTCTCAAGGTCTACCAATTCCTCGTTGACGAATACTTGATCCTCTTCGTTTATGTAATCACTGAGTTCCTCTTTGGTTATATCGTTAAATCCTTCTCCATCTATTTTCTGCGCTATGTTAAATATCGTTGTTAGAT
Organism: Cetonia aurata; assembly: GCA_949128085.1. Classification (NCBI taxonomy): domain Eukaryota; kingdom Metazoa; phylum Arthropoda; class Insecta; order Coleoptera; family Scarabaeidae; genus Cetonia; species Cetonia aurata. The sequence continues at coordinate 48,856,869 of OX421884.1, read as the reverse complement.
GTGAATTAATATCATGTGTCTTCAGAACTAAGAACGATGTCATTCCACAGATTTTTCCAACATGCTGTTATCGTTTCTGACTTTAAATTCCTCCATCGCTCCTTTGATAAATAGAATTGCGTCAGCAATTGTAAATGACTTCCAGCATTCCATGAGCCCGATATCAGAGCATTCGTTAGCCATTGTATACAGCATTTCGAAAACCTGTCGAATATATATGGCTTTAAAACATCTAATGACACCTTGATCAAGGGGCTGAAGCAATGAGGTCGTGTTAGGTGGTAAAAAAACCACTTCAACATTTTTATTTTCTGTGCCTAGTGACACAGGATGCCCAGGAGCATTGTTTAGTATCAGCAGCACTTTAAATGGTAATTCTTCCTTTTCCAAATATCTTTCCACTTCCGCAATAAAGCATTGATGAAACCATTGTGTAAATAGAACGCCGTAACCCACGCCTTTCGATTTGATTGCCAAAACACAGGTAGGCAAGCTTTATCTTTGTATTTAAGAGCACGTGGATTCTGTGATCGGTAAACAAGTCCAGGTTTAATCATATGACCAGCTGCATTTGTACAAAATATCAAGGTAAGTCTATCCTTAATTGCTTTAAAGCCTGGTGCACTCTTTGCAGTCTTATGAATATAAGTCCGTTGAGGCATTTTTTTCCACATAAGACCAGTCTCATCGCAGTTAAAAACTTGCTTAGGATGATAATTCTTTTCTGCAATAATTTGTTTAAATTTTTCTGGAAACACGGCAGCAGCTACATGATCAGAAGACGCAGATTCCCCTGTCATTTTTATATTTTTTTCATTAAACCGAGTTTTAAATCTATGCAGCCACCCCTTACTTACTGTGAATGATTTTCCTTCCTCTTCAGTATAATCTTGGGTCTGCATATCTTCATATAAAACCAACGCCTTTTGTTGTAGCACATTGCCATCGATAGGAATATGTTTTCTTGTCATATCTTCCACCAATAAATTTAAGGCATTTTCTACCTTAAGTAACACTTTATTACGTATTGTGGTTGATACTTTTGCAGTTTGGGGTGCACTAGAAAAACTAGCTCGAATCTTATCTTCGTTTTTATTGTATATTTTAGCAACAGTTGCAATAGATTTCTTTTCTATTTCAATCATATTAATGATTTTTATTTTTTCACTAATAGTGAGCATTTCACGTTTTCTTTTTGGTTTAGAAGCCATTTTAAAATGATTTTCAAATTTACTTGCTTTATTTAAAAACTATTGCTGGCACTGTCTTGTCCGACAATTCGAATAGTACTAAACTCATAATTAACAGGAGCGTTTATATGTACAAGTAAAAGCGAGTGGCACCTTAAGCACGTTCCAACTTGTTTAACTTATCATAAGAGAGCGCCGAATTCAGGGGATGACTCATATATACGACGAGAATGAAACATTTCGTTCTCACGTCACTTTCGTTCTTCACTCAATAAATGTAGATTATTAATATTCCGAGTGTGTATTCATTTTGTTTATTAATTGCGCTACCTGACCATAATTGCAGCTTTTAATATAATTTGAAGGATAATATTTTTTCTGTTATTTACAACATGCTTAATTTTGGGTAATCTTAATCCAAAATGAGCTCTGAATATTGTGCCAGACGAATATTTTTAGAGAACATGTTTTTTTTTAGTCGTTTGGGCAGAAGAAAGACCTACGATATCGATTGATGATGGTTCTATCCAAGGTGTGTTCAGGACATCGTACCACGGCCGAAAATATGTTGCATTTGAAGGCATACCATATGCTCAACCTCCAATAAAAGAGCTAAGATTTAAAGTTAGTACATTTTACACATCATATGCAAGTGTCGATTTTCTTAAATGCTTTTGTAAATTAGGATCCACAGTCAGTGATTCCATGGGAGGGCACCTTAGATGCAACAGTTCGGTATAAGTGCGTTCAAATACAAATGCGTGATATAACTGTCATTGGTAAAACTGTATAATACCGTCGTAGAAAGAAAGTTGATTCTATGTATAAGTTGATTTTAGGACAAGAAGACTGCTTGTACTTAAACGTATACGTGCCGGAAGACAAATTTAAATCCAGCGAAAATCTCAATGTACTTGTTCACATTCACGGGGGCGCATTTATGTTAGGCGACCCGAATGATATGAGCGGCCCATCAAAATTAATGGATAGGGACTTAGTCTATGTGAGCTTTAATTATCGTCTTGGCCCGTTAGGATTTTACAGCACTGGCGACTCTACATTACCAGGAAATTATGGCTTGAAAGATCAAGTTTTCGCTTTACAGTGGATTCAAAAGAATATCGCGATATTCGGTGGTAACCCCAATTCCGTAACGCTAGCTGGAATTTCTTCTGGCGGTGCATCTGTACATTTACATTACTTTTCACCTTTATCTAAAGGTGCGCATGTATGATATTATGTGATCAATTTTCTATTTTAAGTGTTGATTTTAGGGTTATTTCATCGTGGTTGGGCTGCTAGTGGTGTAGCATTAAATCCCTGGGCAATAAAAACTGACCCATTGGTCAATGCTAAAATACTTGCAAAAGAAGTTGGTTGCGAAATCACAGACACAGAACTACTTGTCCAATGCCTACAAGAAAGACCAGCTCATCAAATTCAAAATGCAGTTAAAAGGACATACTCAGACTGGCTATTGCCTTTAACACCATTTGGACCTACAATTGAGCCATCTGTGCCAACCTCTTTCTTGACAACGCACCCACGGGCACACTTAGTATCTAATAATATCGTGACAGATGTACCTTTTATGGTAACAGTGACTACTGATGAAGGATTGTTTCCAAGTCTCTGTAAGTAGGACTTCTTTTAGCAGTGTATGCAGAATTGACTTTACAAAACTTTGTTAGTTTATTTCAATAGGTTAGATCAATTGAACGAAAGGTATGACTTTTTCTACCCTTTGGTGTTAGAATATCACAAATATAGTAGGAATACCCAAGAAGAAGTAACAGAGAAGATCAGTGAGCATTATTTTGATTATGAACCACTGTCCATGGTAAACTTTAAAACTTTTGTGGAGGTGAGATTACACATTTACACATTACGACATACGACCTAGCTCTGGTAACATTTTCTTCTCAGTTATGCAGCCATCGTCTTTTCCACAATGGTGCTGAGAAAGCGGTAAAATTGCAAGGAACTGCCTCATTATCAAATGTATATTTTATTCTGATGGGTGTTGGAGGCTCTATTCCAGGACTTGAATCCCTAGGTAACATCATATGTTGTATATAGAAACAAAGATTGATATCCTTGTGAGAATTTTCTCAACTACTAAATCGCTACGTCCAAAGTTTAGCTTCAACATGCGTTAATCTTCACTAGTTTCCTAATGACACTAAACACGCTCTGTTTAAAATTTTCTATAAAGTTAATGTTAACAGTTTTTTGTTTATATAGGAATTCCACACGCTGCTGACGCTTTATTCTATTACGATGTCGTATTACCGGATGGTACACTACTTACCGATGAGCAAGTGAAGATGAAAAATATCCTTTTAGATTCGCTAGTAGCCTTTACTGAAAGTGGGTAAGTAACTTCATCAAGATCAGCGAATAGTACCGAGTGATTTTGAAAGGTGCTCGTCTTTTATAGCTTTAGAGGCATTTAGATATAGAAAACGAATTTGGGGCTTATGTGTGGGATACTAATTTTGGATTAAGCTTCTGACAACTCCAGATATGCAAAAAAGCTTTCTCCATGCCTATTAAATAACATGTCTATTCTTCTTGTCAATTCACTTAATAAATAATAGTAATTCAACACGCCCGTGGAACAGGAAAGATTAACAATCAGAAATTCCTTTTGATCAGCAACAACAACCCAAGCGGCAACTGTTTACTACAATTTATTATGGCAAATAATTTAGACATATTAAATGTAGGCAGTGAATCTACTTTTGTAAATTTAAAAAGGAAAGAGGTAATAGATATAACGCTGGCCACTACTTATGCAGGAGGCAACATTTTTGATTGGCATGTGTGTGACGAGGAGAGATGTTCAAATCAGACACATCAATTTTAAAATAATGGGTCATAAACCTGTAATAGAAACTTAGCTTTGGGAAGCTTGCTCAGAAGAACTAGATTTCAGTTTAAAGGGGATTAAGCGAAAGATAAGTAATACAACAGATCTGGAGTGTGTAGCAGGGCAAACCCATGACGCTGTTACATCAGTGTACAATAGTAATTGCCCCGTGGTAAACGAGAGAGTCTCCAGGAAGGTGCCCTGGTGGAACAGCAACCTTGAAACCAAGAGAAAGGAAGTCAGGCAAAAGATCAATAGAGCCAAGAAAACATTACTCTGGGATTAATATAGAAAGGCCTTTACTGATTATGACAAAGCTTCGAGAAATTCAAAGAGAGAATCCTGAAAGAGGCACTTTGAGGACTTTGGGCAAGCCGCAGTTTGTGTCCGACTCACTAGAATATTATTCAAAGAATTTCAAAGCTGGATACATACTCTGAAAATAGAAAGCGGAGGCTACAAGAAGACGGGGGATGAGACGATGAGAGAACACTTTCGGGGTCATTTCCCAGGATCTAGAATCACCCATTCATCACCGCTACACTACAATAAAACAGAAGTGAAACACGCGAGGTGGGCATTCAGGGAGCACTGACACGTAGCAAAGATAGTGGTAAATTTTGGAAAAGTAAAATCGACAGTCAACTCATTCAAACCGTATAAATCGTACTGATCGGATGGCATTTATTCAATTAGGTTACAACAGGGTCCAGAACTTAGGTTGTAGGAACTTAGTATGCTACCTAAGGGAAGTTTCCCACTGGGTTACATACCAACTGTCTGGAGGCTGATGAGAGTTACTTTTATTTCAAAACCTGGTAAAACAGGACAGAATGGAGTAAAGCCTCTGAGAATAATGAGTCTGATATGATAAATGCTGAAGACTCTAGACTAGGAAAACTGCTAGGTAGGCACATAAGGGATGGTGTATTACCAAATCGACCAATACATCAAGATCAGTATGCATCAGTATACTTCCGCTACAGCGATCTCTAAAGCATCAAGGAATAAAGGGATCGATGAAACAAGCTGCAGGTGGATAGACTGTATGCTCAAAGAGAGATTAATTGACACAACTATCATGGGAGAGACATTGGTGGCTCGGATCGGAAGAAGATGCTCGCAGGGTAGGGTTTTATCCCCTTTGCTGTGGTACCTGATCATAGACGAGCTACCCTTCATTGTCCAGAAGGGCAACCAATTTTGGTTTACGTAATGATATCGTGATTTTGACATCGTAAATTCAACAACGTAGTGCGGAAAAAATGCAGGACGTTTTACATGTTGCACAAAAATGGACCGAGGAGGAGGGCTTAAATACTAGCCCTCCAAAACGATCACAATTGCACTCACGAGAAGGAGGGAATTAAATGGTCTAGCACCCCTAAAGCTCCGGAGTGAAGAAATAAAGCTGTCTCAGGTAGTAAAATGCCTTGGTGTCATTCTTGACTTCAAACTTACTTGGAATCGACAGCTGCAGAGAATTAAAACAAAAGCGGAGGCAATACTTATATTGGTTAGAAGAGCCTATGAAAAAACGTTGGGGTTAAAACCAAATATGATGTATTGAACATATATCACGATAGTCAGACCTATAATCACTTATACATCTCAGATGTGGTGACAAAGAGGTCGCAGCAAACTGCTATAACTGAACTCAGCAAGAAACATAGGCTTGCATGTTTAGGAATAAAAGGAGCAGTGACTAATACTCCTATAGCGGCAATGGAATGCCTCCTAGACCTCCTAGACATCCTACCTCGCCATTTGATGATAATGGAGGAGGTAAAAATGAGACATCTCAGATTGCAAGAAATACCAAGTGGCAAATATACAGGATTGGGACACAATAATATGGTCCATCGTGTTGAAAGCAAGCTCTTGGGAATGAGATCAGACCAGGTGATTTCGGCATAGCTATTTAATAGAAATTTCGAAGTGGAAATCCTGGATCGGATAAGCTGGAATTAATCCAACTATAGAGACGGGCTTGGTGAACTGACCTGGTTTATAGACGGATCAAAAGCCAAGACTGGGACTGGAGCTAGAATTCCGCGAGGTGAAAAATACAATGACCACTCTTCCACTAGGAAAATATGCCAGGGCTTTTCAAGCAGAGGCATACGAAGTATTGCAATGTGCATTAGAAATCAATCAAAGGGTTTATAAAAATAAACGGACCTGCATCGCAACAGACATGCAGGCGATACTCAGGGCATTAGTGAACCCCAGGATATTATCAAGACTTGTTTGGGAAAGCATACGGAAACTGAATAGCCTGGAAAACCGCAATAAAGTTACTTTTGCCGTGTGTGTGCACGGATATTCGGGAATCGAAGGAAACAAAGAAGCCGACGGGTTGGCAAGGAAGGAATCATTGGTTTAATTTATAAGCTCAGAATCTGTCCTAGAAGTGACCAAAAACACAGCAGGATGCAGGTAAGGAGTTGGGTCTAAGAGTCAACTAACGGAAAGATCTTTATCAAGTAACTATCAAAATAGAAGAGGCAAGAACTACTAAAGCTTAGCAGGCATCATCTTCGCATAGTAGCAGGTTTTCTAGCATGATAGTGTGCATTGAAAGGACACCCACAGCAAATAGGGATCGACATTGGAGATACCTAATGCAGACCGTGCAACAGAATGAAAGAAACCGCATACTACATTTTCTGCTCTGGACGCAAAAGAACAGGTAATGACATGCCAAACAAGAATCCAGAGGATTATTTCGAGCGACCAGCCAGGGACTTATACATATTTTGTCTCTTTATGACTACTACATAACAAACAAATCAGTACATTTGTATAATGAAAATGTCACATACATTAGAAATATCTGATTATCTATTGCGGAAATGTCATAAACCTCAATCACCACGTGTGCTTAGCTATGCTCAAATCAAGTGAAATTAGCCATGTAGTTGCACGTGAAGTTGTTGTTATCTGGAGAACATGGTGAGTTTTCCCAAGCAGGCCAAGTGAAACTTCTGATTGTTAGTTTGGAATTCACTGCCTATAAATGTGTGTCGCATAGCAACCTCTAAATAAGTCCAAATTTGAAACGTTTTGACGTTTCTGACGGTATTTGACAGTCATCCAGGGTATATTAAGAGCCTGGATCAGTGGATTGTCGAGCGTCTGCTCCGTTTTAGAAGTTGTAGTGGCGAGTAGCATTTCAGAATCACTAATAGGTACCCTTACATTCTTAGAAGACTAGCTACGTTATTTATTCAGAAGCCTTCTATAGTTATATTCATTTAAACAAATTTTATGGTATAAGAACGGTTTCACATCAAAAGAGTGCGCAATTATCGATCAGCAACGCACCGGTATGCAATATGAGTTGTTCAAAAAAATTATGTCACATTGAACGCAACTTCTTTCTCGCCAAAACTTTGTTATTGTTTATGTATTATTTCGTGTTATCGATTCTTTTAGTGGGAAACCCGCCTTAGAGAGTTAGGAAACCATTAAATATTAAAAGAAATTGCATATCCACCTAAATGAATTTTGCTGTAATCGCACTGTACTTAATTAATCCCCAATTTGTATAGGAAGCCTGTTATTAACGACATCGAATTGGAACCAATTTCCAGCAATGGAGATTTGAAGTATTTATTCATTAATGGTGTAGATGACATGGAAATGAAAAGCGAAAGTCTCGGCGGGATGGAGTTTTGGGACTCACTTCGATTAGATGATTAGAAAAACGCAAACAAAATGTAATGTAACTACTGATAATAAAAATTAAATTATAGTTTAATTGTCTTGTCCAATTATAGTTGAAATAAAGCTGGTGACTTTTAATATTACTTTATTTTCTTTTCAACACAATTTCTACACCTACGTTTCCGTTTAATCATACTAAATCTATCTATTAACCAGAAGATGTGCATGTATGCATCTATGCATGGAATAAATAACGCTGTATTATCTTTACTAAGTGCATTATCTCAGGCCGTAATATTGCCTTCCTGTTAATATCACGCTCACAGCTTTCCGTAGAATATTCTTCATATACTCAATCAATAACTATTGTATCTCTACTTACATGCATTACATCAACGATAATGTTTCTTGGTATACGGGTAATTGCCATACTAAGGAAGCATATATTGCAGCAAATAACGGTTTACACCCCAATGTGTATGACTAACTATATGTATTAATATGTTGAGTAGTATAACGTAGTACACTGTAGCTCGTACACTTATGTATATAACCACGTTGTAAAATTAAATCTTGTGGCATAAATTTTAGAACCACGCTTTGTAAGTGTTTTATAACTCATATCAAACACTCCGAAAGGGAAAGTGAAAATTAATCACTGCAGTAAATATAATAGCGTAAATTTTACAGGAAAATATGAATACACGTCTTATAGGATTAACCTGAAAAGCGCTCGAAGTAGTTTAATGTGAAAAGTGTACATATAACTACATATAAAATGAAAATCGTTTGTAGAGTTAGGTGAAGCAGAATTCGTTAACGTGAGGTGAAGAAGACATCAAACAAACTGTGACTAGGTCAGCGTCAATGCTTTTAATTCAAACAAGTGTATTTCATTTGGCTTTTATTAGTTCTTGAAACATTTGCCATAGTTATGGGTGGTGTTCAGGTGCTAGTTTATTTATTCTTAAAAATGTAAATAATTACATAGAGGAAATAGAAAAAATCCATTAAACAATTAAAGATAAATGTTAGACACACATAAAATTGGTTAAGGAATTCATTTAGGGTAGTGTAGCACTTCCCGAGCAGGCACTCTAACGTGAGTGTAAATAAATGAATGGTTTTAGCGTTGTTTATGTACTCTGGTAATTTATAAGAAATTTTCGATCCAATACGATGTGGAGCATTTGCAGTTATTTTATATTTTGAAAAAGGCACGGGGAGCAAGTCGTTCCTCCATGTATTTTTAATGTGTACGTTTGCGTTTGGAATGAAACTTGTGAAATTGTTTAGAAAGATAAGGTTCTTGATATTTCAAGAACATATAAGCATACAAGGGGTAACAGTTTATATTTCGCAAACACTGGCTTACAAGAATGACAGTTTTTTACTCCTACGACGCAACGTAATATGCGTTTTTGCACTGAGAAAACGTCAGAAATGATAATGGAATTGTCCCACAAGCACACACTGTATCTCAGTACCGATTCTACCTTGGCATTAAATCAATATATAAATAAATAGAAACTAATTTCTCAACAAGTTCGTAAGTTATGAAACACATAAGTTAGGGGATTAAGTTTGCTATTAAGTTTTCACAGTGGGGTTTCCAATTAAGACGTTGATCAAAATATAACCCAAGAAACTTACATGCTGCTGCCGATTCTAATATTATCCTCAATGGTCAGTCTAACTGGCTCAACATCGTTCTGCCAGTTGTGGAAGCGGACAATATGCGTGTTACTGATATTAAAATGTAAACTATGGTCTTTGAAACAGACGACAGTACTTATGATATTGGATTCCAAACCAGCTTCCGCACGATTATCGTTACTTTTAGAAGGTACTATCAGAACAAAATCACCCTTTTGCAGGCGATTCTCCAAAGCTGACGTTCATTCTCTGTAAGCCGCACAACAGTTTATCTGCTGAGGTCAACCGACAGCAACCTGATCATGGTTGCCAATGCCACCTTTTGAACGTGAAGTCTTAATGGCGGCAAGCACACCATAACTTTCATAGTTGCTGTCTGTGTTGTTCTTAATGCACCGGTAATACTTAAACACGTGATACGTTAGATTTCAGTAAGCTTCTTAGAAACAGTAACCTTGCTGGCACTAGACCACCTAGCAATGGTTAGCAATGGTCCTAAATATACTTATGTAGTGTACAATAACATTACATTTAGTGCAATTCCAATACAGAAAAATATACAGAATATTTTGTTTGAACGAACCAGTACATATGTATTTATTTACTTTTCAACAAGTTGAAAATATTTTCGCATTGTAAGGCATTATATTCTATCAAACGTTGTAGAAAACTGTTCCTTTCCAAAAACAGAAAGATAGACCTATATTTATTTCGTCTGCCTTGCATCGTTTTATTCGTGATAAATGAACTGTTTGTACAACATTCGAAGGGAAGTGAAATGTTTGGGACGTCTGTCGTGTACAATCAACCAATATTGATATTTTGTTGTATGACCGCCGATACACCGTCATGTAATTTTCCGAGAGCAATTCCAGCGCAAATACGCTACGGTAAATAGATTTGCCTCCAAACGGATCTGCTCGTTTTTCTTTCACGTATCTGTAGTAACATAGTAATCGATTATTTTAGAATACACACATGAATTTTAACATAAAATCAAATACGTGGCGAGAAATCTTGTTATAGTAGCCTTAGATATTATTTTAACCAGGGATTTACCAGGGATTTCTTTCACTTCCTTTTAGTGAAAAAAAAGCAGCACCTTCAACAATTACTTATTTTTTATTTGATTAAACAATTATTTATTTAAACAAACACAAACTATACAGTTTACAAAATGTATGTATATATACACAAAAAAACTTTGCAACACGTATAGCAAGCGTTACCATGCACTGTTTTTCCGCCTTCATTCTTTATCAAAGCGTACGAGATGGTGCACTCTTCTCGAACTAACGGTATCGAAGGCGTCGTTGGTTTGGTCGTTTGGTCCTTCCTACATGTTGTACTGCCGATATACCTCCATCCTTATCTTGCTTTTAAATTTAACGTGTTTTAGTGTCTTTGTGTGTTTTGGTAGTTTACTGTATGGTTTGATCGCATCAGGTGTTGGAAATTTTTCATATTTGTAACTTGTGTTTTTTTTTCTCTTCTTAGGTGTGAATATCTTTGTGTTTTGTGTGTGGGTATTTCTATATTAGGTGTGAATTTGCAATCAGTTTTCATTAATTTGTTGTTGATTTTGTGTATTGTAACCAGATTTCTGATTGTTATTAAATGTTGTAAATTTAGTTCTTGCGTCTTCTCGTAAACGTCCTCTGATGGTGTCCATTTGTCCATGTTATACAGTGTCTTTAGTATCTTGTTCTGCTGTCTTTGTAGTTTATTTAAATTTTGTTTAGTTGTATGGCTCCATATGTTTATTAGATAGCTAATATGGGACGTAAATGTGCTGTGATATACAGACTGCATTTCTCTGCTTTCCTGCCATAATCATGGTGTTTCTTTTTATCAAATTCTTTACGTGGGTGTCTCATTTTTGGTTATTTTGTATGGTTAATCCTAGATATTTTATTTGGCAGGTTTGAGTTATGGTTTGTGTTTTAATCTTGATGTTAAAAGTGGGTTTATATGTTTTTGTAAATACCATGTACTCTGTTTTATTCTCATTGATCTTTATTAGATTATTATAGCACCACATCTTCTATAATATGTTGCGTAACTGTTCGTCGTTCTTGCTTGAGCAAACGATGCATACATCATCTGCGTATGCATATATTTCTTCGTGGATCTTCAAATTAAAGATGTCATTTGTATAGGCTATGTACAATATCGGTGGTATATTCCCTCCTTGGGAGATTCCATATTCTGCTTGTAGATGTAGACTTTCTATTTTGTTGACTATTGCTGTTTGTTATCTATTTGATAAATATGTTTTTATTAGGTTTCTATTTGCGTTCCTTATCCCCAGAGCATCAATTTTTTCGACTAATTTCGTTTTGGAGATAGTGTCAAACGCTTTTTTTTATATCTAGAAAAAGTACTACTACCGTGTTGTTTTTCTATATTTCATTCTTTATTTTATTTATTAAGTCAATTGTAGCAGATATGGTTCCCGAGTTTTTTTTAAAAGCATATTGATTTTTATGTATGATGTTATTACATAATAGATAGTTACTTTTATATATTTATATGTTTTTTTCTAATATTTTGTTTAATGTGGAAAGTAGACATCTTGGGCATTAATTTTCTATCTTTGTCTTGTTGCCTTTTTTATTGATAGGTATGATTATTGTACGTTTTAAGGAGTCAGGGTAATGTCCACTTTTTATAATGTTGCTGGTTAATTTTACCAATATTAGTGCTAATTTATTCCTGTTTTGTTTTAATATCTTTGTAGTTATTTTGTCATATCGTGGTGCAGTATTGTTTTTTAATGGTAGGATTATTTTGTAAACGGTTTCCTCTGATACTCGAATTGTATTGCGTTTTTACATTGTCGGTTTTGGTTAGGACGGGTAATTTATTTTAGTTTGCATTTTGTTTTTCTGCTAGAATCTTACCTATGTTTGCGAAATATTTGTTGATTTCGTCTGCTATTTGTTTTGGGTCCGGCGTTATGGTTTCGTCATCCCTCTCTACTTCATATATTTCTCGATTTTCTTTCTTTCTGCTGTTCAGTTCTGTAGTAATTACGTTCCATGTTTTAGTTGTGTCTGTTTTGTATTTCTGGAACTTTCTGATGTAATAGTCCTTCTTCGCTTTTCTCATCATGTATAGGGTGTTTTTCTTTTCCTCCTGATAAGTGTGTTTATATTTCTCATTTTGGGGGTATCTTACGTGTCGTTTATAATATTGATTTCGTTTTTTGATTTGTTTCAACAACCTGTCTTTTATCCACGGGCATTCCTCTCTTCTTTTGATATTTATTGTAATTTGATTTTTCTCTATCATTTGCTGCAATAAAATCGATAGTTTTTCAAACGTTGTAACTTCGTGTTCTTTAATTTGTGAAATTTGCTTTGCTAAGTGTCTGTGGTCGGTTATTGTTTTTTCAAAATGCTTGTACTTCCTAACTAGTTTGTGTATTTTTATGTTTGTTTTTACCGCATAGTGGTCTGTCAGGTCTGTTGGAATTATTTTTATGGTAATGCCTTTTTTGATATTTGTAATGATATGGTTAAGAGTACTGTGATTTCCTGTTTAATTTTTTTTTCGTGTGATAGTTTTGTGATTTTTTATTTAGTAGTCTGTAATTATATTCTCTAAAAGTATTCTCGTAGTCTATTGTAATGTTATTTTGGTTTGTTATGTTTATATTGAAGTCACCCATGTTATGTGTTGTTTATTTTTCCGGAATATATTGTTTTTCAATACATTTTTAAGGTTGTTATAAGGAACATGTGGGGGTTTGTAAATTACTGTTATTATAATATTTTTATCAATTGTAACAGTTAATGTTTCTATATTACTTATTTTTATTTTTTTTTTAGAATTTTAACGTTATTTATTCCGCTGGAGTGAAACCATTCAATGAATTACAACAGTAATTATTAATTAACGACACAATTTATTTAATAAGTAAGCTTCGATTACAAATTTGAATGTTAGAATGCGGATTCCTTATATCTAGAAAATAGTTGTCATAGTAAACTACAAAAAATGTTATTACTTTCTGTTTTTGGATCGCTATCGAATAGAGTAATAGATTCATTGTTTAATTTATATTAATACATTTTATATATGACTATTAATAAAATTAATATGTTTAGTGATATAATATGATAATACAAATTATTTTTACATTATTTTCATAAGAATTTGCAAACATTCTGCGATTAAACAATTACCAAGATGTTTATTGCAAAAATCGCACGTTAATAGATTTTATTATATTTAAGGATATATTTCCTAATTTTTGTAAATTTTTATTCTATACAAGAAGTGTTTGTCCGATTTTATTACTTTACTTTATTACAGTATATCATAAAAATATATACGTACCGTATCCTAGATAATAGGTTCTTTAGTAAGAAATCATGTAAAACGATTAAATATTATTGCAGTATAAATTCTTTATGTATATCGGAGATAATACAGTTTATGGAAGCCAAGCCGCTATGAAATTTTCTATTGTCATTGACGTTTTATAGCGTATTGGAATCATGTATTATAAAATTTCCTCATATGTACCGTTAAGCTATAAATAAATATTACGAAGCCGGAGTTGTGTGTTGAATAACTTAATCAATTTAATAATTGAGTTGAAAATTATTTTTGATAGAAGTTGGATAGCTTTTAACATTAAATAGAACTTAAGTTTTAATTATGACACCTTCAACTTCTTGTACTTGTTTAAAGAAAACACCTTCTATATGTATAGTGTTTTTACGAATTTTGAAAAAGATAATTAAACTTGATTTGAATTTCAATCAAAATTAATAATTCTAGGGAATATGTGTGAATTTGATGAATGCGTAGATTATCGAAAGTTAATCTAATCGTCAAAAATACACCGTGAGGTCAGGTTAATTCCCAGAGAAACACAAAGAACACTGGAATAATACAACTAGGCAAATAAAACTCATGGAAAGATCTTTATTAAGGGATTATTAAAGAAGAACACTGAAGAACAACTAATCCTTAATAAGAATCATCTTCGCACAGTAGCAGGTTTCCTATCAGAAAGAAACACCTATGAGAGATTAGAATCAACTAGAGATAGAACAGATTGTGTAATACGTTTTCAGAGACCGTATGCCACAGCGAAGTTTTCAGCGCAAAAAAGGTAAATTTTGGCAAGTCAGAAATAAAACCAGCAAAGTATTTCGACTAACCAGTCAGAAACTTGGATAGATTAGTATAGAGTAGCAGGTTACTAGTATAGCTGGATTTAATGAGTAAAAGGAATGAAAGATTTAATACAAGGAGCCAAGAGTGTTTCCAGAAGACAGAATGTTTCCAGAGATACCATCTTCGACAAATGGGTTCAATGGCGTCATCTGGTTAGGTTCGAATGTGATTAAATTAGAGGAAAAAATGGAAGAACTCGGCTACAAACATGCTCTAAAGGTGTTGGTAAGTATAATTTGAACAAAGAAAACGTCTTAATAGCATTATGGTTAGTGAAGTTACCGTATCCCGAATTAAGAGGGAGAATACTGTGATATTGGCAAAACGCTTTACATGTAGAAATGGCGAAAAATTAGAATGATGACAAAATTATGATGAAAAATAAAAAAATCCATAAATAAGTTTTTTTTTTATTTTCATCATAATTTTGTTATCATTCTAATTTTTTTGCCATTTCTTCATCTAAAGTGTTTATAATAATAAGTTCTTCTTCAGCTAGCTAATTTTAGATGCATGGTTTAGAATAATTTACAAACTTATCTTAATTAAGTATAGCATTTGAATCCAGAGAATGGTGGAGGATTTAGTAGTATAAAACAAAAGTTCAATACCTTCTATATACTAAATTGAATTTAAGTTTACATGTTCCGACCGGTATGACGTAGACCTGAAGGTGATCCGTACAGGTCGAAACATGTAATCTTATATTCAGTTTAATATATGGAACGGTATTGAACTTTTATTTTATTCTATCAATTAATTATCACATTTCTTTACAATTTAATCAAGGGCAACCAATTATGCATTTGAATTTCAGCATCTGGACTTTTTATCTATAAATGTGAACGTTTAATCGGTCCACGATTAAATTTAATAATAGAACTAGCTTTTATACAAATAAAATCTTCTTAGAAGAATTAAGTATGTTTTCTTTTACTGATCTTGGTTTATTATTTCTTGTTTATATATCGGGTTCGTACGTAATCGGCTGACTATACCAGTTGTTTGCATATGGTATATTTGTTGTTTTGCATTAATAATTACGTAATGCATTCGTCCAACTAACGGTAGTATGTGTCGGTATACAAGCCTTTTTCTTTTTTAAAGGAACGCTCACACAATCGAAAAGTGTGAGCCGAGGGCGTAATCAAATCAGCACCTACTAATGGAAAATCGTATTAATATTGATTTTTAATCATAGCGTTCGGTAGAATACCACGTATACTCCTATTCTCTTAACTCTATTCTGTGCGCGAACCGTAAACAATTTGAAGCGTGCGTCTGAAGTGTTTATAGAGTTAAAGGTATATTTAAACGAGCTGCCACTTCGTAACCATCCAAGTAAATTTAATAAGCATTACATGCAGAAACAGAATTGCTAATTAAGACACTTTACGTAATGAAGGCAATATGTGCGCTTATATAGTTTAATGAGAGTTGTAATAGGTCATTTATACAGAGAGAATACAAAATGTTACTCACCATACAAACGTCCTTGGAAATTGTAAAACTTATTTGACGGAATTAAAGTTCGAATTTAATTAAAAATACGAGATGTAAAATGTCCTGGAGAAACACTTCTGGCCGAATAATATTACTTCCTTCAGCTTTTACGCTAGATTTAACTTATCTACGACTACAGGAAAAAAAAAGGTAACCTGAACTAATCCTATAATTGAAGTGAAGCAGTTAATAGTTTTCTCGGCCTTTCCACGTCTAAGTGTTTTGGATTCTATTTACGTCGTGATGGGAAAACCGAAAACTTATTTTCCGGTGAAGAAAATTCGTATAGAGTAAATATATCCACTTCTTACTATTTTGTTGCTTTGATTTTAAACTGGAAATTGTATCAAACTTTATTTTATTTAAACATTTCGGTTTACGAACCGTATAAGAAATCTCTCTCTGAAATAATTGGATCTAGTCAAACTGTATTAACCACATATCCATTTCTAAAGTTAATACGGTTTCTGCATGTGAATACGTTCGCTCTACACAATTTTCTGCATGAAAAATCCAATATTGTTTTTCGGATATCATCAAGATTCGCAGTCTGGTGAACGTGGCCGTAATTTTTGCGGTGGATATGCAGATACTCGTACGCAAAATAACGAATAAAAATCGGATAAAAGCTTTTGGCGGTGAATGTATGATTTATACCAGTAGTACGTGATATATGTGTGCATATAAAGCAGCACAGAATGATGTAAAGTCAAGAAAAAATCTAGTTCAACAAGTCCCGTTCACTGTACTTAACTTTGGATATACTGGAGCCGTAAAAACATTAAAAAAATTGCTATAGCATTGTAATTTGAAGTGTTGGTTTTAGCGGTTTTATAGCGGTTTTAGTTTATTCCCAGACATACTGTAACATTTATAGGTCGCGTCAATTTTCTATTGATTGTTGCTGTGACAACCGATTTTGTTTCTTTTAAATATATAGATATAGAGTAGTTTCTTTTAACTGATGATATACTTACCACGAAAATGAGACAAAATCAAGAGCTTTAAAAGAGCCAGGCTATATTAGTTTAGGAGAGTGAAATAGCAATAAATTATCACGCTGACTTAGCTGTATTAAAGAAAATGAAAGAATGTTCAAGTAAATCGCAAGTACTAATTAGTTCAGATCTATGGGATATCTTTATCCATTGTTTATTAAACGTAGATATGAAGGTTACTGTTCCTGTGCAAACTAATCAAAAAATATAAGAGGAAATATCCAAAAACTGAATAAGTGAACTGTGGGGGTATCAAAGAGCCTATAGCCACAGTGACAATTGAATGACAGTTAACTGGTTAACTCCATTTTGTGTAATGAGTAAAGTGGTGATGTAGTCACCGAATGAAAGGAAACAGAGTGGAGTTATCAAGCAAAAATCAGAAATAATGAAATATATTTAAACTATACTAAGTAAGGCATTAAGGAACACAACATGGCAAGTCATGTAATAGTAAAATAGGGTAAATATTAATTTTACAATCTTTAAAATAGATATTTAACGCGATCAAAAGAAATTTCTCAAGATCTACAAACTATCAAAACAGTAGCTAATAGAATAGTCAGTGAAGAGGTATCGTAGTTATTATGAATTTATTCATTACTTACGACCAGTCTGACAAGAATATCACCTAAATATGCAGGAGATTGAATGAAACTTTTTCACACTTCGAGCTCATGAGCAGCAATAACTTAGCATTATCATTAAGGCAACCTAGAGTTTTGTCTAAAGCTGATAGGGAACGCAACATACGTTTTTGCGCATGCGTTGTACCAAACAAGATTAAGGGGTCATCGATTCAAAAGGTCTTATGTATGATTTTAAGAATGCGAAAGCTCAGGACTTAAGTGGCAGATATTTTCCAAAAACGATGGAATTTTGTGGGCAATTATTGGTTTAGGTTGAAAAAGATTTTAATTTCTTAAGTAAAATTGTTGGATTAACGGACCAAATATTTAGGCTATATATTCTACAACCGCAGAAGTCAGTACTTTCGAGCAAAAGAAAATGCTTATTTGTTTAGAGAAGGTGGATTTTAACAAAAAAAAGGTACTTGTAAGGTATTTTATTTACATACCTCGTATATGACAAACACTTAGATTATAGCAATTGCTCAAATAGTTGCCTTTCTGGATAATTCTTTTCAAGTTTAATTATATCTGGCGTATATTTTAGTGATATTATCATTGTGATCGTAGGAAATTGCACCAGTTTTGGTAGATTTTTTTTTAATATGTCAAGTAATCAGTATTAAACACCAAAGAAAAAGATTCCTTAATAGAATTAGAACCGAAAAAACCCAGCATGGCTGGGCTCATGGTCCACTGTTGGCATCACTATATCAGCAAAAGCAATGACAGGGAAATAGCACTAGAAACGGGCTTCTGTTTGCCTACCAGACGTCATCAATGTCACTCCGAGTGTAAATCCACTTTCATCGCTATCTCACCTTAAGCTTTATTCGACAATCGCCTGTTAGAAAATCAACCGTTTAGATGTGCGCTCCCTAGAATACATAAGCCAAGGTGTTAAACCATGAAGACGGTGGCTAGATTACTAGTCTAAGAGCTGGCTACACACATTTCAATGTGACTTACTGTCGTTAAGGTTTTCATCGAGTTGGGTGCGTAATGTAAACAAAAAGGCAAGAGGCGCCCATCTGCCAGACCAACGCTGATGCATAAAGCGTGGGAGGAAGAGTCCACAATTTTTTATACTACACAATGTTATTGCTGTAGTTATACAAATTTAACGTTTTTATAGCAGATAAAGTATACAAATACGGGCAACTATTGCTAGATGGCCAGGTCAGAGATGAAGGATCGGCAGACGGCAAAAAATTCGAAAAATGTTTACTTTAGGTTTAGCTGATTTTCAACGAATCGCGTTTGATGGCCCCTTGAACCCATTTTGACATTTTTTTTTTAAGTTAAAGTACTAAGACAGTAGGTTTGAGGTACAGCGTTCCTAAATCTATCATAAAAAGCTATAGATATTCCTATAACAGCAATATGTTTTTTGTACTTCCCTTTACTACCCTTAGCTTAATTTGGTATTTATAATAAATTTTTAATCAGGTAACGGGCGATATATTAACAAAAATCCCCGTCTGCAAGCAATTTTTCTTCTACAGTAAAATCTCTATTTTGCAACACTGTAAGATGAACGTTTAAGACAAAAAGTAAATATTATTCTATCGTGTTAGATCCGACTATAGAAGGGTTTTTTCACCGTTTGGCTCTTTTGAGTTACTCACCACGAACTTAATGTTGCCTAGATACCGTTCGTAGTAAGTGGATCGCATCTTGGCTTACAAAAGTGGAGTGAGCTGAACCACACGGTGAAGAGAATCCCACTTATATTAAGATCCGGCAGATAGCCTCAACTTTGGAAGAGTCCGCCAATGATTTAGCCGCGATCGCGTCTTTGTCGATTTGTGCCCCAGAGTTGGCTTGGCAGGCGTGTGTCTTTCGTCTCTCCATTACATTGCGCACCAAACTCGATGAAAATCATTGAGTCATATTGCAATGTGTGAAGCTAGATCTCCGTCTATACCGGCTTACCCTGCAGTCATCTTGTGGCTTAACAGTTTGGCTTGTATCTTAAGGCGCCCACATATGAACTCTTGATTTCCTAACAGACGATGATCGATTTTTGGTATTTTCTGTTATAAGAGTAATCAGCGGTTCACGAACATTTCTTTGTAATAATATTTTCTAGATTATAGAAGAAATCACGACTTATTGTGATAACGGAGAATGACATGATACCGCGACTGCTTACAGCGATAAGAGAGATATGTAGGCCGAGCATATCACAACACCTAAATCTCTTTTACTTCAACAAGCTGTGGTTACCTGTATACTCACTCACGATCAATACAATGTAAGATATAAAGATGTGCAATAAGTACATGCATATACGTTGATTTATAGAGCAATACATCACACTTCTTCCCAATTTTTGAGCTAAAACCCATATTGAATGGTAGCTCATTAAATCAACACTCAAAACATGGTGATCTAAAGATGACTTGAAAACAAGGAAGCATAATACTTTTAGTGGAAGAAAACGCTAAACCCTTAATTGACTGTTAGACATTCATGTCACTTTAATAAATTATATATGTTCGGTGAGTTAGGTCAAAATCAATCATATTTTTGTTTAGATGAACCGATATTTCCACATGTTGTATGTGGTGCGTGTTGGCGTCCTTTTTACAAGTTAGTTTGTGAAAGCATGTGAAATATTTTACGCGTATACGCAGTTGAGTTTTTTTCTTTATCTAATACCGACGTTCGGTACCGAATTTTTAGAATTATTTCCAGCGTTACACCGAAAATGCTGTTGCTCACAATTTCAGTGCAAATGCTTGCCATTCTTTCCGGATGCTTATTTGTGTGCTGTTCTGCTGCTAACAACAACCTAGCAACAAAATATAATCCAATTCATGGAATAACAATTGTTAGAAGAAACGTTATAAGCATTCACTTGATTTTGAATTAATGCTAACCGTTTCTATTTTTGTTATGGGATAATCATTAGGAGCGTCAGTTATTTGACACCTTTACTGCATACTACTCACATACTACTGAGAAAATATGGTGCAATATTATTGTACTGTAACAATAAAAGGACAATGACATTTCACACAGATTAAGTGAAAAAACGGTGTGATTTGAATATCTTGCTTAAATGTACTGAGTCTGTAATAATACAAAAAGTACGGAGTATATTTTTATATGCATAATTTTACTTAAGGGTGAACAACATCAACTGATCAACCCGATACCCGAGATGCGGACCTCTCACATCTCCATTATAGTATACATATAGCACCTTTACTAGTGGCGACATGTGGATAGTATGTCTTTGTTGAGTCTGTATTATATGAAAATCGTAATTGATGAACTAAGAAGCACGTATGAGATCGGTATCATTCGGTATAATAGCTACCGATATTCAGCAATACACAGATAGTTGAAGGTTTGGCAATAGTGGACGCTCGTGTCGAGCCATAGTCGATGAATTGCATTTATTTTTCGCGGAGAAATAGACGATGATAAATTTAATTTTCAGCAAACGTCACTGCACCGGTGCTGGTGAAGAAATTATTGTAAAGGACGTAGGGTGTGTTCGTTTGCATTGCACGCTTTATTTATATCACGAGAGTAACAATACAATTTTAGCCCAATAAACCATCTTCCTAGAGTTTAGAATTTGTGCTCTTTATATTTTGTTGTCATTACACACAGGAAAAAGACCTGATCATAGTTGCACAAACTTACAAATACAAGTACACATATACAGCACAAATATCAACTTTTCTTTCACCGAATATGTTCCATACAGTAGGCAAACACACCTAATGATTACACCATCCCATAAAGGGTTGGGCTGGAGGTCCTCCGATATGTATGACGATGATGAATTACTTTTGTAGGCCTCTGCTACCAACCATTCCAATCATTAGTGTGCCATCAAAAGACCAAAGACACACAATAAGGACATCATATTAAAGTATACAATAAAAGTCTTTAAGAAATACTGAGATATGCAAACACAGTAGCGTAGTAATAGACACACAAGATATCCGATCACTGCATCACATCGATTTTAAACTAATTCGGGACAATTGCTTCGGAAATTCCTGGATTTCTATTTTCAACCGAAGACCGAATTAACTAAGAAACGATAAGATATCTAAACATGCTTAGTTATCCCTACCCTAAATTTATATTTACAAGTGCTTTACCGTCTGCGTTGACCTGCTAGAATTCTGAGAATTCCGAACTCATACAAAATGTAACTGCGAAAGAAATGTGTTATGTTCACGATGTAATAAATTATTATTTTTAAATTCTCTTTTAATATAAATGCTTTCAATGTGTGAAGATCGCAATAAAGTTAATGTCGCATAAACAAAAAGAGCAATAGGAACTAGATTTAAGGAACACATTGCACATTATCGGTACGGTAGAATTTACGCATCCAGCGTGGGGTTTATTAATGCCGCATTTTTAACTTTGTTTTCACAGAAATACTCAAAATACGACTACCAATTTTGTTACATAACTCTTTTTGGTTTTAATGTGCAAAATGATTAAAAAAAAAAGTCTACATTAAAAATAAAATTGAATTATTTGCCAATTCTTTGCGTAATCTTATGCCAGACACTAGTGAAAAACATGCAACCGGCCATAGATTATAGATCACTCTTAATCTTAAAAATTATGTTTTTACTGGCAAAGTAATCTCCCTCTACAATAGTTTAACCAGGACATTGTAATTCTAAATATGTATAAGTATATAAATAATAGTCATAGATAACTAATGTACATAGGTTGTAGATAAGTTTCTCTCTTCATCAGTGTTTATATGTGTTTGCACAATAATTGAATGGCCAGAAACGTTGGTAGCTGCAAATGAGACACAGCTGCAAACATACAACTGTAGATACCACAGGATACGATAAGCTGTGGTGTTTTGCAAGAAATCTATAACTAATTAAGTGAAATAATTTTAGACTCCATATTTTTAATTTTAGAGAGCTTATATTAGTAATATTACTCCAATAAAGAAGAGTTCGTTGACCGTAAGCCTGGATGGATAGCAGACCTATTACTAGTAGAAAATGAACGATCCATGTTCCGGAAAAATGAACGCGAAACCTGTGTTTAATGAAATCAGTAAAACATGCACACTCTGCTGAATTTTTCCCCTAAATAAGTTAAGGATGAGCTACAACACTGAGGTACATATTTGTACTGATTCAGTTTTGCGTGATACACTCCACGAATACATCTTTTTTAATTGGTTCAGTCAATGCCACTTTATGCCCTATTACAACGTTCTGCGATTACAAAATTCACACATATCAACCACTTAAAAAGTTTGGCGCACAAAAGATCTATTGACTAGCCAGATAAAATATGGATTATATACATATAGAGCAAGCCAAACAGTTGTAGGCAAAAGATAAAATGTAAATTTTTGTCGGAGTTTGCTTTACTGCGAGTCTTAGTGACACAGAAAATATGTATGTTAAATTTCAAGAAGATTTGATGATATTTACAGGTTAGAGTTGTGGCTTGTGTACAAACAGTTAAACGAGCACTAAAAATTTGTCAAAATAACATTAAAAGAAAATATGTATTTTACTTTCTTCGGAAACTTTTCTAACTACACCCCAACAAGCAGAAATATAATATCTTTCGACGCTGTTACTCTTTGTCTAACGTTGGATTCAGCTAACAATAACACCAAACCGAAAAATATAACTATTTTGGTGTTGATAAACGGTTTAGCAATAGCATGTGAATTAACAAACCATTATTGAGAATATATTCACTTAAGGTTGCTAGCAAAATTCTTAAAAGTGAAGTTTACTCTCTTAAATTATTAGATACAGCCTGTATCTTAACTCTGCAAAGTGTATGGATAACACAACCTCGGGCTGCAATCAATTCCAAAATAGAATAATTGTAGCAGCAACTGTTAACTTGGCATAGCAGCAAATTTACATTATAAAAATGTTTACTTCGAAATATGAACGCTTGCTTTTAATTATTTGTGCATTTGTACGTAACGACTCAACTGTTCAAACATTGCATATATGCTATTGGGAAGAAATATTGACTTTACATGATAATGATACAACTATGTTTGCCCAATAGTTATAAAACCAGTTACAGACATCCAGGAACACATATCTGTAATTAAAAACGCATCACCATAAAATTCTTGCTCTCAAGGCATTCCCTAGTGTACACTGTATTGGCAGTACTGTCTGACAATGAGATTTTGTATTCTTTCACTCAACACCGTCAGCAGTTTATACTTTAATAGATATCACTCTACACCCGCACAATGGAGTCAATATTATGTAGGATTTTGTAGCAATAAAAGATCGTAATACAGTTGAAAAAGTCAAAAAGGCTAGCATAGTAATTATTTGATTAATTATATCTTATTGATAGTGTATAATGAACAAAGTTTTACAACTTGATCAAAAGAATTGCTTAAAGGTTGTAGTATGACAAAAGACATGCATAAATGCAAAAGTCGGCTTCTTAAAGGTTCTGAAATGGTGATAGGTTTATACAATGTTCAGATTTGAAATTATTGTATAATTTTACTTATAAAAATAGATAATAACAATAGTGACAACAACCTTTATAATTAGGTGTATTATAATAATATTAGAACGTATAGTTGGTTTAATAAATAGTAATATCTATGGATAAGTGTATTATTGTTGCTGCGTTAATACCATTGATTATATGGTAATACATGGTAATAGCTATTTTTCTCTTTGTACATAAAATTTCATCTATTCCAAGTTAGAGGACTTTGAGTATAAATTGAATGTATTTCTTGTTTACCTTTTGTGTTTGTGTTATCATATACCTATATTAAATGTCATGAAAGGAATTTGCACCCACTGTGCAAGTTAAAGTATTTTAACGACATGGTAATTTAGAAATCATATATATCGTTGTTATGTATGTAACACACAAAATTTTCATTTGACCTGAAATGATATATTAGTTGACAAAAGAATAAGTGTACTTACACAGACGTCTAATAATTTCCTTGCTTGTTGAATCTCCCTTGCTCTTACAGGACCATTTATTTCAGGTTATCAACGGCGGGCGCAAGACGATGTCATATTCTTCTTTATGTTGTATTTTGAACTCTTCCCGGTGGTTTTTGTTTGTGTCACACGAACGTATTTCAAATCTTTTGTTCCCTATTTTTCTTTCTTTCCGTGCTCCATATTGCGTCAGCCTTGACGATAACAAATTGCTTTTTTTTATATTTTATACGTGCCCGGAATTTGTTACAATTAGCTTCGGAGACAACATTCATGAATATTTAAATTAATTTACCACTGAACACGGATCTTATCAAATTTATTGGGAAAATTTAAGCCGCTCGCGAAGCGATAGGACGGAAAAAATAATGAACGGAAATTTGCATAAATATCGCATCCGTCCAACGCAAAATTTAGGTGCTTGACGTGTAAAAGAAAATTGTACTTCGTAGGTACTAATCAGAGGAGCATTTGCTCGCTGCATGTTGTGATTTTGACGAGAGTATTTGTATCTAACGCTATGTATGCTGTTGTTATTGAATTTTCGGATAGGTTTATAATGTATTATACTTATTCTACAAAAAAAAAAAACAGTAAATTAAAAACCAATTGTGAAGTTTAGTACAATAAATTGTAGAATATATGGGACGAGTACAACTTTCCTACAAATTTGTTGACGAAAATTATTGTATTTATTGCAACAAAATGTGCAACTTTGTTGTAAAGTTGACATAGCTTATATATTTTAAGTAGCATAACATAGAGGCCCCTTATTTCAAATAGTACGTTTACCCCAGTGGCATAAATTGCAAGCAATCTACTAAAATATAATAATTAATATAGTTGCGTATGATTTTATTTATTTGTAACTGCGCGCACGAGTTGCCGTCGTATTGGGCGCGAATGCAGAGATCAGATCAGTTAACTGCGGAGTACCGGTGTGGAAGCACCTCGTAATTGTCGTACTGTGGGCGATTGGAAACCACAGTACCTTTTACATGATAATTTATCATATATAAGCACGAAATAAATATTACATTGCGGTGTTTACCGAACACAATTTACATTGAGTAAGAATTTCAACGGTTAAGAAACAAGCGCAGCGCCATCGTAGCGACAATTTCTGAAGTATCATATATTTATGTAGTTTTACTTGGTTTATTAAAAGTATCAAACTTTGGTATAATACAGTTTCAGATAATCAATAAACATTTCTAATTGCTAATATTAAACCGATCGTTACGTATTTGTATTATAGATGTAATTAACTACATAGTATGTTTTTCCTTCTAGTTATTAAACAGTTTTCTCTGTGCAGTGGTAATAGTTGCAAATAATCTTCAAAAAATCTTTTACAGGATTTCCACTTCACCACGCGCAATTTATTATATTCACTAGTTGTAAAATTTTGTAAAGTATTTCATATTTTGTAGAAGATTGTCTTACAATTCTTTCTAACAATTTTATTGCTCTTCTTGTAACTGTGGTATAAGGAACTGCAGTGATTTATTGTAAAATTTCGTACAACTAAAAGTGAAGCTAATACAGACTATTATAGAAGGTAGAGAGCTGAAGTGGCTAGGACACCTTCATAGAGTAGCTACGAAAAGATTTGAAACTAGGACACATGAAAAGAACAAAGTAAATAGAGCGAAATTAAAATGGCAAGAAGAAGTATGAAAAATAACAGAAGAAAACGGACCGCAGTGGTGTAAGATCGGGTGTTTATCCACAGCAGAAGATTTTGGAAAAAGGTAATTAAGAGAAGTAAAGTTGAAATACTAGCTCATATAGGACATAATGCACTTTAATTTGCAATTATAATAGATATTATGTATATAGCTAAGCAGATCTGAAAATAGTCGCTCTCCAGTTGTATATAATTAATAACAATTAATTTAAATACAGGTTTAGTAATAATTTATGAGTAAAATTCCGATTAAACTTAGTGATCTGTTAAATTGCATTCATAAAACTGTGTTTTCTTGCAGGCATGAAGCATCGCACACGTGATAAATTTTCGGCAGCCATTATTAGGTCGATTATTTCATGTAGGTTGCTTTAGAGCAGCGGTTCCCAACTCTTTTCAATTGCGTTACAGCAGGAACATGTTATTTACGACATCTCAAGAATATTCTTTCCTATATATATATATATATATATATAGGTAAGATTAGTGGATCTAAAGCCGCTCACGACACTGGCTTGTCCTGTTTATTTTAATTCTGTGATTTACTGTTATAATAACAGAATACGGGTTTTAATAATAAATAAATACTATTTGTATTTTAGGTAACGTTTCGGAATTTTTATTATTCCTTCATCAGACCTAAAAGGATATTTATCACAACCAAGGTAATTACAAGCACAATTAACATTTTACTTACACTTAACTATTAAACTTTAAAATTTTGTCATATACATATGTCAATTTGATTGATTAATTTAAATTTATAACATAGGGTTGCTAATTTTTTCATTATATAAACATTTTTTATAAACAATAGAAATTACCAAGACATTATACAATATATTTTGTAGTTAATAAATTCGAGATCCAAAATACGTATGTTTTTTAATCTGAATATTAATCATAAAGATAATTTAATGTAAAAAAATTTAATGTAAATTGTATTGTATTTGATTTAGAAGGTTGTTATATACTGGAGGAAGTGTTAATGAATTTTCTTTTGTATTGATGTTGTTTTTATGTTTAAAAATGGCTATATTTTCAAGGAAGATTCTTTTATTTTGATTATTTTCTTTATATAGAATTTTAACGTTTTCGAAATTAATTTGGTGACCTTTTTCTCTGATATGAGCGGCTAGAGCGCATTTTCTAGGGTTTACTCGGGCGTCACTTCGATGTTGTGTGACCCTTTCTCTCCACCTCTGTGAAGTCTGACCAATATAGTATTGTAAACAATCTTGACATTTTACTGCGTATACTATATTGTTCATTTGTTCATTGGGTATCGATGCTTTCAATTTTGTGAAGAATGTTTTACAAGGTATAGCAGAGGTAAATGCAATTTTGATGTTAGTATTGACGAAAAGTTTTTTAATCTTATCTGTTAAATTTGGCACGTATATTAGTGATTTATAAATAGTGTTAGTAGGATCTTCATTTAGGACAGTTTTGGTTGTATTAGAAGATATTATGTTTTGGCCTTTTTTAGAATATAGAAGGCGCTTTATGAAAATATAGCCATTTTTAAACATAAAAACAACATCAATACAAAAGAAAATTCATTAACACTTCCTCCAGTATATAACAACCTTCTAAATCAAATACAATACAATTTACATTAAATTTTTTTACATTAAATTATCTTTATGATTAATATTCAGATTAAAAAGCATACGTATTTTGGATCTCGAATTTATTAACTACAAAATATATTGTATAATGTCTTGGTAATTTCTATTGTTTATAAAAAATGTTTATATAATGAAAAAATTAGCAACCCTATGTTATAAATTTAAATTAATCAATCAAATTGACATATGTATATGACAAAATTTTAAAGTTTAATAGTTAAGTGTAAGTAAAATGTTAATTGTGCTTGTAATTACCTTGGTTGTGATAAATATCCTTTTAGGTCTGATGAAGGAATAATAAAAATTCCGAAACGTTACCTAAAATACAAATAGTATTTATTTATTATTAAAACCCGTATTCTGTTATTATAACAGTAAATCACAGAATTAATATATATATATATATATATATATTTCTTGGTAGATTAAAATACTTTCTCAAGGTAATACTTACTTACTTATACTTATAGTGTAAATAAATGCAAAGATTAGTACCAAAAATTTATTATAAGGAGTAATTTTTAATTAATAGGAGTGCAATTAAAAAAATAGCAAATTAGAACTAAAAACTAATTAGTTAAACCATGCAGACGATAACTTTGGCCATCTTTCTTAGGTGATTTTCTTGCTTCGGTATCAAGTTAGAGATAATCTTCCATGCAGATTCAAACCAGTAGAATCTCCATCTTTCATTGTCAACATCCAAAGTTACGGTTTTCTTGAAAAACTATGGGTTTTATTATTAGCCCAAATTATATTCTCACGGTTGCATGCCAAAATTCAGAAGCTTTTAGAAAATGTCAGCAAGATGAGTCAATTGGAAATTCCATATTACACTCCTTAAATTTTCAGAGAATTATGGATTTTTGGTATTGACAAATAAATTCGTTTTGTCATGCAATTCCAGAATTCTATTGAAAAGTTTGTTCCTAAATTTCAGGGTGGAATCATAAAGTCTTGTGAACCAAGCTCAACCAGGACGTGTTTGTATATAATTAATCACGAAGATAACATTTTTCAGTTGTTTACCTACTGAGCTGTCGTCATGAGAGTTTCTTTTTTTTTATTATGGGCACTTCTCTGCGTAAGAAACAGTGAGTCAAAGCAATTCTTGAATTTTATTTTTTTACAAAACTGATGAAACCTCCGAAGTGACCTAGTAGGTACGACCAGAGGATGTCCACCAGGGGGACATAGTTTAAAGAGGACTCAATATTACGAAAAAGTGGTGTCAATCGGCGAGATTTAACATCAACCACACTAAGACTACCTTAGTAGCATGCACAAAACATGTCTCAAGACCCTAAAAATATATGGGCAATATATAAACTGGAAGAAGGAGGTGACATACCTTGGCCTTATGTATGTACCTGTATGTACAATGACAAAAACAGGTATGTTACAAAAGCATATGTATATACAATCGTAAATATAAACAAATATTCGCCGGGTGTTGGAGCGCTTTTAAATTTACACGCGGTAACTATTTAATTCTAGTTCATGAAAGGAGAATCTATACGGGTCAGGTCAAAAATACTCGGACAGTTTTAACCTACAAGTTTGGTGTTATGTCGGGCTAGAAAGCTGTGCCGGCACCGATCTTACGAAACGAGAATGATTAGGAATAAATCTTTGCGTGCATCAGAAGCTTTGCTGATATTATCTGCCAGAGCGAGGGTGGCCGGGAATCTATGCGCGTATCAGAAAGCTTTGCCGACACTATCTGCCAGAGCGAGGATGGCTGGGAATCTCTGTGCGTATCAGAAGCTCTGTCGACATCATCTGCCAAAACGAGGAAGACTGGGAGAATACCCGCTTTGTGTTAGAAGCTGTGCAGATACCAACTGATAGAGCAAGGAAGGGTGGGGGAGAATGAGTACCCGCGTTGTGTCAGATGCTTTGCCGAAACCAATTACCAGACTGAGGTTAACTGGGAGGGAGTGCTCCTCTTACCGTCAAATGCGCTGTTTGTATACACTACTGCGGTCCCTCGCGCAATCGCGATGGTGGGGAATTTGGGCGTGTGTGAATGGACGTACCGTCTGTGGAGACGACACTGACGATGACGGCGTAAAAAAGAATAAATAAAAAAACTCGATTAAACAAAATATCATGTGGTAGTAACGCTACCGAACTATGGGAAAATCAATCAAAAGAAACATAATGAATGATTATTTAACGACAAATTTAAAATTTATACTAGAATGGATTTTCCCATAGAACAGCACCGTAAAGTAGAAACTTTGCGGTTAATAATTAGGAATACAACCAAAAAATGCGGCTCTAGATGTATACAGCCA
Organism: Cetonia aurata; assembly: GCA_949128085.1. Taxonomy (NCBI): domain Eukaryota; kingdom Metazoa; phylum Arthropoda; class Insecta; order Coleoptera; family Scarabaeidae; genus Cetonia; species Cetonia aurata. The sequence continues at coordinate 48,826,570 of OX421884.1, read as the reverse complement.
TAGGGAGATCAATAATCACTTATGAGGCAGTAGCTTTGAGCAAAAAACTTTTCTCGCTACCGTGAGAACTAATCTCTCTAAAGTGCAAAGATTAGCATGGGCATGCATAACCGGAGCAATGAGAACCTGCCCAACAGCAGCTATTGGGTATGATGGGAGGAATGGTTAAGAATATGCGTAAGTTTCCGGTAGGTAACAAAACGTGGGGCATTCCCCGGGACAATTTGACAAAAAAGCTTTGTTCTTTGAAAGAATTTACCAGAAACCTTAGCAGTAAGAGCGAAAACGATAAGGAAACCATCTTGAAGCTTAATAGAAATGCCATTAAATGGTGCATGAGTGGGCCAAATAATTCTAAAGCATGGGTTATCTTCCGAGCGGAAACACCCCCTATTGAAAGATGCGTCCAGTTCAACATTGATAGAGAAATTGATCATAGTATCAGATAGTCAAACAGCCATCAGCGCGGCCTGAGGTGAAGTATAATCAGCTCCAAGATGGTTTCGGATTGTCTAGAAAACCTAAACGAGCTAGGCAAAAGGAAAAGGTAACACTTCTGTGGGTTCCGGGACACACAGGAGTGGATGGAAATGAAATATCAGATAATCTCGGTAAGAAAAGGGCTGGAACACCATTTGTAGGGTCTGAACCCTTTTGCGGGTTAGGTAGCAACACAATACTGGACAAACTTGAAAGTGAAGTAGAGCAGGGAAAATTCAAATAGTGGATCCTATCAAGTCATTGTAAACTGGAAGGGCTTCTTTGAATTGCAGTAAACGCCTTTGAAATGATGCATATTTAAACCTTTATTTCCATTAAAAAAAAAAAAAAACCAAATGACCGCACCCGGTAAACACCAATTGCATAAAACAAGTGATAATTTTGGCAAAATGTAAGTTATAACCAGACGATGTACTGACAGTAGGGATTATCGGGGATAACTTATATTTAGTCAGAAAATATCTACCTCTGTTCTTATTATATTAAATATATAAACAAAGCAGTTATTATTATCGATTTTTACAGAAGTTTACACTTCCCTTTTGTGCATTGTACATATATGAGCACGTACTATATGTTCTCCTGTCAAGGAACATTGTACGACAGCTAAATTAATGGTAAATGAGCATGGTATATCCACCTAAATATATCATTAATAACCTGCATACGGTTGCACTTGTTATCTTTTATATCTACCTCCGTAGCATTGCACGCTCCGAATCCTTCATTTATCAGATGTTAGCAATGCACCAACTGTTTTGGTATTTAATAGACGAATCGTTTGAATGCAGTTGGAGGTAAGATAAATGGCTCTCTTGGTGTGAATGAACACTTACAATAGAAGTGGTATATGTACATATATGATTCTATAGATAGGAAAAGTAACATATGGGGCTTCAAGGCTGCTAGCGTACGTAAGTAAAACTTGCATTAAGCGGATGCTACATAGTGCTACGAACGCTTTTCAACGTTTAATGCTTGATGGTTCGGCGCATCGTGTAGCTGATGGTCGAACTGCAATTGAAAGTACACACTTGAAGCATTATCGGCAATTTTGACCTGAATCTAAAGAATTTCATGAATCTTTATTCGTTAGTTGGATATACCGTTACATAATTCATTCGAACATCTGTCTTCTGAAGCTCTCTTACAGGACTGCCGGACAGAAAAGCGAATCTTCGCTTCTGTGCGAATTTGGGCAGTACTAATGCGAAAACGATTGAATTGAATTACTTGACAATTTTTTGCATGAATTTTAGTTCATACTTAAAGTAGAATATTGAAGTATGAATTACTTTCACGTTGACTAGCAACAGAAAAACCTATTGAATTGAATTATTTGATAATTTCTTGTATGAATTTTAGTTCATCCCTAAAGTAGAATACTTTAGTATTCTATGAATTATTTTCATCTACTGTTATTTTTTTCTGAAAGTGCATAAGATAAGAATTGTAAATTATGAGAAAAATAAAATTCAAATTGCCTCTCGGAGAAAGTAAGTGGGAAAGTAATGTTCTGCTTAATTTTAAAATAAATTTTATAAATCATTACTGTTATTGCTTCAATAATAGATCAACATAAATTAATTTATCATATTCACATTGATTTGTAAAAAAGAAGTGTGTGGACAAGTGTAAACAATCGCATCAATTTTGTATTTTCCTAACTATATTTTTATATTGTTTTCATATTGTTTCAAAACACTGTTTTAATTACATTGCCGCAAAATATTGCATTTTTTCTATATAATGCAGATAAAATATAATCGAAATAAATACAATGGCAATATGCATGAGGGAGGGCCTGCGGGAGTGTTGCCCCATTGAAAAAAAGAATATTCAACTACTGTTCATAGTTATTTGTCAGTATCAATCACTGAAAATGTAGTTCATGATCCTGGTGCCCTGTACTAACCTGTACAGGTCCATCGAAACAATCCTTTGGGTTCATGTATGGCTTGCCAAAAATTGCTTATTTTTTGCGTCCAGAGTCTTGCATTCACATAGGATGTGGTATGCGATCTCTGTCATTCTGTTGCAGTCTGCATAGGGTATACGCGGTGTTGATCCACATTTGCAATAGGTGTCCTTTCAGTACACAATGTTCTATTGGGAGGTTTGACACTATGTGAAGATGAGCCCTACTAAGCTTTAATAATAGTTCTTTACTCTTCTTCCTTGATTGTCCCTTGATCAAGGTTTCTCCATGAGTTTGCCTGGTTGTGTTGTTTACGTATTTCTTGAACCCAACTCTTTACCACTTGTTCTGTGTTTTTAGACACTCCTAGAACGGGTTCTGTTTTTCACCCATACAAACTTGCTTACTTCCTGCATTGAAGATACTTGAGATATTTCTGTTTTATTTATAATTTGTTTATGGAAATTAGATACAGAATTCTTAGAAAAACTGTACCGCTACTGTATCGGCGCTATTCTGATTGTTACTTGTTTTCGTTTTAGCATGTGCTCTTACACGCACTCAGGTTATTATATTCTGAACTCTTAATTTTAATTTTAATATTCGTTGTTTAACATGTATCATGTCTTCCTTTTTTACTTTCAATTTTCAAGTTAAGAGATAAATTTATTTGTAATGTGTTTTTCGCTTTGTTTAGAGTTGCTTGTTTCAATTTTTCTACTGCGAGTTGCTTACTATCTACTACTATAAAGGATCAATTCGCCCGGGTTATTCGGGCCAGCAACCAAATACTCAGAGCCAATGGAAACATACCCCAGTGTTTTCCAAGCGGAAGTTAATGCAATTGGAAGATGTGCTCAATTGAACCTTGACAGGAACTGTTGGAAGCAGAGCATTGCAATTTTCTCCGATAGCCAAGCAGCCATAATGGCACTGAGCTCTAATAATATCAGTTCAAAATTAGTCTGGGAATGCCTTGGTGGACTAAATAACCTAGGCATAAAAAACAAAGTTGCACTACGCTGGGTAAGAGGACATACTGGAATCAGCGGCAACTAGGAAGCTAATCTATTAGCAAGGAGGGCCGCCGCTACTTCTTTTGTGGGACCAGATCCGTTCTGCAGCATAGGAATGAGCACCTACAAAAAAACAACTCAAAGACAGGGAGGAGAAGTTCAGTGCTTCCCTCTGGGAGAATCTCCCTGGTCTGAGACATTTGAAGATATTCCTTGGAAATTACAATAAGAAAATATCATGCTAGAACTAAGCAAAAGCAGACTACGTATCCTTAAAGGTTTTCTTACAAGGCATTGTCACCTAAACACTTGACGAGGATAGGTCTGTAACAGAATAGCGACTGCAGATTTTGCGGTGCGGAAGGTGAAAGTCCGGAACACCTAATATCCAACTACACTGTTATCACAGAAACTCGTGCCAACTATCTTGGCAATGATGTCACAGACGAGGGAGAAATACCTTCTCTGAAACCATCACAGCTATTGCAATTTATTAAAGCTTTCAGACTGGATCGGGAGCTATAAATGCGGAAAAACCGTAGCATAGCAGTTTATAGGTGATGTGAGGGGACACAGTAGATCAATAGGTCGCGGTGCAAGGTTACCCTAGATCTAATCTAATCTAGTTTACTATCCACTCATTGTTTTAAATATTGTAAACTTCATTGCTCCTTAGCTTTATCGCTGAGGAAATAAACAATTGTTACAAAAGCTTAGACATTTAACAAGAAAATTATGGTTATATTTGGCTGCCTCCCAACAACCCATTCATCTTTAATCCTAACAAGTACAGCAAGTATTTCCACTTACTTGTCCGAGTTAACGTTCGAAGCGTTCGTTCGTAGCCCCTGCTTTAGCCATTGAAGATTGCATTTTTTTTCATGTGTTATCCAAATTTTGTGTTTCGGAAACATTGTTTAATGTAGCTGTATTTATATAGTGTTTACGTATTACGTGTTTTTAAACGTATTCAAGTTACATCACGCACAATTAGCTATTGCGCTTGTAAACTAGATGTGTAAAATTGTTACAAGAAAGTTAAAGCTGATCACTGCTTATACACAACAAGCGCGTATTGTATGGGGATCTTTGTGGTGGAAAAGATTTCCTCACTCGTCCGGTGTTTTCTTCGGAAATGAGATGATAGGTTTTGCCGTTGGCAGGAATCAAAGTGCTTATTATTTTTTCACAAGCTACATTTTCAGGTTATGTGAGGCAACTGGGAATTGAACTATTGATTGCGACGCTCTACATTTTCCAACGTAATAAACGATCTCTGAAAGTGCAAGAACGTTTTGAGCGCAATCTTCGTTTACTTCGCTGTAAATTAGGCGCAGCTTGAAAATCACTTTCTTAAAAAGTTATATGTTTTAAGTACATAAGAGAAGTGTACCTAGTTGCAATCACGTGGGCACGAAATTAATGATTGGATTTAAATAAAAGTGGTAAAGTAGTAAAAAAAAAATTATGAAATACAATTTGCATAAACTATATGTTGTATTTCGACAACTCCGAGTTTGGGGTAATATTTCTGTAACTATATTTAATTCACTGGAGTATCTCGGGGTTTTGTTGACATCTTAAAATTTCTCCGAAGAAAACTATGTAGTAAAGAATCAATAAAGAATTATTAATAAAGTTCCATTTGTTTGATTTCCTCTAGTACCTACATACATAAATTACAGTAATACTTGTTGTGACCAATTCAATGCATATGCAACAGTGGGTATTAACCTCAAAATGCTACATATATTGATAATCTAAACCTATTGAAACTTATACTGAACTACGTGTCTTGGATGTATTGGTAGTATTGCATGGTTAAACGTGTGTTAAGAATAATGAAAGTGAACGATATTAAACGATTACGCCCTTATAATCGGAAATGTTTTGAATTAATAAGCGTCAACTTGTTCGTACCCGTTGTAGGTGTATTTATCACTTATGTGTGTTCAGTTTAACTTAATATGTCATCAAGTTAATAATGCCTCTAAAGCGTGTTATATGACAATTTAAGCTAGCTTCTGACTCACTTCTTTGAGTACGTAATGCACATATTTCCTGCTGCACTACCATACTGTTTTCTACATGCGGCTAGTAGGTATATAAAATGCATGCACATCTATACCTACATATTGGTATTGGGAAACTTCAAAGATATCATATATGTAGTATATACATGTATGTCATATGTGATGTTCGGACAAAGTTAAGCGGGGATCGATTCCCGGAGATTGAAATGTTACGTCGTCTCGTGATTTTTGAAATCAGGTGTGATATTGTCCGGCATAAAATATAAAAAGATGTATAGGGAAAGAGAGATTGTCATATTGCAGAGACTGACTGATGTTACAATGGTCCGTTGCAGATGTTTTTCACGTGATTTTGTTTCCTCACGCTCAACGCAAGTGTGTCATCGTTCCACGTCACGTTCGGACATGCTGAAAAGGTACTCTTCAGACTTGAATAATAGAATGGTAGAAACAATGGCCATTCTTTTGTATTCGCATTGGACGTATTCGCACCTATTTTTTCGTATAAAAGTTATAGATGGATGTAATGTTTGAAGAAACAAATATGTGACTACATGTGCTACCAATAATTGTAAATATTATATAAATTATAACAATAAATGCAAAAACTACTTGGTCCTGTGAAGAAATCCTTAGAATCCTGTTAAATAAGTTGAAGTAATTGCACTCTCATTTAAAGTTACGCAATATTAACTAAACTTTTCAAAGTAACCTCAAATAGGATGTCCTGAACCATAGTGGTTCGGAAATATACATCTTAGTCCAAGCTGACTTCCGGTTTAGGACACAACAGAGCAATTTTGGTGGAAATGAGATTTTGGGTTTATGTAGGCAGCCTTAGGGACAGCTGTACTCCGATAACATTTGCGCAAGTGATGATCCATTTCTAGGCATTGCTACAGTTAATCTTATCTGGTATATTATTTGAGTAACATATTCAACTGCTGTCGATCATAGTGCGGTGTAATTTACTGTATCCTATTCAAGATACCAGTGTGCAAGCAAACATTGTGGTATAGACAAGTAAAGGTCGATAAATTGTTATCCTCATCAAGCTGTCGTGTCGTAGATAATGATCTGCACCAGAAACACGACAATTGTCGTAGACTGAATTTTTTTTTCCGAGGGATCTAGGCTTAACTGAACGGACCAAGAGGAGTTAACCTGAATAAAACTGCAAATCCTGGGGTGCCGGACTAGACCATGGGATGCATCGCTGGATAGAAGACCAGTCCTGATCAGTTCTCGAAAACCGAGCGACTTTCCGGAGTAAGCAACCTTTCGTCTAGACCGGTGGTACCATGGATGTGGACTGAACCTTTCCTCCCTCTTATAACAGACATACGGGCAGCAGGCATCTCAGGGCAGTGGCCAGATGAAATGCGCTAAAGCATGCGGCTTCAGCGATGAACCGCATGAACATTGTTAAGCCAAAGCTTTCTGGTGCAATGGCGAGCCGATAAGATAAAATCTATGAAGTCCTCACAAGGCCTTTCTGGGGCAACCTTTGGCCAAGTTCTAACCACTGTAAAGAAGACTGTAGTTCGGGACAAATATCCGGAAAAACGATTTTCTGAGAAGCAGTTGAAGCAAACACATATGGCTGTTACGGGGGTGATCTGGAAATCTTAATCAGACGTATCATCATTAATCTATTTCATTTGTGGCAATGAAACGTCGAAGCATGACTGATTTAGATTATGTCCAAGATCGATACAGGGAAAGAGGACTAGCGAATGGCACGTCGTATCACGCATGAAAGAATCTAAAGAAACAACATATGTTTTGAATATTGATGAAAACTCCTTGAAAGTGCTGAACGGCATGAGCTTCAAACCCTTTAAATCAACTGACCTTTAAGGTAGTCGGGAGAAAAGCAGCACCCAGAAATAGTGAAGGTAATTCAGATAAACCTTGAACATAGCAAAGCAGCATCCGCCTCTCTATGCAAGCTGATAACCTTTGGCAGCATTGATGTAATCCTAATGCAGGGTCCCTGGCGTACTGGAAGACGAGTGGCAGGACTTACCGAACCCAAAGTTAATATAGTTTATGACTTACACTTGGCATAGTAAGATCTTGTATTTTTATCAAGAAGAACATAGGCTAACTAACACTGCTGAACTTCTGTTCCAGAAACCTAGCGGTTATGAGACTGGAAGAAGGCAGTGCTTATCTGCTTATCTTCTATATGTTAGAGAGTGAATAGGGACTGCTAGGCGCAGGTTAGAATGGTAATAACTTATGGCAGGGTAGTGTAGGTTATTAACTCTTTTAAACCCTATGAATTGCCTGGTTCGGATACTCCCAGTATTGCTAGAAACAAGGATGATGCCATGCATCCTATAGCATCACGATCTATAACTCTATCATCATCATCCATACTGAAGGCTATGAAAAAAAAGGCTGGAAAGTTACATTAGAGAAACTCTCTTTAGAGCAGATGCCGCAAGAACCTAATCAGCATGCTTTCCAGTCAGGAAAGTCATGCGTTAATGCTTTACATTAACTCGTTTCAGGAGAGGCGGCATCTATCAATAGCCAAGAGATTTCACTGGCGGCATTTCTAGATATAGAAAGAGTATTTGATAACACCGGTTTTGAATCAGTGATAAGAGCTTCCAGCAATCGTGATACGTAATATACTATTTGCAAGTGTATCAGAGTCATGCTGGAAGAAAGACTTGTTGAAACATCGTTGCAATGCAGGTGTCGGTGCGCAGAAGTTGCCAGGTTTATCATGCAGGCTATTAAACTTACATACATACACTTAAAGGGACTAAACTGTTTATGTAAAGACATTCACTAGGTATGGAATAATACAATAGGCCTTAGGCCGAGATGTAAGGGCGCTGAGGAAAAGACCTGGCTTGTATAGCTAACCCAAAATGAGAAATACACATTTCGTTGTAGTAATGTCGACGTCGACTACAGCAACTAAAGTTATCAGTGGCGGGTGTAAATTCCTTTGCGATATAAAGTACCTACAGTACATACTTATGTCAAAGTTACCGCAAACTGCATCGTCGGTTTTTCATTTCGTGTTTTTTTTTTTTTAACAAAATAGAAATATCAGTTCTCAAAATGATCAATTTTTTGTTTAAGCAATTTGAATAAAATTCCAATTACAAATTTTCTCTTTTTCGTAAAATATTCACGACAAAGATACCTTCTTTAATGATTCACTGCTATATTGTTTAAGTTTATTCAAAATTACTGTTACACTTAACTCATTTTAAATGTCTTCAAAAAAACAGTTTTGAATATCTACACACATATATACATATCGACCGTTTCGCGCAAGTTCAAAGCCAGGTATACTATTTTGAATTTTGACAGATCTGATGCTCCGATGCTATTGAACTTAAAACGTATAGGACCCCTATAAGCTAGTATAATAGAGTCGTCTTACGATTCCAGCGCTCAAAGCGGATATGACGACATATGTACTTCTCATTTTGGGTTCACTATACCTGCTGTACAAGTCAAACCAATTGACATCAAATCCACAGGTCCAACTATGTACACAACCTAAAATGTATTACTAGTCAAACGTATATATTTCAGAGTTGGGGTACACATATTAGGGTTATACGTCGAGTTCCTTCCGGATGGTTTGCCAGCACGCATTTGTTTGCTCGTTTAACGAAGGAGGTGTAAACACATGTAAGTGAATCGGTGTATATCGTTATTGGAACTGACAATAAGAGAATGTGTATCTTATTAAGATATCAATACATAGTTAGATACATTCTCAGTTCTACCAATGATATCGATGTTTTAATAATAACATGAAATGAAATCAAAAAGAAACTAGATTTGAAACAAATTTACAACAAATATCCTTGTTATTCATTTTTTAATCTGTATTAAAATTGTCTCGGACTTATTTCTTCGGCTAATTTATAAAACAAAAATGATAGCTTGTTTGCCCATTTAATATAATTTTGAATAAAAATCCAAAAATTGCATACTTGATTCTCGTTGTGAGGGGCAGTAGCAGAAGATATGTTCACCTGTCACTTCGTTCTCACAATCAGTCTCATCAGAAAGTTCGATTCTGTATAGGTGCTTTCCTAGTTTGTGGTGATCTGTAAAGACAGAAACAATTACTTTGATTGTTGGACAGGCAAGTTCTAGTAGTTCATTTGTTCTGACATAATTAGGTGAAATGTACTCTCGCATGTACCAAAAAGGACATTTGTTCCAATGTTGGAGCATTTTCTGATTTACCCAGACATTGATTTGCTGTATAGCTACCGTAGGTGCTATATCAATGCAGTACCCTTTGTTGCAAAAGTGTTTGGTTCCTCATTACCATGAATGAGTGTCCAGTTAACCACATGCGGGATACATGACTAGTGGTCCCCAATACATTTAGAGTGTTTTTACAGCTTCAGATCAGCTGCGAGTTGCATTTATGCGCCTTCAGTGCTTTGAGCACCTCCTGACTATCACTGAAAATGTTTATTGCTTTGTGTCTAATGTTTCTGTTTTCAAAACCTCTCTAGCACACTTCTTAATGGCACAGGTTGCAGCCTGAAAAATCGTCATGTGTTGTTTAAGGTTGTAGTATTTTCTAACTCTCGGATTACAACAGAATATTCGCCACCACCCGGCTCTGTCTTCGAACAATCCTTAAACCCACAGGTGACTGCCTACGTTAGTGTTTTTTCGTTGCATCTCCATTCCTCTCTGTTTGGAAAGGAGTTAGTGAAGTATGTATCTATCATTGGTCGAGTACACATCATATCCGATGGCATTCCCACCATACTGTCGGGAGTGACCGATTCCAGCAGCTTGTTTAGTCACACAGATATGAGTATGTGGCGATTGATTCGCTATCTGCCATGGACGGAATGTATTTAATCTCTCCTCCCTTGCCACAACAATGTACTAGGGCGGTAGGTCCAGAAGAGTTTCTAGCTGCCAATGACGGGAAGAAGACATTGCTTCCGGGATTGCCATACTTGTAATCCTTTGTATGGATGTAAGTCTTGCTGTGAGTCTGGTTTGTTGCGTTTTCTGCCATCATGTGATGAGCAATGCTTGGACATACTATCGTCAAATAAAGCCAATAGATATCTTTTCAGGATACTCAACTTTTGAGAATAGGTTTTCTTGAGAATGGATATGTTACAGTATATTTCACATTCGTTATCCTTTTCTCATTTATCTCTCACCTAAAGAGGATACCATTTGTGCGCAGCGAGGAATTGATTACGTGTCTTCGTTAGATAGATATGCAATGACTTCTTTCACTTATGGCCGCAAATGTCACAGAACCCATTTCGTACTGAAATTAATAAAATATAGAGTTAAATATGTTGAGTTTTTAAGGGTTTCCACTCGTTCCCTAACTTTCTTTAATCTATTCTAGAATCAACTTCTTATAATCTTTGCCACTGGTCCTAATATATCGTTTTACCAATTACCATTATGAAGTTATTTTTCACAATGATACTAGTGATTTATTTTATCTATTATTTGTTTATTTATTATGTAGGTAGTATGTGTTTTTTGAATTCTATTGTCTTGTGACTGAAAATCTGTTGAAACAATAATTGAATATTATTAAAAATTGTTTGTAACTTTTAAAACTTCATATTCTAAAACTCGGCTACTCAAAATTTATGTATCCACATATATTTTCTTGTATATGTAAATTCCAGGTGACATCATTTCGCTATTATTACTTTTAGAATGTAAGAGTAGCTAATGCAGGAAAATGCCCTTGGGATTGTAAAATCCACAGCTGTGTGTTACTTTAGTTAGTTTTCGCGTTGTCATCCCAAAAAGGGAAAAAAGCAATAATAAAAAATCCCTAATACCTGAAACACATGTCACGTTTGCAGTGGAAAAACTGCAATTTTTGCGATTTCATTCGCTCCAGAGGACAAGATAAATACAAAGTTTTTTCTGAGTACACGAAGGGTGTTTACACATTTGTTCTTCTATTCTGTCACCTAAGGATACATGTGTATGCTCCTACGTATATTACGTTCTCTATCGAGTACAAGCAGCAAATGCTACGTGGTTCATATTTGACGGTGGTAATATTTCCAAATAACATCTGTTGGTTGCTTATCTCTTTTCTAGTATACCAAACATAAAACATTTCGGCAAGATGTATTTTCTTTTCATTTGTGGTGAAAGAAAATTCCTATGTTCTAACAGAATTTTATATTATCAGTTTTTTATTATTATTATGATGGTTCCAATTTTGCAATCATACACAACGTGATTATATACAGCGTTACTATAATAGAAATATAAAGGTGTCTACCTTTAGTATTGTATAAAACAAAAGTTATTTGTGATATCGACATGCATTTTGCGCTGTCATGTTGAGGAACTGTAGAAGTTTCGATAGTACAGTTGGTAGTACTACGCAAGCATAATAGCTATGAGCTATTGAGCTATGAGAAAGCATATTGCGTGCTCGAATTTGCCAAAACGAACTCCGTAACTGTTGTCCAACGACATTTTCGAACACGTTTTGGAAAACCACCACCTACTAGACAGTTGATTTACGATTGGTACAATAAATTTAAAACGACAGGGTGTTTATGTAAAAGCAAAAGTCCGGGAAGACCTCGTGTGCCAGAAGAAACAGTGGAACGTGTTCGTGCTGTTTACCAACGAAGTCAATAGAACTCAACAACACGTGCAAGTTTGGAACTACAAATTCCGCAACCAACTGTCTGGAAAATTTTACGTAAACGACTAAAACTGACGCCTTACAGATTGCAGTTGGTACAGCATCTACGTGAAGATGACAAGCTTAAACGTCAAGATTTTTGCAATGAAATGCTGCAACGTAATGAAGATGAGTTTTGCGAGCGGATAATTTTCAGTGACGAGTCAACGTTCTACATAGGTGGCAAGGTGAATAAACAGAACGTCCGAATATGGCGGACTAAAACTCCGAGAGTGTTGGTGGAGCATTTGGGTGATTCTCCAAAAGTGCTGTATCTCGCAAAAAGGTGTATGTTCCTTTCTTTTTTGAAGAAAACACAGTACGGGAGCTACATATCATCAAATGTTGATCAATTGGTTGATGCCTCAACTGCATGAGGACGGGGAGAACTTTATCTTTCAACAGAATGGAGCACCGCCTCACTGGCACCGTGTCGTTAGAAATTATCTGGACGAAACACTTCCACAGCGCTGGATAGGCCGTGCAACAACGGACAATCGCGTTCTCGTACGGTGGCCACCAAGGAGCCCCGATCTTTTTCAAGGGGATTTGTAAAAGGCCTGGTTTACGTCCCTTCGCTTCCTAATGATTTATGTGAGTTAAAACAACGCAACTCGAGAGCTGTGGAAAGTGTCAATGCATATATGTTACGCCGGGTTAGGAATGAACTATACTATCGCCTTGATGTGTGCCGTGTGAACGGAGGAGCCCATATTGAGCACCTATGAGTTCTCAAAGTAAACTTTAAGAATCACTTTATAAAATAGTTTAAACGAATTCATAATAACGTTATTAGTTTTGAATTAATAAATCATTGTATGTGTCTATTTTTTTTTGTAGTTAGTCTGTATTATAATAAAGGAATAAAGGATATGTATGTGCTTAATTAATAATTTATTTGAAAGAATACCCTCTTAAAAAGCATAACGCGTTTAAAAAAGTGATCTTATTTTAACCTTGGGCTAGTGCAAAAAAATACACCCGCAGAAAATATCCTTTTTGCTTCTATATTGTTGGTGGAATCGTCAAGAATGTCTTGGTAACTGTTCTGCAGTAAATATATTTCATTTTAGCGAATTTTTAATGTGTTTTCGTCATGTGTTTTCTGTTCAGAAATGTCAAGATTGTGTTTTATTGAAGTTGAAAGTAACTCCGTCAATTTCACTTTGACTGTTAAGTTGAATCAAAATCCGCTTGATTATCGATGAATGACCCTTACGAGCCAAAGAATATAGTAGTAATTTCAGAGAACGTCCAACGTCTTTACCATAAAATGAAACCAACTCTGCTGTCAATTGAATCTCTTTTATATAAAAAAAAATGTACCGCAATTGGTGGTCATTTTTTTTTACTAAAGGTTATATTTGATTTGAAACATTTTTTTATTAACATTTGCTTAACAAGTTTACTACTCTTCGTATTTTGGAAAAATAAGCATTGCATTTATCTTTTAAATTACATTTTTGAAATACACGTCGAGCTGTTCTAACAAGGCTTATATTATAGTCAAATGTTGATTCGTTCTCAATTTTGATCTGTTCTCTGACGTATTTTGGAGAGCAGTAGCTATTACAAGTAGGACTCCATCTGACGTTCTTATTTTAAAATAAATTGAATTATTTATTTATATTAAATTAAATAAACGCGCGCGATTATAAGTCCTAGTGCGAGTCAGGCCCTAGGGTGGGCTACACATATTTTCTTAACTTGTTCTTGCTACAGATTATTTCTCTATATGAAAATACAGCAGAGCACCGCCAATCCGGAACTCGCTAATTCGGATATCCGGTTAATCCAGACAGGATTAAAAAAAAATTGTTAATGTATTTTATTGATTAGATACGAAAAAAAAGGAAGTTCAAATTATTATCCAGCATGTTCACTTAAAATTCGCTGTTATACATTGTTTTTACTTAAAATACGTCTGTTTTATCTCCCATCGGTAAAATTCAGCAAATTATTACTATTCAACGTAGTCACTGTGGTATTATTTTATAGTACAGTTTACAATTTAACGTTTCTTTATTTGTTTTTTATTCTGAATTAATTACTTTTAATTTAGAATAAAATAGTGCTGCTTAAATTGTGAATTTTAATATCAAAGTTTTATGTTTTATTTTGATAATTCTATATCAGTTCATACACATTAAAAAATTTTAGTAAATTTACCAGGATTCCTCCTAAAAATTCCAGTAACATTTGGGGGAAAATCACCAAAAACTGGGTAATTTTCCGTTTTTTAATAAAATTACCTATACTTTTGGAAATTTCCCACATATCGACCAGTATTTTTCATTTGTAGGTAAAAGTGTTACGTTAAAGCGTAATATTACTAAAATTTTTATGCTTTCCCAGGGATTCTTACTAAATTACTTCGTGATTTTATCCACAGTTAGGAAATTTACGTAGGAAACCAAATACATACTTACAATGCGCGCATGTTCACTTTTATGGGTTCAATTTGTAAATAGATAGCACATAGCACGCACGAAAGTGGCAGTGGTCGTTCTTTTTGTTTTATCTATAGGCACATTTAGGTAAGTGACTAATTTAAAATAAATCTAGTAGTTAAATAATACATTCATACTACTGTGGTGACCTGCAGCTGCATTTTCATAATTTACAAACGTTGAAACATATAGGTTTGTGAAAATACAAACACACAATACACCTAATTGTGTTCCAAAAAAACACATTCCTATGCCTCGACAGGGTCTATAAAATATATTTGTAGTTTGTGTATTACCATAATGTTAAAGTAAATGGTTATAGCTATTGTTTATTGCAGTCATATTTCGCTGCTCTGAAGTAGAGGTTATGAAAGTATTATTCAACTTGTCTATTTATACTTAGAGTATTATCTTATACCTATCGATGCATTTGTTTCTATGGGTAAGAAAGCGTTTACGTATAACAACTAAACAAGCACATAACTATTATACGCTTAGTAACATTAATGATTTCTTCTACCAAATTTCGAACGCACAATATATATAATACAGTTAGCCTTCTTCATACTTTATTTTTTATATTCTCTTCAAATAGGTAATTTAAAAGCTATATTTTACACACATTACAAATTGCATACTAAGATACTAATTGATATCTAGGTATTCATTTTTCATCAAAGCTTACGATCTTGTAAGTATATCAATAATGAAAGACGATCAGTTGTTTGTTGCAGTTCCTCCAACGTTACATCATGAAGGCGCGTCCTGATGCCGACACCAAAAGGAGCCCTTTTTCACACTCAAAAGAGAAAGTTATAAGTTTAATGAAACAGTTGAGTACCATCTAAATGTATTATTGTTATTATTATTATAAGCATTGTTTTTTATATTTATTAAATTACCTGTTATATACATTTATAATAATAAAATACCTACACGTAGTAAACTTCATCGGTAATTACAAATTTTAGGGATATTCCTACACTCTAACGAAGGTTTGGTAAAATTCCTGTACGGTTTCGGGGCAATTATATTACCCCGAAACCGTACAGGTATTTTACTTGTGCAAGTATAATTACTTTGATGTCAAAATTCACCAAGGAAATTTACTACTAGTGTATGAAAAATACTAAGTAAAATGAAAATTACCCAGTATTATACTTGCACAAGTAAAATACCTGTACGGTTGCGAGGTAATATAATTGCCTCGAAATCGTACAGGAATTTTACCAAATCTTCCTTAGAGTGTAGGTTAAAAACAAAGGTCTATATTTATATCGTAATGCCAAAAATTTGCTGAGATTGATGTATTCCGCCAAAAAATTGGCCAAAAAAGTTATATAAAACAAGTGTTTATAACCCATGGTTAATATATTTACCATACAAAAGGGGTGTTAGATTCCTTGAGTTAGTGATCAATGCCACGAACTCTGCAGTTGCATATGCTCGACGGGAACTTTATATAGTGGTAATAATGAAATACGGGTGTTGTAGTGAGTTGTATATCAATGGTCAGCGGATGTTCAGGCAAAGATATCATGTGGTATAGTCTATTGTTATAGTGCATTTTGTTTGCAACGCAAAAAAATCCCTACCAGAGCTTAGAACATCTTCGAGTACGATAACATTTTAATGAGGACGTTACAGTAAATCAAGAGATGTCAGGCCTAGTAATGTTCAGGTGTATTTCACAAACCGAAGCTTCAGCCAGGAACAAGCAAAAAAAAAAGAAACAAACAAGGACTATTTCCCTTTTCCAGAGTAGGAAGTCTCGACTTGCGTTTTCTTAATTTTCCTCAGAGATTTTTTTTTTCAATGATAACAAAATCAAAAGATAGAAATAAAAAGCAATATCCAAATTTTCAGGCGAAAAACGGTAGAAATCTGGGATTTTGAGAACTTGAAGTCTTGGGCATCATTCATTTATGTCAAGAAACCCCCTATATAAGAATCAGGCCATTTTTATATTGTTTTCGCGGAGGTAAATTTCTACTGAAATACTGAAAATTTCTAATCCTCTCACGTATCACTAATGCTCAAATTTCCGCTCTGCACGTTTGTTGTATATCGCTGCTGCTCTTTGCTATAGATGCATATTTTCTGTTCCCATGGTTGGCAGAGAAAATCTAATTTGGTCCGAATAGATTTTCCGGCGTTCATATACACGGCTGAATGAACGTGAGATTAACGTTGAACGTTAATCGTATCGAGAATTTTCCAGCAATTCTATTTACGTGTATTCTGCGCCAGCTCAGATACGTATCAGTTCTGAAAATCTAATTTACGTAATCAAAATGGACACCATCCTGCTAATTATTTTACTTTTCCACTTTGTGTTATAGCGCGCTATTAGAAATGCCATTACTGCAGGCCTTAGGAGAGCATACAATGATGTCCACTATTAGAGTTAATTAAATTTGTATTGGCTGATTGCAGGCGATGACTTGTATACAACTAGTATTTCTGTAATTTGAAATGAAGACCAGTTGATGCCTAATCTTTTCCATTTTTAATGTGATAAGTTAGAGAACAAACTCTTCCCACAAATTCTAGTTTCTAACTTCATTCGTGCCTGTATTTTGATTATATTATCAGAAACTGCATAATTAGCTTAATTTATTATTTTTTAGTACAATCATTGACAATATAATGCTGTATTGTTTCTGTTACAACTTTTAAGGCAAAGGTACAATATTTTCCTAAATATTTATATAGAAAAATAGAAGTCAAACTAAATATACTACACTGATATAACATATTGCACGTATGATGATGTATATGCACTCCGCCGAAGATTTATCTACCACATTACGATTGTGACGAGAATGTTAAATAACACCAGAAAACATAGGGTCACGTATGGAATGACAAAAAAGATCAATTCCTTTCATCAAGTCTTGCTTCTTCTTGTTGCAGCAGTTGCCTTACAAAAATTTCTTTTTTCTCTATATAGATGAGTTTTATTAGTTAATACAGTAAGTAATACAGTGCGTTTTTCAAAATTAGGTTGTACTTTAGTTGTAAGCACGAAGACAAAAACAAGAAACTAGTTTAACGGCAATACAATTCATGTAAGTCATAAATAAAATAAATGTTTTTTAAATATAATGATATTCTTCATATTTAAATTTACAAATGTTGTACAAGAATAAAGAACGAGTAGCGGAGTGTAGGTTTTATGCAACTTGGACGGGCCACTCCAATGAAGAATTTTGTACTTACAAATTCAAACCATAGAATTCAGTTTTACTAGGTTTGCGGTGGACTATAAAAATATCCGACTACGCGTTAAACTCTAAATTAATTACATGTGAAATTTTTCCAACTTTAGTTGGCAGTATCTTTTTCATAGTATGGGGGCGATTAAATTGAAAATTAACGACTTACGGTATGTGAACGTGACGAAGAATAATATCCATAAAGAAAAGTTTATGAAATTCAGGAGCACGGAGTAGATAAAGCCATCTCGATTCAGCAGGCACTATAATAGTGATCGCCCCATTATTTCAACAGAATAGGAAGCAAACAATGAAATTAAAGCACAAAAGGACCCGGTTTTATTATCGCTTCGCCACAATTAATGTTGAACAAATATTTTTCTTTTAACTTACTTGCGAATATAGGAGTTTATGAAAAGATGTCTATAAGCATATTAGACCTATCGATGAGCAGATAATAAATATTCTGTGCATATATCTTGGTTATAAAAGAAAAAATAGCCTAAAAATAGCAATGATATTAGACTCATAAATATTTGAAATAATATTTGAATACCTTGATTCTTAAATTTACGATTATATACAGAGTGTCACAAGTTTTAAATAGGGAATTTAGGGAACCTCAAATAGGAATAAATGACGAAGTTTTAAACAAGTGCAAAAAGCAAATTATCTGTCTTCAATAAAGGATTTAAAGAACAATAGAAATACCTTCATTAAAGAACAAAATAACTTATTCAAACAACTATTGTCGATAATGGTAATATCTAGCTTTATATGCAAGTGTTTTTATTTAAGTACTTACGTTATGTAAATGTAATGTTGCAAAAATCCCTTTACTTGTAAAATGCAATCATTTATGGTGTTCTTTATGTTTCCTTTCATTTAGTATTTTATCTCCAGCAGCCATGATTATCCATTGTACTAGTATTTAGTGTACTGTACTTAAGGATCTACAGATATTTTGATCAAACAAGGAACATTTTCAAAGTGGCTAAATGCTAACGAGGAATTTTTTTACTTAAAATAGAACGAAAAAAAAAAAAATAAATAAAATTATCTGGTTTTGTTTCCGCTACCAATATACTACCACTTACACAATCAGGTTTTATGACCGGTTACAGTTGTGAGACTGCGTTACTGAAGATTACGGATGACATTATCGAAGCCACTGATAAAGGCTTGCTGACGTGTCTTGTTCTATTAGATTATAGTAAAGCTTTTGACACCGTCAATCATGAAATTCTTCTTTCTATCTTGGAATACATTGGTTTTGGTGGAATATCGCTGTCTCTGATGAAAAGCTATCTATCTGGTCGCAGACAATATGTACGTGTGGGTGGAATTTCCTCTTCGTGTGTTGATGTTTGTAGCGGTGTACCGCAAGGGTCAGTTTTAGGACCAATTTTATATACCATCTGTACTCATAACTTTTTTAATAGGCTTAAATATTGTAATGCTCATGCATATGCTGATGACACACAGCTATATTATTCTTTTCATCCCTCACACTGGAGGACCGCTATAGAGTGTATTAATGAGGATTTGAATCGCATTCATATTACATCTACCAAACATTGTCTCCTACTTAACCCTAACAAATCTAAAGTCATGCTCTTTGGTTCTAAGAAGACATGTTCTGCCTTATCGCAGGCTGTAAGGATTACTATTACTAATGTTCATGTGCCTGTGGTGGAGAGCGCAAGGCTTCTTGG
Organism: Cetonia aurata; assembly: GCA_949128085.1. NCBI lineage: Eukaryota > Metazoa > Arthropoda > Insecta > Coleoptera > Scarabaeidae > Cetonia > Cetonia aurata. Next base: position 48,807,019 of record OX421884.1, on the reverse strand, counting down.
TCTGACTTTGAATAACACGCACAGATATCGTGAACAAATTTCATTATATATTCGTAATGCATATAGGAATCTAAGAAAACTGTACCCTTACAGGCATATATTTTGTGAAGCTATTAAAAAAAACCTTTGTGAGACCTTCGTTTTATCCCAATTCTCATATTGTGCACCAATATATCACGCTTCGTTAGATGTTCTAACGCGGAATCGCATACAAAAGATACAAAATTCGTGCCTTCGTTACATATACGGCATCCGCAAATTTGAACATATATCTCAGAAATTACTCACCGCACAGTGGTTGAACATGCATTATAGGCGGGAACTAAGATGTCTTAATCTATATACTCGGATTGTTTTATATAAGTCTCCGCCTTATTTATATCACAAAATCAAATATCGCACGGATGTACATAACGTGACTACACGATTTCGCGGAAAAATATCACCACCGCCGCACAGGACTGCTCTCTATCAACGCTCATTTTCGTATCAAATTTATGTCTCTTTGAACAGCCTTCCTGATGGGTTCACCCGTTGCGCCCTTAGTAAGAGCGAGCTTCGATCATATATGTTTTCGCGGATGTTGTGATGCCCGCTGGCCTCCTATGTCTGCTGATAGGAATTTATGGTGCATCTAATGTTTTCCTAGTGCAAGTGAATGAATATTTCTTTATTATAAGGTTTTCTGTACATTGTTCATTGCAGATATAGTTTAGGCATGTGAATGTATGTATGTATAATGTTTTATTATATACAAGGTTTGGCTGTAAAGCAGTATTTTCTGAGCCCCGCCTTGAGATTGATATTATTGATATTATTATTTTGATTACTTTGATTTTGATTTTGATGTTGTTTATAAAAAATAACTCACCATTATCAATAAAGGCATTTATTATTATTATTATTATTATAAATACAGTTCAAAAGTCTAGAAACATGTATAGTCGATATAAAAGACTAATTAAGAACAGAAAATTATACGTGGGCAGGTATCTTTTCTTAGAAAGGCACTTGCAAGTTTTTATTATCTTCCAGTTAATGCTTTAGGTACATAAAGATTTCTGGGGATTCTTGTTTCATAAACGTTTGATAGTAGCCTTTCATAAATATGTCATAAAACATATCATAATACATTTTACAGGGCAAATATACCTGAAATTTATAAATAATAATAATAATAATAATAATCTTTATTGCCCAACAGGCCAAAGCCCAATAACAGGACAACAAATATATGTATATATAAATGTACCTATATACTTATATTAGCAAGTACATCCTGATGAAAGAAACAAAAAAAAAGAAAAATATATATTTAACCTAAATTAATATAGTGATCAAAGAGAAAAAAAAAACTAATACTAAAGAAAGCCATCAAAAAAATTATGCTTAGAACAATCAAATTAAATTTGAAATAGATCTCTCGGCTCTTGATTGCCTAGCCTGGAAGAGGAGACGTCGCATAACGTCATAAAGGTATTGGCCTTTTATTATTCCATGTTTTCCAATAAAGTTTATAATATTATACATACAGTTAGCAAGTACTTATTGATAATATAATAAACATCAGAATTGCAAGTGCGATTATCCGTGCATTGTGGGGGATAAGTTTACACGGATAATGGAAATGTCTCGCTTTGGCTTCGCGAGAATTGTTTTCGTTTTGATACCCCTTCCTTTGTTTTCCTTTGACAAAAGAAACTTTTTTTCTTGATACGCTGTGCAAAAAGACAACATGGGGTCTAAATGGGCCGACGTCATGCATGTCTTTTAAATGGCACACAATGCTCTTAAAATTGGTAGAAATTATTAAAGTACGTATTATACAGGCTTCGTTTTTGACTGACTTAGTTTTTATTATTGTACTGTACGCTGATATACGATGAGATTGTAAATTGTGCCCCCACTCTCACAACTCTATGTTACTTTTCTCATAACCCTCTTGTTCATTTTATGGTTTATGTTTCTCAGAAAACGTACTACAAAATTGCAAAATATGTTATATTGTAGAATATGTCATATTGCAACAACTGTCGTCATATGTTCTAATCAAGATCGCCGTCTATCTTATATTTTGAGCCAGGTGCGCATTCCTATAATCAAAATGTCACAAATTATCTCTCATATCATAAAAGTTATGAGGAGGGGGCACAATTTAAGACTTCACTGTATATCCTTATCCATTTTATCAAAAAAATCTAATTCTATGTCTCCTTCTAAATCATGATTTTCGTAAATGAGCATTTAATAGTAGAAGCAATGTTTTATGTGGCAAATTCTTAAGTGATAAGAGATCCTAAAGAATAAATTTTTTGAAAAATCGTTCTTTGAATATTTCACGATCCACCTATGGTAATTTTTTATTGTAATAATGTACTGGAAGTGTTTTTAAATTCTTTAAAGCTCGTGGGAATTTTGGTTTGCCAATAACAGCTAATCTAAGCTTAGGATCACCAGATACCTTAGCACAACATAATTCCGTCATATGATCTTTTTCATTTTATAACCTGCAAAACTTTTCGGCTTTGCTACGGAAGTGTACTTTTAACTTACGAATTCCATGTCGTTGTTTAAAACGGTATAACACCGCTTAAAGTATTAGAAAAGTAAAAGATCCACAGGTTTCTAACTTTTTGTGCAGCACTTGCCCAACACACATTGGTCCAGATATAGGAATACCTTCCCTTCTTTTTTGAAGAAACCACTTATGCATCATCGATTGTCTTAAATGTTGAATCTTTCATTGATTATCTGATATCTGATGCTTCTAAACTGTCTGATTTAGAAATAATGGCTTGCGTTTTCTTTTAATTTTTTACTATATCGATACCATACTCTAAGGCCAAACTCAATACTTGCGCACCTTGTTGGTGTTTTTACAAATAGGAAATTTGACCTACTATAGTTAAAACTTTCTTCTTTCTTTTTATCGAGCCATGATACCTAATTCGTTAATATGGATAAAAATACGAATCTACTGCTGCAAACATAAACGGTGACAATGTACGGATAATGGAGACACGAATAATTCAAATAGCATACGCGCGCGGATAATCCGCCGCACGGATAATCGGAACATGGGTAATCAGGGCTACACTATACTTCCTACTTAAAGTTTCAACCAAGTCACTACTACAATTTATGAAAATTCAAAACTGAGAAAGCCAATATCCCCGTGTCTTCTCTATTTATCTTTTTCTATTCGCAGTCATATATCGTATAGCGGAATAGCAGGAAAATTAATTTATTGCGACTAGATATCTACTTCTACTATCATCCTAGATAAAATATACATAATGACGTACTCGTTGAACTTTCTATTACCAACAAAACAAATAGAGGAATAAAGCGAAGTAAATGAAAATACGTTCATCGTATATATCTCATGGTTATTGTTTGATTTTTAAATCGATGTTTCTTTTATGAAACGAGAAAATAATACCTTCTTGCAACTAAGGACAATATCTTTCAGCTTCAATATATAATATTTTCAGTTCACAAATTGATGGGAATCGTTATAAGTTTACCTCAAGCAATAAAATTCTATAGTATAATATATATATTTCCCAACAGTAAATTTTCTTTCCCACGAAATCTATTAAAATAGATTTAGAAAGTTTTGCAAATAGACGACTCTTTCTTCAATTTCTTTTTGTCTACATTAATTTGCTATAAATCTGCTCACTTTTAAATTTATTTTAGACACTACCGCGGTTTTTGACATGTTTCCGTTATCTATCTATATAATTTTAATAATTAATATAAGTTGCCAAAGTGAAGCTTTTATTGTTTGATTTAAAATTCATTTACTGTAATATTCTGTGTCGGCCATGGGTAAAGTGTTCAAAGTGTACTGCTTTCAGTATCACATTGTATCTAGCTAGGTGCATGCACAATATATCAAAGGGGAGCACATCTGTAATACACGTGTGGTAGTATTTTTTCCCATTGTACTAAAGTATTTACTTATTGCTGCGGGAAATGTGCTCGTTATAGTAAAATGCAGTATGTAATTTTGGACTGTCACATCATACTCTTTTGTCTATTGCTATTTAATGCACTATAAAATGGAATTATGGAAATAATTACATTTTTAGGGCTAATTTATTCTAGGCATATCAAACTTTTGTGGATGTTATATTGCGTGCGTTACATGTGTCCACACCAGTTTCATTCTAAAAGTTGAGATTTTATGCGTTAGTTAGCACATTGTATTACAGGAAAATGCCCATTTATTTTTTAATAACATAATGCTTCGTGTAGCAAACACTGCATATACAAAATTGTTTCAAAATATTGTTGCAATTTTTTAAAAGTATACAATTCTTTGTTTGTCCCGTTATTTTCATCATCAATTACATGTATTTTATCATTACTGTTTGTGTAAACAGTTATAGATATTTTTTTCGGTATAGTTTTGAAATTTTTGAATCTACATATATATTCTATAAAGATACCACCAGCAGAAGCCTATGCGAATATCAAGGTTTGTTGGTATCGCGCTTTGAACTTGTTGTAGGTAACACGGATACAACACTTGTCGCAAAATCTTCTAAAGCACTAGATTGAGAAATATCTACCACACGTTCCAATTTTTCGAGATGATACCATTAATAAAGCAAAAACTATTCTAAAACAAAATAATTATCCAAATTATCTTATCAATAAAATATTCAAACAAAGAATATTCCGTTTTTATAATAAATCAACAAAAACTATAAAATATAGTCGAGTCGACCGATCTCGATATTGTCGACTCTGTCAAAGGTTCTTGAATCCATAGTCTATGAATAGTTACTACAAAATGTTAAACACGTATTAACACCCGAACAGCACGGTTTTTGCCCTGGAAAATCCGTTGAAACTAATTTGGTAGTGTACACCTGTACACTAATTACATTTTGAACTGTTTCAATAGTAGAACCCAGGTTGATTCCGTATATACGGACTTCAGTAAGGCCTTTGATAGGATCGACCATAGTATTTTGATTGGTAAGTTGCACTCTGCTGGAATTCATGGGGACTTGGTTCGCTGGGTATCGTCATACATACATAACAGACTGCAGTCTGTGAGAGTTGGACATTTTACCTCCGACTTAGTTAAAGTTACATCGGGAGTGCCGCAGGGGTCCCATCTTAGCCCGCTTCTCCTTCTTATCTATATTAATGATATTGCGTCATGTTTTCATTTTTCAAAATTCCTCTTATACGCTGATGACATTAAAATTTTTACTGTAATTACTTCTATTTCTGATCAATTCAATTTACAGCAGGATTTAATACGATTTCAAGAATATTGCATTATTAACAAACTCTCTTTAAATTTAGATAAATGTAAAATTATTTGCTTTACGAGAAATAAAATTAAATACAATTTTCCTTATTCTTTACATAACCATTTGCTTTCCGGTAGTTCTGAAATTCGTGATTTGGGGGTACTACTCGACACTAAACTATTATTCGACAAGCATGTTTATTATGTGGTAAATAAAGCATTTAAAAAATTGGGATTTATTATCCGCTTAACAACATTTTTTTCCAAATTATCAACATTTACTACCCTTTATTATGCCCATGTTCATAGTATTCTTTCATATGCGACTGTCGTGTGGAATCCCCAATATAATGTTTATATTAATGCTATAGAGTCTGTTCAGAAAAAATTCGTTAAATTTTTAACATTCCGATTTCACATGCCTGTTATCAGCTATGAAAGAACCTTGCTTGAATTCAAAATGCTTTCTACGCAATCATGCCGTACTCGCCGAGATATATTATTTTTGTTTAAGATTTGCAACTACAGAATTTTTTGCGAAGAAATACTTTCTTGTGTTAACTTTAATGTTCCATCTTACCCCACTCGTTCAGTTTTGCCATTTAGACCACCTCCATCAATAAATAACGCACATAAAAATTCGCCTATTATTAGATGTATGTCTTCATTTAACACTGTTTGTCCTTCTGTTGATATTTTCAGTATATCGTTGTTTTCATTTGGAAAATTTTTAAAATTTACTTTAATTAATGCGCAATAACGGTTTGAGTTGTCTGGGGAATTGGTGGGTTTCTGGATTATTAACTTGTTTTTTTTTTCTTTCTTTTTTTAAGTGTATTTTCATAATTAAATGTAATTACATTAAGCCAGTGGAATGTATATTTTTAAGTTGTTAAACATTTCTGTGGATAGCGGTTCTGGGTTCGTCCCGTTGCTACCCCTAAGAAAGTAAATAAATAAATAGTCAAACATTTATAAAATACATAAAAATGCCTTATGCAAAAACTATTTCTGAAAAAATAAATCAAATTATCAAACCTTATTTTAAAATAGCAAATCAAAATAATAATAAATTACAAAATCAAATTTACACAAAATTAAAATCGAAAACTGAAAAAAATAAAACATCACATATAGTATATAAAATAAATTGTCAAAATTGTAATGGTGTATATATCGGCGAAACTATGCAGTATTTAGAAAATAGAATAAAAGGACACAAGTATAAAAAAAATCTTACAGCTTTAAAAAAACATGAAATAACACAAAATCATACATTTGATTTTAACAATGTATCAATTCTAAACCAAGAACAAAACTATAAAACGCGAACTATACTTGAAATAATTCAAATTTATTTTTTTTTTTTTTTGGGAGGTGAAATGCCTGCACAACATGCTGGACTCCCTCTAGAGAGGACTATCAGCTAAAACACCCCGCCATCTCCTAGACACCAGCCCGGAACCGTTCAACAAATTATTTCGAGCTGGCTCTGTTTATTTGGCTGTACAAGGGCCACACTTCGCTTTATGGTTCAAACAGGGGAACCGACACACAATACATACAGTAAGTTGGTGGGGCTGCATATAGGCCACTCACCGTTTTTGGTTCAATAGGAAACTACAATAAATAAATAGGGTAAATAAATATCGACCGTTCGGTACTCTATGTCGCGTCTAAATCGCCTTTCTTTGTGCGCAGAACATATTGCACGTACCGAGAAAAGGCAGTGCAAGAGTCCTCGTTCTCCATCATTCTAAAAACAATCGTGTCTGGCGAAAGTGAGCCAACTGCGGCCTCGACCGTATCTCTCCATTCTGCCCATCTTCGACATACGAAAAAAGTATGGTGGGCGTCGTCCGGTTCGCCGCGACAATATAGGCATAGTTCAAAATCCATCTTACCCACACGGTGGAGGTAGGATCTGAAGTAGCCGTGGCCGGTAAGAAATTGGGTGAGGTAGAAGTCAACCTCACCATGTGGTCTTTCGTCAACCAATGACTCGCTTGCATTTCGTTGCCACGTACCCTCTGATTGGGCGTTCGATATCACGTTATTCCGAGCGAGGCTGGTGACCGACCGAGATTATTTAAGGGACAGGCAGCTTTCCCGCGTGATCAGTTAACATCATATCGATCGACGTTGATCACCCATAGAGAAGAGAACAACGACTTTTCCCTACGCCTCCCGTTGATTTTTACTTAAGCTTTGAGCTGATTTTGGGAGCGTGGAAATAAAGTTTCTTCCACCGTTTTGTTGTTGTTGTGTGTTATTGGAAGTTCCGATGGATGAAAAGCGTGTTTGAAGACGGATCATCACGTTGCTGATTTGTTTTTCTCCGGCCCTGATCGACGTCATCCCTGAGAACCTCGCCCTCCACAGGAAAATTCTTCACATCTGTTCAGTATTGTGTTAACGTATATGTAAGTTAGTTTAAGTTTTCTCTTTTCTTTATGTAGATATTTGTAACGAACTCTAATTTATTTTTTTTTGTTTCACTTTCTCTTTGTCTCTTACCGTTTAATTCAAGCCCATCGGTGGCAATTTTGTATCGCGTTTTAATTCATATTTTATTAGAAAACCAGAAAAATTACAGCTCGTGAAGTTGATGCATGCTCGATCGAGAAGAACTACGTCTTTTGTTTGTTTTCATAGTACACTAAGAAGTGCGCCAATTTTAAAAATTTACCTCATTGTTTCAACCTAAATTTAACTTGAATATTTACTTTTAATTAACTTGCTTAGTTCTTTTGTTTTGTTTGTATACCGTAATAAATTATTCCAAATTTAAGATTTAATAAATTTCTGTAAATTATATATATATATATATATATATATTCCTATTGTTTTCTTTTATTACTTCTAACTTCATTCAGTCAAAGTAACAGCAAGTACCATCCCTTCTTTCCCCAATTTGTTATTCTGGATTGTAGCAAGACCAGGCGATATCTACAGGTAGGAAGCCCTTAACCAATCCAGTGGCGCCCCAAACAAGATCGGCAGCGGAGGTATACCCCGAGCTCAGCAACGCCTTACCCAGTGGATTTCACAGAATAATAAATAAAATTCAGTGTTTTATTTAACCCTTCCCCCAGCTCTCCTGGCACTTTGCTTTCTGTTTTATATTTTGTTTGCTTTCATTAATTTAAAATTTTAAAATTAGCAGTCACTTTTCCTTTTTTTTTGATTTCATTAATAGTCTCATGCTCGGGAATAGCTACGTTTTATGAAATTTTTGCTCACGCCCTGAGGTACGTAGCAAATGGTCTTCTTTTCAATCAACGTATCCCCGACATTAAATTTATAACATACAATCTAGATACAATTCGAACATACGGTGTCGGAAATTTCGAATACCGAAATACTCCTTCTGAATCACCGCTTGCGAAGCGCACGAAAAGTTACTCGCTTAAGTCATGACAGGTATAATTTATAAATAAATGTCAAGAACATAGAGGTATCCTCTTTTAAATTTGAGTGAACTAGCTAAAATGTGCCTAGGGAAAGGAAAATAGTCAAATAAATAATTTCCAAGACATTTTATGTAATTACTTAGCCTTTGAAAATCAGTTTTGTATCGGTAGAAGGTTTTATAATTATTAGATTACTGGCTCAATAAAACGAAAGGAATGTATATTAGCACATCGCCTTTTTCATTTATAACGCTACTTAAAGCTGGTCCCTAGAGGGCGTTACAACAAAGTTTCCCTGCATTACTACTCTTAAAGCCTTAGGGCAGGCAGTGAATGGGGTTCTCGATAAAGTCTAATGCAAATCCAAGCGATAGTGGTTCAAGCGTCAGAGCTGATATGAGAGTTTCAAAAGTTCGCTACCTTCTCATTTAAAGAGGTGGCAACAGCTGCGGTTGTCATTATCTTAGGTACGTAAATGTAACATTTCATTACGTATCTACTGGAGCATGTAAGTAGATTTCTGCAAGTAACCGGACTAGTTGATAGCAATTAAATTACGAACAGTTGAATGCATTACCGCTGAGGTTTGCATACATACAGGTTGTATCAACCATTTTTGTAAAAATGCACATAACCTAAAAATATCCCTGTTTATGTAGAATGTGCCAGAAGTAGAAAAATCCATAGTTACTGGATTATTCAAAATAGAACTACCTGTATAAGGTTCCATTTTTAAACTGTACCCAGAAAAATAACATGACTTTAACCACGTTGTTATTTACCATTTTATACAAAATTTATATTTTCGCTTAAGTCAAATTAATTTTTGTGCATATTCTTTTAATCCAACATTTATGACGCCATCTGGAGGATTTTATGTTTAACTAATGCTTTTAAATTATTTTAGGTACGGTTAGGTTAATTGAAAGAAATTTTTATAATTTTGAGACAGGCCTGGTGTATTAACACGAAGAGAGACGAGAATAGGAAATATAGTGTATACATATATTTCAGTAGTATATCACAAAATATATAAACAATGACTTCATAATTATTTGCTACTACTATAAACACACATGATATCGGATCACTGCCCCTTACACAATTTTATTAATTCCGGATAATTGCTTCAGAAATTGGTGGAGTTCCATTTCCAACGTAGACGGGTTGAAAAGGAATTTCCGAAACAATTATCCCGCATTAATAAAATTGTGTAGTGCGGAGAGATCGGATATTCTGTGTGCCTATTACCACGCTACAGTATTTGCATATGTTTGAATACTACTACTAACTTTTTCTCGAGATATTCTGATAAACTTTTAATATGTCGCACTGTTTCAAATATTTCTTTTCATTTCTCCAATAAATGTATATTCTCCCATGATAACTGACATCCCATTCTGTCCATTCTAACATTATACTGGTGTGCTTCGTTTACAAGTGTAATTCATCGCTAAACATCAATATCCTCATGTAATGTATATGTTGCTGTTGCATAATTTTGACACTTTCTTTTCTATATTAATTAATTATTTCTTAAAGAAACGAATGTAATAAAAAATAGAGTTAAAGGTATTTATTAATTAAAAACTTGAATTTGTCACATTAAAGTATAATACTATTAATCGTTCGTCTTTATATATATCCTCGTCCTCATACCATAAAAGTTATTTGCAATTTATAAATTTATTGTTTATATACGTTAATTAACATAACATCAAGCATTAAATTTCTATATGGTTCAATAAAATCAACATACACTTTTAATTGATAGAATTGAACACATTGCATTATATTTGTGTTACAGAGGAAATTAACTACATCAGTAAGTGCCAATAAAATCTATTACAGCTAGTATTTTACTTATTTTTATAGAGTCTAGATCCTTTTAGTTAGTTCTTTCAGTGGATTCGTCTATAAAGGAGATGAATTTAATTATGATAATATGGTTTAAACATATAGTATACGTACATTTACCCTTCATGGATACAGTAACAATACGTTTTTAAGGATTACATGTTCACACAATATTTTGATTTATAATTAAACAATATGCTAAATGTTTAGTAACTGTATTGCAGTATTATACGGATAGGTAGTAACAATACACATACATTATACACAGCTACTTTCTGAATGAATATTGGTCCCATTCGTTATATATCGTTCACCGCCGATTTTGGGATTGAGTAATTTAATGTACCTGAGAATGATTAATGATACAGATGCTACGCTAAATTAGGTATTGGCATAATTTGGAATTTATTGAAATTAATTGCATTACCGTTTACATCAGTTTACGTAAATTACAAGTTGGTAGAAAACGACAAATAATATGAAACGTTCGAATTTTTGAGATATATTCTATTTCAAGGGGTTTCAGGGTTTCAAAATTATAGAATCACATCTATTGGATTTTTATTATAATGAGTGATTGTTTAGCCGTTTGGGTTTTGAAAATTGAAAAAAAAAACCCAGAAAATTTGCAAATGTGATTGAAATATTTATTTGGGCCGATAAATGAATGTCTGCCATTCACTTTTTAAAGATTATTTCATGTAAATGTTGCCCACGGCTACGCCGCGCCGTAGGTGGTCCATCTGTGAGCTCCAATTTTGGCATACTTTTTCCAGCATTTCGGTGGGTATCTCACCAATGGTAGCTGTTGTAATGTTGTCTTCCAGGGCTGGAATTGTGGCTGGCTTGTCCCTGTACACGAGAGACTTCACTTATCTCCACAAAAAATAGTCTAGTGGGGTCAAATCGCAAGATCTTGGCGGCCAATGAACTGCTCCAAAACGTGAGATTAATTGCTCACCAAACTCGCCTCTCAATAGGTTCATGGTATCGCGTGCCGTGTGGCATGTGGCACCGTCTTGTTGAAACCACATATCAACCAATTCCAATTCTTTCATTTTGGGCAAAAAAAGTCGGTAATCATCGCACGGTACCTTGCTCCTTTGACTATAACGTTGCGATTTTCATCGTTCTTGAAGAAGAACGGTCAATTGATGCCGCCGGCCCACAAACCGCACCAAACAGTGTATTTTTCAGGGTGCATTGGTAGCTCTTGATCTGCCCCTGGCTGCTCTTCACACCAAATTCGGCAATTCTGTTTGTTGACGTACCGATTGAGTCAAAAAATGAGCTTCGTCGCTGAAGACAATTTTTCGATAGAAAAATGGATCTTCATCCAACTTTCCTAAGGCCCATTCACCAAACAAACGACGTTGTGGTATCTCACCTGGCTTCAGTTCTTGCAGCAACTGTATTTTGTATGGTTTCCTACCAAGATCCTTACCTAAAATCTTCCAGGTGGTCGAATAACACAACCCCAATTGTTGACTACGGCGACGAATTGATATATCGCGATCTTCATTGACACTGGCCGATACAGCAGCAATATTTTCCTCGGTACACGCTCTTCGCATACGAGTTGGTGGATTAATGTCCAATAAAGTGAAACTGGTGCGAAATTTGGTCAGAATAGCTTGAATAGCCTGTCCGATGGGTCGATTATGAGGACCATAAAATGGAGGTAATTTACGAAACACATTTCTTACACAGCACGAATTTTGATAATAAAATTCAATGATTTGCAAGCGTTGTTCGTTTGTTAGTCTATTCATGGTGAAATGGCAAACCTTACTGAGCATTTTTGGCATTGACACATGTCACGAATCTAAATTTCTTTTACAAATCATCTTTAATGACCCTATTTTAAGTCATGAGGGTAAATGAATAAATATAACTTGTAAGTCATCACTGTTGTATAAGCAAACATCATTATCTCACCTTTTAACTCGATTACATTATTATTGATTTAGTTAAATATTTATGCAAGGGTCTGGTGTAATTTTTCAACCCATACAAGAACTTCGTTATTTTTAATACATCTCTTTTCTTAATTTTGTCTTCTTTTGCTGATTTTAGATATATTTCTTTCTCGACTTTATCACAGAAAAATATGCTTCTATATTAACACGTAGACTTCCGTGGTCGTTGTCAGTATGTACTTCATACTGCTTAAATTCGGTGGTAAAACCTCGTTTTGGAATCGCTCAGGATCGAAAGTTACTCACTTGTTTAGTATATTATCAAGGCAGCTACTTCTGCCGTAGTAAAGATGATACGATGACAACGAACAGTTCTAGAATGCAGTTTCAACCCGGACACCAAGCAATAGGTATATAATGCACTTTTAGCGTTAATTTGGTAAATAGGTAAATTTAATAATAGCATTTCTGTGATCTGAAGGCTTAACACTGACGAGAACCAGTGCTCAGTAATTCTATCCGTTAAAAGTTGCTGTTAACTAAACGATTTTGTTTCTTAATTATAAAACAGTTTGGAAGCTATGATGACAAATTACATTTCAAAAATAAGAACATTTAAACTGCATACATCATCTAGATTACTGACTTCCTGCTCCATGTCGTTAGTATTGGCTATTGTGTTGAGTAAATAAAGCCTCTGATTACTGCCATCAATACAAATCTAATGACATTAGGTATGGAATATACAAACACACAAAGCTTCCTCAGTGCGCAAAATAGAGACATTAGGAAAATAATAAGTTTTATTTTAAGCAATTGAAACGTTCAAATAATTTTTGTAAATGAAATCAGGAAGTTAATATATTGCATCATTACATTAACAATTTTAAAACAAAAATCATAATTTTATTTTTTCTTGCACAAAACTAACAGCTGAAAGTAACAAAGGGCAATTTTGTTAATTTAATGTGATATATGAAATACATAAAAATAATTCTTTATCGTAAAAGAATTAAACTTGTATGGTACTTGGTTAACCATCTAATAATTAGATACTGATAATAGAATGTGGGTTATTAATTCATCCTTACTTTTTATAAATAATAGATGAGACCGTGGTGGATATATCATCATTAACGTTTCAACACGCGTATATGAAGAGGATTGGACATCTGATAAAAAAAAATAATAGAGAAGGAATCGTGAGAACGGATTCCGTCTGCCATGAAACCTTAACGGGCATTATTTTTTATTTCTAAGGTACTGTAAAATGCATGAAAGAGCGGCTGGAAATTTTTATCGAAGATATAGAAGATGTTTTTCTTTATCTTTATCAATAGGTAGTTTAAAAATACATTATTGAAAAACGAGGATATCCGTTGTATTACTATTTATAAAATGTTATCAGCAAGGTTTTCTTTTGTTACAATAAGTTTAATAATTATAGTTGTTTTCTTGGTAGCCTTTTTAATTATTTAAAAACAATAACTCTAACAGATTAATAGAAATTATAGGTTTTAGAAACTACATACGTTTCGACAGGCGATTGCTGTCTTTATCAGTGTTGGCATTTTCATCGTTATATAAGATAATGATAAGAAAACGTATAATTTCTATTAACCCGTTGGAGTGAAAAGCCTTACTAAACTAATAGATGATACGTTTGAAGCGGTAGAAATAGATAGCAATTTACCGGATTTAACATTGGAATAAATCTAGCAAACGTTCAAGGGAACAGTTTTGAAGACAAAAAAGGAAATATGTGTCACAATACAGACCTCCCGATAGCACAACTGACTCACCTAAAATCTAACGACATCTAACTGTAACGGCGTTCGTTCTGTGTTTGTGCTACTGTGTTACTACTTTGATTGCATGCTCTCATTTACTTACTGATTTTTACAAAGCTTATTACTTATTCGTTGACCCCTGAACGTCTAAATCGTGCGGAGATTCGCTTTGTGGTCGTACGGCGGCGGTACAGCGTAGGCCGGCTATTAAACGGAATGCCGCGTGTTGATTTAATTGGTGTTGCGCCTTCTACGCCGCTACAATAATGTTTCAACCCAAAAGTGGTAGCTGTTGGTGCCAGAGCGTGGGATCCAGGGTTACAATCGGGATGCGCAACAATTTAAACAGTCAAAGCGTGTTTTCAATCAGGAATTTATTACCATCAAAAGAAGGTGTGAAAGACGTTGTAACGTTTGATTTGCACTTCTGTAATGTCTTTTATTTTATTGTTTAATCTTTTAGTACAGGTAGTGTCATCCCTCGGCTGCTTGCCGAACTACCATTCAATCTAAGATCTTCGGTGAATTCTTTTCGCTCTATTTTGCTTTTGCTTAAGGATTTTTAGTCACTTTTCATCAATTAAAATTCATTAAGAACCGTTTTAGTCTTTAATTTCTTTTGTTTAGTTCTGTTAAGCCTTTTGTTTTCCACCAATCAGCAGCGATCCCACTTTTCGGATTCGCTACTCACGTGGTTAGCGTGGTGTGATAGAAAAAAAACAGGTTACGCTTCGATTTACCCTCTACTCCATTTACTTCTGTAAGATTTGGGAGGCGTAATTATTTAAGTTGTGAGAAATCTTCGTTATTATCCCGTGTGGGACGTGTGCCGTGTGGCATTTTGTGAAGAAGAAAGTCTTTCCCACAACCCTCGCTGAGGATCATCTTTGTACGAGCCCGAACACCGCCTTGCCGAGTAAATCAACGCCGTTCACCATTGCATTGTTCGACCCGATCACATCAGGGAAACTCCGTAGCCGAACCTGCCCGCACTAGCAAATCAACGCCGATACCTCGCACAAAGGACAAAGGCCAGACCTTGATTTTTATTATTTTATTTCATTTAATTACGCCGTTAGCGTAAATTGGTCTCTCGTGTATTACAACGTCATTACTACGTCACTCACTTATGGCGTCAGACCACTGTGATGTCACTCAGATACCTTACCCACGAAAACAATAGGTCTCTCTCACTTTTAAGAACACCTACTTTGTTTTTATTTTCATAACGAATAACCCTTGCGGCTTTTATTTTAGTAATTATTATTGTTAATATTTCTCAACTCTTAACTTTAAATATTTAATATTTGTCATTCAGTATACTTGTGAACCGTCAACTTTCATTTTTAGTATTTAAATAAATAGTAACTTAACCTTTCCTTTTTCTCTTTGTACTTGTATGATTTTCTAGGTAACCGCGGCTAGCCACCGCTTTATGTTTGTAACTAAATGTGAATCGAATGATCATTCGACAGAATTCCTCTGTCATTTAAATAACTATTTTATTATTTGTTCTTTACCCATCTCTGTGTGTTATTAAACAGTTTATCCACGAATCTCTTGTATTGTTTTTAATGAACTTTTGTTACCAACCCTGAGATACCTTCCGGACAATACCTCTGGAGTTTTTGCAGGTAACAACGTCAAGTATGTACAATGACAGAAACAGGTGAGTGACAAAATATATGTATACACAGTTGTAAATATAAACAAATATTGGCGGAGCCTTCAAACGTTTTCAAATTTAGACGAGGAATTTTAACGGTTTTAGTTCTGGTGATAACGTGAACTGAAAATCTATATACCGGGAACAGGTCAAAAATACGCGGACGGTTTTAACGTGTCATGTCGGACCAGAAAGCTGTGCCGGCGCCAATTAATAAAAATAAATCTCTGTGTACATCAGTGAGCTTTGCCGATGCGACAGCCAGAACAAGGAAGGCTGGTAGAATGCCTGCGTTGCATCAGAATCTGTGCCGACGCCAACTGTTAGGCTGGAAATAACTGGGAACCTCTGCGAATACCAGCAGTCACGTCGTAAACAAGGATAAATAAATAAAAACTTAACTAAACAAAGTAAGATGCGGTAGCAAAGCAAAATCAATCAAAGGGATTATTAATTCACAATAAACTCAAAATGGATATTAAAATGGATTTTTCCACAGAACGGCACGTTACAAAACAAGTAGTAGAATAATGATATCAAGGAGCAAAGGAGGAGAAAAGGAGTCAGTATTTACACAAGTAGTGTAGGAATGATAGTTACAACGAATGCAGGTTTAAAGGAAGAAGATTTGAATAGAAGAAGATCGAATTCGGTAAAAGATTGCAAATAAAAGATTATTCTACTGAGCCTTCAAGCAAGCACGATATGAAACACAATGTAATGTGTTTCATATCGTGTTAAGTTAAAACTCTAAGGAAGTAGGGCCAATGAACGTATTGTTAGCAGTAGAAAGATTCCAAGAAAATTTGAGAGAATGGGATAGATGAAGCTATAGATGCGGTTAAAGAAGGAAACGCTATAGAAATATGGGCAACAGAAGAGCGAAAGTATTAAGGAACATCTGTAGTAAGGCATGAGAAGTTGATAGGCACACGTCTACAAGATCGGAATCACATTCGTATCCAAACTGGTTTGCTCTCTCCTCAAACTCTTTTAACTTCATGGTGATCATCAATATTCTATAAACCCTCCGGGAATTCCTCGCAGAACAAGTTATGACTCGGACAAGGTTTTTGGATGTCAAGCTCTTTCCCAAAGTTATGTCTATTTGTTCTCGCTTAGTCTCCATTTGGGGCAGACAAAGATAGCATCCTTGAAGATGTCGTCCATACCGCTGTATATGTAACGGCTGTTGAAATATGTCACTAACTTTAAGCATTTCACAAGCCGATAAAAATTTTACTGCAAATTACTTTAACGTCATATGCACAAATTCTTCTGAAGAAATAATTTTAGCAACTTGTTCTAAAATGTTATAATAAATAAATTAATCAAGTATAACTAGTACTGTAATAGATGTTATATGATGTGAATACATATACGGAATTAGTTTTTACTTGTTGCAAACATTAAAGCTATTTAAATAAATAACAATAATATCTTTTGATTATTTTGTTTTAGTAGGGTTTGCTCTATTATTACCGTGTGGATTGCTTTATCATTTCTAATAGTATTATATTTATCTTCTATCTGATGTATCAAATTTCGTCTAAATAGGCAATTCTAATTACTATGGTATTACCAACATAAGAACGAGAGGAAGGTGCACAAAGGTCTAGGATGACATCAACGTCATAATAGCAAAAGGAGCCCTTACAATAAAGCAAGCAAAGGGTATAGCGCATGACAGAGCTGCATGAGATAATTTGTGTACAGTGCTAGTGCATAAGACCAGATATTAATACACTTTTTTGTAATTTACACTTTAAGCAATAGACAGTTAGATTATGTATGTATATACAAAACTACACTAATTTGTACATATTAGTTAGGGCAATAAGAAAACGATCTCTAACTGTAAGCTTAAAATTTTGGTATTTATTTCCCATCTGTGTCTAAGTGTTTAGTCTTAAACAGCAGTCACTTGTATTTTAAGAAATGAAAAGCCTGCTTTAAGCTGTATTAGTTTAGCTAACTTAAATTTTATTAAAAAAAGTGATTTAGCCAAGTACTGAAAGATTTGTAAATAAAAGTAGAACGTGAGCTAAAAGCATCCCTGGGCACATTTAATACTACACAAAATGAAAAAACAAGGTGTAAAGAGTGCCGAAAGAATGATGTAAAACACCAGTAAAAATTAATTATAGCCCGAGTTCATATTCTTTTGGGTAAATAAGCAAAGTGAAACATTTTTAACCCCTTAAAGAATTCTTGGCTTTTTTCTTTACCATTTTCTTCCGTTTGTGGTATTCTTTGTTCTTCCCCCGATTTTAATTACATTGTCTTTCTATTAATTTCTATTTCTTTTAATTCATATTAAAAATATCTTTTACATTTCAAAACTTTTTTTTATTTTTTTTCAACATTCTTTTTTTTTAAGAGATAACAAAAGATTAAATATATAAATATACTACCAGCATACTATCCAAGGCGTGAAATTTTACTAGGCGTCCTATTGAACGAGACAATAACCTGGAATCCACATGAGATTATTCACGAGGTGAGGCTATACTTGTGGACCTACAGAAGAATGTGTGGGAAATTTTGGGAGACATCCCCAAAGTTAATCCATTGGTTTTATGGGATGGTAGTTCATCCAATCATAACCTATAAAGCGATAGCATGATGGGAGAAGGCGCAGCAAGCTGGAGCCACAGCAAGATTTCCATAAGTAGCAGCATAATACTGGAGAAACTAAAAAATCAGGTAGAGCAGAGAAAATCCAAATACTGGGAGAATCTCGAAAGAATGAGGCAAGCTAAAACTCTTCTGGGAACCTATAACCAGAAGAGATCTGCAGAATGCATAAACCTGAGTAAATATAATATTCGCATATTGACAGGGATCCTTACAGGCTATTGTAAACTGAACAGATATCTAAGCAGGCTTGGAATAGCGAAGGAAGTCGAATGTAGATTTTGTGGGGAACAGGATGAAACATCCATCCAGCTACTCACAAAGTGCGGTGCACTGTGCAACTCAAGGGCGCTGTACCTGGGATCATGTGAAATTGAAGAGGGAGAGTTACCTAATCTGGGGCCTTCTGACATTCTGCACTTTTTAAAAGGAATCAGACTGGACGGCCAGCTGTAAATACAACAAGGAGAGGGGACACAATATATTTTTCAGGTCGCAGTGTTCTATCACTCTAATATCACACATACATACATACAAGACTTCCATTCAAAAAAATTGCAATTACGGGATGAAACGTCTTCTTTCCCGTCATTGGCATTGGGAACTCCTCTGGACCTACCGCCCTTGCATATTGTTGTGAAAAGGAAAGCCAGGTTACTTATATTTTGCCTATTGTACATAGGGAATCATTCGCGACATACTCATGTCTGTATGGCTAATAAGCTTCTGGAATCAGTCATTTCCGATAGTGTGCTGGGTATGCTATCGGAGATGATGTGTACTCGATCAATGATCGATACATACTTCACTACCTCCTTTCTAAACAGTGAGGAATGGAGATGCAATGAACAAACATTGACACAGGCAGATACCTGCGATATCCTGTCGTAATCCAAGAGTTAGAAAATACTACAACCTTGGATAATATAGAACGATGTTTCAAGCTGAAATCTATGCCATTGAGAGATTTTGGATAAAAACATCAGACACAAAACAATAACAATTTTTAGTGACAGTCGGGCGGTGCCTAAACACTCTAAATGTATTGGGGACGGTTAATAATCTATCCCTAGTATGGGTACCTGGAAACTCACTCATTAATCGTAATCAGGAAGCAGACGCTCTTGCACAAAAAGTGCTGCGTAGCATTTCCAGGGAACAGAACCTGCCACTGGCATAGCACCTACGGCAGTTAAACAGCCAGTCAATATCTGGGTAAATCTGAAAATGCTCCAACATTGGAACAACTATCCTGGTTTGGTACATACGAAAGAATGCATTTTACTTAATCATGTCAGAACCAAGGAACTGCTTGAACTTGATCGTAAAAATGTCAAAGTTATTGCTTTTGTCTTTGTGGGTCACTGCCTACTCACACAGAATTGCACTCTTTGATGAGGCTGTAGACATTTAACTGACGAAGGCAGATAATTACTGTCGAAACGTTTCAAATAAACATAGGTAGAAGTTGATAATAAAGCCTACATATACACAAGCATTTCAAAAATAGGCTACGAAAATACAACTATAATTAGTATTTTAGCATGTCCAAAGGAAATTAGTGAATTATGTTCTTGCATTAATTTTGATATGTAACTTCTACAAACTTTGTTCGCCTTAATAATTTAAGAGCTGATACAATGTACCCAACATGAAGCATCATCACCAATTTTTATCAGTAGGAGTCTCCGAATTAAGCATCGGGGTAAAGTGGCCCGCATAAATTGTTCGATTAGAGCGGTTACGCCGCTGTACTAATCCAAACATGTGCAACAATTACAAACATCGCGCTGGTTCTAGTGTTTTTGCATATTAGGTTTATAACAAATTGTAATAAGTGCACAGGATCTTACAACAATATGTGAAAAAAAATTTCTTATGATCTGGCAATAAATTCTGATTGGTAGTAGGTAAAAATAGCCATTAACTCTCCGAGAACCCTTAAAAATTGCGGTAGGAATCATCTTAAATTTTGCGATATAAGCGTTAATTCAGATCCGAATCTTCTTAGTAAGTAAATGGGATTATCTCCGTGTAATTGGAGCAAATTATTATTCTTTCACAGCCAACGAATTCGCAGTTAAAAATCTTCTCGGGCTACGTGATGTTAATACAAGAACAGTTTAATATCTCTAGATCAGGAAATTCCGGTACCTATGCACCTACAATTTCATCAAAAATCAACAGCCTGATGAAATGAAATTTAGTCGGCGACTCCGTTCCACGTTCATCTCATAATTTAAAAATGTAAAAAGTAAGACCTAATAAAATTTCGTACTTTTGCTGCCGAATTAAATAAATTTACCCTGTGTTAGATACCGCATGCAAATTCTTCACGAAATCGGAGCTCGCTGCGGATTTGAAAGTTGGCAATGACACAGACTCACGTGACTAGCGTCTAAAGCCGACATGTATTTGCTTCAGTTCGTTACATTGCAAGCCAACATTAACTAACAATTGTCCAGCTAAGTTTCGACTGGCACACGAGTGTAAGGCTCTTTCACACCTACTCAGTTTGCTTACTTACTATCCAGGTAAGTGGAGAGGAAATTGAGGATTAGATCAATAAACTTATTTACTGTGATAGGGTGGCAGATGACCCAATATAAACTTTACCTTTAAACTGTGTGTGTATAAACCAGCGTACAGCTTATATACTTTCCAAAATGTAGCATAATTCATACATTTACATTTTCAAGATTTATATACAGGAAAAAGTTATGGTTGATATCTGTTGATAGAAATGCATGCAACTTATAAACAAGGATTTCTTGATTTGTAAAACAATTTATACAATATTTACAGTCTCTTGAATTGTAAAATTTTTACATAGCTTCACAAAGCACACTTTTAGCAGCACCATTAGTCTATACTTTATTCTTAAGTAATATCGATAACAAACATTATTGTCATATGTGTTTGGATATCCATAATTAGGTGTTTTTAGTTATAATAAAATTCGTAGTTCTTGATAAGTCCTCTTCAGGCTATCTAAAATTTCCGTAATAGTCATACAAGTTCCTCTAAAACTGCTGTGAGTAAAACAAGCATATCAAGGGAAACTGATATTGTTCGGATATCGCGGCCCGAACAACTCCGCAGATTTTGCATGTGATTGTTGCCGGCTTTCTCCAATGTTCGATCTCTTAGCATGTCAAGTGCTTTACTATCTCCAGATGTTCTTATGCTTGCAAATATCCCAGAAAAAATCGTTGATTCAAAGGAGGTGGCTAAAGAAACTCCCAGAAATCCTGTTTTGGCAAAATTTCTACAATGGGTATGGGAAGGTTGGCCTGCAGAAAGTAGTAAGTTTACTTACAGAAGAAAGATGAAGTAAGTTGCTACTAGAATTGTTTGCTTTGGAATACTGGAGTAATAATCCCAGCAGGAGGGCGGGAAAATTTTATTTTCTGCACACCCATGTTTAGTTAAAATGAAGAGCTCGCATTTAGTGGCCTAACATGAACAAACAAATTGAAGGTATGCTAAATGGGAGTTCTGATTATTAGCAAGCGAATGAAACGCCCAATAGAGCCTCATTCCATCCATGGGATTGGCCACGTACTCCTTGAACGCATTTGCATCTTGCTTTGCTGATCCTGTAATTGAAAATTATTTGTTTATCGTTATTGACGCATACTGAAAATGGTTAGAGATAAGATTTGTTTCTGGACCTCCAGCAGTTGCAGTGGTGAAAGTCCTCAGTGACTTATTTGCAATACACGGTATCCCAGATGTTTGCGTCTCAGATAACAGAACAGCATTTACATCTTCTGAATTTCCAGCCTCTCTACGTAGAAATGGCGTTAGACAAGCTCTAGTGGTTCAGTATCATCTCAGTAGCAATGAGTAAGCTGAGAGAATGGTGCAGAATGTAAAGGCAACTTTGTAGAAAATGTCTGGTAATATTTTAGAAAAACTGTCCAGATATTTGCTCACGCAGCACCACACCTCATAGCGTAACTAATAAATCGCCATCAGATATTTTAATGGGATGGGAACTGACAACAATATTGGACAAGGCTACTCAGATTTTACAAACGAATTGGTAGGTAAGTAAGAATTAACTATTCAAAAGAAAAAAAAGCGGAACTTTTCAAGAAGATGACAGTGTTCGCTGGCTGGTAAACCCCTGGTCAAAAATTGACGGTCCACTTAGTTACAAAATAGTTACTCCGGAAGGAATGGTGATTAAGAGACATGTAGATCAATTGCGTCCGCGTTCCGAACTTAATTGTGTGAACGCCAAGTGTTGAAGTGGACAATTCGCCATCCAACTATTTATCGGATGCACGTACAATTATAGAATAATCTCAACTTATAGTGAGAAGGTTGCAGAAAATGTTGATACCTCATTCTGGGAAACGACTTCGATTTGACCCAGCTCCTAAGTACTTGCAAGATTTTGTAATTTAACTAGGAAGGAGAAGTGACATGTATGTAACATATCAGTCGTACATTGGTTTGTTTATGCATATAGTGGTGGTGTAAAAACCAAATTAGTAAATCAATCTTTGCAATGTCAAAAGTTTGAGTGATTTTGTGCTACTTATTAAATGAGTTTAACGGAAGCTCTCTTGAAGCACCTGGTTTACAAAAACGCCATAGAAGTTAATTACATTTCACAGGTGATTGAAAAAATGCCGTTCAGCATAAGTCAAAACATGATTTACATACACGATAAAGGTCCTGCTCATTTTTTTTCGTATTTTTTGGAGTCTTCTCTTACGTCTCGCAGAATATCTCGATTATGATACATTGGACTTTTTCCTTTGGATTTTTATTAATGAAATATTTATGCAACAACTTCTTAAGGCACTGACGAAATGAGAAACAGAATTATCGCGGCGGTATCAGAAGTGACACCAAAACGACATCGGTGAGTACCTACAAGAAACGATCTTAGAACTAAATGGATTTCAGTAAAGAAAATATGTTGGAATTTGATTATGGGATCATTGATTTACTATCACACAAATATCCATGAATGAGTCAGTGCTGTTAATGTGATACAACATTTTGATATTAATATTTTTCTTTCGAAAGGAATGAATAATGTCACTGCGTATTGCTTTTGTCGTAATTTATACGTACATTCCTTCTACGCACATTTCATAATGATCTTGGGCAGATCGAAGCATAAGAATGGTAAATAAGCTGTGAATTAATATACCTGCATTTTTATTAATCAATACACTTTAATTGCGGAAAACTTTTGTAATAAAATTTCAACACGAGAACTCTCCCGCAAATGACGGTCGGAATTTTACTGTGCGATCTGAATCCGCAGTTTCTGAAGTTGCACTTTTGAAGGAAGTTATACCAAATAAATCACTCTTGTAGGTTGCATTAGCGCAGTATTTATTGCTCCTAGGATGTATGAGAGGAGTTTGAATAAAAGTTACCCTAGTAAGCGTACATACGTGTTCTAGTTGAATGAATCTATTTTCTTCCGCCCTATACCCTACTTCTTCACATATTTCCCGAAGATTTATTAATATTTTTCTTATTTGCGTTCACGACTTCTCTAATGTATTTATACATTATCATTTTCGGAACTTAGTTTGTCTATTAGAGTACTATATTCACCTAAATTCTGTTTAGACATCAAACAGGTTAATCGAATATAATATTTCTGATATAATCGACATTGAACCATAATTGAATAAGTCTCTATGTCTCAATCCACTAGAATGTAGTTTTATAAATGAATCTTACTAAGTAGATACTAAATTGCTTTTTTTCGAACGAAAATGAAACCCCCTTAAACTAAAAATACTTTGATGTTTTTCTATAGTAACATTTCTATTTTTTTTTTGTTCTTTGAAGAAACTATTGTTTGTCTAAAATCCAGATAGCACTTACAACACATAGGTAGGTACGGTAATTTTTAAAATTATACAATATTTTGATCATTTTTTGTAAATCAACACTTAAATTTAAGATTCAGTTATTTGCACTCACCTAAAACATAAATACCAATTGAATTTTGTATAGTCAGTTGCTGCGTTTGTTTTTTATAGCACATATCTGCTTTTTCCCTACTGTGTTGTGTATATAGATATATGTATTTGTGTGGATATTTTTTGGGCTAGCTTTGAACAAATGATTGATTAAAAATAAAGCAGGCCAACGTTTGTTAGAACAATTTCACAATAGATAGGTCACCGGCCACATTGGCAAACACGTACAAGCAATCGATTGTTAATAGAATGTGTCCTATTTCGATGGTTTCCGGATTATTTTAGCGTTAAATCTATTAGTTCGGCTGTGTCCCTGGCGTTTTAACTGCAATGTGTACCTCTCTATTCGCAGTCAACCTGACCATTGGAATTTTGCGCAAATAGCGCTTGGGTTTATTATAATTGCACTTGCGTTGCGTTAATAACAGAGTAGCAGGTAGTGGCAGCTTTGGTATGGGCGTCAAATTAAAAGATCATTGGTAATAGTTATTCCATTATCGGAATAGGCTTAATTTTATCAATGATTAAGTTTTGCTTTAAATTGTTAATGAATAATTTTTTTTTGTATAATGAAATTAATGAAGCAGGTGTCCTACAAGGATTTATTTTAGGTCCATTTCTATTTCTTATCTAATGACATAATAAATATAGTTGGAAATAGCAAATGATTTGCCCCATTTAATGCACAAGTTAATGTGGAAGTCAGTAATTTATTTCAAATAAATCGAAAATCGCTTGAGTAACATATCTCTATCTATCACCTATATAGATCACTTAGTCAAAAACATTGCGGCTTATTCCTATGCACTAAAAAATTGCTCATTTTATTACCCCTATTTCTCCCAGTACTGAACGCTGCCGGGGCCGCCTAGGCATCTGCTTCAGTCAGCGCTCATGGGTGTCCATCACTTTCTCTTATGTAGAGTCGCTACGTTGTCTGGCTCGCTCCTCAACTTCGTTGATCTTCATGATGTTATTCATCAAGTCATGGATTTTCCGCCAATTCTCCGTGGACGTGATCATAAGCGGGTCAATGTTGTCAGAAGTCAGTGTACCGGTCTCCTTCTGTATCGCTGCTCTAAGGCCTTCCCATCGAGTGCACTCAAATATAGTGTGTTCTCCCCGAAGTCTTCCCGAAGCACTTGGCATAGTGCCTGAAGGTCCCGTGCGCGGTCAGGGCCTGTGTCAGGTAGTAACCGCCCTCTCTATGCCTGTATTCCCTCCAGCTCTCCTTAGGTCTCCAATCAACCGCTTGGTCCATGCTTCTTGCTCGCTTCGTTTTCCCACCGAGCC
Organism: Cetonia aurata; assembly: GCA_949128085.1. Lineage (NCBI taxonomy): Eukaryota > Metazoa > Arthropoda > Insecta > Coleoptera > Scarabaeidae > Cetonia > Cetonia aurata. Next base: position 48,781,206 of record OX421884.1, on the reverse strand, counting down.
TGCCAGATCTTGTAAGATTTCTCCCTGGCCTCCACGCGTCTGGTCTCCCGGTCCCCTTCACCATTCATCATTGCTGCTGTCTCATGAACCAACAGGTCTATAGAGACGGTGCCGGTCACAACTTGAAGCGCCTCCGCCGACACGGTTCTATACGCAGATATATAGCAACATATTCTTTTGTGTTCTGACGAGGAGATTGCAATGCCTCTGTACCTTTAGTATGTCCTTACAGATAGGTGCTCTGTACAGAAGAATGTTGTGGAGTGCCCCGCAGAGGACTGCTCTCTTGCCGCTGCTTGATCCGCCCACGTTTGGTAGTAACCTGCTAAGTGCAGCTAGCCGTTGGTCGGTCCTGTCCGTCACTTCACGGATATGATGCCCGAAACTGATCTTTTCGTCGATAGTGATGCATAGATATCTAATTGTCTTGCTGGGGATTATTGTTACGCCGTCCAGGTTAAAAGTGACATGCTCCCTCCTTCTTTCGCCTTTGACGATCACAGCCTCTGTCTTGGCGGGCGCCAGTGTTAATTCATGATCATTCATCCACTCACTAATTTCTTGGAGACAGCTATTGCCATTACGAGTGAGAATTTTCACGTTTGCTCTCCCCGCCACCGGTCCCAGATCGTCGGCAAAGGCAGTGGTGGTGGCATCCACCGTTAATTCCAATCTCAGTACTCCGTCGTAAACGACGTTCCAGAGAGTCGGGCCCAGCACCGACCACTGCGGCAGCCCAGACCTACACTCCCTCGCCAAGATCTATCTTGCGGTCCCTCAGGTAGCTTGATATGAAGTTGACTAGGTATCCGGAGATGTTCCTCCTACGCAGTTGTTCCACAATAAGTCTATGACTGGCCGAGTTGAAGGCATTCTTAACATCGATGGTGATCAGGGCTCACCATCTGGTGTCGCTCTTCTGCACTGCCTTCATGACAGCCCTCAATGCCTGCATAGTAGACCTCCGTTTTCGAAAGCCAAACTGATGGTCGTATAGGTACATGCCCTTCTCTAGCTCCTTCACCAGCTTATTTCTAATCAAGATCTCCAGCAGCTTGCTTATCGCGTTCAACACAAATAAAGGCCTATATGAGCCAGGCAAATTAGGAGGCCTTCCACCTTTTAAGATTACAATTACCCTGGCTATTTGGAAACATGTTTAATATTCAAGGTTTGGTCAATACCTATCGAAAGCTACATATGGAATAATAATACGTTTGGACTGTGCGGCATAGGGAGTAAAATATTTTTAAATAACGGATAGTACGTAAGTAATGTATTGATTTGTGCGGGAGGAAGCTGAGAAGTCTCATTAGTACGTCAGAAGTTTCTAGAGACATGAATAGATTGTCGAGATAAAAAGTTCGGGCGATTGTTTTGATTGCTGATTAGCTTAATCAGGAATTTTGTGCTCGTTAAATCACTCCCGGCAACAGACAGCTGTTGAAAGTTGAACTTGTTTAACAAGCTATTATAATCGCATCCACGTTGGAGTTACGTGACAGTAGTTTTTAACTCCAAGAATTGTTTGAATCATTTTAATTGTAAGATGATATATAAATACGGAGACCACACCATTGAAACGTACTTAATCTAATACGTACAAAAGAATACAATAACATTTTAATGTTAAAACAGAGGTTAATCAAATGCATCCAAAATCGAATGATAAAACCAAGTGAAAGAGAAGCGAACTAGCAGATATAATTAATATGATAAAATAATACTGCAATTGTAAGACAATTGAATTATTCTTCTCAAGGATATGATTAACCACTCTGCATTTCCCAATATTCAAAGAAAGCTTATTTAATTTGCATCATATAAAGTCCAAGTTGGATCGGAGTGCTTTAGTGTCTTTAGTGCAGGGTGCGGCAACGCAGACAGTGCAATTTTCAAGGACTATTAAAAGAAAACGGTGCAAGCTGAAGAAATGGGGTTTATTTTATTTTATTCTGTACATCATGCCGTTTTATGCATTACGTTCTGAAGATGACATCAGAAAAATAATTCTCCCCACCAGCGATACATACATGTAGGCGATTTCTGAAATTTTCGAGCGCATTTTGGCACATCATTGTCGGTACTGGGCCGAAAATAACCCACGGCAACTTCACGAGACACCTCTTCACTCCCCAAAAGTGACCGTGTGATGTGCGATTTTCAAATTTGGAGTGATTGAGCCTTATTTTCTTTTTAGGAGAAAAGACGAACCGTAACTGTCATCGCTCAAAGTTATGTGTACATGTTGGAACTTTTTTTTGAACCTCGATTGGAAGTTCTGAGGGCGGAAACAGATCTGGGAGACACGTGGTTTCAGCCGGACCGGGCGACTGCCCAAGTCTCCTGTTGTAGAGATGGGTCTTCATCATATTCAGTTGTCTATTTTAGAAGCCGTAAGAATGTAGTTTCTCTATTAATTTTTCCTTAGATATCGTACCAAAAACCTTTCCCATATCTATGAAAACTACTGCTACTGTTTTGTTTCGGTTGAGTTTGTTTTTAATAGTATTAGTCAATCATCTGACATTGTACTAGATTTTAGTTGGGAAGCGTATTGGCCGTAATTTATTATGTTGTGTCTTTGTATATGTATCATTATTTGTTTTTGTATTGTCTTTCCCATATTCATTGTCGACAGCAGAGAAATGTTGATATTTCTTTTGGCTCTGTTGTTACTGTTCCGTCTTCTTTCATTATTTATGTGACTTTTGTATTTTCCTTTTTGCCTATTTGGATTTTTATGAATCTCCATAGTTTATTGGAATATTTTCATTAAATTTTATCAATATTGGATTTTAGTATTTGAATTAGGTGTCCTGTTTATTTTTTCTAGTTTTTATATTCAGATTTGTAATTTTGATTGTTTGGATGCTTTTTTGTGTTTTTGAAGAGTCTATTTCGCTTTTTTTTATTTGAACTACAATATTTTCGCTAATCCAGGGGCAGTGTAGCCTTCTTTTTATTTTTATAATTTTCTGTTTTTTTTTCTGCTACATTTTGAATTTTCTATAGATGTTATTTTTTTTTGTATCAAGGTTTACTATTTTTTTTGAAATTTGTTTGTAGTTAGTTTTCAAAATTTGCTCATATAGTTGTTTTTTCGGTCATTATGATGATGATTAATTTTTATTATGGGGGTATTGTGATCAGAAAGGTTTTGTTGGTAAACCTTTATCTCGATATAAAGCATTAGACAACATTTGAACGATTCTGATGCTAAACCATACCAAATCAGATATTTCAGATATTTGATTCAGTTATTGAAGATTTATGATAAACAACATCAGTATAGCAATAAAGTACCACTTCGCATGTGTCTTAATTTGAACATTAATTAAACCCTACGTGTTCTCTTTTAGGGTAAAATTTCTCACACACTTGGATGTTAACGAAGAAATTTAACCTATAAAACTTCATCAAGATGAGACCTTTAATGAGACGTCGGTTATGGAGCAAGTTATGGTGGAATAGATAGCTATTGATCAAATTTGTTGTCATTATTTTTCATTGTTGACAAGGAAAGTGGCAGAATAGGATCCCATGATACCATAGGGCTCTAAATCAAAGGTAGTACTGGTTGAAGTGGCGACTGCTCTCGATGGTTTTGAGTGAAGTTTGATATCAAATACTCAGGATATCAGCCGCAATCAACATCCAAATGTACCAGTATATAGTAAATTTAAATAAACTGAAATTAGAAGGCGATGAATTTGGTCGGTACTTAGAACTCAAAATGCAATTTATGCAGCCTGGTGCATTATCTCGCCGGAGTGATTGTCTCACACAAAGGGTTGAAGAAAAAGTGATTAGTTACATTTTTAAACTAAATATCATTTGGTTTTGATTGGTTTAAAATATGCATTTTTGTTAACGTTTTTTTCATTTTGAGTTTTAATTAGGTAACCAATTGCACATTTAATATTTCTATTGTATATAATTTGAAATTAGAAATTCCAGGAACGATTACTATGTAGGTACATTAGATTAAATTATAATTATATAATGATGAAAATAGATTAACATTTTTAAAGGAAATAACAATAATAATATATACACTTTCTCTCTCTTTTGCAATATATTCTGATTTTATTAGACTTGTTTTTATAACCTACAAGATAAATAAAACTTATTGATGAATATAATATATGTGTAATGCAGAGAAATTAATGTATTTTATTGAACAATGCTACAATAACGGTCTAACCTGTTAAGTAGTAGTTGTATTGAAGCAATTCCCCTAACCATTGTTGCTATAACTTTAAATTATAAAGGGATGTAAGGGTCAGCTACAGATATATAGGAATATAATAGGATCCTCTGTAAGTTAAATTGACAATTTTACATACAGTAAATACTATAGTATCCTATTTCTGTTAACTTCTACGTAATAGCAAATAATATGCATAAACTCTGGAATAAGCTAGCGTGTATCTATATCATGAGTTATTGTTTCAGCACTTTCACAAGTAGAGAAGGCGAAGTTCAAAACCAGAGGAACGTTAGTGATAATGAGAACATCTCGCTGTTATAAGGGAGAGAGAGGGGAGAAGAGAGGTCTAGTTCGCTAGGGTGCTGCGCTACTTTATACCCTGAAGGGATCTTCGCTTAAGAGGTTGCATAACGAAACAATCGCAAAGGCCTAAATACTGTGGAAGCCCCCTCTCAAATCAGACCTTCTCATTTCACAAACCTTCCATTTTTACGTTGTGTAATTTACTATGATATTCATACAGTAATTACTGTTTTGTTCCCTAATGTAAACACAAATTTAGGTACCGTAGGGTAAGTTAGAATTTGTTTTCTTAGTATCCTGAATGTCAGTACAAATATTGTGTATGTAGATGTTGAACATGTCTACATACCCATCATAAGATTTTCGTGATTAAAGTGATTTAGATAAGAAAGGGAATTTATTTGAAACTTGCCGAAAGTAAAACAAACGCTTATTACTTTTCACATTTTAAATTATGTTTCGTATTACTTTGATATGACAAGGCCTTAAAACTCAACTGCTTACTTTCATAAAGTAAGCGTCAGAATGTTTTAGCTTATTTTTTCTGAGAAACGTCGCGTCCGGTTTTATTTAAAATGTTTACACTCACAAGGAGTAGGCAAGAACTGCGAAACACAAAATTAAATGAGTCATATATTATTTGAAAGAGGAAATTAAGTGTATAAAAACTGTAAATGGGTTTGAGTGCATGGGCCTTAATTTTTGAGATATGAAGAATTTTATTTAAAAACATTAACTCTTGTAGCTTAAGAAGAATTATATGTATACGACTGATTAGTGTATGTGTAGCCCATTTAGTTGAGGGCACGAATTACGAATTTTACCAAGAAGTGGAATAGGTTCGAGCCCTTCTTAGGGACATTATTTTTCTATTATCAGTATTAATTTTTTTTTATTTTTATTCGTAGTATATGTGATTACTAATAATCAGTAATAACATATACAACTTTCACACACAACATTGGAAAAAAAAACAATTATAATACAATGCAATAATTATTTATTAATAAATAAAAGAAAGAAAATGAGGTTTCGCAGTTCTTGTCTACTCCTTGTCAGTAGGTATCCAGTAGTGTCCAATAGCTTAAGTGAAGGTTGTCGAATCCCTAAAAAAATTTAATTTTCGCACTCTAATTTTATTTCAACTTTAAAATTTTGCCCAGAATTCTCGTGTATAGTTCCTTTCAAATTCAGGTGTTATTTAGTCGTGCAAAATAACAAGGCACACGAAACCAATGGGAAGCTAATGCGCTTTCCCAACGATAACACATATCAGAAGTTTCACGCGCTCGTATCTCTTTTTAACACTGGTCATAAGATGTTCATAAGCATCATTAAGAGTCGGATAGAAGAAATTTGCTAAGAAAGTTATTGACGAAAGTTATTAGTTGTTCAGATGCTATATAGAACAAATACACTAACAGTCGGCGATAAGAAAAGTGTAACTTGTTGTTGTAATACAGAAAACCAAAGTGCCCTTAAATTGTTTTTCAAGGAAAAGATAGTTGCTTATAAGTACACTTTTGTGTAGAAATAAGGAAAGTAAGCATTTGTTTCACGTTTATATACTACTTGCACTCTAGTTGATAATTGTCGATTCATAATTAGGAAAAAATTCAGACAATTTTGGTGGCAGACGTTAACAAAACTGCGAAAGAAATATCCTAACTGTAGGATACCCTGTATAATTTATTTGTGTGTTATGCTATTTATGATATATGTACGTAGTGTAATTTTTATGTATTTCTTTTAGTATACTGTACTTTTTATGTTTTACCGGTATGCGTCGTGTATATGTAATACACATTACAGTACTTGCGGTCGATGAATAAACAGCAGTACTTAAATTGTGCATTATTTATTAATAAAAGCCCAGCAAAGTAGCAAAATACACAACACTAACTAATCATTAATTTAATGCCATTCGTTTCAAGACATTGCTACTAACGTCAATACGTCAACGCAGACAGAAATGTTTTGAACTAACAATTTAATTCATCTGTCAAAAAGCTTGCATTTTAATACACGTTATGTCAGTTTGACATCGGATAAACTGCTAGTAGGTATGTTTGCAAATGAATAAATCGCATGTTGATTTTCCCATGGTAACCAAAGTGATTCATTAAATTGGCGTACCAAATACCATTCGAGCTTGCGTTTGTTTCCGGACAAACTTTCATTTTAACAAAATTCAAGCTTTGTTGCTTATAGGTAACACGATCCGAACAAATAACAAAAGGTAAAACGGCTCCACCTTCGGTGTCGCGGTTTTACCATGTTATTTGTTCTCGTCAGTTACCAAGCTGCAAAGCTTCGTTCAAAATAAAAGTTTGTTGGGACAAACACAAGCTCTTACGGTATTATTATTCCTGAAAAACTGAAAGCGCACCAATAAGGAGAGAGATTATTTTTAGTACATTAATGAAACTGAAATATTTGCAGTAGAGGTGCGAACGGGATGGGCCTAGAAATTCCAGACGCGGTCCGGGCCGGGCTTTTTTTATAATGAAACGGGCGGTCCGCAAGTCAGCGCGGCCCGTCAAGCCCGTGGAGCTCGTGAAGCCCGCTCGATCCGTCAAGCCCGCTCGGTCCGTCAAGCTTGCTCGGTACGTCAAGTTTCTTCAGGCGGCCAAATTTGCTTGGTAACTAGTTTTTAATATTAATAAACCATTGTATTCTATTGTGTATATCACAATTTACATTGATTAACGTAAAATACAAATATAGATACAATTCGAATAAAATGATATGTGATAATTAGATTTGTAAGTCAATAAGCGTTGAGTTTTTTTCTTTTTACGTTTTTATTTTGGTACGTACGCTTCCGTAGACAGCTTGCTACCTTTTTCAGGCCCTTGGTACTGCTGTCATTCATTTCTTAATTACAAATAGTAATTCAGACATTTTTATGTCTTTGTAGGATAGGTTTAATTTTTAATTTTTTTCAATTGCGTTTCTTTAACATACATCTATAATATTGGTATGTTTTTTATTTTATTATTTAATAAATGGATAAACTTTTTAAATTTTACGAACACGTTGTACTTCTTACCAAATTTATATTTTGGCAAACATAGTGAATATGAATACCTATTATATGTATACTTTCAAGTATATATGTTAAGTACCTACACCTTTAACTTCATAGCGAAAAAGTTATATTCTTTTTATAATAAAATGAAATTCATATGCTTATTGGAAATGACAAATATTATATACATTGTCTATCCTATTCTACTATTAAGCCACCACTAGCTGCTAAAGTTTATTATAGATATTTGCAGTTGCACATAAAAAATGTAGTTCTTTAAATTAAAGCAGTTTTCCTAAAGAAAGATAAAATTTCGGAAGGACAATCGGTGATTCACGCGGGCTGAAGGGGCCGACGGGCCGACAGGCGGGCTTGGGCGGGCTGGGCTGGTAAACGCGACGAGATAAAAACATATAAGAAAGAGTAGAAAAACAATCAGGTTATATCACACAAGAAACCGCACATTTGTACAGGTTAATGAGTATTGAGACATACAAAGAACTTTTTTATTAGGGGTTCGAGATTTGTTGTTGTCTTGGTTGTGATCACCTCTTAAGGCTAGGAGGCTGTTAGTAGTGCAGGGGTTTCGCAGGGCCCGGTTCTAGGTCCGCTGTTATTCATATTATTTGTGAGCGATCTATCTCTGCATGTCACAGGTGGACATGCTGTGATGTATGAGGATGATCTCAGCGCTCGGTTGTTTTTGTGACTGCGCAATTCTCGAATTGATGATCTCGGAATGGCCTTAAGCCAAATATTAATAAGACTGTCACTCTTCAGTTTCATAATCAGAGGAGCCTGGCGCTGGCTGATAATATATACTGCTGCTGCATGTCGGGTCTGTGACACTTCTGGGTGCCCTAATCGATGACAACTTGCCTTTCGACAACCATATTGACATGGTATGTTATCGAATAAGTAAAGTAGGCAACATTTATGCATATTTTCTTTGTTGTATGAATATGTATTCGAGCCCATGCGCTTCTAGCACGCCATAGATTTTTTAAATTTTCACCACCAGCAACTATAAATCTGGACCGAAAGATTTTATTTCTTAGATACGGTTACAGAATTTAGGTATGGGTTTCTTTAGTTTAAGAATTAGTTGTGTTTATTAATGCAGTTTTTGTTTAATAATAGAATAAAAATCAGCATAGAACTATAATTCCAATTCTAAAACCTACATATGTTTCTATTTTTCTGAAAATACATCGCTCGTGGAAGATATATACGGGATTGAACAAAAATTGACGTGCAATCAATCAAGTTCGCCTTGGGCACATAGAAACGCTGAAACAGGAAATTTCAACAGAGGTTTCGAAAGGTATAAAAGTATATTTAACATAGCGCTAGTATTAGATGTATGATGCGACTACATTGCATATATTCCTGTTGAGAAGAAAAACTAATAGAGTTTTACACAAAATTATGATTTAATAACGAAGGCGCCATTGACAAGGGATTATGAAGAACTGACAGGGACAGTACCGTTCAGTTGCAGGATTACGTGCAGAGTGAGGCGAAGGTGCCAAATTGAACGGGTCAAAGAAGCCTGCTGGAGGAAGTGAGATAGACGCAAGCGCGCTGACAAAAGCACCAAATGCACGGAAAGCTCAGCTTTCACTGGAGCCGCAAGAGTCAGTAGCCTTGCGCTATCCGTTCAGATGCCATAGGGGGTTGCTCGTGAACGTGTGAAGTTTTCGCGATCTTCGCACTTCTCGGACATGATCGACACCGCCAGATCTTAGTTTTTTGTTTCATGCGTTGCAATCGCTTTTCATTCTCATTTTAGATAGATGAAGCGGCGACGATCTTAAACACTTGCCAAGTTAACCGTGTCTTAAATGTTTTGTGTTTCATGTAAACCACGTGATTATAAACAAGCACCATTTTTTTTTCATTCGTTTTGTTTGATCGCACTAAGCACTGTTTGTGTGTAATGTTCATCTTCGTTGTGCTGTTTCGGAAGTTTTGTACGACGGAGGCTTGTTTTGCGTGGGCCTGAGGTAAATCTTATTAAATTTAATATGTTGGCCCGTAGTTGTGTGTTCACGGCAAAATTGTAGCGATAAAATTAGATAATACGTTTAGTTAATTTATGTAAAGACGCTAGGTTTAATCTCTTGCAATCTAAAAATGGCATGGCTGTAGTACATCGCTATGCTATAATGCAAGAAAGATATTTAAATATTTAAAAATTGCAGACAGGATTTAAAATACGAAAATCAGAACGCAGATGCGACCCAATCTTAGGGAAATGCAGTATATAGCATATTGAACATAAGTTCAAAGAGCATGCATAAATCATTTAACTATAAACATGGTATATAAATAAAGTATACGTACATACGTGCTGCATGTATGGAATTTCTACAAAATGATTAACCATTTAAAGGAAAAGCGAGCAGGTCTTCTGACGAACGATTTCATAAATTTGAACTTATCTAGAGCGAGTGGAAAATGAATTTTCGGTTAAAATTTTACTGACTTATTGACAAACGCTTATTGAAAGTATTCTATATTGGCTCCTATCTGATTTCAACTTTTTATTGCGAAATGAATTTAATTTCTACTGATAGGTGCTTTGCCTTATTTACCTTTCTATTTTATATCACATCAGTATTTTAGCTATTTGAGGGTAATTTATATGTCAAACACAAAAATTTGCATTTAGATTACATTAGAATATACCTATTCTTTAATAGTAAAACATGAATGTGAATAAACTGAAAAAGAAAATACTAGTCCTTATATCAATAATCAACATTTATTGAGTGAATTTTCATTGTCAGAACGAAATGTTTCATTCTTACGATAAAATATTATTTACAATATCTGATTAAGTATTAAAAAGATTCATTAGTGAAATAAATTCCGTATCATTATTATAACAAATCATTTTACATCAGTTCAAGTCCATATGTGTTACAGTAACTATTCTTTCATAGGTTCAATAAATAATTTTGTTGATAATATGAACGGAGAATGAGTATGCGTTGTTGTTTCTTATGCACGATTTTAGTCAAATTATTCAGCATATGAACTTGTTAAAGTATTAAATGATGTCGTGTCCGTATTTTTAATGTCTTGTAATTAATTGCAGAACAAACAGATAACATATCTTCTAGTTATATGAGTTGTACAGAAAACACATCCTATATAGAGGAGAGGTTTTGTAGGAATTTGTTGCAGCCTGTCTATTTAAAAAGGTAATGGAATTTCTAGTGTTGAAACGGGGAATATAAAAATGAAGTTGTGACAAGAACAGCGGATCATCAATAACATTATGAATCAACTTGTACAAGTGTAATAACCTAATAATTTTTCTGTGATTAGAAAGGCTTTGAAAATTAAATTGTTGTAACAATGTTTCATATGATAAATCGGAGTATTCGCCGTGCCTCTTAAAATACAAATATTTTAAAAACCTCTTTTGCAAATATTCTAGCAAGTTAATATATTTATAAAACATAGGTGACCAAACTATACAACAATATTCGAGCCTAGAGCGAATTAAGGAATTATACAAAGTAATGATGGTGTCAATATTTACAAAGTGTTTATCATTATCATAAATCCTAGCAATTTACACCAATTAGAATAAATATGAATGACACGGTTGTTAAAGGTTAACTTAGAATCAAATAGTATCCCTAAATCCTTGATTTAAGTATATCTTTGGAGAGTTATACTATTAATTACATAATTGTACTCAATGTTTACAGTTTTCGGGAGAATGTCATCACTTTAAGATCTAAAAGTCTATTATTGTGATTCAAAACATTGTTACATTATCTTAAATTATGCACAGCAGCAAAACCAGCCAATTGCAAAGAAATATTATCACCAACACCATTTAATGAGAAATTCATTGATTTGATATTTCGGACCAATTTTAATGCACTATTTCACATTTTTGGTTCAGTGTAAGCGATTAGACTTTTATTTCTGTATAGGATCTAAAACTGGATGTGATTGACATTTTTGTGATACAATTTCTAAATTTTTGTTTAATTAGTACCTACACGTTCTCTATGACTGCATACTTTTTGTCACCAAATTCGCGGTATTGGAGTGCTTTTATGAAAAGTGTTTTGTACTTTTTTTTAATTTCGGTAGTTATTAGTTTTAATCTAATTTTTATATAAATTAAGATTCAGGATTTTTCACTTAACATATTCGTATTATTTGAATTCGAAAAGAAAACATGAAATAAATTATAGCGTGTGATGGTTGCAGGATGGTATCAATCCTACAATGAAAAAGATGAAAACGCTGTGTAGTGTAATGAAGCTCCATTACAGCGCTATTTTCGATTGCGAAATTGCTTCGATGCAACACTGGAAAAGAAAACAGTATAGTAAAACATGATTTAATAAAGCGTAGATATCTGCTTTTGCCGCACTAGACCGAGTTGGAAAGAATAGTTTTGCAAAGGTCGAACGCGGTAAAACGCTTTTTTGAAACGATTTCTTCTTACTATGTTTTCCATTTCGGTTACTATTTATATTATTTTTTTTTAGTTTAAATTGCAGTTCCATGTTATTCACTTAATGAGTTTGGAACGCTGAAAGTTGAATTTAAATTTGACATTTGCTTTGAAAATTCACATTTACACAATTTCGAAACACTAATTGCGAAATAACCATGAAGTAGCTTGTGGTAGGTGAAATGTGCACAGTACTTACACCAAAATTATAGGATACTAAAAACAGTGCTGTTTTAACAATGATTATAACACTGTGTTCATTTACAAAGTCGCTTCACAACAGCACCGAAATAATAATAACAAAATAAAATGAATGAGTTTTCGCAATCCAAAATGACCCTAAAAATATTGACATTCTGTAATAGAATTAGCAAAAAATACATTATAGGGATTAAAGAATTAGCTGCAAAGATATTTGCTTCTCCTACAAGGAACAGCAAGATATGTCAATGCAACAAAAATATATTTTGTTAGACATATTTATTTTAAATACAATAAAATTTTATTCACCATTCAAGCAAACGTTTGTTAAATGGCACATGTAACAAAACGTGAATATTCCATTCGAATAACTATAACTAATTTGAATCAAAATTGTCTTTAAGTGAACCGTTTATTTTAAATACCGAATAGATATTTCTTTGATTTGACAATGTTAACTTGTCAAACGAAACTGTTTAAAAATGAGAAAATTTGCAGATATATAGGTACAAACATAAATTCTGCGTATGAAATGGGTGATTATATCGTAATTATGACACGTTAAAGTAATGTGAAAATATTAGGTATTTAATTTAGAATATACAAATATTATTTTTCAAGATTTGCCGTAGAATATATGTACATAGGTTTTGTTAGTAACCTTTGTAATGTCTCAGTAATACTTAGGTACTTAAATAAATAATATTTGATTCCAAAAGATTTCTTAAGTAGCCGATTAATTACATATTTAGAAGCTTTTAACTGTGATTAAAAATAAATCCGTAAACTCACTACTTCTACTACCTAAGGCTTTGTTCTACCTTTGAGGATATTCCTTTCAAAAAATCGTTTTAAAGATATACCTTTCCTTGTCTCCTATCACTTCCGAGTTCGTATTTCCCGTTGTTCCGGACTAATGCCAGCGAAACGTTTGACGGTGGATTCATTAAAAATCAAGGGTCTGGGTTAATGAAAAAAATCAATTTATGCGAAGGAGCAACAGATGTGGACACGTTAGCATAAAATTGTTAAGCACGCTGAACAGGTAATCTCGCACCAGAGAAAAAGTAATTTCGGAGCGAACGTCGAAGTTGTGCACATGCATATTTAAGGCTTTCAAGCCCGTGCCACTTAACACTGAAAGAAGTTACGATCTGAAAATACGATTATTGCTAATTTTGGTTCGCACGTTTTGATCTAATTTTCAACGCTTCTGCTACAAAATGTACTACTCCGGTTTAATGAAATGTGATTTAATAACCCTGAAAATGTTGTTCTGATATTGCGACACAGACAAGCACCTACGTCAAGGTTACAGAGTGACTACGTCAACTGTAGATAAGATCTGATTGAATAAAGCTATCTTCAACATGAAAGCCTTAATTAACACCATCTTGCTCACCGTTTCTCTCGCTTGGATTTTGGGGTTTTGCAAAATCATATAATCTCGTTTCATTACAAACCTCCAGTAGCTTGAAACTTAAATTAATATTTATTCCATATAACTTTAGATTAATGTCATTTAAGAACATCAGTTGTATATAAGATTTTGCGCCAAATGTTAGTTTCAACAGTGCAGAAAATACTAAAATTACATATTAATTTCATGACTCATACTTAGGAATTTAGGTAATAGCATTAACAGACATACGAATGAAGTGTGTTTTTGGTTTTATGTGCCTCATTGTGGCACATTATACTCTCTATTATTGCATTTTTAACTTGAGTAGAATTATTTCACCCCAACTAAAGTTTTAGAATAAATGAGCTTGGCCTGTCAGTAATCGTGATTCTCTTTGACCGAAATGTTTGATGAACTGACGTCTAATGTGAAACATTTATGTAACGAAAATAAATGGTAGTGCTACTTCATTGTGTTATTGAATTCCTTGAGCAACGTTTTTCAAAATCATAGGGTCTACGAGCACGGCAGTGTGGGACTCGCCCGTTCGGGCATATCCATTAAAACCCCCTCGCCACTAAGTTGAACACAGAACTATCTTGGCAGATATAATAATAATAATAATAATAATAATAATAAATGGTCTTTATTGGAAATGAAAACAATTTTTACAAATCCAATCACAGGCGAAGTCCAGCAATGCTGTTCTACTCAACCTAGGGTATACATTGTAAAAGTTTAAATAAATGGCGTTAAAAACAAAATTTGATTTACAGAGATAGAAAGAAACCTGTTCAAGTACTAAGTAATAACTAAAATGCATACATACATTCAGCCAACGTGAGGTGTCTGCCTCTGCAGGAACAGTTTTTTTACGTGCTGCCTGAAGGAAGTGACACTGAAATTTTTAAAGTTGTGAGGGATGGCATTGTAGTACTTAGCAGATGCGTAGGAAAAAGATCTAGTGAATATTGTATAGCGATGTTGCTGCACAGTCAGGCAAGCGACATGTCGCAGATCCCTATCGTGAACCATGCCCCTAGGCATCAGCAACTCCGTGATATACCCAGGCGAACCCTCCACCAAAGCCCTATGAACAAATATACACAGGTGCAGCTCCCTACGGCTATCCATTCTCAACCAACCGACACGACCAATCAGATGCGATACGTGATCTCTCCGCTTTAAATTAAAAATGAATCTAATGCAAAGGTTCTGGATTCTTTGTATTTTTAGGGACGTTGCAGAATCGAGACACGGGCCGTAGACGATATCGCCGTAATCAAAGTTCGATAATACTAGCGAAGAGCAAAGTAAAGTTTTAAGCCTAGTGGTCATTAACTTCCTACTAGCATAAAGATATTTTAATGTTGCAAAGGACTTTCGAATGCAGTTGTTCACATGTTGTTTAAATCTGAGCTTGTTATCTATCGTAAGGCCCAAATTCTTAACTGTATCTGTAATTTGTAAAGTACTTCCCTCAACCTTAATGGCGACACCATCCACGGCCCCATGTCGTCGTTTAGAAAAAACCATCACGGATGACTTCGCACTATTGATCCGCAGGCAATGGTTTTGAGACACTTTGACCAATCTTGCTATGTCGGCGTTGATATCATCAACACTCTGTTGCAATCGATTAACATTGAAGCTACAGTAAAGTTGACTATCATCCGCAAAAAAATGCGGGGTGCAAAATTTTAAATTTGTATGAAAATCAGCAGTATATATGATAAATAATATAGGAGAAATCACGGAGCCCTGCGGACAGCCGCCAGTAATCTCCACCTCAGCTGAAAGGCAGTTGTCAAGAGAAACTCTTTGAGTTCTATTATTCAGAAAAGAAGCGAGCAGTTCCCGTGAGTCCAGATCAAATCCAAAGAATTTAAGTTTCGAGATTAGCAATTCATGATTAATAGTGTCGAATGCTTTTGTGTAATCCAACAGAGTTAGAACTGTAATGTCGTCTCGGTCCAAAGCAGAAATTATATCATTGGTCACCCTAGCAAGTGCACCCACCGTACTGTGATGCTGTCTAAAGCCCGACTGCACCGCCGGCAGAATATTGTTCGACTCCACATAAGCACAAATCTGCTCACTCATAGCCTTTTCGAGGATCTTGCAGAGTACCGATAAAATACTTATCGGCCGTAAGTGACTATAATCGGTGGGATTATTGATTTTACATAGAGGTATAATAATTGCTTTTTTCCAAATATCTGGAATTTTTTTGGTATAAAAACATGTGTTAATTAGATATCTTATGCATTCAGCGATCTCAGGCAAACAAAGTTTTAACATTAAAATATTAATGCCGTCGGCACCAAAGGCTGTGGATTTAATTTTGGATATGTACTTATATACATCAGTGGTGTTAATGAAATTAAAGCTAAAAGAGTCAACAGAATTAAATCTATGAGTTTCATAGTACAGTAGCGCTTCGCGTACCGGCTGTGAATTGTTACCAAATGAAGCGAAATAGCTGTTGATTTGATCCGGGATCCGCAAGTCGTCCGGGACGTTCCTGCGGCTCTGCCTCCGAGAAATTTTAAGATCAGATAGTGTCTTCCACAATAATTTGGGATTATTTTGTTTACTGACAAACTCTAAGTAGGCTTTCTTCTCCTGACGAATTGCTGTCGTAGTATAATTCCTGATGTCTTTATATGCGTCCCAGTCCACGCGAGACCTGGTCTGCTTGAACTTTGAGAGAGCTTTTTTGCGGAGAGTGATAACATTTTTTACAACATCTGTAAGCCACGGTGCTCTACGTTTAGTTATTCGGACCGATTTCAGGGGAGCATGTTTATCAAACAAACGCAGCATATTGTCATTTAAAAAAGTTGTAATGGAGTTGACATCTTGATAAGTATAAATATTGTGCCACGGTATGGATTTAAGATCCTGCTCAAAGCTCAGTCGGTCAAACATTTTGAAATCGCGATAAGTGTATAATTTGATAGGTTCCCTAGGTTTCTCTATATTAAATGTAAATGAAATGAACATGTGGTCGGAAACGGTATGAAGCTCGCCAAGACGAATGCCGCCAACCAGCGACGGATCACTTGTCAAGACCACATCAATCAGCGTACTGCTGTAATTCGTAACTCTAGTAGGTTCGGAAACCATCTGTACCAGGCCGAGCGCCTCGCAAACTGAGTAAAACCGATCCACATTAGTGGTATTGATATTGAAAAGATTAATGTTAAGGTCGCCCAGGCATACCACTTCGTCGACTGTGGGAATAATATCCGTCAACACTGACTCCAATATATCAAGTGATGCCGCAATGTCTGAGCTTGGTGCTCTATAAACAGAGCCCAATGCATATGTTTTATTGCATATTGTGAAGCCAAGGAAAATGAACTCTAAGTGGTCAGTGTTACCGGACGAAAGTACCTTACAAGAAATTGAGTTCCGAGCGTAGACAGCAACACCGCCTCCCCTCGAAGGTCTATCGCATCTGTACATGTTGTAATCTGGGATAGCAACATGATCATCAGTAACCATTTCATTTAACCAAGTTTCACAAACCGCCAGAAAGTGTAAATTTTCCTCCAGAACAGTATCCAACAGCTCATCAAATCCCGCAGACAGAGACCTCACGTTAAAGCTACCAATATTAATAGGCATTATGTTCTAAAAGTAAAATGAAAACAATATAGCACAGTAAAAGCAAATGTATTAAAGCAACATAATGAAATCAAGCAGCAGAAAATTATATATAAACATCCAATTAGAATTCTTGTAGGTTTAATATCAATAAATGAAGTACTACTCACAAGTAGGTAAACTGAAAATATACAATTCTAAGGTATGAAGGCGTTAGATAATGCAAAAAAATATAAAGTAGACTAAGTTAGGTGAAAACCACTTAAATAGAAAACAAAAGTACAAAAAAATAAAAAATAACAGGTATGCTATGCAAGGAAAGTATATAACAATAATAATAAGCGGTGACTTAACTTAAGGTTTCATTGACCACGGCCAGAGTGCCCCAATCGCCATCACCCTGTAGACGAGACAATTCCTCGGTATTACAAACGGAGAATTTCTTGCCATTATGTTTAATGCGAATCGATCCACCCAAAATCCATACATCCTTAGTTCCAAATAGGGTTTGCGCACTTTTTAAAAGTTTATATCTGGTAGCTGTTAAATCTTCCTGTATAAATATTCCGGTGTGCCTTAACAGTTTTTTATTTTTGTTTACGATTTGTTTGTATTTGTACGAGGAGAACTTTACTATGATAGCACGATGATTTTTTTTGCCAGTGTCGGTTTTTTCGGATTTTTTTCCTAGTCTGTGAGCCCGATCGATGGAAATTTCCAACGGAGGTATATTCATTTTCTTGATGAATATATCGCTAATTACCTTCTCAGTATCCTGGCTGATATCTTCCGGAACGCCGAATACCCTAATATTGTTCCTGCGGGAGTACTGTTCTGACTCATCTATCATGTCCAGTAATTTCTTGTTTTCGGTGATTAGCTCGTTGATTTTATCATTATATTTACTTTCGATGGATACGATGATGCGTTGCGATATTTTGTGTATCAATTCACCAAGAAATTTCTCTTCGGTGATTAATTTTTTAAACGTAACTGTAATTGTTTCCACAATCTCGGCTTGCTCCATTCGCGTAAGACCCATTTTGTATGTAAAAATTCACACTACCGAGCACACAAAAATATAAATGACTATATTTGAATCGTACGTAGAAAATAATTCAGTAACTGTGGTAGTTATAAATGGCAAGCAACATAAAATAAGCGGGACAGGCCAACACGTGGTTACTCTTCGCGCGCCATCTTTACACTCACCCTCATTATCATCGCACTCCTCACCAGTAAGTCTCAATTTCGTTGGGCTTGCCTGCTCTCGCCCCTATTTCTTTTTCATTCATAATTTCTGTCGCCTCTCTTGTTTGAACTTCTAGTTTTCTTCAGACTTTAACATCAGGGGTACTATGTTGGTTTCAGAGATTTCTCTATTAAGTTTGTAAATGGTTATACACTCAAAAATCATGTGATGGACCGTGCTCTGCAGGCTCCAGTACCTGCAGTCGCGCACCACCTCTTTGCCAAATCTCATGCCATACGCCCTAAACACTTCGTGTCTAATCATTAACTGCGTCATGCAAGAATCTAACTTTCGGAATTGCATGACACCCACATTTGGATGTCGGGTATCAGTTTTTTGGTCCACTGTGCCTTTGTATTGTTTTCCTTCCAGTGTTTCTGCCGCATGTGTATCGCAGATCGCCCCCCTCCCTCTGCAAGTATCGAGGCCACCATTTTCATGGGTAAACTTTCTTGTCCATACTATAATCTCAATTGATAAAATCGCGGCACTTGCAGCGCCGAATAGCCGGCACTACACCATAAAAAACCCATATAGAAAAATTGACACTTCTCTGTTTGACGGAAATTGTAGTAACAAATTCTAGTATTGTACAACATTTTATACTAACTCACTTCTTATACCACAGTTATAAAGACGGCAATAATATTGTTAGAAAGAATTGTAGGACAATCTTCTGCAAAATATGGTGAAATGTTTTACAATATTTTACAACTAATAAATATAATAAATTGCACCCCATAAAGTCGAAATCCCGTAAAAGATTCCTTTTACGATTATTTGCAATTATTACTACTGAACAGAGAAAACTGTCTAAACTTATAACTTAGGTATAAAGAAAAATATTTGTACATAGTAATGCAGTTAGTTACTTCTATGCTGTAAATATATAACAATGGGTTTAATATCAGAAATAAATAATGTTTGTTGATTTGAAACTGTATTATAGCGGATTTTATACTAATATAACTAAGTAAGAGAACCGTGATACTTAAATTGGTTTAGGTACATAAATATGCGATACTACAGAAATTATCGTAAAGATGGCGTTATACTTGTTTCATAACCGTTGGAATTCTTACTCGATATAAATTCAGTTCAGTTGGAATCTGTTCAGTTATCCTAAAAAAGCCGTCAGCATGAAAACCAAAACGTTGAGTGAAAGTTTTGCCATACGATGAAACGCAAAAGAAGTTATCAGTAGTAATTGTGTCATTGCTTTGCGTTGATTTCTGTTGTGTAGAGAAAATTTTATACTGTGTCTGTTTTCGATATAATCGCGATTAAAGTTGAGTAGACTATCTTAGCGTAGTTTCCACACTATCGATCTTTTAAAATTTTGTTGTCCCTTAGACGTAATTTTGTGCTGCCAGCCCTTGCCAAAAAGATGATGTATTACGTATAAATGCGTTGTGAACATCGTCGAAACGTAGCATTTTGGCGGTTGGAACCGATGAATTTTTTTTATGCTAGTATCACGTAGGATTTTCTACCGTAGAGAATAAATTTAAACTTTGATTGTTATGCTAGAAAAGGATGTTTTTTTTTTTTAAACAATAAGGATTCACATCTAATTAACTTTATATAGATTAAGTATCTATTTATTTTGTTTATCCCTAAATAACAGAATGGTATGTCACTTATTATTAGGGTTTGGAGGAAAGCTACCCTGGGAGTATTCTTACTTCAAAGAAGGAATATTGTTACAACAAAAGAGGCCTAGGAATTCTTAAAAAGATTGTAAAATAAAGCAATCAATGTATTTTCACAACGATTTGTATAATTCATGGGAATAACCGTTTAAAGCAGACGTGCATGTAAAATAGCTGAAGCGTCGAAAAAATAAGCATTTAATCAATGACTTTTCTAAAGTTTATTATGACACGTGTTTATTACGTTAAGGTCCAAAACATTCAGTAGTTATTTATTGTCAGTATTTTATGTAAATAAGTGCAGTAACACATAAATTTCTAAACTTAAAGCAACCCAAGTATTACTGTTGAACGACATGAGTCGACTGGAGTTCTAAACTACACCTAATGCAAGAAAGAATTTTATTTAAAATTGTAAGAAAGGTACTTCCTGATTTCATTAATATTTTTTTTTTAGATAAGCTACCGTTTCTGCTATTTACAGCACTCATCAGGCGATAAACACCATTGTTATAATCAAAATTGATGACAATGAGAAAATACAAAATACTACCAAATTATAAAATTTGTATAGATGTTGCAGGTGAATCTTCTACAACGGTGTACCTATTCCACACAATCATGTGTACACTCACTTTTCTCTCAAAATTTTAAGTTAATTGAATGACTACATCCTTCTGCGTGTTATTAACGTTGATCCAGTAAATACATGGCATGTTATACTTACAAGCATTAATAAACATCATTAATAAACTGTTTATTATTTTGTCGTATCAGTTATTTGAGATGCACGTAGACCTTATAAGCAATGATTGCCGTGGATTACACTGACCATTGTAAAGTTAAATTTACTGCACCATTTCAGGAAGCTTTAGGAAATTAGGAATTACTAGGCGACTTTTATACGCATATTTTCTTCAAAGCCTAATGATGAGTAACACTACACCTTGTATATAATCTTACAAACCAACTACCTGCATTTATTTTTGTTTAACAATTAGGAGCAGATGTGTAAATTAAGTCAAAGTATTAATATGCATATATTCTAAAATTTATTTGGCATAATTAACCTTTGCTGATTGTAAACAAGTAATGCCTACGTAATTGTTTAATTGTACGGAAAACAATAACATAGATTTGAAGAATTAATCTACACATAAAGGTTGTTGCTTTAGTACCTGCAATTTTATATACAATTTTTGTTGTAACTAACTCAGCGCAGTATACCATTTCAGGCAACTTGTCCCTCCAGTTGAGTTAAAATAATTTTCTTATTTTGAGAAAATGTTTGCAACACAGTAAACATTCTTTTTAACATCTTAACTGTTTTTTTGAAATGTTAATAACGTTACCTAGAAATATCGTTGCCGTTCCAGAGTTAATAGCGTCTATTACCCTATCATAGATGGCTTATAATAATGCTAATAATAATACTAATTAATAGTAACAATTCAAGCCTTTGAATCGCCATGACTTATTATTCCTCCTGCGCCTGCGGAGTGACTTAAAATGTTCATTTTTCAGCATTGGCCAACGTGTGGGGAAAATTATTAAAAACCTCATGCTGAGAACAGATCTTGGGATTCGAACGCCGGTTTTCGTGACCGATAGCTAACGTACAAGCCACTAGATTATCGCTTCACATGGTGCATTTATGCAGTACCAATAAACTCGAAATGTTCAACCTCAAATATACTCTCTGGGTACTTGGTAGCAGAATTCATGTGTGTGTATGAATTCTAACTTGGAATTTATCAACCATCTCTTTGTATTACAACGCTATACAAGTTAGACCATACTTACCTTTCTTCCAAAACCATGCTTATTATGCATTATTGAGAAGTCTAAGGAGTAAGATTTTGCTAAATGTAGTAAATGCTTTGCCTGTTGGCGGAAACGCTGCCTTCCAACTAGAAGAGGCGGGCGGGGCCCAGTCGATGGCTGGCGTACAGTAATGCAGATACATATTACAATAAAAAACTAAATTAAATATTTTGTACCAATTTAGAAAATAGTGAGGGTTCTCACGTGCGAGTGATAACGTTTCTCCATACTTCTTTGGAAGGGTCTCACTCTGTTGAGCACGCCCTCTTGCTATCGTGCAACCGGCAGGTGGAAATGCATGGACTGTAGTTGCCGAGGAGTAAGAATATGGGCTGATATTTGTCTGGTGTTGCGGCAGAGATTCCATTGATATAAAATATTAAATATAAATACTGCCGGATACCAACGGATAGAATTGTCAAACCACAATCCCCCTCAGGGTTACCCTGAAGACTGTAGTAGAACCACTACCGAAAAATCGTATGCGAATAACCGTAAATAACAGCAGAAAGAGCTCGAGCAACTCATTATCAATCATTTAAAATCAATGTGTTCACGGATTGGGTTAATAAGTTTAACTAATTAAGGAGACAGTCAATAAGTGTTAAAATGGCATTTTAAATTGTTACAGCAATCACTTTTCTTTGAAAATTCAACATCATTGAGCTGTTTAACTAACAAAACGAAACAATGGTAATGGTTGAAGATGATTGAAGGTGTTAGGCAAAAAAGATTGAATTTCGAGAAACTTAAAGTCAAATGTTAATGTAATAGAATAGGGTTTGTGTCAAGTTGAAGTCAAATGTTTTCTCTTATGTGTTATGTTCTTGCACAAATGTTTATATAATGTTTTCCATCGACCTATCTAAGATATAATAAGATTGGATTACATGATTTCATCTTCATTTCTAAAATAAAATCATTTTTAAAAACAATTTGACATAATACCTTTATCCAGTCGTGTCTTCAATTGTAATCAATTTAACAATTCACGATAGTGGAATCCACTGTAAAGTACGCACAACTTCAATTTGTATTCTTATTCTTTTTGGGCTTCTCCAATTTTAATAGCGAATATGTTGTGCATAGACAGAGCACGTTTATTTTGTTTTCACATTAACACAAAACAGCAACATAGTTACATGTTGAGATATTGAAGTTGTAAGCCGATTCAACCGGCTTCAAGTTCAAAGGGAAAATTTTTATTTGACCAGAATTTGTTATTGTTGTATCCAGTCTCCACTAACCCTCCACTTTAGGGCAGCGATTCTGGAAGTTAGAAGCAACTACACTTCGATCTGTTAATTTCGTAGGTATACAATTGTTTTTAGATGTTTCATAGAATTCTACAATAACATGAATATATGGTTAGACATTTTTCGGTATCATGAAGTCATCAAAGAATCTACTCTAACTAACTGAAGTAACCCATAATGTTTAATGTATTGCTTAAGGTAGTAATAAAGATAACGAAATGCTTAAGATACGGTTTTAGCAGCTGTAAAACTTCGTTATAAACTTTCCATTTTGTCATGTCGTGTATTAAACGAAACAAAGTAAAAATTTCGTAAATAAAAAAAAGTCCATTAACCAAATATTCAGCAAATGCGTGACGAACGCTAAAAGCAGGCTTATAAAGACGTTCAATTTGTAATATTCGAACATTATAGCTACTTATTTTTATTGCCAGCTAGCCAAGATGTTCGCTTGCGCCGTGAATCGTACACGAAGTTACCCATTCACGCACGACGTTTGTAATAAAATTTAAATGAGACTTGAAGCGGCAGCTCCGCGTTTTCATTTTTATTATTGGGAAAGTGGCATAATCGCAGATGACGGGATGAGGACGTATAAACAGACAAAATGGAATAATTAAGGAAAATATTGTGGATGTGACTTTGATTCGCTACCCTCGAATTACAAAGGGGAATTCTGTCCGTTTTAATATATGTATTTCCTGGATTAGAGAGCGGGATTCCCACATAAATTCGGAATTAACTTGCCCCTGGAGGATATTAAACACCAAAAAATTAAAAAGGGCAAGTGAGGAAAATGAACACAAATAATATCCTGGTACCATTAAAGTTTGTGCTTTTGACGAATGTCGTACAAAAGATAAAAAAATAATGAAGGGCGATGCGACACTGTTATGTACGCGAAAACAACTTTAACTTTTAGATTATCTTTTTTATGATTGTTATAAGGGTCGTCATAAATAAAAAATGCTTGTGTGTATCTTCTCTTAATGTTAGCAGCCTTGAGTAGAGACAGAAACAATAATATAGGCTTTAGTTTGATTTCCAGTCTTTAAAAGTTTGATGTGGATTATTGCGTAAGCGGTATAGCTTTTACTAAATGATGACTTTATCTACCTTTAACCCTAAAAACTCTAAATACACACTCTATAAATGTAACAGATTAAAGTTAAGTTAATCGCAATGTGTGTACAGTGTATTGCAGCGATTTCCAAACTTAATCAGAGTGCTGCGTACTTACAGTTTCAATATTTTGTCTCGGTCCTCTTGTTAAAACACGTGTACATTGATATAAATCAGGGACAGATATGAACACAGTTCTTAAGATAAACGTCACTGTATGAAGCCCACGTTTATTAAAGTTGAGTCACAAGAACTATCAAATTAAAATGTGAAAATACAAAAAATATTTATAATAATTGATGAAAATCTTCAACAAGAACTAAGTCAATATAACGGGCGAGCTTGCTGATCGACACACATTCTTCCAAAAGGCGGAATAAGCTTTAACGCTGCCACTTTTACTTCTCGATCCTCATCGATTTTTGAGCGGTATTTGCCTTTTATTACAGCTAAAGCTGAAAATGCGTTTCTGGATAAATAGGTGTTGCAAAGGGAATAAGGATCCTTGCAATTTGGGTACGAAAAAATTTTTTGTATAAAGTCTGTTTGATTATATCTGTCACACCAGATATCTCGGCTGTTGTTAGAGATACGACAAAATATTAAAGAAGAAAAGTTGTTCTACATCTAATTCCCTATTATATGCCTAAAAATAATGTATCAAGAAAGGAGACATCCACATGTTTGCACCTTCACAAGGCGGGAACATAATTTAACTAGAAAATTTTAAAGCATATCCATGAAATTCAATACGTCAAGTAGTGGCTAATTTAGGACTAAGCACGTATAAAATATTTGCTATATTAAAAAGAAACATAAGATGACTCCGTATAAAATAAAATTGGTACAATATTGGTGGAGTTGGGGATATTGACAGCAGGGCGGAATTTTATTATAGGCTTAACAATAATGAACATTTTTTATTAAATTCAATTCTATAGAGTGATCAATTTAATTTCAATAATAATGGAACCTTTAATAGAAACAATGATCATTACTGGGATACGGAGAATCCTTGTCAATTTCGTGAGTGCAGATTCCAACACAGGTGTTCAATTAATGAATGGCTCAGCCTATTGGCGTCCTTATTTTTACCAAGGATCACTTAATGCGGAACGACATGTCGATTTTCTTTGAACATAATTTGAAGATTATCTGGATGATATACCCCTAGAAGTATGTCGCGATATATGGTTCCAACAGGATGGAGCACCTCCCCACAACACACATAATGTCAGAAATATTTTAAATAAAAGGTTTGGTGGAAAATTGATAGGAAATGGTGGGCCCACCGACTGGCCAGCGAGATCACCAGATCTCTCAATTTTTGATTTTCTTTTGTGTGGGTTTTTTTTTAAACAGAAAGTTTATATTACTTGTGCAAAAGATCTAGAGTCTAGAGGATCTTAAAAATCGAGTTCGTAGGCCCAGTAGCGACATATCACAATACATGCTGCAACAAGCGATACGAAACTTAATACCCAGATCTCGAGAATTTATTGCAAACAACAGAGGTCATATCAAACAAAAACTATAGATTTAAGAACTGAAATTTTAATCTTAATTTATTATTATTCTGTTCATGTTGTTATTTTATACAGACTTTGTCTATTTTGCATGTATCTGCGTAGAAATAAATGAATTTTAGGCAAATATAATGCCGAAAGATCGACAATGCATTAAATTAGAAAATAGAATATGTGATATGAACTAGTATTTAATATATGATAACAGCTTTAGTGAAAGAAATTTGACATCGACCTCTCCCATCGAGTTCAAACCTTACACGAGATAAAAAAGAAAATGAATATAGAAATTGCCTCATATTAATTACACTGATAGCAGGAAAGCATTTATTCAATGATATCACACTGTAAGAAGCGTTTTCATTGCATATTCGCCGGACTGCCGGCTTTCTAAGATCTGTGTTTGAGACATTCAAATTGTGAAGGGTCCGTCACCTCATTAGCTCAACTGGTAGAGCAACCATCCGGTCAATGAGAGATGTCAGGTTCAAATCCTACACGAGGTAAAAAAGAATTGATATAAGGATTGCCTCATATTAATTACAGTGATACAAATGCTAGCAAATTTAGTAGGTGGTAAGATAAAACTTCACTTTCCATCCTTGATACGTAAATAACTATGACTTAATGTATCGCTTTCTATATGCATCGAAATCAAACAACAAAAATAAATTTGACAGCAGATTTGTGATTTGCACGAAAAAGGATTTTAAAACATATTTTCTTTTTGTTGTGTTGTGTAAATTCAGGCGCAATAATTTATGTATATGTTTACGGATTTTTATTTATACACCGCTTTGCGCATAGACCGGACCGGCAATTGTAATTTGTCATTCCAATATCCGTATAATTTGTGCCCCTCATTTCCGTCTGTTACTGTGCGTGTATTACGAGGACATAACTCAAAATTATATGAACACTTTTAATTAAGTTTTCTTAGATTCCCTCGAACGTGGGTAGTCAGTTTTTCTTTATCTCAAATTGCTCCAGGTTTGTATTGATTTATGTGGTAATTTGCGAAACTAAACTGTTTGCCATGCCATACAACAACGAACGAGTGAACGATGTGAATGATAAACATTTTATATTGCGCTTTCGCAATGCGTACACATATTTGCCTCGTTTAAAGCTTAAATTAAATCGTACTTTCGTATGACAATACCATAATAATTGCGATTTATTTAGACAGAATATATTCACTATGTGTTGAAGAGAAACAGAGGGTACCATGTTCTAGATGATGTGATAATGCGAACAAAAAAGTTAGGTCGTTAATAAAAATTAAATCAGCGAAAACGGTATTAAACAAGTATTAAAAAGTTTGAAAGAGAAAGCTGTTGAACACGAGGGGTGCCAAGAGAACAGATCCATTTGTTATTTATTTTGAATGTCCCTAATGCGCTGTCTGATACAATTAACTTTTTTTTTTGTTTGGGAAGTTTGTCAGCTTCTCTGCTCGACTTCATTATATGTTACTTAGGTCAAAGTAGGGTTAAAAGCCGCTTTTTGTTCATAAATAACTCGCTCCATATTCAAAATTTCTTTCTTCGAATTTTCATTGCTTGCCGCACCAATTTATAGTATATACACTCCGCCAAAAAAGCATCGCATAATTTAGTTTTGAATCATAAAAGTATCGCATAATCTTTGTTTGTAGCATAAAGTTGTAAATATACTTTAATGCGCTCTAAGATATAATTTCTATGATTGTTTAAATAAAATTCAGGCCAAATAAAAACAAGAACTCATACTTGAGATTTTTATTAAAACAAGAAATTATAATTTTGGAAAGAAAAATGTCATAACAGTAGCTTTTAATACTGAGTATTGCCACCTCTGGCTCTTATGACCGCTCGCATACGGTTTGGCAGAGATTCGATTAACCTCCGTATATAAGCCTGATCCAAATTCTCCCACTCGTCACGGAGAGCATTTTCTAGTCCATGCAGGTCCGCTGGGGCAACATTTTGGGTACGTATCCGTCTGTGAAGGAGGTCCCACACGTGCTCGATAGGGTTCATGTCCGGACTTACCGCAGGCCAATCTAAAACTGGAATACCAACATCGTTAAGGTATTCCTGGACGATTATTGCAAGATGCGGTCGTGCATTATCGTGCATTAACATGAATTCGTTTCCTATAATTGACGCATATGGTACTACATGTTCTTCTAAAATGTCCGTTATATACCTGTGGGCAGTCAGTGTACCTCTGTCTACTGGTACTAACTCTGTACGACCACCAAACCATAATAGAGCCACCAGCGAAATTAGGTCTAGGTCTGATATTACACTGCGAATAGCGCTCACCGTCTCGTCTGTACACTGAGATACGCCTATCTGAGGTGTAAAGACCAAATCTTGACTCATCTGTGAAGAGTATATTGGCCCAGTCATTAATGTTCCAATTTACATGTTCTCTGGCAAACCTTGAGCGAGCCACTCGGTGGTTCCTAGTGAGACGAGGGGCTGTTACAGCTACTCTAGCTCTTAATCCACTCTGTCGTAACCTATTCCGAATAGTTTGAGTACTCACACGAGTATTTCTGACTCTAGCCAAGTCGTTCTGCAATTGTCTCGCAGTTACATGTCTTCGACGTAATGCTTGTAGTAGTAAATAGCGGTCATCTTGGCGAGTAGAACATCTTGGACGACCTGGTACAGGTCTTCTACTTTAAATGCCTGTTTCCCTATATCTGGCTACGGCTCTAGAAACACTTGACTGATTGATGTTCATCAAAGTAGCAACGTATGTTTGAGATCGTCCATCTTCGATTAAAGCAACTATAGCAGCCACTTGTTCTGAAGTTAAATTGCTCATTTTAGTTTTAAAAGCGTTGGTACAGAACTCTGACTTCGCACTTTAAAATTTGTCCGTATAGGAAGACTTTCAATAAACAACTGAGCAAACCTTACACATATGCATTTTTCTAAATGTGTTCTTTTAGGAAAAAAATAAAGTAAAAACGCTAAGTTCCATTATTTTGTTAGTGTTTTTATAATTCACATACACGAGGCAAACTTTTTGTGAACGTATGAAAATATCTTGGTTCATAAATGCCCTTTTTTAGTTTATGCGATACTTTTTTGGCGGAGTGTATTTTGTGTAAATTTTTAATAATTAAGTATACTAATTTGAAGTGGGATATAGTCAGGATTTTTTTAAACTGTGTAATAATAACTTAGTTATGCTCACTAACTCAACTCAATTTACAACTGGCATGCTCCAAGACTCAACTGCGACTACTGTCCTTTAGGCTAGTTATCAACAAACATAGATAGTTTATTTGCCTGATGATCCTAATATATTCATTTATTAATTCATTGAATTGACAAATATAGAAAAAAGTTAAAATGTCGCTGCATCTGATGTTTGATCAGACATGTGTGACGATATTTAGGAGACGACATAATCATTGAATACTCGAACCTATAAGGCACAAACGCGTAAGTACGAAAGCTCTTATAATAAATCCTAACGTTTTAGGAGCAACATCATCTGTTTTAAATATGTGATACATAGAAGAAAGATTGGAATTAAAGATTGGACCTTAATCAAAGAAGCGTGTCCCAGTAAACTGTTGCCAAAATATACAGGCTGGACCACCTCATACGGCGCGGGTTCTATATGGAAAAACATAGGATTTTTTTAAATTTTTTTTATTTAGTTTAATGCCAGACTTTTGTAGGTACAATTTAAAACACACAATTTTGTATTACACAGGCTGTTCGAGAAAAAAGATCCATAACAAAGTTACCTTGTTTAAATGTGCCTGTATCTAATATTCAATAATTCTAAAGCCATCAGTTTTTTCGATATTTTAAAATTTATGAAATTACAGTACAAAATTCAAGTTTGATTTTTATTGTGTAATCCAAAAATATTTGACACGTATTTTTTTAGCGCCCCGTTTTTAGTTTTCGAGAATGTAATAGGGGCTTAAAGTTGCCGCCAAAAATACATTTTTTCCCAATATTTCGGAAGCGAGAAGAGATATCGGGATTTGGTAAAGACGAGATTGTTGCTTGTTAGTAACCCTACATTTTAGGTTAAAAAAGAACAGTGGCGCAGCTACTGGGTACTCATTTCGTGGTTCAAAAAATATTATTTTTTCTATCCCCTACCCTTGTACATTATGAATTTATTTTTTCTCTTTCGATCTTTAAACTACATGGAAAAATAAAAGTTACATGTTTTTGGATTTTTTTCTAAATACACGTTTTAGAGAAGTCCTTATTTTTATATACGCCTACCGTAAACTATTTTTCTTTAGATTCTTAGATTAAAATTTGAAAAAAAAATAATATATACATACAAACCGTATGCCCTAAAATGTCGATTTATTTATTACTGTTTCATGTCCGAAATATAAGGCTATAGTACTGTACAATAAGTTACCAGTAAATTTAAAAACCCCGTCAACTTTATCTCAATTCAAAGTTAAACTTAAGTCATTTTTAAATAATCATTCCGTCGTTGTGTGACAGTAGCGCAGACAGATATACTTTAATACGAATTTTCACATATGCTACATTTTGTTTAATAAATTTGAAGTAGATATTCGTTTATATGCACTGATAAAAAAGATTCTTTAAAACAAATAAATATCTCTTTGACGGTATTTTTTAAAGCAGCCGTTTCTTTCAGTTAATCCATATTTCTTTTATTGAAATTTATTATGTTTAAATCCGGATTCCCGTTACAAACTGCGTAAATTTTTTTTGCGCAAACGGCCTCCAAAATAACGGGGAATATTTTTAAGTTTATGTAAGGTGGTATTTAGGATTTCGATACCTTCCTCTAGTTTTAAACTTTGAGTTTCCAAATATTTTATAGTATTAGTTAATACTTTAAAGTTATTTTTAACTAAATACTATATTGTGGGGACAAATACTGAAATTTACGAAGAAGATAAATACACGGGACGCTGAATAAAGAGATATTTTGTGCGACCGCTCTTCACTTTTTTAGACTGTACACTAATTCCGTATCTAGCGCGCCTAGTCGATCAACATAACGGTGATGTGATGAATAATAGTCTATAGTGCCTGCGACTATCCGCTCTCTAGTTATCATAAAGCGTCTTGTTCGATTAATTACGCTTACAGTCAGTTATCAAATACTTATTGTTAAAGATAATTGTGACGTAACATACTGAACGCCTTGGCAATATTAGCAAGTTTAATAAATAACCATTGCCAGGGTATACCTGCATCTACACAAAATCGAGCGGAAAAACCACTCGCACAAACAGTGTTTGACATAATGGCTGTATAGTTTGTATATCTATAAGTTGATTATCGAGTGTGATAAAGGATGAAGTAAAACAAAGACAAAAAAGACAAATGCAGAATATTCACGCTAAGGGGCTGATCAAAGTGACTGACAAATTAGACAAACTTGACAGACGGTAGAGAAAAGTCTTGGTTTTTGCGAGTTTGTGGTAATAAAGTTCTTGAGCAATAAAATAACAATACGTTTAAAAAATAAATATCTAATCTAATATAGTAATATCAAATACGCAAACAATAAGAATTCTACTATAGTAGGAGATTTAATATTGCTTGCATTTTCAGTAAAATATTTAACATTGCTCCACTAGTTTTAAGAAGACGTCTAATGTGATGTTTCTTGCCTGAATTTTTACCAGGGTAGTATTCTTTCTCAATATAATCAAAGAATTAAAATTTCTTTTCCAGGGAGTAATGTATGATCTAGCAGATACCACTGTACTTTAGCAATTAATATTAGTTTTGAAAATGGAAAACATAAGGTTATATCGAATTTATTTAGAATTTTATAGTGATAATTTACATATACTGTGACATTATAAGTCATTACCTACTTGAATTTAGATTATATCTCTAATAAATTAGAGCCATTTTCAACTACTTTAAGGATTATATAAATTTAATCGGCAGCGTTAAAGTGTATCGTAAGTGTGCACGGCATAATACTCACACAAATATGTATTAAAAAGTTTCAGATGCGATGCCCCAGTATAAGAACTTTTATTAAGTACTAACATTGTTGCGTATTTTTGCTGCTGAGAAAATATTTAAGGGACTCTATTATTGTGTACTTACTTCCTAGGATGTGTTTATAAATTATGCAGTAAAGTTTCTTTTCGTGCCACTTACTCGAGGTTTCCACGTACAAAGGGGTTTTATACCTTGAGTACGTTACACTAAAAGTGTCATAAATATTTGGCGAAAGTCTTGAAAATAAGCTGTCCCTGCACTTAGAAAATCTCGACTCTATTTATGAAATTTTAAACGTAGTTTTGTGGATTAGTGAAATAGAATGTCGTACCTTTCTATTTTAATTTTCCTCCTCGCATACTAAATTGTGCTTGTACGAGTTCTTTTAAGATTTTTGGTTAATTTTGTATATTCTACAGGCATACATTTTATTTCAGTTCTAAATATATAACACGTTTATTGCAGTGCATTAGTGTATTGTTAGCATGCTTGCGAGGTATTTGCAATTTCTGTGTTACTCTATAGGCAAGGTAAAATAGATTAGAAATATAAGAAGTGGTACTAGCTCAGGGCAATATTTTATCTAATATTCAGTATTTATTTATATATTACTATTTATTACAAGAGCGATTTGCTGTAATTAAAATACAATTATTTTATCAGAATAAATTTGCAACATATGAGGTTCTTTTATTATTGAAATATGGTCAAATGTCTTCTTTGGGATAGGCATCACATCTAATAAATAAATTCTTTCACATACGTCACGTGACCGCAAGTATGGGGGTAAAAAAAGATATATTAGATAGATAAGTTAGATGACATGGTAGCCAAAATGCTGCTCAGAATTTACTATGTAAACAGATTAAAAAATAGCAAATACGATTTCATATAACCTTTCTTTAAAAATAAATTGCACGTTTTCTTTCTCTTCAAGTACTCAAGTGAAATAAAATCACTAAATATGGATACTCTAGCAATTTGATCAATTCTTGCGTAACTGATAGAGCCGAAACTAAGAAATAGGTTTGTAGTATAACAATTGGTATAACATACAATGAAATAAGTTTGTGTAAAACCAATGTTACCCAGTAAAGTACCAATACGGTTGCATGCCTAATCTCGGCACTGTTGGAGTATGCGCGTGCTTAGCGCATAATCCAGCACACGCTTTATTATTGACGCTTTTTATATTACATTACAACCTGTAAATTTATGAAGCGGTGCATGGAGAAACAAAGCTATGTGCATACAGTTCAAATTTAAGCAATTCTTATAAGCTGCGGTTTGTAAAATTGTTATGTTGTTGTATAACAATATTATATAGTAACTTAACTTGACGTGCATGGGTATTTCATATTCAGATAATAAATAATAATAAATGTCTTTATTGCATGTTAAGAGAAGATCTACAACACAAAATAACAATGCATATACATTACATTGAAATGATCTATCCCTCTACAACAATCTCAAGGCGGGGTTCAGGTAACCAGCGTGAAGCAGGTCCCTGCTCTGTAATAATAAAATTGGCATGTAAAGATACGTACGACTGAAAGAAAAATTATTCATTCATGTATTACCACATATGCAGTTGTCAAGATTTATGATACGAAAACTGTAAATTTACATTACTGTCTACATTAATATAAAAATTATCGACTTTTACATCTATAAATATGTATTCAGGACCTTACACTATAATAGTCACGAAATATCACAGTATCAGCTATGTAAAACAGCTGTACTTGTACACTAATTTTTGTCAGTGTATAGTAAAACAAAGACAGATGGTGGTAATTAATTAATAATCTGCCATTTTGTGCTGTTTATCATCCCTTATTTTCTGTTTTCAAAATCTATTTTAATGTCTTTTATAGGCCTAGTAATAATGTGTGGGAATATGTAATTTAACAGCAGTCCGACTGATAGTATAGTGGATTGCACGCTTGGCTATTAGTCAAGGGGTCTCGGGTTCAAATCTCACTCTTGCAAATGCAAAACGCGGATTTTTCGGGGATCGTAATCATGATTAGGAAAGAGATCTGACTCTATGTAGGTTCCACCCCATTAAGAAAAGCTTTCGGTCTAACAGGTTTCATTTTAAGGAAGGGAATATAAAAGTGTGATTTTCAATAAAAGTAATGTACACTAACAATAAGTAAATTACAGTGAAAACTGCTATACCTACTGAAAATCTACTTTCTAGTTTTAGTTTTGTTATTTATGCAAAAATTTACAAAACCGGAAACTTCATTTCAGTTAAGCTATTAAAAATAAGAAATGAAAAATATGAAATTTATTTAAAAAATATTTTAATTTTCTTATGTAAAATGCTCTCAAAAATTTGCATATACCCTTAAAATTAAATTTTGAGGAATTTAATTTATTTTATATCATGCCATCCAACCTTACTTCTAGCCAATTTATAGGATATTTCTTACATTGACCGCCATCCTAGTGGTCACATGACGTAGTATGTCAAAATAATTTTTTTTCTAATTGGATGTTGTAATAAAGCTAAAACAAAAGAGTGCTGATATGGGTATTACAGCATACTGTGCTGTAATGAGATATTAACGTGGTGGGAGGACTCTTGCCGAAACGTAATATAGGCGATTAATGTGCAAATTAGAAAAAATACTGTAAAAAATGTGTGCCACAATGACATGTAGTGCTCGTACTTTGAATTCATTCAAACTTGTACTCGCATTACATAAACGTCATTGTGACACTTGTGTTTTAAAATACTATTATGTTGCTATACAGGCCCTACCTGTCCTCTTAACTAAGAATTTACTATAATTTAGTAATAAAAAATGTTTCATTATATCGTAATATTTATGCCGGTTACTGTATATAGCATTGCTCCCGAAGATAGCTAACTAGATCCTACAGTAACTGCATCACCTTCCTATGCTGACGTATGAAGACAGATTATTCGGTAAATATGAATTATAGATTATGTCATTTGTGAAATTGCGGCTATAATAGGCTTGCAATTTTTCTTTCATGACCCTGTAAGGTTTTGAAACCTACGTTAGATTAGAAATCATTGACACTACTTATGTTAATACATCTGTTTGCGAATTTAGGATGATTTAAGTAATTCATTAATATTCAACCCCTATAATTAGATGCCCCCACAAGAATTAAATACCTCGAAATGTCTGTTCCCTAATGAAATAATTTAATTTCGAAAATCCTTTTATGAATATCTAGAAAGTTTCAACTAAAAGTTTGACCACTACCTTTAATTAGTTTAATTTAGCAGTAAATTGTCGTTTCAAGTAGTAAAAGGCACACTTAATAGGACCCAATCCTCTTTTGTGAGAAAAGGAATGATTGCATGAGAAAAAGAGTAAATTAAAATGTTCGAGCTATGCAAATTTTGTAAGAAATCTGAAAGGTTTAAAATCTCGGAACATATAAAACCTTATGAATGGACGGAGCTTTTAGGGCGCTTTTAAGGAGTTCAATCTAACCGTGATCCCTGGAGTTTTCGTGCGCTTTATACGAAAGCTTGCTGGAATTCCCTTTTGTGCAACTTGACGGGATATATGTGAATGAGCAACACGCGGAAATATGCTTAGGAGAATGAATTAGATTATGCTACGAAATAGATTTATATCTATTCCGCGCTAATATATTCTTACCTTTAATTAAAATATTGTGGTACTGAATTTTAAAATATATCAAATGTATTTTCCATAGAAGCTGAACCGAAAACTACATGTATCTCCTTATAACGTTTATTAATGTTATCACATATTTTATAAATCAATTAGTTGCCCCATCCAATGCCACACCACTAGGACCTACTATAAGGCGAATATAAGATGTTCAGCCCCTTAAACTGTCTGAGAATCTTGTTGCATGAGATCTATTTCAGGTTTCCTAGAGGACAATGAACCTTTTCATTGATCACATACTTGATTTTCGTGGCGACAGAGCACAGGCAAAAATGTTACTGTCTCCTTGTCTTCCAAACATAGCCGGCATTCAGTTTCATCTCAAAGTCCGATTATATGCAGGTGCTTTCGGAATTGGTGGTAATCTGTTAAAACAGAAGCACTTACTTTGACGTGTCTATGGTTAAGTTTAAGTAGTTTCGTGGTTCTGACACGAAAATCTCTTTAGTACATCTCAGTGGCATAGATGTAAGCCTTTTGTTCCATTCCACATCCATTCATCTCTATTTGAAACGGAAGTAGTGAAAACCCAGTACACATCATGGCCGATGACATTCCCAGCATGCTGTTGAAAGTTACCGCTTCTAGCAGCTTGTTCCTCATACTGACAATAGAACGGAGCGATTGGTTCGCTAACTGTCGAAGACGGAATGCAATTAAGCCTTCCTTTTCATAACAATGTCCAAGAGTAATAGATTCAGAAGAGCTTTTTTTAAGTCGTGAACAACCTGGCAGTGGTGGTGTGCATGAGAGCAACCAAGGAAATTTGAGGTCCTGGCAAACGCTACCATCAGGGATGTAATGGCATGGCTCCGAACCAAGTAATTGGAGATTGCCCTAGAGAAGAGCGAAGCAGTCCTTTTAGTCCGTGGCCGGAAGGTGAAGGGCATCAAAGTGCAAGTGGGGAATACGGAGATAAGGAGCAGCGACCACATAAAGTACCTCGGTGTCCATCTTGATATAAACCTGAAAATGTCCGTCCATGTAAAGAAGGCAGCGGAGAAAGCCACGAAGGTCTTGGCAAAAGTTGGTAGCCTCATGCCTAATATAGGTGGACCCCGGGAGGGGAAGCGCAGAGTGCTAGCGTCGGTGGTACTGTCGACCCTGCTGTATGCAGTACCGATCTGGGAAAAGGCCCTCCAGAAGACAAGCAGCAGAAGAACAGTGCTGAGTGTGCAGAGAAAGGTGACACAGAGAGTAACGGGCGCATATAGTACAACGTCAACTAAAGCGCTTTCAGTGCTGGCTAGAACGCCGCCTGTAGATTTGCTGGCCAAACATGTGAAAGAAGTGGCAGGAGTAATACGGGAAGCCACTGCCGATGACCCGCTGACCGACCGATGTCAAAAAGCTTGGCACCAAGATGACGGGACTGCTGAGTGGACGAAACACTTGATTTAAGATCTAACACCCTGGGTACAAAGGAAACACGGCGAAATGAATTATTATTTGACTCAGTTGCTGTCGGGATATGGCTGTTTTCGAGTCTTTCTGAAAAGATTCCGACGAAGTGAAGTGGAAGACTGCCGGTACTGCGGACAGAGGAACACCGCAGAGCATACGTTCCTTTGAATGTAGAAAATGGGAGATGCTAAGAATTGAGGCAGAAAACACAGCAGGCACTTTGACCCCGAAGACTTTAATAGGACGGATGCTGATATCCAAGAGATGTTGGAGTGCGGTAGATCAGCTAGCGGCGAGCATACTGAGGACAAAGGAGCTAGACGAGAGGAGCCTCAAATGAAGCGTTCGTAGGAGAGAGCCCGAAGAACTTTAGGCAGATTCCCGTGAAGTAATGTCACTGCAGTTCCAGGGGGAGCCTTTCTACATACTGCCAGAGGGGGGTTTTTTAGTAGGTAAGAATCCGACACACCCCGACGACACGGGCCGCCAGAAGTTTAATGTAAAATTTTTTCCCCCTCGCTTAAAAAAAAATATTTTACACAGTCTATATGAGTTTATTTATGTTTGTGATGGCTAAAGGGAAAAAATAATACACATGGACGTGGAATATTACTTATTATTATTTTGATAATTGGAAGCAGTGTCGATTATGTTTGAATTCTGTACTACTTTACCTCACTTAATAATACACTAAATCGATTTAAAATACGCATAGGTATAGTTAAAGAAAGTTTAGTTCACCTTCATTCAGAACACTAAACTAAAATCGTGCACATCGACTATGTAAAAAATTCTTTTAGAAAACAGTTGCTTAACAAAAGTGGTAGAAATCTTAACAGAATTTTTTCATATAGGTAAGTAATATCGTTACCTAAAGCGTAGTGATGATCAAACCATTCAGCATTTGGAGGCGCGCGCGTTCGGCAAGTTTCGGCTTCTGCAAGTAAAAAATTTGTTGGCTGCTATTAGGTGTAAAATACTACGCAGGTAGAAAAATTGAATTTATTAAATATTCAAAGAAAACGGTATACTGATTTGCTTACAGAATATCGAAAGCGGAACCGTGCATTGAAATAAGACAGATAACGGCCCACAGTGGTTCAGGTGCGGTGAAAGTATTGAATGATATTAGACTGTTAAGTATAGTTAATGTACTGGAAAAATAGAATAAATTTTTGCATAGGACAAAATGTCGTCGGCTAAAATCGGACTAATCGCAAGCAGATCAGCGCATCAGCTTAATTTCTTTCCGAATACTTTACTTTGTAATTAATAGAACTAGGCACTACTGTTACTTAAGTACTCTTAAACATTAATATTAAGAGTTAATAATTGCACCCAAGCTGTGAAACAGGTATTTCAATTTAATGCACTGCTTCAAACTGTAGTATAAATATATAGTTTGAATAATAAATAATTTCAATTCATTCACTACCTGTGTACCCTAAAATAAACCTTTTTCCTACGGAAGCCGAAACCAGCCAATCGCGCGGGTCTTGAAATGATGGGTACTTTCGATTCAAACTGCACTATAGACAACGACATTAATTCAGACGGGCGCTGTACGTATCTATAATAAATTATTTTTGGAGAAAAAAAGAAATAAACCAGTAATTTGTTTTTTTTGTCTTATTTTTGGTGGAAATTGTAAATCTAAAAAAATTTTATTCTCTTGCATATTTTACCTGGAAAACGTCTCAATTTAAATTTAAAGAAATCTATGGATGTTAATCACTAGTTGCTACTGCTAATCTGCATTAATTCATTGGATACCATTGACCATGCCAACACAATTGCTTTTAAAAATAAGTAAATACTTTTTTTATCAGTATAGGACACATTTATATAATAATTCTCTTTGTGTAAATGCCAGGCAGTCTCATAACCTAATATATTTACTTCTCAAACAATAAAACGCAAAGAATATTGGACTGACTGATGACGTTATTAGAAATATTGTCCAAAAGAGCTCGTTAATCGAAAAGAGATGAGAGGACGTGTTTCCCGAACTGTGCTTGACATAACATGATGGCTTCCGTTGAAGATAATAAACGAATACAATTTTGAATTGCACGCACACGAGAGCGACGATCGCGAAGCTGACAATTGATGTGTAAATGTTTTTAAGTATTGTTGACAGTTGACATTAATTTTCATAAAATTAATAAACGCTTTAAGTAACGTGTTATCGCTATTATTTTTATGGTGCCGAAACCCGGGAAGGTGTTAGAGTAGACCGGGTAATAGTAGATATCTAACGGACAGAACGTGTAAATTCGTGACCGCGCAACTGTAACCAGAAAATGGAACGCGCCGCGAGAAAAAGTTGCCGATCTCAACTGACCAAGCTTACAAATGCTGCAAGAGTCCTATTATCTAACGACAACGAGGACATTAATGAGCTTATAGTGATTCGCGACCGAATCAAAGCGGTCAACGAAGCTTTAGAACGTGCTAACGAAAAGGTGGTGACGGTGCTTCAAGACGACGAGTTTGAAGAAGAGTTTGACAAAGTGTTGGAATACGGAGACAAAGCAATCGAAGTACTGTCCAGGTTGCAGATTCGAATTGACCAGCAGTCTAACGAAGATGATCATCGTAGC
This sequence comes from Cetonia aurata, assembly GCA_949128085.1. Lineage (NCBI taxonomy): Eukaryota > Metazoa > Arthropoda > Insecta > Coleoptera > Scarabaeidae > Cetonia > Cetonia aurata. Next base: position 48,741,643 of record OX421884.1, on the reverse strand, counting down.
GTTCACAGCGCCTATAACAGCGTCAACACGCAGGTATCACAACGCACTTCTGCCGGAAACGCAGGTAGGAGTAATGTAAAATTACCTAAACTAGAGCTCCGTAAATTCAAAGGCGAATTGACTGATTGGACCTTGTTTTGGGAACAGTTTCGAACTGCCGTGCATGAAAATGAATTGCTAGATTCTGTTGCAAAATTTAGCTATTTAGATCAGGCATTAGTAGGTAAAGCTGCAGCAACAATAAGCGGATTAACGCCATCTGAAAAATCATATAAAGATGCCATTGAACTGTTAAAACACGAATATGGCAATCAACAACGAATTATCGACAGTCATGTTCAAAAACTTTTATCAATAACGCCCATTAAAAGTAAACGAGATGTCGTTGGTTTACGTAGTCTATATAACACAACGTCTTCAATTACTCGTAACTTATTGACCTTGGGAGTAAACGCAAACGAGTACGGAATGATGGTTAAATCGGTAATATTTAACTCAATGCCCTATTCCATGAAAGTCGAATATCATAAACAGTACCCTAATGAAACCGAACACGCTGTAGATATTGCCGAACAAATAAATATTTTGTTGAATTATTTGAAATTAGAGGTAGAGTCAAATGAAATTGCACAAACGCCGTCAACATCGAATTCAGTTTTAAATAAAGCTGAAAGACAGGATAAAAACGACCATCGTAAATTAAAAAATAAACAGTCCTTTAAAGAATATTCCGCAGCTGGATTACTTACCACTGTTATCGAATGTTTGTTTTGCAAATCTACGCAGCACGTGACGGAGAAATGTAATAGAACTAATATCACACTTCAGCAGAAAAAAGACATTTTAAAGAGAAATAATTGCTGTTTTCGTTGTACTAAACGAAATCATAATTCTAAAGTTTGCAAAAACAAGGTGACTTGTGAAAACTGCAATTATCGACACGTAACGTCCATGTGTGATCCTAATTACAAAAGGGAAGAAAAGAAAACAAATACGAGTACTACGAGTACAAGTTTGTTTACGAGAAATCACGAGAATAATGAACAGGTGTTTCTACAAACCGCTAAAGCTTATATATCGACATGTGATGATACGAATAAAAACGCATTTGTGCGTTTAATTATCGACGGCGGATCGCAGTTATCATACATAAAACACGAAGTATCTCGCAAGCTGGGGTTGAAAATTATCGGAACACGCAAGTTATCCGTTATGCCGTTTGGTTGTGAAGAAAGAAGGTTGCCTAAAGTGTACAACGAGGTCGAATTAAAGTTAATATCGCAATACGATAACGAGCCAATATCAGTAGTTGCAATTGAAGTACCACAGATATGTTTCGACTCGTTTGAAACGCCTAACGTAAGACATCCAATTATAAATACATTAAATATGGCGGATATTTCTATAGGAAACTTTTCAACTTTAAACGGAATTGTTTTATTAATTGGAGCGGATAATTATTGGAAAATTGTAACAGGGGAATTTATCCGATTATCAGAAACTTTAACTACAGTAAATACAAAGTTGGGATGGACGCTTCAAGGACCCAATAGTGAAAAGTCCACGGATGTTAACGCAACAATTGTGTCAGCATTACACGTCCAAGCAGTCGAAACAGAAAACGACGTAAATATGAAACAGTTTTGGGACTTGGAAACTATAGGAATTAATGATAAAGAAACTCAAAATGAATTCACCGACAATTTTATTGAAAATAAAATTACAATGAAAAATAATCGTTATGTAGTGTCGCTTCCATGGAAGAATGACTGTCCACTGGATAGTAATTATAATAGTGCGTTTTCACGAATGAAAAATTTAACGGTTAGACTTTCTAAAAACTCACGTTTAATCGAGTACGATAAAGCTGTTCGCGAGCTCGTAGATAATGAAATTGCCGAAGAAGTACCTATCGAGTGTTCATCTGTTAAAAGATATTATATGCCGCATCGACCAGTATATCGCGAAGACAAAACGACATCAAAAATCCGCGTAGTGTTTGACGCATCATCTCACGCGCCGGGCTTTCCGTCACTAAATGAACTCCTTCATGCTGGTGAGAACTTGATTCAAGACCTCATGAACATTTTGTTAAACTTTCGTGTTGGAACAATTGCCATGACAGCAGACATTGAAAAGGCTTTTTTGCAAATAACATTAAGTGATCGCGACCGTGATTGTCATCGGTTCCTGTGGTATAAATATCCGATTACCGACGAGAGCGATTTGCCGCCTATGCAAGAATTCCGAATGACAAGAGTGACGTTTGGTGTAACGAGTAGTCCGTTCATGTTAGCGGCCACTTTGAAGAAGCTGTTTGCCAATGAATCAAACTATTTCTCCGAAACCGTGTATCGCATATCTCACTCATTTTACGTTGACGATTTGGTACTGGCTGTGAATTCTACCGAAGAGGCGACAAAAATATACGACGAATCTAAATGCATACTTAATAAAGCTAGTATGAATTTACGCAAGTGGCACACTAATCATCCTGAATTTCGAAACTTTGTTAGAATAAACGAAATAGAAAATAGTACGGTATTGTGTCCAAAGGTATTGGGCTTGTATTGGGACACGTTAAATGACAATTTGAGTTTGGACTTATCTTCAATAATTGCATTTGTTGAAAAAGCTCAATCTTGTACAAAACGAAATGTTTTGCAAGCTATCGGTCGTATTTATGATCCTTTATGTATTTTAGGTCCATTTACAATAAAGGCAAAGATACTTTTACAGCTCATCTGGAAGTTGAAGATCGACTGGGATGTCGAATCACCCCCTGAGTATTTCAGTGCATGGAAAAGATGGTGCAGCGACCTAGTGAAATTAACTTCTTATGACATTCCCAGGAACGTAGTGTTAAATATAGACTCAAAAATCGAGTTGCATATTTTTGCAGATGCAAGTAATACAGCATACGGAGCTGTTGCTTACGTTCGTGAAATTTTCGGAAATAACGTGGGTGTGAAATTTTTGATCGCAAAAAATCGTGTCGCACCAATAAAAGAAAATGTCACCGCCGATTTATCATTGCCAAGGCTTGAGTTAACCGCCGCTTTGTGCGCGTGTCGATTAAAGGATTATATCGTTAAAAATGTAAACTTAAAATTTGAAAGTGTCAATTTGTGGACTGACTCCAAGATAACGTTGTATTGGATTACCGGTGACGCCGCGAAATGGAAAACGTACGTTTACAATCGCGTTACCGAAATACAAAAAATATCTAAAGATTCTGTTTGGCGACATTGTTCGGGTAACCACAATCCTGCTGACCTTTTAACGCGAGGAGTGCGCGCAACTGAGCTGCGTAAGTCCGAATATTGGCTCAGTGGACCGGAATTTTTATCATGCATAGACAATAATTGGTCAACCGATAAAGACTTTTCTGTCTGTTTAAACGAAACCGTTTTGTGCGCCATTACTTCAAATGAACCTAAAAGAACTGAAATAAAACCAATTTTTCCACTTGAAAAATACGAGCATCTAGAAAAGTGTTTACGAGTTACCGCCTATGTGAAACGCGTATTTCGTAAGATTAAAAGTTCATTATTAATGCTAACCACCGAAGAAATAGACGAAGCTGAGGTTTATTGGATCAAGACTACTCAGCTAAGTGTTTTTAGTCAAGAAATCGACGATCTGAGAAGGTATGAGACAGTGAATAAGAAATCATCTATCTACAAGTTAACACCATTCGTTGATGAAGCTGGAATATTACGTATCAAGAGTCGTCTTCAAGAATCTCAACTGCCGTTTGATACCGTGAATCCAATAATTTTGCCCAAACATTCGTTATTCGTCGAAAAGCTAATTTGGAGAACTCATAATCGTTGTTTCCACAGTGGAATAAATTTAACTCTCGCCACGATCAGAAAACGATTTTGGGTTATTCGTGGACGTCAAAGAATTAAATCCATTATCAGCAAATGTATGATTTGCAAAAAGCTACGTTGTAAACCTGGTCAAGAAACATTCGCACCTTTACCGAAAGATAGAGTTTTAATGTCAAAGCCGTTCGAAAACACAGGTGTAGATTTTGCAGGGCCATTGTATGTGCTCGATGGGAACAACAAAAAACGAAAATCATATTTGATGCTTTTAACGTGCGCAGTAACGCGTGCCGTTCATTTAGAACTAGTTCCGGACATATCGACGGAGAGCTGCGTGAGAGGTTTACGACGATTCATTGCAAGGAGAGGAGTTCCGCACACTTTTTACTCCGACAACGCCAAAACTTTTAAAAGAGCTTCGCTTGAACTGAGTAAGCTATACGAAGCATTGTCAAATGAAGAGGTTTCGAACTTTTCTTTGAATCAACGAACTAGATGGAAATTCATCGTCGAACGAGCTGCATGGTGGGGCGGATTTTGGGAGAGGATGATCAAGACAGTAAAGGATTGTCTTAAATTCGCTTTAAGAAAATCGCTTATCTGCACTGATGAACTTCAGACTATTTTGACTGAAATTGAAGCAACAGTAAATTCCCGACCTTTGACCTATATTGACGACGATAAGGATAATTTGTCTATTTTGTCTCCTTCAAGTTTTTTATTGGGTGATCAGCGTCAATGTATTTTTCCTGCTGTCAACCTTACCGTGAAACGCGAAACTATTCTACAACAATGGAAACAACGCCAAGCGCTGTTGACGAAATTTTGGAGAAGATGGTCTACTGACTACCTGCAACAGTTGAAAACTGCTCATGTGAATAGTTGGGCGTCCCCAACGAAAATGTTCCAAGTTGATGATATTGTTCTGTTACACGATCAAAATGCACCTCGTTTGAGCTGGAAACTGGGACGAATCAATCAAGTATTTCCTGGCCGAGATGGAAAAATTCGTGCTTGTGAAGTTCAGCTTCCCAACAAGACATTATTGAGACGACCTATCCAATTATTGTATCCTCTCGAAATTCACAATGCCGCCCGGGAGGTTGAAGATAATAAACGAATACAATTTTGAATTGCACGCACACGAGAGCGACGATCGCGAAGCTGACAATTGATGTGTAAATGTTTTTAAGTATTGTTGACAGTTGACATTAATTTTCATAAAATTAATAAACGCTTTAAGTAACGTGTTATCGCTATTATTTTTATCCGTATTTCTGATTAAAAGAACATCGTCCAATCGTTATCTTTCTGGATGAAGGCAATTGTAGGGGAGTTGTGCGCAGATGATAATCTTCTGCTCTTTTTCTTGTGGTCGATGGATGGGACTTTTTCTTTTATCTGAAATGTACCTTGTATTTCATATCATCATATTGTTAGCTCGCTCAGATCCATTCACAAAAACAGAGCTTATGAGAGAGACCTACATGCTCGAATACATTGTTTGCAGTGTTGACTCGAATCTGAACGATTTTAGGTAAGCAGAGACTATAGTATTTTAAAACACAAGTGTCACAATGACGTTTATGTAATACGAGTACAAGTTTGAATAACGAGCCGCGTAGCGGCGAGTGATTCAATGTAGGAGCATTACAAAATCAGTGTGACACGAGTTTTTTACAGTATTTTTTCTAATTTGCACATTAATCGCCCATATTACATTCCGGTAAGCGTCTCACCAGTGTGTTAATATCTCATTACCGCAGAGTGTGCGGTAATAACTATTTCAGCACTGTGTCGTCGTTTGTTTTAACTTTATTGTAACATCCGATTAGAAAAAATATAGTTGCATCATTTTGATATGGGAAAATTGTGAGATTGGACCTGGATAGTGTTTTATTCCATTGTAATTCCCATTGCATTAAACAAGACGTTCTGTTTAGTTATTTTTATATGGTACTTAATATTCCATTGTGTTGTCAGAGTGATAGTACAATTTTGACAGTTTACGTATAGAAATAGTTAAGATAAATAACAAAGTAATACTGAAAATTACACAGTAATATTTGCAAGAATATTCTTACACTTGAAAGTGCTACAAAAGAAAAGTATAATCTAAAATACATCAAAACTCAATATTTACCTCTTCACCTGATTTACTTTTTACTTTTTGCTCTTATGCCAAGCAGTACTATAAATGCTGGGAAAATTTACAATGCATAAAATAATTAAATGAGCGTTTACTATTGATTTGTACCTAGTATAATAAAAGTTAACACATCCCGCTTAAATTCATAAATTGAAATCATATACTTACCAATTATTGGTGTATGATAAACTGCATTTTAAAGCTTTTTTTTTCGGCAGATAATATATTGCTTATTACAATAGGTATAAAAAATCAGTTACTTAATATGTATGGTGCGAGCATTCTACCGTTTATTGCAAAGCACAAAATATTGTTTGCGTGTGTTTCAGTATTTAGTATAACTTATCTTAGAGAATTAATATTGGGATAGGAATGTTTATTTATAACGCGTTATGGCAACAAAATGACAGCTTTCAATAGACTCAAGTGTATCTAGATATAAGAAATTAATATTTTTTTAAGCAAATACATGCATTATACTAGCTTGAAACAAAAAATAACTTTGTAAAAAACTTTGTTGTAAGAAATACTTTTGAATAAAAACTTAAATTTATAATATATAATTAATAAAATTAAATATAAATATATAATAAATGAGCATCTTGTGCTGCCATTTATATGTTTGCTCCTTCATTGTGTAATAGTCTTTTTAACAACCTTTTCTAGTAAATTTTTCAAGAGTAGAAAAGTGGAGTAGACTGATAAATTTAAATTTTATTCATTTTAACACTATAAATACATGGTGATAACAATAACTAAATTTAAGTATTCATAAAATATTTGAATATCGTTCAGTTTATATGAACCTTTATATTTAAATTGAATATTTTGTGATCTCCAAGCCTTATCATGTGGTTCCATTTAATCTAGGGAAAAGTTTATTGGTTGTAAATGGGTGAAAAAAAGTTAACTACTCAAATTTATCTGTGCATCACGGTATATAAGGTAATGTCTATAGAAGAGTAACCAAACTTTTATCTTATCTGAGCTAGCTTAGGAACTACACATAACTTTTCATGAACAATAAACTTAGCGATAGAGGTATAATCGAACGTCAGATAGACAAAACTATATAAGTTGTAAGCAATAAATATATCATTGCGAGTTCTTGCTGGTCTAGACAGTATTTAATGCGATAATTTTCTGAAAATATACACGCACAAATATGTACAAACATGTCTAGACAACATGTTTAATATTACTTACTTCATATGCTTAACTTTGTTAAATCTTTTGATCAACGCATTGTTACTCTATTTATTTTAAGCTTTGAATCCATAGCATTTTGCAAGTGATAGTAACCGAACGAACAAATCGAATTATTTTAAGGGGACGTTGTGCCTAGGGAACTATATAGGTTATTGATCAGCGCTCTTCGAAGATGAAGACCTAGTAACGTGCGAGGATACGTCGAAAATGTAAGCAGTTTCTTTGCGTATTCCTTTATTTATCTGTTCTCCCTTTATCTGCACAATAAGAATTCAATAGAAGTTTTCAACGTTCAGAAACGTAAATAAATCGCTTGTATTCTTCGCCCTCCTTTTTCAAGTTCCCTCTTAGCTTCCATTTTTTTCGTCAATCACTTACGCATTTCACAGATCCCTGAACGAAGTATAATAAGAAAATTGAACGTTCCATTCTATTTGCGTAGGTACATTTCGGGATGCAAAACAAATAAATAAGGACAGTAGATATCAAATACGCCGTCTTGTTTTTATATCTGTAGAAAGGGGAGAAACGGCAAATATTTGCCTTTTGTAGAGCAAACTTGTGTATTTGATCTACATGTCCACGAAAGAAAAATTCAATAAGAGGATTTTCGCTTTTATACAAAAAGTGGTACTGTGAAATTTAGAATAGAGAATACTCGCAAGCTCCCGTTGAAATTACATATCTAAATTTTAAATAAAAGCTGAATGCGAGCATAATTTTAAAATATACCTAGTAGATATGCTAAAGATATGTAGATTACGCTTAATTTAATGAATGTCTGTAAGAGAATTTTATTTAAGAGTCTATTGTTTATACATAAAATGAAAAATAATCTATTTGCGAACTATCTTAGTGAACGATTTAGGAAACTGCAATAACAAAAACTTATTTGTATGTTATAAAATACTTTACCATATGAAATTAAAACTAGCAATAATAACACTAGTAAGTACCTTTAAGAAATATTTGTATACATATATTGTTGAGCACTATAATTAATTCATTTTGTTTTTTGTTTTGTTGGATAGATTTAAATAAAATGTCTATTTATCTTTCTAACATCTTACCTTAGACATATTTCTAACATTATAATTTTTTTATGAGTTTCCAAGTCATCACGATTTCGCAATTATTGTGAAACTGTCAATGTTCAGAACCTATATAACAAGCATTTTCATCTTATTATTATGTTATAACCGTATGCTTAATTAACGTTTGTGTATGTATGATTTTTTCGGTGCTTTTTTATCTTTCGGATGTGTAACGTTTTTCCAAAGTTGCAGTATACATATTAGTCGAGTATTTGGCTAAGAAGCTAGCATTCCTAATGCGTACGAGCAAGAAACGTAGATATATATGTTCACATGTTAAACAGACGAAGACGGAAGTCACGCTTTCATGAGCATGTATACATTTCTACATTGTTCTCCCATACGCATTGGAAACGCATTGTCTTAGCTTGGATATTTCATATGTAGCTTTACTATGTATTTAGGAAAATTCCTAAACATACATAAAGGCATTTTGTATAGGAATATCCCTAAAATTTGTAATTTACCGATAAAGTTTACTACGTGTAGGTATTTTTCCGATACTACTGAAGCTTATAAGTAGGAAAATTCAACTATTTTTACTAGGGACATTTTTTATCGTAAGAAATTTACCCAGTAAATTTTATAGTAATTTTACTTAGTAATTTTCATACACTAGTAGTAAATTTCCTTTGTGTATTTTTACATCAAAGTAGTTTTACTCGCACAAGTAAAATACCTGTACGGTTTCGGGGTATTATAATTGCCCCGAAACCGTACCGGAATTTTACCGAATCTTCGTTAGAGTGTATAAATAAACAAGTTGAATAATACATTCATAACCTCTACTTCAGCGTAGCAATATGACTGGAATAAACAATATCTATAACCATTTACTTTAACATTACGGTAATACACAAACTACAAATATATTTTATATACCCTGTCCAGGCATATTAATGTGTTTTTTTGGAGCACAATTAGGTGTATTGTATGTTTGTATATGCACAAACCTATATGTTTCAACGTTTGTAAATTATGAAAATGCAACTGCAGGTCAATCTCATTAAAAATTTTTAGTGTGTACGACTCCTGTCATAGCAGAGCAGAATTATGCGCAGTTCTTTACTATTTTTGTGCCAAGAACCTATCTATCTATTTAGCAGTAATAGTTCTCGTAGTACCGTGTTCACTTTTCTTATATAGCGTGGTAACCACTTCTGGAATTCAATTATTTTTTATGTTATCGTAGAGTTTTATGAAAAACGCTCGAACGCGCCAAATTTTAATTTTAAATATACGCTAATTGCACAAAATAGATGAGCTTTTTTAAATTGAACACACTGTATATTTTTTTTTGTTTCTCAAGTCTCCTTAATGAACTGATTTCAACGACTTATAATACTTATGACCTAAATGGTTGATTATATTAATTACAGACATTGAGGCTACGAGATTATGAAAGAATTTATTAAAATTGCTGTTTGGGTTCAAGGTATTAAATGTTCAAAATGTTCTCCATTTACTTGTTGGCAATAATCTAATCTAGTACTATAAAACTCTTCTCCAACTATTTTTAAAACTTGAGGTGAAATATTCCTTATTTCTATTTATATTTTTTATTTGAGCTGTTGTCTGGCTTTATTTATTTAATTGCATACAGTTTAGTTTTTAGACTTTCCCATAAAAAATCCAAAGGTGAAAGATCTGCTGATCTACTTGGCCTCTCTATTGCACCTCTTCGACCTATTTATTTATTAGGCAAGGTCTCATTTAAATAACTTCTTACAAAAACAGCAAAATGGGGTATTGCTCCTTCTTTCTGGAACCAAACATTTTTACTTGGTATATGTGGGATCTATCACATTGGGATATAAATTTGCTAGAACAGTAACAATCCAATTTTTAATGACATCCAAATATTTTACCGCTGCCAAATTCCCATCAATAAAAATTGGACCATTTATATAGTTACCGATGATATCTGCCCAGACGTTGACTTTGATTCTTTCTTTTTTTTCGGGTAAATCAAAGGTTACCTCATTTATGTTCAGTTTATTCTTGAATTCATCGCAGAACTGTATTCTACGATCTGGATCGTCTTCGGTTAGTTCGTGTAGAAACATTATCTTATAGGAATGAAGTTTTTGTTAATGGAAACACTTTAAAATAGTTAGGTGGCTAATGTTATTTTCTTGAGCTATTTTGCGTAAAATTGATATAGGATTCTCTGCAACCCTTAATAAAATGTTTTCTTGCACTTTCTCTTCCACAGAATTGAGTTTCCTTTTTAACGGGGTGAACATGTCCAAGTTCTCTAAACTGTGGATGCATTTTGGAATCGGTTCCTTGCGAAATATTGCGCAATCCAGGATACTTCGGATTAAACATATCAGCAACTTGACCCCTATACTTATCTCCGTAACCGATCATCAACAAAATTTCTGTACGATGACTTTCTGTTAAATAGCGCATTGTTTATTAAGAGATAATTTACTAAAATATTTCTGTCCCTGTAGAATAGACGATAATGTCATACCGACTTTATTTTATTGTTTAGTTGCCTAAATTATTTTTATTTTGGTGTAAACGACAATAAAGATTCGTATAAGAAATGTCTTTTTCCAAATGCTAATTGAAACAGTTTTACACGTGTGTGTATATTTCGAATGTCATTCAGAAGGCGTATCTTTAAAATTGAAAATTGACATTTTTCATGAAACTCCAAGATAACATGAAAAATGTTTGTATTCCATAAGTGGTTACAACACTGTATATACCTAGCTTTCAGCTTTGTTATCTAGGTTCGAAAATGCTCCGAGGTTAGTGAAATTCCAAAGCAGAGAAGGATTATCCACTATGTGTTGCTTCAAGTTATCGACATGATTGAGATGTGACAGATATTCGCTGTTGGTCGTTTTCTACTTTCCTCGAAAATAATTTTGAATTCAAGAATATCCTTTACCTTTCGATGTGGCCTAGTAATTGATTTAAGTATTAGCCTATTTCTTCGCAAATGTTGTTTCTGGCTTTACTTGTTGTTATACTACTTCAAAGTTTTCTCCTAGTAGTTCTCTCCGATTTGCTTTATTTTATCTTATTTGCTTGGGCGGATTTAATTTATACGTAGTATTTTAGTAGTATTTTTTAGGTTATAAATATTGTTTCTGCAGTATTATATCATTGACACTGATATGGAATGATACGGAAAATAAAGCTTACCAGTCTTAATTAAAAAAAAAAATCATCTGTGGCAACCATGAGTGGCGTTGATAAAGTGTAACTCTATAACCTTAAAATTTTGCATTTTAAATACCTCCTCCAATGCCCACAATTGAGCAGATTTGAACCTTTAACTCTGCGGGTACAAAGTCTTCTCTGCCCTACTTCAATAAGAGATATATCTCACTCATATCTCACCTACAAAAATCTTCAGAGCATGCATTGCCTGTGCCTATATTTCTACTGCTTAGCAAAGGGGGTAGTTTATCCACAAAAGAAGGTAAATTATCCGAACAAAAACTAAAGTCATACAGACCAATAAGCCTGTCTTCTTTCTTGCTCAAGACGCTGGAGATATACCACGCTCAGAGAACAATATTAAATCTATCTACCGTAAGCAAGTTCTCTCTGTGGGTCCAACGCCACAGAGAGAATAAAGCCAGAATTTCTGATCTTTTCTTATCAATTTCCGACAACGAGTCCTGAAAAATCCAATTCTAAAACCAAGCGAAAGAGATTCCTTTCGTTCCAAACCGCAAAACTACAAAGATCGTTCCAAAACCACTTCGGTTGCCAACCAAGAGGAGCACAAGATTGTAAACTCCATTTTATTAGAGATACATATCAAAATAGTAAAATTTATATTCGGAATAGACTTTAGGCTTGATTTTAAGACTCTAGTTATTCAATTTATTGAAAAGTCTATTAATTTGCTGGTGCTGAATCAAGATTCTTTTCGTTTTCATAAATTAATAATTAACTAATTTTAAGGAAACGCATTCTTATCAAGTATGCTTCATTGAGTACGAATTCAAAATAAAGTTAAACTGCTTTCTCAGAATTCTGAAATTATTACCTGAATTACAGATACATTTTTCTTAAATTCATTCATCAAATTAATTTATAAAATCTGCTTACCCAATCTTATAGGAATTGTTACCATTTAAACCATTAATAAACCGTTTATACATTTATTTAATTTATTATTAAATTACACAGAATAATGTGTTTGATTCTCTCGAAGTGATAAATACTTTGCTTATCACGGATACATTGGCAAACTATTCACAGAATTCACATAATAAAAACCCAACTCAAATTGTATAGCAGTAGAAATTCGAAGCATAAACCCTTAGAACGAGTTACTTTTTGCAAAGTTATTATATATTACCAATTCTTTATTGATAACCTTATAATTTAATTACATTGTGCAGCCATTCACATAGGCGTTGGTATTACATCAAGTCTACTAATTTTATTATTTTATTATTACACAAATTACTTTTGCAATAACATTACTGAAAAGTCGGAGTTACACTTAATTTATAACAATGAATTTTATTATCATAATGGGAGTTTCAACTGCAAGTTGACTACACTGTATACTAAAGATATTGATTCCAAATGTATCTATAGAACTACATTTTTACTGTAATAGTACTAAATCCAGAGCATTCATTCTACTCCTGGACGAACTATCGATTTTATTCGAAAAAACTTAACGGAACACCTTTCCGAACAACAAATTCTGCAAGTGCTTCCAGAGAGGTAGCATTAAGCCGTGAATACTTACGACTTTAGCAAATCCGCGGTCGCCAAATCCTGAAACGACCGGCAACGGTTTGAAAGCATGAATTCGTGTTACGTTCGTTTATTTTTTTTTTTTTATATATTTCTGTATTCCAGAAGCGCAGACCAGCCGTCTGTAACAGTCGCTGAAAATAGTAAAACCGTTACGAATGCATTATAATTCGTAACCTTCGGAGTTACACAAATGGATATGCGGGACAAAATGGAAAATTGAGAAGCTGAAAAACAACTGTTTACATTAGAAATTACTAAGAGGAAGGCAAACAGGCGACGAAGGGTCCGGGAAAAAAGCGAGTTAGGATTAAATTAAATTAGCCACCAGTGCAAAAAAATACGTATACCTGCCTTTTTAAAGAATGTGGGATCTACATTTTCTGGAAATATCCAAGCGTATATTTTAGAAATGTAGTACATTATACACACAATATCTCGTGAATACATGTTTGTCCTTCAAAAACTATCTCATACAAATGTTGAATAATTGCTAGTGCTGGGATTTTCGATTACAAAAGGTATTCAATAAAATTAAATAAATAACTATTCGCATAGCATACCAAGTTCGTTTCGCTAAAATGATTTCTTCCATTTGAATCGGATTTTTATAGTAATGTAAATACTGAATGAATAGGTTAGGTTGTAAATTATGGTATATAAGATAACACCCTTTTTTCCACAGACCGCGGAAAGCTGGACATTCATCAAAACTCAAAACAGAAAGTACGAGAAATACACTAGCATAAATACTGTCAGCATAATATGCAGTATTAGTTGGTATGTGCATTAGTTAAGTAAGTACACATCCTTTGGTGCTGTTTGCCGAACAAGTTTTGCATGAATATGCATTACATATAATACTGATATAAGCAACGCGCACTTTTATGATAATTTTTGTACTACAATATACCGTGTTTTCTATCATATGGAGCCATATGAAACCTGGCTATAATATTGTTTAATAATACCAGCAAAGATTTTTAATTGATTATATTCTTTTAATGTATTCGTTATAGAAGTAATTAACAAGATCAATAAGTATAATAAAATTTATTATAGTCAGTATTATATATATTTTTTCTATAACCTAGCTTATTACCACGTTTTCAATATGTGCGCACATATATAATATTCTAGTAAAATTGGATAAAACGAGGAGGGCCAATCAAAAAGTCTGGTTAACAAGGAAAATCTGGTGAGTAATTGAAATTGGATAATGCAAGTAATCAGGTAAACGGAGTTCTACTGTATATAAATATTTATTTACTACGGACCTGGTTTCTACTTAAAGTAGTTTTCGGTGTTGTTCGAACATTGCTTATAGAATCAAGATTTATTGACTAGGCTGGAGTTCTTAATTGCTTCCTTGCTTTATATAGATAGATAGATATTTCGAGTGACACAAAAATGTATAATTCAAGGTAAAATTTAAAACTCTAAAAACAGAAATAAAAGACATTTAGGCACCTGAGCAGAGCAACAAACTCTTCCATAGAGTAGACGCAGCTTTGAATTAAAAAGTAGTACACTCGTCGCTTAAAAATGTATACGCTCTATGGATAGTTATAGAAACTATGAAAGAAAAGTAAACTGTGATAAGCCAGCAGATATCGGTACTCTCCTCGTAGTGCTTGGTCAATTTTTGGGACTATTATATTTGCTCCTTTGCCTGGTAGCAAATGCGTGGAAGTTCTCTTTCCTAAAAGCCTCTCTTTTAGCAAAAACTAACAGAAGTTCTAATCTATACACAACAGGTAATGGCAAATACTAGACTTGATAAAATATGAGCGACAAGATTCAGTACCTTAATCTATGTCATGCTTCAGATTAGATGCTTTCGCAGTAAAAAAACTTCATTGGATAAAACTGTTGCACACCAGAATATAATTCCATACTGGACTCCACTATGTAGGTATCTGACCATAAGAAAAACTAATAATAAATAGACAAAAAAAAATCTATTAATTGCTATAAATTGGAAACACGCTGACGTTAAAACTTTGTAACCACGTTTCTTTCGGTTCGGTTCGGTGCACTGATGTTTATTGCTCACTCTTTAATACCCTGCTTACGTGATTTCGATTACTTACTTACCCTTAAAATGCTTATTCGTAATTCGTTAATCCCCGTAAGTCGAAAGAGAAGGTTCGTCCCGAGCTCGTTCGGCGGCGCTGGTCGCACGGACAGTTGCCAGATGATGAATTACAGCGCCGTGCCGGTTTAAACGATGTTGCGTCTTATTTACGCCGTTACAATAAAGTTTCAACCCCAAACTGGTAGCTATGAGTATGAGTGCGTGGGTATTCAGGGTTCTAGTTTGGATTGCGCAACGGGACAGTGAAAATGTATTATAAATCAAACATTTATTTCCATACGACAAGTGCGAAAGGCATCTAATATATACAGCAAAAAACAGGTAAGTGTCAAAACATATGTATGTACAGTCATGAACATACATAAATATATGTACAGTGACAAACAATCAAACAACCGCGGGGCCTCGGCAACGCTTTTGAAATTCAGATGCGGAATCTAATGGCTTTAATTCTGTTAACAACATGAAACGACAATCTGTATACGGGGGTCGATCGAAAAGCACCCGAACGGTGGGTTTTCGCGGGTTATGACGTGTTTGACATTAGTAACGGCGCTAAATTTTGCGGAACGGGAATGATTGCAAATAAAACCCTGAGAGCGTCAGAAAGGTGTGCCAACGCAACGGCCAGAGCGGAGAAAACCGGTAAAATGCCTGTGTTACACCAGAAAAGCTTTGTTAGCGCTAACAATCAGGCCGGGAATAATTGAAATAAGAATCTCGGCGTGTAACAGAAAAGCTGTGCTGACCCATCAGCCAGAGTGGACTGGGAAAATGCCTGCGTTACACTAGAAAAATTTTGCCAGCGCTAACAATCAGCCCGGTAATAATTGAAATAAGAAGCTCGGCGTGTATCAGAAAAGCTGTGCCGACACATCAGCCAGAGCGGACTAGGTGTGACCTAGGAACTCGAGAAGTCTCTATGCTTGTGCCAAGCGCGCGGTTAATATACACTTGCGGTTTCCCCCACGCGGTCGCGATGGTGGGAGTTGAGTGTGCGTGAATCCACCGTCTGCGGAGTGACACTCGCGTTGTGAACAATATTAACAAACAAAAACTTAATGAAACAAAATAACACGCTCGTGGTAAAATCAATCAAAATAAAAGGAATTAATGATTAATTCGAACTAAACTCAAATCCTGACACTGACATAGATCTTCTCATGGAACAGCATATTACAACCTCACCGAGAATTTGCGTTTCAAATCGTAACCATTCAATACATCATACATTAACATTAGAGATTTATTTGTTTTTAGAACTTTTATTTTCGTTAACTGCTTCTGCACCAGCTATTACAGCAGACATTTTATCCACATATCCACATAAATGATTAATGGGGGGGGATTTGGGGTGCAAGATGGACCCTTGAGTACTGCCACCTTAGTGCGTAACATCACTGGTTAGACCATTTTGTCCTTAAATAATATTTCTACATACTGCCTTCGGGCTGATAAATATGATGCAAACTAGCTAACCATTATATCACAAGTGTCGTAAAAATAAAGCTATTTGTTAAAATACTGTGGTCAAGTAAAATATAAGAACTTATGTATCTAACCATCATGGCTAAGCTGCCCCCGTAGAGTATTACTAATTACTGCCTTGTCGAAATACAATGTCACTTCATAATTCTAATTTTTCAGTACTGGCTTTTAAAATCTTTTTCCATATATTACTGTTGATTTGTCTTCTCGATTTAACTAATTCTAAGCTTTATCTGTTTTTAGAGAACATAATATTACACAATCTAACTTTGTATTATTTATATATCGCAATGTCTGTCACAAACAACACAATTAGCATATACTTTCTAGATGAATTAGGAATATAAAAAGTTTCGATTCCCTCTTTGCTATTGTTTACATGTTATTTTCTGAGTACTGTAAATTTTAATTAGACTGCTAATTAGAATTTACTGCTGTTTCGTCTCATAAAGACGATCTTTTCGTTGTTGTATAATTGTGTCAATATTATTGTTAGAGCATTGCTTTGTCGTCTCTATACTGATGTAAATTCAGCTCAAGTAGACTAGCGCGGCGTAAGTTAAGAAGTTTGCATCAGACAAAAGTGTGGAGTAACAGCAAGAAGATAAAGTGCACTATAGAGTGTTCAAGTTAAGTTTATAGTGCAGAGTTTGTGAGAGACACATATGAATAAGTATACATCAGTCACATTGCCAACTCGGGCTTGATTACTCTATAGTACTAGTTGATTAAGGGCCGGTTAAATAGCTGGTAATGAAAAATCTAACTAGATAAAGTTAGCGCTAGTTGTTAGGTAAAGTGACAATTTATTTTCCTGCCGCTTTTAGGTAGAATGCTTACTTGCTAGCTAGAATGAATTCTGGACACATTTTAGCGTCAGCGAAACTCAGTTTAGATTATAACTTGTGATAAATTATTAATTGTAAAGACATACGTAACGCAAGTTTTGTGTTGTGAGCAATTTTATTTACAAAGTATTTGCCGTAGTTTTAAAAATCAACAGCAGTTTTCGAGTAATTCGTTACACACAACTTAAAGCCTGCCAGCGATGGTTACATTGCGTAATATATGCTACTTCAAAAGAAATTCTTAATTTAAATGAGCACTTTTCTAGAAGAACGTATATGTGTTTTGCATATTGAATGAAAATCAAAAGCGGAAAGTTTACGTAAAACAAGAAAATAAAAAAAAGTTATCTACCACAATTTTCCAACACTTTCGAGGTCACTTCACTAAATTTATTTATATAAGTATAATAACAGAATATCAATAGCTTGTAATAGTGCTACAACATATATTTTCGATAAGTTTGAGGAAATAAAAGTAATTAATTTTATATGGTTCCTTATTTTTGATGATAGAATAATGAAAATACAAATATGTGTTTTTTTTTGTTTGTAGTAGTCATTTAGCGTTCACCAGATCAAAAGCTTTACTGACGTAAAGAAAACATTATATAGATGACTAACGGTCCTGCAACATTTTATATAACGTACTACAAAATTTTGCTATAACCGATGATAAACTTGTTAGAATGTAATAGGTTATATTTCTTGAGGTAATTAATTAATCTGGTAGTCACTAACTTTTTCTATAATTTTTGAAAAGATACTCAAGATCGTTATAGGGCGATAATTATCAACTGACTGACGGGCATCTTTTTTAAATATAGGCATTACAGTATTATATATCCATTTAGTATGATTTCCATCATATTACTCGTAAAAATAATCTTTTTTTCTAAAAATATGATACGATCACAATTGCATTAATAATGAAGTTTATCAGGAACAACGCTAAATATAACTCCGATGCCCATCAACACTTCTCCCTCTGCAAATCAGTTCATTGTTAGTCCTAGAAGTATTTGATAAACCCAACTGCCTCTTTAATTGACAGTTGTTAGCCTTCCTAATAGTCAGCAAACTAGTACTTTTAACAGTGCATTAAAAAACAGGGCTTGCGTTAATTGCCGGTTACTGAACACCATTTTTTATGCAAAGAATGTGTAACCCTTCAAGCATTCGTATGACCATATTTATTACTATTAGACAAAAAAGGCAGTGTTCAAATATTTATTGTAACATAAGTATTTTCCGAAATAATTTACTAGGGTGACCTGGTTTGAAAGTATGCATTCCCTCACATAAAGTGGACATCATATGGGAAGTTTTTGTAATTATGGAACTATTTTTCCAAAAAGGGAAAAATATAATTACGAAAAGTTGCTCAGAAATGACAGCTATACGAAAACAGCCATAGTCTTCTATAAAAATTTAAAAATATATTATATTTTTTCTGGGTCATCCTTAATGCATTCAATATCTAATTTATTTAAACCATTTTTAACTAACAAAAAAAAATTAATTGTTGGTATTTCGTAGGCATTTGTTTTATTCATAAGAATTATTGAAGTTTACTTGAGAAATCAGTTCATTTTCCATCTGCTTAGTAAATTTAGATATTAATTAGAACTATTCTAGAAATATCCTTCAGGATAAGTAATATTTTATACTAAAACCATTTTTCGTAAAAGAAAGAAGTTTATTACGTTTTCTAAGTACGTACCTATATATCTTTCTAAACTAGTGAAATATATTTTGAAAACAAATATTACCAAATAACCGAATCTTTTAATGGAGAAAGGTTTTGATTAGAAATATTACTTATCTTAAAGTATAGTTTTTAAGATAGTGTCAATTAATGTTGAAAGCCACGAAGCAAATGAACAAAGTACACCAAAACACGTGAATATTTCACGCAAATTTCAATAATTGTTGGTAAAAACTGAAAACACCTAAGGAGCATTATCAATTTACATTTTCTGATTGCGTATATCGATTACAAATACTGCAAACGAATTATATGTTATAACTGAGGAGTGATCTAGAGAAAAAAGTATTTTCTTTTGTTTTTGGGATAGGACGATATTGTCACGGGGTTGACGCGTGACGGGTGTAACTCAGGGGTAAACATTCATTTGACAAGGTACCCAAGTAAATCTTACCTACCTTATAAAGATTGCTAGTATAGGGCATAGTTTGGCATAGGTAGAACTCAATATGACAAAGCCAAACTTAATAACTTTATTAACAGCTTTTTGTACAGACCCCAAGAGGAGTACCCCAAGCAGTCTCCTGCCGTAAAGTCACCTTACAATTGTTTTATATTAATTATATAGCGCCATCTCAACTCCAAGTCCATTTTTGGCATTTCCCTCCCCTCTAAAAAACCGAAAGAAAAATAAATTATATCGAAAAATAACAAAAAAAAAGACTATAAAGTTATATAGCAGCTGTAAATCAGATTATTTACTAATATAATACCAATACAATCAAACTTTATAAATTTAACTAGTAAATCTTAAATGAACTGACACCATCGTCTTTCTACCTCCTCATCAATTTTACCACGCAAGCAAGATCATCGACTCTAATCAGCAGGATTTCTCAGATCCCTTGAGCCGGTTATGGTGAAAGCTTACTGGACCTTATGTTCGCAGCCAGCTTGCATTCGAGGAAGAGTAAATAATAACCTGAGTCTGTTAGTTGCGTGGCCGATAATATACTTTACACTGTAGGTGTGCAGCCAGGAACAGCCATGGGCGCAGTGCTTCGACCTTTTGGATCCTTTGAATTTTCGGAGCCATTATAGGTGCCATCCTTCTACGATTTACATCTCCAGCTGCCAGTCTCCATAGTATTGAAATGTTTCCATGCTGAAAGCCTCAACTATTCGAGTAGCCAATCTTTATATGTATAATTGAGATTTTTCTCTTCGGGTAACGTAGCGCCCTTCCTTGGTAGAATTACAATAAGAGTAGTGCGCATGGAACAAAGAATATCCCGGCAATATAGTGTGTACTCATAAACACCTATAATAAACAAATAATAAAAGAAATAATACAAAATTGCCCCTTGACATCACGTGGCGAGGCGCCTCCACCAAATGTCACGAACTAGGCAGGGATGAACACTTGTTCGGCAAGATACCCAAGTCAATCTTAACTTATAATAATAATAATAATGGCACCTACATTATAAATATTGCTAATAACGTCGACAAGTCTTGAAACAATAGGCAAGGTTGAACTTAACAACTTATTAACTCCTTTAGAACTCCTTGAACTAAGAGTCACAGAGAGTTACTTTACAAGTGTTAGTACACTAAGTATATAGCGCTGTCCTCACCCCTGAAGTCCGATTTGTGGCACTTGACTTTATATTTATGTATAGCTGTTAATTCTGAACAACTTTTCTTAATAACATTTTCCGCTTTTGGAAAAATAAGGGTACTTTACTCTAAAGCCTTTCCTGACTTTATGTGTTCACTCTCTAGACTCTAGACGGTAGTAAATAAATTGTGTTCAAAGGGTCGATTGCTTGAAGTACTAAAATTTTCTGCATCATTTCAAAGTTTTCAAAGTCCACAATAAAAAAGAAATCCCATATGACGCGGACTTCATGTGTGACTCATTAATTATTATAAATACAATTTTTTGGAACCTATTACATGAAGAAATGAAGGAAATTAGTATCTATTGTATATTATAATCCCTAGGTAGATATGCGTATAATGTATTATTAACGTGAATATTGCTAGCGACACAATAGACACCTTCCATCTACTTTTGTGTAAGAATAACTGTTTTAAGTATATCGTTGATTATACCTGGAAATTAGTGTCTGCATACGTGCATATTTGAACACATCCAGTCAGAAATTGTATTACATTATTTGGAAACTAGAACATAATGCTTCAATCTTAAACAACATTTATCACAGCATTCACATTCATTTCGAGGTTACCTGTATGTAATATCGTAAGTATACAATCTCTTTTCCTAGTTTTACCACCTCTAAATTTTAACTTGCCACTCCAAGGTAATCTTTAAGGAACGAAACGGTCTAATTTGATATAGGTAGCTAAGCTTTCGTGTATCGATTGGAACGTTTCGGACTCAGCATTGCTAGGCATTTTTGAAGTTGGGTAGAATATACCTGACCTAATTGACATCTTCAGGGTTCCAACCTACGTGAGGTGAAAACGATATTAAATCTGAGTTTTCTATAAAATTTCGTTTCATGTTTCCTTGCAATATTATAAGTCTCGGAAGGATTTTTGGCTTATCGATTCGGCATGTGTAGATACATACCGCCAGTTTGCAAAACGTTCTATCTATTTTATTAGTAAAGCTGATTAATCTAACAATAAGTGAAGTCAATTCAACAAAATCTTTTTGGTGGAGAGTTAGAAGTTACAGCGAAGTAAAGCAATTTTAGTTTTATTGAATTTTAATCGCATTAACAGTAAAAAAAATTCTATAAGAAAAAAGTGTTTCTAAATGGTGTTTGAGGATATTCAAATGGAAACACATTCACGATAATTCGGAAAATATACCTATGCTTTTTTCTTCTCAATTCTTGTATAGTTAATGATGCAGTTATATAAAAATTTATTTTATAATATGCTTAATGTCAGTGAATACTTGCTTGTAGTCACTACTATTCGGCAAACAAATTGACATTTGCATATGTTTAGCGTTTTAAAACATTTTTTTCTATCATAGGAAATAAAAATGCCATTCTACCGTTCTAAAATTTTCTAAAATTAATAAAAGATGGATTAATAGTATCCTTACAAACTCTAAAAAGTATCAAAAACTCTGAAAAATCAAAAATTACTAACAAGGCAAAGGTGCCAAATTTAGGATTTGATGAAACTTGGTGGGGTTGTAAAGTCCAATGGAAATTCTTTTATCGAAGAAAATTCTCTTTGAAGACGTGAAACACCCCTTCGAGAACTGATTAATTTTATTTTCTTCCCATATAATTCTTGAACAGTAAGAGATAGGCTTAAGGTTGTAATGTAAACATTTTTCTAGATTTGCGTACCTTAATTACAATTTACTGCTTTAAAAGATTACCGAAAAAAACCTTTTAAGTAAGGCTATTTTCTAATTAAATAAGCTAAAAATCATAACTGCATATTCAGCTGTACAAAGTGTTACAGAGTAAGCAACATTAAATAAGTAGTGCACTCAGAAGGTGCATGCCAGACACTATAACTTTCGCCCGTGTTAGACCATAAGTATACAGTAACGTAGTATTAATAGGAGCTTAAAGTGTGCAGTGTAGCCATGGTCAACCACGATTTATTTAAGGACAATATTTTAAAATTTACCGTGCTTTTGGTATACGGAGCATTGATAGATTTTTTTTTTTAATTTCAATGGCTCTACTGAATTTATAGTACCATGCAGAGGCGGATTAAGACTTTCTTATCCCTGGCGATTAAACCCATTTCGTTTGCCAAGACCATATTTGTGGCTAATACTGATACAAGACTATAGATTTGGAGTGAAAGTGAATATCCAAAAAAAAAAAATGCTCATGCAGCTTATCCTAACACTATTTTCTATGCTTTAATGATACGAATCTATTTAAAATTTAATCTGGAGCAATAGAATTCAAAATATCACGACAAACTGAAACACACGAAAGTGTGTTTCAAAGATAATTTTTAATCCTTCTTAATGTGGAATAGGAACGTTCTTCAGAGGCATTGGTGATACTAGGTACCTAGGCAGGGATACTAGGTACCTAGATATTGGAAAACATGGAGATCACTTTTTCATATTTTAAACAAGGGTAATAATCGTCCAGATCGTTTCTGTTTAAGTTGTTACGCTTTTGTTCTTCAAATGATTCTTTCGTCACAAACCAGAATTGATCCAAAATTTTGTCGTATGCAATTTTGTTTTGGTTAGCTCTGCAGCAAATCTGTCTAATGAAAACATTTATTCGTATGTCTTGCCTTTCGTCAAATTGTGTTTCAATTACTCTGGTGTCGTCGTCATCTACCTTTCTTTTCTTTAATCCTTTTGTTACTGATTTCATAATCCTGTATTTCTTTCCTGTGTTTTATTTCCCACATTTTTTACAAATCTTGACGATTATGTTTTGTTGCGTTTTACTGATCTTATGAAAATGTATGAACATGTTGTTCCAAAAAGCTAATAGAATTCTAGTTCCTAAAGTTTTCATGGTTTTCATTGAAGATGAAAATTTCATCTCTCAGAATTTCCCAAACATATATTAATAAAGAAAAGAAGGTATACAACTCGCTGACAAATATGAAAATACCAGTCAAATAGCATTCGACAGAATAATTGGCTACTAAAGCCATTGAATGTGCAGCTCAAGAAATACAGAAAGCCTAATCATTATGTTCATTTATTCGTTGTTGTAATTCTGCGTATTGACCGTAGATATTGATTGCGTTATCCCAAGATTGACCTTTGCTATAGCTAAAGTGTTTAGAATGGTCTCCTCCATGTCAGAAAGAATAAATGCCCGACCCTTCTTCTGTTTTTTCTTTTTAATAATTTTTTTTACTTTCTCTTTTCCGCCGTTCGCTCCTTTTAACTTTTCGTCCCTGGCGATCGCTCAATTGCGTCTTATGCTTAATAAGATACTGTAATCCAGTAATTGGGTTTTGGAACCTTTGGTGTAACAATAACTATCACACTGACAAAAGTCAATGCTAGGAAAAACCTAGCATTGACTTTTGTCAGTGTGATAGTTAAGATACTGTAACACTGTCTATAGTTGTAGTTCGTGACGTGTAATTCTTGATGGGTTAGAAGAGTATGAGTTAGTGTTCTTTGATGAAAACTCATATTGTAGTTTTAGAGTTGTTATTGATGATGATAGCTTTGAATTGTAGTGTTTTTTGAATATAATCGGTTCTCATGTTTTGTGATACCGACGAAAACTCTGGAGTTGAGGGGGGCGCTAAGGCCTTCACACTAAAGTATATGCTACGTGCGACATGTGACATACATACATTTAAGCTACATGTTACAATTAATAACCGGTAGCATAATTGCTACGGTACTTGCGTATGCACAAAATTATTTTCGTTTATGTATGTTTTAAATAAAGTAGCATGTATCTTATATGTAAGCTATAGCTTAAGCTTTGGTGTGAAGCCGCCCTAAAAGAATATTTTTCTTGTGTTGACGTATCGAAGTAAAGTATCGAAGTAAAGTATAGATGTAAATATTATCGCAGAATATAAAAATTCTAGGTTTGTTTTCCTCGGATTCTTGATCTTCATTAAAGACCCTGAGATTAGGTCGTGCAAATATTACAGCTTTGTTTCTGTCACGTTATATAATATATGTGTTGCGCAGAGAAACAAATTTATGTGTTAGAAAAGTTGCTAAATGAAAGTTCGGATAATGTGCGGCAACAAATAGCTTCCACGCCCATACTTATGGTAAAATGAATTATGGTAGTAGCACCGGCAATACAAGCGCGCACTTTATCATTTCCCAAAGTAGACATTCTTACACAACATTAGTCGTTTTCCTAGCAATTAAACACCAAAGATTTTCCTCTCTGTCCGAAATAAAAAAAACCAACAGAGATAATAAATCTGCGGCTATAAATCACACACACTCGATAAAATACACAGTGGACCAAAATCGACATTTAGGTTATCGAGCAAAAAATATCAACGACGATTCAATTTCAACAAATGTATTTCACCACGCAATATCGGTGCAGTGGGCAACTGAAGACGAGTGCTATGAAAAATGAATACAGCACTCTGTTTTTTTATTGCCAAGAAATAAGTGAGGCATCCTCCACGGAATTTGCTTTCTTTGAAAATATACGCGTATATATTTAAGCCCTTCAAAAACAAACATCATGAGATATGATAAATAAATAATAAATTATTTATTATAATAAATGACGCTGCAACCGTTATAATTTAACCCCAATTAATCAAGGTTAGCAGATGTTACAGGAATGCAGCAAATACATATGCGTGTGCACGCATGGATTAAATACATACATGCAATAATGTAGCTGAAAAGGTAATTATATGGAGAGATTTATTGGTGGCAGTGTAATCTGCTTCGACCGAATGGACGTATGTTCCTGGGCTTGTATGCAAGTCTATTATAGGGTGTGTCGGAATCTATACCAATAGAATCATTACTCGCTGCGTTTGTTGGAACATCACACAAAAAACTATTGAATATAATTATCAAGATGCGAATTCTTTAAATCTCTTTGTAATAGATCATTTTAAGTTGTGTTTAATGACAATGTAAACAATCAAAGTCACTGAAATATAAAGGTAAAGAAGTAGGCATCTACCGTTTCAGTACGAGAAAAAAGTAGTCGATTCTGGATGATCTAGAAAAGTTATCCTTCGGTGGAAGAAATTTATTCGAGAATTCAATAGCCTGACTGACCGCACTAAAGTTACTTTACTGTGAGTGCCCGGATATTCGGAAATCGAAGTAAACAACAAAGCCGATGTGTTAGCAAGAAATGGGTGAACGGCTTCATGTTGGTGTAGGCAACCTGTTCTAAGATTGTACAAAAATACAGCGCGAGAGCAGATAAGGTGTTAGGTCGAAGAGAGACATAAAGAACGCTAGAATAATACAACCACGCAAATTCATGGAAAGATTTTTTTATGGGACCATCAAAAAAAAGAACTGAAGAACTACTAAAACTTAATAAAAATCATCCTAGCACAAGTGTTGGGTCTGCTAATAGGACACTGTGCACTGAAAGAACACCCACAGAAAATTAGAATCAGCACTGGGAATACTCCCTACTGACTGTGTAATAGCATGACAGAGGCCATACACCACTATTACCTGCAGTCAATGGGGTTTAAAAGTACAATACACAAGGAGAACAAGTATGGGCTCACAAATCTCCAGCCTAGATCTACCCGTACACAAGTCTATCGTACCTTCTCATACGCAGAATGGTCGCAGAGAAAGGATGACTGTGATCGCCATGCTCAGACAGAGACGGTCGTTCAGGTCAAGTAATTTAAAATCGAGCTTACCACTCGCGGCAAGTGATGGTAGACTGACTGGAGGGCGCCACCCACTACAGTACACAGTCACCTTATATGCAACACCCCATAGCCCTTATCCAGAAGGGAAGAAAACACAATACATTAAAAGTAGGTAAACAGGGATTTATTATATGAATAAGGAAGTAAAAGGTCGCAGAGGGAAGTTAAAGTTAATTAAAATATAGAATATAGTCGCCTTAAATTAAATTAAATCTTAAAAATGAATCTAAGAGAACTACGTTAAAAGGTATTATATTTAATCTGAAAAAAAAAGAAATTTGAATAAATACAAATGTTTGAAGTTACTGTAAATACAGAGATAGAATAAGTTTGCCAAACATGACTTGACGAGTGATATGTTAAATATAATTTAAATGCTTCGAGGACAGTCATACATATGGGTCGAGCACTACATTCTTTAAGCGATACAACAAAATGGAGTGCAGATAGTACCTTAAAATTAAATTCTGATAATGACAGCTTAACTATTTTACTTATTGTTTGCAATTTGAATTAAATGTTTTATTTAGTAATATTGCACATTTTTTCAATAAAATGCGTGATTTTGTTATACCTACAATTTATGTTGACATAATTTGTTGACAATATTACAAAAATAACATAAAATACAGATCACTTGGTGTTGTAATTAAATAGTAGGTACATTTATTCCAGTGGCAATAATCGTATCTAATCTTCAAGAAATTTTTCATAAAATTTTCACCTCAACATGTACAATTTATTATATTTAGTAGTTGTAAAATATTGTTAAGTATTTCACCATATTTTGTAGCAGATTATCCTACAATATTTTCATTTACAATTTTATTGCTCGTTTTGTAACTCTAGTACCTATTGTAAACTGCAGCAACGTAAAACTTCGTATAATAGTCAAATTGTTACTACAATTTTCGTCAAACAGTGAAGTGTAAATTTTACTGTATGTTTTTTTTGTCTGTGTATACCTATACAGAGAATCTTGTGGATATTCCAGATCTGATGCCTTGATGCTTTCAATTCCATCGCAACTAATATTATTAAATAGGAAAAGAAGCAAACCTTTTTACTAGATCTTCCTATTAAAACTCTAACATAAGGCTTGCATACACTGCATAACATTATTACAACTTTAACGTTGTAGCTCTGCTTAATGTATTGTATAAATTATCAAGGCTATGTGCTCTACACTTCGCTTTAACTTCGATTCATACCTATTACAGGTTCTCTAAAACGATACAAGCGCTGTTATGTTACTGACACATGATTTACGACAAACTATACATCAGCTGAAATTCGATTTAAAACCGGTGTGAAAAGTTAATAAAATGCACGCCTGAACATTGAGAACTTTTGTACAGCGGTGAAATATTATGAACCGATTTTTTATCACAGGATTGATTTAGAAAGTACTTATTTTAACACGTTTAGTGTTGGAAGAACATTAACATTATCCAGTCGAATTCACTGATATGAAAAATTCCTGAGCTTATACAAATATTTAAGTTGAATGCTACATATCATTAACTTAACATCAATTATTTCAGTCAATATCAGCAATAACACCCAAACACGATTAGAGAAAATAAAATTCTGTATTTCTTCGTTAATAGTGTGCGTGAAATTAATAAAAAAATGGAAAGTATACTTTTTATATAGGAATTTGTACATTTTTTATACAGTTCTAACTTGTTTGTCAACTGTTAAACGTGTACTCAATTTCGGCTCTCTAAATTGTGACAGCTTTTCAAATCTTCATTTGTATATCATTTCTCAAAAAGGTTTATAAAAGTTTATTCCAGCCACATAATATAATCAATTGTGATTAAAAAATGCCTAAGTTAGTTCCTTTTAGTATTGAAAAAATAAATTAATTTAACTGAACATCTGCCCTGAATTAATATTTCCCCGTGTTGGCAACGTTTTTGCAGTTAGGAATCTAGTTTTGGCGAAAATTGATGGTAATTTCAAACGAGGATGAATAAATTTCTGTTTGATTTGACTTTTTAATTAAAATCTGAAATTTGTGACGGTACGTTTTTTGTATTATTTTAATCAGGTTTTGTGAATTTATTACTTTTCATTTAAATTACACGAATACTAACACACACATTTCATCTGATGTCCATATGTATAAATCGTTTAAAATTTGCGTCACTGACGACATTTGAATTAGAAGTTTTGGTGAAGTTGTTATTAATATTTTATACAAATGAACTGTGAAGAGGGTACAGCAATACTTAAATGTGGGATACCATCTTTAGCAGTTTCCTGTACGGCGTTATAAGGCACTGCAATACTTTTTTTTTCGGCTACCACATCTGAAAGTACAACCTTACTACATTCATTCGAAGATACAAAACGCCACTTTATCGAATTGAACTACTAATTGAATGGTCAACCCATCACTTCCGCTACGTTACCGTCCATGCTTGTAAGTTGCCATCCATGAACTTTTTTAAAATTAGAGCACCCGCATCTCTACACAAGGCATTGTTTCCAGCGTTTTGTTGCCTCGATACTTTGTGACAGTGGCGCTGATTTTTTAAACGACTAGAAAGTTGAAAATCCACTGCTCTTGTAGAAGAGTATATTTAAATTCCTTACAAAATAAAATAATTGAAAAAATCCTCTCTAAAACTGCAACGAAACCTTATCACACTAGTTCAAGCGCTGAAACAAATTATAAATATCTGTAAGTACAAAGAAAATGATACTATATTCTATTTTTTAGTTAGGAGGAGTAAAATGAAAAGACGCTTAGGCGAGGTAACCTTTCCTTTCTCCTTATATTCTTTTATGGAACGATAGATGGTAGATTAAAAAAATAAGATAACATTATAATATATGTAAAATTATGGTATAATTATGGTAATCTATTATAACACTAACCTATCATACTTGATATTCTTGCAACAATAGCAGTAATTCTCAACTTTTTTGAATATATTCAATATATTCTGCTTCTCGGCGGAGATATTTGAGTTCCAGAAGTAGTTGCTACTGCATCCATCTCCATATGCACGAAAAACGCTGTGAAAATTTCTTACACGGAAAATATGTCTGCCCATTAGTTCTCAGAAGATCTTTTTTATTATTACAACGCAAGTTTAAGGAGAAAATGTAAATACAACTACACTTAGAAAAATACAAGATCTAAAGGTCAATCAGTTTTGTAGCAATATGGCGACCGGCAATACATCAGATTTCGCTAGTGTGATTTTTCCCGAAAACTGACCAATAGCAACTCCACTTTTTAGCGCTTCAATTTAAGAACATCCCTCCTCATTAAAAAATAGACTATAATTGTAATTAATGAGCAAATAGTTGAATTTGTATTTAGTTTGTTGTTTAAATTAAAATTTAAAAAACTCATTCTATCTATTCTATTAAAAATATTGTCGGCGGAAAAATATAATTCGTATATATTAAAAAGCGATTAACACACTTGTTCCTTAAATAACTATTACATGTTTTCGATCTTAAAGCATTACTTTACCTGGCCTTAAGTATAAAATGATACTTGATCTAATATATTGAATACGACAAATCAT
The DNA here is from genome assembly GCA_949128085.1 of Cetonia aurata. Classification (NCBI taxonomy): domain Eukaryota; kingdom Metazoa; phylum Arthropoda; class Insecta; order Coleoptera; family Scarabaeidae; genus Cetonia; species Cetonia aurata. The sequence goes on along the minus strand of OX421884.1, from coordinate 48,711,584 downwards.
GCGTCCGTGTGTGGTGTTCCGCAAGGGTCGGTACTTGGGCCGTTACTGTTTCTCCTGTATGTCAACGATCTACCAGATGTGATAAATAGCTTATTATTACTATATGCGGACGACACTTCGTGCGTAGCACGTGGGCCAACGTCGGGGGTACTGCCGCGTAGGCTGCAACTTGACATCAGTTCTCTGGATGAATGGTTTCAAGCTAATGATCTGACACTTAACTCCAAAAAATACATATTCTACCATTTAATGTCCATCCAGATGAACTAACATTACATTATAATAATGAAGCACTTACCTGCGTTTACCATTCAAATTTTCTGAGCGTTACGCTTGATTCAGACCTGTCCTGGGACCCCCATATACGAGGTCTTGGAAAAACGTTGAGTGGTCTATCTTATGGTCTTAGAGTTCTCTCCCAGAACGTGAATGTTGAAACATCGCTCACTGTGTATTACGCGTGTGTCCAATCTCGACTGCGGTATGGAGTCATCTTTTGGGGAAACGCCGTGAATGTTCATAGGATTTTTGCGCTGCAAAAGAGTTGTTTACGATCAGTGTTTAGATTAATTTGCCACAATCACTAAGAAAATGCCCGCTATATAAATTTAAAGAAATCTTAATGCAATATCTTATTGAAAATGCATTCTATGATGTTAGTAGCTTCTTAAACAAACCTTTCAAATTCTAGTCAAACACGTTTTCTCCTAGTAATGTTCGGTTACGTGTTAGTATGTGTTTGTGTTATTTACTTTATATAGATTTTTGACGAAATGAGAATATTTCTCACCATAAACCTTTATTATTATTACGGCAATAATAGTAACATTATTTATTTGTTTGACATTTATATCTATGACATGTTCTACGCTATGGCATTATCATGAACAATAAACTTATCTATCTATCTATCTATCTACCATTCCTTAACATATGCCGTAGAAAAAAGGCATTTTTCTAATTTTGTTGCAAAATATATATATTTTGAATGTCATCTGAGCCATTCTATTAGTTATTGTATATATTTGTCATCGGTCCGTAATTTAAAATTCATTCTGACATTGCAATACAAAAATAGCATTCAATGGATCTATCTAATAACGATCTTCAAAGTTTTGAGCGAAGTGTATTTTTGTTTGAAAACGGTAATCTGTCAACAGTATCATTCGAACAGTTGTTATCAACATGCAAACTTGGTTTAACGGATGACGAAATTTAGTTTGTTCAGTGAAATAGTTTGCGAGCTTAAAAAAAAAGGATGTCGAGTCGAACAGTACAGTAGATGAGAATTTTCTTCATTATTTGCGCAATTGTAAAATAAATAATGCCAAACGTTGGTGAATGTTTGAGATCTAGACTGGGCACACTTAGACTGTCCTAAAGTCAATTAATTTACAGGGCAGACCAAGAAATATGAAAATAGTTTAAGAGTAAGGTACCCTCATTTCGAAGAATACAGCAAAATGTTATTAAAATTAGTTGTTTAGAATTAACAAAAAGAACAAAACAAAAGAAATTGCAAATTTTGTATTAACCCTTGTATAATATTTATTTTTTAAATGTTTAACATTATTATTTATTTAAACTAACTACAAGAAGATCTGTTTTCAACAATTTCTTTGATTTTCCATCATATTTGAAAATATATTTAGCAATACTTTTTCATAAATGATCACAAATTTCATGGCTGTTGCAACGATGATATCAATCTTCACGTCCTGTTAAGAAATAGATCTCATTTACCGTTTGTTTCATAAACAGCTATTTACAATTATATTGTAAATAAAAATTGTGTGTGTTTATAAAATAACAATGTTATGTTACATTAATTACCCAAAAACAATTGTTGTTTTTCTTGCATTAAAATAGCAAACAGGCTCTACAGGAGTATGTATTAGTCAAAGTTGATATTGCTAACTATTTTATTAGGAATAGTTTTAGAAAGAAGTAATAAAGGTTACATTCTAGCGAACTGTAGTAAAATTGCCACGAATACAATGAACAGTGAGTTAATATTCATTCCAAAGAATGTTTACACAAAACGTTCACAAGAGAGTAATTTCAATGGTCATGTGCTGAAAGGACAATGAGATGGTTAGGAACATGCAGAACTCATTTTAAAATGAAATTAAATAAAGACAGGTATTACGTTTAAAATGGCGTTTTACAAAGTCTAAAGGACTACTACATTGATATGAATGTACATGCCAACGTACACCAAATGAATCGATTTTACTGTTTCACATGTTGTGGGCTTAAGGAAATGTTACACGATGCGTGTAACTAGGGAATAACGCACCAAGAGGGGTGAAATACTAATGGAAGGTGAAGTAGGGAGGTAAGTACAAACTCAATATACTAGGTAAATACTGTTAAACATTTGCCGTAAATTATATAGCAGAAAGAAAATTATAGGTACCTACCTACTGAATAATAGGTAGGTACCTATTATTTTTTAGATTTTTACTGCACTATTTCGTGTGAACAATAAACTTTTTCATTCTTTTATGATCCATATTTGGTTCAATGCATAAGCCTAATAGACCATCACGACCAATTGTTTCATGCATACGGAGTCCTTTTTAAAATTTAAGAACATTTTTGACAAACTCAATTTCTAAAGTTACCAAAAACAAAAACTACTACACTAACAAAATACTGGTTGTTATATCAATAAACTACATATATTGAGTGAATTTTCATCGACAGAACGAAATATTTCGTTCTTATGATAAAATATTATACAGCCTCAATCTCTGCAAAGGAAACGGCGGGGAAGTACATATACTCCTACCGTAAACAATATTATCTTTACCGATGAATCTTTTTTTCCTTTGGTTAGAAGTCATAATTCATCTGTGACAACATACTGGGCCAAGCGAAACGGGCACAGATATTTAAGTTCATCTAGTCATCAACAGCAAAAAGTAAATGTTTGGGCAGGTTTGTTAAACATCCATATTATTGGGCCTTTTTTTATCAATGGCAATTTAAATGCAAATGCATATTTAGAATTACTGGACATCCATATTCTACATACTGTACAGCAACTTCCCGACATAAATATGCAAAACATCTACTTTCAGCAAGATGGTTGCCCTGCCCATAAAGCAGTGGCTGTCCACTATTTATGTGAACAGTTTCCTAATCGGTGGTCGGAACTCATTCTGAAAATATCAAATGGCGGCCACGTTCACCAGGTTTATCCTCCCTTGATTTCTTTTACTGGGGTTATTTGAAACAAATACTTTATGTAAATGTAGAGCAGTTGCGCAATAAAATTGTTCAAACGTCAAACAACATGGAGAATGTTAGAATGAATTTCTACAACAGATTAGGATATTGTTTAGCCAAGGATGGGGGCATATTTGAACCTTTTGTTTGAAGGTTAAATGATCTTTAAAAAATCAAAAAGGGTAAAAGTATTTGTTCTATGTATTTAAAACGTTACTCATCACTCTGTTAATTTGTAGTTACATTAAGAATTATACCTTTTAGCTCGGCCTAAAGATGTGAGTTATTATCACGAAACCGGTCATCACGCAATTTTTTAGTAAAATTTAGAAATTTGCGGTGATAATCAAGACTATTCTTATACTCATCGCACCCATCCATATTAATTATCCGACACAGAGCCAACATGAAGCGTTTGAACATTATATTTTATTTCTGAAAATTTAAGTAATTTACATAGTTGAAATAGGCGAGTGAGTATCGATAGTAATCTAATAATTTAAGAACGGCGTTTGTAGGTTTTGTACTCTTATCGTAAATGGATTTACGGTTTGGGTGGGCTAACGGAGAAACGAGAACGTTCAATCTGCAGCAGTGCTATTTCTGCTTTTAAAATTTACAATGCTTATTTATATTATAAATCTATCTATATTATTTGAGAAATAATTGTTTAAGTCTACTAAGATTTATTTCGAGGGTACATTTTTAGTTTTTATCGATTTTTGGATTTATTTTCCAGCATGCAGGTAGTTTTATCTTTTGAAGTTTTTATTTCCTAGGAGTGTAAAGCTTTTGATTTGAAAAAGTTGCCTGTTCATGTATAATGTATGCTAAAATTGCATTCAACATATGTTGCTACAAAAAACATGCCGATAATATGAAGCACTCTATAAATAAAAGGTGGCTTTTACAAGGATTTCTAAAATGTTATTGATGCGGCATAAATTTCAGAGCCTTACTTTAAAATTGCTTTTAGAAAAAACCAACAGACAAATCTACTTTAGGCAAATATTATGTACATACTCAAATGCTTTTCAAGCGTATTTGTAGATATATAATAAACAGTTAGACGTAATTATATACGGATTGCTGCTGACGATAGAACGGATATCGAGGGGTTTTGAATTATGAACGTAATTATTAGAATCTTGTATCTAACAATACCTAGTACTAACACTAAAGCCATAATTATTAAAAAAAATGTTTAGAGCAAGGCTGTGAATATAAACAGTTTTTCATTATCCTCCGTTAAGTAGCGTAGATGTTGAGGAAATATTGTAGCTCCTTAAGGATTTTTCTGAATATACTCTTATGCCGGAACATTTAAAACTGTAAAACATAAAAAACGCTTCTTGCCTCCTGTTGCTGATGTGATTTTGAAGGAGAATTCTTAATTATGATTAGTTAATAATTAATTTTATAAATAACGTCAATCAAAATTGAAATTGGAAATGCTTTAAAATCAAGCTGCAATAGCTGCAAATGGGTTATTTGCAACATAGTATACTGCAGCCTAAATTCATATTAATAAGTAAAATCTAAGTATGAGTGGGTGTGGGAAAATAAGCCGCTTTGATTTAATTCCTGAATGGGAAATTTGGGAATAATTTGCGCAGATCAATTCGAATTAATGTCGAATGACGGTCGTGTCTTGTCTGAAAGCATTGTCCCATGCAATTGAATAATTGAGATTATTTCGTTACAATTTGTATTAGTGAAATATGTATTTGTTCGTTCCTCTAAATACAAATATTGGATTTATAATAAGCATCCATTAAGTAAATTAGACTAATGACTACATGTTCCGTGAATATTCGAGTAGGTGGCATTTTTGTTTTAGCCATGCATTTGGGTTTTAAAACAATTCATTCCAATTAAATTATATGTACCTAATTTGAAACATAAATATTATCTGAAACGGAGTGGCTCAATTTCATTGCAAATTTATTGTTTTTTTTTGTAAAAATTGTTAAAATTTATAAAAGAAGATTAAAATCTTATCAAATAATATGGGTAGAACTTTTTTTTCCTGAAATATGGGAGGCCCACTATAATTTTAGTATGTATGCTGAATTAAAGAATTAAATATGCATTTTTATTTGTCCTATGAGACCTTGTTTGAGCGTCCTATTTGTTGGATAGCCAAGCAAGGTTGTAGTATATACATACAAAGGAAAAATATACATTGAGAAAAAAAAGGACGTTTAATCAACGCAAAATGCGTAAATTCAAAAAACTTTTATCAAATTTATTCAATTTAAAAAACAGTTAATACACCGTTTGACACCAAATTATGTAACGAAAAGACAAAGAATGATTTAATCTTATCCGTTGTTTTAAAAGAACACAAACAAGACATTTCAGCATATCTCAAAATTAAATAACGTTAACTCAAAACAGAAATGTTAACTTAGTGTATATATTTTAATCTCAATCACTGAAAGGAGTTTTTCAATACGACTTTGTTTTTCACTAACATAAAAACCAACACAATATTCTAAATTCAATTACTGAAGTCGTTTTATTCAGCGTTACAATTTAAAATTTGCATTTGCAGTAAACTTTATTATGTTGTTAATATAGCGCACACTTCGTTTTTGCATATTAGATTAGATTAAATCAGAGCAAGGATGGCCATATAAACTTATTTTCACTGGGATCCTTTCCATTGTGATGCTGTTTATCTTAGAAGAAGCTCTTTAATTTTGCCCTTTTAATCATTATACATGTATAGGTAAGCGAAATTAGTAGGGCTGTTTCTTTTATGTAAGACTTTGTAATAAGGCTTATATACATGTTTTATCACGATTTAAATCATATATTAGGGATGATGGAAAACGAATATTTGGCTCCTGTTGTTTAATATTTGTTAAAATTGCCATACATAGCTTTTTGAATCAGAATTTTGAGAAGAACGGTTCAAACCGTGACCAAACATCGAAATCTATTGAGTACTGAATAATTAGAACTAATTATGTTTTATTTTAAAAATGTTTTTAGCTTTATATTTTCTCGTACACAGAATCAATACCTCAAGAAATATTAATATAATATATTGTCAGATGGCTTTAACAAATTCCAGGTATGAATTTATTCTTGAAGACTTGAATTGTGAAGTATCTTCTTACAGAATGTATCAATTGTCATTCAGGACCAAATTTAAACAATTACTATGCTCCAGACGAACTTTTTCAGGTTTGGTGATGCTTAATCACTACTGCTTTTGTTTTGAAATTAATTCGTACAACTAATATCTATTTTTTTTTTTTGGTACATTTAATGTTTGTAATAGCTTGAAAAATTATCGCTTTGTTATGTATTACTCCAATATCAGTTAATTGAGTTATTATTATCATTATTGTTGTATACTTATTATTATTATTATTAAAAGTCAGAATATAAATCGTTGGCATTCAGGGCTGAATGTTGGACAATTACTGTACTCTTAATGGACTTTTTGAGATTTTCATATTGTAATGTTTAATTACGTTTTATTTCATGCTGCTTTTTGTTATGGCTGCTTCTTCATGTACGACTAATACTTTGTTGCTTTTTTTTTCTCTTTTTCACTTATTATATTAGCATATTTATCCTAATTTGATTTGCTCAGGCAATTTGTGTTTGTTCGCTAGTTACTATGCATAGGGGCACTTTAAAAACAGACCCAGTCTGAAGTGTCTCCTTTGGTATTGGTGCCTGTGTTGGTACATTTATGTGTAGCCTGTAATAGCTTGAATATATTTCTTTTTTTCTCTTTGTCATGTACTTACATCCCAATATCAATAAATTGATTTATTATTATTATTATTAATGCTTGATTGGGATAATGGACCTTTCCATGTAGTTAATTCATAATAAAATTCAAAACAAGAAGGCAATAGGAAAATGTGTGTCTCTATTATCCTAATGATAGCTTCCACACAGTAAAAAGTATTTGTAATTCCTACAGAAAATTCCAGTAATGTAGTGAATAAATTTACCAAAAATCAGCAAATATACCTAAAGTTTTCTATTAAATTTCCCAATTTTTGGCAATTTTACCTTATACGTTACTGGAATTTTCTGTAGGAATATTTTTTAGTGTGCATGCTTATGATAGCGGAAAGGAATGGGCGAAAAGATAAATTATTTAGTCTTCTTGTGTTCAAGTATAGATTATAGAAGAAGAAACTTGAGTTTCTAACATTTCTCTTAAATTTTGAAACCAATATCAGTTGGGTACTTTTTTTTATAAAATCAAAGATTTACGTTTATCCTAAAAATGTAGATTTCCTTATTTATATTCACATTGGCTTGATTGTATCTCTATGGTTAATACATCTGCAGTAGAAACCTATAATTGCTATCTACGTCCTCATATATGTAGGGCTAGCAATTAAGATATGTAAATTGTTTTGCCCCTAGATTGTCACGTTTTGGATATACAGGAAGTGCATGAGGGTGACCTGATTTCCAAAAAATATATTTACTAAATCATTAAAGGTGAAGCAAATGGAATTAGTCTGGGATTTTTTTTTGCTGTAACTTTTTATACTTTAGTGTGATATTCACTCATTCATTACATAATTTGTTTACAAGGAATCGATTACAAAGCATGAATCTAAATTAATTAAAAATGATAATGCTTATAAAAATGATCAAGCTTAATAAAGTATTTGCCTAAAGAAATACAGTTGACAAAAATATAGATAAATAGCAATGAACATTTCAATCGCCTACTTTTACTGTTATTATACTGGGTGAGTTTTTAATCCTGAGACAACGGAATATCTCTAAAACACTGCATCAAATCAAAAAAAGATCTTAATGAGATGTGTTATAATGTAGGGGGCTTACTGAATGGTGCCGAACTCGAAGCAAGCAAACATGATTTTGTGTTTTCTTCATTTTAACATAAACGAACATTTCAAAAAGCCATGTGTTCCAAACTTCGATACATTTATTTATTCGCAATTGGAACGCTATTCAACGATACAAAACCGCACTTTAGTCAGTACTTGACAAGATATGAATACATACACATTGTCCGATCCCCATTTAGATTATCAATTATTAATCCAATACAAATTAGTTAGTGTTGAATATTTGAACAGTAATGGAGGCTATAACATTACAAGAGTGAATTGAAATGATTTACATCTATGGAGAAAGTGGTAGGAATATCGATTATGCTGTTAATCTTTATTCACAACGTTTTCCCGACAAGGTGCAATCGCGCGCTTCTTTTTACCAAGTCGTACAGCCGTACAGCCAAGAAAACGTAATGCCCGAAAAACAGTTGCTGGAGAAAATAATAAAATCGTGGTATTAGCTAATAATCCGCACATTAGTACTCGAGAAATAGCTCGCGGATCAGGAATTTTTCAGTCCACTATCTGCCAAATATTGAAGCGAAGGAAGTATCATCCATTTAGAGTTTCCATGCATCAAGAAATTCATGGCGATGATATTCAAAATCGAGTGCGATTTTGTCAATGGGCGCTTCAACGGATACAAGATAATCCCAATTTTTTTGCTCGAGTATTATTTTCTGACGAGGCGACATTCACAAATCACGGTACGGTAAATCGGCACAACATGCATTACTGCAGTATTGAAAATGCCCATTGGTTGCGCCAAGTTGAACATCAACATCCTTGGAACGTAAATGTTTGATGTGGAATAATTGGTGCATATTTCATCGATGGAAACTTAAATGGTGAAAAATATCGAAACATCTTGCAGAACGAACTTCCAGTGTTACTTGAAGACCTTCCCTTGGACGTACAACAAACAGTGTGGTTCCAACATGACGGTTGTCTAGCACATTATTCAAGAATAGCAGAAGAGCAAGAGAAGTATTAGATCGAGCCTACAATCATTGATGGATCGAAAGAGGTGGTCCAGATCTTACTTCCCCTAATTTATTTTTATGGGGCCACTTAAAGTCTGAAGTTTATACAGAAGTGCCTACCACGGGGGAAAACATGATCGAGCGGAGGATTGTTCAAGGATTACGCCGGAAACACTTCTCAGTTGTGCGCCATCATTCCAATTGCGAATAAATAAAAGTATCGAAGTGGAAGGGCACATTTTCGAACACATTTTCTGAAATGGGTATGACAAAGTAAAGTTCTTCGTTGTTGAATGGTTTTTTGAAATGTTATTTAATGTTGAAATAAAAAAAAAATCACGTTTGCTTGCTTCTGTTTTTTATGTATTTTTTGTAGACGTTCACAATCATATTTTTTTTGCGGTTACAGCGCAATCTGTTGCCACTCGAAAAAAAAGTTTTAAACACAAGCTACATACTTGATGGCGTAGAATCTGAATCTGCAATACAAAATGGGGGTTTCCATTTAAGATTTCAAAGTTGTCCCCCCTCCCACTCTCCGGAGGTGAGTTTGGCACCATTTAGTGATCCCCCTACATTATAACAAATCTTATTAAGATCCTTTTTTGATTTGATACAGTGTTTTAGAGATATTCCGTTGTCTCAAGACAAAAAACTCACCCAGTATAAGGCATTTTATTCCAAACCGGTGATATGAATATACAGCAAGACCTTATATATGCTTTACCCCAAATAATATCCTGTCTTATTCATATTATCCAACCGTACTTATAATTACTGTAAAGATAAGTGCATCACAATACAGTATCTAAGTTACATAATGCAGACATTTTGAAATTTACTGAAAAATATTTCGGATAAGTTGTACAAGTATAATTTTTAGAAAAATTGCTTTAATAGTAATTGTAGTCTAGAATATCTTCATAGTAATTCCGATGGGTCAACATTCTAGTATCAGTAAGTGTAAAATGTATGTAATATTCCAAGAATATTCTAAGGATGTTGCTTTTATCTGTAAATCAGGATGCAAAGGAGCACCTTTCCCCTTAAAAGAAGTTATAGGTATGGTTACCACGGATAGTAAAAACAGCAAAACCTATTATTAATTATCGTCTTACATACACCCGTATAACAATAATTTTTTTTTTATTTATAGATATTATTACAGTTAACACATTCAATAGTTATTGTATTTTGACACTACAATAACTATTGAATATACTAGATTAATACACTTAACAGGTGTATATGTGAACATAATTTATATTGAATAAGTATTACTGAGGTAGCGAAAAAAATGGTAGTGCCATCTTTATTACAATTTCTGTAATAGAAGATATTTACATACGTAGCTTTCAATTATTTTGTATTTCATATTTAAATAGCGTAATTTAAGTATTCTAGATCAATAGCAGGTTATAGCCGATAGATGAAGTAACGGTTTATTAGTTCCCACTCTCGTATAACGTCATAATAGTGTAATTTTATAAAAGAAAAACTACAAAAAACCGCTTACCGTAGTTTAATACGCCCTAAGCCATCATTTGCATAGCTTTTTTTCTAATTATGTTTTAAAATAACTTCGAATACGCTCTTCTATTGATTAATAATAAACAGCATGGAATATTGTGGCCAAAATAGATGACTTTCACAATGGTTCCCTTTTGCGTGTGTTTTTTATTCCAGCCTTGGCATTGCTCGAGTTGATGAAATAAGTGTTCATATCTGTCAAAGTACTCATGGGATCGGTATTTCTATCTACGAAGCCAGTTATGTCGAAATTGTTCTTTTTCTGTTTACCTTTCATTTCATTTATAATATTCCGTTGTTTTTACTTTGTTTTGTGAGTGGATTTTATTGGAATTAGAGTAAGTATTTTTCTTTGCTACTTCCACTTTTTTCTTTATTAGTTTACAGAAGGACTTGTATATTGCTTCCCCAAACCTTTGTTACAACTTTCCCTCATACATCTGTCTCTTTATCACTGACAATATTCTGATTTTCTCAGTTTACCAGTTTTTCTTTTTAGTTTTTGATATGCAATGCTCTGGGACTGGCCGCTTTATTGTATTCTGTAACGTTACTAAACAACTTTTGTAACAATTATCGACATCGATTTCTTCATTTGTTATGACTAGAGCAGACCACTTTCCGTGCGCGCCATGTGCGCCGATATGGGAGTGTAATTCGTAATATACTAGTGTTTGAACTCCTCCTGGTTTGAAGGACTTACGTTTTGCGATTCTAACCCGTTGTAAATAAAAGGCACGTGTGGTCACTATTTACACTATATTTACACAGGTTACTTTAAATCAAAAATGTACAGTTTGTCGATTGCTTTACAAGCAATTTTAATGTATTACAAGTTAACCCGCTCACGACGAAATTGAAACTTGGAGTCGATACCTTTCGCTTGAGGGTGGTATTTGCAACTGTCTGATGTACAATTTTTGTGGGTCTTATATTACCTTCTAGTTCTAGCTTAATTACTATGATAAGCAAATACCTTGCAACTAATGATTTATTGTAGGGTTAGAAAGTACGCAGGACATACCCCTAATAAAACGTCGAAGTGACGTCAGTGATATATGGGAAAATTCCTTCTGTGTAATCAGTAGATGCAGGTAAATAAATACTAATAAGAAATGAATTTAAAATAAACAAAATAAGGAGTGTAATTCCCAACAACTAGAATATGCGATAGAATAAGGACGCAACATGAGCTTGTTACCAATATAAGTATAGAAGTAAAAACATTTATTCTAGCAGAAATAATTAAATATACATTTGGTTTTCTGCTATTAAAGTAATATGCATAAACAGTCATCCCCACATCGGCGCACATGGCGCGCATGGAGAGTGGTCTGCTGTAGTTATGACTGACCATTCATAATCTTCTAATGTATTCCTAATTTGTATCAATTGATCATTAGTGATTAGACATTTTCGTACATTATAATTAGGTAAATCTTGATTTGGCGTTTGTTGATGTAATAATGATATTATCTGCGCGTGATGATCAGATAACGCGGATGCTACACCACTTTTGCATCGCATTTATTATCATTTGTGAATATGTTGCCAATTACAGTGTTTGATATTTTGGTAACTCTTGTCGGTTCAGTAATTGTCTGACATACGTGTTTTCGTATGTCTCGCAATCTTGAAAACCGCAATACTTGTGTTTCTTATATATAGCTTTTCGCAGGCAAGTGTATTGATATCATTTAGTTGTAAGTAACTTGCAACATTTTCTTTGCTGGTACTGTATTTTTATTAGGAAAGAAATATCCATTTTCTGTTTTCAGCTGCTGTTATTATTGTGTTATTTCAATTCAATATTATGGAATTGTTTTTCTTTCTGTTTATTTGTTTTCTTGTGATATCTTCATTCACCTACGGAATCTCCTGCATTATTAAAATGTGTATGTTATTGGATTTCTTTGGCATATTTTTTAAATCGTGTACGTTTTTAGTGGAGTCGGTATTTTGCATTCCTCTGGTGTCATTATTTCTCTCAGGTTGTTGAATCAAGGCATGCGAATACGATTTTGCATTATTTGCGGCATCTATCTGCGAGACTTTCTATCTTGTTCTTGGGTCATGTGTAGCGCCGGTTTGAGGCGGTGTCTGCGGATTTCATTTCTAGGTTGTATATTAAATCATTTTGTTGTTTCAATTTGCCATTTTGTTCATTAACTGTAATCATTGATTAGTCAATTTTTTTTATAGCTTTGAGCTATTTCAGTTTTTACCTCTCTTACTGGAGAGGCGTGTGTTTCCAAACCACACGCATCGTATGACCACTTGATATTCTTGCTATAAATTTCAAACGTTTTTAATTCTGTAGGTTTGAACGCACTACAAGTATCATGCAAGAAGTTTTTACAGTTTCCACTGCACGTTAGAACTTTGTCAACTTTGTAATTTGTAATTTTTGTTTACACTTCATACACACTGCAAAAAATTACAGTAATTTTACTGTGTAAATCGCTTACTTACTTATGCGTTGGTCCGCGTGAGTCGAAAGAATAGGTTCGCGCCAAGTTCGTTCGGCGACGCTGATTGTCAGTTGTCAAACGGTGAATTACAACCTTGTGGCGTTTGAACGGTGTTGCGTCTTATTCACGCCGTCACAATAAAGTTTTAACACGAAAGTGGTAACAATGGGTCTAAGTAGAGGGGGGTGGGGGGGGGGGAGGGGGGTTACAATTCAAAGTTCTAGTCTTATTACGCTACGAAACAGTGAAAGTGTATCATAAATCAAACGTTTATTTCTATACAGGTGCAAAACACATGGAATATAGACAGCAAAAAAAGGGTAAGTAAACAAATGTATGTACAATCGCAAGCATACATAAATATATGTACACTGGCGAACAGTATAACATTCGCGGGGTATCGATAACTCTTTTGAAGCCGAAACGCGGAATTTAACAGCTGTGTTTCGGTTAATAACATAAAGCGATTATCTATATACGGAGGTCGGTCGAAAAGTACGCGGACGGTTTTCACGAGCTATGACGGTTAGATATCGGTGACGGCGCTAACTCTGCAGTACGGTAAGGCCTGTAAATAAAACCCTGGGAGCGTCAGAAGCTATGTCGACGCAACGATCAGAGCGTAGAAAAATCGGTAAAATGCCTGCGTTACGCCAGTGAACTTTACTAGCACTACAATCAGACCGGGAGTAAGAAGCTCACCGTGTATCAGAAGCTTTGCCGACACAACAGCCAAAGCGGACTAGGAGGGAATCGGAAACTCTCTCTACTCATGCTGACCGGCGGTTAAGGTGGTGGGAGTTGATCGTGCGTGAATCGGGCACCGTCTACGGGGACGACACTGGCGTCGCAAACAATATTAACAAGTAAAAAATCAATGAAATAAAATAACGTGCGGTAGCAACGCTACCACCCATGCAAAAATCAATCAAAATCAAAGAAATTAATGATTAATTCAAAATAAACTTAAAACTTGACACTGAAATGGATTTTTCCATGGAACGGTACGTTACAAACTGAAGTTGAACCTAGAGAGAGCAAGGTATTCAAAGCCAACTGTTTCGAAGTGTAATCTTTATATTATTTATACACCTCAATATAACAATAAAACGCACCCAAACTGAAGTTGAACCTGGAGAGGGCAAAGTCTTCTAAACCAACTGTTTGGAAGTGTAATTTTAATCTTTAAACGAGTTAAACTTATTAAAACTTAATTTCATTGTCTTTTACTTACTAAGGAAATAGCCTCATGCTTCAAGATTAACATTTGGAGTTCCTAAAGTTTAGTCTTATGGCAATCTACCTGTTAACGTAACTATATAGCTCGGCTGATAGCCTAGTGGCTTGCACACTTGGTTATTAGTCATAAGGTTCAAGCTTCAAACCTCATTCTGGCCGTAATGATTAGGAGGGAGATTTGCATCTGCAGGGGTGCACTTGCTGCTTCGGCTTTATCAACCCCATAAAAAAATACATAGTATAGCAAGTTTTATGAGTTGCAATAAAAGTAGTACTTTGATTTTTGCAAATTTATATATTTTAACTCACGTAAATATCAACAACACCACGATAAGTTATTGTTCCCAACTAATAATTTAGGACTTTAGGACCTTAAACTGCTGACATCATATTGAATATTTATCTATGTGATAGTAAAACCCTTTTCAAAACTTGTGACGCTTTGAAGCGATTAAACATCTTATGCAGCGCTGAAACTACTTATTTATAAGACACCAAATTTCGGCTGTGGGAATAATTTGGCGCGGGGACAATTTGGTGCAAAAACTGCGGAATATTTGGAACACGATCTCGTTCCTCTTGTATGAGAAGCAAATTTTAGAATATATTGCCAACAATAGGAATCTTTAATTTATTTAAGAAATATGTAACAGGTAGTTATAGAATATTAGTTGCTACTATTTATTTATATATTTTTAATATAATATGTATGTCTTGTGTCTCACTTCTTTTATACCTTAATCGCTTTCGAATAAACTGGTATTACTACTATTATTCTATAGACTGGATACATAAAAGAAACAACAAACAAAAGAAATTAATACATATATCGTACAATGTCCTAAAGTCGCATATATGGCTTATAAAAGTATAGATACTTAGTAAATACTAATAAGATCATCTCTTTGCTCTGGAAATGGAATTTCCGAAACGGATACAAAAAGGGGACACGAATTCAACTCATAGGAATGAAAAGGTAAAAAAAGAAAAGCAAAGAGACACTACAATAACTATTGATGAGGTGCAAAGAAAAATTGTCGGTCACGTAAAACGAATGAACGGGTATAGAGTCTTAGAAAGGCTTTAGGACGGACACTATACCTCATAGAGAAGGAAAATGGGCAGAAACATTGAAACAATCACGAAAAAGCCCGGAAACAGAAACTAGAACAATAGATAGAATGGCGAATGAGGCGGCAGTAACTGCAACAAACTCACCACGAAGAAAGATCTGTTATAGGTTGGCCACCTTTATTAAGCACCTTTAATTGCCCTGATGAAAGTTAGTTTGCATTAATTTAATAATAATCATTTTCTTTTATAAGTAGAAAAAAAGGTATTTTGAAAGAAACTTTGTTAGAAGATGAAGTTATTTGAAACTAAAATCTAAATAAAAAGATTTAGCAAAAAGGACTTTAAAAATATTTTTTGTATTAGAGAAAATTCTAATAAGGGAGAGTATAGTAACTAAAGACTACTGAATAACAAATTATAAATAGTCTACTATGGTATAATCCTAATTAGTTCTTGCGAATGAAAAACACAATCTCAAAATTAGACAACACCCAACTTTTGCGAGAATCTTTTGTGTACGTGCACAGCACTTTTTCTTTCAGGATTACCACATGGAAGCAAATTGCCCCGAAATTCTATTATCTCGGCGAAAGAAGCACCTGATGCTGCAAAAATGTAAATCCCCGGGAATTTAGTAGTGTATCAGAGCAGACATATACGTATATATTGCTTGCATGAAATTTTACAGGAAATAGTATTCTAAAACTGGATATGGTGCAATTCCTTTGCCGCGCAACAGTGTTTGCAATGCTGAAAATATTTCAACGGCGACAGCGCAAACTTGAAAACATCATGCTTTAAGCATTAACGAGCCTTCGTAGCGACCAACTTTCACAAAGGTTTTCATTACACGGAAGAGATATTGGGTATTGAAAATTAAAATGTAGCGCACTAGAAATTCACACACTCGAAATACCAACGGTGCGAGAACGGAAGATTGCTCATAAACTAAAAGATTTTTCAGAAAACTATTTATGAATTATTGTACATCGTATCTGAATGTATATCTTAAAGATATTTTGCACTATACAGGCTGTTCCATTTATCAGATACATATCATAGTTGTATTTATTTAAACAGCCTGTATTTTATTGAATATTTGGATAGATCATCTTAACAGAAACACTTTATATTCAGGTACTAAATGGTTTTAATCCTCAGTTCTTTCGCTATTTACTGTTTTATCTGGAAAAGCCCCAAATTTAACGACTTGCCGCTCCACCATTTTTTAAAATTAAATTTTTAAATCATTGTTGAATCATATTCTGTTACTTCAGTTTTCAGTCGTCGTAGGCCGTATAACGATATTTTGAATTGTCTATGTAGGATTTTCCATAACAGAATGTAATTATTCTTGAAAATTTCAAATGGAAAATCTTGTATATTTTTATACCGTTCGATCCGTCTGTTTTACAAACTTTTATTTGATACCACATTTGTAGGGATTTGGCACGATAGTTCTTGCATTGTTCTCAAACGATGTTGGCAATAAATAAAATATGGAAACATCGTCTATGAAAAAACAATGAAAGATTATGATTGTTGTTGCCTAGTTACTGTCAAAACCTGTCAATAACATTATTAGCATATACATAATTGCGTACATAATATTAATTTTTCTAAAGAAGAACTAATCAATACGATTTACATTTTGGAGGAAGCTGACAAAAATTATCTGCTCGCATCCCGAATTTATACACAACAGTATCCGGATGCACAACATCAACTATCAGAAGCATTTCGAAAACTACGTCAGTGCTCCGAGGAAATAGGATCGGTGAAGTACAAGAAAAGAGTTGCAACAAATCCGACAACAGTCACGCAAGAAAGCGAATTAGAGGTACAACTGGCTTTACAACAAAATCCTGATCTAGGTACACGACAAATTGGGAATGAAGTCAACATTGGCAAGAGCGTTATACAAAGGATTATCTTCAAACACAAATACCATCCATACCAACTGTGTATGCACCAAGGTCTACGTCCACAGCATTACAGAGATCGTTGGTATTTTGTGATACGTTTATACAAAGAATGCATGATAATTCAAATTTCATGGACAAAGTTTTATTTAGTGATAAGGCTACATTTAATAGCATAATATGCATTATAATGCCACTGAAAATCCCCACTGGATGAGACAAATTGATTTTCAAAATCAATGAATGTTAAATGTATGAGGAGGAGGGTTAAGACATCATGGGGGCACAATAGGTCTTAAGGCCGAGCTGCCTCACGGGGTTAAACCTGCCCATGAAAGCAAAAAAAAAAAAATGAGGAGGAGGGAATAATTGAGGGGGGTAGAAGTAAAGGGGTTCAAGCGCACTTTTCATAAAAAATGAGTTAAGTACATATTCTTAAAGTTAAGAGCCATTAGTTGGTTTAGAGTTGAGTATTTTGAAACAATAAAAAGTGCGCTTGAACCCTTTTACTTCTAACCCCCTCAATTGGTAGTTTTTTTTTATGGTTCTCTCTCCGGGAGAACATACCTACATTTTTAGAGGAGTTCTTACCAAAACTCCTGGAAAATGTGGATCTACAAACTCGAGTAGAATTATATTACCAACATTATGCCGCGCCTGCTTATTATCATCGACGTGATCACTGGACCTTACACCATTAGATTTTTATTTGTGGAGATATGTGAAAGAGAAGGTATTTCGCGATCTACCAACGACCTAACAAAACATGAGAAACGTGTTCGTGAAACATTTAGAAATATTCAACGGCATATACTGCAAAATACAATGTAAAAGAAACACTACTTAAAAGATTACAATTGTGTGTAGAACATAATGACGACATTTTTGAGCATTTAATGTAACCTTCCATTTTGTGTATATGTATTTATAAGATAGCTGGTACTCACTAAAGTATTATTGTTTATAAAATAGTTGTTGAAGTCCTGTTGAAACCACATCTCGCCCGGATCAATGTCATCCATATTTTCAAACAAGAGATCATTGAGCATGGTGCGGTAACGATCTCCATTGGCCGTAACGCGAGCTCCGGCTTCATGTTTGAAGAAATAAGGTCCAATGATGCCACCAGCGTGTTAACCGCACCAAACGGTACATTTTTCTGGATGTAATGGAGTCTGTAGGATCTGTTGTGGATTGATTTCACTCCATATGCGGCAATATTGTTTATTAACGAACCCGTTAAGTAAAAATTTAGCCATATCGCTGAACACAATTTTGCGATTAAACATCGGATCAGTTTCCAACTGGTCTAGAGCCCAATCGGCGAAAGAACGACGCATGTGATGGTCTGCTGGTTTTAATTCCTGCACCAGCTGGATCTTTAACGGATTTAAGCCAAAATCTTTGCGCAAAATTTTCCACGTAGTGGAGGGACAGAGCCCCAATTCCTGCGACCGATGATGAATCGATAAATTTGGATCTTCTACGACACTTTCGTTTACAGCGGCGATATTCTCTTCAGTACGCACATTCCTTCGACGTGTTCGTGTTATTGTATCATTTAGAGAGTATGTAGTATGAAATCTATCCACAGTTCGACGGACACTTGCACAGGTGGACGATAATGCGCGCCATAAAAATCACGAAGAAATCCGAATTGATGACTGATTTTCAAAGTAAATCTGGATAATTTGGTAGCGTTGTTCAAGTGTCAATCTATTCATGATGATTTGCCAGAGTATACTGATCATAAATGTCAAAAAGTGAGCGCAGTATGACAGTTCGTTTGACAGTTAACCCTTTCATAAGTTCAATCAGACTTAAAGAAACACCCATTATAATAATTCATAAATAATTTTTTGAAAATCTTTTTGCTTGTGAGTAATCTTCCGTCCTCGCACCGTTGGAACACCCTGTATACGTATAGTCATACATGACTATTAATCAATACCATCGAATAGTATAATGTTATTAAATAAGAGTTATACGGAGTTATAGTATTCTCGAACTTTTCGTGATACCAGCATATTTGTGCATTACATTCCATGGGTGTGCAAAGATATGCCGTCTTTAATGTATACTACCCCTAATGAAATTACGTTTGAGAACTTGCAATATTAGATTTGCATGTTACTGCAGTGAGATCTGCTTTATATTCACACTACATGATTCGAATATATGTACTTACAAGCTTTACTTAACCTCAATAGGTATATGGCTAGGAAACCTTATCTTTTATGTATCTCATATAGAATATTTTATTGCGTATATTTGTACATACATAGAGTTAAAGAAACTTTGTCCCATATTTTCTTCTTATTTTGCAAAGATAATGAAACGATTACTACATAATAAATTATTTGCTTCACATATACAGGGACGTCTCACCGAACTGACTCATTAGAATTTTTTTAAGTTCCAGTTGGAGTTTAATTTTAAAACTTGCATTATAGTCATGGCCGACTATGATCTAATATTTTCAGTTTTATGGCCTATCCGGTATACAGGACGTTACTATAAACTTTCTTATTTTAAATGGAATGGTGCAATTATTTTGAATTCAGTGTATTTCTTGAATCATTTGTAATCAGTTTGTTTTAATGTATCCTATCCCTAAACCTAATAGTTTTTGAGATATCTGTAATTTTGTGGAAATTTGGACGTTTCCACTCTTTCCAATACAATAAAATATTTCATAAGGTTTCATAAGGGAAGCCATGCCGTGGATAAAAAAAAACAATTTTGTTTTTATTTTGTTTTATTAAACTGGATTAGATTTTGGATCGTTTGGTATTAATTTTTTATTAATCTGAGCTCTGAAAGTGGGTCAAATATTTTTCTGAATTTGGCAACTCCCCACTCGGAGCCTCTTCCAGAGGACAACGCCATAGAGGCGATTAACGTCTTCTACGTACTGCATTTTTTTAAATCTATTATTTTGATCAACATTAAGATCTACATAAAAAGAAAGGCGAAATTACACTAATGTGAGTCACAAAATTTCAATTAGATGTAATTTTTTTTTTATTCATTTGAAAATAAAGCAAGGTGTGCAGGAAAATTAATTAAACATTTTTTTTTTCTTTTCAAGACTATATTTTTTAAGCTAACTAATTTGACGTAGTATGCACGATTTTCTCTCACAAAGTATATACAGAATAAGAGTGCGTGCTGTATGATCACGATCAACCTTGTATACAGGGTGTAACGTCCCGTTACATGGGAAAATCTATTTCAGTATGTAAGAATGATTTTAGTTTGAATTAGTTATTAATTCCGTTTTTGATTTTGCCACGGGTGGTAACGTTGCAACCGCATGTTATTTTGTTTTGAGTTTTTATTCAGTTAATTTTGTTTACGACGCGAATGTCGTCCCTTGCCGATAGGACCGATTCACGCAAGCCCGATTCCGTTGAGTTTCGCAATCCCGGTCTGTCTTGACGTTGGCAAAGCTTACTGATGTAACACAGACATCTGTCCCGTCTGCCTCAATTGGCATGTCGGCATGGTCTCTGACACTCGTTGAATTTCGTAATCCCGGTCTGTCGTAGGGCTGGCAAAGCCTACTGGCGTGACGCAGGCGCTTCACCGCCTTATTTTTCCGCTCTGGCCGTTGCGCCGGCATCGTTCTGGCGCTCCCAGAATGCTAAATGACTGTCATTCACCGTACCGTCAAATTTAGCACCGTTGGCGTAATATAACCGCAAAAACCGATCGCGTACTTATTGACCGACCCACTGTACGTATTTACTTGCATATTATTGTACATGTTTGTTTATATTTTACTTACGTTTTCTTTTTGCTGTATATATTCCTTGCCTGTTACACTTCATATTTAGAAATAAACGTTTGATTTTCGATGCACTTTTACCGTTTTGTTGCGTAGTCCGAACCCTGAACTATTTTCCCTGACTCGTTGCTACGTCAGGGTTTACACACATTATTGTAAAGACACTAGTATTACGCAATACTATTCGAACCGGCACGAGGTTGTAATTTACCATTTCGCAACTGACATGAGCGCCACCAAACGAAGTTAAGGTGAACCTCCTTTTTCAACTTACGAGGAGCGACACATAAGACATGAGCATTTAAGAGACAAGTAAGTAACCGAAAGCCCATAAGCAAGGCTTTAATGTATAAATGGTAAAAAGCAACCAAACAACAAGCAACCTTCACCGACGTCATAGTCGTTACAAGGGTATCCCATAAAAAACGATTAAATCTCATTTCTTGGCAAAATTAAACGAAATTTCACATTTGGATAATGTGTTTATTTCGGAACAATATTTCTTAACAAAATTATCTTCTAAACCCAAAAATTGAGATACTTTACTCTTAGCGTAATTTCATGTTTTTGACCCTCCCTCGTATACAACTAGATTTTCGGCAGATTTGATCAGTGTTATTTTAGTTTAAATTTCTTGAATTTTTATATGTTAGCCAATATTTTTATTTAATGATTAAATTTTATTCGTGGAATTATAGCTTCAAATGAAACAAAATTTCTTATTTAAAACAACGTTTCGACATTTATTGTTTTTTTCCAATTTTTTTCCTTTCTTCTACCACAGTAATTTTAATTAAATGTTTGTTCATTTTTTACAACTATAAGTTGCTTCGTCATTCGAAAGCCATAATTCCACGGATAAAATTTAAATTTTAGTTTAAAGACATGCAGAGGTAGTTAGTAAAAAAAAAAGATTTACCAAATTCAGAGACAAAAAATGTTCCCATATGCTATGCACTTTCTGCCTGTCACTGTAGATTATATTATAAGCACAAACGTTTATATACTTTGGATAGCCTAAATGTGATATGTGATAAATGAGCTGTGGAGTCCAGTGTTGTAATTTATTGATTTACTGATTTCAATCTTACTAATTATTTATTAGTGTTCAAATAATGAGCAGTACATACAACATCGTTAGAAGCGCAAACTAAAGCTTTCAGGCGACCACCACTGGCGTATGCACCTTACTGAGCTATCCCGTAACATATACTTTAATATAAATGAACTCGCCCAAAAGGTGACACTCATTGAATAGAAATATTTTGTGATGTACTATTCTAATTATTTCCACTCTATAACAAAAATAATCTATACGGGTTCTGTGGAAAAGGAACATGATGCATGTTACATCTTGTTCTATATTCGCCAGTGGTTATTTTCTATACTTAAACATGTTCATCTGCAAGTATAAATTCTGAGATTTATTGTTAATTTTATTATAATTATTCGACGGATTACTTTCTCATTAGATAGACGTTTCATCGTATACTTTCTAAAAAACTTGGAAGCATATATTTAGACATATTGCGTTGCGCCAAACATTTCTAATTCATATCGTTAAGTTGATAATTAGGTGTTTAAGTGTATAAGATAAAAAACCAACAAACTACTTCCTAATTTTATTCCCATATACTATATAATACTGAATACCGTGTATGTGGCAACAAAATTACAAAGTACTTTATTGGTTTTTTTATCATATTTCTAATTGACAGTATAAAACAGATAGTATTATTGTATATTCTACTGAATAATAATAATAATATCAATTTATTAGTATGATAGAAGTACATAGATAAATATTATTATAATATATGCTAAAAAGACTGAATCACCCTAAGCTGCACTTCTTCAGACTTCGATGACTTAATTCTCGTTACAATTTCTACAATTTTAACCAAAGGTATGATTTATCATGAGACACGTCCAATTTTTCTTTGCTATATATCTTCTGTATTGATACAACACTCTATATCTTGGGAATTATCTTGGGTGAATGTATAGATATGTATATTTCCGATTAAATAAATGCTTTTCTGCTTTAACTGTAATTTTTAATTTGAGGAAATTTTCTATATTCAAAATTTTACCTCGTGTCGGACTTGAACCAGGCACCTCCCGTTTGGCGGACGGGGCTCTACCAAGTGAGCTAACGGGGGACTGGTTCCAATTCGATTAGAAATGTCTCAAATACAGATCTTATGGGAAGCCGGCAGTACGGCATATATGCAAAGTGCAATTTTTCTTACAGTGTGAAATCATTAAATAAATGCTTTTCTGCTTTAACTGTAATTTTTAATAGGAGGAAATTTTCTATATTAAAAATTTTAAAAAAAAAGAAAAAAAAAAAAGTTGCACTTTGCAAAACAAAAAAAAAAATTGCACTTTGTATGTGTATTTCCGTTTTATTTTCTAAGAAACCCGAAAAATTAGAACCAAAAAATAGGTGCCTGCCACATGTACATGTTCTACATTTGTTCATAAATATTTTGTCAAATCTGCTTACAAAGCAATAGATGCAATAAATCTTGATAAAAACGGTTTAAATTAACGAGTAAACAAGGTAGTAATTAACAGCACAGGGACCGCTTCTTTGGAGGCCATCGTTGGCCTCCCCCCATTGGAGCTCTATGTGAAGGCGGAGGCAATGAATGCGATCCTTAGACTGAAAACCAACAACTTGTGGCATCCCAACATTAAGGTTGGAGGGCACACTGATACTACGGGTACGATACTGGACAGACCACTGCTTCAAATGCCAACGGACAGTATGGCACCCGAAATTATCTTCACTGAAAAGGTGAAAATCTCTATACCGAGCAGAGACCAGGCACGTAGGGTTACTAGTGATCCCAATAACTGGTTTACGGACGGATCTAAATCCAGCCAGGGCACAGGAGCCGGTATTTGCGGACCG
Organism: Cetonia aurata; assembly: GCA_949128085.1. NCBI lineage: Eukaryota > Metazoa > Arthropoda > Insecta > Coleoptera > Scarabaeidae > Cetonia > Cetonia aurata. The sequence goes on along the minus strand of OX421884.1, from coordinate 48,687,571 downwards.
AGCCCTCATCAAAGGGTATCCATAAGCCTGGGGAAGCATGCGACGGTCTTCCAGGCAGAGGTATTCGCCCTTGCAGCTTGCGCAGAAATGATTGCAAAGGGGGGCTGCACGAGGAGGAAAATAAGTATATTGACTGATAGCCAGGCTGCTATCAAACTAATTAGGTCAAAACTAATTAGAGGCTGCAAACAATCCCTCAATTCACTGGCACAGGATCACACGGTGTCGCTGATTTGGGTGCCGGGACACGAGAATATAAAAGGCAACATAATAGCTGACGAACTAGCCAAGGAGGGCTCCAAGAGCCACTTCTTAGGTCCAGAGGCCGTATGTGGGATTACAAGCGATTCTGCTAAGAGGGAGATCTGGACCTGGCTGGACAATGCAAGCACAAACAAATGGAGGACAACAGAAGGTCAACTCCAAGCTAAAGCGCTAATAGGGGATGGGGATGCCAAGTTCTCTGATAACCTACTTAGACGCAGCAAGAAAGAAGTTAAAACCATTACTGGGCTGGTAACTGGACACTGTCCCCTGAAGAAGCATCTTTGCAACACAGGCCGAGTAAGCGAACCGTGGTGCAGAAGATGTGAGCTACAGGAGGGAACGAGTTTACATGTAATCTGCACATGTGAGGAGTTGAAAACACTCCGGCAGGAACATTTCGGGAAGGGTCTATTGGAGCCGTCGAAGGTTCTCAAATTCACACTGGGCAAGATACTGGGCTTTATAGAGAACACCAAGCTGCTCGAGTGGAAGTAAGAGATTTAATAGGGACGGTACAATGAGCACCTAGCTCAAGTGCCTGGACTAAAGGTGTCCCCCTAACTTTATGAATGAATGAATGAATGAATGAATAAATGAAAAGGTAGTAATTAACTATAGTCATTTAACACACTTTTATTTTATTGAAGCATTATTCGTAAATACACTCACATGCAATATTTTCAGTGAGCCCCTAGGTAGAGCTTGGTAAATTTTCTACTGAATTATGTATCACTTGTAAATGTAAGCAAGATAATTTAATTTGACGCGAAAGATTTATTATTGCACCCTCAAAACGTCCGGCTGTTTTTCTTTCTTACTTCTTCTTTTTTTACTAGCCGTCGGGGACGCGCCCAAAGCGAATTAAATAGTGTGTTTTTATCTCTTTCAGTGGTCCGTTTGAATCATTACTCTCGGAATTAAATGGACAAAACGCACATAAAATTATACCGTTTCTCTTTCTTTCTTTTTTTTATTTTTGCACCGCTAGGTTGTTTGGCAATTTTATTTACCGCTCTGAAACGACGGTGTGTTAAACAAGGAGAAAACTATAATTTTTTTCTATGTAGGCCGAGCCTACAACGTATAAAACTTTATCGCTTTGTTTACTAACGCAAAGTTGTATGTATGAAATATACATTTTCAGAAAATCATTATGAAACACAGAAAATATGTCTAAGTAGATGTGGCACAATTAAGGAGTGCTAGCCATAGCTTAGTAGCCACAACTCTTTAGGGATTATATATAAATTAGAGTTGTACAGAGTTTTTTTTTAGCTATTTATACAGAAAAACTACCAACATAATTTAGAGTTGCAGTAGAGGTTGTAAAAAAGTTCAGCAATAGAAAAAGCAAGACATATTGATTTTGCAATCACCGCACCGCAACTTGGTAATGGTAGCACAGCCAATTCTCCAAGTATTTGTTTAGTCAAGAGTACAAGAGCACTTTTAAATACGATTACTTATCCTTCCTTTTGCTTAGAAATAAATCACCGCCAAGCGTAAACGACGGGAGAGGACAGGCTTTTTATAACATACCAAAGTTTTTCAGAAACATCTAAGTATATCAAAAGCTGGCGTCTGAACTGTTTTATGGTATGACAAACAAACTGTTTGATAAAAGGAAGTGATATATTCCGAAATTGAGTAACATTTAGTATTACATATACAAATTTTTCTGTTTACATTGACGCAAGCTTGTGCTTTTCATTTGTATGAACAACATAACATACGAAGATCGAATAGTTTTTCACTAGTTGGAAGAGTATTGTAATTTCGAGAGACTCTTATATATGAAAGCAATCGAGATTCTCGTTTGAGATGCGCTATAATGCACTTGTGGTTTTTGGATTATATGCTCTGTATATATTTATAACTTAACTCGTGAGTAAAACTAAAAGATTTAAATTCTTAAATTGGCTCTGCCTTGATCTTATTTATTCTTGTATTATATGGATTCCAGCTTATTTTTTTTACGCTTTCCTTTTACGTGTTTTTGTTTATTTGTTGTTATTGTATTATTTTGCGCTTCTATCGCATTTAGCTTTAATTTATTGCTTTATTCGCGGTCTTCTTGCTTTTATTTTGTCAGTCACCAGGCTATATAAGCTCCCTGGATGTGAAGAGTGTCGTTTTGATTTCCTTTTTTTCTTACTTTTTATATATTCATATTATATTCTTTTTTATGTTTAGAGGAGCTTTCACCTGAAAGCGAAATCACGTGTGATTTATGTAAAATCTCGGCATATACTGTATAGAGCGGCGTGTGTTGAAATTCTGTGTTTAAAAATCAAAGATTGTACACTTGACTTGTTTCGCACAACTTGCAATAATTTTAGATTACAACTAAAACATTTGCAAGATCCAAATGATTTTTTCCTTGGAAGAAGATATCAAATTTCTAAAAGGTAAAGTTGCTGTACCTTTAGCTGAAATATAAATTGTTTCAAAGATACCTTTCAGGTACAATGTTGTAGTGATAATTCCTTATGTAGTTGTTTGACTGTACTGACATTTAGAGTTCTGTTTGATGCAGAAATTTCATTAGATTGTGAATTTATTATCACGAAGGTGCCGTGGCTTTGTATCGTATGTGACGACAACGAATGGCTAAAATTTAATATTACAAAATTATTCAGGAATATAAGCGCAAAGAGTGAGCTTTAACACTTCCCGTGCCCGTGTATGTATAATTCATAACTGCGACACACTATCCTTAAAGATGGTCACGTAAATGGCCCAGCAGGTCGTGCCGCTACACACACATTTAAATATAAATTGTTTCGGGCTAAATCTTTTAAAGCTACCTCTAACGGAATACATTAAATGTGTTACTTTATATGTGCGCCCAAGCTTAATAGCAGTTTTTTTTTTAAGGAGTTAGTGTAGGGTTTAATTAAATATTAATGCACTTTTAATTACATACGGTAAAAAAGTTTTCCTCTGGTTCCACGACTTTGGGAATACTAACGTTCACGTAAAATCTGAAATATCGACAAGCAGTGACAGTTTATGAACGGTTTTTCTTTTCTGAAGTTACATTTGTAACATTCACTTCCCCTACATCATAAATTTCCCTCGATTTAGAACCAGTTCAGCGTCGGAACCGGCATGTAAGTACAATAAGTGATAATGGAGAATACGTGTGGTTCTGTTTCGTTGGAGAACACGAAACCCTATTTTTTTTTTTGTAGAAAAGTCTTTCAATGCCGCCAAATATTTTGGCTGAATAGCCTAGTCAAGTGCGTTGATATATTACCGGCGCTATTTTCAGAGCTGCATTGAATTCTCACCTAAAAAGCTGTCTGAAATATCACCATCTTGCTAACGTATTTTTAGAATTTATTTCGTTTATCTGGGGTAAAATCCTATGCGTATGGTCGATTGCTTTTTTTCACGATGCCTTTATTGATTGATTGATATTAAGAAGTAATTAATGACCCTCTTAGGGGTTGAAAATGTCGCTACGTTCATGTTACTAATTTTAAGGAAAAAAAAAGAGAAGCGGATACGAGGCCATTAGTAATTTCAATTCTTTGGCGACATTGTATAGCGACGAGACAAGGCAAAAAATACCTCTCTCTGTCGGCGCCTTTGATGTTGCGTCGCCAAAAAATGACCTTGAACTAAATTCGGTCATATCTAATTATATTAACACCCTGCATTTTTCTCCAATTTGCACTAATTATAAACAACGTGTGTTAGATAGGGGAGTACAATCTGAACACAAAATGGCGGTTATTTATCAGTTGCTGCTTTCGTGAGTATACATACGTATGTGGAATTTGAATGGCGACAAAGAAAGTATTGTCAAATAAGAAAACAGCAAGAAGCCAACTAAATAACACTATTAATAAATTTAATTAGATACGCGCTAGAATTACTTCAGAACTGATGCCTATTATGACGCCCTGATGCACCACGGCGACCACGTGGGGGGAACCGCAAGCATATTTAAACCGCGCGCTTAGCACAAATAGAGAGAGAGGGAAAGTTCCCGAGACACTCCGAGTCCGCTCTGACTGTTGTGTCGGCAAAGCTTCTGATACACGTCGAGCTTCTTATTTCCGGTCTGATTGTAGTGCTGGCAAAGCTCACTGGCGCAATACGGGTATTTTACCGTTTTTTCTCCGCTCTGGCCGTTGCATCGGCACAGCTTCTGATGGTCCCAGGGGTTTATGTACAGTCATTACCGTACCGCAGAGTTAGCGTCGTCACCGATATCTAACCGTCATAGCCCGTGAAAATCGTCCGCGTAGTTTTCGACCGACCTCCGTATATAGATTGTCGTTTCATGTTATTAATTCCGCGTTTAGATTTCAGAAGTGTTACCGGAGTCCCGCGAATGTTTTAATGTTCACCACTGTACATATTTATATATGCTAACGTTTGTACATGCATTTGTTTACTTACTTTTTGTTTGCTATTTATATTGCATGTTTTTCACACCTGCTGTATAGAAATAAACGTTTGATTTATGATACACTGTTTCGGTGCGTAATCAGACTAGAGCCCTGAATTTTAACCCCGCACTTAGATTCTTTGCTACCACTTTGGGGTTAAAACTTTATTATAACGGCGTGAATAAGACGCAACACCGTCCAAACGCCACGTGGTCGTATTCACCGTTTGACAACGCCGAACGAACTTGGCACGAACCTACTCTTTCGACTTACGAGGAGCAATGCATAAGTAATGAGTAACCGAAAGCCCATAAGCAAGACATTCAAGAATAAGCCGTAAATATCCCTCTCGCGGTTTAAATGGTTTATACATCGAGCGGCAATGAATCTAGCTTTTACGCACTTACCGTATTATTTTTCACTATCCTCAACCAGAGTCCAAGTATCAGTGCATAACAGTGGTTTGGCTCCAGTCGCCTAGTGAGTGTGTTAATGACCTTGACCTGTGTTGCCGGCCAGAATTGAGTTCGAAGCGTTTCTGCACCAGTAAAGCCGGTGTTCTATGTTTATGTGTTATCCATATTATGAATGTTGTAAAAAAATCAACTAGTTTAAGCCATCTTTCGAATAAATCCAACTAGGCTGGCGGTTTGTAAATGGCTAATTGAGTAAATGAATACAACAACCGGTTACACAAACGAGCATGCATTGATGTTTCAGGTGTGCTAACGCTAAACGTGATTTTTATGTTTACAGATGGTTTCAATATTTTCTTAAGCAGGGGTAAAATACGTGTGTGTACATATAATATGAAATTAAACTGTAAAATATAAAAAACAAATGTCTGGAAGCTTATACACAGTATTCATAAAGGTTCAATGTATCATAATAGATGTGGTATACCCAATTGGCAATTTATTCGTACATTCTTTATACTCAGAAACCTTATTCAGGTCTTTGGTTACAACTTACTATAAAAGTAAATTACGCTAGAAGAGAAATTAAAACCAATCTAAAGAATCCACAACTACCGCACCCAGATAACTAGTTTCAATAATATTGCCTCTCTCATTTTTCTAACAATTTGAATAAAGTCAAACTGTATAACTTAGCTAATACCTAGGCATAATTCCAAAGGAATCCTTTTTTTTTGTGATATACTAATGTAGGTGAATAAGGACAAAACTCTATATAGTGAGAATAGAATATCATGATCGTTTTTGCGTAACTTGATTTCTCATAGGAAATAAGCGGACAATATTGTCAATGTTCATTATAAGTAGGTTATTTACATTTTTGTTTATTTCACCGATAATGATTTGTTGGACCTTTTACGATTAATTTCTAGTAGTTATAACATTCACGTGCTTTTAAGTGTTTTAGCAATAGCAAAGATGACGATGGTATATATTGCAAGAAACCTGTAAAACATGTCAAAATGGTTTATAGGTAAAAAGAGTTTAACCCCAACAAATGTCAAAGCAAATGTGTTAATTTTTGCAGGTTATTCGCTTAGCACAATACTTTATATCCACCCTGTATTTTGCAGCTGCGTTGGCCACTTTCACATACGAAAGCAATCACTGTTTTTAATTACTTTACACTTTTGTACATGCTTGTTGATGGACGGATATGTTTGTGAGATGTTTCGAAGCTCAAATAATATATTTTCCCTTTTACACAATTTTACAAAAAATCATTAATTTTGTTTGTGCTTTTACCAGTGATTCTTTAGAAATACAATGAAACCTCTCGTAATCGACAATCTCCATTATGGATAACTTTAGAATGCACACTGGGAGAGCTGTATAATACAATCATCTAGATTATAGAAAAAATATTACCGTTTATAAAAAAAGATATTCGTACATAGTAATGCACTTAATTACCTTTACAATATAAAGATATTACGATCTGTTGCATATTAGCAATTAAAAATGGCTAATGATTTTCTGAAATAGTATTATAGCAGAGCCTATACGATAGAAATACCATGCTAGCTATGTTATACTGCAGAAATTGTCGTAAAGATGGCGCTACTGGTTATTTCATAACTGTTGTAATCCTTTTATTCGATGTAAATTGTATTCGGTAAATACGGCTAGATAATATTTATCTGACGTGTACACCTGCCAACTATCGTATAAAATGTAGGTACTGTGATTGATCATGTACCAAGTTTGTTTACGCAATATAAAGAAGTTTTTATTGTTTACGTTTCTTCGTTTTTCAACTTGCTGACACTATAAAAGATGACAGTTAATCATCTCTTAATGGGGGTATTGTAGGAATATCCTAATTATGGCGAACACTAGAACAGAAGCGTTAGACATGGATAGTAGTGTATACTTCAAAGTCAGGCAGTAGGTATCTGCAAAACAAATATTGTAGAAATAAGAGTAGACTATATTATTGCGGCACAAAATTACCAAAACAAGATCATGTGACAGTGCTGTGCTTGGTTATCGATGAGAACTTAACTTGGAACGATCACATTGATTATGTGGCATGGAAATTAACGGCAACAAACCGTGCCTTACGAAATTTGGCCGGATATTGCCATGCGGATGTTCTAAGGACTGTCTAGTTCGCGTGCTTCCATTCAATTTTAAGGAACGGTATAGTTCATTAGGGATGTTCCGGTGGGATGCGGCAAATTTTATTTTATTGCAGAAGCGCTTATATGTATAGAGTAATTACTAACTTGCCATTTCGGGAATCTCGTGGACAAGCTTTTACGAGATTATCTATTTACACGGTTGTCTCATAATTATGGCGCAAGATATTAACAATCTACTTCATTGAGCGATAAGTATGCTGCAGCTCGATGTCATCAACAACGCTTGCAACTTTTACATTGCTTTACCAGCAGATTATAAAGCTAGATGGATACTAAATGTCATAAAAATCAACAAAGAATATTTTACTGCAACCAACTATTAACTCTATTGCGGATTTATTTGAGCTGTGACACTTACACATTTATCATGTTTCAACTAGTACTGACAATTCTTTGGGTATTTATACTTACAGCATAAAACATTATTGATTTTATTATTTGCTTTATATGTTTATAGTTTTGTGATTTACTGTTTAGTTTTATTTAAAATTAAAAAATAATAATAAACACTGATACAAATATGTACATGGTTTCTACACTTTATTTAGTTTACTTCCTGCTTTTTTTTAAAGACGTTGTGATATCTGAAGTAACCATCTACATATATATTAATTTTTAATACCTAAATATTTTTGTATACGAGCAAACACATCTCTGAATGTCCCAGACTCACTAGCATATTATCCAAAGAGGATCACAAAACTCGACATGTATTCTGAAAACAGGAAGCGGAAGCTACACCAAGACAGGAGATGAGACTATGTGAGAACCTTTACACACAAGCCACTGCTAGACTGCAATAAGGCAGAACTGGAATCCGCGAGGCAACCATCCAGAGAGCACTAGCAAGTAGCAAAGAAAGTGGTAAATATGAAGAAGGTGAAGTGGGCAATGAGCTCATTCAAACCATAGGTATAAATCGCCAGAAATGGATGGCATTTATCCAATTCTGTTTCAAAAGGGCCAGGAGCTTTGGTTACAAAAGTATACCATCTTTCAACTGCTTGGAGGTTGATTAGAGTTACTTTTATTCCAAAACTTGTTAAAACGGGCCAGGATGAAGTAAAGTCTCTGAGACTAATAACTAATAACGTAATTTATGCTGGAGGCTAGACAGGCACATAAGTAATAACGTCTTACCATATCGACCACCACGTCAAGGGCAGTATATACGTATCAAGCAGGAAAATCCACAGAGATCGCATTACATCAGCTCTTTAAAGGGCTGAGCATGCTCTGCAAAAAAAGGACGTGCTTCCGTGCACATTACTGGATATATAAGGTATATTTGTTAATATATTCGCAAAATTAATCTCCAAAGCATGGAGGAAAGCATAAGGGGAAAGAAACAAGCTATATGTGAATAAACTGCGTGCTTAGATGGAGATCAGTTTAAACAATCATTATCGGAGAAACACTGATGGCTCGAGTCAAAAGAGCATGTTCGCAGGATGGGATTTTGTCCTCTGCCGTGGAACCTAGTCGTGGGCAAGTAAAACTGGACAATAAAGTGCTAAAAATGTTAAGAGTCGTAGATGATATTGTTGCTAACCAGGGTAAATTCAACAACGCAATGTGGGATAAAATGCAGAACGCTCTAGGAATTGTACAAGAATGGGCCTAGGAGGAGGGCTTGAAATATTTTTCCCTTTAAAATGATCACAGTAGCATTCATGAGAAGGGCGAAGTTAGATGGTTTAGCTCAACTGAAACGACGGAATGCCTCCTAGACGTCCCTCCTCACCATTTGGTGATAATGCGGGAGGTAAGAACGGGACATCTCAGAATCTAAGAAGTAACAAGTGGCGGAAATGCAGGATTGGGGCATAACAATATTATTCATTATGTCGAAAGCAACTTCTTGAGAATGAGATCCAAGTACATAATTTCGACATATTTATTAAGTAGAAATTTCCTGGTGGATATCATGAATCCGATAAACTGGAATCAATCCAACTACAGAGACAAGTTCGGTGAACTGATTTGGTTCGAAGAGTGACTGGAGCTGAGATTTACAGTGAGATGAGAAATACTATGATCTTAATTTGACTAGGAAAATATGCCAGTGTTTTTCAATATTGCATTTCGCAACAGAAATTAATCAGAGAGCTTGTAAAAACAAACGGATCTGCATTGCAATAGACAGCCAGGCGATACCGAGGACATTAGGATACAATCAACACGGGTTTGGGAATTTATTCAAGAACTGAATAGCCTGGCAGATCGCAGTAGAATTACTTTATTGTAGGTGTCCGGACGCTCGGTAATCGAAGGAAACGAAAAAGTTGCCAAGAAAGGTATCTTCGGCTTCATTTATAGGCCCAGAACCTATTCCAGAAGTGTCGAAAAACACAGTACGTGAGCAGGTAGGGAGTTGAATCCAACAGATACACAAAGAACTCTGAAACAATACAACCTGGCAAACTCATAGAAAAATCTTTACAAGGGACCATCAAAGAAGAGGAGTGAAGAACTACTGAAGTTTAGTAGGAATCACCTTGGCATAAATCGCAGGTTTCCTAACAGATCATTGTGCACTGAAAGGACACCTACAAAAAATGGAAATCGACAAAACAGACACCCAATTCAGACTCTAATATGGTATAGCATACCACATCCTATTTAAATGCGCAGCTCTGGACGCAAAAGACAGACTATTTTTGGCAAGTTAAAAGTGAATCCAGAGAATTATTTCTATCAAACAGTCAAAGACCTGCACAGAGATGCACCAGGATATTGAACTGGCTGACATAATGTAATGGATACAAGAAATGGGAGATATATTACAAAAAGCCAAGAGGCTCCAGTATTACCGGTGACTTTATATCAGATGACACCCACAACAAAAAAGAAACACCCCTGTGCAAGGGAAAACCCTTCGCTTCCGTAACTGTTGATTATAGAAAGATGTCGTTGTACTTACTTGTAAATTCGATCATGTTTCTTTATAAGAGAAATTAAAGAGTGTCAGTATTTATTGTTTTGGAGGAACTCTGAAATGTGTATAATTACCTACCTTCAATTGGGTTTTCTCGTGCTTTTCGCAATGTGATGGCATCTTGGTAAGGTATCGTTCGTTTAATTTATAATATTATACCTTGTTTTTCGCCAGTGTATGTATTTTTCATTTACTTCTCATTTATTTATATTTACACAGTTGAAACATCAAAGTCACAAAGTCTATATCATATGCTGGTATTTGAACCGTATAAACATATACCTTATATTGAACAAATAAAGTATGCAGCTATATAGCAATTCTTGCTTACGCTCTTTAGTGAATATGTGACTTTGTTTCAAATTATCTTATCATCACAGGTAGTAAGGCAGAGGTATAAAACAATATCAGGTTTTCTTATAAAGCATATGATATAGATAAATATAAAATAATAACTTACCCAAATTCGTCTGCCAACACAACCTAACTGAAATCCGCCATCATCTAAATTCGTAACACGACAGTTGAATATATTTAAATTTCAAGTAGCAATTTCATTTATCATGACTGTCATCCTTCACGGAGGTAATTAGTAATATGTACAGGTTTAATGGATCCGGACCCATTCAACTTCTAACTAACATAAATTGCTATGACCTATTTATAATACATACCTACGAAGTGTGTTTAACATCCAGAGCAAGTTAATTGCAGTATAATTTTGATATAAATCAAGCAAGTTCCACGAAATTGTAGAACGCCAACTGGTAAAGCATATTTCGATATGTTGGAGATGTAAGGCGCGATGTTTCAGCAAATGGTAATTCCTCAAATTATCGGCTTCATGACGAACATATAGGCTAATCTAGTTCTTAGTCTTATTTATATCATTCACCGATGCTTTACTATTCCAAAGCGTCAATTTATCACTGCATGAGCACTTTTCCGATTGGCGGAAAGCTTATTCATTTTGTGTACGTATCGAAATCTTCATCATGAGAATGAATAAAGTTCTATACAAAACTTCAATTTAAATTTAAATTTCAAATTTCTTTATTTCTGTTTGAAATATACTGCTATGTTATTTCCGGTATATCATGCTAAACAAAACCCACAGAATCATAATATCGACTATAAAATTGTTTATGTAAATGTATTTTTATCTATTTATTTATTTTTGTTAACATATGTAATAATTTAGACTAAAAACTTACTTATTTCGTATCTAATTCAATTAATGCTTGTGACCATGGATTTTTGGCTCAATTTATAATAGGGTATATATAATCATTTTTAAATCTTAGTTAGTGTGATTTTTCTCATTTTCTTCAAAAAGGTGTTTAAACTTGAATATAAAATCCAAACACTCACATATGTAGATACCGTATACCGTCAGTAGATTATTTTCCATGAAAAGGGTTCTCAAAGATGTGTTACGAGCCATCAGGTGGTGTTTCTTAAACAAAAAGTTGCCATAAGGCACCTTGCTGGTACCACGCAATTGACATCTTGCAGGCAATACTTTATTTCATAGATAATAATAACATTACTCGAATTATATGTATTAGAATGTAGCAGTTACATACACAAACATCAAGATAACTTATCAATAGAAATATGTAATGATCATTCTCAAATCCACAAGTCCATCTTATAAGGCACCATCTAAAATCAACCTCTGAAAGTCCGGATATTGTGGGTATCAAAATCTATAACTATCTACTCAACAACTGGAAAATATTTAGTTTAAAATGAAAATCAAAGGGCACAGAGCACCTAATCTTCAATTAAAGATAACCTTAAGTTAAGTCTACGAATGTATTATTTCTATACAACTGCTTAGGCTTCTGATTTTACCAGTGAACTTTAGTGCGTTTATATTTTTGTAATCTGTACTCTTTTATAAACTTTTTGCATATTTTTTTTGTAGTAGGTACATCCTACTTACTTAAATGAATTTAATACTATAGCGATATACTTTTTCCTAAGCATATTATACATTTGTCTTTAAATAAAGATTTTTTTAAAAAAATAAATTAAATATATGTTACTATGGGCATTTAGATCTCATCAAAGGAAATCTGATCATCACACACTAAAGCCTGTTTTGGTTCTCACTTTGGACGGTATTATTTCAGTTCAAAGCAAAAGCTCGCGTACGTAGCAAATGATTTCGCACTATAAGTACGACGATATCACGTTTCCACGGGTTTAAGGTAATAGAATCGCTAATTGCTATAAATGTGTTCTGTTAATAGGCGGATAGTCAGGATATCGGCTATTAAATACTCGGCAAGTTCTGCTTACAATTTTATTACATTCTCCGTGAATAAAAAATTAATTTAAGATATCTTCATTTTTATAATTATTAAAATAGTTTTCCATTTTTGCTAATGCAATAAACACGACAACACTGACCAAACTAATTTGACAGATGACTTGAGTGTAGACTGATATTGTTTAGTAATGCTCGGTAGTACCCACAGCCTACTGCGTGCCAATTTTCTAATGAAATACTAATTGAAAATCACTAATTCTAAAAGAAGCGATAGAGATAGGTATAAGAACACTTATAGCTTTGCGATAGAGAATTAAATTCTACATCGCATAGTGTATATATAGGTGTTTCATTTGAAAAAAAAAATACCTTCAGTACTAAGAAGTTATGCCATATCAACCCTAGGTTGTGAGACAGCCTGTATGATTTTGTTTACTTTTTATGCCTTCGGTAAATAGTAGAGTACCTGTACCCTCCACAATTCACATAAAAGCTGTCCACCTTTTACTGTATAGCTGTTACACCCCTTTAATACATAGCTAAGAAGATGTTTTATAAAATTGGTTTTAAAATTCCCTATAGAATCTAAAAATGCAATCAAAAATTTAGGTTTCTATTTATAATATTAAAGTTGGCTATGACTTTCGATGTAACCGGAAGTGCGACATTGATTATGTCACTTTTCCGAACTAGATCATAGCCAACTATGCTTATCGCCGAAGTTTGAAAATCGAGATATCATAGCAAATTCAAGAACTTTTAATGGACAAGTTATCATTATAACCCGGAAAAAAGAACGGGTTATCGCAATTGACCAGAGTGAGATTTGAACCCGCGGCCCCATGACCGACAGCCAAGCGTGCAAGCTACTAGACTATCATCTCTACAATTTTAGAAAATTGCAATATGCAATAAAAAATATAGATTTCCATTAAAGAAATAAGACTAACATATTTTCACAGATTACGGCACCGTCTATGATGCACGTAAAATCTACATTTTGCGGCACGTAGCATAAACAGAAATAATACTATGTGTTTGCATATCTAAACAAGTGTGTCTAACTAGGTGACAGTTCAGCATATAATTTAGGCTTCCTTGGAAAGAGCCCAGTGACGTACCGTCAGGAAGAGGATTTAGTTAAATTTTGATCTTCATTACGCATTTCCGCACTGTCAAGAATAGCAAGAAGAGATTCTCTTTCGCTTTTAAAACGCTTAAAGAGGAATTTGTGACAAGAAGGAAAATAATTCAATAATCAGAGAAGCAACTTTACTAAGCAACATGTATTCATCCTTCAAACAAGTGTCTTATCCGCAGGGCGCAGTCGGTCAGTCCCAGTACTGATCGCAAATTTGTTACGAGATATCTACTATACAATTACGGACTACAACGGCAGGTATACGAAGTGAATATAAGGAATTAAGGACAGATCCTGCCACTCTAGAATTACAAATTGTATGTGTTCATAAATATTTTGTGAGTAATTTGGGGACAGATACCTGCAACAACTCCCTACAACACGCTGACACTTATTAATGACATTGCGGATCGCAGCATTCCTTTGAATGCTTGATATTTGATAAATATATCGTTCTGCTATATCTATCAATTATTCTGAACACTTTTAAACTGAAATGTGATATTGCGTTAAAAGTAAGTAAATGATTCCTTCCATTATACTTTTCTTAATATGAATAAGTTCTTTTAAGAAAATGTATGCCTTGGTCTTCCTGTTTCAGTGTAATGAACCTATAAAGATAAGATATAATTTGGACTATACTTCATATATAGTTAGCGTCTGGAAACATCGTTAGACACTTTAATTTAATTTTGATTATTTTCTTGTAGTGTATATAAAATGAAAGGGGTGTGTAAAGGATATAGTTCTAGAACTGCATATACCTTTGCTGTGGCTAGCTTTAGTAAACATAAAGATTACATCACTAGAGTTCCGTAAATACAAAACCACTTCGCGGTCGCTTCCACAATCCTAGTTACGTAAAAAGTTTACTCGCATCTTGGTGATGAGTAAACGGAAGTTTGTTCCACAATTTTAAATTGAATTTCCTACGGCTCTTGAGACGAATTTATTCAACTTGTGAATTGCTACAACTTTTAGCCATATGCATATGACGTTACAATTTGTTTACGCGAAGTATGCACATATCGTAGATCTTGTATACGATTTATAAAATGGAAAAGTGAGGCAATGCGGCAGACAAACAAACGTTTGTCACAAAGCGAAATACCGGAGAGACGACGAAAATTCAGCGGTAAATAATCAGTAGGAACGTCATGTGGAGCCGCTAACTTCCTTCAGAGGTATAGATTTTAATTTCAGGATATTACTTGAGAACTCCGCGAAGGTTTAAAGCGTGAGATCGCAATTGCGAGGAAAGCGGAGATTGTATCAGCTCTTGTCCTCGCTCCTGTCTGCTCTTAAATTTCAGCGATATTAATATTTTTCTGCACGTAAAAAAATAAATAAGCGACATCGGTACTGGTATTAGAATATTCACAATTTTAATCTCAACACCACGAACGTTAAATAATCGTCTACAGTAATAATTGAATAGACGTTTAATACACCCAGCAGTACTGTAAAAGTAAAAATATATCATTGAAATATAGTTCATAAGTAGTATCGGAAATCGGAGTAGGTGTGGGCATGGGAAGTCAATGGGAGCGTTTAATATTTTTACCTCAACGTGACTTACAACGCAAACATCATTCTTTATGTTGGTAAAACTGTAAGGAATCAATCAATACTTACGGGAAATAATCGTATTTCAATACTTCAAATGTTACTTCTCAATAACATGTCTACATTCTATTTAATCTCTCAATAATCCGTATTGCATACTTTTGTAATAAAAATACTCTGACAGCGTGAGAGCTATTTTCCCAGTGCATAATGCCATACCTGATAAGACTTTCTATCGTAGAGTGGTACACAACTAACAACACTTTCTTGCTACAATGTTGAGAGATAAATTTCAATGCATAGCAACGTTGTCTGAATTTATTACATAACTCGTCTATGTGTACATTCCACCGTAATTTAGAATCAAAGACTACCATATCGTTAGGTTTTCGTTGTTGCACACTTGCAGGACAGGAGGATTTATTTTATTGAAAGTTAAAGAAACAGTAGATCTTTTACCAACATTCAGAACAAGTTTATTCTTAGTGACCCAGTCCACTATGGGTTTATAACTATCTGAAATAGTTTTATGTAAATATTCAAAGCTTTTATGGTGAATTAAAATGTTGGTATCATCCGCGTTGCAAATTACCTCAACATCCGGTCCAAGTGTCAGTAAATAACCAGCCAAATCATTTGCAAAAATAATGTACAACAACGGACCTAAAATTGAACACTGTGGTACTCCGCACCTGACCCCCAATCTATCTCCATATGAGTGATTAACACAAACACACTGATATCTATTTCCTAGATATGATCTCATTAGATTATATGCTAGTCCTCTTACCCCATACCTCTCTAATTTAAGCAATAAGAGTTCATGATTGACCATATTGAAAGTGCGACTCAAATCAACATTTAACCAACCACGATCTCCCTGCTATACAAAGCTTTCACAATTTTATGATGGTAGTCACACAGCGCAATCTGAGTACTTTTAGATTTTATGAAACCGTGTTTACATGGAGATAGTGGACAGATTTTACATACAAATATCTCGAAAACCGATGGCTTTAGGAATATGGAGTATTACATAAACTTGCCCTAATTGGCTCTTTAGATTCCAAATATATAATTATATACAAGCTGTTCCATTTAAAAAAAGGAAACTTTGTTATGGATCTTTTTTCTCGAACAGCCTGTATAATTCAAAATAATTTTAAATTGTACATACAAAGGTCTAGCATTCAACGAAATAATAAGGATTTCAAAAAATCATATGCTTTTCCATAAATATGGCTCGCGCAGTATGTGATGGCACACCCTGTATATGCATCCTGTCATGTATTGCAAAACTTAGAATTGAGCGGCAACAACTGAGAACGTGAAGTCAGGATTATGGAAATGCAGTATATCGCCGTATAATAACTATACTTATATTTTCTAAGACCACGTCTTTCCGTCTAAAACCGTCCAGATTTTTCCTCGGTCCGTCTTGACCACATTTTAATTTGAGTCTGCTGGCGCTTCTTATAGAGTAGGCTGGCGACTACTACTATAGATTCTTTTGATATACTTTCTCCAGGAACCTCTTAAATCCTACTGCTCCTATTAAATTCTTACTACCATAATACACCTTTATCTTCAACCTTTGTGGTACTGGATCCTTTTGGTTCTCCATAGCCAAAATTGTTTGCTGGGAGGGGAGGGGTCGCAGGGACATTCCCAAAATACGTCTGAAAAAGAAGAATTGACAAAATGAGAGAAAATAAAGAGGATGAAAGCTAAAGCTAATAAAAGAAAATATTGAGAAAAAAGGGAGAACCTTTGGAAGAGGATTTAGGAGAAATTTTTATGCAAGGTTCTTCTAGCGAATGGGAAAAGAATTATGAGTGGCGTAGATATATTGAAGCTGCCACAGAAGCTGATATTATAATTATTGTAAAAGTACCGTTCGAAACCCAGTAAATTTGGAATGAAAAATGTGGCTCAAGTAGAAGATGTCAAATGGATGTAAAGTTGTGCTTGTTGCCCAATCGTTTCTAATGTACAAACAAAACTTTCCTCTGTGATTGTTCTCTGAGGTACTTTTGATCCTTCCAAAACCAATGATAGACCAGCGTCCCAGATTCAAACTCATGTAGTGGTTTAACAGATTGGGGTAAGGATGTCTAGCAACACCAAAATTTATTCTAACACATGTCACGTGACTATTAGTGTGACATTATTCTTTTTTTTTCAAACTACCTAGTAGGTCATTAAATTTGGGAGCCCCAGTTAGTCGAACATTTCGTGAAATCCGTATAAGAATAATATTACATGCCCATAGCACACTATTCAATTATCCAACCGTCAATTTTCGTCACGGGACCGAATAAAGTTCATTTGTTTCAATTTGGCGTTTCTATTAGCTCTACTAAATTTCATCAGGCGCCGGCATCGGTCGGCACGTGCTCACGTCCACGCTCACACACTGATTTCCTGTTCTATGCTTATTTGCATAACTAAAAATTAATGGTTTCAGTGTGGGCGGAAGCAAAATTATTTCCACACCAACGTCAATGAGGATGACGCAGATAGTTTGAATCTGGTCTGCGAAAATTTTGTGTGAAATTTAAAGTTATCGCAGATTCCACGTCTAGATAGATTTACGACGGGCTGATAAGATAATTCTCGTAAATTAAAATGGGATTTGCACAATCATTTAATTTGAAATCATATATTACAAAATTGTTATATTTACTAATTAATTCGATCAAGTTTACCGTTAGGCCTACAAATCGATTTGTTCTAAAATACTGAATGGTGATGAATAAATTAGTGATGTAGTACCAACATTTAAGTAAATATTTTATAATTCATTTAAGAAGCGAAACGCGGTAATTACGAACGCCTTGCGATTAAATATTTAAACAAAAGCTCTTGCGGAAAGACGTAAAGTAAATACAGTAGCAGCTTCAATTCACGTATGGCAATTCAAGCTAATATTTCCAAGAGAAATGCACCTATTCGATAGATATTTTATAAAGATAATTAACAGAATTTAGTATAAACTATGATATTGTAATGTGAGAGCTTTTTATCATACTTATAAGTGTTGTTGTTGATGAGCTTTGTTGGATGGATGATTCATTTCCGTAACTATTCAACAAGACATTTTTTAAAATTACTTTATTTAATCCTAGATTCTGTTAGATTACAATTACAGTGGTCATAAGGTTTTTAATAATCTAATTGATTCAAGTTTTATGCCTTACAATAAGACATTTAAATAAATAAATACTATGGATTCTCAGCGAAGAGTTAATCAAATCATGAGGAGAATAAACACACGGACGAAAGAACATGTATTGAAACTAGTGATGCATGAAACAGAAATTGTCCAATTGCGGAATCCCCTAAAGATCTACATGAAGTTAAACACGGAAATGATGCCTATATCAAAAACAGTGAAATACCTAGGAATTAGATAATAGAATTTTTGATAATATGTATTTTGTATTTATTAAAGCAGCATTAACGGTTTCCTTATAAAGCAGTTCAATGAGAATTTCTGGGCGTACCGTACCCAATCAAGCAAGCATAGGTTGCTTATGCTTGTAATTAATTTCATCCTACTCTACTGGAGCGAAATGTAACTGAAGCCATTGGATAAGGAGAAGTACAGAACCAAATTATCGATAGTCTAAAGAAGAATAGTACTGCAGACGTAAGGGCTTACAGAACAGCTTCAGAACCAGCTGCTTTAAAATGCAATAGATGAAAAGTGAAACCATACTAGACGGCTTTGGTGGAAGCGCTGATATATAACTATGGGAAGATGGAAATATGGGTTCACTAAAAACATCTCGGCGTGAATAAACAGGAAGAATGAAAGAGTGAAGTATTGCATATCGTAAAGTCTTTGAATGCTTATATTGAAAAGTAGAGAAAAAGATTTAATATATTTTATCAAATCTAGAACACATTGCAATGGACGTTAATTATTCCACTTGTTTATGGCCAAATGCATTAGGCGCCCTTAGTAGGTAAATTCAGTTAATTCTATGTATATGTAAATTTAATCTTCAAATTTCTGAGAGCTCAGTTTTCTCCACAATGAAAGAAGTATTGCAGCTGCAACAAAAACACAAAATGGTGCAATAAGCTAATAAGGTTCTTTAGTAGATTACTACTGATAATGTATTTAAGCCATCACCTTTATTTTCTACTTATTTTATTTGGATTATTTATACAAAACCGAGGGTATTTGCACAGCATATGTTCGCAAGCGTATACTTGTTAGGTCTTATCTAAGCCTTGAATAACTAGAAATAAATGTGTTGGTGGTTTTTTTTTCAAAATTTCTTAGACGCTAGCGCAACTAATAAGATATTCACCACATCTTCAATAAAGAAGAGTTATCTCGTTCTTGAATTACTAACTTTCAGGATTTGTTTAATTTCCGAAAGCGGATGAAATCTGAACCTACTACATATGTATGTATAATACATCGACATTATCTGTGCAAAGCCTGAAACTGGGAGGCATCTACTCTCCTATGTTCTCCTACCATGCTTAACAACGATCAAGTAAGATAGCAGCGAAATAATGCATGCAGTCTGATCAACGATGCTGCAAGGAAGAATGAACGGAGACGCAGATGCATGCATACTATAGCCATTGGCTTTGCAGTGCAATTGGTGTAATAAACAATAAATTTGCTGACAGAATTTTTTTTTTATTCATTGCTGGGGATATTACATTGCATGAATCAGTGACTAATGAAAGTTGTGGCAAACTCATTTAGGTTAAACAATGAGTAAATACAAGTAGAAAAGTAAGTTTTACGTTTCTCTGAGACATTAAAGGTTCTGTATTTTGGACAGTTTGAATAAGTACAGGAACATTTTCTGTAATAGTATGGGTGCATAATCCAGATTTACTGTTATTACTCTAATAAAATTCATTGCTTGCGCTATTCGTATGCAAATACACAATTTAGATTACGTTCGGGTACTGAAAGGATGCATTAGGGGTAATCTCACATTTTTATTCTTTCCTTTTTACACAAAAACAACACGTTTCTTTTCCTGCATTCTTTAATTTTTACAGAATTTTATTTTATTTGCTTTTTTTCCATATAATGAGATTCATTGTAAAGGGATTCAAATAATGTAAGTTTCCAAAAATGCAACATAATTATGAGAATTATGGAATGAATAAAGCACTAGAAATACTAAGTTTAGACATCGAATAAATAAATAAAAAGCGAGGTTGATTTGATTAAATTTTCAACCCGTTAAATTTATTGGAAATCTGATAGCTAAGGTCCTAATTCATGTAGTGCACGCAATCACAATCACCAATGATATCTAAATAAAGCAGTGTGTCAACTGCAATCGATTTTACAAGTATACAGGTATCTAATAAATTATTTATTGCAAATTGTTAGAAGTACAAGATTTCGATTAACGGAAAAATCAATGTGCATATAATATATATAGGACTTCGAACTGATAAAACACAAATCCCTTCATACCAAAGCTTTGTTGCGGATCTTTTGAGAATCTGTACGGCACACAAAACAATTGTTTTGTGGAATTATATTTTGGTATAATCAAATATCAAATTAAATAACTAAAAATGCAGTTTTTATATGAAAGCTGATGACGAGGAGAATAGTGTTAATTGATATATTGATATATGGAGAAGGGTATTACAATAATAGGAATTTATAACGAAACAATTGAAAAATTGAAAATTGTCTTTCAGTACAAAAGATCATAAATATGTCACCGTCATGCAAAAGTGATCAATGACTACAGTTTTGTGCAAATAGGAAAACCACCTTAGAGTCGGAACATTACACTAGACCACAAGATACTACCTCCTTTATAAATTAAAAGAAAAAAAGACACACATACACTTGGGAGGCCTTTCTTTCTTCGGCTAAGTGGTTGAAAGTGGCAATGAAAGAACTTTTTTGTAGATATAACAAAAGATTTTATTGGGAAAATATTGGCATAAGTATACAGGGTGTCCCCTCGTTGGGTTGCATAACTTCATAGGGTTATTCCTTGTATCAAAATCAACCAAACACTTCTAGTCAGCATAGGTCCAATTCTCAACCGTTTTCGAGATATGGGTGGTCAAAAGCGCTGAAAGTCACTAGTTACGGTAACTAATTTAGACGAATCATAGACGCATTTGGCTCGAATTTCGGCATGAAATTGTTGCTAAGGAACGATTAACTTAAATTACAGTCTTACTTCCACAATAATGAGCAGACATTGTTTTAATGATTTTAATAAACAAGCAATGCTGTAAACATTTAAAGCTGCTCAAAATGGCGACCCTGGACTGCCAAACACAACTCTGCTCTTTGATTCAGTCCTCTTATCCAGTTGACATTTCCTCTCCACACATTAACCGAAAATCGGTGCTAAAATCTACTTTCTGACAAAGCATGGGGATTTTCGTCGCTCCAGATGTGCTCGTAATGTGAGTTGTTAATCTCATCACGAGTGAAGGTGAACTCATCAGCGATCAAAGCAATTGGGTGGAGATCCTGGTTCTCTAGGATCCACGAGCAAAATTCTTCCCGTTTTGCATAGTCGGCAGGTAAGAGATTTTGTACTTGTTGTACGTGGTATGGATGTAGCCCATTTTCACGTAAAGTCCTGTGAATCGACGCTCTTTTCTGTCCTGTGGTAGCAGCAATTCTTCTTATGCTGGTTCTCCGATTCTCAGAAACTTCATGAAGAACAGTGTGATTTCTTCGCGCAGGCTCTCGCTCATTAGTGTTTTTCGGGAAGGATCCAGTTTGCCGGAGCGATATGAAACAGTTCGTGATGGTTGTCCGACAAGGATGTCTTCGGTTCCGGTAGCGTTCTGCGTACTCTCTTGCCGCTGCTGCAGCGTTTCCTCCACAATAGCCATACAAAAATATCATGTCGGCGTACTCTTCCTTCGTAAAAAGAGGCATTTTTAAATGTTCTGCGAGCGAAATCTAAAACTGTCAAAAATACAACAAAACTGCTTACATGACACCTGTCCAAAAGCCTACGTCAAGTGCATTGAATCTAAGTTACCAGTCGAGCCAAATGCATTCATCTAAATTAGTTGCCTTAACTAGTGACTTTCAGCGCTTTTGACCACCCATGTCTCGAAAACGGTTGAGAATTGGAACTATGCTGACTGGAAGTGTTTTGCTAATTTTGATACAAGGAATAACCCTATGAAGTGATGCAACTCAACGAGGAGACATCCTGTATAACGGTTGATGGAACATATATTGAAAAATATTCCTATGTTATTTCGAAAGTCTTTTCTTGTGTCATTGGGTACAGTAGTATCAGGAACCGTTAACAAGAATTGCTCTTACAGAGCTTGAGAAACATAGTAGTTGGTATCCGATGAAATTTTGAGAAAGTGGGTAATTACGGCAAATTTATGGTCACATTCGCCTAGAGTACGTCCCTTGATTTTTCTGTGGAAGTTTAAAGTTAAGATGTGTAGATAGAAGTACATCGTGACTTGTTCTTGTCTTCGTAAAGAGACAATCTTAGCTCATGAAATCAATTAGGAAATAAGTGATTTAATTTACTTGTTGAATTTGTAGTATTGCTACATTGACATGCCCATATTTTATATAATATACTTGGCATATTAATTACTAATTTATCACATTAGCTTTTTACTGAAGTTACAGAAATTGATTAATTAAATTAATTTTAACAAAAGAAGCAATTATATTATCGTGTAATACAATATTATTCCAACCCGACTCAATTAGTATATTAGTGAGGGAAACAATTTTGGATAAAGCTGTAGAGGTTCTTTGTGCAAAATGTTCCCTCTTCATAATCATGAAAGCAGTGCATTTACGGCTCGTTGATTTAGAAATAAACTTGTACAATAGGATTCTGAATTTCTCTTTCTGTACGGCGCCTCCGCCATTAGTTTCTCGGAAATGATAAGATTGAAACAACAGGGTAATTATCGTTTCATATATGTACTTATAAATGTTAAATGTGTTTGAACTTTGAGCTTGTATGGAACTAAATCTATATAATTTAGAAAAAAAAAAAAGAAAAATACGAAATAATTTTTTTTACTTTTGCTTAGCTGAAATATTGATAAAATTTCGTAATATGAACGATAACTAATGCTCAAATTTGCATTTTTTTCATATTAAAATTTCTTAAATTGGCATATGTATGACATTGGTTTAAATTCAAAATTATACTATTGACAGATATATCACGAATGTAAACTACCGATACATACAAGTACAATATTTACAATATCTGTAACGTAATTACTTTTGCACAGTAATTAGAATAATAAAATTATAGACACCTGAAGTAAAAAGAAAAACAAGCGATTGTTCTCTGCTGTCCTTTGGCATAGAAAATATTCTGTTGTTTGTAATTCATGCGCAATAGCTCCATTGTTCTAGTAGATAACACATTTACATAGACGATAGTAACGACAGAAGCACTTTCACTCCATAAGAATGAAAGATTAATTATTTAATAAATTATTATTCATAGCAGAAAATATTATTATAAAAAACAGGAGCATGTTTTAAAAATAAGCAATTATTTACATTTCTACATACAAAAAAGATGACAAAGACATCTGTCTTTTAACGAAAAGGTAAGTGGCCAAATAGTTTACGATATAGTGGAGAGGCAAAAAGTTGGATGGAAACACTAAACAACTTAACTGCTGTAGATTTTGGTTTTCAATTGACCAAAGTTAAATACTGTTAATTAGAAACCTTTTCATAGAAGATCTTTATATATACTAACACTATATTATTATCGTATGTATTTTGTATTTCTTTTTCTTGACCAATTGGTTGGACAATGAGAGTAAACATATTTTTAGAATGTTTGGATAGTCTCACATTTCTTATTTTAATTAAAAGTTGACATTTCAATTAAAATTAATTTAATTGAAATGAATATGTTTATTAATAGTGCTATACTATATTAAACAAACTTGGTCGGTGTTTTTTTTTTAAATAAGTATTGTTTATAACATAAGATATTGTAAACTCACTAATTATAAAAAAAATATTAAGGAGCTTTTGAACAAAATTAAAATAATGTGCATCGAAACATTAAGCAAGTATGAATAAATGATTTAACAAAGTCCACTAAACCTCACAAACTTTTATTTATTCAAATATATTATTACATTAATAAAAGGGAAACTTCAGTATCTCCGTCTATTCAGCATTTGCTGTAAAAGGTTTGGCACAGTACATACATATGTAGTTACGTTCACATTCTCATTACTAAGCAGTTGAATTTAACATTGGCTGTTTATCTGATCGATTTTGGCCGACACCTGGAGTGTGAAGATTTATAGACAACGTAAACATACGGTTGCATACAATCTGTAATATATAAATTTAAACCTGTTTCTATTTTATCAAAAAATTCTAAATAATCGTTTGCAAAAGTAATAGCTTCTTACGTAGCGTATATCTCAACAAACCTTTTATTTTCAGTTAATGGGTGTGTTGTGTACAAAGAAATATTAACTGAGGTATTAATGTAGTATCGTAAAATATAGGTACTGAAAAGGTAATCCTTTTCGTTAGTAAAAAATATATCCTTTTGTGCATATTGTTGCTTAAAATGATATACACTTAAATCTAAATTGTTTTGAAAGGCGTAATTTATTTCAGCAATTCCTACAGAAGTTAGTATGTTTTTTTTAAGGGAGTATATAAAGCCAATTTATTTATTTATTTAGAATTTAAAATGGTTGTCAGGCACCCCGGTAGAGCCACATCTCCCTCCTAATCATCATTACGACCGCGGTAATAACCCTGGACCTCACGACTGATAGCCAAGTGTGCAAGCCACTAGACAATTGACCGGGCAAACAATATTTTAAAGTAAATATAAAGGGCACTAGTTTCTTGTATATTTGTGTATGTTCTATCGTATGGATAAGGTCGTGAAACCGTATCTGCATTATAAATAGTGATATTTGTTGATTTTTGTTTGTGGTATCTGCATTTGCTAGATCAAGAAGTCAAATATTTTGAAACTTCGATTTTGCAGATACCACTACCTGTCTGAGCAGGGGGGTATACTACACACTAAAAAATATTTGCAATTCCGAGGGAAAATTCCAGTAATGTTTGGGGTAAATTTACCAAAAATTAGAAAATATACCTAAAATTTTCTAGTAAATTTCCCAATTTTCGGCAATTTTACCTTATACGTTGTTGGAATTTTCCGTAGGAATTGCATATATTTTTTAGTGTGTATGCACACATCGAGAAAGAGAGATGTGTTGATTCAACCAATAATTTGTTCACTGGACAAATGTTTGTATTATGCTCAAACCACCGGAATGTTTAAATTAGTTAAGCAGAAATAGTTCCACTAATATCTATAGTGTCCCAGGGGATTGGTGTTATGTATTTTGATATTAAATAATAACAGAAAATGTTCGTATTCCAATCCTTTTATTTTTAAGTATCTTTTATGTGCTACATGTTTCGGTCAAGTAGACCATCTTCAGGCAATAAGGCTGGCATTCGGGCCATTCAGTTGTGTTTTCCCTCCGTAGTGTTTGTGATACCCCGAGATATTTTTAAATTCAAATTTATATTTTCACGCTTTAATGTGTTTAGTTATCGTCAATAATTTTAAAAGTAGTTGAAAATTTAAGATAAATAGTATATATAAAATTTAATCTCTTGATGCACCTAAAAATTTGACACATCATTCTTTATACATAACAAAACTTTGACAATTTTATTGCCTGAAGATGGTCTACTTGACCGAAACATGTAGCACATAAAAGATACTTAAAAATAAAAGGATTGGAATACGAACATTTTCTGTTATTATTTAATAT
Source organism: Cetonia aurata (assembly GCA_949128085.1). Classification (NCBI taxonomy): domain Eukaryota; kingdom Metazoa; phylum Arthropoda; class Insecta; order Coleoptera; family Scarabaeidae; genus Cetonia; species Cetonia aurata. The sequence goes on along the minus strand of OX421884.1, from coordinate 48,661,543 downwards.
CAAAAAAGTTCCACTAATGTTGTTGAAATAACCTACACTCTAACGAAGATTGGGTAAGATTCCTATACAATTTCGGGGCAATTATATTAACCCCAAATCGTACAGGTAATATAATTGCCCCGAAATCGTGCAGGAATTTTACCAAATCTTCGTTAGAGTGTATAAATAGACAAGTTGAATAATACATTCATAACCTCTACTTCAGCGTAGCAATATGACCATTTACTTTAACATTACGGTAATACACAAACTACAAATATATTTTATATACCCTGTCAAGGCATATTAATGTATTTTTTTGGAACACAATTAGGTGTATTGTGTGTTTGTATATGCACAAACCTATGTGTTTCAACGTTCGTAAATTATGGAAATGCAGCTGCAGGTCATCCTCAGTAGTAAGAATGTATTATTTAACTACTAGATTTATTTTAAATTAGTCACTTACCTAAATATGCCTATAGATAAAACAAAAAGACCGACCACTGCCACTTCCGTGCTTGCTATGTGCTATCTATCTACAAATTTAACATGCGCGCATTGTAAATATGTATTTGGTTTCCTAAGTAAATTTCCTAACTGTGGAAAAAATCACGAAGTACTTTAGTAAGAATCCCTGTGAAAGCATAAAAATTTTAGTAATATTACGTTTTTACGTAGCACTTTTACCTACAAATGAAAAATACTGGTCGATATGTGGGAAATTTCCAAAAGTATAGGTAATTTTACTAAAAATCGGAAAATTACCCAGTTTTTGGTGATTTTCCGCCAAATGTTACTGGAATTTTTAGGAGGAATCCTGGTAAATTTACTAAAATTATTTTAGTGTGTACAATAGTGGTTCATCCTATAACCTGAACGTTGCCTGAACCATTTTTGTTCAAAATTGAAAGTATAGATTTAATGAATGACAATAGCACGTTTTGACTAGTCAACGAAAATTTAAGAGTACTTTATTCTAAATACTAATACTATTGTTTGAGTTAATAATCAACATATTTATTTTCGTATTATTAGTTTTGTGTGAAACAACATCAAGCTGTTGGAAAAGGAAAATAAATGTTTTTTTAAATCGGCGGATACGCATTCATTTTACTAATTTTATAGTTTCCCCGACGTTTAAAGCAAATGATTGTTTGAATTAACATATTTAGTTCAACTAAAATATGCATTTTTTTCCAATGATGTTACTGTTTTCGAATAACATTTAAATGTGTTGATTTAAATCAAAACTAGTTAAATGAATGCAAAAAATTCAAAATAATAATTTTTGTTGTGCCGACATTTTCAATTTTCTCAGTGCACACTACTTTATTTATAATGTCCTACAACCAGAGAAAAGATTTGGTTGATTCGACCAATAAATAGTTCACTGAACAAATTCCGATATTTAAATAGGTTCAAAATACTGTAAGCGTTCAGTCAAACACCAAGTGCTTCCTAAACTGATTTAAGAAACAAACCGCGAGATTATTACACACAGAGAAACTACAAACTGTTGCTTCAGCTAAATAAATGATTTAAGCAAAGCTACAGAATTGGTTGAACGAATGCTAGTGAAACGTTACATCAATGAAGAGATTGGTGAATAGAATTCTGTTGGTACATTGAATTAAAAGTAAAGAAACAGTTGAGAAAATATATTCGTATTTTGGATCAATAACTTAATGTAGTTTGTGTCAAATAGAAACTGTACTTTCAATCAACTTACCTGCATTTTTTTGCTTTTACAATTAGTGCTTTCGTTTGCCATGAAAGTGTGTAGCACTCTGGACCATTCTTAAAAATCCAAACAACAATGGTGGGAGGTCAATAAGTATAGTGAGGTGCTGTAATTATTTGACACATTGCTCTACAAACGCCCGATTCGTAAATTCACTGATGATATAAAACACATGACGTAATCCTAAATCAATATTTTCATAATTTAAAGCAATAAACAAGGTATTGTAGCTGCAATATATAATCTATTAAATAGGCACACTGTGTCCACTGATATAAAGGCAAAATTACTGTGCAGTTTTATTATGATCGTTATATGTTACATCTCACAAATGATAGGTTTGTATGAAAAAATGTTCATGCAAATCTCTATTCCTTTAGGGTGCCTACTGTTTCGTTATCCGCCATCTTCTAAAACAAAGGTTCAGATTAATCTTACAGACGCATGCATACATGTACCCATAAATAGACATCAATTTAATTTAGTAATTAATGACTAATAATTTAAATACTATACTTTGTTGGAGATAATATACAATACTTACCCCGTAAACCTACAGAACACATCTATACACGTATTTATGAACAAAACAGCACTTCCATTCTTTTCACTAACAATAAGGCAGAAACAGTAGATGTGCTCTTACGCAAGCGCTAGTATTAATTCGGGTCTATGAAGATTGCTCAAAAATTAAAATTTCGCTCTATAATTTCACTCTGTCAAACAAATGTTTAAAAGCTTTGCTACAAATCTAGAAGTGTTACTTTTGATTAACCTTTTCTTTTACATTTTTCATTGTCTGTCAAAGCACTTGTTGCGTTGAATGCAATATATACAGAATGCTGAAGTAGTAAAACTTCAGTTTGTGTTGACTGAGCTGTCACCTTTCTTTTCTGTGCATGATGGGAAAACAAACGTTTGCTAAATCGCTGAGCTTTCGTAATAATTCGTTTGTTTTCCAGCATCCCCAACAACCTCATCTTTTGATATTGGAAGGACGTATTCATTTAACATTAGCCTTTATAGTGTAGTTAATAAATTATATTAAAATAATGGTGTGATTGAATTATATTACTATATACGGTAAAGAAATATTTATAACAAAGAGAAAACCCAGTTTTTCAAGGTGGATGAATTCGATAGTTTTTAATTCTGATTAACTTTCTTTCGAAATGGTTGTTCTTGTTTAAAATAGACATATGTTATTGTTATGCAAAATTTGTATTTTTTTAAAAACTTTGTGTGTGACTAGAAAATGCATTTGAAGTTTTAAACTAGGCAATACTTTTTTCTTTTCTAAAGCTAATAATAAAATAGTTTCTCATATTGTTTCGACTTAAATAGACACATTGTATACATAAAGAATTATACTTATATATCTTTTTATTTCGATTTCAGGTCGACCGCATGGAGTTACGTCATCCCTGAGTTGAAGTAATGCCCTTTAATTACCATGAAATCCTCAAAGTATACTCAGGTAACAAGTCCGAATGACAATGGGGAATTTTGCGATTATCAAAATCGCGGCACCACAACGGGAGTTCTGCCTGCAGACACCAACCTCATTCAGACGCCAATCGGGCACACAGAATTCGCTCAAAGCTGCCAACAGCAGGCGGTCAGCAGTGAGGAACAATTACTGAATAGTTGTGTTTATGAACGCGAACAAACAATATACGAAATGCAGCAGTGCGGTGGTGAAACGAACGCTAATAAATATCTTACCGACGAAGAATTCGAATTAATGTGTAATTGTGCCGTTTATCCGAATAAACAGAAGTTAAAACAAACGTACGATGCTGAACAGAACGTAACGTCGACTAACAATAAGAGAAGTTTCTGTTCTTTATCTAAATTAGATGTTTGCGCGAATTCTAGTCAATTTAGTTTGGATCGGAAAGCGAATCAACAGCAACCGAAACACGCACACGTGTACACGACCACGTGCGAACAAGGGCAGAAGGTAATGCAGAGGATCGAAAGGGTGCCCTCGCTGAAAAGAATACAATCTCCGGAAATCATTAATATCCACCGGGGTCCCAATACTGTCCTTTACGAAGGCTACGGTACGGAAAATTGTCCGATAAAATCGTACGGCTATGATAAGGATTTTAAGTGCGACGATTATAGTTTCAAACGAGGACAGAGCTTTAAGAGGGCGAGCGAAAGGTTTGTATATCTAGAAATAGGATGCTCGGTGTAAATTGTACTATTGAACCGTGTCGATTTCATATTGTGGTAATTTGGCGCAATTGCATGGGAGAAGCAACCATATATATATCATATTTTAATGTTATTGGGATGAAATTGTCTTTATAATTCTCATTCTCATAGCCTATATTACTTATTTTCATCAAAATAACGTTGTTTTTTGTTGTCTGGTTGTGGAATACACTGACATCCATTGATGTTTTGTACCTATCCGACTGAAATTTTGCTCGTTAGATGTTCGAAATTCTACTAGGGATTGGTTACGTAAACATTATGTTGACACAAGACCTACAGTTTTACTTCCTATCCGAGAATAAGAGAAGATTTCATTTTTATCCAAAATTAAACTCCAACTACAACTACAACAAAATAATTACAGCTTTGGCAAAATAAACTGGCGGATGCGCGATAACAAGGTGGCGTGCTCAATGGATTGAGACACACCCGCAAAAACATACAAACATGCTATAACTCGCTCGTGAGAACATACCATCTTCGCATTTCGTTCAAAAATCGTAATTCAGTTTTTGTTGTAATTCGTATCTGCAATACCGTACGCCTGTTTCCTCGAGCAAATAACGTAGCGCGCGCGCGAGCGCGTGTCTTCTGCCAAGTCCCAGTGCATGAACTGTAAGAGATATATATGGTGTACAGATTTCATCTAATGCATCGTTCAATGAAATCTTTATTCGTTGGCAACGCTTCCTTATACTGGAAATCGATAACAACTTTTTTATTTTAAAATCGAATTTGGATTTACACTCAAGTCTTTGTAAAGCCATAAAACAAAAACCGGGTATGTCATGAACAATATATTTTATTGGTCATTCAATGAATATCTTAAAGCTACCAGCTACGTTTCGACGCAAAACATGCATCTTTTTCAAGCTTTATATCATTTTTTGTGAGGTGCCTTTATGGTCACCAATCTAATATGTCATATATCACACTATAGTAGTCTGAGATTCCCAGTGCATGAAGTTCTCTCGTGGTGAGTGTAGACGCTGTTTGCTCACCAAAATACCTATCTTCGTCCACATGGAACCACCATCATAGCACAACTTCTGCACCCCAACCCTGTTGGCATCCTCTCTTCTCCATGCCTGATCTTTATGCACGCTATGGATCACTTGGTGTTCCTCGTTGTTCTTCAGTTCTCTTGAGTTCCCTTTGGATCCGTTCCTTGTCTTAATGAATTTAACTATCATTTTCCAGTTTTATATCATTAGTGCGACCGTACTTATAAATATAAAGTCAAGAAAGCAGTGATATAATTTAAATTTAAAGCGGACATAGCAAAGCAATTATTAATGTGTGAATAAGTTGGTCGCTTGTAGTAAAAAAATCTTAAATTCGCATTAAATTTCTCTATCTTTAAATTCAATTTACAATTTATTTTTCATTGGGAACTAGGTACTACGAAATTTATATATACATTTCGTTCAACATCTTCAGGCAAAACTTAATTTTTAAATATAAAAGAAGTTCCTAATTCTGACAGTTATTTATATGTTTAATAAATTTAATTATAATATTCATTTCATTCACGAAAATTCAATGTCTGTTTTCTATCTTCAAATTGAATTTTTTCTTTTATTTTGAGCGAGGGTAATTCTGGGAGAGATGACTCATCCCCCATAAAAGTTTTATATTATGTTATACAACATAACTGCGTAATGCATAATCAACATTTGTGTATTCAGCAAACTAGAAAAGATTTAAAAGCAAAGGTGATTCTTCAACAAAAGCTAACCACGTAAACAGCCATTTTATGACGCATTTTGCTTAAAACATTGCCACATTTGTCACATATTTTAAACAGTGCTGCTCATTATATCACGAATAACAATGTAGAAAATGAATCTAGCCCTGTTTTTATGATACGGAAGTACTGATCGCTACAACTGACACATTTATTTTCATTCTTGGGTTGTACGTACATACATATTTCATCAGCAGGATCATTAATTTCTGTGTCACATATTTTTCTATTTGTTTTCATAACTTGTTTAGTTTTCTTTTTTATTATGTAATTAGTTTTGAGTTGCCCTTTTTCCCTTTAGCTTTGATTTTTTCTTCTGTTGTATTGCGCTGTGCAATATTTTCAGGATTTGTTAAAACTGTTGTTCGTAGTTCAGATCTTCGCATCGCTTAATTAGTTATGGTTGTAGAAGAAATATGGCTGGTTAACTGCTGCTGTAGAATTTATTTGACCTAACTGCTACAAAGTATTAACAGGTGGTGCAGACTATTTGCATTTTATTCATAAATAATAATAATAATAAATCATTTATTGATATACATGTAATTCCAAAAAGTACATCAAAAGGAGTACGTCAGACATTGTCTGTTATTAATATACCCCTATGCAAAAATTAATATCTAACATATCGAACACATATAATAATAATATAATAATACATTATTTATATATATTGCTATGATACCATATACCTAACCTAAACAACTTACAGCAACATGCGTAAAGTACTAAATTATATATATCAATGTATTACGAGTTATGTATTTATCTATTTTGTAAATTTATTGTAAAAATCTAAACTAAACACTCACTATATCCTATCTAATTAAAAAGGGCACCTTTGGATTTTTAGTTTAGTTAGATTTAAAGTTTCTTCGGTGATCGTTCGAACGTGGGTTGATTTAAGGTTTCGTATCGTTGGAAACGATATTCTTTCATCGTTGCTGGGGTCTTTTTCGCCTAGGAGATATAAAAGTTGTTGAAAACAACTGTGAGGACTTCTTTTTCGATATTTTCCTGAGTTGGTTGTATTTTCGAATATTATCTAGAAATTTAAAAATTAAAATCACAAATAGAGTCTTTTAACTTGAGATTTACTTGCCAAGAATGAAGTGTTGTGTATGTAGTGCCAAGATGATGGTAATCCAGTAATTTCGAAGATTTGGGTGGCGTATTTTCTATTCCTGGGGCCAATAGAAGGGGCTTCGATTCGAGCTTAGTAGCTGAGACGTCGTAGGAACGCTGATTTGGAGCTGAAAAGATTGTTGCAGAACTGGAATCAGTATTTGGAATATAAGAAAGCAGTTTGTCGTACTGAAAGTAAGAGATTATTCATCTTTTGAACTTATAACCGGCGTTCAGAGCGTAAATAGAATTCTGAGGTTAGAGTGTTTTGATGGCAGTGATGTATTAGGGATTTTTTTGTATGTAACCAAACGTATGTTGCTGTAAAAGGTTACTGGCAATGCTTGATTTTATGACGGGAGGTTAGCGGGAGATTTGAATTCTATTTTGATATTTAAACAAGGTAAATTGAGTTTTAGTTTGGATTAAGATTCTAGAAATCTTATTTTTGTACAACTTAATTAGTAAAGAATCTACTTACCTGAGAGAGAGAGTCTTAAGAATCCTTTACTTGTTCATCACTTTTTATTAACTCGAAATAAACAAAGTTATTTAAACAATATTGGTTTTTATTCACTATAATATAATAACATCACAAATGAATAACTAGTACAGCTTTTAGTAGAGAGACAAAGAGTATAATAAGTCAATTTAAGCTAATAATATACTTCTTTGTTTAGAGAAGTACATCCTCCTACGTCCCAAGATTTACTAAGGATACTAGGAACCGATTGGTTTGTAGTATACACAAAAACAGGTAGAGGGGAAGATTTCCTTCACTTGTGTGCTACAGAGGCATCTACCTATTGAGGCATAGCTTATATGTGGAGTAAATTATCTTTAATAGAGAACGCTGCTTATATATGATGTTAATAAAACAGTGTTGAATTAATTTAAATCAATTTAATAAAATTATGAAATATCTACAAGTTTCGTAGCAATATATATATTATACGAATAATAAATCTATAAATTATAATTATTATTATAATGTCATTATCCTGGTCTTGATTAACGATTCCTAAATCAGAAGAGCTTTCATGGTAAACATAATTGGATATAGCGCTGAGGTTATAAGGGTAAATCCCTCATGCTTTAAAACTGATTTAAGATACCGCTTTTTTATATTAGCTGACTTTAACTAAACACCGTTAAATATCCTTACAACTATCAGCCGAGTAATTTTTTTAGTATGATTTATTTAAACAAAGATTCAAGAAATGACCGAGGTCAAAGGTCAAAGGTTACAGAAACTAATTGTAAGTGACCTAAGACGTAATCCCTTTTTTCATTTTTCTGTGGTCATTCTAACATTTCAACGACACTATGCGATTTTCTTTCGCTTAAAGATGATGGATCTAGGTAGGGATGGTAAGATCTTCCGCATGCTGTCAGATACCCTCCTTTGCTCTATTCTGTCTCCATGGATTGCCTAACGGGATCCCTCCTACAGTATTTGGTGGTGGCTTTCACTTTTACTTTGTTAAAGTCCATTTTTTATACGACATCTGTGTGTGTTGTCACCATCGACGGCCGCCCAGTCCTTGTAAATCTTGCATCTTCTTGGTATTTCTGCGTTAATTTTTTTTTTCAAATGAGTTACGTAACAAAAGCGGAATATGAGAAACGTATGAGTGTCATGTTCTGAAACAAACACACAAATCTTCAATCAAAATTCAAACTATAATTTGTACTTAAAAAAGAAGTTGTGAAATTCAAAAAATTATTGTGAAGATTAACAAAGTCGACTTAGAAATTCAGGAATCATACCTAACCTCTTAATCAGCAAAGCTATATAAGCGTACTTATCACTCTTTGGGGGCAAGGTCATGCAAGTCCTTCCATTATCTGGTTACTAGACATGAAAGAAGAAAAACTTGCGAAGAATTTATATTTAGTATTGTCTGACTGACTTTAAAATTACAAAATTTTAACAATTATTTGTAACCTTTTGCACCTCTTGTATGTACGGTGGCAGAAAGTAGTTCCAGTAACCCTACTGCTGCAAAGCTCTTAGCATTAATACAAGCTTCTATATTTATTTTAATAGTGAAATTAGCATACGCAAAATTTATGGCACAAGTATAAGCATATATATAAAAGTTTTGCGATGAAAAGGCGAATGGAATATCACAATTTGCTCATAACAATACAGCCAAAACTTTGAAAAGGGTCGAAAAGTTGAAGCAAGCCATAATTGGGTGATCGATACCCGAGTGTGCTTCACTTTCGGAAATGAAAAGATAGAAGTTAGGTGGGTAGTGAGGCGGACCACGACCAGTAAGAGGTACGTAGGCTAAGGCAAGCGCAAGAGAATTAATATGCCTGGGGGAAGAATAATGACAGAGGAGACTTTTAACGGTATTTCTTAAAGAGACACCAGTAAATGCGCCGGCAACTGACGAAAACACTTAAGTGTGGTGCTAGTAACGGAGAACACTCGGGAATAAAATAATAAAGTGAATGAAATGCAAAAGAGGCAAGCGAAAAGTAGCGCGTTACATAAAAATATAATAACGAAAACGTTTTTACGTCCGGGGAATAAAGGCGCTACAAGGAATTTGTTCTTTCATCGTTCGTTATGAACAAATCAGATTTCTAAATCGAACCAGATATAATAAGGGGTTCATAATATATAAATATAAGTGATGCTCTTACGTTAAAAAAAGACACATTTTGACTATGTAAATAATGACCTATATCCTGCAAAATACTTATAAATACATAAATGCCCTACTCACATCAACCGGAAATGAATGTTTAAATCCAATTTTATTTTGGCACCACGCGAATGGACTATACACGTTATGTAATCAATTAGTTCGGCCCACGGTCCATGTAGAATACGTTTATGGAATGCGTTCCGTTCCGGTTGATAGAACAGACACAGATACATACATAAATATCTGGACGTTGTTAGTAATAACAGTTACGTTCAAAACGTTAGCCTCATTACAGCTGTAAGCAATTGCATTGTACAGTCCTGCACATTAATTCAACGTTCTCGTTGAGAACTTGTGATTGTCAATAAATTATCTAGTGAGTAAATATCAGTGCATTGTATCTATATCGTGCTATTGTATGCAACATCATTCCTTGTAGTCGTTTAAAAATTGTAATAATAATATATTTTGTTAGATTTTACGAAGTACCCCAATAGAATGGTTTCTTTGATTCAAATAGATATCTTTTTAGACGAAAAAATACACCTGATTAGTATAATTCGGTATATTGTAACTGAATAACTTGAAGTTAACATCTATTTAACCAATATAGTTATAGTTTCAAATATATTCAGACTGTTTTGTGCACTGTGACAGCAATATAAAAACATCTTACTTTTTTATAACTTACTATTTTAAATATAAAAACATAAATTTTGTTTATCTAGCAGGTGAACTGGCACATCGCAGACGAGTAGCATTGTCAATAAATCGAAAATGAATTGCGTATTAGACAGCACATTATGTTTTTTATCTTTGTGTTGTACACTTTGTACATGTCTTTTACAGTCGTATTTGTCCCAGCAAAGTAACTGTTTATCGCATAATTTACAAACCACATTTGCTCCATTATAATACAAATCGGGAAAGTCTCGGATAAATTTCTTCACTTCGTTATGCAAAGGGCGCTTCCTTGGCTTGGGCACGTCCGTCATACTTATTAAATAGAGCTCAATACAACATACGATCACGTTGGCAGTTCACGCCTAACTAAAGTGTTTCGCTGCAGCGTGTTTATACGCTGGTGCACTTACTACGTCCCTGGCTTACCGCAAACGTCCTCAGCTCTAGTAATAACTCACTTCTTGTATGTTCGTTTAATTTTCGTCTTGAATGGAAAATATATGGATCGAATATCATAAGTAGTCTTTTCAAAATATCATCGTTAGTAGCTGAACGGCTGCATTTTTTCCCTGAAGCTTTATGGTCTTTATTTCGAACTTCAGCAGCCTCTTCTGAAAGTTTGCCTATAAGAAGTAACATGTTGAATGATATCTGCCCCATGCAATAGAATTTTATGTATGGCGGCTAGCATATAGTACAAACCATATACATTTATAAATTTTTCAGCTGTTCCTTCTCGAAATCAATTTCTTTCCCTGTAGTAATCACTTGTAAGATTATCGCAAATCTTCTGATTATATTTGCATCTAGGATGGTTATCGAAGCTGTTATAGCTTGATAAAAGCATGCTTGTATCGTTTGTCACAGTACGTATTTTTAAATGTTTGTTTTTATGGATTTAGCCAACTACCGTCGAATCGCCATTTTGAGACAAATGTCAATTCACTTAGAATATTTTGTATTGTTCCTCCACATATTTTTACTATGCAAGTAGATGTGTTAATTTTCTGTGACACTTTTATTATCACATTATTTAACTAGTAGATACATTGATACATTTATCATAATGATATAGATAAACTCTCTGTTTATGTGCACCTATAGTAAAACATATATTGCATTCATATTAGTCACAATCCAACTTGAAGGAGAATAACTCTTAGAATGTGTAGGCGAACCGAAGAAGTCAAACATACTAAGTATATAAAGAAAGATACCCCATTCTGTTTATCTTCTATTAATCGATTATTATAAGCTAACACAGCACATTTCACAACTCTAACTTAATATTATAACACAATGTCAACGATACAATAAGTGCAGCGAATATTAAAGAAGTAGCATATTCGATCTCATAATGTAGGTGTATGACCGATATTCATAATTATGCTAATTAGTTTATATCCTTTTTAATCCGAGAACTAAGAGATTATGAAATATACATCGAATGTTAGTCACTGAAATGGCATAACTTAACAAATTTTTGGTAGAAATATTAATTAACTTGCTAGAAACGGTAATGCGATAAACAAAACGTCTTTTTTCAAAAAGTTGCGCGAAGTAGCACCTGAAATCGCTGGAGCAAGTACTAGAAGGATACTAGATGACAAAATAGTTCTCCTTTTTCTGGGCAAATTTGGGAATTTTTTTAAAAAAGCTAATAGAAGTTAAAATTCATAGAACACCATCTTCAAGATTGGTAATTGTACAGTTAGTTACAAATATGATTAGCAAATATTTTGCCGGTAGAATGACACATAGTTGGTGTATATTCTAAGCAAATTTCGGGTTTCGTATCGCTTCTAATTCCGAAGATTTTAGTAGTTGAAGAGGACGGTCGAAATACACTCTTAGCGTAACATCTCCGAACATGTACTTTCAAACTTGCTTCTGTTCGATATTCCGTCAATCTACTTGTTTGTACTGTGATTTCCATATCTAATGCTTATTTTACTATACACTTATACACATTTTATTATGATTCTGGAAGATTAGCTTTTTTACGCTATGTCAGATTTTTAACCAACTTCGATCCACTGTGCAGCGTAGTGATCAGGTATCTTGTACGTTAATCACAATTTAGATGGAATAGATAGTTTCACTACAGCCAAGACACTTTAAATGAAACAATTAGAAATTCAAGGTTTTATTAGCCAAAAAACGAATGCTAAGGCAGGCGCTAAAAAAAAATCATTCGCTATTGATATTTGCGCGGCATGTTCTAATCAGTCTCAAACGTAATTGCTAATTGCGTTTAATGTTCATGAATTGAATGTTATCAGAACTATTGGGTACTACATTGGATCAAAATAAAATCAATAGCATATCTATTAAATAATAGTTAGAAAAATGTATTACTTTGACAGAAAGTTTCTATTATGTGCAAAATTTTTTTACGTATTTATTAAATTGGGCGAAGCACACATTTTTAATATATCTATCATGTAATTTAGTTTCATTAATTAATTTCCCTTATTTCCTTCATCAGAAGCATGTTACAGTACATTCAGCAAATAAACAGCACGCAAAGTTACACCCGCTGCTTTCAACGAGTAATCCGTGTTATCATGCATAACTTTGACGATGTTTATAGCTGTCTGTTAATTTATAGAGAGAGCGCCACTGTAGTAATTGTTCCGGCGTTGATTTTGACGGTCAAAGAGGGTAATCGAGAATAATTATTAATATACGTATGTAGGGCTTTCAAGTTAGCACGCGCCGTTCACCATGGTTACTTAATGACGTTTTATTTTTAAATATTCTGATGTTTACACGTTTACATAATTTACTAGCCAGAAAATCAGAAAGGATCAGTCTTCTATTAAACGTCTCGAAAATAGTCGAATCGATCATCCTCGACTAGCTAACCTTCGCTAGCGACGACCTTCAGATAGTTCAGACGAACAGTTTACAGCTCCTAGGTTCACTGAGGCGATTAGAAATGGTCTCGAGAGGAGAGAAATTGTAGCTGAAATTTTCTTTGATTTCACGTGCCGTGCCTTTAACTCTCTGTGGCACAAAGGGTTAATCCATAAGTTGACTGTTTCCAGCATAGATATCGCTTTGATCAGATTGATCAGATCCTACCTACAACACAGATCCTTCTATGTTAACACTGTGTACATCCTTGTAGGAGTACCGCAAGGATCGTGGGACCACGTCTCTTCCTGTTGTTTCTGACAGATCTCCCTCGAGAGACTGGCAAGCAACTTGCTATATATATGCCGATGACAATGTGATATACGCGATCAGCAGGAGCGAGATATTGGCTTGTGATTGCCTTCAGGCAGCTACATACAACTTTGTTCGCTGGTCCTCTCGGTGAAGACTGCCATTGAACAAAGACGATAGGCGATTCTGTGACACGTATCCGCGTAGGAAACATCAGGGTACCGTGGAGCTATGAGATTAAGTACCTAGGAATCCACTTCGATATGCGTTTCACATTGATGTAGTAGAGCTCTCAGCTCAGAACTGGTTTCGTTGCTGCCTCCATCTCGTTACTCTCAATGTTAGGGAGGAGAAATACCTTCCATCTAACCAACAAGTTGCTTCTTTACAAGTCTGTACTAAGGCCTCTCCTAGTTTACAGCATTTATGCGTTGGCGTCGATTGGCCTCCCATAGACTCCATCGAACTCCATCGAAGCAGTTCAGAAAAAAAAAAAAAAACGCTGCAGATAATCATAACAGTCCCTTGCTTCGTTAGAAACGAGCATATTCATCGTGATTTGCAAATTCCGACCCGTGCACAACACAGTGAAAACCCTTTGATTCAGGCGGTCGTGGAACCACAATACGGTCCACCGCTTCTCACCACATTTTCTGGTGTTTTTATTTTCACCTAGTTTCCCACGTCTAGTTTTTTGAGTTCGAAAAATAAATTGCAATTTTCCGCAGATTAACTTCGACCAATTGCAAGCTACTTCAAATAAACCCACCCCGCGGCTTGATCGCGCGGTTTCATCAGAGATGACCCTGATTGAGGTTCACCGTTAATCAGAGAGGTTATAACTCCAGGTAATGAGATGACACTGTATAAAGTAACAAAAAAGCGAAAGTATAAAATTTTATGACTCGATACATTATAAGGTTTACTAAAAGTAAGGTTACGCAGAACAGATATTTTTATCATGAAATATTAGTAAAATTGATATAAATTTCATATGAGTATAAGTCGTTAGCTAGCTTGAAACACCTGTAGTGTAAAAAGCAGTGGACTCTAGCAACATGAGTTTCTATATTAATTCTGTAGAGAGTTGATATTTTCGAGCGATGTATAGATAATAATAATAATAGACATTTATTATCCAACAGATGCAATATCTATTTATAGGATAATACAAAAATAGGTGCAGGAACACATCTAGTTATAATATTAGCATAGGCAAACATAGAACATACTGAAGAGCCATTATAAACCAAAATTAATTATAAAATTTTTATTTATTTATCATGTATTTAGATTACTTACAACGAGAAAAGATTACTGTAAAGTTTGTTCGCGTTGTTTGACATATGAGTAACTGCAGCTTTAAGCAAGATATTAGTTCTAGCTGTAGGAACAAAGAATGTTTCCGATTGTCTAGTTGTATATTTGGGGGCAAGGAATTCAACTTCCGCAAGTATATTCAGGGCATCAATTTTATTGAAAATTAATTTAGCCAAAAATTACCTAAAGGTTAAAGGTTATGTTGTTTCAATAAACTGTTGTAATTCGCTCCCTGCGAGGGATAAGTACCAGTGATTTTAAAATTTAAATATTTTAGAAACCTCTTTTGTGTTCTCTCGAGCGCGAGTGGTTGGTAAAGGTACAATGGATACCAAACGACGGATGCGTACTCCAACTTTGGGACCACTAGGGTAAAGAATAATAT
This sequence comes from Cetonia aurata, assembly GCA_949128085.1. Taxonomy (NCBI): domain Eukaryota; kingdom Metazoa; phylum Arthropoda; class Insecta; order Coleoptera; family Scarabaeidae; genus Cetonia; species Cetonia aurata. The sequence goes on along the minus strand of OX421884.1, from coordinate 48,646,499 downwards.
TTTAAGGGTTCATGCATATTCGAAAAAACCTCGACATAATCTCATAAGGAAGCCTAGGAACCTTGAGGCAGAGCTACAAATGGCCGTAATGTGCTTGGAGAACTGAAGTTCTGAATCGAAGAGAACGCCCAATTCTTTAAATTGCGTTCACCTCGGTATGTGATCGTCCTCCACGGTGTAGTCAAAAAACACAGGATTTTTCTTTTTGCAGTATGAAACAACAGCACCTTTATAAACATTAAGGCGGACTTTATTTTCAATACACCGATAGTTAATTTTTTCCAGATTTTGCTGTAACTTTGCTGAGTCACCAATACATGATATCTCAGAAAATATTTTTAAGTCATGCGCATATGCAAGAACTCTACAATCAAGATAGAAGAGTAGGTCGTTGATATATATATTAAATGAAAGGGGACCCAAATTGAAACCTTGTGAAATTCCCGAAGAAAGAGTAGATATATTGGAAGTAAAGCCATTATAGCAGACATACGTTATAGATATAACAGTAATGCTTTAAGTTTAGCTCTTACTTATATAACCGATGAAGATATGTTACGAGCTAACAGCCGGTTCCGATCAGATCATAAGCTTTGTGATTAAAGACTTTAGAGATGTGTTTGTTGTCCCTCTGAAGATATTATTCAATCTGTCTCTTCATACTTTGACATTCTCTGCTGTGTGAGAATTAGCGAGAATGTGTCCCATACTCAAATCAGTTGACGCGAATAATCTCAGCATGGATTCATGAGTGGTCGATCGGTGTCTAGCAACTTGTTATACCTCACACAGTTTGTGGCAGAGATCATGGACGCGCGTGGTCGGGTTGACGTCGTCTATGCGGATTTTGCAAGGGTATTCGATCGCTTGAGCCATGGCATTTTACTTCGTACGCTATCAGAGTTCCGGTTAGCAATTATTGCGCTTGCTACAACTTTACTTTGGCGATCGGAAGTTTTTTGTTACTTATAAGGGGTATAATTCGAACGTAACACCGATTCTGTTGGACTTCCTTAGCGGTCAAATCTCGGCCCACTTTTGTTCTTGACCTTTATAAACTACCACATCTTCCAAAGGCTTTGACCTGAGAATACTTGATGTTCGCGATTGTATAATGGTACTCCGTCTGATCTGCGTTCGTTGCATCCGATGTCCTTCGCCTGTCGGCTACGTCAATATTATTGTGAATCATATGGTTATAATTAATTCTGGCTTGCATATAGATACCCTCATATTTGTTATTACTGTATAATTGATTGGTACAGTGGTTAGTTCTGGTTCTGATAGCGTTTTTTTTTTCTTTTCTTTTTTCGGGTAGGTTTGAGAGGTAGACCAGTTGCTTCGAATAAGTCGCTGATCTCGAACCGTTTGGCGTCGGGGAGTGAACAATTGAGACTTTGTCTCCTGTGTATGGCATGCACATGTCATCAGGAGTTACTTGTATGTGTGTGTATGTATGTATCTGTGTACTTAGCATAGTTTTGTCATGCTCTGTAAAAGAACTGTTTGTAAACTCTCTGGTGCCAATAAACACCTATTATGTGAAATTGTTTTTGCCGATGGCGACATAGGATAATTTCGATAATTTACAACACAACTTAGATCTTCTGATGGAGCGTTAGTAATAAGTTGTAGCTAAATATTTCAAAATGTTACATGATATGGAAATAGATACGGAATATCGAGGTGTAATAAATAAGATGTAACAAGCAATACTTTGGTCAGAAAAACAGCACAGCAGAATATTGCCTAAAATCTTTTCCTGTTTCAGTAAACGAAAACCATATTTGCTTTTCTTTTTTCTTTACTTTAGCATATCAAGTAGTCGCGGGTGTTCAGATGATATATAGGTAATATGGTTAGTTGTTTATAGTTCGACATATGTACATGTCGCCATCAGGCGGCATTATAATTCAATCGCATTGAGCGGTCATCACACAAGGAAGGATAATCTGCCTACACAGAAGCACATGACGAATTTACATAAATTGAGGTAAATGGCGAAATAAGAAACTCAGTCAAACCATTTGTGTAACATTTATACTCGATTTATAATATAGCCGGTCTTTGTTTTTTAAACAATGGAGTATCGCTGAACTATCCTATGTCATTTTTTTTCAAAGATAGAATCATTAAAAGCGCCGACAGTAAGTGTCACGTCTTACCTTGCCTATTTCCTGATATTATAATATTATGCCCATGAACACAATGCTACTTATATTTCCTGTTCCTGCTGAAATAGCGTCCCCATCCCATGAATTTTTTATTTCAGTAAAGTATCGTTTAAAATTAGGAATAACTTTTTCTTTTTAATTTAAATTTTTCCTATTAACGCGTTTAGAGGATATTCAGAGATAGATTTCATATTTTGTTTTTCCAAACTTTTCACTTCAAGACCAAGGCAAATACTACTGAACCCCCTTACGGTTTTAGCTGGGATCGTTTAGACCTTTAATACATCTACACATACCTTTTGGAATAGTAAAAGTACCAACAAACAATCTTTTAGAATGTACTAATATCGTTACAGATAACTTTATTTCTCCGACATTCAACTATATACTTAGCACAAATAAAATAAACTATAACTCGAAATTTCATTTAGATAGAAAATCTTCGAAACAAGTTTCAACAAGTTTTCCACCTGCAATGTAATAACACATCTACGTTAGCATCTTAAAATGTCTATTTCCCAAAGTTGCTTGCCTCGGGAAATGTAAGTTGGATCACGTAGTGTTTTAATAACTATTCTTCTCACAAGATGAATATCTTCTACCTCATGCTCCTGTAAAACACTACCGCAAATATTTTAAGCGCACAAAGTTCTAAACCGAAAGTAACGATACACAGCTTCTTAATTAACTTGGCGGAAACTGTGTCGCATCCTAACAACGATCGAATCTTTTGTATATACCAGCGAGTCGATACTGCCGATGTTTCTAAATAACCACCTATCCACCGACAAAAGTAAAGTTCTACCGTCCATAACAGGAACCATCTTTGTTTTATGACAGAGATTTAATCCAGAAGGGGAACGGCGAATGAAAGGTCCCGTTTTACTTTTAGGGCGATCTCTGCAGCTATAGAGAAGAAAGGCAAAATGAAATCCGATAACAAAAATCTAATTTGTCACTGGTAACTGAATTAATGGGGTAATACAAGAAAGGCACAGTTGAAATATGCAACGATTTATTCGTAAACAAATAAATTTCTATTTTGAGTTATAAACCTGAACAAAATTAAATACACATTTTATTGATACTTATTTACGATAGAATAAGTATCAATGCATGATATAATATTATCAAATAAACTATGGATTTAGAGGCACTCATTTAATTAAACACAAAACCAATAATATAGATACAAAAAGTATTTAATTATGAGGTACATATTACTTGAGAAAATTTGCGGGCATAAAACAATCGACCGCGTGTCGGTTTCTTGTAAACATTACGGATAAATTTGCTTACAAAATTAGTCTAGACAATAACTGAAACATAGTTATATATTGCTGTGCACAGATGCGCCATCTATTGGCGGAATGTATAATTAAAGGAGCATTACAAGGTTTTTCTTATTCTATTTGTTTCAATGCATTATATTCATTTTTACTTACCATTTAATCTCTTTCTTTGACGATCCTATGCATTTGAACAACGAAATTTGCTTGGTGTTAACTAGCCAAATGCCGGTCTAGTAGGCCGCGACATCTAACATGGTTATTATTTGGAAATAAAAAACATCTATTAACGTTACACAATATCACGCCAAGGGATATCACGTCAGAAGCAATTGCAGTATTTGCGTCACCAGCTGGATGGCAAACAAGAATGCGGGACATTTGATACAGTACACAGGCACATATTCGAGCAGCAACACATCAAAATTTAAAGTAAAGTAAGCTGAGTATTTTGGTTGGGAAGGAGATGAAAAAAAAAACAAGAGAGTGACTTTGAAAGTTTGTGCAATGAGTCAAGATAATTTAAAAAAAAAAAGAACCTAAATTGAAATATAACTTTTTTTAATACATTTTGACATTTGTAACACTGCAATATGTATAGTCATGTTGTGCTTTCAAAACTATATTTTTCTTGAGTTACTGTATAAATTAAGGACTTTGTTGGCTAGACCGTAAGTAGTAATTTCAAGGTCCGTGCATAAATTAGTTATGGATTGGAATAATTAATTATATTTGCAATTAATTGATGAATATAAAAAATTGCCTTTTTCAAGCAGACAATAAAAAAAGACTGCTTGGATATAATTTCGTTGTCCATCTTTTTATTTATCTTTTTAATAAAATGCACCAGAATAAGTTCTATATGTCCTATATGTTGTCAGATCTCAAATAAGAATAGAAAGCATTAGAGTCATATGTAAATAAAGGAAGAAATTGCCTGTACACTCATCTTTGGTCACAACGATCTAGCGATATCATTAGGAGAAGCTGAAATCATCGAGTGTTGCACAACACACAAATGACATCAGACGAGTCATTAATATTGAAGACCTTGAACAAATGAAAAATGCAACTTCTCCGAGAGAGTTAGACACGTATGAAACCATATGTATGAGCAGAGACTCAGCAAATCTTTTAACTGGGAGCATGCTCCTCTGCACTATTCGGTGTTGATTTATATGTTGTGGTAAACGGATATCTTCTCTTTTCCATGAATGCTTAGTTCTTGATATTTTAGCAAAAAATGCACTTGTAGATACTTATCTGATTAGAATTGGTATAACGGTACATGTACAAGGTGTCTGTAAAAGATCTTTACACACGCCTACCACATATTCCTTAGACCAAAATAAGCCGATTTAAGTAAACTTACCTTAGTCCAAACTCGCTTTTTGGCGAGCCTCGGCAAGGCAGAACACTTATCTGCTAATAGCGATGGATTGCAATACCTTCCATGGTATAATTTGTTTACTTTTATTTATATTATTCCTTAATATTGGATATTTCCTAAAATGTATACAATAATTTCTATACTGAGGGAGTATTTTTTTAAGTTTTTATCTGTGTATGTAATAATTATTTAGAACACTTGTATTAATACTAGTGTAACTCTATCCTTCCTTATTGAACATAATCGCTCATTCTATACTAGAGGTGTTAGTGATAAACAGCAGCATTCTAAACCGGGGGACCTTCATATACGCAAACAGAACGTGCATTTGCATATCATTTCCAATTTTACATGTAATATTCTCCAGCTTTCGCAAACATAGATCCGGTATTATATTGCATAAAGGCAAATTTCGCGGAATAACAATTATAAAACACTAATTAATTTTAAATATACTGCATAAATTGTTTAAAATATTCTGTTATTCGTATATTCGAAATTGTTACCTTAATACGGAAGAGTTAGTTTTCACAGAAATCCTTTTGTTTTAAATTTTTCAAGAATTATTTACAAACAGCAGAAAATACGTCAATATTTAAGAGCTGTTTTCGTTTGTTTAGGTCAAACGGCAGCCAATCTCGCAGTAGTAAAAGGAGACCTGCTGGAGATGGAATTGATGCGGAAATGGAGGAACCCGAATTAATATTTGAATTGACTGAGCAGATGAGGGACTGTCAATGCGCTTGTGACCACGTGATTTATGCGCCAGGATATACCACTTGCTTACCGGTAAGTTTACGACACGATTTGTTAGTTATTTAAGTGAATTGGTAACATTTTCCTATAACGAAAGCATTGAACAAATACGTTGATGCTTACGGCACACAGGGTTACTTAAAAGTCTGGAGACGGCGGTTTGTTGTAGTTAATATTCCTTATGTTGAATTTTTCCTTCCACAGAGAGCACTCTATTGTTGCCAACGCGTTAATTTGATTCCACGTTATCTCGGCTTTAATTTAAATTTTAAATTATATATCAAACTTGCTAGACATATTCCTTAATATTGTTTCTTAATATTGTTAATGTTAATAACTTTATATTTTTTATATTTACGACTTCATTCTATATGCTTGTTACGTTTAATACGCCTTTCGACATACTCACACATCTGTACTACTGATGAAGAAACGTCTGGCCACTTATGGTTAATATTTTACAAGAGCACTCCAATGGGTCCTCACTATCAACCGGCAAAACCGAGATCAAAACTGAGCTTAACATCTGGCACCCTCCACTTGTCAGATAAAGGGAGTTCCCTTAATCCTATTGGTATCATTCTCGGATCTATGACAATGACCGAACTTCATCGTATAACTTCGTAACATGGAAACATATAGAAATGTATTTGACAAGAGCATACGAAGAACTACGATCTTTGTCGTATACTCCGAGTGACGTAAGCACCAACCGCCGCTGATTGATGATAATGAATATTTTAAAGTGTAGCTATAAAATGAACAAAGTTTGGTATTGAACATAGTTTCTTAAAATAAATGTTAACTACAATAAATTGCCGCCTTCGTACTGTTTTTTCAACCTTGTATCTAACACTCCCGACTTAAGTAATGTCGTCGTTTAGAACGCTGTGATTATCTACTCACCATTTGGACAGGCTCGCGTTTATGGCATCGTCTTTTTAAGGTAAGAGGTTTATTGGGGTAAAGAGTTGTAAAGCGCTTTACAATTATACAAATCAGGTAATGGAACAATGGAAATACCTTCACATTAAAAGGAAATATGTCTCATATATCGCGAACGCGCTTTAAATTGAAAAATCAGATTTACAGCTTATGTCCAACTGGTTCTTAAATCTTAAACTTTTGCTTTGCATAGTTTTAACAAACATTAGATACCTATTGTAATAGTTTTTTAATATTACTAATATTTCAGATTAAAATGTGAATAATACTTAATTATTAGGATTTACATTTTGCATTACTTACCTGTGGGTAAGTAACGCGCAAAGTTGGTGTCCGTAAAGAAATAAAAATAAGGTTGGACCTGGTTATACTATTTATTTAAGTAAATATGCTTATTTCAACACAACGTTAATATAAAACATTAATGGCAAGAGAAACAGATTCTATAACAATAAAAAATAAATATATAAACTTTGAAAGGTTGACAAAGAAAAAATAAATTCTAAGAAATATACAAATTGAATTTTAATATGTTGTAATTAGGTATTTATTTTATGGTTTCCACCAGCACATGTTCTTTGATTAATGTGGTTTTTGATTTTAAAAAACGATAACAAGTTTCTTTTTAGGTATGTAAAATTAAAATGATTTTTTGTTTGGATGTGATGCATAATTTTTGATATTCGACCTTACTTCGATTTTTAATTCAATTTCTAAGTAATTTAAAAATTACTATTGAATTTTTAATTAATTTGATTTAGTTCTGCATATTAATTGAGCTTGATGAAGCTATTATTATATATGCGAAATATTTATCAAATGAATTGTATTTCAGTTATTCTAAGTATTTATGATCAAGAAAATTAACGATTTCTGTTGTGATACAATCGTATACCTACATTGAAATCAGATTAAATTTTGTAATATATACACAACAAAGCAGGGTATAGTTTCTAAGTCTATTCAACTTCTGATATACCTTTTCATGAATTTTAAATCCTTCAAAAATTTAAGAACCGATTCAATACAATGAGTAAACTTTTCTCTTTTTATATATTTCTTTATTCTTACAGAATATTCTTTTTGCCTTGTTACATTTTACTTCATTGCTTGTTTGGGCGTTTGTTTACATAATAGAAATTACATAACACAAACTGTAATTTCTGCTTACAACTATTTTACAAAGATAGATTAGCCATTTAAGATAAGTGTTTCAAAGTGAGCATAGCATGCATGTTGAAATAAAAATAATATAACCATACCAAAAATGTTTTTATTTTCATACAAACACTAATTTTACCAATGCGTTACTTTTACTTTACTCTGTTGGCAGTGATAAAAAATTACTTCAATTATCGGTGAATTTATGAAGTATTACTCTATTGTTCCGTGCTTCCTATTAAAATAACTCTAAACAAGTTAATTATACAAAATTTAATGTAAATATCGAAATTTATAAACATATCAATTTCATTTCTTTCCAAGTTATTATGGAAAGTACTGAAATAATTAATGATACTTAATTTGTCATCTGTTAATTATTCGTAAACGTTAAAGTTAACATATGAAAGTTCCCAATCGCTTGCAAGCTGTGAGAAAGTATTTTTAAAACATATTTAAAACGCAAAATACATAGATATACACGTTTTCATTGGATTTCAATTCTCTTACCTGATTTGTACAATGCCCAGATATTTTACACATAGATACCCCAATAAATGTCCCATATGCAGGAACCGATGCCAACCGAACGCGCACCTCTTCAAAAGGTGAGTAGTTTTGATAATCAGTGCAATTTAGACAACGATATTACTTAAGTCTGAGGGTGTACATTAGAATCCATACATACCTACAAACTAGTTATTGTTTATTTTATGGTTGGAAGCATAATCGAATAGATATTGTGAATTGCTAGTGCACAATAAAAAGTTATATTTGCGTTATAAAGTAATTTTGATTTACTACGATTGCTTTGTCTAATAAATATACAAATCTATAACATGCTTAGATACAATGCAACGCGTTATACCATATTGTAGTAAACGTTACGGTATAGTCGTCCTGTTTATAAGCCTTGTATAAGTACGAAATATTTTTTGCATATGATGGAGGTGTGATCTCTCATATTTCGGTAAATAAATCCTTATGGATAGATAATAATCCTGTAGATTATATTTGTCAGGCTTGTTTTTGTTTTGAAATTGTTGTTGCGTTTAAATATCAGTAAACATGTTCCTCTCTTACCTTTTCAAATGAGCTATCAAAATAAGGTTGCATTATTCAAATTCATACATTTTAGATAAACCTTTTGTTCTCCTTAGAGATTTACCAGGAATTTTTCCCTCGTGAATGGGAAAAGATAACTGGAAAAAATCAAAGATTATATTCCAAATAAATCCCTATAATTCATGCATGCGCGTCCGTATGCGTATGTATGTATATATTTATGTTCCTGCCTTCCGCTTTGGAGCTTTATATCCATGGCACTGGAAGAAATTCCTCGGCGCAAATTCTCCCTGGAAACGATGAATAAGCTATGCGTCCCTCGTTCTGGCATATGCGGAAAGGGACTTGCTCCATTTGATGTTGTGTAAACTAGTCACATTAACGACGTTACCTACCGCTGAGTGGCGTACTATCGTATTCAGAATATTATATAAAGCACAATACTTAAGCGCGGAAACGCGCAGGCGAAGGAAAGGATTTTATGTTTTGTCTTTACTCGTAAACGCGTAATATTGGACGCAATGGGACACGCAAATATCTACTGGAGTTTCTTCGTTGTCCTGATAACGCATTATACGAAATATGGGCTGCATAAATTTTAAATAATCTTGCTTAAGCTTGAAAAGTAAAGTACGCGGTACGCAGTTCACATGAAAGGAATGTCTTCGTCTGCTCTTTTGTCTTGTAGAGGGAATATTTGCTAACGTCACTTAATTCTTATTTTAGATATTAAGACTTAGCCTTATGGGTTCTTCCGCAATATCTCAATCCGTTTGAAAAGTTCATTTGTTTCCACGTTGAATGATCTTATTCCATACTAAGATGTGCCGAAGAATATTACTCTGAAAGACCGTCCAACATCGTATGTCGGACCTTATGAATTTACGGTGCGTTTTCGGAAACGTTAACATAATCGAACCATCCTGTCATCCTTTCAGACTGGCAAGAATTTTTGTTATTATTATCTTTTATTGATGTTAAATAATATAAATTTCATTTAAGGAAGGTATTAGTCTACAATATGAATATAATTAACAATATAAACATAATTTAAAAGATCAAGTATCCTGTGGTAAGTTCTAACATATTACAACTGTTTTAAATGATATAGGCTTCTTTCATTTATTATGATTTTTGTTAAAGGATATATCATTTTTCACATTTTATCTTTTAGTTTAGCGGCTCAAACGACAAAAAAAATCTTTTTTTGTGGATTTATACAAGAGATTTTAAATCTAGTGTACCGACTAAAAAACTCTGATACGAATTTAAATGGTTTATTAGGACCGGTTTCACCAGAAGTATTTTCAATGAAAGAAATTGATATTTTCTGTAACTCAAAAAATATATAGATTTTGCATTCGCAAAACGAACATATTTTAGTCTCGGCTTCACCCATACTTTTGAGATGATATTGCAGACGGAAATATCTGGTGAGTAGGGCAGTAAGCAACCTTAGTTCCAGTTTGCTAAGTCGGAAAAGGTTTTTGTTAGTATTTAGTCTAGGGTTGACCGACCTCTTTGCTACGAGTTATCCATAGGTTTTACTCCAAAGCGATATTGCTTTCTCATGATCCCATTGTAGGAGTTCACCTCTAATTTGGGTTTTGGAAACACCGAGAGTGCTGCTGTTGGCCCCTAGTTTGGCCAGTTGTTAAATCACCTCGTTATCTTTAACATGAAAATGCTCTGGTACCCATACTGGTGTAACTTTGTTTGTCATGGCTAACTGCACTACAGACATCCAAACTCCACATACTTTAAAGTAGAACTAAAATCATTATTTATAATGCACCTATTTCAATGCTATCAAGTCTTTTCTAAGATCTCTTGCACTTTGGCGCTACGTTTGACGCCGAAATCTTTTTTACAGATTTTTCATATCTCCTCTTTTGATACAACTTCTGCAAATTTCTAATAATGCGATGCTGGATGGTGTTTTCGGAGCATAGGTATCGTATTCGAACGCTTTTCCAGTAATTTTCGGTGTTTTTATTATCACATGGCACTGATTCTTAAGCTCAGCTCCACCTTTCGCAAACTGCGCATCCCTATGTCCTGGCCATCAACCACTTCACGATTTCAAACTATTTCTTCAATGGAAGTAGAAGTGTGTATCACGTATGCGAGATACAAACTCTTCCTTTTCTGACTATAATCGCGCTAGTATAATGTAGAAAATAAGAAATTTTCTCTGTGTATGTATCTGTGATGTGAGTCGTATGAAATATCAGCCAAACCTATATGGACACAACTGGGAATTTCTTTATTATGAATATTTGTTTCTTTATTTTCTTCCCTTGTGTTGCTACAAAATGTGATCACTTATTTTTGCGAATGTTTCAAATTTATTATCTGTGTTATATTAGAAAAGAAACTTTAAGGAAAGTTACAACCCCAGATGATCTTGTATAAGCGCTATAGAATTTGGCATGAACTGGTTTTTTTTCTTTCCAAAAGTCATAACTTTTGCTGATTCCTACAATGGCCGATTCCTACAATGAATTACGAACGCCACGATAGCATCTTTTTCGGTTAATTATTTAAGCACTTCCTTTGATGTTTTTTTATATGGATGATATACATACATCATAACTGCACGTATTGTCATTAGCTGGACTTTGTGTTGCGATATCGAATATCGTAACCGTTGTACTTGATTGTAGTCATATCATTTGGTGTAATTAGAAAGCAGGAAGTTCTAGTAGATTTTCATCTACATATATACCTATGTATGTATGTACATGCCGCGTGTAACATTATTTCCCATTGTCAAATAAAATTATTGGTGGATTGTAATTTCCGAAACTAAAATCCTGAGCAAATGAAATCGTTAGTCTGTATTGCGGTGTTCTATGGAATTATTAAAAGTTTTACTGATGTCGATTCATATTTGGTATGTATACATCGTGGTATTATTTCTGAAAATATGTGTGCTGCTGTTGCTCCTGCTTTTCTTAAATCCTCTACCATTTCGTCTCTCTATCTTGTTCTTGGTCTTCATCGCTCCCTCCTTTCTCCCATTTGCAAGCCTGTTGTTGTTCCTGCACTTCTGTTTGTTTTACCTTCCGAAATTTGATAACCCTTATAACTGTTTTTCTTTTTTATTCCTCCCAAATTTCCCGATTTGTTTGCTTCATCATATCTTCCATTCTTCAATACTATTCCGATTATACATCTTCGTACTTTTCTCTCCTGCGTTTGGAAGACACTTTTAGAGTTAGAACACACCATAGTAAAGTTTTACACATCTTTATCTTTATGTTCTTTGAAAATTGGTTGTGTACGTATATATTTTCATTTGCATAGAAGGCTCTGTTCGTTTGCTGCTATCCTTTTCAATTTTTATTTCTCCTTTAATTTCCTCCCCAATTACCTGATTGTGTTTGGTCTTTACTTTGTTAATTTTCAGTCCTTATACACATTTTAGAATTTCTGATTTTTTTTTTTAATTATTTTAGTTACATTTCTAGTTATATATTTTATGGGGTTTTACTGTTTTGAAAGCAGCAATAAATAGTATACCTTTTTGTCTATGGCCACTATACAGGCTGTGCCAACGGTGCGAAGACGAAGGGTGCTCGTGAACCTAAAGTTGTTTCAAAACATTATACATGGATTATTATAAATGGTATCTGACTTCATTTCTTAAAAATATAGTATACAAGGTGTTCCATTTCTTAGCTGCATATCAAAGCTGTATTTTCTTTTAAATAGAACATCTCGTATTTCATTCAAAATTTAGATATAACACCTTAAAAGAAACAAATTATCATAAGGTACTAAATGGGTTTGATCGTCAGTTGCTTAGATATTTACTGTTTTATATCGAGAAAAAGACAAGTTTGAGAGGGAGCTTTAAAGAACGTTTGTGTAAAAGACCGATGGTATCACTGCAATCGTTTATAATTCATTTTTCGACCTTGTTATGCAATGTTATTTCTAAAGGTGTCGCTTTTAATTTTTAAATCGTACAATAGCTGTCAGTGTTCGGATTACGTAACAGAAACACAGAAGTCGCTATAGGGAAAAAATGTTTTAAGTAATATATATTTTTTGCACATATCTAATTCCATATACGATGCAAATTCTATCCACTGGACTAAGTAGGTAATGAATCCGCCAGTAATGGCAATCAGCATTACTTATACACTCATTTCAATAATTTAACAACAAAGGAAACTATAATCGCGCTGTCACGACCTTCACGACCATTTGCCACCCTCACTGTTAGCTTATAGCTGAACAAGTCGGTTACCCTCCCGATCTTCAAAAATAATTTAACACTCGGTCGTTATTAATAATTAAAATACGTAATTCAGCAAGACGAATCCTTACATTGCTATTTAGGTCTCGATATGTTTAAAAGTTATAAAAATGACTGTTTTGAAATCATTCTGTTATTTACCACTTTTATTTTAATTACAACTTGGCGCGACATCTATGTCGGTTCCATTAAAACTACGAAGTTAGCATACCTACATTACCGACAGTTGTCGTATGGCCATATACGCTTGCGCTGTGCGCACTTTTCGTCTTATGTACTTTTTAAGTAAGAAGAAGAAAGTAGAAATTCTCTAGATTGAGAAAAATGATGGTGTCTACCGTTTTTACCTGTTCTTATGTTAGTTAAATGTGTTAAATTAAATGAGTTTAAAGGTGCTATTTTGTTTCTTCTTTTGTTTGTAATTGTCCGCAAAGTAGTAAAGACAATTTTTTACTACCAATTACTTTTTTTCAAGCTTACGGCTCGGTTTTCACGCCTAATAAGTAAAATTAAAAGTCCAAAACAGGACGTTCCCGAGAACAATATTTCTACAATCGTTCGTATAAATCTAGATATATACCAATAAGTTAAAAATTAGTTATGCTATTTGTAGATTTGAACGGCAGGGCCATCTCTTAATCCTCGCCTTGCAAGGCCCCCTCTAATGACTTACCTACCATTTTAAAAATTGAATTTTTAAATCCTGATCGAAATTTATTCTGAAAAACTAGAATATAGGTACCTCTCAATGAAAATTTTTTATTGTAATTTGAAAGTACTTATATCATAGTTTTTCTGATTTTCCACTCCAATTATGGGCCTACAATTACGAAATTTATTCTGTTACTTCAGTTTTCAATCGGCCGAGACCATATAAGGATATTTTCTTATCTTTATAATGTTTTATAATACAATTAAATATAAAAATTTAAGTTGAAGACACGGTATATTTTCATATCGTTCTTTCGTCTCTTTATAATCGTTTATTTGGTACCATGGTTGTTGGGGTTTGATGTGAGAATTATGGTTTTTTTTTTCTGAAAACAAATTGACAATAAATAAAATCATATATGATAAAAAAAAAGAAAACGAAAGCCTATGATTGTCGTGGCTTAGTTACTGTCAAAATTTGTCATTATAATTATTAGCGTGTACATAAATAAAAAAAAAAATAGGTTTTCTAAAAAAGAACTAAATAATTACTTACATTTTGGGGAAAGCCGATAGAAATTGTCTGCTGACATTCTGGATTTTTACGTAACAATATTCCATTGAACAACATCCACGACTAGAAGCGTTTTTAAAGATAGGTAGCGCTTTGAGGGAGCAGAATCTGTGAAATACAAGTAAAAAAAGTAACAAACGCAGGAATAGTAGCACAAGAAAACAAATTAGAAATGCTACTGGCTTTAAAAGAAAATCCTTATCTAAGTATAAGACAAATTGGGAATGAAGGCAACCAACAAGCAAGAACTACATATAAACTATACTATACTACTGTATAAATAGTCCATACAACCTGTGTATTCATCAATGTCTACGTTCACAGGATTATCAGGATCGCATGATATTTTGTACTTCATTAAAAATAAATAAAGATATACAGGCTGTTCCATTTAAAATTCTTACATTCTGCGGTGAGGAACAACCTGTATAAGCACAAAAAATAAAGTTAACAGAATAAGTAATCACACCCAAAAGGGTACGGAAATATAATAGAAAAGTACTTTAATGTAATAAATTTTTGATTAAAATTCGTCCAACGTAAGCGTTTACTATTATAATAAATCACCGTTTATTGTATTAACGAATAAGTACGTTAACGTATGTAATAAAACATGTTATTGATATAGTGAACTAATTAGATTAATATGTGATAATTCTATTCATTGTATTAATACTGAAGATTATCAAAATAATAATTTTAGTTTATTGAGTTAACGCTTACTGTACATAGAGTTGATTAAAGAAATTCCTTTTTTGATGTAGCTTAATTATTATGTTAAAAAACCCCATTCATCAACAATAAATAAATGCGTTGTAGATTATATACCCTACCGATCATAATTCGATCGCATCATATATATATTGCGTAGTAGGTACTATTTAAAAAAAATAGTATTTAAAATTGTTCAAAATATTTTTGTAAAATGCAGCAGATACGATATATAATAACGTATAAATATATTTTTGAAAAAACATTTAGTTTATAAGCAATATTATGTCCTCGCACCGTTATAAGACAGTCTGTATCTGTATAGCCTAAATGCCCAATCCAAGTTCTCTTCATCGTCATTCTTATTAATTTTGTAAATTTTTGTGAATTTTCAGTGCTCTTATTTACTGTTGTCTATTAATTAAATCAAATACTTTCTTGAAGATTATGAATAATATCTCTAATCGCATTTTAAATTCATTTGCTTCTTTTATTGTCTGTTTAAGGACGTGCATCCGATCTACTATCTTGATAATTATGCTTTAATTCGTCATTTTTAACAGTACCTAATTACACCATAGTTGAACCTAGACACAAAGATATTATAGCTTAGGTAAATCATTTCAATAATTCAACATTTATTTATATTTCTTACGTACAATTTTCACCAACGTTAATTTACAACACTTTCAAAGACGAATACTGCTCACATACTTGTATAGGCGTACTACGAGGTTTCTAGATTGAGGGATCTTCAGGACTTTTGACTTGTTAAATGGAAGTTAACGGAAGCTCTTCAGCAAACACCGTTCTGTTTATTCTACAATTAGTGCACCCGAATCACAAATAAATCGTGCATGCTCTCTTGAGAATAATAATTAGAAACCAGTTGAATCTATAGACATTGTAACACCAAAGTAAATGGGCAAGGTTATACTGAACCAAAAAATGGATCCTAAAACAATAAAAAATTGATTGTTTACACGAAATAGTGCATTAAAAGTATTCTGAAAAACGAGTTTATGAAATCAATGTGGAAAGATTTTATTAAAGGACGAAGGAATTTATAGGGTAATAAACTATTCGCTGCGTTAGTGAAACCAAAGTCATTGAAAATGAAATTATGGCTTGATCACCTCAATGAAATGCAGTAATTGTTACAGAGTAAACTCGTAATTAAAATAATGAACTTAATTCATTGATGCAATAATCGCATTTCATTTACTCAATTCATCGTTGATGAGCGATTGAGGCAACTTTATTTAGCACTTCATTTGAATGGCAGTAAAACTAGCATTAGCAAATAATAAGAAAATGATATATCATCATATCAAATAAAATATGACGTCCGTTTATATGACCCTTGTTGCAATTAAATGCGAAATATGTCACCAATTTCTAAATACCGGGTAACAGAGGCAAGATGGTAAATCACACGTATTCTGTTTCAAGTATGCCATTGCGCAGAACAAATATTTTTTTATTAATATAATGAACGTTTTCATTCAACCTGTGAATGTAGATAATTATAGCTATGGGTCGTGTTCCTTTCTACATTTAGTAAATAAGAATGAAGATTTTGTTCTGTCAGTGAAAATCACTCAATTAATATAGATATAACGACCAATTGTTTCTCAGTGTAGAATATATATAAATACACATCTTTGATCCTGTTTTTTTTTATTTTTGTCATTTCAGTTAATTCCAATGATTATCAAGTTAATCAACATTACCGGCTGTTCCACTTACGGTAATCTCCCAATTCACGCTACGTACACAGTCAAGAATTACAATGAGAGCGCGCAATCGGTTTACGGAAACGTGTCTGTCGGTTTGATCATTGACAATCAGGCTCAGATCAGAGTATTGAGGATGAAGATGTCGCCCGACGCAGTCTGGATTCCCGATAAGATTTATATGCGTGATAGCAGCTTTTGTAAAATTATCGATAACTACGTGCGAAGAACGACGGAGATCGCTTCGGGCACTCATTTGGAGAGCTTTTGTCCCATGCACCGCGGTACATACCAATTTTACGATTTCACGCCAGATTTTAAAGGAATTCAATTTCCTGTCGAAATGTTGGGATACGTAAAATTACGTCTCGAATTGGAACGTCTATGGGTCGACGAATACGGTGCTGAGAAGCGTGAAACGGTCGCATGCAATGAAATCGAATTGGTCAATTCGAAGCCAAAGGAATATATGAGACAAATTTAATAGTAACTTGTTTGTGTGCTGTCCTTGTAATACGATAATATACGCTGCTATCATAGTTGTGATTCTTTCAATATTACCTGTATTTCTTATATTCTTTTAGCACTTTGATTTAATATTCCATTCTTGGTCTAATTCCACACTCTTCGACAAATTATCAGCTTTCTTCATTGACAGTTAAAAATGTGTAAATAAAGTATTTTGGAGAGTAATCTTGAATTTTTTTTAAATAACAATAATACTTAGAAAAGAAAGAATTGAAATAATTGGCTACTTTCTCACAAATTCTTTTATAATTAAAGCTACCGGTTTCGTCCAAACAGGGATATCCTTAACAACACATACATTGAAGCACTAACGAACTACACATTAAAATTGAATAAACAGTTGATTAAAATCAGACTCTTATTACAAATGAAGCGCAGCGAGTGAAATGATTCTACAATTCAGGTCTAAAGGATTTAAAGTGTGGACTTGTTGTGTATCAATTTTTCAATTGTCAGTTATCAGTTGTAATTTATTAGAGTTGGGAGAAGGATTGACTTCAATCACTTCTTTGCATAATATGCAATAAGGTGATAAGCAAGATAAACAACTGAATACAGTAAAAAATGTAGTTAGAATACTAACTAACGTTGGCATGTAAGTACATTTACTGCTTACTTCTCAAACATTACCAGTATAATGAAAATGATCTACACTGTGACCTCTCCTTCAGATATCTTTGTTTAATGTACTTAAAAAGCAAATATGCAAAACAAATGCGGCAGTGAATGTTTATATTCAAAGTCGTCAGAGAGATTAAATAAACATACTTTGTCATCCTTTTTGCATGCGGACTAATGGAGTGATAAACAAAATTAGCATGGTGGAAAACAAGCCTCCATCCAGTTATTACCGCTGGTACAAAATGGGTAAATCAGGGCCGTTGATATTATAACAAATATTTTATTTTAATTAAACAACAAAGAAGCCCGGGGTGCAGCAAACAAGTATCTAACTATTTTCTTTAAGTAAAAATATAATTTAATGAAATGGCACATCAGCAAATTGTGTAGGTATAGTTTAACGAGAAATATAAACACCAGCGAAGCAAATATCAAAGCGGCTGCCACGTGACTTACACACTGCTAGTTGTCAAAAATTAATAAAAACAACGTTGATAAAAGTTAGTATACATACCGGCACTATATTATACCAAAACAAGTTTTACAAGTAAAGTAATATTTAATGTAGTAACAGCTGCTATTAATACGTGAGTAAAGATAGAAAATAAGCAAGACAATATAGACAGGAAGCAAATTACTAAAGTTTACTTGTAAAATGGAAGAGTAAATTTAGTAAATGTAACTATTATAAGTAAATAATGACGTTGCGGCAAATGTTCAAAATGCAAATAAGGTATTGAATTAGATAAAATACAATTACTAAATTATAATATACATTACCCCTGCGAAGTTGGAAGACTCTAATAATAAGGATATCCTGAATGTCTACATATAACCATAATGTCTAGTGCAATTTAGTTGGATTGGTTGTAGGCTCCAAGGTTGATTAATAAGACAAACAATCCGTTCGGTAGCGATTAATTGCACGAATCCTACCTCGGTTCTTTTTTTTTTTTAAAGTGGTCCGCTAGGGATCCATTACATTCATGATGCTTAGAGAGAGAAAAGACATAACGATCCAGTTGTAACCACTGGTTATTGTTTCTTTCACGAAGATAAAAAATAAATTGTTATTGGAAGCTTCGATTCCCAATTACATGATTCGTTGTGAAGGACCGATTTAAACCGATATCATTTCCCCATTTCGTATATCATTAGCATGTGCTCATTACAAAATTTCAGAAGGATATAAAATGCAGGGTGTGGATACAGTGGCGATATTCATAACTTTGTTATAATTTTTTTTTTAAATGCTGAAACATCAGCTTTATTTCTAGATTATAGAGTTAGTTGATGGCAAAAATATTTTTTTTTGCTTTCTATAGTTTTTATTTCTTTCACCTTGGTTACATCAAACAGAGTATACTAACACTAAATAAAGACAGTAATACAACCAGATAGACAAAAAAGCACAAGGTAAAGAATTGAAATAAGCAGAAAGTATCATCAAATTTCCTGGTTCTTTCCAAATACGTTGGTATGTTACACTGTGGGTCGTTTTCCTACCCTTCCGAAGATGTGTGTTGTGGCAACCATTTAAATGATCCCTAATTGTTAGCTAATTTTAAGATTATTTAAATTATTTGATCTGTTGAAATAAATCTTCACGTTCAAATAATGTCACAGAAGGACCGAAAAGATTTGGATCATATGAATGAGATGATGGACCTTCTCAACAAATCTCCTCCCATTAGGATGGAGCAATTTCTTATTTTTGTGTGAATATTAGAATATTTGTTAACAATACTTCTTAACAATTCCTTCTCTAACAGATGGATTACATCCGACATAAAGCTCGTGACCTTTCTTTACAATGGAAGTAAATCGCCTTTTCGCCACTTCAAAATAAATTCTTCACAAATATAACAAAGAGAATCACAGTTATTTACACAAACACAGACAGAAACACACCGAGATAAATAACAATCCTTGTCTACGCCGTCTCAATGCTGAGACCGAAGTGGCTACAATTACCAGCAGGATGCTAAGTGTTCGGACGTAACTCACTGTTAATGTGCTGCTGCCATTTACGACATATATAAAAATTCCATATACATCCCGATAGTGTTCCAAACTGCTGCAGATGAAACAATATTGTGCGTTTGCAAGGAGTTTTAAGTTTGACTTCATTTCTGAAAGTAGCATCGTTGACTTAGTTTAAGACATCTATCACATTGCTTGTTACAAATGTGTTGTTGATCAGTATTATTTGTATAGGTACTTTTATCCGCATCGTGCAAACGATTTCGAGTTAGGTTTTAGCTTCTTCTATTCTATATTCATTTGCTTGAAAATTACGTTTACTCGCTTGACGAGTATTTGGTTATTCCAGGGGTACAATAATGTTTAATGTCTTTTGTGTTATTTTATATATTTATATTTATTTATCTATATTAATCGCCATAATATGTATGTATGTATGTCTGACTTGTCCACTATACTTTTGTATTTTTTGGATAAATATATATCTATCTATCTATCTATATGTGTTTCTTTTGGGATGTTGAACCCGAATCTGAGATTTGCTAGAAAAATTTCGTTACGTAATAGAAAAGTACAAAAAAAAGAAAAAGGCCTCATTATTTGGCGGTCTTTTTTTGCCTGTAACTTGGAAACTATTCACTTTTCGTAAATAACCTCCCTGTTCAAAATTAAAGTAGATAAAATTTCCTACAAATTTTATTATTAACGTTTTTTTTCTTTTCGGACGAACCGTTCTGGCTCAAGCGATAGTTGAAGATTGCCGTAGTTCGGCTGATTCTACAAACACTCTTACTTTTCTACTCCAAAACCCCAATTTATTATTAAAGGCCGTCAATTAGTGAACTCCTCCTAGTTCTCTGCACATACATTATTTAAATCGTTGTGTAAAGTTACAGGTCATATTTTAAAAAATTACGTAAAGATTAAATTATTTAATGAAGCACTAATTAAGTTACAAAAAAAGTTGAAATCCAAAGGAAAAACTTTGAAAAATTATTCCGTGCGATTATGTGATTATTATGGTGGAAAAACTGGAGGAGATCTTGCTCTTCATGAACAGAGCAGTGATTCTATCTAATGATGTGAAATAAATTGTCAAACATGTGCAAGAAGAATTCAAAGTCATACTTCAACTGTTCGCAGTATGTGGCTTCACCGCCAAACTCTGTATTGTATATTTTGAAATGATGACCTTAATTAAACGCTTCATTGAAGCAAGAAGATGCAGTAATATATGAAATGCTCCCTTTCTTTCACGGCATTGGCCATACGCCAAATGCAACCACTTTTACCTCGAAGCCATGCATACCTTGAAAACTGTAATGCAATGTGCAGAATACAAGCGTTTCAAGAGAATGTTTCAGCATTTGCTGAAAGAATTTGTGGTGTGGCATCTGGAGTAATATGGAGATCGAACAAACTCTAATGAAGTCAATGAAGACAAGTGGTAGTCTCACTCAAGGTCGTGGGTTAACTGCAGGCGTTGTGAGAAGTTTTGGTGGATGGGATGACAGCATATGCTAAGAGATTGAGCACCTTACGGGAGCGGAAATCGCAACGGTAGAACAAAACGTTGGCGGCAGAGATACTATGCATAAGTGAGACAACACTGACGCACGTAAGTTGCTGATTTGATTCCATGAGCATCCTCCTTTCCCAGAGATCATTGACCTAATTTTACTAATTGTAAGAGTAGATATTTTCGCAGATGAGAGGTTCAACTGACATTTCTCCAAGGAGATGGGCACGAAGGATGTACATACATGTTCATGGTGATTTTCAAGCTGGAAAATTCAAACGTAGCGAAAGAGCCCTTGTAATCATGAATAGCTCTGTTCAGATACAAGACAAGACTGTAGTCGTAAATCCAACAAAACAACGGTTTATAAGTTTTATGCAATTTCGGATACCATTCAATAATTTTTGAAAAAAATTACGCGGGCCTTTACACAATGATCGACATAATATATGTGGACAGAACTGGTAAAATAATTCACTAATTGACATCCTTAAATGATAAATTAGGGTTTTGGAATAGAAAAGTGGGTTTTGTCGAAAAAGTCGAAATACGCTTATTTTGAACTAGAGTTTGAGCCCGAACAGTTTGTCAAGGAAAAAACCTAAATCATTAATTTTGTAGGAAATTTTATCTACTTTCACTCTAAATAGGTAGGTAATTATGGCGTAGCGGAAATTCTTGTTTTATAAATTTTCATTTCCTACTGTCGGACTAAGTGCCTTTTGAGGTCAGTATAAACTGCACAAAATCTCAAATATTTTCGACTTCATCTACAGGTTCTTACACCATAGTCAATTTTCGATGTAAATGTAGATAATTTCTATATTTATTAACCTAAAAAAATATATTGATAATTATGCTACCTCTGAGATTATATATATATAACATTCAGCCATGTGTGATTTTAAGTTTCTAGACAGGGAACGTTATATTATATTTGTAACGCTCAACAAGACCCATCGAATATAATTGATACGAGTAAAGTAAGAAGATAACGAAAAAGCTGTTAACTGGACCTGAGGGCAAAAAGCGAAAGTTCTATAGTTTCCGCGATATATTTTGTTGAAACATAGTAAGATAATAATCTTACTTTTAAGAGAAAAGAATTTATTACACAAAAACGATAATTGAGGAGCATATTATAATTATTGCCGAACTGGGCTCCAGATATCTAGAACATGTATCACCAACTTCAATGATAATGCTAACGGAATTAGATTAAGGATTGAATGATCTCTTGAAAGTTTCACTGGGTGACAATTTCAATAATATTATGTATTTCTGTAGGAGGTGATGGTACAGTAATTAACACTGGCTTGAAAAGTTGCACAAATGGTACAAAAGTGGTAACAAACTAAAGCTTTCTTAGAGAAATCTGTTCATTAGCATATATTTACTTTTAATGACCTCTTCGTTATTTAATGCAGGAATTGGATTGAAAACCGAACGATCCAAAGGAATTTACCGGACCTACCGGATACAAACTGAAAACGAAATAAAGGGAGACAGGTGGTTGAAGGCCGACTTGAAGCCACCTCCGCGTGGTGGATTCTGGATTGTTTTTTTAAAAAAGATAAAACAAGCGAAGAGCTGCAAATAAATATATATTTATGTATAATGGAATACATTAATTTTTTGATATTTAAGATTATCTAAGAACTTGAAGAAATTGATTTTCTGTTACAGTTTACTCAGAAAAAGGCACCAATCGCACACACAGGCGAAACAAAAACACAAACTTAAATTTCTATATTGCTTGCGCTCCATCCTCATAGTTATTTACGAAAAGTTGATACCTTCCAAGTTATAAGCAAGAGACTGCCATTTTTACATTTGCTTTTCCAATGTTGCAACACTAGATTTTCTTAGTAAACCTCAGATTGGGTTTTACCACAAAAAAAATTGGAATGGAAGAAATCAAACACAACTTTCCTGGTAAAAATGCAATTTTGCTGGATTACTTATGAATTATGTATAAGGCCTAATAAAAATATGTTACCACATTTCAAATATGAATTCACTCAAATGTGACGCAGATATGACCCCAGCCTGTATATATAAATGTGTGATGGTTATACACTCCGCCAAAAAAGTATCGCATAAACTAAAAAAGGGCATTTATGAACCAAGATATTTTTATACGTTCACAAAAAGTTTGCCTCGTGTATGTGAACTATAAAAACACTAACAAAATAATGGAACTTAGCGTTTTTACTTTTTTTTTCTCTAAAAGAACACATTTAGAAAAATGCATATGTGTAAGGTTTGTTCAGTTGTTTATTGAAAGTCTTCCTATACGGACAAATTTTAAAGTGCGAAGTCAGAGTTCTGTACCAACGCTTTTAAAACTAAAATGAGCAATTTAACTTCAGAACAAGTGGCTGCTATAGTTGCTTTAATCGAAGATGGACGATCTCAAGCATACGTTGCTAATTTGATGAACATCAATCAGTCAAGTGTTTCTAAAGCCGTAGCCAGATATAGGGAAACAGGCATTTACAGTAGAAGACCTGTACCAGGTCGTCCAAGATGTTCTACTCGCCAAGATGACCGCTATTTACTACTACAAGCATTACGTCGAAGACATGTAACTGCGAGACAATTGCAGAACGACTTGGCTAGAGTCAGAAATACTCGTGTGAGTACTCAAACTATTCGGAATAGGTTACGACAGAGTGGATTAAGAGCTAGAGTAGCTGTAACAGCCCCTCGTCTCACTAGGAACCACCAAGTGGCTCGCTTAAGGTTTGCCAGAGAACATGTAAATTGGAACATTAATGACTGGGCCAATATACTCTTCACAGATGAGTCAAGATTTGGTCTTTACACCTCAGATAGGCGTATCTCAGTGTACAGACGAGACGGTGAGCGCTATTCGCAGTGTAATATCAGACCTAGACCTAATTTCGCTGGTGGCTCTATTATGGTTTGGGGAGGCATCTGTTTAACAGGTCATACAGAGTTAGTACCAGTAGACAGAGGTACACTGACTGCCCACAGGTATATAACGGAAATTTTAGAAGAACATGTAGTACCATATGCGCCAATTATAGGAAACGAATTCATGTTAATGCACGATAATGCACGACCGCATGTTGCAATAATCGTCCAGGAATACCTTAACGATGTTGGTATTCCAGTTTTAGATTGGCCTGTGGTAAGTCCGGACATGAACCCTATCGAGCACGTGTGGGACCTCCTTCACAGACGGATACGAACCCAAAATGTTGCCCCAGCGGACCTGCATGGACTAGAAAATGCTCTCCGTGACGAGTGGGAGAATTTGGATCAGGCTTATATACGGAGGTTAATCGAATCTCTGCCAAACCGTATGCGAGCGGTCATAAGAGCCAGAGGTGGCAATACTCAGTATTAAAAGCTACTGTTATGACATTTTTCTTTCCAAAATTATAATTTCTTGTTTTAATAAAAATCTCAAGTATGAGTTCTTGTTTTTATTTGGCCTGTATTTTATTTAAACAATCATAGAAATTATATCTTAGAGCGCATTAAAGTATATTTACAACTTTATGCTACAAACAAAGATTATGCGATACTTTTATGATTCAAAACTAAATTATGCGATACTTTTTTGGCGGAGTGTATTACACTTCAGAGTGAATATTTCTAGGTGTAATTTTTCACATCATATGTAAGTAAACAAAATATTCATCCCCCAGTCGATCTTATTTTCCCTTTAATTAGTAGGAGAAAAATATATGTTAACTACCAAGAATTATTTATTATTCCAACATTAAATTTGTTGACTTAGGTAATTTGCCCAAAAGAACATAGCGCACTAATGCCTAGTACACAAATCTTTCTTACCCGGCCTTAATAAATCGTCTCTGCTGTAAATCCGCTTAAGACACAGTAAGCCCATAATCGTTATGTCAGAGCAATATGTATGGGTTATCTGCTTCCCGCATATGGAAAACTATTTCGTGATTCCGGTCCATTTCCCGAAGGGCAGTCCTCTACACCTTTGTCGTCGTCGATATCCACTTCCATATTCACCGTTATATTTTACAGTTTTCCTTTGCGGTAACAATATTTTCCTCTTCTTCCCACTCCTATTCCAGTCTCGAATATTCTTTATCGCGGTTCATTGGTGACATTCGAGAACCTAACGCCGAGTAAAAGGGAGTGATAAAGTCACGAACCGAAAGCGAAATCTGCATATGAAGGAAAGTCGAAATGCGCGTATAGAAGAGAGACCCGTAGTGATACCTATATAATGTTTAAAGGGTTCCTGTTATAGGTGTCTCTCTCTGTTCGCATTAGAGGCAAGTATTTGGAATAGAAGGCCGTACAGGTTGATGCACAACCGGTGAATCTCAATAGATCTAACGTTTAGTGTTAAAATAAGATGATTTTTCGATAAAAGGGCTCTTTTGAATATAACTAAGGGTTTTCAACAAAAAGTGGGCCTTTAATTTATAAAAGCTTTTCAAGCAAATGTGAATATCATAACCCATATTAACTATAAAAAATGTGTCTATGAAATACCTAGCTTTATTTTGACCTTATACGTTGAATAGAAAATTATAAAACAATTATAATTACTTTTCTAAAATTTGTTTAATTTACTGAGTCATGTTAATTTTTCAGATATTTGTAAAATTTAGCTTGTTCGCCCTTTGTCTTTATAATATTTAATCGTAAATACATATTTGTCTTAAGTTTGTTATCATAATTTCATTTGAAAATTAGAGGCGAAAACGTTAAGACGGCTGTGATCAATATGACATTAATCTACGCTTAAGAATCGTTGCTTTAATACCTACAAAAATGTCGCTAATATGATTTTGATTATAATTAACTCAATAGAATACATTTTTTCAGCAAAACGATTGGTCCTGTTGAAACGAATATTAAAGTCTAAATTTTATTAATCGGAAAATGTCAAACCGCTTCAGCATTTTAGATAACTTTCAATAATGCTTTCAGGTAATGTGTTTGAGATTGAGTTCTTCAGTGTTCAGGTCTTCTTCCCGTTTAGTAGTTTATGAAGGTGCTCAACAGTTCATATAAAAAACGTTGCTTATAGGAATATCGTTACAATCTCAGGATTAATGCTCCCTCCCCTCCCATCATATTACGTTGGGAATTTACTATCGGTACTTTTGTTACTTATTAAATACACACAAATTTGAAATTAACCATCTCAAATATATCAGAAACTCCTCATCTCTGTAGGTTTGGGTAGTAGAATCCATTTATATGTATGAATTCTTATTTGGAATTAGCAAATGTTTCTTTGTATTATAATGTTGTACGAGACAAGCGTACCTTCCCTTTAATTTCTATACCTGGTAAAGGTATATATAGGATTTGGCGAAGTAAAATTTTGGACCGACATACATTGAAAAACCGAAACAAAAATTAAATGAACATTATTGAAAACGATTGAGTTCAGAATTTTAAGGCATGAAGTAAACTGCCATAACACTTAATTTTATCGAGTTAACCAGAAAAATTTAACGTTATTTTACGCTTGCAATAATGAATTGTGTATGTTTATATTTCAAATTAAAAAAAGTGTTTATATTATAATTTTATGGAAAAAGTTGACACCGAAGTAATATTGAGGTGTACAGATCGAAACATGTACAGAAAGAATCAGCTAATAAATCCTTGCCGTTTATGTGTTCCTGAATCGCGGAAAAATCAAAATTTTTGGGGAAGAGGTTGAAAGTTATGCAGATAATACTTTTTCTTTTATCAATTGATTCTCTTTAGTTATTTTTTCACTACTTTTTATAGAACCCCCAAAATGGTATTTACTATAAAAATTAAAAGAGATGACGTCGCAGCGAATTCATTAACAAACATGGAGAAGTACATGAACAATTATTATCATAGCTTTCGTTAATTTATTGACACACAGTAAAAAAAATTGAAGGAAAGTTCCAAGCATTTTTACGCCTGAAATATTATTGCAATTCTCCAAGTAACTAAAAAAAAAAATATATCAGGTTGTAAATTTACAAGTTTATAATTACTAATGTTAAAAACACAAAAATATTATTAATGCTTTCACTCAAAATTTCAGTATTTTTTCTGTAAAATTACTATAAAATTACGAATACTTTTACATTCTGTAGTCCTCATATTTTATGGAATTTCGTTTTACCGTTACACGACATTTTGCTTACCAATGGTATCTTTCTATGAATGTTTGCAGAAAAGCTCTTTAGTTGCATGGTAGTGCATAATGTGTTTGCACCCGATGTTTTATAGTTCATACTGTCAACAATATCCAAAAAGTTTAATGCATGCAGCAAACAGCATTTTTAAATACAACGCATTTCCCTCAAAAGATATTTCTGCAAAAACAACAGCGTGTTCTTATTTATTTAAAAAATAAAAGCAAATAAAGTTCTCAAAATAATTTATTGACAATTATATTACTTATACAGGTACAAACAGAAGAATAGTATCAATGTCTAATCAGTAGTGTCTACTATACACCAAGGAAAGCACCCTCTCAGGCTGCGTAAAAGCTCTAACATTTTTCGCGGATAGAAACGTTGTCGGGAGTTCAAAGAAATAACACCGGCAATATATTAAATGGAACTGATTCATTTAAGCGCTTGTCTATTAAAAATTAAATACAAAGAAAACGAAAACTAATTAATCACTACTAACTAATAAAACACTTCAGTTATTGAATTCACTTATTTATCTCTACTATCAATTTATATTTCACCGTATATTTATTTCCACTCGCCTCTCTTCGTATTCGTCGCTTCGACTTAACCGCGTGCACTCTTTTCATTCAACTAACACCTATCCAATCGCAGCATCGTATTTAAATACCGCGCGACCACTTCGAGAAAGTTAGAGCAAAGTTCGAGCCACTTCTCGGCGCTACTAGAATCCAATCTAGAACAATCACGACTCTTTCATTCACGCGCTGTAAACAACAGCGCTCAACGTAAACTGGCGCTCGTAACAATATGGAGGAAGGTACACCCATTTTACTTTTCGAATATTGCAAAAAAAAAAACAAACAAATTAAATAATTATGAATAATTAGTGTTGAGTAATATCGGTATTTTAAATATGAATAGTTCGACCAACTGTTTATAGTTAGTTAGCGATAGTCGTGAATAGTTAATTATCGATAGTCATGTATCGGCAACTATCTACAGTATACAATCGAATATCAACTACTTTTAGTGATCGATAGTCAAATAGTTTATTTGTAAATGTTTTGTTAAACTCGCCGCGTAAACAAAAAACAAGAAACAATTCTCGCGTTTTCTAAAATATTATCATTATTGCATTTTTGTCAACCTGAGTTTATTTTACTTCAAGTTCGCGGTTCTTAGAATTGTTTTCCTATTAACGGCATTCGACCATAAACTCAACATCTCCAGTATCTTTGCTTTAATTTCGTAAATGCTCAAAGTACGAGTATATTTTGCAATTACCTTACCGTAAAGGCTTTTTTAGCATTCACCGTCTTTAGCAGGCAAAGACCCTTTTCTAACTCCTTTTTATCACGTTCCTTTGTGTATTTCAATATTCATTATTCTATTTTTAATACCCGCTGTATTAAATACAGGCATGCCAGGTATCTTTTTAACGATCATTTACCAATGTTTATACCTGAGGAATATCTCTTTATTTTGTTAATCCATTTACATGTTCTTTTCGCATTTTCTTTCAAATGTTGTTTTCTGATTGGTTGATTCCTTAACCACCTGAGCTCATTACTACACTCATCTTCGGGATATAATTTCCTCTCCAAACAGAGTCCTTAGTTAGCCTTCGGCCAGGACAGGAAAGAGTTCCTCTTCCACGTCCGTCAAATTGGCAAACAATTAAGCTTACTTTGCTTACTTACAAGTATTCTGTGTGCAAGTTATGAGATCTGGAGATCCACTTCAAGCCTGATACCTCCAGATCTTTTGTTATATGTACCAGTAGATTTATTGAGAAGAAAGAAACTGTCATAAGATTTTTCCTTGTTATCATGAATTTGGCTCATCGATCGCTAGACATGGATGGCGAGAAGATTTTGCTTGATGCATTCAAAATCATACAGTACAGTGCTCTTGAACGAAATCTAAGTTTTCTTTAGCATAAGGCAGGCCAATCCTATAATAATTATTTCATCTCCTGATACTTTACCATTCTCTGTTGGAATGGTATCCTTGCATACATTGCTTAATAACAGTATCGATTGGCCTAACATTGTTTCTCTTATTTCCTTTAATGTTTTTTCTCGTCATAGCCAACCCTTTTCAAAACTCTAACATATGTAGGAAAACAAGAATATGAGAAATATATCAATGGAATTGCAAGCAAGAAAGCATCAAAAGAGTTCTATTGTAACATACAAAATTTAAAAAAGGAAGTCTAAAAGGAACATAAGGGTTTATAAAAGAGTCCTTTGTATGTGTTACTATTTTCTCTCTTATATTCTCATATGTTCTTTTTATCAAAAACCCGATATTTTGTTTAAAAGGACATGTTGTGTATATACCTATAGGCAGCGAGTATTATATTAAGAAAAAATATAGTTATTGTTTCATTCTCTTTTCTTTCAAGCGGATTACCTTTGCTAGTAACACTTTTGAAGCCACAGACACTTTTTTGATGTAGTTTTTTTCTGTCGTCGAGGCCCGTAGATGGTGGGCGGCACTTTTATTTAACTTACACCGCACTGGGCTTGTTTTTATCAGGACTAAATTAAGCTTTTTAGTGCGCAGGAAAAAGAAGAGAGGACGGCAAAGCCATCCAAGCGTTTAAATTTTAGAAGGACATCATTCGATTCACTTCATTCCTCGCCTTAATGAAGCATTATGCGAGATAATTCCGATGTGATATCCACGTAGATATTTGTATCGGCTTTGTACCCGTTATGTACGACTAAAGCTCTGAGGAATACACGTTTGATGTATGGATTAAACGACTTCATTCAATGCAGACGGATTAATTTTTGCATTGAATGAGATAATATATACTTCTTGTTGTATGCAGGTTTCGGTTTTAGAATTTAGATTTGCAAACGTTAAATAATAACGTCTCAAGTCCGTGTTGTAGAAATTTGGAACTATATATTATAAACATGTAAATATTATCAAATGTATGATTAAAACTTGTAAGATTACGGAGTTAGAAATATAATTAGAGTTCAATAAAACGAGATATCTGTCCTTATTTTAAACTAGAATACAACTGTACATTCGTCTTTACCGCTTAGAATATTTTATTTATCGGATTTCCGTGCTCTTGATTGAACTACGATATCGGTTTACACTTCAATCAGAGAATTATTTATAATTTAATTGCATCGAAAACTACGCATTAATATTGAAGAGATAACACACATACAATTCGATGAGAGCCGATCGAGAGGTCATAAATCAAATAAAGTTTCCGAATAGAAATACTCACTTAGGTTGAACGAGTTCTTCGGTCGAACTTCCCTTTTATCAATTACGCAGTATGCCTATAGGTTTCCTATAGTTTGAAGGGGGAAGATTAATATGGCGTTGACTTTACATAAAAGCAGTGAGTGATTTTTCGCTTTTTTGGAAAGCGTGGTCTTTGTACTAAGTATCTATTCAGTGCAATCTTTGGAACATACTTCATTTTAAAAAAAAATCACATTGACTTATGTACATAGATTGATTTAAGAAACCTTTTTGTAAGACAAAAATAAAATAAAAAATTCTATCGAATTCCTATTCTACATCCTTCTTGCAATTGATTCCTTATTTTCAAAAATTAATTTAAGGCGTTCTTTGTGTTTCAAAAAATACCAAACTTAAACTATTCATTGCATGAAGTGTTTAACAAAACTTAATTTCTTGAACCTGAAAGTGTCAGAATGCCCTTAAGTAAATAGTTATGTTAAAACAAAAAAGCCGACTTAAAATTGTCACACATTTGTTCGGTTCGCAGACCAATAAGCGATCTTTTCCTTTTCTTATTTTGGATGAGTGGTACAAAAAACAGCTTCTTTGGTTAACCGCTCTATATGTATTTAGTCTACAGTGATCATTTAGTAGACCTACTATCACTTTAAATGTCTTCCTGCTTTTATTCAATAGGTGCTTTGTAAATTTAAGCATTTGTTCCCTTAAGAACTGATTTAAAACCAAAGATCAGGCTAAATTAAACTGTCAATTACTTACCTTTGCTTTGCTGTTCTTTGCTACAAGTTTTTGGACTTGTTGTTTAATCATTTGTTGATGGAACCTGTTATTCCTGACCTGGTAATACCGAAAGCAAGACCGACTCCAATGAATATCCGTCCTGAAATTCCTTACTGGTCCTTTTCTAGCTAATACCTACATCTACTGCCGCATTCGTTTTTCGGCTAGACAACCAGGTCAACGTTTACGGTTTGGGGTACACATGTTGTTTAGGGCGCACATGTAGCTCCAAACCAGTTTAAAGTCGACACTTGGGGAGTTAATCGCTTTAAGAGCTAACTGGGTTTTTCTTTTTCTATAGACCCCACGATACTGAGATACAATAAACAAAACTGCAATTCTTTTGGAAGCAACCTACGCAGTTTCTATCCTATAGAACATATTCAGCAGCTGCTGATTTACCCGCTTATCCCAGATGGCAATTCCTATAATGTTAATCCTACATTTAGGTGTACCAATATAAATCGAACTAAAAGAATTTCATGTCTTATAAAAACAGGTTGTTTTCTTTTGGTATTCAGAGCGAATCTAGAAAGATTTGGAAGTGTTCCAGTATTTTAATACAAAGAAGAAACGCATCTTGAAGAGAGTTTGAGAACATGGTCTCCTATAAAAAGAAACTATCGTCGGGTATTCAGAGAACAGCTATAAAGATTTGCAAGCACTCCAATAATTTCAATAAAAGGAAGAACCGCATCTTGAATAGGATTTAGATCTGACCTTACGCCTTAGAACTGTGTATGGTATATATTCAAACATTGCATTAGGTTTTGATGAGGCTATGGATAATAACATAAAGACATGAAGGAACGATTGACATGCTATCTATCACTAGTTGTCATTCAATTGCCAATATAATTATTACGAGTTTTCGTAATCCGCAGAAGTTGTTAGCCGTAGATGCAAGTGCATGGCCATGGGAGTTAATCATGGCACAAATAATCACAAAATCCTATACAGGGTCTTCAGAAACTCATGTCCAATTTGGACACCACTGCACTAACAAACATTTTTTTTTTCAAATGGTAAATGGTGTCGAAATAGCTGGTGGGACAGCCTGTATATTCCTATCTATTGTGTAAGTTGCATTCATTAAAATGTTACATTCAATAATTCTCTACTTCTCTTTTTAATTGTTTGTAATCTTGCTTAAACTTTTTTTTTCAATTTTTAATAAATTTCTTGTCATTTTAATTTTATTTGTACACAGATATAATTCATATTTTTAATCTATTCCAAAAACCTTGAGCTGCATAACAATTATGCCGGCTCCCACAATCCGATCTTGTTTTCGAAGTTGTTGCGATATTTATCCCATTGACATACAGAAAATTTAAATTTATAAACTTGTTTTGATATACACAAGCGCATCATTTTCGACAGCTTATCGATCCTGCCGATATCACGGCCCCACACAAAATTATTTCCACAGTCCAATGTTTACGGAGACAAGAGAGGCAACGTTGTGGGAACAGGCACAGGAAAATCGATGTGTTTTGTTTGTCCGCCGACAAACAATTTCTATAATCTACCACACGACCAGATATTGTCCGAAGTTATTTTACATGACTCTAACATCAAACCTGGGCTATGTTTTTGCCATGTTTTCCCGTATACGTAAAATGTAGAGGTTTTTTTGTGCAATGTGTTTTTGATGAGGTATTTTCTTATGAAAATTACACCTGACAATGAGTAGAATATAACCATCAATTTGCATAGTAGTATTTTATGAAAAAAGTACTACATTTTATATAGATTTGTATTTAGAATAATAATGGTATAATATAATATAATTGCTGTACTAAATTGGGTTTTTAGAAAACACTCTTTTAGTTTTTAATACTGCGAGCGCAGCTCGTTAAATTCAAAACGGCATTCTTTAAGTTTTCAGTATTTTTATTATAACATAAATTTGCTTCTAATCGCATAACCATAAGGGCATTGCTCCTTATACAACGCTGTTGTTTGAGGCGCTTTTAAAAGTTTTTTTTTTTTCTGCACTAATCAATTAGGGTACCTACATCTGAAAATTTGTTCCAAATAAATTCAGATATGCGATGTAGGGTGTTAATTGTCTAAGTAATACGTGTATACTCGATTACATTCTTCCAACAACCAACCGTTGTTATTATATATGGAATGGCATTACTGACGAATATTAGAACAGTTGATACGATACAGATTCTTCCGGGTTATTGAGCCGTGGTTTTTTGGGAATTTCTTCCAAACATTTCATTTTCATCTGCGGTGAACTTCAGAGATTGATGCAAAATGAAATTTGACAGTTGGAAACTGTCAAACCATACAAATCAAATTTCATCAATATTCAATTCACCTGTCATTGGCACATAACTAACAACAAACCATATCTTATCAATGACAAGATTCCCTTCTTGGGAATACTTATCGCGCTCAATCGCTTCCCTTTGTAAGCGGGTGTTTTAGTGGAAATTTTGGACAGAACTTCAGTACTAGCAAAATTTATTATCTGATCCCCGTCCTGGAGAACATGTTCGGCCGTCGCTGACTTGTCCGTTTGACCTAGACGGCAATATCACTTCTGTTCTTGTAGCCTGACACTGCGGTTTGTGGTGCCAATGTATACTAATCCACAGTAGAATGGTGACTTATGGTTGATGTTAGGGGATACCTGGGATGAATGATACAGGAACTGATTTAATGTGTTCGTTCCATCTGGCCACAGTACAGGGTATCGTCAACGTAGATATGGTTTTTGAACGGCAGTGCTTAGTATTTTACTTCTATGTAGAAGTTCGCTATAACTGGTGCTAACGGACTGACCATTGCTACCCCATCTAGTTGTTCATAGAAATCGTTGCTCAATTAGAAATACGTTGTTTTAAACACATGGTCAAAGAGCCGAGTAAGCACGTGAGGAAAAATATCACATAGATTAAGAACATTATTGACATTTCTGTGATTAATTATAGATTTCTTAATTAATTTATATTCTTTCCAATTCCAAAACTTTTCTAATATGAAGTGGAGTCCCTTACTATTGCTGAATTTGTATCAAAACTATAAAGTAAATTAAAACGTCAAAATACTAAGGTATCTTTTTTAATCCTGATTTCAAATTCAAAATTCATACATGTATTGCCAACCTGTACTGTTAACCCCCTAGCGTATTTTTTTTTAAATTATTTTCAACAAAATTAAGATTTGTCGGCGCAAAAAATAGTGTATAACATACGGCCAGGAAATCTTTTGCGAGTATTCGCACTTGAAAACTATAGCTTCTGGACTATTGATACAATTAATCTATCCTATAATACATTGTATATTGATTCATATTGAATACACATAAGTGAGAATTGTATTTGTTGCGCAACTGTGACCCAAAATATGATCTGTGTTATATAATATCCGAATTACTAACATAACAGTCAACAAATAAATCGCATTGTTCAGTGGAAAACAATAGCTTTTTGTGCACTCCTTTCTTGCTTGGCAAGCTTTTATACCTCCCAAAAGACTTTCAAATTATGAAATTCCTTCTAGGTGCACATAAACATCAATTTCGTTATTAAACTCGTACATATTAACATGTTTACATTAAATGTAAACAACCAGACCTCTAAAGCTTGAATTTCTAAATTCTTCGTTATGTAAACACAATTTTATTTTGTAAAATACTACCGAACGTAGTAAATATTTGCACTTAATAATTATGTTCGTGTAGGTAGACGGAAAAAGCTTTAAGAACTCGGGGAAAAGGAATTTAATAGGTGAAATAAAAACTTGTGGAAGATCACCTCTCTTTGGTAATAAAGAATATGAGACATGAACGTTTAAAGGGCAACGTTCAGGATACACAAACCTGTAGCATAAATCGAAGACAACGTAAGAAAATAAACATATTGTTTGCGAGTTTACGATGGCAATGTAATAAAAAAAAAACTGAAAATCCTGGAAGAATAACCCCATTTACAAACATCTTGCGTATATAAAATATAGGAGTCTTCAATTTTCGCTTGGGGAGGAAGAGAATATTTTAGCGTCGAAGATGTGAAACACATGTTTTTCATTTGCGAGGAAGAATGATATGAACAGCGAAATAAATAGGTAGATGTGAGTACACGATGAGTAATTTCCGCGTTCAGTTAATCATCCTTTAATATTTGTAGGATGAATATTTAAGCTTCTTCGTATGAGTTTGATTAGTTTTTTTTTACCCTAAGCTAAGGTAATAAACTTAGAGCATACGTTTATTCGTAGGTATTAGTTGAAATATATATTTCATTAATTATATTTTGACTGCTTCTGATACATTACGCTACACGTGGCATGGAATATTCTGTTGAATTTCAAGGCGACATTTATAAAATTAGATGTAGCAGTGTACTGCTTTTGCTTAATTTGATTTGATCAATGAGTCGCAAAGTTATTTCAGGGGAACTATTTCTTGGAAAAGTATTGCAACCTTTACAACTGTGTTGTACTCTTATGTGCTTTTTTTTTTTGAAAATGATATTCTTTCTATATATTACCATTCTTTTTTTCCAGTAATATCAATAACTAAAATTATGCTAAAGTTAAATAAAATAGAATTTTTATTTTTATAAATATGAATTATTTCAGGAATATTACGTGTTTTTAAATTTTGTTTTAAATTGATATATTGTTAAAAACAAATGTATTATTTTGTGTCTGACACATGACTTACAAACCAATTAATTTATACATAAACGAAACAGTTAAAATTTTCAAATTATAAGAAAGTATTGATTTCATCAACAACAAACAAGAACTCTGTCAAATATGTTTTCATAATTTTATATACAAGGTATTAATTAGTTCTACATAGGTATGTAGAATACTCCAAGGTTGGAGTGCAGTTTGTAGGTATTTGTAAGTGCATTTAGTATAATTATTTTCTGCTAGCGGATGCGCCATAGCAAGAGGGCGTGTTTAATAATGGAGAAAGGTTAACACCGGCACATAAGAACATAGCTACTCACTATATTCACGATTCGTATAAAATAAGAAATTCATTTCATTGTTCGTTCAATTAACTCCGCCAGTTTCTTCGAGCTAGTGACGCAAAATGTGTATGGGGACGGGATTTCCGCCAACAGAAAATAATTTTATTGTAGTCATTATCAGTATGGCAGAGTTTTTAGTATTTTTGTACTAGAACAAAATTTTTTTTTTAACGAAAACATCACATACTAATTTCAGTTATTATTATTATTATACGAAAGACCATAAAACCAAGAAAGTACTAAAATATAATATATAATTTTGGTCAAGATAAAGAGAATTCAAATACAATTTTTTTTTATCGTGAGATTTCAATTATTTATCAATTAATATCATGAAAATATATTCTTTAGATACATAACGGACTTAAGGTTACACTTCAATAGCTAATACAATTGACAGATATTTACGGAAAATTTACATGAAAGGTATACGAAATACTACTCGCTATTCTTGTTTTTAGGTACAACCGCTTGCTCAAAACAATTTGCTTACAGTAATTGTTTACTTGATCATATATATTGGAGAACCTGTATCAAATTATAATAACGTCATGATTATTTCGTATTAGCTTCAATATAAGCAGGATATGTGATTTAAGTAATAGATTGAAGATTGTCTACAGTCTTTGGCATAACTTAAAGAAATGTACTTCTTCAAGGCAGTTGTTTGCATCAATCTTTTCTAACATTTACATCCATGACTTATTTATTAACCGACTGACACAAAGCTTCATCCACGCTTGCGACGACCTTGCACTTACTTTACTATCTTCCATACCCCCTCTAAAATGCAGAAACGTTTTTTGAAAGGCCTTAGACATTCATCTAGTGCAAACAATCCTTAGAATAGACAACAGGAGGAGAGGGTTGTGAGCAACAATTCCCACTTCCTGTGCCATGTGAGTCATTTAGACATTCCGACAATAATCCTTCTAAGATGAAGACCGGGCTGTCACGAACCTGCAACACACTTTACAGCGCCACCACAACAAGATAGTCAACCTCCAAGGTTGAATCGTTTTAAAAGAACGATTTTTTCCAGTTCGTAACCTATATAGACTAAGAAAACAAGGGTTGACAGATAATGAGAGAGTCTGCTTACGTCAGAATATCTTACTGGAAACCGAGATCCGCACTTTTTTGAAGATAGATTGGATGGTATAATTAATCGATTCAGGTAGGTGTTGTCCTTATCTCATGGGGATAGGTGACAATGTGGTGCTCATATGGGCCTGTTTCACCGTGACTTTTTCGATTCTATTCTGGTCTTCCTTGTTCTAGAAGGTGCTCTTTAATCTTGCCTTCTTAATTAGACCTATTATCTCTGGGAGCGACTCTCTAGCGTAGCTTTCTGCAGAAATGTTATCCTTTCCAAGCCAGGGCATCGACATAGAACATGAATTGGGGATTCCTTCTTGTCTTGGTAAATCGTCTTCTGTAAATAGCTAGGCCAATAATATGAATATGCATGTTTGGTCTACTACAGTGATCAGTTAATAGACCTACAATCAATTCCTGTCTTTACTCAGGAGGTCTTTGGTACATCCAATTTGTTTCTTAGCTTCGGAATAGGCAAATTATCGTACAATTTCTATAATGCTCTAGTCTCTCTACGTTTTACATTAGCTTTGTTTGCAGATATTGCATATGTTTGAGAAATGTTGCCAGCGTAAAGTGAAGAGATTGATAAAGCAATAAGTTTAAAATTAATGCAGTTAAAATTAAAATATAGATATACAGGGAAACCTGCGCTTCATATTTCTGAAGGTATTTCTTAAACTGTGTGATGTAATTGCTTTACGAATACTTTGGATGGCTTCCGAAAGTTTTCGTATTGCAATATCCTATTTCGTTTCCATTACAATCAGTTACCCATTTCCCCTGATCTGCCGAGATTTTACGGAAGGAAAGCAGGTAGCAACTGACAATCTCTTCGCTGTTCTTGAAAGTTAAAAGTTTTTGCTAAATTTAGAGGGTATATACGAAACATTGTTTTACATTGACTGAAAAGAACGTTACTATATGGGTGCATATTTTAAAATGTTACATTATCTTTAGAGCTTTATATCCTGGGGTATAATATTATGTATATAAAAGAGCAAAGAATTTCTTTGGAATACGTGGATACTTTCTTTTGAATTAATTCTTTTAAATATAATTATTTCAAATTAAAATATCGAATTTTTAAGTTTTAGAAGTTGAGTACCATTAGAAAGTACTTATAATATAGTATATAGTGGGCAACAAACTGGGTGCAAGATAAGCTACAAAAATTATTATCTATTGAGAGTAAGGAAGTAATAACGAAAATTAAGATTCATCCTTTAATAATTGGAACAACAATTTGTCTGGTAGAGCTCTTTGCCAAAGTACTAACGATATTACCATAGTAATTTATAATACCTTCAAATCAGAACAATAAGCTAGATCCCCATGGAGAGAGTTGAAAATAAATCAATCTGTAGTACGTTGAAATAAAACAAAAACTTCGTTTTGATTGTTTATTGTAGTTATAGTTGAGTGTTCACATTTGATACTCAAGGTGGGTTGTAAACCATACACGCTTTTTCAAATACATACATAAACGCCGGGATGAGTTCTATCACTCTTCTTTAAAACGACACTTGATGCACTGGAATCATTATGAATATGCGTGGTGATATCTGGCCGCTACTTGTGTTGTAACAGTACTGTCGGAAAGTATTGTCCTTCCCCAAGATCAAGTTGACTGAGTTAAATTTTCTTTAGCCCAATTATTAAGTTTGAACTATTTCAACAACATCTGTCATTTATTTTGCCGCGATTAGCCCGTTCTATACGCTTTCGATATGCAAGACATCCTTATATCAAAACTAGTTGTAACTAAATAAATAACTAAGGCAAATGAAACATGACTTAATATGGAAGAAGCTGCAAGAACTAAAGCAAACAACTTAAATTTTCCTTAATGGAATAGACAATTTAGAGATAGTTGACAACTAGCAGCAGTTGATAGCGATTCATGGCTTAGTTAATATCATTATAATGCACTACTCATTTGTCGAAACCAAAATTACACTAAACCAGGTCAGTTGCGCCAACACAATACAGCATTGCCCTAGAAAAAAGTTACATTTGCCCTGCACAGATGATAGCAACATTTGTGTTCGATATCGGCAGAAGCGCCAATAAATATTTCGAGGACCATTACGCACACGCAATATTCCTCAAATGTTTCAACGGGAAAAGAAATCAATAGCGGCGATAGTGGTGAATAGGCGGTTTCCAATTGCAATATCTAAATATTTATTGCTATCTGAAATTTCAGCTTCGACGAGCGTGCTGATTAAATCGTGTTGCGGATACCGTAACGATTGCCTGGCAGAAAAGCATTCTAAAGCATTGGCGCAATACCTACGGCAGTTATATAGTCTATGGTTGTTATGCGCTTTCTTTTCATTTTGGCTGATAATTTTACATTTATGTGTTACATATTTTGATATTTCTAAGATATTTAGATGTTTTTTTTTTCTTATACAACTGTCGTAGATACACTTCTTATTAAAACTCTATCATTTTTTTTTAATCTAAATTGTTTTTCATAATCCACAAATAACGAACTGAAACTTCTTGCGAAGTTTTGCATAAATTCTGAAAGAATAAACTAGTAGATATTTGACGGAAACAATGCCTAGATCTATTATTGCATCCACTTTGGAAAGATTTGACAATATACAGAATGAAAAGCAACAATTGCGAATATCGAACGCACCTGTAACAATAACTTCTACGACATCTAACTGAGCGCTATTGTCATTTTAAGTTTATGTTATCCTCTAACATTGCCTATATTTGCGATGGCGTGGCAAATAGCAAAACACTTAAGACTGCGAAGAAACTTAATATTTACACATAATATAAACAACAAAGTGCCAAAGTAACAGAATAGATCATATTCGAAGCAGATATTGGCTAAACACCTGCACATTGCAGAGGATATACGAAAAAATGAGATAATCAGTGCAGTAAATCAGTACTCCTACATTTTCGAGATAAAACCAATGGTAAAATTAAATTTGAAATTTATTTTATCGTATTCTTATTTGAAAAAAAGGATATTTTTCTCCAATTTATATTGTGGTAATGCAAAAGTTTATTTAAATTTCAAAAAATAGTTTAGTAGTTTTTTTATTTATGGCTTAGAAATAAAATCTAACTTTTAATACTTATACAAAACGCCTGGAAAAGTAACTTTTAACTGCCTACCTCATTTTATTTATGTTTCCGTTGGAAAATGTGCTCCCTTATTACATATAACTCTTCCCAGGAAAATATTGAAAAATACATACATTGGAGGGTAGGTACATACTGTTTTAGTTTCACCCTTAAATGTGGAAATGATGTTTATTTTTTGACTTTTTAATGCAATTCATTATGTAAGATATGTAAGATTTGGAAGGAACATTTTGAAAACCTGTTAAACTCCCCGGAAGAACAGATCCATGAAATACAACCACGAGTAAGAAGCCTAAAGGAAGTTCCATGCCATCATTCGATGAATTCCTAGGAGTAGTAAGAAGGCTAAAGAACGGGAAAGCTCCTGGCAGTGATTCTATCTGCCCTGAAATGATAAAAAAGTGCGGCGCGAACATGCAAAAAAGAATATATCATATTATTAAAGAAATATGGGAGACAGAAGAAATGCCGAAAGCCTGGGAAGAGGGAATAATAATACCAATCTACAAAAAAGGTGATAAAGAAAATCCTAATAATTACAGGGGCATAACCTTACTAAACATGGCATATAAAATACTGACATCCCTCATCCAACAAGAACTCCACAAGCACTCCAAGCACCATGGGTTCAGACAAGGCAGATCTACTACAGATGCACTTCACATTATGAACCAAATCAGTGAAAAATCTTATGAGTACGATATCCCTTTACACTTAATATTTATAGATTATAAACAAGCATTTGACAATATCGAGAGGGAAAGACTATTTACAGATATGAACAACATGGAAATACCACATAAGATCATAAAGCTGGTACAAATGACAATGAAGCAGTCTAAAGCCTATGTAAGGTTAAACGAGGGAGAAACTAATAAGTTCCAATTCAACAAAGGAGTCAGACAGGGCGATGCTTTATCAACAACCATATTTAATCTTGCGGTGGAGAGTGTGGTACGGAGGGTGCAATGTACAGGGTCGATACAAACGAGAGCGCAGCAGATCATAGCATATGCGGATGACATTGTCATAATCGCAAGATCAAAGATGACACTAACCGACACCTTCAGGAGGATAGAGGAAGCGTCAAAACAAATGGTGCTGAAAATCAACGAAGCCAAAACAAAATACATGCAATTTCAACGAGGCAAAAAGAGGCAAGGCAGTGCTATCACAATAGGCAAATACGTATTCGATGAAGTCAACACCTACAAATACCTGGGCATGCATTTCAACAGCGATATGGACAGAACGGAAATGG
The DNA here is from genome assembly GCA_949128085.1 of Cetonia aurata. NCBI lineage: Eukaryota > Metazoa > Arthropoda > Insecta > Coleoptera > Scarabaeidae > Cetonia > Cetonia aurata. The sequence goes on along the minus strand of OX421884.1, from coordinate 48,604,472 downwards.
TGAAACATCGAATCCAAGAAGGCTATAGGGTACTATATGCTAACAAAAAAATATTAATGCAAAAAAAGATCAGTCGAAGCACAAAAATCAAAATATACAAAACGCTAATAAGACCGGTAGTGACGTGTGCAAGTGAAATAATGTGCTTATCTAGCTACGAAGAGGAACAGCTTCGAATATTCGAAAGGAAAGTATTATGAACTATCCTAGGACCGAAAAAAGAAAATGGTATGATGCGTAGAAGAATGAATCACGAACTAGCACATGAAATAGAAGATGGGGCTATTGTTAAATTTATAAAATGTCAACGACTGAGGTGGTTGGGGCACGTTCTACGAAGAGACAAAGACCAGATAACGAAAGGTATAATGGAATGGAGACTTCTTAGTAAAAGACCGAAGGGCAGACTACGAACAACATGGTGGGAACAAGTGACACAGGACCTTGAAAATATGAACATCTACAACTGGAGGCAGAAAGTGCAGAACCGAATGGAATGGAGGGAAATCACGAGGAGGATCCTAATCACCACATAACGACGAGGGACGCAGGGAGTAATCCACCCTAACCGAATTGGATTGTGAAGGCTTCGAGAAGAAGCGACGAAATTCCAACAGGAATATTTCGTCACATGTATATATATTATGTAAGATCATTTCTTTGTATAACAGACTTAATTTGAACGCTTTTGATCCGTAGATCGGCAAGCATTTGTTGTCACAGTTGTGGGTATTCATAGCGTTTATACATGTCGGAATTTTTGAAGAATCTGTTTTCGTTATTTCTGGTAAACATTAATATTTCATACAATTATATGAAGGAGAATGTTCAATTCAGTACACAAAGGGTACATTTACACAACATGCACCGAAGAGCTCGCTTTTGCAATAGGAATTCCCTAGCAGGAACCGAAGCACTCCAAGAGACAGGACCGTCGCAGAGATGTGTGCTTTATTTTGCATAAGTGGAGTCAACTTACCCAAAATAAAGCGCACACCCCTGCAAGCATCTTAGACCATAGAAAGCAGTACCTACCTAGCCTAGTTTTCAAACTAGCACAGTAGGAGTCAAACTTTGAATAAACTTCTACACCAAAAAATATTACATGTTTACTCTAGTATAGACTTTCCATTTGGAGATACGTAGTGCTGTGTACTGAAAGTACCAACAAAAAAATGTAAAAATGAAATTTAAAATGAAAAATTAAATTAGCTAGCTCAAATGATAACAATTTTTATAAGCCGCAAAAGAACAATTAATCTCAGGGTTTCTAAAAAAAAAGAAAATTGTGGGTGAAAAAAAACTGACTTTCATAAACTTTCCAGAAATTTAAAAGGATTGATCAAAAATAAAAGAACAGAATTTTGAATGACGTAAATACAATAATTTTATTTATTTAAAAAAAAAGAAAAAAAAATTTTAATTACAAACTTTGCAGAAAAAAGAAACCTTGGACAAAAAGGTCCTGGTCTAAATCAAAACTGCATTTGACTTGAAATTACAAAAGGACAATTCTAAATCCTTTAACAAGGCAAAAGACAAAAAAAATCGTTCAGGAAGATAATAATTTTTCTTCAATTTAATCCACGTGGTCTCAATATTAAAACAACTAAATTACACGTGTAAAATTCCAGTAGGTAATTTAAATAAATGAAAAATAAACGCAAGCACAATGCTTTTGTTCACCCAACCCGAGGTGATTAGCAAATAATTACAAATCAGAAAATTTACAACGAACAAAAAATTAATTCTTTAAACTTAAAAATATCTTCCTGCACGTAAAAATAATAACAGATCTTATATCTAAATTGTGTACACAAAAATACAATATCAATTATTATTAAATGAGTTCCGTGATTAACGATCTAAATTCAAAAACGTGAATTCAAAGCTTGAAAGCAAAAATCTCAAAATGGCAGAAATGAAATACAATTTTTATATATATCTACTACGTGTTATCAGGGAACTGACCTTAAAAGGTTAAAACAACCGTATATGTATAAAAATTTCCGACTGCGTGCGAAACAACGCACCAAGAACTGTTCGCAAACAGGCGAACTCGCAAAAACAACAATATATATAATACCAGTGAAAGCAAAATGTACAACAAAATGAAATTAATATAAACAACTGAACAATAAAATAAACAAATTAAACAATCCAAAACATTAACTCTCTTATTTAAAAATAAAACAATTTGAAATTTCTCGCAACATTGACTAACGCTTAACGGAATAAACAATAAAAAGAAACTGAGTTTACGCAAACCGGGTTGCCAGACCACAGCAGTAGTTATAAGCTGATCCACTCTCTAGATGCCCGTGAAAATCTCAATAAGGCGGCCTTATGCCTGTTCAGTACAAATAAGTTTGCGTTGCACCAATCAAACATATTACCTACTATCTAGTTTATTCATTAGACGAGAAACAGTTTCTATCGCAGTCGCTCTTAGTATTGAGACAGAGAACAGTTCTTTAATGACGTATATCAGAAATAGCGTTGGATCCAGAATTGGTCATTTTGTAGAACACCACAAGATAGGGGAGTTCTAAAGAAATATGTTTGTTTTTCCCTTTAATGTGTATGTGAATCCTTCTAAGTATATGGAAAATCTATAGCTATTGTTAATTGTGTACACTCTTTTTTAAAATTTGCCGGGTAGTATAAATACTTATTTTCATCAGGGCGATCATTTCTTTCAAGGCACACAGCACTAGCCGCAATATTTTATCTGATTTTTGAGGATACATGGGTAAAAACATATTCTTTTATTGAGTTATCGCATGCTGGTGAAACACATACATGCAAAGCAAAATTTAAAGTCATTAAATGCAATGATTGGTTTTCATTGTTTCTCTATAGTATCTAAGTAGCTCCTTCTATTAGGATTACAACTCTTCTCTTTCGCTTCGATAGCCGTTGAACTGCAGTAGTAACGTAATTAATAAATATTTGATCGAAATTGAAATGAACTAGCAAACATTCTGATTGGCAGTATTATTTTTGAAATGCATAATTTACGTGTGGTTACTCAAACGTAGAATAGATACAATTCCATAACTATTGCATAATTCAAATACAAATGTTACCGGTATTATTGTAATATACGCAGATTTGACCTACGGAAATCCAATTATGTATACCGTAACAAACACAACATACCAAATTTATGTTTATATACCTAGCATATATTCTAGTTTTAGGTACCTATATGAGGGTTTCAGTAGTTATGTAGCCATAGTTTACCTATAAGTTAATAAATTGCTTCGGGCATTTACCACCCATTCAGGTGAAAGAACAACGGTAAATCATTTCCTGAAGATACTCTTGCAGTTTTTATTATACTGGCACAGTTTTAGTTACGAACAATCAGGCTTAAAGAAAGCATGAAATGCCAGCAGTAATTTGTAATTGTTTTGTAACCCAGACACTTCTCCGCCTGATGAAAAGGGCAGAAATAAGGAGCTTATAGTACCCGATTAACAAAAGAAACCGTATAAGGTAAACAGCATTTGTGATAGCTCTGTTAATATTTTATTTGTTTGTTTAAGGGGAATGTTACTCAAGAATACAAGAGCAACAGGTTGCAGACAAATAAATTGACCCATATGACAAATAACTGAACAGAAGTCCAATGTCATAAATATAATATGTTATTGACATTCTACTCAGTAATTGTTTTGTCAACAACACAACGGAAATAAAGTATTCGTTTTGTGGCTAGAAATACATGTGAATATATAGTGAAGATTCTCAGCAAACATTAAGTATGCAATAAAAATATCAGTGGAAAAACAACACATTTGATTAATGGTCGCAGTAAAAACAAACATGGAATAGCGTTTAATTTCAATTAGGTACGGACAAGGTAATTATGATAAATCATTTCCCATCGCTAATGACGTACACCCTCTGCGTCGGGCATGTGTAGCAGGTTTCCTTATCATACATAGTATATAATCGAACAAGGCAATGCTGACATCGGCCTAGTACTATCTGTCAATTTAGCGTGACATTTGCGATTGCTATAAATATACCGTTACCGACACAAAATACTTACCCGAACGCATAGGCACCTTCTCTAATATTGATGTATCGGCACTGTGGCAATTTCATCAGATTTATGCTTGAAATTTTACAAATTCTCCTTTAAGTACACAAAATAGATTGGGTTAATTTATCATTCACTAAGGTCTGGGAATTCCATCGGATGCTCATTTTATTACGAAATTAATTGCTAAAATAGATTCAAGTAATTAGTTAGCCTTGAATTATTAACTAACCTAGAATATTTTTTTAATGCTTGAATCTCGCAAAAACTTTATAAACTGTACCTTGATAGAGAAGAAGTAATTGTATTCATATAAAGCTGCAGTGTTTTTTTGTAAAGGTTGGTATTTAAATGCTGTAAGATATACAATTCACTCATGAATTTCTACAGCTTCCAACACCTCTAATTAATCAGTTAAGAGAATCGAAAGGTAGAACCACATTCCAACTTTACGAACTTCTACGAATAAATTGTTGAAAAGCTCACGCTAGAATAAGAATTACAATAAAGCCATTGCTATGTATATATTTTATATGCGGGCAAGGATTTCAGAGCGAAGCTACGAACTTGCTTAATTGTACATCTTAGTTGCGACAAGAAGTTTCGGAAGTACATTAATATTTGCATAGCAGTGAGTTACTCACTAATTTATATTTCGCATATATTTTGATATTACCTCCAGAAACAGCGCCTAGCTTCTGGCTGTATATAGATAAGTGTATTTTTAGTTGAATTTAAGGGAAAAATCTTAATTTACGTTTTCAAGTTTTCCGTTTGTGCTTAGGGACAATTTCACACATTTATAGAACAAATTACTTACGGCAGTTATTAAGAAATGCACAAAAGAAAAATAAAACCAACAAATTTTGGAAATATTTCGTCTCCGCTTCATAGCGAAGAATTGCAAGACGAACATTTACAATAAGATGGAGCTACAGCACATACAGCTAACACTTGCATTTTTTGGAGACATATTTTGCACACCGTTTAATAAGTGCGAATTTGTGGCCAATCAGCCGTTTACGCATTTAATGTATCCTCTTTTTATTTAAACTTTAAGTCACATGTCTTAGTCTTCTTTAATTCTTCAAGACACCTTCACTAATTTAAGTATATATATAATAACATTTCCGAGTTGTTTGTGGACTTATTCTAAAAGCATTTGATAGTCAACGTTTTAGAAAAAACTATCACCAAAATTTATTAGTAAAGAAAAACAAAATATACACACATAAAAAAAAGTTTTAGTTCAAAGAAATTTTACTTCAGTTAAGATTATCATTGTTTCATAAATGCGCAAATAAATATATTCTTGGATCAAAAATAATATTTATTTAATTTTTAAGAAAAGAATACCTTACTACAAGAAAATCGTTCATTGAATCAAATCATAACATAATATCAATAAGAATTCCAATCTCAGCCTAAGTAAATAGATATTCTTAATAAAAGAACATTTTTAATTGAATAAAGCCTTATTGTCTTGCAAAGAAATTTTTGATTGAAGAGATTGACTTTGGTAGGGTAACGAAGGCTTTTTACTTGAAAGAAATGTTTGTTATTTTGAAAGAAGATTGTGTTTTTATTCACAAGGAGCCTGTTTTGTTTTTTCCTAAAATTGTGTTTTTTTTTTATAAGAAAACCTACCACCAGCGCCATGATCATCATCCTCTGGCGGAGAGGCATCCGTTTATATATATATGAACGTAGATATTACGATGGGAAAATAAACAGTGCCTCCGATATCGTTATACTGGCGCCCTATTTGGTGCTTTAGTATGATACTGAGCATAAGTTGCCTTCCAAAATGTTCTTCCGTTTCTTTTAATATATATATAGATGTACAAAAGCGGATTCGATTTAAATACTTTTATACAACAAAAACTTTACTACTTGGATTATCTTATCTATATCACTACCCTTGCACCATATTTGAGTAAAACTAAAAAAATCATTTTGAACATAATTTATTTTTTCTTTTTTTGTAGATCTAACAATATAATTACACATATTAATGTATACTTGCATTCGGTTTGTTGATGATTCATTATATAGTTGATCAAAATCAAGTTCGATCTAAAAAATATATGCATTCTCAGATGCCAATGAAACTTAAGAAAAAACAAAACCTTACCACACTAATAGCTCTTTGGTCTTTAAATATAGGCCACTCGCGGAGAAATTCAGTAACAGTTTTTGCTTTATCGTTTCTTCGTAAACGGTATGTTTGCGTCCATTTTTCCACGACCTCATCCCATGGCTCTCTTCTTTCTCTCAACCAAATTTTAGATCTCTGCAATTGTTCATCCTCTGCAACGTCTAAAATACATTGATTTAGAAAAAATTATGCAGGTATACCCACAATATCTTTTTAGGTATACAATTATAATAATCATAGCAATAATGAAAATAATATTGCTTTTATTAAACAAAACAGGACTGAAACTAAATTTGTGAAGTAGTACACTAAACCTCTCCTGGCTTTACCTTGGCACTACTTACATTACACTAATCAGGTACTGTGACTTTGAACGTTCCATCGCGTTGACAATTTCCTAGAACTTTTTCTGCAAATAACACCACAACAACAAAACTTCTGTGTGCGAACTTTTTGTCCTGTATGGTATATACAGTTCGAACTTTTACGGCCAAGTGTACATTTCCAAAAATTTGTAAACAACAAATTTACGTCTTTAGCACCACGCACCACCACCCTTCGATGCACGCTAAAAACTATTGCATTATTGGTAATCGTTTGTTTGTCACGTAACCACGCTCACCCCACCATGAAAATTGCATCTTCATTTTTAAAACGATTTTCAGCTGAAAATAAGTATACAAAGGGTTTGCTTCAAATATTTAAATCCTTAAGAAAAGAATATACTTTTTTAATTCAAGTATCTAGACCACTCTTTCATTGCCGCTTTTATTTCTTACATAGAGAAATCTGTTTCTTGGGGAAAATATAATTTTCTTAAAACAAGCTTTACAAGCAAGAATATCATTCGTTATAACTAAGTAAAATATTTTTTTCTATTCAAGTATAATTTCTTATTTCAAATACAGATACATTTGAAAGAAGTATAACGTTTTAAAGAAATATATTTACTTGACAGAAGAAATCTATTTTATGTGTGTAGCCTATCTAAACGATGGAAAAGATAATGCTTTATTGGGATTTATTTTATACCAATATCTACCAGCCTAAACCAAATTATTATCCAATTAATACTTATACTTTATAACTTCTGAACAAGAACACTTTGAAGTAATCCCACCCCTATCGCTAGTGGGCGCCTTTGTGGTAATTAACAGACAATATAATGTTTATTGCATGACGTCTGCGCTTTCTTTGGCTTCATGCGTTCTCTTTGTACCGGCGCTTGTTTCGACATTACCGTTCAAAGGACGCTGTCGAGGTAACACTTACACGAATCTAAAGGGCGCGTTCAGAGTATAATGGAGAATTCGCAATCCAATAGTCTTAATGTAAAATAGACGGCATTGACTGATATTTGGATGCGATCTGTGTAATTCAGGGGTTGAAGTAGAGACGGCTATCTAACTAGTCCTTTATGGAATTACGTGAAATTGCCGAGATTTTAAGTCCTATTTTCCACCCCATTAAAGGTTACTTAGCATTACTCGTAAAAATAGTGAAATAGTAGACTAGCAGTTTGTTTAGCGCACTAGCAGACAGACCTTTTTCTTGTACAACTTAAGGGTAATTTGGTTTTCTGTATTAGAACTTTACCCATATTAAAAAGGGATTATTCATGCTACAATTTCACAAGCAGATTATTATCATAGTTAGCAAATTGCGTAAGTCATATGTTATCCCACAGATATGAGCTCATAATCTACCGGCTAAAAATAAAAAAAAATTATTGGCAGTCTTATTGACTAATCGAAAAACCAGAACGGGAAACGAACCAGTAGGTTTCCTATTCTAATAATTGCTTAGTGTGTAAATACGCCGACCAAAACGTTATTAGATGAACAAATAGAAATAATGTCGCAAGTTCAGGCGTTTCCGTTTCAGTGAAATCATTAAAAGATTTATTATAAATGTATAGGTGAACACACGCAGCTACACGACCTTAAATGAAATACAAACAACCGAGAGCAGCAACTATAAAACATTCAACCGTAACACAAATATCAACGTTTCCCCCTGAAAGCAAACGGTCGTTGTTGTACATACGTGATGTGATTTAAGCCGATATTTCGGAATCAGGAATGAAGTTCCTGTTAGAGCCTACCCCAAATGTGTCCATCCATTTTGCGTAGAGGAACGACAAGGGAGAGACGCCAAAATATACAAACAAATTTCTCCGGGTTTGATCGACGTAATACCGCTTTCCGTACTTCTACGAACACAAGAAATATGAAAACAGTTTGGCTTTTTGTGCCGAGTTGCCGAAGTTTCCAAGCAGATATAGATGTTCATATGCTTTTTCTGTTAAAGTTTTGAAATATAGTTTTGCAACGAGGGTTGTAACTTGGTTTATACATTATGAGAAATGCAACAAGAAATACTGAGATGTGTATTCGCATTTACAGTATCTAGAGAAACGTGAATAGTATACTGCAAGAGTACTAGATACAAAGATGTTTCAGATTTGAACCTATCAAGCAGTAAATTCCGCACTAGAATCTTATCGCCTGATAGGGACTGTAAATCGATAGCTAATGTAGTAAAATAAATAAAAATGAAAAACAATAAAAAAAGAATTAGGAAGTACTCTTTACCGGAAAATGGTGGAAGTTAATTCTAGCCTCTGGTTATTGGTCTTTTTTATTTGAGATTTGGTGACACCGAATAAAAAGCAGGCTCCAGTGAAAGACATTGACGATCCTCGTTTGTCTAATTCATTTGCTGCTTTGTTCCCCAATGTTATTTTCCTGTGGGCCCCACCTCATTTAGGGAGTAGTTCCAAATCAATTTGGAGTCGCGATGTATCATGAGTTATTGCTCTCGTAACTTATGATAGGTCTTATCACACTTGTGCATAGCCACAGGATCATCTTGGGGCTAAGGCTCTAGTTCTTGCCACTCAAGCTCCTGCGCTTGTTGAGGGCAATGTTACCTTATTGCTCGTTTTGAGGGTGTGTGGATTCCATGTCTCTGGTCGAACCATACACCAAGGTATTTTGCGTGTATGACATGTGAAATCTCTTTCCCTCCCAGTATTAGCGATTTTAAACTTTGCTTCTGTTAATACAATCTGCTTTCTCTTTTTGAGCATTGACTGATAGTCGCACTTGTTGGCACCAGTTGTTTATCATGTTTAGTGCTTTTTAGTGATTGTACTAATAACTACTAATAGCAACTAGTTTATCTTTTTAGAAGGACTTAGACTCATCCCGTGTGTTGCCGTTCGTACTTCTCCATATTGTGTGGTATACGCTTGCGTCCCATCTGATCATTGGACTTCCACCATACGCAACCATGGTGCTTACTATGGGAGGCGGTCATCCATTACTTTTTCCGGGGAAGTAGGAGGATAGGTATAACCACATTATCATATTGGTCTTATTTATCCCACTTTGAGGAGCTTACTTTTGAGTCTCGAGGCACGGTCGCGTTTCCTGTGGACGTCTCGCCCTTGCGATTCGTCGTCGACGCCATGGAGCAAGTGACCTTTGTAGCGCCTTTTTGGTCTAAACTAGAATACCCTTTTGGGGGGAGGGAGTGTATTTGAATCTCCTTGTGCTAAAGTATGGAAGTAGATCTATGTTTTTCTTTTTAGTTCCTCTACTGACTGCTTATCTATTGATAAGGTCTATAGGGTGCCTTTGTCTACGAAGAATTTGTCTACGCTAGTTCAACCACCAGTCCAAACAGTGGCGAATCTTTTCCGCAGGCAGCTTTTGCTCATTTTCATTTGGAGCAAAATTTGCCTTCCAGGGTCATGAGCGTTGTTCTCCCCGATTGCTTGAGAGTGGAGATCACTTCCTTCGGCCATTGAGTGCTACGTTCATCTACGTAGCTCATGACTAGATGGCCTAATCGATGTGTGCATAGCATGAAACGGATCTGTGGTCCTTGTTCCGGGATGTGATCGTACACTGCATATTGGCAGCGTACGATCGCTTGAGGTGTCCGAATTCATTTGAGTAGCTGGGTAGCATTTACAGTCTAACACCTTTCTCAGCAATGCTATAGCCTCCTTAAGAATATGTCTTCCGTTTTTGGTTTTTCATACCTCCGTATGTTAGGTCAAAAGGCAGTATTTTGACCTTGCCGGTTTTTATAAAGTTCCGGTTTGTTTTTTTTTTGTCCGCATGACTTCCTGATTTCTCGCGATTTATTGCCTTTTTACCCACTGGATGTGTTTTAATGGCTTTGCGTACTTACTGCGTAAAATTGGCTTACTTACGGCTATTTTAGCCTGAATGTAATCTTGACCTAGCTTTGCCAGCTTTTCCATTTTGGCCCTAGATAGTACCGACAGCTTTGTTGATCGGATTTCGTTCAAAGAAAACTGCCGTGAGGGTATGGATGTACATTCTACCTTCTGCAGCTTTGGAGGGTTTGGATTTTCTACTATTGGGATTCATTATTGTGCTATTGCTCCTACGAGTAGCTAAGAAAAGAGTGGTCCACTCCAACGGAAGCTGGAAGTACTGGAATAAGACATTTATATAATGCGGTACGTTGCGGGGCTCCAAGGTTGGACTAATCGAGACTGGTCTAAGACTGGGACTAATCAGTCGCGCATTCCATCGGTTTAGTTAGTTTACCTTAAGGTTTGGGTTTTTCATGAGGTTGTCTCCTCTCGGTACGTGCAGTTTAGCAATAATCTCTCATTCTTAACGGACATGATTGAACATTGGGTTCCCGGAGTTCAAGGATTCATCCAATATCTTTTAAGCCGGTGCAGGCTTTTCACCTTAGCCATATTGAGATTATAAGTTGAATAGGATTTTAGTGTCCTCTTAATGTTATTGAATCATAGAACACACAAGATTTTATAACTGGGAAGAACACAGGATCTATCTTAATGACCTGCACCGTGGCTCTCCTATATCCGCTGTATGGAGATTTTTCACAGGCTTATGATCTTGTCGACCATGAGGAAGAAAGACACTTCGATTAGCAACGTTTTGTGTTGTATATAATACAATAGAGGGTCAGTGCGATGAACGTTGACCAACAGTTTATAATTCGTTTAATCTTGATTAATATCTATAATTCTACATGTATACCAACATAACAATTATTGGTATGTGATATACTATTTTACAGAATATTAAGAAAATCAGTTTCATAAGACATGTTTTAAAGCACGAACTCAAGTTTAACTTTTACGTCTGGTGAAACGTGTTTTTATGTCAGTTGTTGTAATTATCGTTTTCAGTGTCTTTTTTTTGTAATTAATATTTGATTAAATGACAAATTAACAGTGTTCTTCCATTGCTGATAATCAAATTATTTCATTCAAAATGAGCTTTGAACATCTTTTTTAGAATCTACCATGGTTTTAAAGTGTATCCAGTATTGCTGGTATGTTTGACTATGCGACCAGTAGTTGAAGGAGTTGATTAATTAGGATCAGTTTATGTATAGGTGTAAGGGCACCTGATAACCCGTGACAGATACAGGATTGCTTTTCACAACGCAAAATTAGGTTATCGCCGGGCAAATCCTCCATCGGCCGTTGATACATATTAGACGTATGCAAAAGGGAACTAAATTGAATCAGTCTACCAACACGAATAGTTACTTCCGAGTCTTCAATGAGAATTGCACGATAACCCTCGTCATACACATATATTCAGGAGTGTAATATCTTCACTGATGTATGAGATAGGCGCCCTCGAAAGGGGTGGATATATTACGATAAATTTAAAGTAATCCAGATTACACAGCAAGCAGAACTCACACACGGTTAAATTCACTATGTATATCTAAGTTAGTACGCCTATCTGTGTGGTAGATACAACCAAAGCATTTGCCATGGGGATCTAATCACTTCACCTTATTAGATGTCGATTATTTAATTATATTTAGTCTACCTCTCGTAAAGGTCTAAAATATCATTAGAAGAAATACAATAATTACGTAATAATTTGATAATTTGTTATTTATTATATATTAAATCATTAATCCCCCGTGTTTCTAAATAGTAACTGGATATATTTGTAGTTGGAAAATTTAATTTGCGGATTCGATGGTTATTTATGATACATTAATTACTTTCGAGTAATTCCAAATTGACCTGAATTCGACAACTCGATTATTTTAATTCAGGTTGATATTCCGAGTAAAATTATTTCCTATTAGCTGTTGTTTGTGCCTTGGCCCGCATTGATTTTCAATTTCGGTAGACTTGCCTTTAAAAAGAGTATGGATTTCAAGACGATGCGCTGTGTAACAGATGACAGGTATTTGCGGTGTCAAAGGCAGTCAATTTGACCGTCTTCCCCGATTTTAGATATGACTATATTTTACAGAACCATAAACTAAAATACAACATTTTTTATCCATCTAGAATAATTCAGCTTTATAAAAGTGAATTCAGTATAGATCTTTCATCTAAAACAAAGATAAACTTTGTTTATATGAAAGCAGAGAACGTTTTCTGTCGGTTATTTATTGCTACAGGAGAATATTTAAGTTTGAAAAATATATGGGGTGTTCTGTAAAAAGAAATATTTAGTTAATTTCCTCGAAATGAATCACGTCATATCCTTATACAAACTTTCTTATAACCTTATCATGAGATGAGATATTGGCGCATTATTTTATATCTTAAATACCGACTGTGCCAGTTCATAGGTCCCGACCCATAACTTTTTATTTACAAATATTTTTTTATAAAATTCCGAGTAAACTATTTATTGTAAATTTCGAATTATTCAACATATTTTATGATTGTTTATCACTTCCAGTGCTACCGGAAATAAGAACATATTTAAGTTTTTAAATAGATATTTTTGCATACTTGGATTTTGCGTAATTTTCTGAGCCCGAAAATTTATGATATGTTGGTTGTTGTTTCCTTCATTATCAACATTTGATATTTTCATGTTTCAATCTAGAGTGCGGTGAATATGCTAACTATCTTCCTAACTGTCTATATAATATCTAGAAACTACAAATGTTAAACTCAATTCTCTATACGCCTACTAGAACATGACAGACAGTTCTTTCATAGAAAGTGTTTTTTTTTAAATGTACCTCAGCCTTAATTTGATAGAGAAATTCTTGGAGATTCCAATTATACCAAATACTCGCTATTAAACTATAACAAAAATCCCAAAAGAAAGGTGAAAAGGTGTGGTAAGGGATTTTTTCACCTTTCTTTTGGGATTTTTGTTATAGTTTTCAAGCCACAGTCTCCACCCATCACAGGACTCGCTATTAAAATTAGAAGATATTTCTCTGTAGATTAAAACTGTTGGATATATCAAAACAGCTGAAGAGTATGCGTTAAGAGGAAACGATAGCAGACATCTACTAATGGCGACATTCGTGCATCGTATTGCTTTGTTGTATCTGTGTTATACGAAACCTGTAATGTATCAACTAAGAAGGAGGTATGAGATTGATATCAGTCGGTATAGTAGCTAATGATATTCAGCAATACATACGCATACAGATAGTTGAAGATTTGACAATAGCAGGCCGTGTACTGCGTCGATGAATTGGATTTGTTTTTCGCGGTGAAACAGACGATGGTAAATTTAATTTTTATCAAACATCACTGCGCCGGTGTCGGTCAAGAAATTGCTATAGAATGTGCGGAAATGTTGAGATTTTTATGAATTTTGCTGTTTTTCTATTTTATTTAGTAGATTATTAGTAACTGGATCTAATACTAGATATCAGAAAAAATACTACGACAAACATGAATGCATTTCGATACTTACTAACATTATTACAAAGGTTCCTACAGAATAATTTTAATGATACTTATGCACCGAAAAGTGAATATTAACACAGGTGTATATCGAAATCAATGACACATTATATATCGAGGTTTAGATATTAAATAAAACAGGAAAAATACATCAGCATGAAATCATGGTTGTAAAACAAATTATGTGATTCATGGTTCATCGATATAATGTTTAAGCTAAATTGATCTAGACGACATTGTATTTAGTTATTATACATCCATTACATACACAATATCGTTTTCACGGTCTAAAATCGTACGAAAAACACATTAGCTATCCGTATTTACCAAAATAAAATAGGGTATGTTGTTTTGCATTGTTATTGACATCACGAGAACAACAACAAATTGTAGTCGAATTAACAATTCTAAAGTTTACAGTTTGTGGTCTTCTTAATTTGTTATCGCTACACAGATGAAAAACCGCTGATCATAGTTGCACGAACTTTCACCGCCTTCAAATCAAATGCAATGTGTTACATTCTGTTCTTACTTAATACAAACTCACGTATACAGCACAAACTACTAATTTTTCTTAAACCTAATATGTTTCGAACAGTAAACAAACAGACATAATGTTTACAGCATCCGACAAGAGGTTGTGTTGACAGGTTCTCCGATATCGACAAATCCACTTATTATTCTATTAGGTTAAGTTATTTGTAATGTCACATATCGTACTTGATGATAATCATGATGAATCACTTTTCTTGGCCTCTGGCACTAACCACTCCAGCCAGTCATTAACGTACCATCAAAAGATTATATGCTACTAAGAAAATTTACCATAAGTTTAACTGTATCCAGATTTGCAAGAATCGTAGACATACATAAAAAGAGAGGGTGAATAAAAGAGGGAGCTGTTCACATATCGCACTTAATTACAATTTACAAGATTACTGCAAACTTCCATAAAACCCAACTTGATTCATTTAACTAGCAATAAGTAAAAACATTCGAACGCTGCACCTGTAGATTTATTACCGGTTGTTTTTTTTTTCTTAGGTGTTGTGCGCTTGTTTTTACAACGTTGCCAATTGAGTAGCCTCTCGGAGTTCCTTGATAATACCAGGAGAGGCACTAGTTTACGGTCAACTTTATAATAAAATATATTTTACTATATTTCTTGTCGTATATTAATTTTTTTTATATACAAATATTTTCAAAATCACGGGCAATTGTGTAATACAGCATATTTTCGTTTTATCGTCAAAATTGCTGTCGCAAAATAAACCCGAAGAAGGCGACATTGCTTCAAACTATAAAAAAAAAAGTTTTCTTTGCCAATTGTTTATTTAATTTGATAAATTACAACAGGAAAAACTACGCAACCAATCATACACTATCGAACACTGTTAAAATAATATCATCACAAAGAAACACATTTTTGTTTAGTTTGTATATGTCGATTTCCTACTATTGAAATTTCTCAAGCTTCTTCCGAATCGGACGTTCTAAAAATGATATTCATAGCCAAAGTAACATATGAAAGTTCTATTTGCGTTATTTAAATTTATTGCTCGATTTATGGATGTTATTGCTATTTTTCAAACAAAAACATATACATTTACTTTAAAACCCAGCATCAAGGGTATATATTACCATCAATATACATTACTAAACAAAAATAGAATTTGTGTATGAACTATAAATTGCAATACCGAAATGTAGGAATAAATATTGCCACACTATTTTATATTTTAGTTTATTGTTGATAATATTGCAATCCACAACTGATGTAAGTGGTGTATAAATCAACAATACAGAAACGTGTGTACACCGCAGGATAACGATATAATATATAGGTAGGTACATATGTGGGTTAAGTATGTTTGTGTTTGCCAACAATCCTTTTCCACCAAGTTTTGATAACGTTCGGCAAAACGCACCTCCGTTTTCCAAATGATTGAGAAAACCATCAGTAATTTTAGAAAAGCTTACGCTCTTGTATATATACATACACAAAATGAAATAGATCTTGGAAAGTTATTGTGAGGAAATAATAACTTACGGTTGAAATGTTATTGTATTTACGCTTAAATCAATCATTCTTTCAGTGATTTCAATAATTGAAACGGCATATTTAAGCTGAATTTAGAAAGATTTTGTTTTGAAGTTGTTTTTGGAAAATCCATTTAGATATTTAAATTTATTTAAAATTGATTTATTTAAATCTATTTAATGCCTAGCTGAAAAAGAAAATTTAAAACAATATCAACATTTTTGATTTTAGGTTATAAAGAATATCTTAAAAATCATAATTGAGGAAGTGTGTTTTCCGAATTGATAGGTACAATTTATTCTAATCTTTTACGGATCTGCCCTTTTCTTTCAAAATTGATAGGGAATAAATGTGAAACTGCGATTACTTATCAAAGGACCACCCAAAATGCGTATTTCTGTGAATGTATAATCGATTGAATTGGCAATAAAAAAAAAGAAAATTGGCTTTTAATGGTATTCCTGCGGTAAAAACTGCCAGAGCGGTTACACATCTGGCCAGATATATAGATTGTATCCAAAAAATTATTTGAAAACGTTTTAACCAAGTGAGTACGTTTCTAAAGTCTCTCGTTGTGTAAAGTCGGTTATAAATCTTATTAATCTAAAAGAAGACTACCCTTAAGGAGATTTAAAAGTGTAAAAGGCAGCCGATACAATTCAAATGAGAGGAGGAACTATGCAAAAGAAAAAGAAAGTCAGCGGACTTCTAGGGGGTCCTCAAGGATTAAGTTAATTTGCTTGATTTAGCGAATTTTTTTTTTATATTAAAATTCAATTACCGAATTGAAAATCTTCATTGCAGTGACATTTCGGTATTTCCTTGATAAAATAAACTGAACACACTGGCGAAACATCAGCAATAATGTTCAAATTACCAGTTCGCCATCTTTCTTACTTGGAGCAGCGACAACATCTTAAAAAATTGACAGGTCACAAAATTTTTACCTGACACACAGGTACATATGTTTCAATTGTCATAACGGCACTTGTCTTAAATTTTATATCTTGTATGTATGTATGTGTGATATTAGGGTGATAGTACACTGCGACCTAAAAGATCTATTGTGTCCCCTCTTCCCGCTGTATTTACAGCTGCCGTCCAGTCCGATTCCTTTCAAGAAGTGCAGAATGTCCGAAGGCCCTAGATTAGGTAACTCTCCCTCTTCGATTTCACATGCTCCCAGGTGCAGCGCCCTTGAGTTGCACAGTGCAACACAGTTTGTGAGTAGATGGATGGACGTTTCGTCCTGTTCCCCACAAAATCTACATTCGGCTTCCTTCGCTATTCCAAGCCCGCTTAGATGTCCGTTCAGTTTACAATGGCCTGTAAGGATCCCTGTCCATATCCGAATATTATTGTTACTCAGGTTGATGCATTCTGCAGATCTCTTCTGGTTATAGGTACCCAGAAGAGTTTTAGCTTGCCTCATTCCCTGGAGATTCTCCCAGTATTTGGATTTTCTCTGCTCTACTTCATTTTTCAGTTTCTCCAGTGTTATGCTGCTACCTATCCTGCAAAAAGGTTCTGGCCCTACAAAAGGTGTTCTAGCCTCTCTCTTAGCGAGATTATCTGTTATTTCGTTTCCTTCCACTCCCGTGTGTCCCGGTGTTCCCGTGTGTTCTTTTTGCATAGCTCGTTTAGTTTTTGTAGACACTCCCAAAATTTTGGAGTTCTATTGTAGAAGCAGCAACAGCATATGTTATTCTTTTGAATTTTCAACCGATATTATGAATATTAAGAACAGTACAAGACTCAGGTTAGATAAAAATAATGTGAGCCACAATATAATATATAAATAATATAATATATATCCAATAATAATAGAAGACGATTTAGTGGATGATTCCTGGTTGCAACAACCATGGATATACTTTTGACTTCCTTAGCACGAAGATATTATGTTATATATTGTTATAAGTCACCGCAATCTGTCAATCTCCGCAGTAACGTTAATCACTTGAGTAATGTTTACTTTTTTTGATTCAATTGAATAATATTACTTTAAACAAATTCTTATCCCGGTTTTCTCCAATAAGTATTACTTTTTTTAGTTCGTGTATACTTCTTTATTGGTCACCTTGATAGTTGTCTATAAACTTTAATTTGATGCTACCCTTAAACAACATTTTTAATTTTTAAGGTTATGACAGGCTGGAACAAGTTTTCTTCAAATTTTACTTTTTCTTTCTACGCCTAGTGTACTATCTCTACAGCGCTATTGTTTAGATCTTCTTTCAACCCTTTTTAGTTGTTCACAAATAATTAGAGAATAATTTGAGTGATTTGGATTGCCGATATTTTACTTTCTTGAATAACATCATCAAAAGAGAGAGTGAAGCGAAAAGGTTGACCCCTTTTACCACAAATAATACTTTCTCGATATCTGGCAGAAGCTATTTCACTAAATACGTTCATAAACGTTAACTAAAGTATCTGGAAAATGATCTGGCTATATCTGTTACGGTCTCGCAGAAGAGATATGTTATCTTCGAAAAAATATAACTTTTTAAGAGAGCTGTTTTTCTAATGCAAACTTTGTACAATACTCTCAGGCCTTCTACACATATTGCATCAGCCGTTTCGATTATAATTCTTCTTTAACTGTTTTCTTGCCGTTGATTTTGCATACAAACAATTAGAGCCCTATATTTTTACATTTGGAAATATATAGCCCATCAGTCCCTAAATTTTCATAGAAAAAACGACACTTGGAACTGGTATAGAACTAGAAAAAAGTGAGCCATTGTAGTACCTATCGTACCTTTATATAGCCATGTTATCATTATTATCGTCATTTAGGATTTCTTGCATCCAGTAAAAAAGAAACGTTATGGCCTTATTTGAGAAATTGTTGAAGAAGAATAGCCGCATTTTTTTTCTGCAGAAATCTGAAAGCTTTCCTGAAGTTAACCATGCCTAATAATGGCAAATCCGAAAGAACAAATTAACGGAGACCTCCATCAACAATATTAAAAAATTGTGGCCTTGTCACCAGACTATATGTGAGCAATTGCAAAAAAATGCAGAGAAATATATCAGCAGCTTATTCTTTCTATTATCTAACGAATCTCCAAATCATGTAGAGAAAAGTTCTGAGAAATATATTCATGTTAAATAATAGAACGCAAAAGGATCTTTCAATATCTTTTTGTGGAGGAAATCCAAATCATCGTTTTTAATGATACCAGACATTGCAATTGGGGGTTAATGGCACAACAATAATGGGGGAAATATTGGAAGGTAAATATTTCAAATTATCGTGTGCTTAGAATATTATGTTCCATCTTCAAAACATTTTTAAATGCAAATGTTTGTATACTTTCGTATTATCGCAGGTTCTTTGCCTCCAAGCATTAGAGATGTGGATAATAATAATAAAAAAAAAGGAAAAGAATAAGAAATCAGATAAAAAATATGCTTTAAAAATTACATCTCGGAAAAATTGTTAATAAAATAAAACCAGAGAATAATAAACGTAATGTAGTGCATTTTACTGCAGAACAAAATTGCTTGAAGCGATTGACCTAAAAGTGTTATCAAGGTGTCGAATGTCAGAACTTTTCAACTGGAGTGGGAACCGGAGGTCCGATACTCTTCCATCTCTGGTGTCAGGCGGTTGATTTGGGGTAATAATTTTGGAAAAACTACTCTTCGTAAGTTTTCAAAATTACGTCATATTATATTCATTGGATGAAAGGGGTCGTTACGGCACTAGGTGTTAGCAGTTACGCGAAGAAACGAACTAGACGTTGGATAGGAGCCCTATGCGGTGGTCATTTCTAGGGTCGACGACTAGCTGAACAGTTTTCGTTGTTTTGTGTCCAAGCCTAGGCAGTGAGAATCTGCTTAAGAAAATCTCGGAGGAGTAGAATTTGCAGATTACGATGAATCTCCTTTCAAGGGACTCCATTTTGGGGTCCATCATCAACCAACCAGAAATATCAAGTTATCCATAATCATGTGCATGTTATCGAAAAACAAAACAGAAAAGAAATGTTTTCCTTTTATAAATGGCGCTTAATTAATATTAATCTTGTTCAATATTAATTAAGTGCTATTTAAGAATTAAAACTGTAATGTATGCCTTGTTGGATTCGTTAAACGAATAAATGCACCGACTAGTGACAACACACCTTATATTTAATGGCACGACAAATACCGAATGACAAATATACATGGCTTAGGCGTAGGGTGGGGCAAAAACACAGGTAAAAATTAGTAGATGCATTTGAAGATATACAGTGTCGTTTAAATATATCACAAGAACAAATATATTGCATTTAAAAATGCTAATTTACGTTTGTATGGCCTTCTATTCAATCAATTTAATAATGCTATATTAGTAGTTGGATTAAATTAGTGAAAATAAGGAAAAGATCTTCAAATATTCTTTGCAATAAAGTTTGAGCGGAATATCGTCTAAATTTTCTGTTCTTCACTTACTTCTAAGTCGGAAAATGTGCTTTCCCAAAAATTAAATTTGTTCAAATATTCATTCGTTTGGTGGTATAAATAATTTAGGATATAGCATCGGAAAAAAAATCGGTTTAATTAGGCTTTATTTGTTAAATCAGCAATGAAACATAAACAAAACTTCACATTCAACCTAACAAACACTTTAAATTTTTCTGATTTAGGAATGCACCTAGACTCATAAGTACCTATGCTTCTGCAGAGTGTTTTTAAAACAAAATTGATGACGGAACACCAAGTTTTCAGAACATTCCTACGATTGCTGCTTGCAAGTACACTCTGACGGAGTGTAACTTCACAGATTAATTTACTGGAAGGAAAGTGGCAAGATCATGTTTTTTACCTTTATTGTAGACTTAATAAATGCAAAATGTCAATAGTGATTCAGTACGCCTACAGTTGGAGCAGCACTAGCTATGTTCTTCGTCTTTATAATATAATATAATATAACATATATTCTCTGTTCTTATAATACAAATGTATATGTAAAGTACGTAACTATAAACATATAAACAACATACAAACATATACACAGTTCAGTGATTACAAACAGTCCATCCGTAGCTTAAGAAACTCCTCTATACTATAAATAGCGTTTTGAGCTAGAAAGTTCTTAAGCTTTGTTATAAAAATATTTAAAGGCAGACTCTTAAGTTTGTCGGGAAGGTGATTATAAAGTTTTAGAAGTTGATATTCGACACTTTTTTGCACTTTTGCCCGTTTAGTGTGCGGTTGACTTAGAAATCCATTTACAGTTCCTCTGGTCGTGTACGCGTGTGCAAGTTCAAACTTCTCAAAGTACTGATTATAATGGCGCTTTACAAATCTTGCACATTCGAGGAGATAAAGTCCAAAAATGGTAAGTATTCGTTGCTCAACAAAAACCGATCTGCAAGAGTCCCGCGGGGCAAGACCGAAGACACTGCGGACACATCTTTTTTGCAAAATAAACACTGATTGCACGTCAACACTGTTTCCCTAAAAGATTATTCCGTAGGATAAACGGGATTGGATGTAGGCATGGTTGGCTGACATCGCCGCCTACCGGCTCACTGTTGATGCTATGATTTTGAGAGCGTAACTGAAGCTACTTATTTTCTTAATTAGTTGTTGGATATGACGCTTCCAGTTTAGACGACTGTCCACCAACAACCCCAAAAAGCCAACTTCTTCCGAGGATGTTAATATTTGATTGTTGTTTTTGTGAAAGTAATGTTATACCCACTAAAACTATGAAGGAAGAGAATGATACTATAGTTGAATTCAAGTTGTTGAAGTTTCTGTGACGAAAAGATTTGGGTTTTCGTTTTCGGCCATTTATGTTTGATGAACAAGATTTACTGGTTGTGCCAATAATAAGAACTGTTATATGGGGAAGTAGTGCCAGCGTCATCAACAGCAACTTATGTTTTAATTCATGCATCTCTTATCTGTTATGAAAGCTGTTAATCAACTTAATTGTTTTTAAGGAATTAATGTCATTGAAATGTTCATTTATAATTCAAAGTTTTTGTCAATTTTTTTTTTATTTAGCCGCTACCGAGATCAAAACATAGTACGAGCGAGAAGGATAGCTATAATCGATGAAATTTGTCATTGGATTACATTTCATTTATATATTTCTTTATTCAATTGCCATAGTGAAAGCTATAGTTCGCCCTAGATGCGCTCGCTTCGGATATTTTCGCGTTGGTCGTTAAGTTTCGTTTTGCTAAGAGCTATACATACAAGCACGCATAGCATATAATAAGCCAACAGTGAACATCGTCTATCGGGCGTTAATTC
Organism: Cetonia aurata; assembly: GCA_949128085.1. NCBI lineage: Eukaryota > Metazoa > Arthropoda > Insecta > Coleoptera > Scarabaeidae > Cetonia > Cetonia aurata. The sequence goes on along the minus strand of OX421884.1, from coordinate 48,582,250 downwards.
AAAATTTGAGTCGCATATTTTATGCAAAGTCTTAATCAGATCCTTGTTATCCGCTTACAATATAATAATCTAGCATTATCCAAATCCGACTACATTAGCTGTTCTTTAATAATTTGTATATTAAATATTACGTTTACGCTCATAATATACCCAAGCATACATACTTTTCCAAAGTTACTTAACATTATCAAAGCGTTAAGATCTATTTGCATTTTAATAATCTACTGTGGTGGGTGTTAGCTGCGTTAACTCTAATCTTCTTAATCCCTAACGTAATCTTGTTTCCCACTTACGTTTAATCCGTTAAAGCTATAACTTCTACCATCTAAGATATTTGACGTTTATTTATCAACCTGTTATATCTTGAAAGCGTCTTCCCAATAGTAAATATTAACTCAGTAGGCAGAAAATGTAGTGTATTCAGCAAATGATGCACGAGCACCTGCATTGTTTAACATTACAATGCTTTGTAGGCAAAATTTATTACTTTTCAGTGCCTTTTTTTTCTAATTGGTGAAAAAAAAACCAAATGTGCGCTCGGCGTTAAGTGAAGCTCCTTTTGAAAACTGAATGCATTTATATTTCACGTGTATTTATTATGAAACTCTAGGGGGATGAACAAAGGATCAAACGGACGCCAGCCTCATACAATCACGCCAATTCGTTCCTTGTTGTATAAAACTCATTTGGTAAGACAAACACGTTTGTCAGAACATAAAGGATCGACAAAGATGAATAGAAAGGTATGATGTGAAACGGTAGGCAAAGAAGACTAGAAGAGGAAAAACATCAGGAATACTAATAGGATAGTGTGTATGTATACACGTGGGTGAATATACGGCATGTTAAAATACACTACGTTTATTAAAGAAAAAAAGGTGCAATTACATTTGAAATACACGTAAAATAGAAAAAACAGCCATCGGCTTTAATGACCACATTTCTTTTTGTCCTAAGTTAGGTTCGATCACACATATTCTGATGCCTCTAATAACTTTCGCAAGTCATTACCTATTGCTTTGGATTCGGTCACTGAGGAAGATATAGTGAAAGTCATCAACCCCATACTAAGGACATGGTTCGATTTAAAACTTATATGGAATCCACATACAACAAGATCAACATTGTCTTGGGTAAGTGCAAGAAAGTGTGTGAAGAAATTGTGGTCTTAGACCTAAGATGACTGTTGTTACTCCATGATAACACACATAGCAGTACCATCTAAAGCTCTTAATATTGCCAAAGACTGGCTTGTATACGTGATATTGATGCAACGAAATCGAATTTGTTGAGTTTGGGACTGCGTAAGCGGTTTAAGGGAAGTAAGCATCCAAAGGAAATTAGCGTTGATCTAAGTTTCTGGCCAGACAGGCGGACGTAAATGGGTATGATGCAGTAGATGATCTGATTAGATGAGAATCGTTAGGTACTGCTTTTTCTTCTAGCTGACTATAAATCGGAAGTTACGAAGTTCATCAATGAATGGATACCTGCACAGTACGTTCAAGCAGTGGTGACATAAATTAGTAAAAATAACTGATCGGTCACGGTAACCCAAATAGATATGTAACATAGGCCTGGCAGAGGACGGTCGTTGAAGTTTCTGCCAACACAAAAAATAGACACAAATCCACATCCTGTGTAAATGTAGTGGTCTTCCAAGGATTATATTTCTACTACTGAACTTGAAAAGCACCGTTCTAAAATATGATAGGTCTTATTAAGAAAGCAAAATTAGAGAAACCCTCTTATTATAAAGGAGATCACAATAAATCTGAAAGTGACATAAGTTGTTGCGGTCAATCACTCACAATAAATTAAACATATACATTGACCAGGTTTGGGCTGTGTACGCCCTTTCTTCAGTTTCTCCGATTTTATTCCTCCAGCAGATTTATATACATATATCTCACGACGGCTTCAGCTTCCACAAGTGTCTAACTATAGCTTCCGTGGCACAGTTGCTGAAGTTTGTTAACTGTCCAGTCCTATCGTAGGTTGACAATCTTAAAATCTTCTCAAAGATTCCGTCGAATGTGGAAATGCAATTTCTTTAAGGAATAATCAATAGAATCTCCAACTAGGGCTCTAGAATATAATACGTACTAACATTAAATTTGTAAGTATGTTGATTAAGCACAAATAACTATCGTCAGCTAAAGCGTTTGCGGATTTAGCAGTCGCCCTTAAACTTTCTTATCGTATTTTCATACTTTATTCCCGACACAGAATAGAATATGGCCCAAACATACCGTGTGTTCACTTGAAAACTTCTCACCCCAAATTTCTCTCAAAATCTAGAAATTTGTGAAAAATTTCCTGAACCACATACGAAGTATTATCGAATGAGGACAACTTTTCATGCAAAAATTGACTTAACCACTTTAACGCTCCAGGAGCTAGGTACCCCATTAAAAACCTTAAATGGACATACATTTTGGCGTATAGTTTTTTTAAGTTAATCGTATCGCAAATTTTAAGAAAATTTTCTGGTTTGTTGTGTTTTATTCCTAGCTTGTCAATCTATTTTAAGAGCATCGTAACAAAGATCAATATTAAAAACACACTTTAACAGTTTTTTTAAGAATTCAAATTTTTTTGCCGAAAAAATCAGTGCAATAGTTGTTCAGAGTGTTGTCCGTTGTTCGCTAAACTATGATATAGCGGTTGTTCAAAAACTGGGGCGTACATTTTCAAAAACATCTGTTTGAATTCCATGGCAGGTTCTAGTAATCTTCTGACAAATTTCTTCTAAATTTTTAGGTTGACGGGTAAATACAAGAAACTTTAAATAACCCTATAAGTAAAGTCTAGTGGCGTCAAATCAGACTACTCCAATGTCTGCAATTATATTCATTTACAAATACATGTAAATAAACTGAAGCATATATTTCTTACAAATGCATTGTTGTTAATAATCATAGTGGCAATTTGTTCACAAACCTCTAGTTTTCTGTCAAAATCGTCGTCAGTTAGCCCTTAACATATTTTCAATTTATAAAATTGGAGTTTATAAGCTTTTTTAAATTTTATAAACAGAACCCAAGGAAATTCTAGTTGCCCTGGAAATCTGGAGTAATGGAGTATTAGGATTTATGCCGAACTGACCCAACACTTCCACTTGAGCAGCTTCATATAAAACTGTCGGCTGCTTATATCTTACATTGGCAACAGATCCAATCTAAATAAATTTATTGATTAGATTTCGGACATTCCTATAAGATGTGATCTTATCCGGATACTTTTTGTTAAATATTGCGGCAATTTGTCGAACAGCCGAGAGTCAGGCTTCATAAAATATACAATTTCAACACTTTCTTAGAAACTGTAAACCATTATTGTTACTTTATTGAAATAAGTTGGGGTTGATAACACTAAATAATAATAATTTACCTATACTAACAGACGATGTATTTACAAACGAGAAGCACCGGAAGAAAAACTGATATCTTTGCTTTCTTTATGATGTTACCTGTCTTTTTTTTATTTGTAGCATTAGTTTGGCGTTCTCTAGAAAAAACCAACGAACGTAAAATCGGCATCTAAACCTTCTTAAAACATGCATTTTTATCTACTAACTAATTGCAAAAAGGTTGACAAATATTCCGCATTAAACAAAACTTAAAACTTAAATAACCATAAGGTCATTTATTTTCCTTGTTTTTTTAGAAATTTATAAAAGTTTTTAATATTGGTTTTTGTTCCCATACTCCTAAAATAGATTGACCGGCTAGAAGTATAAAACAAAGGAAACCAAAAGATTTTTTTAAAAACATTGGTTACGAATCGATCAATTTTTTTAACGCCAAGATGTAGTATTTCAGAGAACCATTAAAATGAAGTTATTACTCGATACTACTTTCGGTTTAAGAAGGTAGCTTCCGGGGGCAGAGGCTTAAAATAGCGGAGTCAATTTTTGTATCAAAAGTTATCCCTCTCGATAATACTTGCTAGGTGTGCCAGGAAATTTTTCATAAATTTCCAGATTTCCAGAAATTTAGGGTGGGAAGTTATCAAATGAATACCCGGTATAGTCACAATATTATGTTTGACGTCAATTGCGAATAGAGTTTCTGATGCCTTTTCATTTAAATGGCATTACTCATCGTTGGGGTACAGATTACGACGGTCTAACACGGCAATAAGACACGGAGTTACAGCTCTAACTCAATCTTTGTTCATAGCACACGTTTCATGTGGAAATTGAATCAAACAACAATCGATACCCCTTACTGCTAACCTGTATCTGCCTTAATGTTCCTTGTGGTTCCTTCAATCTTCTAATAGTATTCCTCTTTCTACATCGTATATGAAACCGCTCCTGTGAATATATGACAATGTTAGAAAAAAATAAACTATATATTGTTACTCTTTCTGTAGTAATTGTAATTTATTTCTGTTGGACGATACAACTTATTGTATTAATATTACAACGCGTTCAAAAGTTGGTAGAATAAACATCGCCCTAATGTAAGAATATTTATTAAAACTCTAGCTTCTAAAGTACCAATAGCAGGGTAAGAATCACAATATAGTGAAAAAATAGAAAAATATTCAAATATACACCTGTTGATGCTGTGATTCTTAAATAAGACTTATAGAAGGCAAATAATATATTTTTAATACCTGGCTAGGCAATAATTAGTAGTTATATTAGCTATTTTATCTTACCGGCAATAAATTTTGATTAAAAAAGCAGCAGAGCGCTGGAAATGAGAAATAAATCCCGAAACCCGGTTCTTGTAGTACTTACTTTGAACGCAGGGAAAGAAATCTGTTCTTTGCGCTGATTCACCGCAACAGGATTACAGTAATGGTATTCCCTTTTGCCCCAAACATATCGCGAAATTGGAGGTGAATTGAAATCAATAAATTTGTACAACTTACATATGCGGCCCATGAAGCCCCTGAAGGAAATATATTTTCTAAATTTTCCCTTAATTTACATTTCCACATGGTGGGTATGTCTTCAAGGATTGTGTTTTCCCAGTTTCTTTTGCATTTCCCACTTGAAAGCTTAAATGAAATAAAATAAAGGCTTTGATTATTGAAAAGGAGGGTTATTTATTATCGGAATTGCGAACTCAAACCACTTTGAACATTGCACGCGTAAACATTTATTGGGAAGGGTATTCAAAGGTCACGCTGAAATGCCGAAATAGCAGGGTAGATGGCGTTGCACTTTCTTCATTTACATCTTGATTGGAGTCAGCATCAAGCTGCGTGGTGGAGTGTTGTTGATTGTGTCTCTCCTGTTTCTGGCGTGGAGGCTATCAGACATCTTACCTTCACGGGTGGATGACGTTGCACTTTTTTTCATTTACAATTACCGTTTTGTTTGTGTACTGAAAATAAAAAGCTGGATGCCACTATACAAAAATACTTTTTAACGAATCAACGTCTGTAACTAATTGTAGCAAACCCACACAAAACTATCGAAACTGGTCTCTTGAGAAGTTGACAATACCAACATTTTCGTAGAGTAACTAACAGCTAACATCAAAAGAAAGTAGATGTATCGTATACGATAAAGCAAGAAGAAAATTATTGCCTTTTTCCAGGTTAATTAAATCACATTCGCATTGAGATGTGCTCCAAAACTTTCTTTACTTGTCACGAAACAGCAAAGTTGAAAGATTATGGTTTTAAATAAGACTAATGTTCAGCTAATTAAATGCGTTTTCAATCAGGACTTTCTTAAAAGATGCATTGGACAACATGGTGGAACACATTGATCTCCGGAATCGCCGGATTTAATTTCTGTAGATTTCTACTTACAAGGACACTACTAATAATTAACAGAATGAAATGACGAGAAAGATAGAAATAAATGGAGTTCACAATTGCATCAGTAAGTGCATATGAATACCTGGGCTCAGTAATAACAGCAGACGGAAGAATAGACACAGATATAGCAAACAGACTAAAGAAGACAAAAAACATTTACTACGCAATGAATAAAACCATACTAGACAAAAGAGAAATAGAGAAACAAGTAAAATTAAAGGTATATAACACAATAGTAAGACCTACTTTGACATATGCAAGTGAAACATTGATAATAAACAAAAAACACGAATGTATATTAAATGCGACGGAAACGACATTTTTAAGTAGAATAGGAGGAAAGACCAGGTATGGTAGAATACCAAATGAAGGTTCAAGAGACTCAGTTTATTGAAAGAAAACAATTACGATGGTATAACAAAAATCCCAAAAGAAAGGTGAAAAATCCCTTACCACAAAATTATTAATATATAATTTTATGGTAAGGGATTTGTGGTAAGGGATTTTTCACCTTTCTTTTGGGATTTTTGTTATAGTTTTCAAGCCACAGTCTCCACCCATCACAGAATTACGATGGTACGGGTCTTAATAAGAAAAGAAAATGAGACGACCAAGAAAAAATGAGCACAAAAGATTGAAGAGATATGAAATAACAGGGGTAAGTCGATGAACGAAATGAAAAGCCTCGTGAAAAACCGCAGAGCTTGGAGAGACTAGACTTCCGATCCGACATCCTAATAGGGTACAAGGATTAGTGAAGAAGAAAAAGACCCTTTTAAAATTTTTCATACATTTCGAGAAAACAAAAATACTTAGAATTTTCTATACACCCGGTAGTTAGCAATATTATTTCGCAATTCTTGTTGTTAGCTATAATACAATTTCAAACTAATCTTTTCCATCTAAGCAAAACAATGCGAAAAGATATGTGTAGTTTAGTGATTTCAATAGCTTAAGCCGATGTTAAAAGAGAGGAGGTACATTAGTGAAAATAAAAGAATCAAAGTTGTTGGAAATGTTAAAGAAACACAGAGAAGTTTAGGTGCCAAATGCATAGTAGTAGATAAGGTTCTCGACTCCCTTATCGAAATGAGTGTATTCCCGAAGGGACACGCACACATACGACCTTCAATTACAGCAACGACGTCAGTAAATATTTCGAAATTGGTGAGCGGTACTATTTGAAGTAACCATTTCCAGGTTAATTCATGAACAGTTTTTGGTAAATATTTGAGTATGTGTTTTTGTGTTTATGTGTCTGAATAATGAGCTTTTGTAAACATTACACCCTGGTTGTGAAGTGGAACGTGAAATGCTAATTTGAATAGACTCCTTTAGAAGGGACGGATACATCTACATACACACAAATATACATATGTTACATATGCAGATGGAACCGTAACAAAACATTCTCGTATGCCAGTATTAAATTAAAAAGTGTAAATAAAGATATTACCGCAGAAAGAGAAATAAAAAGAAATCATATCACAACAATCGCATATCAGAATTTCTTTATTTTCTGATGCGACAGGGTAAATTGTAATTTAAAATGTCCACATTTCAAGACCGGACCATAAATGCGAAAGTAAAACGCTTACGCCAAATTATTATAAAATATTCATATCATATCTGAGATTTTTCGAGATTCTTCCGAGAATACAGAAGCAATACACTAAAATATTCTAAAGGATAATATCGTTAAGATTTTATAGCTTCGATTGTTCGACCGTACCGCATGAATAAGAAGCGGTATTGAGATAAATTTGCTTTGTGTCCGAGAGATGTTTGTCATCAGCGACGGTCCGCTTTTGACCCTAACGCCAACTAACCGAGATACTTGATAAAAGAATGTTTCTTAGACGAATGAACATAAGGTCAATCCGATGCTTGATTGAGTTGGGATCTTTGTTTGATTCGGGCAGTTTCGCATGCTTTCTTTGGCCAATCAATTTAAGTGAAATGTGGCAGAACGTAAAAGGAACCGTTTCTGCACATCCTAAGTAGATACTATTAAATATTCATGGCGTCATGTCATGCCGAAACTTGGGATTACCATAAAACAGGCGAAAATGAAAAATCTTTGTGTGAAAGATAATGACGTGATCTCCTACATAATAAGTAAGAACTTTCCTCGTTCAATTTTGAGAGATGGGAAAGCGGCTGTAATGATGAATATTTAATGTTGTCTACTTAGGATGTGCAAAAACAATTTCTTTTACATTATATCAGTGTTATTATACTTGATGAAGTGTAATAGCTGTCAGATACCCCGATTAGCTCACAAATGAGTAACTTTCATCTTGGTAACCATAATCACATCTGATGCCTGTCAAGCATGGTTCCAACAACCTTTACTATAGTCGTAGCACTTCTCCATAGACATAGGTTTTCTACGACTTACTTCTACACCATACATATTTAGTAGCGCTTTTGATAGCATTAACCATCGGAAATTGTGCCGCTTTGGCCTTACTACTTCCTTCCTACAACTAATGGAATCCTATTTGACTAATAGATCTAACTATGCACATTATAATGGTTTCGAGCCTTATGAATTTATTCCATCTTCAGGTATTCCGCAAGGATCCAATTTGGGGCCTCTGCTTTTTATTTTATATATTAATGATTTATTGCAGGGTTTCTCTTGTTCAGTTCTGGCTTATGCTGACGACATTAAAATTTATACTTCAATTGCTAACTCAAATGACGTTCTAAACTTACAAAATAATATCGATTATATGGTAGAATGGTGTAATCAACACAATTTAAAATTAAACACTAGTAAATGCTGCTTTGTCTCGTACACTCGAAAGATTAACCCAATTGCTTCCGCCTACTTGTTAAGTCATGCTGTGTTGCAGGAAGTTGAATCAGTACAAGACCTTGGGGTACTTTTTGACCATACCATGAACTTTGCATCACATATAACTAGTCTATGCTTATCAGCATCGAAAACGTTAGGATTTCTCATCCGTTCCTGCATATCTTTCCGGAGTACTTAACTTTTGAGAACATCATATTTTAGTTTGGTTGTAAGCAAGTTGGAGTATGCCTCTCAAGTGTGGTCTCCACAATACGTCTACCTTCAGCTATCTCTTGAGAAAATTCAACGGCGTTTTCTTAAGTACCTATCATTTAAAGAAGATGGTGTTTATCCTCAGCGAGGAATTAATTACACGTCTTTATTAGACAGACATTTCATTGATTGCTTAACTTATCGCCGCGAATGCCACGTTTTATTTGGAAATTAGTTCATGGAGTCATCGATAGCCCTTTTCTTCTTGCCTCTTTAGATTTCCACATTCCTAGACTTTCCTCTCGTTCCTCTTTTTCCTTTACTTTACCCCATTCTAGGACGAACTTGTTGCAAGCCTCGCCGCTGGTTACAATGTGCCGCTCAGCTGATCTGCATTATGAAAACATTTTTTCACAAAAATGTTAATGATTTATAATTTCAATTACTTTAAACTTATTCCTGTATTTTATTTTTTTTTTTCATATGTTGTATGTACTTTCGAATATTGTTGTCCTGTAATCGGCAATCTGTTGGACAATAAACGAGTATTATTATTATTATTATTATTTACATTTACATTTTCACAAGTTTTTATTTACTTGGTCCTTTTTCCCCTACCACATGGGTCTAAAGACAAGATGGATAGGTGGTGCTAATGATTATTCTGCCCGTCCTACACCCGATGAAGCATGCTGCACATACATAGGAGAACAGACTTCTGCTTGTTCATTTCATTAGTCCAAGCGATCCTCTGTCTTCCCTGTCGAGCTGATTGAGAAGGCTGAAATGTAGCGATCTCAGAAACATCACAATCAACATTTGCCACTTGGGATTGGTTTATATGGCATCTCTCATTGTCATCCATAAATCTTGTTACAAATGTGTCATTACAACAATTCCAATTTAAGTCCTTCTGTCTCGACCCCCCAGAGTATCTCTTCTTACTCGTGCTAGGAATAACTTCGCGAAGTCCTAACTCTATCTCTATTTCCTCCTTTATTTGTGCCAATCTCTCAACCGGATTTCTCTTATTAATCATTAACGATCTTCGTTGATCTAAGATATTCTGTATAGTTTTCTCTCTCAAAACTGGGAACTGATTAGTAACACTTCGATGCAGTTCCAATCCATAGCGAACCGATTCTGACTCTGCCTTAGTTAATAGATAATAGCATCGAACAACGAATTCATTCATTGCATTAGTCCATTTCGTCCTCTGCCTATATCGAGTATGCGCTTGGGTGTTCTCCAGCTCTATATCTGTCGAAGCACCTTCAGCGCTCGGGGCTATGGTGTGGGTAATCCTTAATTCGCTTGCCTTTCTTGTGGTTCTCGATCGCAGGGTGATGCCACTCGCTCCATCAGCCCCTGTGCCAGTCTTGGAGTCAGTCATCACGGCGTCTCCAAGCAGGGGAAGACTCGCTCTCTACCATGCCACATCTTGCACTAGTGAATGTTGATTGAATACCCAAAAATCAGTGAAATGTCTACGGAATTCACTTAAAAATTTACTTTCACTGAACGTCAAAAATAAAAATAAAAATCTTATTATTATTATAATGTTAACGTCAATTCACATTCCTTCTTGAGCTCGTTATTTTATGATTTGATGAAAGAAGAAAGTTGACAGTAATTGACGTGAAAATGTACTGCTAGACATGATCCAACCTAAACTTGAACAGAAATGTTTTATATGCAGATAAAATTAATCTTATCTCCATATAAAACAATTCAAACAATTATTTCTTTCGCTATGTTGGATTTAAATATTCTTTAAGTGTTTCACTGTGTTTCATAAAAAGTTATGCCTTTAAGTCAAATTGTGGCTGCAGGACATACACATTTACAAAATATTTATTGAAATACGAATGCGTTTGTAATTATTATAAAGGCATTAATGCAATTGTCACTTTAGTAGCTATTTAGTAGTGTTAATTTCACATCATGTTACGCACATCGTAAATCTTTTATATGGATCACAATCCTGGTATATTCACTTGTGAGCCAAGACTATTCACGACTTCTGCTTGATCGTCTGAAATTTGGAATATATGTTTTAGAGGTGTCATGTAATTCTAGAGTAAGCAAAAACATTTCTATTTTATGAAATATTTAATGTGCTTCAATTGTTTCTTTTCTTGAAGATCGCAAAACCTTCGCCAAAATAGTGATGAACTTTGTAAATTTCGTAGCCTCAAAATGTCCGCTTGCATTGCTTCAAATCTGATGCACCCTTTACAATTGGATCCAGAGAGACTTTTAATTTAAAAATAAAAACAACACAGTTTTTCGCCCAGAAAATCTAACGACTTCCTTAAATTATGTAGTTATAGTGCTCAGAACGAACAATTTTTATAAATACTGGGTGAGTTTTTTTATCTTCAGACAACGGAATATCTCTAAAACACTGCATCAAATCAAAGAAAGATCTTAATAAGATTTGTTATAATGTAGGGGGCTCACTGAATGGTGTCAAACTCGATCCCAATTGGGGAATTTTAAATTTTAAATGGGAACTCCCATTTTGTATTGCAAATTCGGATTCTACGCCATCAATTATGTAGTTTTTGTTTGAAACTTCTTTTCGATTCGTAACAGATTGCGTTGTAATCGCAAAAAGCATGATTGTGAACGTCTAGAAAAAATACACAAAAAAGAGAAGCAAGCAAACATGATTTTGTGTTTTTTTTTATTTTAACATTAAATAACATTTCAAAAAGCCATTCAACAACGAATAACTTTACTTTATCATACCCATTTCAGAAAATCTGTTCGAAAATGTGCCTTTCCCTTCGATAGATTTATTTATTCGCAATTGGAATGATTCCACACAACTGAGAAGTGTTTCGGGCGTAATCCTTGAACAAGCGTTGGTGATTCGCTCATCATGTTTTCCCTCGTGGTTGGCACTTCTGTATAAACTTCAGACTTTACGTGACCCCACAAAAAGAAGTCGGGGGAAGTGAGATCTGACGATCTTGCAGGCCAAGACACTGGACCACCTCTTCCGATCCATCGACGATTCTAGGCTCGATCTAATACTTCTCGTGCTATTCTTGAATAATGTGCTGGATAACCGTCATGTTGGAACCACATTGTTTGTCGTACGCCCAAGGGAAGATCTTCAAGTAACAGTGGAACTTCGTTCTGCAATATGTTTCGATATTTTTCACCATGTAAGTTTCCATCGATGAAATATGGACCAATAAGCTTATTGCCAATTATTCCATACCAAACATTTACGTTCCAAGGATGTTGATGTTCAACTTGGCGCGACCAATGGGGATTTTCGAGACGCCAGTAATGCATGTTGTGCCGATTTACCGTGCCGTGATTTGTGAATTTCGCCTCGTCAGAAAATAATACCTACTTGGGATTATCTTGTGTCCCTTGCAGCGCCCATTGACAAAATCGCGCTCGATTTTGAAAATCATCGCCATGAAGTTCTTGATGCATGAAAACTCTATATGGATGACATTTCCTACGCTTCAATATTTGGCAGATAGTGGACTGAGAAATTCCTGATCCGCGAGCTATTTCTCGAGTACTAATGTGCGGATTATTAGCTACTGCAGCTAATACCGCGATTTCATTATTTTCTCCAGGAAATGTTTTTCGGCGATTACGTTTTCTTGGCTGTACAGTTCCTTCGCTAGAGAACTGTTGAACGACTCCGTAGAAAGAAGCGCGCGATCGCATCTTGTCGGGAAAACGTTGTGAATAAAGATTAACAGCATAATCGATATTCCTACCACTTTCTCCATATATGTAAATCATTTCAATTCTCTTTTGTAATGTTATAGCCTCCATTACTGTTCAAATATTCAACACTAACTAATTGGTATTGGATTAATAATTAATAATCTAAATGGGGATCGGAAAATGTGTAAGTATTCACAGCTTGTCAAGTACTGAATAAAGTACGGTATTGTATCGTTGAATAGCGTTCCAATTGCGAATATATAAATGTATCAAAGTGAAGGGGCACAGTTTCGAACACATGGCTTTTTGAAATGTTAGTTTATGTTAAAATAAAGAAAACATAAAATCATGTTTGCTTGCTTGTCTTTTTTGTGTATTTTTTCATGTTTTTTGCGATTACAGCGCAATCTGTTACGAATCGAAAAAAAAGTTTCAAACAAAAATTACGTATTACTCGATGGCGTAGAATCCGAATCTGCAATACAAAATGGGTCCCCATTTAAGATTTCAAAGTTGTCCCCTCTCCCACTCTGGGGGCTGAAGTGGGGGATCGAGTTCTGCACCATTCAGTAAGCTCCCACATTATAACATATCTGATTAAGATCTTTTTTTGATTTGCTGCAGTGTTTTAGAGATATTCCGTTGTCTCAAGATAAAAAACTAACCCAGTATATCATACTTATATTTTAATCAGAATTTTAAACACGATTTTAGTCATTAGCAGAGTTAATTCACCGATTTGAGCGAGAAAAGTCGATCTGAAACGTCAGTAGGTGTGAACGGAAACTATGATGATATTCGTATCATTGCATTAAGCAATTATGAAATTACTAAAACACTACACACTACTACGAATTGCTAATTGCTGCACATACTCTGTCTAATTAACCGCCTAATAGTAAGGCTTCATTTGTATACCCGTAACTGTTTACATACTTAGAGTCATTCCTCCCCTGTATGAGGCTCTGCATAAGTACAAGAACACACCACGTTAAATTACCATTCCGCGTCGTTGAAGCATCAGATAGGACTACAGAATGAGTGCTCCGGGCGGTTCGCAAAACAAGAAACGCCACACAAGGCCCCCGCAACTTCTTATTTGTAATTAAGCATACACATCTATTTCGGTAAGGTCTAATCTGGATGTTTTGTTTAGGGCGTTACCGGCGAACAAAACCACTGCCGACTAGAGCGACTACCGTAACAAATTAAGCTTCACCAGTGAGCCCCCTTTCAATTGTTTTTACAAACATCGGATCGTTAATGCACAGCACGATATCGAGTGGACAGATTAGAGTTACCATTAAAATTCGGTTTAATTACAGCTACAAAACACATTAACCGATACGTGTATGAATGTACGTACTACTAATCAAGGCCGCAAAATTCAAATGAAAGTATCTATCTCTGTCCTTGTTTCAATTTTCATTGTTACGTGCCTTTGTTTTATTTAATAATATAATCTTGTTAGTACGAATTAAGCCGGATTTGAAGTGTTTATTACCAGTCGAAAATGGGCAAAAGATACTGTGTTGCAAATAACGCTACATCTTTCAAAATTTTCAAAAAAATCAAGATATCTAAGTAGCAGTTAAAAATAGGTATAGGGAAACCTATTTTTTTTATTTCTAATAAAACCTATTAGAACTCAACATGAAATTTTCACAGGAATTTAAAAATGAAATAATATACAGGGTGTTCCATTTAAAAAAGAAAGTTTATGGCGACTTCCGGTATAACCCCGGATTCCAAAAATTCAGAGTTCCAGGTTTTTTCTAACCTCGGAAACTTCTAACGAACGGCTACCGTGGAAAACCCTGTATACTGTGATTGTATATTTACATTATATTACAATTTTTTATGCATGTACTTGATAAAGATTACAATATAACCGAAACGTTAAGAGTTTCTATCATTAAATGACCTGAAAACCAAGAAAAAACATCAATATAATTAAAGGTCAAGAAAAGAAGATTGTAAATAGTAGATATCTTTGGTTGATAAGCATATTCTGATAACTGAGCGGTTGTTCTCTGAACCTAGTATATCTAATATGCCCATCTACCAGCTTTTCAAGGGTCTTTGGTAAACACAAGGTTATACCAATTGGTCGATATAAAATGGGCTTTTGATTGGAAATCTTATCTATTTTAAATAGATATACTAGTCTTATATTTTTCCATACAGTTGACATGTATACGGCGATATATGCATTGAAGATCTTGGTGACGTGTGGTACGAAATCTCTATCTCAGGAGTAGGGTCGGAAGTATGTGCACCATCTCCAATCTTCTAAAAAAAACTTGCACGGACGGACGGTAAACCCTTCATTGTTTTTGGTGCCTTCCTTATATATGCTTGCATCAGTTCTTTTGATAGAGCTCACATCAATCGCAGAACTTTGCAAATTCTTAAACACGCCGGAGTTTCCTTTAATTCCTAGCAGAACCCCTTCTTTTGTTTTAAGGATCTCTTTGTTGTACAGCGTCAGTTTATTTTTGTGTATATCCCCGTTATGGTTGGACTTCGCTTTGTCTAACAGCCTTCGAACTTCGGCTACTAGTTCTTCCATGCATTGTTTCACCACCCTACTTTGATGCCTTTATAGCGTCTGGTTTTTTTCCGGGTAATTCTGCATGTCTGCTGCCATATCATCTTACTGTAGTTAGACACAATATGTCAGAAATTAAAATTCCTAAATATCTGGAAAAGTCAATTTTCGAATGAAAAATTACAATATAATTACATACATTATTGTGCTGATATACTCTAATTTACCGGAGCATCCACCAAAATTAAACTACTTATATAATGTGTCCACTTTATGTATGCAACATAGAAGGCATGCATTCTTAATGGTTTTGAAAAAATAAAATGTCTGCGGTCTGCATATTTTTTAAACTTTGAATTGGTGAATTTCAAAATAGTGAAAAAATAAAGCTTTAAAGGATAATTAATTATGAAAATGCTTATCATTGCGGTTACCTTGTTTTATGCAAGAAATAAAGGATAAAGGCACGTTTAGCAAAAAGGATCATCACAAAGGTTAAAAAAATATATAGGAAAGACATTTATTAAGAAGAAATAAGCTGTATAACTAAAACCATTTAGAAAAATTTAAACATGCTTTTAAAGCAGAAATAAACCACATGATGGATAGATGGATGACAAATTAAATCCTGTGAAATGTACCAACGATAAATCATTGGGGTTACATTCAATTTTACATATGACTAGCTGATCTCTTATACGTGGTACACTTTCTATTATAATGCAAATATATCTCCTACTTCATATACTGTTCCAACTGTGTATTCTAGGAGCACATGTCAACAACAGACATCCTTTTCTCTTTTATCAGCGAAGTTATCATTATTATATATCTAGTGCCGCTTGCACATGTCTGTAAAACATTTATGGTAATTAATACCACAGTCTCATCAAAATTTAGAGTATAATATTTTATCGCGAGTATTTATTTACTTTATAATGGTATGTCGATCGAAATAATACAACGTCAAACTGTTGGAGGCACAATCTTTTTTCTCGCCTTATCGCTCTGTATTTCATAGATTTTTCTCGATATTTCGCAGCAGTTGGTTTCATTATTGAAGCCTACAGTTGCACGTCAACTTCAACACAGACACTAAACTTAAATCAAGGACCTTTGTGTTTACTTCTATCGAAGCGGAAGGAGAAGTATCCGTGCTATCAAATGATGTTTTCTTCTTTTTTTTTTGAAAAGACTCTTTCAATAGATGTCGTAACAATAACTTTTGATTTTAGTCAAAGCTCTGTGCGATTCCAATTTTGAGGGGTCGGTTTCGATTTAAAGCTAATACTTATGAGTTGAAAAGGAAATTGTTAGTGCCATACTCGTTACTGGTTCCATTCAGTGCTCACAACCAGTGCAAATACTTAGAAACAGTTCATCTGAATGATTTATAAGCGTTTGGAATCGCTACAGCTAAATGAATTTGTACGCGCATTAGAGTGTTGTAATTGAAGTATAAAGGACGAAACAAAGTGTGTAAGTTCCCCGAGGCCTCGACACATTTCGCTTACGTCGTCGTGGCCTAGTTACAATTTCTTTTATTATATTAAACAACATTTTGCCAAATCCCTTCTTCTCCATTTATGTTGCATTACAATTGCTAAAAACCAATCTCTTTTCTGTTTTTTTGTGTGTATAGTTGGGGCAAAAATAAAAGCACACTGGGTGCAGATGGGCATGTTCCCAAATCAATAAATTCCTAGAGTCTCTCTTCATAAACATGGTTCCCCCAAAGGTGTCACATTTCTCAATGGTTGAAACTTCTTAAAGAAAATTAGATGCTTACAAAATCATGTATATCAGCAAAAACTCTTATTATCTAATTATTTATTTAATCAGAAACATGCTTCTTTGTACTGTTCGATAAACATTTTTAAGTTCTTGGTATTTAGCAGGTCAAAATAGGCGTTGGAAAAATGAACTTGTAGAGCAGGGATGGCGAAGCATAGTTAGATATATCGTTTTCTTAATTTATTTGGTCTTTGGTTGAAAATGGAAATCCACATATTTCCAAAACAATTGTCCCGAATTAATTGTGTACAGTATCGTAATCAGATATCTTGTGTATCGAGAATAAGTTTTGTTGAGTGAGTTTACCTGTTTGTCTTGTACTTCTAATAAATAAGAAATAACATGTGAGTGTACGATGAAAGTATCTGCATGACTATAGAAAGGTATCTATAATAATGTTGTTAGGTTCTGTGGATGAGATGTCAATACACCAGAAAATATCGCGTTTGCTGTCTAGTTGCAACGCACATATATGATATAAATTATTAGAATACGATTGCTATGAAAAGTGTAAGTACCAGTAATTGAGGATAAGCTAAAGAGGAGAATTAACGATATATTAGAGCCAAACACTGAAGCTGCAGCGGTCCTAGCTTTGGTTAAGCAATCGTCAGGTCTGACGAGATGTCTTAGCCAAACTGGCAACTCATAGTGTGTTTCTTCCTTTGACTAACGAATTTATGTCTAATCCTAGGAGAGAACAACATGGACAGTCTAACGCCGAAACTCAATTTAATAAAATCGCGGTTTGACCAGTCAGACCTTATGTACAGGAATGTTTTGACTTAGGTATTAAATAGTATAAAACCATACTTTTCTGGATCTTAATGTTTATTGTTTCAATATTTAGGAATGGGTGGATAAATAAACAGAAACAAGCCATTTTTACTGTTATTTTGCATTATGATAATAATTAATAATTAAAAAGAAATTTACTCTTTGACAACATGATATTGTGACACGTTTAGTTGTAGAATACGTTTGATCTTTCATATTTACATAATTTTTAGAAGCATTTTTTTATTACAGTGATATTTTAGGGAACCTTGGCCCCCAAACTTAGAGTCTTTTGTACTGACCTCTTTTAGAAACAGCTGGGCGTGGTGCACATCTTAGAAGTTACGCAAATTTTCTTTGCATTCTTGTATCTGGTTCCTAGCAAATAGAACAGAGGACGCGCCTAAAGTACAGAAGAACGTGAGCTATTTCCTGTGCACTTTTTGTACATGGTGGACGTAACATCCAAAATTGTATCAAATGATCTTAATAGTTCAAAATATATTTGTAGCGACGGCCAGGACACGTTTGCGTATATATAAGGCCCATCTGTCCCCGTGCATGAATCTCTTTAAATACTAATGATTTAACTACTAACACCTTTTTAGGGTAGATTTTTTTCTTATGACAAGTTTCAAATTGGTAATTTTCTGCACAAATTTTCCTTTCAAAGCTTCTTTATCCACATTTTCAATCACACCACAGTTTGGTTCATCTATGTTAAGCTTATAGACCTGCACGTTCAACGCTTTTAACTATACCGGATAGAAAAAAATAGATTAAGGTTGAAGCCTGAGACCTGTTCAAATCTATTGCAATCCCGTGGAATTTCCTTTCTAATTTTCCCTTTTTAATAAACCTTGGGGGGAAGGGGGTTCTTCATTTTCTGTGGGCTTCTTATATCCCAAGAATGAACTTGTCTTTGCCAAATACAGAAAGGGGACTGGGATTTCTTCTTAGAATTAACGTATTGCTGTGGTCTGGTAACCCGGTTTGCGTAAATTCAGTTTCTTTTTCTTATTTATTCCGTTAAGCGTTTGTAA
Source organism: Cetonia aurata (assembly GCA_949128085.1). NCBI lineage: Eukaryota > Metazoa > Arthropoda > Insecta > Coleoptera > Scarabaeidae > Cetonia > Cetonia aurata. The sequence continues at coordinate 48,563,580 of OX421884.1, read as the reverse complement.
ATGTTGCGAGAAATTTCAAATTGTTTTATTTTTATATAAGAGAGTTAATGTTTTGGATTGTTTATTTTATTGTTCAGTTGTTTATATTAATTTCATTCTGTTGTACATTTTGCTTTCACTGGTATTGTATATATTGTCTTGTTTTTGCGAGTTCGCCTGTTTGCCGACAGCTCTTGGTGCGTTGCTTCGCGCGCATCGGAGAATTTCATACTTATACGATTGTCTGAACCTTTTGAGGTCAGTTCCCTGATAACACGTGTAAGTAGATATATAAAAATTGTATTTCATTTCTGCCATTTTGAGATTTTTGCTTTCAAGCATTGAATTCACGTTTTTGAATTTAGATCGTTAATCAAGGAACTCATTTAATAATAATTGATATTGTATTTTTGTGTACACAATTTAGATATAAGATCTGTTATTATTTTTACGTGCAGGAAGATATTTTTAAGTTTAAAGAGTTAGTTTTTTGTTCGTTGTAAATTTTCTGTTTTGTAATTATTTGCTAATCACCTCGGGTTGGGTGAACAAAAGCATTGTGCTTGCGTTTATTTTTCATTTATTTAAATTACTGGAATTTTCCACGTAATATTTAGTCGTTTTAAATATTGAGACCACGTGGATTAAATTGAAGAAAAATTATTATCTTCCTGAACGATTTTTTTTGTCTTTTGCCTTGTAAAAGGATTTTGAATTGTCCTTTTGTAATATAAAGTCAAATGCAGTTTTGATTTAGACCAGGACGTTTTTGTCCAAGGTTTTTTTCTGCAAAGTTTGTAATTAATATTTTTTTTCTTTTTTTTTATATAATAAAATTATTGTATTTACGTCAGTCAAAAATTCTGTTCTTTTATTTTTTGATCAATCCTTTTAAATTTCTGGAAAATTAATGAAAATCAGTTTTCTTTTCTTCCACAATTTTCTTTTTAAAATTGAAACCCTGAGTTTAATTGTTCTTTTGCGCCTTATAAAAAAATTGTTATCATTTGAGCTAGCTAAATTTAATTTTTCATTTTAAATTTCATGTTACATTTTTGTTGGTACATTCAGTACACAGCAGTATGTACTTCCAATACGCCAATTTCTGAGAGAAATTACCAAATTTACCAAAATTGCAAAGGAATAATATAAACTAATGCTCTAGATTTATAAATCCCTTTTTTAAATAAACCGTCATTGCCTTTGTAGAACATGTTTAATTTCCATTAAACTTCTCCAAATAATCAGCAGGCAGTATTGCATAGTATTTCCTATCTATGAGTAAATACTGATACTTACGTATATGAGGTAGGGACTCTGTAACCCATAGAATAAAACAGAATCTATTATGAGCATAAACATATGATTCTAATGACGTCATTTAATTAATTGTGCACCAACTGCTGCCCCTAGGGTGACTAGTCCAAGATATGTTATCCTAAATTTTGATGAATAACTTTCAAGCACTTAAAACTTGTTCAGAATTGTGTCAATTGAGATCTTTAGATCTTCTAAAAATACAATAGATTTCCGAAAGATCACATACTTGATTCTAATATTGGCTGGTTAGCGGTGTGTGTTTTGCTCTTTCCAAACATAGCCGACATTCAGTTTTATCAAAGGGTTCGATTTTGTGTAACTGCTCTTTGAGCCTGAATTGATATGTAAAAATAGTAACAATTATTTTGATATGTAAAAATGTATTACTCAGAGGCCATGTAATGATTTCCTTTAATGATTAACGTTTTGGCACGAAATTAGAGGCGAAGGACAGAAAGCTGTAGCTCATTGTCCACCTATTGATAGAAAAGCATGACATTACCAACACTTATTTAGCATGTAGGAGACAGCTAAAAATGAGTACTGAATGTATTGTTAAAAATTTTCCCACTATGAAACATCAACTCGTTAAAATACGGCTAATGTCGTATATCATGAAACACTACGTGACATTTACAAATTCATAATTAGTTGCACTCTTCTTTTTTACTTTGAAAAAAGCCCAAGCACTACTGCTGATTAACATAAACCTGTACGTTTACTCAAGATCAGTTCACGATATTCATATAACTCAACAAACCTTGTTATCAATATCGATCGAAGTGTGAATTTTTCATACAATCTTACGCACATCATATAAAATAACAAAGCTGTTCTAATTAAGAAGTTATTGTTTCAATGTCAAATCACACTATTTAAATCTCCAAAAGTACTAAATAGAATTCATAACTCCACAATTTAATCTACAAAGGTATTACAATAGAAACACGAAATAAGTTTTTAATCTCATGCGACATTTGAAATTCAATTTATTCCAAAGACAAAAGCTTCCCCAGATGGTGTTTACCTCATTCATACTGGCATTCCAGTTTTTTTGGCAGAACGACCATAAAGTAGGGATTAGGGCTTTCACGGAAGGAAAAGGAAAAGGAGAGGTAACAGAAGGGCAAAAATCTAGTTAAATGCGCCCCATAAAGATATTTTGTAATTTAATCATTATGAAATCCCAACATTCTACCACGGAAAGGACGCACCTATATTACGAAACAATTTCCACGCAAGGGTTTCGGTGATTTAGAATTAATTTCGCAGGACGAAAATTAAAATGAGTGGTGACCTTGGTGTATACAGCATGTTTCCATTAGGAGGTAATATGAATCTTTGTGTAATGTTCGACTAAATGTAAGCTGTATATACGTGAAATAACTGAGAAATTGTGGATACAAACTTTATAAAATTGTAATTTGAATAACTACTACTGCTTTTATATATTATACGAAGAATGACATTTGGTGGAGGCGCTGCAATTTTCATCAAAATCGACACATTTTTAATTGGAATGCAGATATGTTAGTGGTATCGAACACAATACCCAATTGTCATATATTTTTTCTTCTTCTACCTCCGGTTGCTATATGCTCATACCCTGTTTTTTTCAATTTCATTATCTAACTCATTCAACATCAAACTCCAGAATTCTTTTCCTTATCAAGTGGTCTGCCTATCGCTCTTCTGGTTTTTGGTATTCTATCATATGCGAGTTTCGCTATTCGAATCACTCTCTTTACTTGTTCATTCCAGGCTTTTCCCAATTTCCGCTTTCATTTTAGTATATACTGTGTTTCTCTCGTGTGATTCCCGTATGTCATTCCTCAGTGTATACCTCGATTCTTAGTATTTCCTTTTCAGCGACTCTTAGATTTGATTTTATTTTTCTGTTATCGATTCTCGTCTTTTTTACATACCTCATCATAGATTGATTGCTCCATATTACATCCGCTAAACTCTCTAATATTTGCGGGTGGTTTCCCTCGTAGGTATTTAATAAGTATCATTTTCCGTCCTATTGGTTTATCGTAATAAAACTAGGTAGTATTATAAAATAAACATAACCAGAAAACCTTACTACACTCATTCGAGGATAGAAAGCGTCACTTTACCGAACTGACTTACCAACGCGCCACATCTGTCACTTTACCGTACCCTTATGTGAATATTCATTAGTTTTTCTAGGTTTATTTGTCAAAATAGCTGTCAAACAATATGTCATTCAAAGATGAGTGATCTGTATTCTGAACACCATAACTGCAAGTAAATTGACTTTTTCGGCTGCCACATCCAAAAGTACAAGCTTACTACACTCATTTGCAGATAGAAAGCACCATTTTATCGAATTAAACGATCTGCGCATCACTTTCGTTACTTTACTGTCCATGGACGTTAGAATACATAACGAATTGAAGTACCAACTTGTCTCTATACTCTTTGGTGAAGATTATGAAAGTTCGGTTGTCGAAATAGCTGTCAAAGAATGTGTCATTCAAATATGAGTTATCTGTTCTCGAAATACGACTCTGGAACAGAGTTGCTATCCAAGCGAAAAAGGACTAATGAATCATGTCTTTTGTGACAGTTGAAACTTATCAGATTGGTCTTTTTTATATTTAAAGTTAAAGAGTTACACTGGGCCCATGTCAATATTTTTTGAGCACACTCACTACCTTTCTTTGTCAGATCGGGAGATTCTTTTGCCGATATAATCTGCAAATTGGCAAATTTCTCGAACGTCGAAATGAATGTGGAGGTGGTTTACAAATATAATAAAGAATAACGGACCCAATTTACACTCACATTGCTAATTCTTTTCTCAGAGTATACTGTTACTGTGCGCTGTGATAATTTAACTTTTGTGAACGATTACGCAAGTAAGATTCAATCTAGTCTAGACATAGTCCTCCAGGTCGCTCCAACTTAGATAACAATAATAAATGGTCTACTGAGTCAAATGCCTTTGACAAATCAAATTATTATTATCTAAAGAATCATAAATATTTTACAGTACTGAAAAGAGAACTTAATTTGATTCCAAATAGCCATATTGACATTGTTCAAATAGCGAAAACCGTTGGAAATATTCAAATAAACGTATATACAGTGCTTTTTCAAATACTTTTGAAAAAGTTGACAAAACTGATATCGGGCGATAATTCACTATATTGCTTCCATCGCCCTTCTTGTAAATTGGACATATTGTCACATATAGCAATGTCCAACTTAAGTGGCGTTGGAAAACAACCCTGTATAAATGACAAGTATACCAAAAAAGCAAGCGTGTGCTTAATATATTATACTCGTTTAATAATAGTCGAGGCTAAATAACTATTACTAAGTGGTAATCATGTGGTGATCGAAAAAATATTGTACGCACTACGGCTGGAAAATGTCTTTATCGAACTCATTTGGTCGCATGGTCGCTCACCTCGTCTCGCAATCTCCAAACCAGTTCGATAAAACATCAGTCTCCAGCCTTAAATACGTAAATAGCTATATTACTTATGACACACTCTCTTAAAGACATCAAAAACTACTTTAGATCCAAATATATATGTGATCATACCTATACACCTTTAGACTTAGTTCTTGCTTCTATAAAAAGATTCAATCAAAACTCACTATTTAGACACCTTCTGCGCATATTAATTTAACCAATGCCAGAATTCATTCAATGCCTTTAAATGGAATTGTCACGAAATATTTAGACTAGAACATCTTATACATAAAGAGGTATGGCGATACGAGATCTGTACAATGTCTCTCTCACACGTTTAATTAAGTCGTCCTTTGCAATGGAGTATTTTCATGTTTGAAGGCAATTTAGTTTATTTTCGTTCCAAAAAACAATTCTATTGTCACATGATCCTTTTTTTGTCATTTTACTGTAAGTTTATGTTTTGTAACGACATGAGTTTCGAAAACGTAATGTATTCAATTTCCAGAAATGATACGATAATTCACTAAAATCAATTAGTTAAAAAAAGTTAAATTATCGTAAGCGAAAAGCAACATATGCTGATGAAGACAATATAGTGTACATAAAAAGAAATCTGAGAACGTCTACAAAGAGAAAGACATCTGTTCTAGATATTTAAATTCAGTTATATGGGCGCTCTTAATCCAATTCTGTATTTCAAGAACATCTGTTCCGCGAATTTCTATAGAGATTAAAATGCTAAATGGAATATTCTCTAATTTATAACCGAAGTTCATTATTTTAGCTTCCGACTTGTACCACAAATCTTATTATTAATTCAAGACGATCAACCTCTTCCCTAACATTTGAATTGCAAAACTATGGGAAATAATTAATTCTGGAATTCCGACAGTGAAATAGAAATTGGGAACGGCCGGGTAATATTTTAGAGGCCCTATAGGATAATTGGTTCATTTAATTGCCCACAAAACACAATAATCCCGCATAACGTGTCTTAAATCTACTTGTATTAAATAGTTTTCTCACTCTTAAATGTATGTTTATGAGCGATACGGCCATTTTGCTTTTACTTTATTTGACATTGCGACGCTATATTTCACGAAGCTTTTACTTAGTTTCTCCCTCGATTGCCTGTTCATTCAATTTACGAAAATTAAATTACGAAGAAGTCTTTCGTAGTATGAAGAACCGTACACTCAACGTTCAATAATGCTATTATATTACCTTTTTTACAATTTCTGATGAAATTATATGTATTGTCTACAATATACTTAACGAAATAAGAATATGAGCCGATATCCGATTTCTTAGAGCTATAACATAATACATGGTTACGTAAAAACATAAAACTTATTACAGTAAAGACTCTCTACAATGGACAGCATTCGTTGCATGGGTGCACGAAAATATTTTATATTTTGTCAGTGTCAGGGCGCCGGACACATCCAGCCGTCTAGGCAGAAGTTTTTATTGAAATGGTCACCCATCCAACAACTTCTTATGCATATTGACGAACAACTTTGTTAATAGATATAATGGAAGTTTTGATTGGTGGAATTGTGATAATAAAATAAATTTAAAGTTCTTTCCAATCAAATATTTATTTTTAAATTAATTGTATCGATGTGACGTAGCACCTTTTTCCTTCAAGACATATTGTGTGTGTCCAGATGATGGCGCAAGCCGAAACCGGTCGATACAATTAATTTAAAAATAAATATTTGATTGGAAAGAACTTTAAATTTATTTTATTATCACAACTTTGTTAATGATGCAACATACATAAAATATTCAACTACGTATGCATATGCAGGCTATCTCTCCTAACCAGCTCATTAGAATTTTTCGAATTTCTGGTAGGAATTAAATTTTGAGGCTTGCAAAATAGTCATGGTCAAGTACGATCTACTTCAGGAAAATATTTTTCACTTTATAATATTTCCTATACCTACATTACGTTGATATCAATTTTCAGATATAGGGATTATTGATAGTTTTTGAAATACATATTACTTATGCTTTTTTGCGATTTGTCTAAAATGTGTCAAAACTCTTAGATTTAAACAAGTGAAACTATCCTTCTTCTACAAGCATTCTGTGCATTAGTTTTTCAGATTAAGCGAAAAATTATTTCTTTAATGTTTGATATTTAACTTGCGATATTTATCACTAAGGGTAATATTTAGCATTTTTCAGTGGTTTGAATGGTTTGCTGCTGATTTGTCTTTTTTCTGGGTTGCTAAATAACTCCCTTAGTAAGTGATAATTGTTTAAAATATTAGGTCTATATTTAGAGATACTTTGTTAAGCTTTGTTGTTTAATAAAAATCAAAACATGCCTTCTTCTCGGATAGGAAATAAAGACGTAAATTTCTAAGTAGTAGCCGTAAATGTTTGGCACATAAAAAATCCCTGCACCGAGAGCAAAATATGGTTCACTTACCCATTTCATTCTAGAACAATTATTTATTTCAACAAACACAAACTATGCAGTTTACAAAATGTATGTATATACGCAAAAAAAAAAATTGCAACTCATGTAGCAAGCATTGCCATGCATTGTTTTTTCCGCCTTCATTCTTCATTCGAGCATATGAGATGGTGCACTCTTCTCGAACTAATGGTATCGATGGCGTCGTTGGTTTAGTCGTTGTACTGCCGGTATACCTCCATCCTTATCTTGCTTTTAAATTTAACGTGTTTTAGTGTCTTTGTGTGTTTTGGTAGTTTATTGTATGTTTTGATCGCATCAGGTGTTGGAAATTTTTCATATTTGTAACTTGTGTTTTTGTCTGTTCTTAGATGTGAATGTCTTTCTGTATTAGGTGTGAATTTGCAATCAGCTTTCATTAATTTGTTATCGGTTTTGTGTACTGTAAGGAGATTTCTGAATGTTATTAATTGTTGTAAATTTAGTTCTTGTGTCTTCTCGTAAACGTCCTTTGATGGTGTCCATTTGTCCATGTTATACAGCGTTTTTAGTATCTTGTTCTGCTGTCTTTGTAGTTTATTTAAATTTTGTTTAGTTGTATGGCTCCATATGTTTATTAGATAACTAATATGGGACGTAAATGTACTATGATATACAGACTTCTTCAGATATTCTGGTACTATGTCTTTAATTTTCTGCATTCCTGCTATAATCATGGTGTTTCTTTTTATCAAATTTTTTACGTGGGTATCCCATTTTAGGTTATTTTGTATGGTTAATCCTAGATATTTTATTTGGCAGGTTTGAGTGATGGTTTGTGTTTTAATCTTGATGTTAAAAGTGGGTTTATATGTTTTTTTTTGTAAATACCATATACTCTGTTTTGTTCTCATTAGTCGTTATTAGATTATTATAGCACCAATCTTCTATTTTTTCCACATCTTCTATAATGTAATGCTGCAACTGTTCGTCGTTCTTGCTTGAGCAAACGATGCATACATCATCTGCGTATGCATATATTTCTCCGTGGATCTTCAAATTTAAGATGTCATTTGTATATGCTATGTACAATATCGGTGGTATATTTCCTCCTTGGGGGATTCCATATTCTGCATGTAGATGTAGACTTTCTATTTTATTGACTATTGTTGTTTGTTCTCTATTTGATAAATATGTTTCTATTAAGTTTCTATTTGCGTTCTTTATCCCCAGAGCATCAATTTTTTCGACTAATTTCGTTTTGGAGATAGTGTCAAACGCTTTTATCAGTTAACTAAATGCATATTTCTTTTTAAATACGAGCAATGCGTTTTAAAGTTAAATTTACACCTAAAACGTTATTTTAATCTTAAAAGTGTTTGGTTTAACACATCTTTGCATTTATTTAACCATTTAACGGTTAGATAAATGCTTAATATTTAAGACTACAAAAACTGTTGAAATAAACTTCTCATTTCTCTCAGTGTACCGAAGGTTTGAACTCTTTCGAGTTCAACCAAATTTCAGTGGGGATACAGTACAATACGTCAAATAGATATCAGTGCCTAGAATTATCAAGGTATTGTCCACAACTCAAAGCTTCGCTCAGCAACAAACGGCAACCCTCTAACTCTTTTTCCATTTCCTTTTTTTTTTATTCCAAGTAGGTGCCAGTATAGACCAACTGTTCAGCGTCCAATCCATTCGGCTGTAATATAGTTGTTGCCCCCAGTGTATCCAGAATAAACAAAAAAAAACGATTGTTTGCATATATTATATTCTTCGAAAATGTTCTTATTTCTTCCAATCTATAATGTATTATCATAGATATCATAGAAGTGTGCATCCCAGATGTATGCCAGCTACCGGTACTAGTATGCTTACTAAACAGGTAAATCCATTGCAACGGCCATACATAATCTGGTTAGGATTCTGGAAAGGGCCATCAGCAGCAAAGAGGTTACCCTATGTGCATTTATTGATATAGAAGGAGCCTTTGACTATATCTTCTATGAATCAAACACTAGGACTACGGAATACAGATGGATAGGCTCCATGCTGAACAGTTGTAGGATATCTGCGAAGCTGGGCAGTAATTCGCTTTGGGACGCTCTCAGGGTGCAGGCTTATCGCTCCTATTATGGTCCCTGGTTATTGATGCCCTGATCATGAAACTGCATGAAGAAAGATACAATGTCCAGGGCTATGTAGATGACTTGATCATTGTGATTAAGTACAGATACGATAAAATCTTATCAAACCGCATGCAAAAGGCTCTCAACATTGTTGGCGAGTGATGGTTGGACCAAGAACTTCAAGTAAACGCCAACAAAACTCCAGTTGTACCGTTTACGAACAGGACGAAACTATTTTTTAATAAAGTATCCCGAAAGGCGATCAACTAAAATATTCCAACCAAATCAAATATCTGGGGTCATACTCGACCAGAGACTGAATTGGAACAAACAGTTAGAAAGAATCATCAGCCATAAAGCAACAGTGGCATATGATTCTGCCAAAGATTTTCTGGGAAAACTTGAAGTCTACTGCCAAACATGATATATTGGTTATATTAGTCAAACATCACGCCCCTCCACCTGCTTGTTTGTAAGATGGCGATCCTCAGCGCATATAGGCTAAAGTTTACACACAACTCATAGTACTGACCTCAAAATCTACTCTGTAATGCTACATATTGTAGAAAATACTGAGCGATGGGTATTTGCTATCAGGTAAGTAGGAAATGTTCTTATGAATTGAGTAACTGAGAGTATATGCTAGGAATATCATAACTTCCACATATAGTACTTCCTACACAGAATAAACTTTATAACTCTAGTATGAGGTAATATGCATACCACCCAATTTATAATTGTTAGATACATTTTAAATTTATCCAAATTTAATTTATTGCAGTGTTGTTTTCGCCCAAACCGAAAATGTCTTCTTTCGAATGAACCGTTCGGTTTATTTAAGCGGTCTAAATCTAACGAACTCACTTCCGTTACACACTATGCCAACATTTTTCGAATACAGTCGGCTATACCAATGTCGTAAACACGTCCTTTCGTCAGCAATCGTACGTTTTAGAATTCAACGACGCAGAAAACGTTGGTAACACATCTCCATTTACTTGTTTCAGAATTTACCAAACAATATTTATTTGAAACAACAAAGCATACGTGGATGTTCGAAAAGTTTACTCATCACAGAATCAGGGACAACCTAGGGTTTTCGCATGTAAACGTAGTACAGGAAAATATACCTAAACACATATATAATTCACCTGTCAACTACAGGTATTCTACAAATATTTGATTGTATTATCTCACTCACACGCTATATTACAAATGATGTTATCATAATTTTCCCTTTTTAACAAGACCAAATCTCACCTTATCTGCAATTGTAAATAACTGTTCTTGACTGGTTGTAGATTTTGCTTTTCAGAAATCGTTTCAAAATCATGGTAAAATCATTTAGTTTGCGAGCGTGAGGGAAGTATTCATGGATATACCTCTCTGAGAACAACAAACAAGAAATAAAATAGGTTATAAAAAATAACACCAAAATCTATATGCTTTCTTCAATGATCCAGTTTTATATTTTGAAGTTTCTTGTTCGTACCTCATGTTTACCTAATTTGTTATGTAATTCCCAAGTTTACGAATATATTTACACTCGTTGTATAACATGTGTTGGTATCCAATTATTCAGAAAGCAACAATTTGCAATTTAAAAAATGTTAGCATATGACAGCAAATTAAGATATTTTCGGTCATTTAAACCGATAGTTTTCTTTTTTTTAACGCGTATTACTATCTGAATATAAAAGTGTCATCAAATGCATGGTAATTCCGTTGAAAAATAACATTTTCTAATACGTTAGATGCCCTCGTAATATTGTAACTGAATATACCACTTTCAGTGAGATGCAGAGAAACCAGAGTCAATACAGTGAAGGGCTTGACATACTAACCTATTTTACCTTTATGAAATCCTTTTAGATTCCGGGTTTAAATTTTTTGTTTTATTTCAAACGAGGCAGGATTAACATTAGTATAACCTTGTCCCGAAATGTTTGACATATTTAGAAAACTCCTGACTTACTAGTAATTTAAAGGTATTTATATATGTATAAACAGAGAAATACCAAAGTACATATTGTATTTTACTGCATTGAATTTTATTGCTTTGCGAGAAGCCTCTAACCACCTGGACCAATTCAATGTTATTGTAAATACCTTGATTTAGTTGACCATTCAACTGCCGCACTTAACACAAACCTAAGAATTTTCTTTAGTCTTGGTGCTGCTACCTTCACCATTCTGGGAAGTTATAAACTGCTGTCCACAATGTAGATGCTGTTGCGGTTTTGAGATGTATACAGTAGCAGAATGTGTGTTCTGGAATCTTACATTAGTTTCACAATAATAAAAACGACATATCTCGACTTTGCACATTTTTTTGGATCGTATCTCAGAGCACAGTGACTGGCAAGTAGACCAGTATTTAGCTTTAATTTGGCTAATCGAATCTGAAAAGATCCTTGTCGAAAACCTTGTTTAGTAAACTGTCTTCTTGCTACTAGTCGTCTGAGAGCTTTTTATGGAAGCTTCGTCTTATATACGGATTTTAGTGGTGCGTTCGTCGCTATTGGTCATTATATTTGATAAACTATCATTATTCGCACTAGAGTTGATTTTTTGAAGTCCCATTTGAGAGGGAACCAAAACTACGCCGACTTCAACGTCTACAAGCCATATATATTTATATCAACTTCCGATATCCCCCAGAGATCCAATTTAAGACCTTTATGCTTATTTATCGATGATTAAATCGCTACCTTGAACTGTTCTTGAAGATCTTCCATACAGCTTCTTCGACATTGTATTTCTACACGCAATCTATACATGCATCACAAAGAAGCTTTCACCAGACGATAAATATATAAATAAATGACATTCATTGACCCGGCTTTCAAGGCTGACATTCATAAAAGATCTTGAAGTAGCTTTTGGCTTAGAAACATATCGGCTCTCAAGTCATTTTTTTTAGCTTATATCGTCAGTAAACTGGAATATATTTTTTGTTAAAAAATAAATTAATCTCTATTATCAAATTACTAGGGTAATAAATACTAATAAGAAATAAAAAGGAAAAGTATTCATACAGAATTATAAACTCTACAAAGTGTTTCCGTTTAATAGCCTTAGCACATCGGCGCTCTTTATTCTAAAACTTCCCGAGTGTCTTGCAGTTCAAAACTAAATACTTCGTTTTTAGTGGTACGTACTCCATAAATGAAGAATGCTAAAGTTTTTTCTCAAGAATTTTACGAAGCTACAAATTTTATAAGCGAAACAATCATCTTGCTGGAAGCAGATGCTTTGAATATTGTCAGAATGAGTAATTGCTCCCCAAACCGACATTATCTCCTTAAAACAAATTAGTAGCTCTAAATACCTGTCACACCAGTTAAATTATAATCAAAGATATAACGACCTATTAAGTAATCATCTAAAACTAAAGAAGCTCAAAAAAGTTAAATAAAATTCCATACTAATTAAACCGCGCTAAGAAATTAAAATTAACTCAAAAATACTCTAAATAGTATCTGTCCCCCGTGCTCTGCTACTACCACATAATGCGTTGGTGCTTAGATTGTTTCCATCGCCTGTTCAATTGTTGAAATTTGACGTTTCATCAGTGGCTTTTAACAATCCAATACACGATGGAAACAGTCCAAACACTTCTTCTAACCGTCATATCATAAGCTAGTACCACCTGCTCAACTGTAATCTTCGGTGTTTATTACTGATTAAACCTTCTTGGTTAGTTAGGTTAGTATGGGTAATATTTGTTTTTCTTCAAGGTTTTGTAAAAATAAACTTTTAGAATACCAGTTTCTAAAACTGATGTGGTTGAATTGTTCACAATATTCTGCAAAAAAGTATTATTTCGATGTATATCAGCATCGTCAACTTCCTAGGTAACTATTTCTTGTTTCAAGCATCGAAATGTGAGCACAGAGTATGATACCCAAAGTTGAAAATGTTTGAAGTATTTAAGTTTTAAGATGGATGGCAAATACAAAGGTAATGTGGAATATATGGAGTTACTAACAAGACATGTATTTACACCTCTCACTCAAAGAAGTATTGCTTTGCTAGCTAGAAATGTTAGTGGTAACCACGCAGATGCTTCTGATCTTCTCACTGGACTTCAGTTTGTAGTGCCTAGACTCACATCAAAAGCATCAAACACTTTCTATCTGCCCACCTCTACAGCAAATGTACTGCAGAGAACCTCATTTTTTTTCTGATGGCCCACGCGATGTCATTTCTTTTATTAGGTATTTTGTGTTACATAAACAATTTGAAATGCCTTTGTTCTTATTCAATATAGCACATGTTGTATAATCAAATATTGCAAAGTGCCCACACAGAGATTTATTTGTTGGACTTTAAACTACACATTATTATTATATTATTTAAAAACATGTTCACTAAATTACTTTGTCATAAATCCGAGGAATCAAAATTCACAACGAATTACCGCGTGGCTTATATATTTCGGAAAATAGGTCAAAAGTGTACCAATTTCTCCCACATTTACTACAGTAAAATGTTACATCACTATATCAAGACAACGTGTACGGAACAATAGACGGGTACGAGCGTGGATGTGCATATCTCAACATATATACATTTTAGTTCGTCCATAACGTCTAGCACTGTGTCTGCTTACCATCTTTTTTCCGTTACATTGACTTATAACAAAATGGTAATCGTGACAGTTTTGTATCGGACGCACTTCCTCTATCCAATCGGGAACGGAATATTTTCGGGTCGATTTTCGACAATCGCCGTACTTGGAAAATCCCCTGTCAATGTGAGCGGATGTAAAAAAAAATCAGATTGCAGCAACGCGGTTCCGGAAACTACACAACAGCGGCAAATGTTCGAAAATTGTTTCGGAAATTGAGCGGTTATACAAATTCGATCCAATTTTTGTTTGAGGTGTTTTTAATTAAATCTGGCACACTGTGCTGCTCTAAGAGTACTGTAACGCATTTATGTAGATGAAATGATCACGCCATTTAATTGAACATCCAATTCGATAATACATTTCTCGTCAATTAATTTATTTTAAAATTGGTTGATATACAACATTTCTATAAATGGTCTTTTAATTATAATACAAATTGTAGGTTACTGTTTCTGCAGTAATCTAACAAGATGTTTCTTAAAAGCTGAATAGTTGAAATGGCAGAATGAAATTGTCTCCCCTAGATCCCAGCAGCTACTTGCGTATATTTGGAAAGTCACTTCCTCCACCTTCATAAAAAACAATTCGGAAAGTTCGATGGTAGTTTATACGTAGGAAAAGTTTTTAGAGCATCTACTTTGGCAATCTCTTATCGGTATATACGCCTACGAACAAGGTGAAAAACATATAATAGCGGAGAATTTCCCCTCCATCAGTTCTAAATGCTCATATCTCCCCGTCTTGAAAAGTTATGCGGTATATTCAGCAGTCAGAAGCAGTGGTGCAACACAGCGCTCGCACCATGGATCACTGACGGTTAAGTTTCCCATAAATAAAACTTATTAAGTGGGGTATGCTCGAAGCGTTTGCTTTACGCAATGGCTCTGAATAAATTACGCATTGAAGTTGGAATGTAAATAATAAAAAAGAACTTTGAATTGAGATTAGTAATAATAACATCTTTGTTGTGCAAGACCCAACGCACCCTCTAGTAACTCATCCTAACCCTGTCTACCTGTAAATGTCAGTGTAAGGGCGGTGACACATATATTCACCTACCATCTTTAATGGAATGATCACCCATTCAACAACTTATTATGCATATTGCTGTTTGGCGCAGAAAACTGACAATGATGACGCATACCATTGAGGCGTACAGCCAGCACAGGACAATATACAGGTACATAAAAAATTTAAGTTAAATGAACAAGCTACTGCAAATAAGTAAACGTTTTGTAACAAGGGAAGACATGTTAAATTGCAGAAATCACAGAGAATTGCCTGATTGGGAATCACAGGGGTAATGCGCATCTGCCCAACAGCAGCTATAGAGGTGATACTAAATATCACAACCCTTCATCTGCATGTTACGAGGATGTAGGTCCTCAGTGCATATAGGCTAATGTTGACACATTACTTAAATGGTGACCTTATACAACAATTTGCAGTCCTATACGACCTCAAATCAGAGATAAGATTACTAGAAATGCCAAGAGACATTATGCTTGTTACACGAAAATTTAAGCAACCATTCATATCTATCTATCTATCTATCTATCTATCTATCTATCTATCTACTGACTCCAAGTCGAGATCTATAGGGCCTAGAGGGGGTCGAAATTTAAAGGAGTATCCCTGGTGTGGTACATAGACGGATCCAAGTTGGCACAATGGGTGGGCGTCGGAGTTCTTGAGCTGAATTGCCGTCTCTCAATAGCTTTAGGGCAAACCCCAACCATTTCTCACGCAGAAATATTTGCCATAGGTGGGTGGGTGCGAAAAAAAAACTGAAGAAAGGTATATAAGGAGGTGATATGAGTCCGCTTGTCCACAACAAGTCTTATTTAATAAAAGACATTTTGATTTTACCTTAAGACAAGTAATGGTCGAGAAATCATTTATCTAATGCCAAGTACAGCGGAGGTGCAACTAGTAACGTCGGGCAACAGAATGATTCTCGCTATAACTTCCCTTGGAAGGTATGTTTACAACATTGAAACGCCTGGATCGGCAAAGATAGGCTTTGTTCGACTATTTGCGAGTGATCTTTCATTGTAATATGACTTATTGTAAAGAAACAGAAAAATAAGCGCCATGTTATAATTGGATGTAGCGGCACGACAACAGAAAATGTGCGTGCCGATTTGGGAAATAGCATAAATGACAATTTAGGTATAAAAGTAATATAAGTATTACATTTCTAGGGGATCCGGAGCGTTGGCATATTTAATGTAATGTGTTTCTAAAATGAATACAAGACACAACAAAGGTTTCCAAATAAGAAAATAGACGTTGAACTTAAAGTAAACAAGAAATTATACAACTGATGCAATAAAAATAGCAAAATAAGCTAAAGATTGTACTCTGAAGTTGTAATAAACATTGGGCAAAGAATTATAACTTAGACACTAAGGATAATATATTGATAATGGGTGGTTCGCGTAAGGATATTCTAAAATTTAACGTACACTAGCGTTCACAAGTAATGGCACTGCACTATACTGTGGCAATGTGTTTAGGTAATGTTATAACAGAGCTAAGATCAGTATATGCACTGATAACCAAGCAACGCTTAGCGCTCTAGAAGCAAATAGCTTGAAGTCTGGGCTAGTATGGACTTAAATATTGTAGTGCGACAGGCTACGACAAATAAAGCCACAATGGTATGGGCGCCAGTGCATTTTTAAAGTAAATGCAACGAGGTGGCTGACCAACTGGCCAAAGAAGGAGCCAGCGGGAACTTGTATAGAGCAGAAATATTATTTCAAAAACTTACGTTTAAGGTGAGCTTCAACAATGGGAGCACGAGACAGCAATATCGCTCTGAAGTCAAATCTTTGGAAAATTCCTAGCTCAAACGTCGATCATATACTAACTAATACATAATACTAATAAAAACCTATGTGGATGCGAAATTGAGACTGCAGAGCACATACTCTGCAATTGCAAAGGTCTGCCATCGCAGAAGCTGCTACACCACCAACAAGAAGCAATATCGAAATAATAACAATTAGCAACCCCAAAGAAAAGTCTCAGATTTGCAGTAAGCGCATTGCTTGATTGGTAAATGTAGATCAGGGTCTTTCACAATAGATCGCTTCAGTCGCAGAGAGTAGAGGCTTATGTGCCTCAACCCTGTTGCAATATAATACAATACAACAACGAAGGAAAAAAGATATCAGAAATAGTCGAATTAGTCAAGGCATTTGTCTTTGTTTTAGATATAGAAAATAGATCCTTTGATCGAATGTCATTAATTAGGCTTTCCAAAGATTCTTTTGTATCAATTTTGTTATTTATTAGTGATGTGTAGAATCGAGAACTTTTAAGAATCGAATACCTGGCATTCGACACCTTTCAGAATTAAAACCGAGAATAGAGTGGGGAAAATATCGTTACAAAGAATGAGGAATAATATGCATATTACGAAAACATTGTTAAATAAATATAATAAAACTTGAACTTAAATTCTATATGTTAGTATAACAATAGCATTAAAATATAAGAAAGAAGTATATGTAATGCAACATTTATTACATTTTTATATATTTTATTGCAGGTTTTATAGGACGATATAAAATGTTTGTCGAGCTCAAGTCGGTTGCATGATACCTTCAATAATATTGACCAATACTTTGTAGTAAAATAGTCTCTATAACAGATTTTATTGGTTGCGGCTGGTTTATTACACAGGCGAGATCCGAACAGACGTATTATTTACCTACTGTGATAACAGCGTTATTTACGGCTTTGATTAACATATTTTTCGTTCTGGGTTTGTCTCGCCTGAAAGACTATTGTGACTATTGTCAGTGGCAAATATTGTTTCTAGAAAATAGTACACTCTATCTCGTACGTACCATTATTATTACTATTATTTTATTATTATTTGTATGTGTTACAAGTGTGTTTATAGTTTAGACTTCTTTCCTTTTGTATGGATTTTAGAATTCAAAAATTGAGATCTTTAGGAACCCTAAATAAAGTAATAAATTATTAGAAACAAAGCTCTGGCAAACGTTCTCGGGCACAGCGAAAGCTTCCATATACATGGATGGTGTTCGATTCTTAGTTCTCAAGAACTCTCATCACTATTATCTATCTACTAGCTTCAAGAAAATGAATCACCTCTCCAGCAACTTAACTTCTACATAACTTAGTATAGCCTTATATGTGTGTAAAGGTTATGCAGGGGATTTTCCGGTATTGCTGTTAGAATCATTAAATAAATGCTTTCCTGCATCACTGTAATTTAAATAGCAGAAAAGCATTTATTTAATGGTTTCACACTGTAAGAATTGCACTAATTGCTGTTACAATGTTTATTGATTAGAATGGATTTTGCGATTATAATTGTAAAAATTCGACGAAGGGTAATTGAATTGGATTTGGTTATTAGTCTTCAGTGTATGCTCAGCAAGTGTAGAGTTAATTATGTGCAAATCCTTGGTACAACGCTCATGCTCTGTAACACGACTGCCTATCGAACGCCTTATTCCACCAATATAAATACTGTCAGCTTGTACCCCAAATTCAGTAAACACCAGGAGCTTCAAAAGAATTACTATTTTCTACAGGAGAAGAATCTGAAACGGTGTTGTTTGGACAAGATTTCCCCTCTACGGTTGGTAAAACTTTGCATGGGAAGTAGATAGAGATTTCATTTATGGAGATTGGTTTGTGTTTCGAATACATTGCATCAAGGATGAAGGTGATGGTTCACAGTGCGCTGGATATGATGTCTAAAATGATTTTGGTTATGGTTTCAGTAACATGGGATAGTTCTCGAGATAAGAAATTAGAATTGGATATAGCAATAAACCATTGTATCGTGAAATGCATCACTCCGTTTTTCAGAGCTGGATGATGATGTGAAAGGGCATTTAGGTAACGATCGGAATGGTAAATAAAATATCTAGGAAAATAAGAACATCGCGTCAACTTCCATGGTAAATTTTACGGAACGTTTTTGGCACTCAAATAATATGCAGAAATCATTACAGGAATCACGTCCATGTAGCCAGATTAGGATGGACGACACCATCCTATCTAACTTAGCATTTCGGTTTCTGGTAATAGGAGAGTAAAATTTGCTGCTCGAATATCCCCATAAAAATGCTAACGAGAATACGAAAAAGTGGAGAACATGGTTGCCCACAAAGCTTGTAGTAGTAGTCGTAGAATTGGAGAAAAAGGTAGAGGTTGATAGAGCTTCCAACAAGTTAGCACTTAGTCCTACACTTTTTAATATAGTTCGCGACGACATCTAGAATGAAATTAAGAAGGAGAAAGCAATGGGAATACAAAGAAGTTAGAGAAATTTAAAGATAGTGGAAATTGTGGACACCCCTTTTAGGTTTTGGGGGCGAATAAAAAGTTTACAAATAAAACTTAAATATTTGAGAAATAGTTTTATAACAGTGAAAGATAGCAGCAGAAAGAGAATAAATACTTTCTTTTAATAACTAAGATACAAGATTGTGCAACCAATATATGCATGCTTAAAATCGATGTTATACGTAAAGAGCAACGTAAGATTTTAGAGCGATGGTGAATGATGAGTTTCGTGAAGTTCACCTCAGTTTTAGCTGCTTCGTTTCACGAAATACACACATAGAAAAACAGAGAGAAGCAGATACCAAAGCCTGAAAATATAACACGTAAGTATACATATTGGCAGTGACAGCGATGAAGTGTTTAATATTTAATATCTTATTCATATATTTTTATTTATAAGAAAAGTTATATATGTTACAAATAGAATACCAAGTAGTCTAAAGTGAACTGGCACTGCTTGTATTATTATCTTTCTCGGAATACACTCAAGACCACAAAACATACAATGTAACAGAAAAATTGCTGTTGGTCTTCTGTTTTATTCGAGAAAAAATTAATATTTGGGAACGGAAGCTTCTTGGCACACGATATAATCCGAAAGTAGAACCAAGAAATGTTGTGTATTATACTTTTAGCGTTAATGAATTTTGATATACTCTGATTCTCCTTAATATCTTTCATTTTTAATTATTCTATACCTGGTTGAACATGGTTTTAATATTAGTTACACAACATGCAATATATGGATATTAGTGTAGCTAATATGCTCGTAGTCGCAACTAAATTTAAAGCAAGTTATTATTGTAATGTAATTGTGAGCTGCTATAACACATTGTAATAATATCTTCGAATGTCACGCCAAAGTTATTTCAGTCCATTCAAATATTTTTCTTTACACATCCAGGTGGTGTATTAAAAGTTGAGCAGCCACTATATAGAAGTAATAATAAAGACACTAGCTTGCGTCTGTGGATATGAATTGGGGAGGTGCAAGAGAAAGGCTATAAACTACGCGAACTTTAATATACCAACGAAGAATTTTAATCTAAGATCGTATTTCACATTAAGATGGTAACATTAATAATAGCGAGGTCGGACCCGAAATGGTGAATCCTGCCACGACTGCTTACTTATATATAAATGATGATTTGAATTCCCTTGTAGGGTATGTATTTATTACATCGGGACGCTATCGATTTTAAATTAGTGTTCTGCTGGTGGTTCTTTTATTTGCAGTATGGCACTGCTTGTTTCGTGAAAAATATATAAAATGTTTGACGCATGTTTGCTTATTCATATCTACTTAATGTGCACCCAAAAGTTATTTGAATATTCTAAACTGATTGGACATCTGCAACTGACTATTATGATGGATTACATAAATGCAATGCATTATGGCAAGGAACCGTTATTATAGTGATTAATCTCTTTGCTTTATTATATAATTGCTTGTAATGAACAAAATTATCATTGTCAAAACCACAACGTTTAAAACTAATGGTGCTCTGGGCTTCTAGTGCTGGTCTACAATAGCATTTTAATTCCCAAATCCTTTAGCGAATTAATTTTTGGAACTAGTCCATCTAACTAAAAAAACCGAGACAAATGAACAATTGGGCGTGACGATTTTTTTAGGAATACCTCTAGTGCCAATAATGAATCTGTTGCTTATAATAGTTATAATCCATAAATTATGGCTGGCAGACGTCAAAGAAAAAATGCCAAACACAATTAGAACCGAAAAATACCACCAGGCGGGCTCATGGTCTATTGTTGGAATGACCATACCAGCAAAAGCAATGAAAGCGGAATAGCACTAGAGACGGACTCAAGTTTCTGCCTACTATGCGTCATGAGCGCCACTCCGAGTACAAATCTACTTTCAATGTTATCGATTATTGCTTTTCCTGGTATGGTGATTCCAATAATAGACTATGAGCCCGCCTGGTGGCATTTCTTGCTACTAGCTGACGTATTTAGCTTTTTATAAGTATTGTGTATCATTGCACTCACACCTGACATCGTGTTCTGGTAGTGCCGTAGGATGCTCGGGCGGACTTCGCGTCTTTCTCCCAGCATGATAATCTGGATATATACTGCTGTAATTAGACCGATATTAACTTACGAGAAAATTTCCTGGTTATCCAGTACAAGAAAGGTCACTATTGCTAAAAAGCTTACGCAAATCCAACGTACCGCGTATATAAGCATTACCGGTGCATTTCACACCCTACCCGTAGCCGCCACAAAGATTTTACGTTCAGGGAATGGCGTTAGCAACTCTGATCAAATTGTTGTCGGTTGGCATCATAGAGTATAACATGCCGTTACATGGGAAAATTCATTTTAGTGTCAAATTTGAGTTTATCGTGAATTAATCAATAATTCTTTTTCTTCTGATTACCGGATGTTATTTTGTTTCATTAAGTTTTTGTTTATATTTACGATGCGAGTATCGTCCCCGCAGACGATGTCCGTTCACGCACGCTCAAATCCCACTATTATGACCACGTAGGGGACCGCTATAGTGTACATAAACCACGCGCTTAACACAGTTCAGTAGAGTTCCTAGGTTCCTCCCAGCAGGCCTCCTTAGCACTGAAACAGCTTTTCGGGTGCAACACAGGCATTTTACCGGCTATCTCCGCTCTGGCGGACGTGTTGGCGCAGTTTTCTTATGCGCTCAGAGATTTATTCATAGTCATGCACTGGCATAGATTTCTGACCCGTCATAGCACGTGAAAACTGTCCACGTAGTTTTTAACCGACTCCGGTATAAAGACTGCCATTCCACATTACTACCAGCAGTAAAGCCATTAGATTCCGCGTCTAAATTTTAAAAGCGTTACGAAAGCACTGCGGTTGTTGTCTAGGATTATACATATTATTATATCGGTTTACGACTGTACATGTATATGTTTTTCTCCTATATATCCTGTATCCTATATCCTTTTTTCCTCTATGTATATATTCGATGTCTGTCACACCTGTTCTATGGAAATAAATGTTTGATTTATAATACACTTTCACTATTTAAATTGTTGCGCACCTCAATCAGAACCCTGGGGAAACCCCGCCCTCACACTCACAGCTACCGCTCTGGGATTGAAACATTATTGTAAGGGTGTAAATAAAACGCAATTCACGAGGCGAATCTCCACACGTGGAGCTTTTAGACTGACAGGGATGAAACAATAAGTAATAATCTCTAAAGGTCAGTAAGTAAATAAAGCACGTAAGTAAAGTAGTAAGAAGTCAGCAGTGAACATCAGTACACCGAACCGAAAGAATCGTCTTCAATCTTAAATCACAGCCAAGTAAGAGAAAATTTCCCCACATTAAACATTTCATTGGTGACAAATATTTTAGTTCCGTTAAACTTGCGGTAATTCATCTCAAGCTATATCTACGCTAAAGTAGTCTTTTAATGAAACCATTAAAAGGTTCAATGTAAATTATCAAAAGAACTTAAAGAAGGTTTCAGATCGGACATATTTTTTTAACATCACTATCGATTTTAAATTAAGGACGACCAACGCGAGAACGTTAAAGAGCATCAGTTACCAGCAAGTGTTACGGTACCAGTGAAATTTATTTTCAATTTAGATCTGTCGATATTTTCCCTCCATCTTCCGGGTGTCCCCGTTACACAGTTGCTTTGTCGAATTGTCGGACGGAGCAAACCCCATTCAACCTAGGGTAAATTTAAACATAGCCCCAGTTTATTTTCCACTTTAACATTTGAAATATGCAGGAATTCTGAAAAGCCGCACGACGCGGCGCTCGAGTAAACGTCCCTTGTCCGAGCGCTGTCTAAATTAAATTTGAAATATCAGAATTGGTGGGCCGCGCATTTTATTGCGGTTAAAGATCTTACTCTTACGGAATGTTAAAATTTTGTCCGAGTAAACCAATTTCTAATATCCGGCAACAGTCGTATAGAAGAAAGGGCCCTGGCATTCCCAGCCCGCAAATATTATATCTATAGAATTTCATTAAAAGATTATCCGAAATGAAGACACAAAAAAAGTCCAGATTTTCTGAATCAAAATATAAATAAGAACCCGTAGACATCTTAAAAGGATTGTTGCAACATTCGTAAGCCGTGAAGAAATAAACAAGTTACATCCAACAAAAGCTATCAGTGTTCTGGGCAAATGCATGAGGAAAGCAGCATCTTAGCTTTAAGATAACTGTGGTGTGTGTAATTTTAGACTAGATATAATACTTGTATTCAAGGAATGAATAGATTTGCTACATACAGATTATATAAAGCAGAAACGTAACCTTCAAACATTTCACTATTACATCAACATACCTGAGGAAGCAAACATTGTGAGTGGAAATTCAGTGTTTTAAATAAATGAATTAAATTTCAAAGGATTTTTACCATTAACACTTTTGTTGGAGTCATTTAGCAGCTAATTTGTCATACACACTTATGCACTTATGCGTAGTCAATCATTGACTGGTTGCCGACTTGGTGCCGACTAGCATAAGGTAATAGATTCCAATGATACTACAATGGTTCAAAAATATAATCTAAATAATAAAATATATCAAGTTATATTATAGAGAAGCGCCCAGGTGTTACAGCAGTCTTTGATTTACTGGCCGCTCATAAACCGATAAAGGTATAGGAACTGAAATACAGTACAACGTCCATGCATGCAGTTATAATTATTCAGTGAAACCATTCACAGGTATGCAGGTATCAACAAACTACACAGGCTGGATCACTGAACCTGTCCATTAAAAGTTTTTGAATTTGCAATGATATCTTGATTTTCAAACTTCGAGGTTTGGTGTGGTTGGCTGTGATCTATTTAGAAAAAATAACACCATTGATGCCGTACTTCCGGTTGCACCAAAAATAATGACCAATTTAGATATTATAAATAGAAATCTATATCTTTTATTGCATTTTTAGTTTCTACTTGGCATTTTAAAGCAAGTTTTATAGGACAACTTTTTTCCTATTGACTACCTTTAGAATTATTTTGACTTATCAGAAAAGAAGCAAGAAAACCATATGCTGCATTAAAGGCATGTAACTGCAACACGGTAGAAGATTCTTTGTGGGGGATTCAGGTCTTCTGCTATTTAACCAAAGATTAGAATGCTTTACTAAATTTTCTTTCTTTTGTAAAAAGTCATCATATATACAGGGTGTGACTGAACAAATTAAGGAGTTTTGAGGGGTAATAAAAAAGTAATAAATGTATACAGAGAAAACACGTTTTTATTCTGGAATTGACCAGTACATACCATTTAAGAATCATGAAGTTTTAAAAATAATGTTCTGCAGTTGGCGGCATATTATTGTAGACGATCTCAAAAGCTTTGCACAGCTCGTTCACACGTATTCAAAACCTTATCAAGAATTTATAACTAGTACTAGTAAACTCCGGACCTTTCACCCAGCCAATTAAATAGTCGTTTGATGACGGATTACGTCCCATCAGCGGACCGGCTAAACCGCACCACCCTTCGCTAACCCTTGTACACACCTGTGGTTTAGGATCGTCGGTACACCTGTATATCCTTTTTTCTTAATTCCTGCCTCTCACTTGTAAAAAGACTCGACGCCTCGCGTCTCGATTTGATAACGGATTACGACGCACCTCAGAGGACCCGCTAAACCCCTCCCACTTGTAAAAAGACTCGTAGTCGTTGGTTTGATCGCCATTACGACCCACCTCAGCAGACCCCCTATACCGCACCACTCTCCGCTTACTCCCGTTTACACCTATGATTGGTTTGGGATCGTCGGTACACCCTGTATATTCATTTTTCTTAATTAGAAATTACACATACCGTATCATCATTATTTTCCGTTGTAACACTAAAACAATCGAAGAAAACACAAAATTCTTATCTGGTTTAGATATTTGTCAACTATCGATAAGTTACATACTTGGTGATTAACGTCTGCCGAATAATGGTTTTTACATTCATTATAATGTTAATTAATAAATGTTTTACCATTTCTTCGATCCCCTTTGTGCTTATTTCACACCAAATTCATCGTCGTTCAAGGTTTAGATGTTTAATGTTCGATACACGACTACCTGCTGATCACCGGCAATATAACATAATCGGACCCTTCCCGCCGGCGCGCGGGGATCGGGCTTGTGCATTGTCGGTTCATTACCGGAAATTGTGAAAAATCGAAATTTCGGAAAAGGATTACGCGTTTTCCCGCTTTTAACGACGAACGGGGATACCCCTAGTACCAGACGACCGACGATCTACCCCCAGAAAATACTTCGGCGCCTATTCGCGGTATACGATATGTAAGGGATCCGCCCTTGTAACAAAACATACCGGCTAGAGGCGTCCACGCTACTAATAGCGTACTGCTGTTGTATGCCTTTTGGTATTGTTAATATTTGTAGGTAACGGTTATTTGTCCAATAGTTCTCTAATTTTTTATATAATACCAAAATTATTACAATTATAATTCAGTATCTAGTCAAATCATCTCCTTAAATTAACTGATAGGGTCCTAGAATTATTCGCACGTGCTTACTCTTTCAAGAACGGTTTTACTAGTGTACACATATTGTGTGAATATGTACACCCACGGACACCCAAAATGTCCGGTCTAAGTCACAGTGTAAGCGCAACGTTCCATACACCCGAGTTCCACGCGGCGTTTAGACTTCGCATTAGACCGGATATTTTGGGTGTCCGTGAGTGTGCATAATCTTATCCCTCTTTTTGCTAATATCGCCAGATGGATGAATCGATTGACTGAGACGCAAGTGCGAATAAGCGCCAAACATGTGTAAGCAGTGTAAACCATTCACTAACTACATACATCAATCGCTTTGTTAAATTCCCATCTGCATAATTCGATTATACCGGGGTAGATCTGTTTTCACCAATTGATTGAAAAATATACTTATATTTGCTTAACAAACCACGCTAATATGCTAATGCTTCGCTGGCAACCCCTAACATATATTATAATCTGATCATCAATAGCATAGACGATAAACAACTTCCACTTTCATTATTTTGTGATTTTAGTAAAGCGTTCGATTGTGTCCAACATTCAACATTGCTGAACAAATTATATGAATACGGTATAAGGGGCACCGCTGCAGACTGGATTGCATCATATTTGGATGGTCGCATGCAATATGTTAGCATCAGTTACAATAATGGTGACACTGTAAAAAAGTTTAAATCTGCTTGTATACCAGTATTACATGGAGTTGCACAGGGATCTGTGCTAGGCCCTCTCTTATTCAATTTGTACACGAATGATATTTGCACGTTTGTGTCAGACATTTTGATTTTTATGTATGCAGATGACACCACACTTGTCATTACAAATAATAGTCTGGAGCAAACAGAGATAACTGCAAATAATGCAATAGATCGCCTGCATAAGTGGTTCTGTGCGAACAAATTAAGGCTTAATGAAGAAAAAACAAACTTTCTGTTGTACCATACACATCAAAGGCAACAAAATATTACCTGCAGCGTTAGTGTAAATAACAACATAATTAAACAACAACATAAGGCAAAATTCTTAGGAATAACAGTTCAGGACAATCTATTGTGGGATGATCACTGTAATAAGTTGGTAGCTCTACTTCACAGCAAAGCTTACCTGTTCAGGAGTTTACGAAGCTCTTTACCGTTGGAAACACTAATATCATTGTATTATTCCGAAATACAGTCGCGTTTAAATTATGGTATACTACTGTGGGGCTCCTCACCAGCAGCAAAAAAGGTATTTCTCGCCCAAAAACAAGTTTTAAGAACACTTAGCGGCATAAGAAGAACAGACTCATGTAAGCCTATTTTTGTGGATTTGCAAATTTTGACTTTGCCGTGCCTTTATATCCTGGAAACGTTGCGCTATTTTCATAACAACAGAAACAGCTATGTAAAAAACAAAAATGTTCATCAGCATTACACCCGCCGTACGAGTGATTTTCATGTGCCAAAAGCTGATCTTTCTGTGACATGTAGAGGTTTAGAACATTTGGGGCGAAAGCTGTATAATAAATTGCCGAAAGAATATAAAAATCAAAAACTTTTTAAACAACGCGTGAAAGAAATGCTGGCATGTAACTGTTACTATAGCATTGAAGAATATTTACAGTCCTAGCTGATAGTTCATTTAGTAATACTTAGTTATCTTTTGTAATACCTTTTCTGTTAAAATTTTCTTGTATTCACTTTCTTAGTATTTAGATTACTTTTTTACTATTGTTTATTTTTCCTTGTTTCTTTTTCTTTTTTTTGACTGATTCAACTATTATTATAATTCTATGAATCAATAAAGATTATTATTATTATTATTATGTTTTAGTGCACTGAGTATCTAAATGCTTCACTAACACAGACGTCATTTTTGATTAATCGATGATTCTGTATTAAAAAACACATATAGTATTTCCATCGTAATTTAACAAATCAAGATGGCGTGCATATGCAAATAGCAAAGAAATTAAACGTCTGTCGTCACTGTCAGTAAGTTTTTAATTTTGTAAAATTTTGTTGTATTAGCTTTGAAGAAATTGATGCCCATAAAGATTTTCTGCTGACCCCTCCAGAAGTAGCGAAAATGGCAAATGTTATATCATTAAATCTTCGAAGAAACTTACTCAGAATCTATATCACGACGCAATGCAAACAAGCTATATTTTACTCTGGCTGAATAAAATCACATATTAACGAACATTTCCTATATGGACTCTTATATTTAATAGTAAACGTAAGGGATTTTTATCAAATCATTAATTATACGTCTAATTTTTTTTTATTGTAAGCGTTTTTCATTATGAAGTTTTCAGAATTTAGATAATCTTTTACTATTCACTCCATTATCATTCATGCCTATGCTACATACATATATAAGTGAGATACTAAATCATATTCTCCTTCACTATGTGTTGGGAAATTATTAGGTGTTGATAACCTTTAACTTTGGGCATGCACTTTGGCTTACTTAATTGTATTACTGTTTCGAACTAACGACCTTCAATATAATAATTCCATTATTGAACCCTTAACCGGACAGGTTACAATCGAGAACAGAAATCTACCAGTAGCATCGGCAAATTGCCATTGTAAATGCTGAGAAAGAAGACTATTTGAAGAAAAAGAGTAGAGATTAGCTTTTTCTTCATAACGTTATCATGCAATTAATATGTAAAACATAATGTAAAAATCATATTAATGTAATGCTGATATAGGGTGATAAGATTTCTTTTTAATTCTTTCTTGATTTTTAAAAATCGAGCAAGCAATAATACTAATGAAGTATCCTACAGTAAAAGCCTTCAAACTTTTACCAATAATTTGATTTTGGAACTTGCTGGGGAGCGATAGGTAAGCATAATTCATTTAAAGGAAATATTTTCAACCCCATTGCACTTTTAATCTAGACGGCGTTTTATTAACTATCTTAGAATGATTAATTAATTTCCGCAATTGAGTTCAAAGATACCTATTCATAAAGAATAATGCGGTAAAATATTTACCGCACTGCATTTTTTCTCATTTCGCAGTTACTTCCAGTGTAAAAGGTGCATAATTTCCTTTAATTTAGTTAACACATTTACGGTATTTTTATTGCTGTTTTAATTGTTATTTTCGAAAAATCGTAATAAAAGCATTCACCTTTACATAGACAGTCGAGTTGTACACATTTACCGACTGTTACATCACATCATATTTTTTTTTAATAGAATTTTCTTAACAATTTCTCAGCCAACAAATCGAATACAAATGTCGTTAGATGATTTACAGCGCTCTAACTCTATCACGCACAAGCTGAAGACGAGTGCTTAAAACTGAGAAGCGCTGCAAATGACATCTGCACTGTAATGTAAATGACTATTCTATAATCCATTTTTCTCAGTGTATCTTTAATTGAATTGCTACTTGGTAATCAGATGCCCAATATGTATACACTTCCCACACCTGTGGAAATGTTCAAAGCAACAAAAAGTTAACGTTAAGCAATAAAGTCATCAGCCCCAATCGTAACCCTTTTATTACGGCACGTGCAGTTGTCGCATTTATAACAGTGGTACAATAAAGTGCTTAGCGTTCCGAACATTAGGTTTTGATGAATACCTACAATGTTTCACGCAAAATTAGTGACATAAACAATCTAAATGCTTGTGCGTTCGACCGAACACGTTATGTGATTTTGCGTGATTTGTAGCGGGGAGCTTTATGGGCTGTTTTGTTAATGTACTTCTAAAACACCCCCGCCCCTCTCACATTCGACAACGCGTTACTTTTACGACCTAATCGCTCGATGTACACACGCACAACTAGCAATAAAAAACAATACACAACACGTAACTTGCATTATATTATTTCCGCAATAAAATTGTTCGCTCCGCGTTAATATGTGAAAAACATCTATTGTCAAAGGGAAATAATATACTATTCATTAACGCCATAATAATACGATTCTCCAAATAGCGTACATTGTTTCTTGTTTCATAGTATTTATATAGTAACTACAAATATGTAATTTGAAATAAAACAACAAATGTAACATTATATAAGTTTATAATACGTCCGAAAATGAAATTCAAATTCCAACAATATAAGAATACCCACTGTGATAGAGACACATTAGCAAAGTACTTTATCTTACGAAGTTAAAAAGGGTATAAGACCGAAATGAGAGATTTCTTTAACAAAGTTCATACAATTTAATTGCAAAACTATATTAAACTGTATATCAAAACTGAGTAGGGTAAATAAAAAGAAACAGATCAAGGGAAAGGAAGATGTTCAGCTAGTCTCTTTGACGATTAAAAATTCTATTTAGGCAAAATCAAGATTTTGCACGACAATATGAGAAGATTTAAATTTTTCTCATCATGACCACATGCACATGTGTAGAAATCGTTTATATTTCATCTATGCAGATGGGATGGGAATCCACTGTGTCCAAATTCTAATCTACTTATGGTAGTACGATAGTAGGTACCTATAGACGCGGTACAATTAAGATGCGTGCTGTTCTGTGGGAA
Source organism: Cetonia aurata (assembly GCA_949128085.1). NCBI lineage: Eukaryota > Metazoa > Arthropoda > Insecta > Coleoptera > Scarabaeidae > Cetonia > Cetonia aurata. The sequence goes on along the minus strand of OX421884.1, from coordinate 48,533,291 downwards.
AATCCATTTTAGTATAAATTTTGAGTTAATCGTTAATTAATTATTCATTCTGTTCCTTTTCATTGATTTTCTCATAGTTCGGTAGCGTTACTACCACATGATTTTCTGTTTTATTAAGTTTTTATTTCTTCTTGTTTACGGCGCGGCGCGAGTATCGTCTTCGTAGACGGTATGTCCATTCACGCACTCCCAACTCCAACTATCGCAACCGGGTGGGGAACGCTGTAGTATATATAAATCGCGCGTTTGACATTAAGAGAAGCATTCTCTCCCAGCCTAGTCTGGCAGTTGGCGTCGGCACAGCATTCTGACACAACACAGACATTCTACCAGCCTTTCTCGCTCTGGCAGTCGTGTCGGCACAGCTTTGCTGATACACGCAAAGATCACGTTATTACCAGAATTAAACCGTTAAAATTCCGCGTCTAAATTTAAAAGCGCTCCGAAGTTCCGCCAATATTTGTTTATATTTAAGATTGTGCACACATATATTGTTGTTACTCGCCTATTTTTTTGTGTCATTGTACATACTTGTCTTTCACACCTATTTTATGGTAATAAATTCTTGTAAAAACACGTTTTCATTGTTTAATTTGTTGCGCACACCTCGATCATAACCCTGGAAATCCCGCTCTCATATCAACGGCTACCTCTCAGAGATTAAAATATTATTGTAATAACAACTTAAGGGCAACATCCGCAACGATCAAGTCTACACCCGACAATATGTTTGAGAGCTGGCCCGCACAGCCAGCGCCGCTGGACGGCCCCAGTGGGGTCCGCACGCATAGATTTAGACATACAGGGGTCAATGTAACAGTAATTAATTCTTGATTGATACTAATCATCAGGATACCTTCTTTAAAACAGAAAAAATATATCAACGATATCATAAATAATGTCACTATAACAGAGAAGGGTCACAATACGGCCGACTAAACTTCCTGATAACAATTTATATTATCTTAGAAGTTAGGCAAAAGTAATTTCTGCAAAAAAAGGTTAACATAGAAGTTAATGTTCTACAGCCCTTGGGCTAACGAAAACAAGGGAAATATCCCGAACAATGCAATTTCTCTTCCTTTAAAAACGATATCTATCATCAATTTTATTTGCTTTTAATGTGCAGCTTGGATTATGGAAAGAAGCTATTGAAATATTAATCATTCAGTTTTAAAACGGTTCAGAAGAGTGCCTCCCAGCATACGGGAACCGCCTTTGAAAGAAATCGTTTAGCATAACACTGTGTTACTTACAGTGTGAATTGTAGCTAACAATTTATAAAAGTGATCTACCCAGTTTTTATATAACTTGTACCACAAGCAAATAAAATAGGAATTAGGAACTGCAGTGGTTAAAACGCAGAAAACCACAAGAAATTTGATAGTTTTATCTTTTAGATTGTTTTCAAGGAGTTAAATAGATTTAGATATGCCATATGATTCAAACTCAAGTAAAGAAATCCGCTCATTTTACTCTTCTTCGAAATCAACTGAACAAAACAAGCTGAGTGTTTTTCTAGGATAAGCCCAGAATATATAGTAATGAAGTTTTTATAAGAAAGAATTATTTGCAATCTAAAGTTAAGTACAAACAAATTTTAAAGCCGAAATTAAATACGTTTCTAAGTTGAATCCATAAAAATTGGCAATAACTTTTGCTAGTGTAGGTGAAGTACTATACTTTATACTTTGAATTGTCATAACATGTTTTCGAAAGTTATTTTTCCACATAATACAAAAAAATTTTATTGGAGTAAGATCAGATGTATCAGGAAAATTAATTGAACCAAATACTTCCCATCCAGTTTACTCCAAAGCTTGTTGACTGTCTTATCGAAGTGTAGGATGAGCAAAACACACGTGTCGCTGCAAAAATGTAATGTGGTGCAAATAATTTTTATTATTATTGTTTGTATAATAATGTGTTATTTATGTTGCCATCTGATGTAATATAATGAAATTCTCTGTTTTCTTTGTACTACATTGTTATTGCTCTGTAAATTTCGATCTGTTTCTGCTACAAAATTGTAATACACTATATAGAATCAAATTTATCTTAGAAATTAAAAGGTAATGTACAGAAAACCATTAGTTTAAGCATGAATACATATTATTCTAATTCACGAAAGTTTATTGCATCACCAAAATAATACAAAATAAGTTAGCTTCACTAAGATATTTTAAAAGTGTAATTTCAAAATGATAGAGTTTGGAATCTCCACACGGAGAAAAATACATGTTACCACGTATTATAAATACAATGAATGGTATTAATACAGGTAGAATAATACGTTATCTAATACCCAGTATTGACCCATGTACTGTTTATTAGAAGAATTATACGTTTTAATATAGTCATAATACAACTAATTACAAAGTTTGTTGTCACTATTTTTATTATCTATTTTTCTTAATGCACCTACGAATGGGCCAATGTACCCACACCTAAGTACTTAGGTACTTCCACATGTATCTACTAAATTGCGAGTTACTCTGTCAGAGTTGCCAAACTCAGAAGTCATGAAATTATACACTAATACGTAAATTACACATTAATTTATAGAGCTAATGCAGCGCATATAACCTAGTACACCCCGCCCGTTTCCAGTCCCGCAATACCTCGAATAAGTTCGCTTAATAATTAAAGCAAGAACAGCAAGTAGAAAACTGGACGCCACCACCGGGGCAGCGACAACTGCATAATTATAGAACCAGACTTCGCAATGCACTCTGAATAAATTTAGCCAAGCCTCGATCGACCTACAATAACTAATGCCAACCTTAATTTTATTACATTTAAGCGAAGACCAATTTAAATTCCTCCCAGAAATGTGCAGACGGATAATTAACTTTCAACTGTTAATTGAGTTTGCATTTGATTTGAAATTCCTTTTCTAACGGAAAATACATACATTCCAGAATATACTATTAAATGCGTCATTTTTGTTTGAAGTGTACATTTGCTGGTCTCTAAAGGTAGATACCTAAACCCTAGAACTTCAGCATGGATGGATTAAGCCAACCGTCGTCTGCAAAGATACAATAATTATTCTACTTCATAAATGTACACCCTTTTATTGTTCAATTTTTCGCGGATCAATTTTTTGAAAAGAACTTCTTTTACAGTATTTTCCTAAGCATCTAAGTAAACTATTATCCCACTTTTGTTTTACAAATAACCTGAATAGATAGAAAAAGAAGTCGCCCCATAGTTGTCAATTACAGTAATTCAGTACAAAACTATGCTAGAAGAGTTCATTAGCAACATTCATTTTATACAAAATTTTTAATGAATTTAATTTACATTAATGATATGTAAAATTCTCACTTTAAATTTCAATTCATCTTTTTTGCCGATGACACGACAGCTATCAACAAGCGATTGATCACTGCTTGATCTTTAAGCTAAGGTAGAAAAATTAAACGTGAATATAAAAGATTTGTTGTATTGAAGTTTATGAGCCAAAACCTCAAAATCTCAAAGTCATCTGAAAGACAATATCATGACAAATATCGTGTTAACTTCCTCCGGATCACACTAGACCAGACCCCCACTTGGAAAAACTATCTCGATTACTATATCAAAAACTTATCCTCTACTATTTTTTTAATAAGATTACTTAATTATAAAATATGCATTGACCACTAAAGAAATTTTACTTTGGTATACTTTAGTCTGTTATGAGTTACGCTATTTTGGTCTGAAACATTTGTATGACTTGACCAGAGTGTTTGTTCAGAAGCAGTGTTTAAAGCTGATGTACATAATAAATAAAAAGTGTACACTGGTGTGGGCCAAGTACATTAGAACTAGGCATTTACTTACTTACCATTACCATAACATCCTATTCATCTAAAATAAGTAACGGCATAGCAATCTCAACAAAAACTAATTCCATATAGTGAAACGTAAGCTTATAAAAAAGAACTACCTAAGCTATGAAATACATAGAGAATTATTTCATCACTTGTCTGCTATACGAAATTGGATTTACAAATATGTCACCAAAGCATAAATTAAAGGTTCCGTAGTTGTTTATACAATTACTGAAATAATAATAATAATAATAATTTTTTTTTATTTTTAAGGGGGTTAACAAGGCCTAAGCATCCAGTGCTTATCAGGCACCCCTACAGAGCCAAATCTCCCTCCTAATCATCATTACTACCCTGGATAAAACCGGTTATCATAATTAACCGGAATGAGATTTGAACTCTGGACCCCACGACTGATAACCAAGTGCGCAAGCCACTGGGCTATCAGCTCAATAATTCATGCCTTCACATAATAAGCAGGATAGGAAGATTATTAGTAAACCTACTTATATATCTTTAAGCGCCGGTTATTAAAATTGAAAATTTATATAAATTGTCCGTGTAAATTATTTCAATTTAAAAAGAACATGCATAGACGTGACTAAAGCCTTAGGTGGATAATTTTATGTTCTATGAATTTAAGATCCTTTAAGAATCATGATTGTTAGTCGGCCTAGGCAAGAATAAAGGCACTAGCATTAAATCAAGTGTTGTTTTTCGTGAATGCTGTCCTTCAAATAACAACTACCAAAATTTCATCCAGCTTTGTCTTTTAGTCTGTTGTTTGACCATCGTTGAAAGCGAATAACATTTTTAGAAATGCGTCGAATCCCAGTATCGTGGAATGAATAATATTTATTTAAAAAAGCGAATTTAAATACGGCCTTACAATCATTTTTGATGATGAGCATCCAGCTCGTCCAAATAAGATAACCACATCAATATTGGTCAATAAATTCCATGGACAACAAACACTGCTGTCTAACGATTTCGATGTAGTGTTTAACAAAGTAACCACGATCTAGTTTTTGGGGCATGTCAACCATTTACAAAACATGAACTTATTACAGTAGATAATTTTTTTTTTCATAATTGAGGGATTAGACTGGTGATAAGCGGATCGTTGAGGTGGTTATCGCTGAAAGAGAGGGAGATTTTGACGACTTGGAGAAGATACCGTTTCACTTGAAGGCTATCAACGAATTGAATCATTGTACGAAGTGTATTGAGGCAAAAGAAGAACACATTGAGTTGTGCATGAAGATTTTCTCCTGTCTGACCCGATATTAAATTTCATTTTCTGCGCTTTATTCCATGGTATGTAATTATACTCTGTGACATTACAAGTGTTACAGCTGGAAGGAATAATTTCCTGAGATGATCCTGAGATGGTCTATGCCTGCTTGCGGCACCTCGTTCCAAGCAAGTTGAACTTCGTGTCGATTAATTGTGAAGGAGAGGCTGTTGAATATGGTGCAAAGTGGGCAGTCTCCTCCGCATCATATCCCACACATGTTCGATGGGATTTAAATCCGGTGAAAGAGGTGGCCACAGCGAAACATTAACACCTGCTTTTTGGAGAAAATCCATAGTTTGACGAGCAGTATGGGGACGTGCATTGTCTTGCTGAAAAAGGACGTGTGGACGGCCATCTAGATAAGGCAGTAAAGTGGTTTGTAGGACATCATCAATGTAACGCGCAACTGTCATACTGCCTCGAATAAAAACCCCCAAATCTATGTCGATATTACGTCACTCTCAACGGCGGCGTCTTACTCTTCTACGGCCATCGTGCATACCTAGACAAAATCGCGATTTGTCGCTGAAGACGACATTATGCCATCCTGTCTCCCAATGCTGCCATTCCCTGCACCAGTTCAAACGTTGACGACTGTGATCCGCAGTCAAAGGAAGCACTAATCGTGGACGGCATGAAGAAAGTTCAAAGGGTCGAATGCTGCGTGTAGTATACGCAAGTAACAGGCCCACATTCTTCTCCAAACCATTGGTCAGCAATTTGACCCGTAGTAGCAAAACGGTCGCGTAAAGCTAGTTGTCTGAACCGCCTATGTTGACGTTCCGTGGTATGTACGCCTCGGTTGACCAGATAGTCTTCTTCGTGTGCCTCTACCTTTTTCTGTCCACACACGTCACAGAGGCATTACCATCATTGCAGTACAATTAACACGGCGGCCGATTTCGCGGCATCTCGATAAGCAACAATTCTACCCCTGCTAAAGTCGCTAACATGGTTATAATGTTGACATCCGCGAACTCGAAACATTCCGTTACGCTTAACACTAGTAGACGAAGGGGCAATAACTAAATATTGATAATATTTGATAATATTTTTTCGCAAGAAAATTGGATTACGTGTAAATAAATTTGAATAAAGAGCTAATTGCAACAAAAATACGTAAAGAACCCAAAATGTACAAGCTAGGATCCCATAAAAGCTTGATAATGTATCGCTTCCCTATCGGAGAAAAGTTGGAAATGGAAGTCTAATCCATGATGAATGATTGTAGATACCGTTAATGAAAACAAGAACAAAAAGAGAACCAAAATTAGTACCTTGTTAAGACCGAAGGGGGGACTGAAATGCGAAGGTACATAGCCCATACATTTCATATAATTCCTTTTATTTTTAAGATAAGATGTAAACAGGGTTCCAAGTTGTCTAGAGAAGCCAATAACATCAATCTTACTTAAAAATAAATTCTGCGGAAGTAAACATCGGTTTCTTTATTGTTATAGAGGTTTTTGGATACAAATGGACTAAAATGCATTGATTGTTAATTATAAATAAGCAATAGCGTTTTTTAATGAAATCATGTTATCTATTCCTTTCTGCTGGAAGATATACTTTCGTAAGTCTCATTTTAACTAATTGTAATTGTATACTTCTGTAACCAAAAACATTATGTTTATTTATAAAATGATAACTGTGGAAACAGAAATATTGCCTAAACACAAAACACACCAACAAGGTATTCCACAAAAATTAACCATCCTAAATTGATTAGAAAAGCATAATCATTATTATGGCATTCATCATGGCATAGAAACCAACTATCCTCTTTAACTTGCTAAGACAAAATAACTAAACGGACGTATAATAAATACCTAATTAAGGAAACTGCCCTTCTGTGTCGCTTATAACGATAATTAGTGTGACACCATCCGGGATGAAACGAAATATATCACAACAGTTGTTTAATTTGTGCGCCTGTGGCCATAACTTAGATGTATGTGGTCCGGTTTTATTGCGGGCAATGAAAGTAAAATCTACAGAATGGAACTCAGCTTAACGCTTTTCGCGTAATAAAATAACTTAAAAATAATGCTACGGACATTCTGCTATATTCATGTGCTGTCCAATTTAAACGGTCCGTTAGATAAATGCTTTGGGATGCAGTAAAAACAATCTCTACTGAAGCGTGAGCTTATATATATCGATAATTATTGAATTATTCAGTTATCGCTTGAGAAATAATTGGTTTATTTCCGTTTAAATAACGGAAAACTGTATGAGGATAGAAAAAACAAACGAGAGCAGAATTCAGAAAATAATTATTTCACTTGAAAAAACCGTTGATTGAAATTCGCAATTTAATTTGATCTTTGCGCTTGGATAGTTTCTTTTTCTTTTAATTAAATTTGTTCTGAGGTCAATCAGTCCGTCAGTTAGCGTTAGATTAGTGAAAACTTAGATTACTTGGAATTTACAATCTGTTAGTTAACCACAAAGTTTCCTGCCAGTACTACTAATTTTTCCAACAATAGAAACTTAATTTAATTTTGTTATAAGGGCTGACTTCTCAAAATAAAGCTTTTACATTTAATATAAACGTTTTTTGATACTTTTACTCATCTGCGGAATCTTTTGGGGAATCTGATCTAAATTAATTGTTGCCTGTTTTGTTATTAATTCTATAAATTTCAGTAAATTTAGCGATATCATTCACCGAGCTAAATCTAAGTTTCTGAAAGATATTATCTTTTATCTTTATTAATCTTCGAATTCCATAAAACTTTATTTAGATAAGTCAGGACCATGACAATATATATATAAATATATTGACATGTTAATGAATATTTTTTGTGATATAACGAAAACCGGCAGCTAATTGAGTCAGTAAGACAAAGTACTTTATTATTTCTTATTTAAATATACCAAGTCTTCGACGATTTCAAAATCACATAACCTGTACGTTGATGTTTCTTTCACTTCGAAAATTTTATAACAAATAAACATACAAATCTTCGTAAAAACTTATAATTTCATATAATGTGATTGGATATACGTCCCAATAAACGAGTAAAACATACCCTGCAATCAGTAGAACAGAAAAACTAAAACATAAATATGCAGCAATCAATACTACCAATTTACAGTCGTCAAAATGAACGAATTCGCGCAAATCACACAAAGTGTCATATAATCTCCGCTAATCAGGCCACTATTCCCCGAATATCAAGCAAATTAATGTTGTAATTAGCCTGAAATTACGCATGGAAATTTTATGATCACTTACCTGCCATGTTATAGTTCGGGTGCACGTTGTTAGATATATCGAGTCGATATCATTCATTTAATGTGATTTCGACATACTCAGGGATGTTATGTATGCTAGTAACGATTAAATGAATCCCATAAAACAACTGACGGCTGTAATTGCAATTACATAGATTTTATATTATATTAGCTTATGTTGACGGATGTGGTCCTCGCCATAGTAACAATTTCGTTTTAGGAAGATGTTATTCAAATTTATCAATAACGAAAATAGAGGAGACCGTCCTAGAATGACATAGACACAAATTCTGCTTGTAAACGCTTATTCAAGGGCTGGCTATACTATCTATCAAACAAAGGACGAATTTTTATCTCATTCATACGATATCAAACACCAGTTTGTCTATTTGCAATATGAATGTGCTCCTATTGGTTTTTATAAAGCACAATTTATAGACCACCTACAGCAGCGTCGAGAAAAGAACAAAAAATCAGTTTACTTGTTATAAACATTTCAAATTGTCGTTCTGTCGAAATATATTTACTATCTATATAGAGTGGTTGAAAACCAATTCTGACCGAGTACTAAGGCTATTTCAGATGGACAATATGTTTTCTGTAGCTTGCAGTTAGGCAGTAACCACTGCAATAGCTTCTTCTGGTTTTACTAACACCCAGATATTCCTGTCGAACCCCGATGTACTCCATATCATTTGTTTATGCACAGTTTGATGACTGATCTGTCTCACGTCGTCAGTGCAGTAGATGATGAAACTGCAGCTTCATCTAGTCAATGATACTTAATTATTAATACAACGATATGTATAAGGGAGACATGAAAAAGTGATAGAGCCCCAGAGAACAACAGGTCAACTCAAGATTATTTCTCCACCCCCAAAACAAACAATAACTTCGGAGAAAGAAAAGGAGTCCAGTAGTCTGGTGAGCTAACAAGCACTTCACAAATGGGAGAAAAGTACGAACAGAGAACTTATTGTCCAAAGTGACAGTGAACAAGAAATAAATTATTTAGAGGTGACAGTAGAGACGACAAAGCTGATGCTTCATACATATGTTGTATTTGTACAATTTTTTCGAAGATTGGAGGATCTTAAATTAGATGCCAGATGTGCAAAATGTGAACCCATATGAGAGGGGTCGGTATAATCAAACGAGGTAAACAATTCTTGGCGGGGATAAAGTATTCCCAATTCCACAATTCTTAAGGCTAATGGCTTGATACGAACAAAAACGGTTCCAATCATTATACTTGGTTTATTTTAAATATCAGAATAACTTTTCTGTTGGTTTATTGCGATTAATTTTTACTTATAGAAGGTAGGTATGTCATTTTATCAATTCGTTTTTCTATAGATTGTGTAGATAATCGAATGTTGAAGAATAATTAAAATCTGAAAGAAAAGAACTAAAACACTGCCCCGATTATTTTCGTGAAACATCAATTGCATCTTCGTTTCGAGTAAAATTTGATATTACTTCATCAGATGTGAAGTTTTCGGAACCAGGTTTCATTGCCTATATTTCCCCTAGTAGGTGCTATGCATTAGTTTTGGCCACAGAACAATTTATCATTTCCACGTTTCGACTTTTTTGTTGTCATTCCCTTTATAATTTCGTGCTCTACAAACTTGTGCATTTTTTTCATACGTTTTCCTCACATATTTCACCTTTTTGAAATTTACAGCTTCGTATTTTTTTTAGTTTTTCGGATACACATTTATAATTCAGAATGAGGTATAATACGTAGATAAACTTTTTTTCAAAACAACATTTATTTGACACAAATCTATTTGCGCGAGCGCAATTCGCAATGACTAACTGCCACAATTGCCGACTGTAATAGTGGAATATAGGTTTATCCTTCCTCTTTCAGGCAAGGCAAAGCAAATGATTGCCGTTAACCGAGCAAATAAGATTCAAAGTTACTTTTTCTGATATTATGGTTAATTTTGCTTTAAGTACCCTCTTAAACTTGTCATTGTTTAAAGGAGTTTTCCCGGCAAATTAAAACATGTCATCCCGTGTTTACCGTAGCTACGGTCAGAAAGCTTTCAAGGCTAATTAGCTAGATTAATAATTTCAGCTCTTGACAGTGGGTTGAAATTCCTTTTATATAAAGTCATCAACATTCTCAAAAATTATGTACGAGGGCTCCTAAAAACCTAGAACAATAATAAACTTAGGCTTAGGAAGCTTAGGAAGAAGTATAATATTAAATATGGTTTTGAAAACATCCTTAAACATATTTTCCTTTATTAAATATGGTAAAAAATAAATATAAAATAAGCACTTTATAATTGTTATAAGTTTGGTTCATGGTAATGTGAGATTACACCTATTATAAAATGATGGGAGAAGTATTCTTTTTGGCACACAAAAATCACAACTTTAGTGAATGTCAAGCGATTTTCAAAAACTTGGATTCTTCTCTTGTAAAGAGAACATCAGGTAGGCGAGGAAAGTAAATAATGCTATTTGCTTTAAATGGAAACTAGATGGCGTTATCTTTTAGTTTGTCCTATTTATATAATTTTCTCGGAAAAATCAAATGGAATAATATCACTATAATCGATTCAGGAAAATGAGAACGCAAGGACAGTTTAACTCGTCGAAACAGCAAACTAGTATCTATTGGCTTTCCAAGATAATTCGATTTCTGTAAATTTCTTCTAAACTTTTGGCTCACCCTGTAAGCTGTAAGTTTACTTAAATTACCGAGTACCGTATGGCAGACTTCCGCTCGGCGTAATAATATTTTGTAAACTTTCAAAATACACAGCCAATAGCCATAAGCTTCTTCATTGGAAAGATAAGACATTACTGAACAATAAATAATTATTGCAAAGGTTATAAATCACTTTGACAGATTGACAGTTGCGGAAACCAAAGAATGGCAATTGATTACTGGGTACTACAGTTCACAGGTTACCGAATGGTGTTAGTAATTATGTAAGTGTCACTTAAGAAAATAAAGTATTTTAACGTAGGATTTATAAAACAGTGCCGGAAAGATGAAATTCAGGATACGTTATTCTTTTTTGTCGAGATTACAGGACGGGCAAAAAGTTTAGAAAATTTACAAAAGCCAAATCATCTTAAGAATGACAACAGAAACTGGGGCCAGCATAAAAGCATCTACTAGATAGACTTATTCGTGTACCTACAATTAATGAATAAATATTATAACTATTATTTTTACTTTTATGTCAATCAGTTTTCTTTCAGTAGGTATGTTCGTAGTTGAGTTTGTTTCTGAAAGCACTTAATTATAGCATTTATATCTTGCAGGGCGAAGCAAAAGTTTAGATAATTTCCAAAAATTTAATTATCTTTGGAAGGCCAACAAAAATCAATTCATGGTTTTGACGGATTAAACTATCATTGCGTCTCATTGTTCTGGATTGATTATAGTGATACCATTTGATTAACAGCGATTTCTATGTGAAAAAAATATGCTTCTCCGCCACTTTATAATAGGTGCAATCTCACAGTACTATGAACCAAACTTATAGGAATTAGCAGTTGCTTATTTTACATTTATCATTCACCAACCTCTTAATAAAGCAAAATTATTAAAAAGGATAATAAATGTAAAAAAGAAAACAGGTAACGCCATCTTGCGGAAACTTCAAAACTTAAAAATATTTCTAAAGATGGTTTTTTTTCTCTAAACTCTAAGGCCAACCGCTACCGCGATATGAACGCTTAATGAATCAACCTGTACATATACACAAAGGATGCAACAGGACAAGCTATTAGGAATAGAATTAAGAACTTAGGCAATAGTTGCGCTGAATTAACTACTTTATCATTATCTCCGCTTCTGTTTAACCAAAATGGAATATCGAAAGTAATCACTCCTGTGTTGTATGTATAATCCATAAATAATTTATATCTAAAACCAGGAATATCAAACAATATCACAAACCATTTAATATTATTTTAGGCTGCAATACCAGACGAAGCTCCAAATAGGTATTTTAGTTAAACGATTTCACCCTATTTTATCATCTTATAGCTTTCACTTTACACTGCCGTTATCTAATCCGATGAATGGAAAAGGGTGCCGCCGGTCATAAATCAAATCAACAATATTCAGTTCAATTAAGATAAAACCAATCATAGGAGAGGTCCCGATAAAACTGATTTATTCAGAACGCTGGGCTTCCATGCATACTTATCGGGCAGTATCGCCTACAATAGCGAATTTATCTCACACATAAATATTAAAACAAAAGCTAAAAAAGTGAAGGAGATTTATTTTAAATTTAAATTTAACCGAGGGAGAATACTTAGTGTTTTCCTTTATATCGCTGAGCAACGTTCCTTAAAATAAACTGTTTTATTTACTCGTGAAAATAGAATGATAAAATTAGGCCTATATAAACTTCTTATCTGAATTTTGCTTAAAGGTCAAGTACTCAAAAAGCGGAAATGCGTCTTTTTTGTGTTGATTATAAATTCGTCAGATTTTTTTAATTTACGCCTTCGGACGCTTCTTCAATATGAATTCAGACTAATTGTAGATGTCTCTTTGGAAGAATGTATATGACATAAAGCCATAATTTTACTTGGGCAGTACTTAAATTATCTTAGCCAAATTAATGGTATCAAAATCAAAATAAAATGTCGAATATACCTTTACAAATAAACAATTTTTAGTACAACAATTTAGGAAAAAAAAGCCCATAGCTAAGCGTGCCTTTCGGTTTATTTTAAATGTAGTTCTCCAGTGTTCACACAAAATGTTTCGCCATGCATAATAATTTTAAATGACAACTAACAGTTAGTATATGTTTAAGAAAAATGAAAAGATAAAACATTTTTTAATACTATTTTAAAATGTTGTGTGAATGTCTTTAATTTTGTAAGTATAAAACGCATAAAAAAGTTGTAGAAATGTTAATAACATAATCCATTCATAATTTCTAGACAAATTTTGTGATTTATATAAAATAATCTGAGGAAGACAACAATAAAAAATAAGATTGTCGAAACGTCATGAAGAGTTTTATTAAATAATTCATTAAATTTAAAAACCAAGCCGCTAAATCAAGAGAAAAAAACAAAAAAACAAAAAACTATTAAGATCTTTCATACAGCAACATTATTTCTACGACTTCGATGAGTATTTTGATTGTGAATTCTTGTAACTATCATTATCTTATTATTATTATTTTTTTTTAACATTTATTCTATTGACTCTAGTTGTGAAATCATTTATATGTATTTTTATTTTTTTATATTTTTTATATTTTAAATTTTGCTCAGACAATGTGAATGTTGTACTTTCAACTAATCACAATGAAATATGTTATTATTAAGCTAAATTATCATAGATTTTCTGAATCTCTGTCCTAAATAATAATAGTACATACATAAATATAATAATAAATAAAATATCACATAATATTCATAAATTCGTTATTAAGGGATTATTTAGAAAATCCATGAAATACGTCAACTTTATTGGTATTAGTTTTCTCATTTGTTGCTTTCGAGTCACAACTTCATCATTTGCCTGTTTTAATGGCTGTGCCATTTTTTTTTTCAACAAAAATAAAAAACAAGATGCTCCAAAAAAAGTTTCCTGACGTTCACGATGATTATTCATGACAAAAATAATTCAAAAGACCTAAAACAAGATAATAACACTCATTTGTTCAAAACGAACGCCGTAAAGAATTTGACAATTAGTGGCAAGTGCGAAAACGCTTTGGAGGGATTATCAATTGTTGTTTCGGGACTGATATTAATAACTACACCGAAATCTGATTTTTGTTCAATTTTTGAAGCCACTTCCGCTTAAAATTGTTTTCATTACTAACTTTTATGCTTAGTGAAACATTGAAATATCGACAAGCTAATGAGTAGCTATACTTTGCTAATAAGTAGTTGAATACTCACCAATTAGTAGAAGTTCGCAATATAAATCTCTTGAGCACACTCAAGCTACAAAACGAAAATTATGAGCGATTACTTCAACGTAAAATATATAATTAGCGGCTATACAGGAATTTACTAAGTGCCGCTTTTACTTATAAACATGGAAAAGATCTACATCAATACCTGTTTAGAAGAGTCGGTGAAAAGAGAAATCCCTTTATAGGCTGAAGAGGCTTTTGTCAGTAATGTCACGTCGTGTCATAAAAGTTTAAGCACACGCTGTAAATCTATTCAATAGATGTATGAAATATTCAGATGGTGCGTACTACATCGCTCCCACATAAATTTACTCCTCTTCAAACATAAATTCTCCTACATTTACATGCTTATGTTACGTCCGTATTTTATGTAGTTTACAATGCAATTTGCGCTTTCGCCCGGAAGGAAGTTGATGTATTATTAGTTATTTACACAAAAATAGGAATTCAATATTAATGGCTGTATTTTATTGCTGGCTACAATTTAAATACTAAACTTGAATGAGATGTAGAATTTAGGTAACTTTCAGCAATAAATTGTAATATAACATTATTACATTCATGATACCCATGCTAATTAAAATCTTTCGCTAAGCTTCAAATTACATGAACCGGATGCGTCTGTATAAACATGAAACATGAAATTCCAACTAGTGTATATCAGGAGAAAGTATAACAATTTGAACAAAATAATTCATTTCTCCTCTAATAATTATATCATTATTGAGGAAATTTCTGAAGGTACTTTATTACCTCTTTTATGACTACATTATTTCGGATCTATTTTTTTTTTTTTTTTTGTCGCGAGAGGGGAAAAATCTTGCATAAGACTTCCGGCGGCCCGTGTCGCCGGGGTATGTCGGATTCCTACCGACTAAAAAACCCCTCTCGTTTGCGGTGCGATCTTTCTACCTCCCTGGAACTGCTGGGGCATTACTTCAAGGAGGGATCCGCGCAGATGTTCGGGCACTCAAATTCCAGCGCTAGCTAGCAGCATTATTTTTGATCTCTCTCTCCTTGGTCGTCAGTATGCTCGTGACCATGTTGCTTATGTAGTTCCAGGCCTCTGCTGTCGCAAGCATAGTGCTTACGAGACTTCCCGGCGTCAAAGTTCCCACGTGTTCTTCTGCAGCTCTCCTATTTTCGCTCCATCTAGCACACTCAAAAAAGGTGTGTTCCGCCGTCTCCCGGGCTCCACAGTAGTGACAATCTTCCGTGTTCGCTATTTTAAAGCGGAACAGGTAGGCCTGGAAATTGCCGTGCCCAGTCAGCATCTGCGTCAGATAGTACACAGACACCTCTCCATGTTTCCTGTCGTACCATGTCTTTATATCTCTGATGAGTGTCTTTGTCCACAATGCGGTTCCATTGTCCTGGTTCCAGGTGTGCTGCCAACGGTTGAGTAGTAGCTCGTTTGCGATGTTCCTGTCCAGTTTCCCCATTTCTGTCTCTCGCCTATACTGCGCCAGAAGGTGTATAGGGGGAGTGCGGGCGATTATTAGTAAGGCCTGAGTCGACGCAGTTCTGTAGGCTCCAGTTATCTTAATGGCTGCCTTCCTTTGAACCGCAAGTAGAGTAGTTCTGTGAACTTGTTTTTCCAGGGCGTGCGCCCACACCGAGGCCCCATATAAGATAATCGATTGGGCTACCGACGCCAAACGGATCTATTAGTTTTTATTCTATTACTTGAAATGTTTTGAAAACTTTATATTTTGACATTTCGTTTGAATTCAAATAAAATATATCTTTTAATTGGCGTTGTAAAGTCAAAATAACCCTTATTAATATTAGAAAGAACAAAAACAGCTTGAACGTTAGATATCAAGGTAAGTCTATACCAGAATCGGAGCTTGTTAACTTTCTGGGGGTCACATTGGATTACAACTTAACTTTTGCTAACCACTGTAGTAAACTTAATAGCACGCTTGCATCTTTGTGTTATATGATAACCAGTCTTCGAATGTATGTATGTCTTGATTCTTTAAAGAAGTTTTATTATGCAAAGATTGAGTCGCTTCTGCTCCTCCGCAGAGGGTAGGAGTGTTTTTGTGGCGGTGAAGAGAATTGTTAAGTGCGTTTGTGGTGCTGTGAATACATTTTATTGCAGAGATTTGTTTAAACAATTGAATGTAGACCTACCAACGGTAAGATACCATTGGTAGGTCTATATTTGTTTGAATTAATGAAATTGGGCGGAAAATTTGAATTTTATTTATGTTTTCAAATCGACAAATATAAGCTCTTAGTCTGAATTGAGATAATAGAAATCTTTATAATAGTGTTTCTTATATAATAAATGATTCTACTCACCTGAGAGTATCTATAGAAGATTTATTTTTTTGTTACTTCTTGGAAACTAACTACAATAAATTAATTTCACTTGTAATTTAGTCTTTTATTTAAATTAACGTATAGAAAAACATAACTAATTAATAACTATACAATCACATTAAATATACTTAAATGTTATATATTATATTGAGCGTTATAAGGAGTATTGGTCAGAGCGATATATACTCCTTCCAGGTCCCGAGAGTTACTGAATAATATAGTATATCTTCGTATTCGTTAAGGGTAGACGTGAAACCGTTAGAGTGGGGCAGAATTACCAAATTATTGTCCTGTAACATTTGAGATCTGGTTTATCTCTGAAGTTGTTGAGAGCATTACAGATGACTCTGGATGATGTTTAGTAAAATTAAACAGTTGTTTACTGAATAAAAATTTAATTTAGAATTTAAAAGATTTATCTACAAGTTTCGTAGCAGTATATATACCTATATATTATTTACTGTATACACGATGACGATGTCTATCTTCATTATGAATTTTGACAAATAAACATATATCATAAAATTGTTTTTTATCGTATTTTAAAGTTTGTTTGTTAAATTGTAATAAAGTTTATGCACTTATTAATTAATTTAAATGAAAAATGTTTTCGTTTAAGTGTTAAGTGTATGTTTCAATTGCCGCTATTGAAATAATTTAGAAATAAGTAAACTTATTAACAGAGACATACATGTCTGATCTATAATATTTAATTAATGAATAAATGACAGCAGACTTAATAACTGTTTGAAAAAGGTAGCATCCCACTACCAAAACGTAGCCAAATAAATAATGTAAAAAGAAACTGATTTGTTATTTTAACCCTATGACCTACAACCCCAGCTTAAAAGAAACATTTTATTTTAACTTTTATCTGACAAAATAAGTATATAAACTGCTTTAGTGCAAAATCCAACTTGCCTTCTTTTTCTTTATATATATAAACCACAGGTAGATTTTGTTTTATTTTAACAATGTGAACAGGTTTTTGTTTAGTAGGTCGTTCGGATGTCAGACTTTCATTCTCTCCTTTTTTTCCTTTCAATATGTTATTATAACATTATTTAGGGTTTTAATGTCTGTTCTGTCATTTATGCTGTTTTGTTGTATATTTCATTTAATTTATGGATCATTTGGTTCAACGTTTTATTTTCTTCACATTTGGGATCTCTAGCCAAAATGTACTGTTCTTCAAAAGATACGTAGATGATTGCATTCCAGTAATCCCATGCAAATATGATGGTATAGTTCTGAAAAATGTCAACTCCTCCATGCTAGACTATAATTCTCAATACAGAATGAAGCAAAACAATGTATTAATTTAAGGGACTTGAGTCCCTCACATAGAAATGGCACACACAGAGACAGATATCTTGATTATAATTCAAATATAGTATAAAAATAAATAACTTTGTGGATAGATGTTATTTCTTTTTCAGAAAGGATTGGACAGAAAAAATACGTAGGTTTTTAATGATAAATAGTTATCCCCTGTGGGTTATAAATAATGCTATCCAAAAAGGGTTAGTAAGTTTAAAATACAACAACAATCAAAATATAATTAATTAAAATATTGGAAATTCCAAAAGTGCAGAAAATAAGACATATACATATATCAATCCTTACACACGTTTCCAAACATAAAAACTAAGCAAATGTTTAAACAAATACAGTATCAAAGTAGCACATAAACTAAATAACAGTAACAAGAATTTATTTTCTAAACTAAAACAGGAGGTGGAAAAGTATAAACAAGGATAAAAAATGCATGTCATTTACAACATCAATTATAATGACTGCCCAGGAAGAAACACAGGAATATATTTAAAAAAAGATTTACACTAACGGATTCTTTCTATAACTTTTCGATTTCCATAAGTTGATCGTTAGGATTTTTCTAAAATTTGTTTCTACAAAAAGTTTTGCATTGGTTTGTTGATGTTAAGAGCGTACAGACCATCGCGATGGTAACAGCGCAGTCACAATAAATTTTTTAACCCATTGTCAATTATCTCACGTTCATGCGCATAAGCCGGTAGACAATTACGGGACAGCCCTCGAGATATCCGACGTATCCTTAAGCAAGTTCATAAAAAGCATTTCATTATAAAAAAAAAACTTATCAAAACGCGAATTCAATCCAGATTAGAATTTTGTCCATTACAAATTTTAATTTGATACCTTTATGGTGAGGTATCAAATGTTACTGTTTCCTCTTCTTGCTGAATATATTGTTCAATATATTGTTCGGCTTAATGTTCAAATTCTCTCTGCTGCGTCAGCTATAAATAATGTCAATCACTGGTTAGTTGGAAATATGCCACTCGCATATGCCTATACCTTAGCGCCTGGATGATAGCCAAAAGATAAAATAACAAATAATCACCAGAATTTCTCCCCGGAATTACTCTCTACTCAATCCGAATCTCCTTGCATTGGATGCTTATTACTAGCCTGTTTGCAAGCACAGAAGCGACCCAGATGGTGCTAAACTATTCCACAATTACTACCAAAAGACTTTGAATCTTCTGATTCTCACTGGTGTCAACACAAGCAGCGACCCAGGAAATATGGTGTGATTTAAATTTTGCACATAATATCGATTGCAAAAGAAAAAGTAAGTTATACACATTCTGGTGAGTAAGGGTTCGCGCTTATATTAATTTAGTGTGCTGAGTTATTTCCTCAGAAAACGAATTTTTCAGACGACCCAATAGTTACTACAAAGAATGTTCTCATTCCATCAGTAACCCGCTTTTTGTAAGAATTATTTATTGGTATTTTACAAAGAAGAAATCGCATAAGTTAGAACGAAAATCTATCATCTACGACTAGTCTGTAGCTCAGCTTCCTATGTAGGTTAGTACTGATTAATTTATAATTAAAAACGGTTTCCGAAAACGACAATGAAGACTCTAGAGTGAGTGCAAAATCGTCAACTTTAATAATGACGACGATTAACACCGTCTTGTCGTAATCGAGCTGCAAGCTAATGGAAACGTTCTCTCATTAAACGGGGTCTCAGCGCGCTTTCGCTATGCGAGGGAAGTTGTGTAATCGGATCATCGGAGACAATTGCGCCAAAAACAAAGGGCTGATGAGGTCGAATGTTGCAAACTGAGTGCCGCCTGCGCGTTTTTTTTTTCCTGTCACTCCGTAAAATCTGTAACCAACGTGTCTAGCCATCAGTAAAGGGGACATGCAAAAAGGAATACATGTTTGCGTAGTGTATTTTGATGTTGTTTCTTTTTTTTTTCTTCCTCTACGCACTGGTAAGTAAGTTAATACAAGGGGGTTTTACTTCGGATATCCTCTTTTACGCGGACGGATTTCCGGATTTGCCCGGACATAGATTTATGCAAACTGCTGCTGCATTTGAATAGGAACTGAGCTTATGGTAAGCAGCACTCGTCGTATCATAGATTTCAACTAATGAAATTACTACCATAGAAATATATTCATAGTTTATGCGGTATTGAATATTATTAATTCAATTAAACTGTCCTAAAGGGAGTTAGTGCGCTTAATAATTATAATTTTGGTGAGTTTTGCTCTATAAATAATTTCAATAACTTTTCTTGTTTGTTCTATTAGTTTTCTAATGGTTTTAAATTTATTTGGTTTCTCTTTTCTTTCCTTATTCGTTTCTCCGTCTTTTTAAATTTAAACTGCTTTCGAGCTACTCCAAAATCACATTTATCAGTTTTTCTTTTCTTTATATTTGCAGTTTGCTAACAAATGACACAGAGAGACCTATGTAATAAGGGTCTTTTTTCAATGGGATTGATAAAGCCTAAGGAATTCATGCTTATCAGGCACCCCCGTAGAGCCAAATCTCTCTCCTAAGCATCATTGCGACCCCGGAAAAAAAAAACGGTTATCGCAATTGACCGGAATGAGATTTTAACACTCGACCCCAACATGCCAAACGTGCAAGCCACTAGACTATTAGCCGGGCAATAAATAATAATGTTTTTTATTACAGCAAAATAACTTTTTATGCTAGTAATCTTCGAAAAACACAATTGAACGGTGTGTGCAAGCGTGAACCTACCCACTAAATCTCCTCTTACCCATCTTAATAGATATCACGCACAACCCGATTATCCCGACTCTCTTCACAATTCTTTGTTCTATTTAACAGTTTATTCCACCTCCATTTCGATCATAATAGTTTTGATCATTTCATGCACCAGAATTCAGATCCCTTATAACAGAAATTTGCCTGCGTTGTATCTCGCTTATATCTGTGCCCACCTTGACTTGGCTTCCTCTTCTAACTTCACTTCGCTAACAATAAGATACTCAAAAATGGTATGGCTCACCGTGCATTATAACCCCTCGCTTACGATATCCTCTCCGAAAGTCCTGGTATATTCCCGAAATAACCAATGCCAAGTCAGAAACTGAGTAATGCACTAGTCTAGCCTCCTAAACTTGCAGTTCATCAACGTTCGAATATCCGGAATTAATTTTTTTGTAAATTGGCTCTTTTACAATATTTTTATCCCATCTCTACTGCTATACCATTACCATTTCTCCTACATTAATAGCTAGTGTGTTATTTTTATTATTACCCCGTATAATAAAAGTTATTTATGATTAGTGATACAGAGATATTAAATTTCTATGCTACTGATCCACATACATTTACCCTATCTCTCTCTTTCAGCTGTTAGTTGCTTCTGTACCTACGCAATATAGTAGACCCCCAGCAATACCTGGGTCGATGCCTGTCCTAAACCAGAATGAAAGAATAAGAGCGAATGGAGTATCGACCTCATTAGAAAGCCAGATTTCATTTTGCCTCAATAAAAGACAACCTGTTTAAGACCCTCTACGAAGAATTGTAGGTATCCCAGTCCAGCCAGAATTATAAACCAGGTTACAAACGAAGGGAGAAGACAAAACTAAAGTGGGAGCCATAAGGTAGACCACTAAAAATATCATAAACGACATCAAGAGTAAGAAAGACCTCACAAATGCTGTAAAACACCACCACAAAACATGAAGAAGCCTAGTGAGGGTTCCAGCAAGGCAGACCAGGACTACAGATGACGGTAATGGACAAATTTCATTTATAAAAATATCGAATCAGAACCAGTTGGGTATAATTCAAGAACGATTCGTGATTGCGATGTACGATTGCCCCGAATGAAAGCATAAATTTCCTGCAATTGACAAAGAAAACCTTCACTATAGAGTATTTCCCGTAACCTCCCAGAGTAAAGACAAAAAGACTAGCTCCAGACAACATCATCCATTATAAATCTTTAAAAGAGCTCCTTTCCAAAGAATCCAAGGATGTTACCATTGATATCAGAGCAATATGTACTAGCAGAATCGGTCATAACAAATCTGGTAACAGAAAATCTAATCTTGGGAGACTGTTCCGTTCAGTAAAAGTACATTAGGAGAAGAATGGAATCTACATAGCCTTCTCCGCGAATTAGGTCTTCTTTGTGGTTCACGAGAAGAGCCGAGCATTAGAGCTTAAGAGGATTATTTTCAAGCTATCAAGAGATTATGAAAATATTAGGTAAATCTCCAGCATTACTAGGATATGTCGAAGGATTTAAGTTTCAGATCGGTGTATCTACCAAGAACTAACTGAAGAGCCTGGAGGGCTTATGTTTATGGCAAAACGGGACTTCAATCTAAAGAGAACAAGAAATGGCAAAGACACAGAAAGGTGTACAACATTGCAGTGTTTCCAGAAATTCCATGTCAGGCAAGCTCCTACCAATAATATTTTTTCACTTGTCTACGTAGCAAAAGTTATTAGTATTATCTTTAAGTTTCTGCTGCATTACTAACTTCTTTCTTCCCCTCTGCCAATTTCGCTTGACTACATTGACTGTTTATTTTTGTTTTCCTTGCATCGTTAATCCCGTCAAAGCTTATAATATCTTTGGATAATTTATTTGGATGTGCCTTCGCTATCAAGTAGTTTCTCATTTCTCTGCATCGCATTCCGATCATTAATTGCTCCATTATTTCGTTAAAATTCGAAACAAACTCCTTGCGAAGCAAAATTATTTTCATGGAAGTAAGAAAAAAGATTTTTTCTTACGTGTTGTGCCTCTTCTCTCATATGTTTCCATAATTCTATTCTACCTCCACCATGTACGATTGTTCTACTGAATTTCGAATTTTTATCCATTATTTATTTATTTATTTATTTTGTTCCTTCTATTATGTTCACGTCATTATTGTTCACTTATTAATAGTAAGTTTCAGCTAGATTAGATTAGATTTGGTTAGGGTTGGTGTGGCCACACTGACCTTTTCAGATCTATTGTGATTTTCTTTGTTCTAAAAGACACTATCTAACTTTGCCTTCTTAATTAGACCTATCATCTACGAGAGCAGCTTCTTTATGTACCTGTTAACTATTGGTTTCTGTACACCCAGTACTAGAAACCTTGTCCTCGCCAGGTCATCACAGTGGCAGAGTGCATGAACTAGCGTTTCTCCTCATGAGAGCGTTATCTGCCAGGCCTACATTAAACTTATATTATTATCCAGTCTACAATGACCGGTCAACAGAGCTACTATCATTTTGACGGTCTTCCTATCTTTACCCAGTAAGTCTTCAATAAATTCAGGTCTTTGTCTCAAGTCTTAGGAACTCCTTGGCCTGTCCTTGTTCTCGTGATTTATGCCACCATTACTTGGACTTATTATGTGTCCATTGATTGTTGAACTTTTTAATTTGCGATTTATGCCGAAAGAAGAGCCAACTACAACGAATTGCTTTGATGAGCCTCGTTTGGCCAGGTTGTCCACCTCCCCCCATTTTCCTTCACGCCCGTGCAGCTGGAAACCCAGGCTAATATTAGCTTCTTTTGGGTGCCGACCTCATTTAGGGCGCCTACGTATTCCCATACCAGATTTGAGGCTGAACTGGCTGTCACAGAAAATAGCGACGCTTTTACCTAACTCGTTCCACCTTTCTATTTTTCTGATATACTAACCAATTGCAACAACTTCAGCCTGGAATACCGTCATATCTTTGCTGAAGCTTATCGAAAGGGCCTCTCTGGGCTTCTTTCCGTCTGTATACCAGATCGCTTTCTACCAGTCCTTTTTGTTTGGTATTAGTCTCACGGTAATTTCTTGACAATTATAATAAGAAGGATGTACATATAACAAAAATTGAAGACAAGACAAGATTTTGCAGATGAAGACTTTGGCAAAAATTTGAGTGGTGAATGTTCCAGAGAGTATAACCAAAAACAAGAAAGGAATACGAATCCAAATTATATCACAAGAGATGAGTCTGGAATTGAAAATGTCAAGTCATCACATACTTAGAAGCTTGTGTTGTTTGATAATTTGACTAATTTTAGGGCATACTACGTGTAATTTTGAATACAAGATATGGATCCACTAAACAACGCAGTTGATCAAAATATATGGAGGATGAAATTACCTTCGCTCACAGTTGTCAAAAACGTTATTTCACGATAATAAGTAATAACAGAAACGTAAAACGTTTATGCCGATCTATATACTTGAACAACTGTTTTAGTACCGTAAAAAAGGTTTCATTGTCACTCGATGTCAAGATGTACCTTAAAAAAAAAAGGTACTCGTTAGCAATTTACACTATATAGCGTTTCTCATTTTTCTTTACTTTCTCGTCCGTTCTGGTATAATAAATCCTTTAATTGTACTTTTAATTTTATCGAATGAAGTTACATAAAACTTGGAACTCATTTAGAAGTTCTCGGCGATTCTTTTTATGCCTTTCGTCTTGCATTCGAATTCGATAACGATAAATCTGCAGGTGTATTTTATTTTTTTACGACTTCTATTCCTCAAATAAAACTTTATCGTTGGTGCTTCAGTGTAATTCTCTCGAAAATCTTGGGACAATGGTAAAAAGAGATAATTGTACTTTAATACTAGGGAAACTTTTGTGCCGATTTTTTGCTTTTCTTGATAATAATTGCTTTATAACTTGCGTGAATCCGTTAAAAGTAATCAAATAATTCGAATGACCAATAATAATAAAATGGTAGTCCGAATAAAATTTCAATATTACACAAAGCATTTCGCACATTCGCGTCGACATATCCATCCAAACTTTAAATTGACGTGTTTTTTATGTTCGAATGCAGAAGTTTTGTGGAAAACTTTTTGTGAAAAAAAAAATAATACGTCTTCTCGCATAATTCCCCGGGCGAGGTCTTATAGAACGTCGTATAAAAACTACAATTTACCTTCGTAGAAAAACTTTAGATCCGATGAATATCACCAGCACAGAACTCACCAGCACTTCCAAGTATATCAACCTCGTTTTTATCTAGAACAGTGTCTGGGAATAAAGAAACATGCCAGTCATAAGTGTGTTTATATTGCCTAAGAGGGAGACCCCACTTAATCGTGGAAGCGTTATAAGTGCTAAAGTTATATTATGGTATTGTTATAGTCAGTGCTTCGCACGGACGCGAATTTTTCAGCACGAATTGGAAAAGTTTTTTATTCCGCTACTCATACCACTTCACCTTTCGACCGTAATCCACTCTAATCCTCTTAGTTTGTTAATTATCTTGAAGGTAGATGAGAAGTTGTTAAATCTGTTTTTGGCATCCATCAGTAATGGATTAGTTTGCTAATTACAACCTCCATAAATCTGAAAGAAACAATGGGAGGTAGAGATATAATACAATTTGTTAACAGATAAAAGGAAATCTCAAGAAGACAAGATATGTAGGTAAAGTAATTTCATCACCAATTTATTAAGTATTGAGGTGGATTCATTCGACACTTGCAAATCTATCCAACCTAATTTTGTTGCTATTCGAATCTCGTGCTTTAGAACTGATTTGCTTGTGGCGCTAAAAGTACAGTACCTTAACGTGAAGAAATTCCCTATCGCGCCGGAACACCCATTTGCTGCGCTGAAGCTGCTGTGAATAGAATAAATTTACTTTCAAATGTAGATAGAACAGGGATTTCAAAGCCCCTACATTTAGCACTAATTTAATTGATATCGATTTTATGTACTCTACTCATTTCATTTGTTTTCACAGCATTTTAAATCAATCTCATCGTTCCACTTTATTTTGTTTTTGTTATTTAATTGGAATAGTTTGTGTGTACACTGTAAATTTACATACAAGATATAACATTTTTGTTCATTGATACCGCTTATTCTACGTGGTCTTCAAGAATATACTTACAACCTTTAATTAGGTGCTTGGGTTGTGATGATAACAGCAGCAACTTTTGAAACTGTCCACTGAGTTCTTGTTAGGGACCTCTTAATAGGATATACTTAAACTCCCGTTTACCCAAAACCTTGTTGTTACATGCAGAATTACGTACTCACGTGAAAGTTAGTTAGCAACTTAGAGTAGAGATTAATTTCTTGTAGACGGAAGGCCTATATTTGCCTTCAGGGAAAATATTGTACTTGTCAGAACTTAAATATACACGACGGCATGAAATAAATATTTGCAAGTAATTTGAAATGATTGCTCAGTAGAAACCATCAAGGTCTAAATATCACACACAATTTACCGATTGCGTCTTTGAGTACTATAGTACGTATGGGATAGCCGTTTGGTCCATAATAAACTGCATAAACATCTAAAAGGAAATCAATATTTTATTGACCTAACCAATAAATATGTACATTCATTGTCTTAACAGTTTGAGCAATAACATATTGACATTATATTAAAGTCCTGTATTTAACCTTCAGTTTTGTCCATTTCTTTAATGTACTTATCGAACAGTACCTATACAATTTTAAAACTATTGGCCAAAGGAAACATGTACCGCATCGGCCTTAAACTTTCCAGTACAGCAAATGTTCCGATTGTGTTTTAATCCGTTAAAGCTGCAGAGCGGAAAAATAAAGCTGTGTGAGAAAGTGAAATCTTGGTGGAATTCTTGACTCCAAGTTTACTCGGAAGAGATAACACTTATGTTGGTTAGAAGAGTTCTTGGAAAAAAAACATGGGAGTTAAAATCAAATATGATGTATTGGACATCCAGTCGGAGACTGCATGAATGACCGCAGAGGTTGCAGAGAGCGAACTAGCGCTACGCTCGCTACATGCGTTATACACACAGCACGCTGCAATTTAGACGGGTATTCCTAAAGTGCCCGACTGTACCTACATCATAATGGTCAGATCCATGATCGCTTATGCATCTCCAGTATAGTGGACAAAGATGCAGCAACAAACTGCTATAACTAAACTCAGCAAGATACAGAGGCTTGCATGTTTAGGATTAACAGGAGGAATTAGAGACTACTCCAACAGCGGCAATGGAATGCCTTTTGGACCTCCCGCCTCCTCATTTGGTGATAATGGGGGAGGCATAAACAGATTTCAAGAAATACCAACTGGTAGATATGCAGGATTGGGATCCAATAATATTGTCCAGCATGTGGAAGATAATTTTTTGGGAATGAGACCACACCACATAATTTCAGCATATCGATTTAACAGAAATCTCGAGGTGGAAATCACGGATCAGAGAAGCTAGAATCAATCCAACTACAAAGGCAGACAAAACCCGAGAATAGGATTGATTGGAGCTGGAATTTACAATGAATGGATTACAATAATCACAATTGCAATACGAAAATATGCCAGTCTCTTTCAAGCAGAGGTACGCGCAATATAGCATTGTGCAACAGAAATCAATCACAAGGGTTATAAATGCAAGCGGAGCCATATTGCAACAGACAGCCAGGCCATAATGAGGGCTTCAAAGAAGAAAAATTAGGAGCTACTAAAGCTTAGTTGGGATTATCTTGGCATAGTAGCAGGTTTCGTAACAAGACATTGTGCACTGAAAGCACTACTGAAGTTACCCAATGCAGACTGTGTAATAGAATGACAAAGACCATACCACATTTTATGTAAATGCCAGACTCTGGATGCAAACACGCAATAATTTTTTTGGCAAGCCAGGGCATTATAATAATGAAATAGTTGGCATAATTTAATGGGTAAAGGAAATGAAAAATATAATACATTTCCGGAAACTTTATCAGACAATCCACACACAAAAAAGATTTAGAGCAATGTGTAGTAGAGTCCGATCCAAACCTGAAGGGACTTGGGTTGCGCGAGGCGTGGTTTAAAACTCCGTACTGTCTGTGCTAAAAATATCGTAACCAAAGCCATCGCTTCTTTTCATATATACACTCCACCAAAAAAGTATCGCATAAACTAAAAAAGGGCATTTATGAACCAAGATATTTTTATACGTTCACAAAAAGTTTGCCTCGTGTATATGAACTATAAAAACACTAACAAAATAATGGAACTTAGCGTTTTTACTTTTTTTTTTTCTAAAAGAACACATTTAGAAAAATGCATATGTGTAAGGTTTGTTCAGTTGTTTATTGAAAGTCTTCCTATACGGACAAATTTTAAAGTGCGAAGTCAGAGTTCTGTACCAACGCTTTTAAAACTAAAATGAGCAATTTAACTTCAGAACAAGTGGCTGCTATAGTTGCTTTAATCGAAGATGGACGATCTCAAGCATACGTTGCTAATTTGATGAACATCAATCAGTCAAGTGTTTCTAGAGCCGTAGCCAGATATAGGGAAACAGGCATTTACAGTAGAAGACCTGTACCAGGT
Organism: Cetonia aurata; assembly: GCA_949128085.1. Lineage (NCBI taxonomy): Eukaryota > Metazoa > Arthropoda > Insecta > Coleoptera > Scarabaeidae > Cetonia > Cetonia aurata. The sequence continues at coordinate 48,505,060 of OX421884.1, read as the reverse complement.
CGTCCAAGATGTTCTACTCGCCAAGATGACCGCTATTTACTACTACAAGCATTACGTCGAAGACATGTAACTGCGAGACAATTGCAGAACGACTTGGCTAGAGTCAGATGTGAGTACTCAAACTATTCGGAATAGGTTACGACAGAGTGGATTAAGAGCTAGAGCAGCTGTAACAGCCCCTCGTCTCACTAGGAACCACCGAGTGGCTCGCTTAAGGTTTGCCAGAGAACATGTAAATTGGAACATTAATGACTGGGCCAATATACTCTTCACAGATGAGTCAAGATTTGGTCTTTACACCTCAGATAGGCGTATCTCAGTGTACAGACGAGACGGTGAGCGCTATTCGCAGTGTAATATCAGACCTAGACCTAATTTCGCTGGTGGCTCTATTATGGTTTGGGGAGGCATCTGTTTAACAGGTCGTACAGAGTTAGTACCAGTAGACAGAGGTACACTGACTGCCCACAGGTATATAATGGACATTTTAGAAGAACATGTAGTACCATATGCGCCAATTATAGGAAACGAATTCATGTTAATGCACGATAATGCACGACCGCATGTTGCAATAATCGTCCAGGAATACCTTAACGATGTTGGTATTCCAGTTTTAGATTGGCCTGCGGTAAGTCCGGACATGAACCCTATCGAGCACGTGTGGGACCTCCTTCACAGACGGATACGAACCCAAAATGTTGCCCCAGCGGACCTGCATGGACTAGCAAATGCTCTCCGTGACGAGTGGGAGAATTTGGATCAGGCTTATATACGGAGGTTAATCGTATCTCTGCCAAACCGTATGCGGTCATAAGAGCCAGAGGTGGCAATACTCAGTATTAAAAGCTACTGTTATGACATTCTTCTTTCCAAAATTATAATTTCTTGTTTTAATAAAAATCTCAAGTATGAGTTCTTGTTTTTATTTGGCCTGTATTTTATTTAAACAATCATAGAAATTATATCTTAGAGCGCATTAAAGTATATTTACAACTTTATGCTACAAACAAAGATTATGCGATACTTTTATGATTCAAAACTAAATTATGCGGTACTTTTTTGGCGGAGTGTATATAGGCGTCTCTCTCATTTTGTACTGCTTGCTCTCTCTATTACTCAAATTCGTATTCTGCGCAAGTCCCTTCAGGTTTGGATCGGACTCTAACAGTATTTACTTTTGTTTGTATAATTGTAGTATTGTGAGTTTTACCCGGAAAGCCCTTTAAAGTTAAAAGGAATAAAATTGATGGTCTATTTTTTGTATAAACTACCCATATCAGCAGGTTGCTTACACTTATAGACTTTAAAATGTAATAGCCTTGGTTGATGTTGTTTTCGGATTTCATTAAACAAAATATGGTGTTTTTGCTAAATTCAGACCCGATGCGGCACGTATTCTCATTGACTGACAAACTTAAAATTTTATACTTCGTAATACATTATAGGAAAGAACAAAACCGTAGAGTCCTGCATTGAAATGTCTAAACTTAAATAAAAATCATCTACCATACAGTGCCCTATTTGTTTCAAAACAAGAAAGGCTTTTAAAACACTTTATGTTTAATTTATTATTATTTATTCTCCATTAATAGATATTCCTCGACTAACATAGATTGTAAAGTTTTCACAATTTAAAATTCATTTTTATTCATTCTCGAGATATCGTAATTTATAATAGCGTCAAAGAACTGATAATCTGTGATAAACAAAGTGAGGCAAGTTATTTTGAACAAACAATCCAATTATTTTTAGAATGGAAAATCAAACGATTAGGCACGCTTAATTATTTCTCAAGTAAGTAGTCTTCAAAGAACATGGACATTGTCAATGGATATAATATAAAACATAATTGTTATGGCTAAACAAAATACACAAAACACACAAGTCAAACAACAATAACCATATAAATAATCGGTTAAATTCTGCATTCCAGATACTCCGCAACAGAATAAAAATATTTGTCATGTAAATAGTGTTTTAGTTTCTTTTTAAATTCAAGAATACTTGTTGCTCTTTTTATATCCTCAGGAAGTTTATTATAAAAAATAATCTATAAGGCTTTAGTATTATGAGCCGGTATGGTTTTATTTAGGCAAGTACGGGTAGTCATATTATTATAAATATCGCTGTTTTTTGTAAAGCGATCTTAATTGATCTTTAAGAAAACCAACACTTCATATATATACACAGAGAGGCAAGAGGTAGAATACTTAATTCCTTAAATAATGGACGACAGGTCAATAGTCGAAGAATTGTGTGTTTGAATTATATTTGCATTCTCCGCCTTAATACTAACTACAGCTTTCCTATCAAAAAGATACGAAGATAAAAGATCATAAGCCAGGCCAAATATCCCTAGTGATTGTAATTTCTTAAGCAAGAATGAATGATCTATCACATCAAAGGCCCTAGACAGATCAAAGAAAACGCCTGTAACAAAACTACTTTTATCTAGTGCTTCATAAACCTTACTCAAGGCATGTTCAATTGCACTACAGGTATTTTTGCCACCTATAAATCCAAATTGAGTAGGTGATGGTAGATTATTGCTAGTTAAGAAGTCAACTAATCTTTTATTACCGACCTTCTCAAAAATTTTGGCAAAAACCCTTCGCTCAAGCACCGATTGATTAAATATTCCAAAGGTTCTAATAAACAGTGCGCAACATGCTTTATTAAGAAACAGGGTATACCATCAATGCCAGCCGAATGGTTTAAAGACACTTGCTTAATAATATCGGATAACTCATCCTTGTCTGTCGGTAAAAGAAATAAACTAGAATGCACTATAGTAAGAATATTAGATTTGTTATTATTTGACGTTTTAGTTAAGGTGCAATGTTTTTTGAATATAGACGCAATTTCACTAGGATTCACTGTTATATTACCACTCTCATCCGACAGTTTCAAGTTCTGTTCGCGCCCATTATCACCTCTTGTTAGCTTATTAATAATACTCCAGGATGTCCTAAAGTTGTTTTTTGAATTTGAAATTATTTGATCATAAGATTGCTTTTTTGTTTGTTCTACCGATTTTGTTATAGTTTTTATGGTTTGTTTGATACAATTCATAAATTTGCGGGTCATTACTGCACTTATATAAGTCATGCAAGTCACGCACATGTCTGCTGACAGCTCTTAATTCATCATTATACCAACTTTTATGGGAATGTGAGTTGATTAAATACCTTTTTGATGGAAAACTTGTTACGGGGTTCCGGCTCCTAATTCTCAGGATCGTTTGTTTCGGAGAGGTGGATTGACGTAATCAAACACAACACAATTTTACAATTAAACACTATATTAAAACTGATTAAAAAAACTTTCAAGTTTGCAGTTTCTAAGTGAAATAAACAAAATAAAATAATATATTATGCAGTGACGTTAAATTTGAATTAAACAAAATCTGTGTGACGAAATCTTAATTAATCTACAGCTAATCTACTCGATCGAGAAGCATACATAACGGGCCATAACTCAATACTTATCGGATATTCCGTATATTACTAAAACTAACAGCCAAAGAAAGGAACGTAAATTTTGAAAGACAAGTTATTACTAATAATAAATGAATTAGGACACGTTTTGCAAAAGGAAAATTAAAATAACTTACAGTAACTAACACGAAATACACATATACACTGATATGTTGCTGTTGTTGTTGTTGTTGTTGTTGTTCTACGAAGCTGAGGTGAAGTGGGTGAAGTACTCGTCTCGGGTCGTTTGGAGTAGACTATATCCGTACACTGTACGCGATTTTTACGGATGATCAAATTGCACTCTATGCAACAAAATGCCCCGTGGCAAACTTCTCGTAAAAATCTTTTCCTTTTTAAAATCCCCAAATCGTAATAATTACGTTTTGCCGACAGCAAATTAGGATTTAAAAAAGGCTCTACTTTGACACCGATAATCACCTCCAAAAATAAAATACTAATCACATAATGCTCTCACTTCCTTGCTCTCTTGTCAGATAGAGGTTTCCCTTTTTATAACAGCTGTTCGTGAAATAATGATGGCGGTGTAATGTGACCAATCAGAAATTAGGTCAGTAGGACAAAGTGATTCTATTGGTCGCCAGTTAGTAGGTTCGCGAAACAATGCGCAGATTAAAATTTCGGGGGTGTGCCCTTCGCGGAATTCTAGTCTTTTCGATCGGAACAAACAAAACAATCTTTTCGGAAAGTTAAGCGGCTTAAAATGTGTTTGGCGGATACCGACAAAGCAAAATACTAAAACATGGGAAAATAACTATTTTTTAAAAAAAGAATCGAAATAAACAAAACAATCCCTTTAGGAATGTTGAGCGGATTAAAATGTGTATGTCGCATGCCGACAAAGTAGAATAATATAACATTGAAAAATAACTATTTTTAAAATGCAACAAACAAAGAAAATACCAGAAAAAAAATATCAAACGCTTCAATAGAGCCCACCTTGACCGCATACACCTCCTGTCAAGTCGCATTGCTCATAAGTGATTCAAATCGACCTATTGCTTCATTTGTAACACGTCGCTCATATACAAATTTAGGCTTTGCAGTTCGATAAAGATTTATTCGCATCAACAAATGTCGGTGGTCTGAAATCAGAGATTCCCCGGTTATGCAATCATAAATATCGTTTCTATTATTATTCGCGAATGTATTATTTATTAAGTAGTAGATGCTTGGGTCAAACGTGTATTCTCCTTAACGTACGGTTATCCAGAAATAATCTGTTTTAAAAATAGTACGCATATCCATATCAAATGTCGTAATTACACCCTATCAAACCATACACATACTACAAAATCAAACTTTTTGAAATATGTATAACATAATAATTCATAGTTCAGTAAGTTTTGTTCACAGGATTTTGCTATGTCGTACTATAGTCCTGATGGGTTACCCCATTCTTTAAAAGTTCGTGGCAATCCAGCTACAATTAAATAGACAAGTGGTTTTTAAATTCTAATATTAATGGCAAGAGCAAAATATCGTCCATATAAGCATCGAAACTTGCCAACCTAGGAACGATGCGCTTCAATTTTATTGACCTTTAAATCTTGCTTAGTGTTCATAGTTAGCGGGGGCCATCGTTTCGAGCGCGCCCTTTTGTCGTAGAAGTAAAACTTAGAAGAGGAAGTAAAGCATTTGTTGCGATCGCTCGTAATTCATTCTTTATGACTCGTCGAGATAGTTATGTGACGGCAGTTGTGTGCGTACGTGAGCATTTGCGAAGACCTACTAAATCTAACCAACCACCCACGACCAACTAACCAAACAACAATACCGCACAGCGCTGGCGAGGCCAGCCTTTGCCTCGACGCTTGATTTATATATTTTTAACAATTTTCACTTGCTGCTTAGATGGGGCGGTATTCAATTGTCGCAGGACGCGACCTATACGCCCAACGGGTTCACCGTAATTTATAGGTAATTTATTGGACAGTACGGGCGCGTGATTTCATAAATTTCATCATTGATATAACTTTCGTTGTACGCACATGGATACGCACCAAAGCACGTACTAGATGTGTACACGTAGATATCTACCGTATATTACAGATCGTAATGTATCGACGGTGGGTTTTATGTGACAGGAATTATACAATAATTTATAGGAGGGTTGGATTTTCAGAATCGTCAGTGCTATTTTTATTATTGCGACTTCACATACACACTTTATTTTACTGTGAATGAACGCTTATTAAATTTCATGAATTACGCACAACGATATTGAATTATTGTATTTTTAAAATCTTGCAGGTACATACATATAAGAAAGTTTTATAGATAGTTGTTCAGAAATGAGATTACGAGCTTTTATATACTGAATTCACGATTCTACTGCTCAATTATTTCTTTTTGCCAATATGTTTCTTCCTTTCACAAAAATTTTCGGCAATCTATCCCCGCGTTTCTAAAAAGAAAAATAATCTTAGCTCTGATTGCGATTAAAGATGCAGCTGCAATGAAGATGAATAATACTTCGCAATTTAACGTGCGAACTTATTTTATCAGTCATATAGAATAGAAATTATTTGAAAGTTGAAATATCACCCTTGTCTGCGAAATTTTCAGTGAAGAATTGGTGGATCGATCCGGTTTACTGACGGATCAAGAGCTGAGAGCGGGACTGGAAATGGAATATACAATGAGGTGAGAAATACAAGGATCACTTATAGGAAATCAATCAGAGGGCTGATTTGCATTGCAATAAATAGCCGGGCGATACGAAGAGCATTGGTGAGGTTTGAGACTGATTTGGGAATGTATTCGAGAACAGAATAGTCTGCCAGACCGCAAAAAAGTAGTTTACTGAGGGTACCCAATTATTCAGGAATCGAAGAAAATTAGCCGGTAAGCTAGCAGAAAATGGATCGACAGCTTCATGCATAGGCCTAGAACCTATTCTAGGAGTGCCCAAAAACACAGCACCGGAGCAAGCAGGGATTTGGATCCACAAATATTGTAATAATACAACCAGAGAAATTAATGGGCTAGGACTGAGAAACTACCACATCTCCGTAGCAATTATCTTCGCACAGTAGTAGGTTTCCTAACAGGACACTGGGCACTGTAAAGACACCTACAGGAAATTGGGATCAACACTGAAGACACCCACTGCAGAGTGTATAATAGGATGATAGAGACCGCATACCACATGTTATTGCGCTGGACGCAAGAAATCAGGAAACTATCCTGTGAGTTCAGGATAATTTCAATGAATGAAATTTGAACAAATATATTCATTAGCTCTGAAGGAACATCATTGAACATAAAAATATTGGACGTAAAACTCTATACAGCCATAATCCCTGCAAAGTCAACGGTTATACCACGCATCTGCATCTCCCGCTCATTCTTCTAACTGCACTAGGTATTCCCCTACATTCGTCATAGCCACTCGTAGCTCACAACGAATACTAGCGCGAGCGCAGCGGTTGCTTTGCTATTCAATCTACACGCAGAAATGTGGTAATTTTTAGTGACCCTGAAACGTATTGTATTTTTATTATGAAAATGAATAAATTGCAATATGTATTGCTTTGAACACACGTACTTATAAATTCAAAAGGTGGAATGAAAGCGTAACAGTAATTTATAGCATCTATTATGTACTTAAAAATAGTCTTTGCTCATGACAAAAAAATTAAAGTAATTCTAATGAACGAAGAACAAAACTCTCATAAAGAAAACCTGCCCAAACATTTACTTTACTTTACATTTATTATTTGCTGTTGCTGACTAGATGAACTTAAATATCTGTGCTCGTTTTGCTTGGCCCGGTATGTTGCACAGTTGTGACTTCTAACCAAAGGAAAAGAAGATTCATCGATAAATATAATATTGTTTACCAAATTAGGATATCGGTTAATTAAATCACTTAACTTTTCACAAAGGCTTAAATGCGTCGCCGTGAAATAATTGTTGGTGTTTAGAATATTTAAAATTGTGATACCCATTTGCTTTGAGTATTCGCTGAAGGGAGAAACGGAATATGTTTACATCATTGGAAATAGTGCCAGATGACATATTCGAATTTATTTCAACTGCAGCACATACTAAAACGGACGTATTATTAGAAATTCTGCTGGTTGGAAGTGATGTTTTTAAATTTTCGACCGAACCGGTATTGTCGGTTTTATTTTTTTAATTTAAAAATTGTGGCTTGATTTGGAATAGGCCTGTTGCGGTATTTAGCTGCAAACACATCGCATACCCTTTGAAAAGAATTGCCAGCGTGATACCACCGCATCATCTCAGCTCTCTCCTCCACAGTATAACGCGGCATTTTGCGCAAAAATATGTATTTAAAAGTTAGGCAACCAACTTACTTGAACTGACTAATAATACTGATCACTGATCAGTCTACATGTACTATTATTATACTACAGCGCCACACCTCGCTGTTAGGTAGAGTGGGAGACGGTGGGAGTATATGTACTTCCCCGCCGTTTACTTTGCAGAGATTGAGGCGGTATATCTTGTAATTCCCCCATTTTTAGAAACCCTTCTACATATAGTACATATACTGACGGCAATACTACCTATTTACCGACACATATATAATATCTATCTGTATTAAATGCTACGCGAGTGTAGAAGGATGGTATCCCGACTTTCATTTATGACATAGTTGCATAATGGAAATAAATTATGCAATATACTTGATATCGTCCGTACATTGCAGTCGTATCGCGAAAATGCAAAATGTCGACATATAAACACATTTTTATTCAAAAAGTAATATACCAATTACAAAAATGCGATGTGTTTGAAATATGTGATGCATCCTATTCGAAAGATTGGTCACAGACTATACGTCGGTTGTAGATATGATGTGCAATTTATCGGTGCGTGCACATGTCGTGGATGCATGCTTTTTGACACGTCGGCGAACTGTAGCGATTCTAATGTTCATCGACAACATAAAATATTGTTTAAAGTAAAATTCAGTGTGGTAGATTAAATCAATTTTGATCACGAGGAAATGGAGACATTGAAGGTTGTGTATCGTCTAACAAACAATAGAATATCAGCGCCAAAAATGCTGAATAAATTTTTATAATTCCAAAAATGTTTAATCTTAATTTAAATGAAAGGTGAAAAAAAATATTCCCGATATAAAATGTTAAAATCTAACCTATCTTATACTAATATTTCTCATATGATAAACTGTATTTCAGCAAGATATTTTCGCAATTATTATACTGGTTATAAATTAAAATTGAACGCTTCCTGGATTAGTAGGATGTCAATATCTTCAGCCAGCACACTTTAACAGACTGCCGCCGTGGCTGTCTTCTTGTGCTGAAGATTGATTTGTACAATCTTCGGCGCCATTTTATTTCCCAGATGTCGACGCGTGAGGTACCCCTGAAGTTCCCTCTTCCTGCGTACTGGGTTTTTTTCTCTCCGAGGTCACGAAGCTGGCCTTCTGGTCGCGATAGTACGGTCTCCAGTTAGACCGTAACAACGTCTCCTTGGACTCCTTGTCAATCCGGAGACTCACGTGCAGTCGCTTGTCGCAAGACTTGAAGCCCTGAGTTCTGTCTCTCTAGACGTTTTAATCCTACTGTCAGATCCTCCTCCTTAGTCTCTGGTAGGAATTATTCTAGTTTGTATTTTGTGCCGGATAGTCCCTCGTTGTGTTGAACGAGTCCTCCTCCGCACAAATTACTTCATAGTAGTCGTCCATAAGGCGGGAGGATTCAAACCTCGGCGCCCTGTCCGCAATATCTATGATGGCCATCAAGGTCTCTCTTATAGGTCCCACTGATTCCCCAGTCACCACGCTGGCCGGACAATCCTTTGGGATTATTGCTGCTTTAATCCCCTTAAGGGCAGCTTTGTAATTGGCGGCCCCGGGCGCATGTTTTGTCCGTTTGGTCACCTTTTCCTCAGGAGTACTTCTGGTCGACACGGTTCGCTTAACGGCTCCTGTCGACTTAGGTGTCCTCTTCGGTACCTCTTGCGGAAGGAGTACCCTTACCTTACTGGTATCAATAACCTGCTCCCTCATCTTCCTCAGTTTTTCCTCTGCGCGCCAGAGAGAACTCTCCTTTCCTTGGACGCCTGGTCCTTCTTCACAGCGGTCTCAGTGTCTTCTGATTGCGGTGTCACTACTGGTTTCGTTACTGGAGTCTCTTCAGTTCCCATGGATTGTGGATTCTCTACAGACTATAGTGTTTTGATTTTTTGAATTTCTATTGGTTCCCTAGTTAGTCCCACGAGTACGGAAAAAGTATTTCGTCGATGCCTACAGAGCTTCCATTATAGGCACAACGCGTATATACAAGGAGGTGCCGCCTGTTTCCCCCAGGTGGGTACCAATAATGACTGATCTGCTATTCAGCCACGCATCCCGTCGGCTTCGCCCCTCCACCTTAGGATTTAGGTTTTTATTGAGGTTGCCTCATCTCGGTCCGGGCGATTAAGCCAAGACCCCCACCCCATCCGCCTGCGAGACATGTCTACAAACAGCAGAAGGAGTATGGTTTTGCAGCAACCGCTCACTTAGTGGAACGGAAGCTGGCATCGTTAATCCCGGTGCAAGCCCTTAGCCACGATACTACAGCTGGGCCGGGATCAGTGTGTCTATTCCTTTGTGACACAGATAAGCTGTTTAATAAAAATACTTGTTTAAGAATGCATAAGTTGGTATAGCATCTTATATGTTTTGTTTCGTTCTTCTTCATTGCTACCATATTTGCACCCATTTCTATGTCTTCTACCGTTAATTTTCTAATTTCTATGGTAATGCATAGTTTTTCATCCGTATAGCTACCTATCTGTCATTTGCTTTTCATCTTTCCTGACGTAAAAATCTTTTGAATAGCTTAAATACTGCCAAATTAAATGTGTAAAAAGAGAAACTGATATTAAATTCTACTAACCTTATTCCTCGATAAACCAGAGCAAGGAGATACAAACACTGTTGAACAGCTAGATATCAATGACATAACGCAACAAAGCGAAAGAAGTACGGTACAGCCATAAAAATAGTCAACAAGTAGATCAGAAAAACTAACAAAGGGAAAAACATCAAAGGATTTACTCTAACGTCCGATTTATTTAGTAGACGGAATAATGTTATTGAAGCAGTTATGGAAGATTACTACATGCCTAGCCGTTGGCTGTCAAATTGTGCATATGATTTATTGGATTTTTATCTTTCCAACTTAATACATAAATAAACGGGTTGAAGCATGGGAATTTAAAGTGTTAAATAAATTATCTGTCCCTTGTATACGTTTATATACCAAATATTGAAATTCCAAGTTACGTTAATATTTCTAAGGGATACTAATACACTTGAGTCAGGACTGCCATGAATCTAATAAAATATTTGGCGCAAATATTTGTACCTACATCTAGTACATCCACACACAGAAAAGGCAGATCGTGTTGCCAGATGCATTGACATGTAATGTGTAATACAGAAGATTTTACTATCTCAATACGCTCAAAGCAACACATCTAAAAATGTATATATTTACAAAGTTCACGGTTGAGCAGCATTTTGAAGCTCCTTTGAGTAGTATAGAGGGTACACGAATTTCTTTAGATCATTACAGAATACCCCATGTATTCAAAATCGATAGTTGGAAAGTATACTTAAAGCATCAATCTTCCATCATCTTAAGAATGACGTAGCGCAAATATGCTCCTGAATGTGAAACGAAAATGCAACCGGAGAAACTGTTTTTCCTGTAACGTTTGAGAACAGTAATTTAAAAAATTGTTTTTAACTAGGCAAAATGTGTGTGTATATGTAAGTTTTAAGTCTAAAATAGTAAGTGGGTTATTTAAGCATTTAATCCGTTTTTGTGCTCTTTTCTTATACAGGGTGTCTCTGAAATAAGAGTACAAAATATTAAAAATGGGAAACCCAAATTATACTGAATAAGTATCCAAAAAGTCGTACGCCAATTGCAATATCGAATATACAATTAAAAACTAATTGAAACGTCACGAATGTGCCGCCCATGGATCCACTATCTGTGTTTATACTATATCTTAAGGTCATTTGTAAATACAGCTACGATATACAGATAATCATTGTATGCAGCTGATACGAGTCAACGACTCCAATATTATTACGTACGCGAAATTTAAAGCAAATTTCAAAGAAGATATTGAAAGTAAAATGTGGAATCTATTAATGAATAACTCTATTCACTTGTGCGTAATCTGATCAATGACAGCTGTCTGAAATAAACATCATTGTTAAAAGTTGATATTTGATGTGACGAAGGTAATGTGCGTAATTATTTCTTTTTTTCTCTTTCATAATCAATTGTTGGTTCTGAAAAGAACCGATTTGCAAACCGGCGAAACATGAGAAGTGTTAAATAAAATGTTCGAATGTACTTACACCTGCATTTCTGTTCACAATATCCAGCAATTCTTCTTCGGCTCGTAAAATTCGACGTGGTCTTTTACGTCCGCGACCTTCGTAATTTGGTAGCAATCGACCAGTTTCTCTTAATCTAAACACGGTATCCTTTATACACGTGTAAGACGGGGTTCTACGATTGGGGTATCGCTGCGGGTAGATACGTAGAGTTCTTCGACAACTTCCTCCTGCTTCGCCGTAGACATAAATCATATCGAACAACTCGCGTGTGGTAAAAGCCATATCCGATGTGTTCATGCGTAAGGATCCAGACAGACTGAGACTCAGAGCGTAGTTATACGTCGCGTGTTGCCTGCCCTACCTTCGTTGGTTAGAAGTGTAGTGTCACACAAATACCAGTGGCGTGACGGATATTTAATAAATATCTTTGCCATTTTTTTCCTCACGTATGTGTGGGAATTTTGGAAAAATTAATTTAGATAAAAGGTGTAATAAAATTAGGGCTTCCCATTTTTAATACGTTGTACTCTTATTTCAGGGACAGCCTGTATATTCAGAATATTCCAATATTCTGACGCTACTGTAATTGTTTCGTATTTATGACTACTTATTTGTTGGGACAATTTAATGAGATTCAATGGTAGGTATATCCAGTTGATTATCATAAGATGACGATTATTCAACTTAGCATTTTCTATTTTTTCTATTTAGAACAATAACAAGAACTTGTAGAATTGCATTGTTTTAGTATATATAATAACAAAGACAATGAGTTACATGTCAATACAATGTATTTTTCAAGTCTCTGAAAGTTAGGTATGTCTCTTTCTCCCCCCCCTCCCCCCCCCATTATTTTCTTGAAGCCAAATAAATTGTCTATATACACCTAACTTTCCTGGTTTGAACATAATCTAGTTGACTATTTCTTATAATTCTTTAAATATTAAATTCTTAATTTCCGAAACCAATAATGCACTGATTATCATCATAATGATCATGTGGTAATGGTTGCGATTCAGTGGGAAGTGACAGTTACGGCTAGATTATGTGAGAAGGATTTTCAGGTGTTGTACAGGAGATACCCCCAGGAGATACGATTAGGTTATTACGATATTTATGGTTCTCAATGGATTTCAGAGTTGAATTGGATTTGGTGGTAACCAAGAGCATCCAGAGGATTACGATCTTTAATAGGAAAGGAATCTGAAAGTTTGAAGATAAGTTTAAAAATGATTGTTATGTTATGTTTAGGCAATCATTGACAATATCTTTGCAGTCTATCGTATCCTTTCACAACTCATGGTGTTCACCCAGGTTCCGTGTTTGTGCAGCATTGGTGAAACAAAACGTTCGGTGGGCACTGGTGCTGCAGAACATGAGCGTTGGATTCGGGCGTAATGTGTAACTTTGTTTGCACTTGCTGAACATTTCAAATCTAATTCAACTGTGTCCAAATTCTACCCATAAATCCTTACTACTATAACCGCTTAACAAAATAGTTGGAAAGACGCTACACACTAAAATATATATTGGCAATTCCTACGGAAAATTCCAGTAATGTATAAGGTAAATTTACCAAAAATTAGAAAATATACCTAAAGTTTTCTAGTAAATTTCCCAATTTTTGGTAATTTTACCTTATACGTTACTGGAATTTTCCGTAGGAATTGCATAGATTTTTTAGTGTGTATTAGCCCAATCCACAGATCTATACAGCTTTAAAGAAATCAAAACAGATACCGGAAATAAATATTTCATTATTCTTTTTCGTTCACTATAATTCGCACATTTGCGTGTTGCTTAGCAGATGTTAGTAGTATTTTATAATACCTTTCAAATTACATTAAATGGATCATCGTGGTGACTTCCTTTCAAAACAATTTATAAACTTTGTTTACGCACGATATCTGATCGTCAAATATAAGCAAGAGAGTTTACTACAGTCGATGCTTTCGATCGATATAGATGACGACTCCGTGCATTTGTTCATCCGTAAACACTTGATAAGCGCATGAGAACAGCTTTGGGGGAAAATATATATATAGATTAATTCTATATACATATATATATATATATATATAACACGCGATGAATCTAATAAAGAAATTAGCTTAAAACATTTTGTTCTTGTCTTGGAAAATGCGAATATACTTTCGAAGGTTAAAACTCTTATTCAACTCACAATTTATCACTTTTCATTAAGCGTTTTCGTTACAAGAAATAAGTTATTACATCGACTTCCTCCTTCTGCACAGTTCATAAATCTCCATTTAACGTAAGTATGTATTACGCACCCAATTTTTTATCCGTATGACTCCATTATTGTTACATGATAGGATACTAAGTTGCTGTTACATTTTGTCGCTTTTTTTTACCAATCTTTTTCTCAAGTCCACTCGCAAAAACGTACCTAACCGTAGAGCAAAAATGAGTTTTTTCATCTCCGTTCCTGCGCTTCCTGTTAGCAAAGACGGTGATAAATATGAATGAAGAACAGGATAAAGAAGCGGCTGCTCCTAATAAATCGCATCTCCCTAAAAATTAATTAAGGATTGCATAATGCAATTTTGTAGTCTAAAATTGGCCAACGTTCGGTTTTTTTAAATATTCATAGAAAAGTCTGCTTGTTAATTTACCCATTTTTCGGCAGCTACCTAAAAATTTACGTTTAAGAATGGCATTTTCCATCCGTGTTACGTTTATTGAAATAATTACAACAACAAAGTTCATACTTATCATTCACTAATATGATGTAAAGTTTATTGCACTTTTTGCAAGGTGATAATTAAAAAATATCTATCGAAAGTAAAGTGTAGCGTACTCCAAGCATAATAATCTATCCAATGTCTTCTATTTCAATTCCTTTAGTTTATTGAAAAAAGGAAAACCCAAAGCAAAGAGCGGCACTGTATCTGTATGATCCAAACCAGACAGCAATCAACCAATCTGCATTTTATAACATTCTAACATATTTTAAAATCTTGAAAATGGGTTCATAAACATTATACACACATAACAATGACCGTAATACAAAAAGAAACTGATAATTTTCTAGCCTTTTACATTTCTTCTAATTGACAAATTGTGTTAATACAACTCATAAAAGGTTAACCGAAAACAACTTAGTGTTGAAAATAAGTACCTGTTAAATATTGCTTCGACACTACGTTGTTCTAGGTTAACATTTTATTAGTTGTAAATGAAATAGAATGGGTTACATTTTATTGTTTTTTATATACAACCCAATTTTATGTTGACTTAACACATATTTTTCTCAGTATACACATAACAAATGTGCCTGGGTAGATTATAGCTCTAGCTATAACAAAGGTATCGTTAGACACTCTCATATAATTTGTAAAAATAAATGTGCAATCGTAGATCTGGTGAATCAATTCACTTTGCTAATTTGAAGTTTACCAGTCTCCCCTTTACGTCAAGTTAAAAATATAAAATAACGCCTAGTGTCTAAATTGTTACAGTTTACTCTTCGTGAGGGGTGTGTTGTATTCCCTTTTGTGAGAAAGCTTTAAAGAATCTTCTTCGGATATTTTGAACTGAAATATGATGTATATAATGAAGGTGCGTATATGAATGAAGGCATATCCCAACTTAGATCTAAAAATGGTGTAAAATAATAAAACTAGAAGGGGCTCCATATATACGTCTATAATTATACATGTATGATACATTTTATATAAATATGTATAAATCTGAAATACCCTTATATACAGGGTGTTTCAGACCACTCGTCCACTATCTTTTTCCCGCGATCTATTGCAGCTGGACTAATGCGACAAAAAATTTAATAACAAAACCCTACCTAAAGAATCATTCGAAAATATTTTTAACTTCCGGAAACGTTCCATTATACCGGAAGTGGATAGCAAGTTTCTTATTTTAAATGGAATCATACGTTTTTTCTTATCTCACTGAATTCTACAGATTATTTGAACACAATTTTCATTAAAGTTCTCTATCCGTAAATCCAACCGTTTTTGAGATATTCACGATTTTGTCAAAATTTTTATGTTTTCATCTCTTTCGAAAACATACCATATTTTGTAAACTATTAAAGATAATGATGTCATTTTACTAGTATCCAAGAAAAATAGTTGTTCCTACCAAATTCTGTCAAAAGAACCACTAAATTATATACAGAGTGTTCATAAATCGATTGTCAATTCAAATACATTTAACCTTAGAAAATTATTTTTTTTCAAATGTAACATTATATTTCTAATTATACCATACAATGTAGAAATGAATTCTCCGTCGATAAGTATAAAGTATGCATATACCTATTCCTAGTCGTTTTCAAGATATCAACCATTATTTACTCGGCTATGAAAATTTTAGTACATTTCTTGCAGTAGGCTATGAAAATAACAAGTAGGTTCGACAATCATCAAAGCAGTGTTACTTTGCTTCATCATTAAGATCTAATTATTTCCATTGATCCATGGTTATAACGTTGAGGTTGATAGGAGTATTAAAAAAGATATTTTACATTTATTGCTTATGTAGAAGGGAATAGATGATACTCAATAATTTAAAGATGTCAGATAAAATGATGGTACATATTACATTAAAAAAAAATAGATCACAATAATCATAAAAAAATTATTGCACTTAATGTAAAATAACTAAATAAAACAAATTATTCAAAATGTCTGCCGTTTCTTTCTATACATCGCTCTATTCTGGCCTCAAAGTTCTTATGAACTCGAATTAGTTCTTCTCTGCTTATGGATCTACACGTTTGCCTTATTCTCATTTTCATTTCTTCCGCACTTTGCGGACGATTTTGATAAACAATATCTTTCACCCTTCCCCAAAAATAATAATCTAAACATGTCAGGTCTGATGATCTAGCTGGCCATGAAATTTCGGACCCTCTCCCAATCCATTTATTTGGAAACATTTCACTTAATTTTTCTCTCACATGTACAGCAAAATGTGCAGGACAACCATCCTGTTGGAACCACATATTTCTTCTTTTTTCTAATGGTACGTTTTCGAGGAGCACTGGCAATTCATTTGTTACGAAATTGCTGTACACGTTCCCGTTTAGCGTTGCTTCAAAAAAATAGGGTCCAATTATTTGGTCACCAAGGATGCCGCACAACGTGTTTATGCTCCACACATTTTGATTGTCGAGTTCTTGCATCCAGTGTGGATTTTCGTGTGACCAATAATGTAAATTATGATGACTTACTTCACCATTACTTTTAAATGTTGCTTCATCTGACCACAATACCTTTTCAAAAAATCGAGGATCTGCAATTAATTTTGTTTGTGCCCATCGACAAAAACGGACCCCGACCTGGAAGTCGCCGTCAAGTAATTTTTGACGAAGCGAGATATGGTACGGGTACAGTTTGTGGTCATTAAGAACTCGCCATACGCTCACATGGTTAATGCCTGACTCTCGTGCTATATTGCGAGTGCTTGTTTGAGGATTAACTACGACTGCCCCCAAAACATCTGCTATTCTCTCATTTCTAATATACCGAACAATTTGCTTGCCCTTGTTGTGGTTTTTGCGCACACTTCCTGTTTGTTGCACACAGAGAGCTAAACGAGAGAATACTTTACGCGTAAACTGTCGTCGCTCTGGATACCTTTCGGCATATACACGCGCTGCCATCGCCATCTTTTTTTGACATTCACCCATAATCATCAACATGTCGAATGCTTCTGCATTTGAAAATGCCATAATAAACATAAGACTTGAACAACAAAAACTAACAAAATAACGCGTAACAATAAAGCAAACAACAACAAAGAACCACTAATAATGAAAATTCGACTACAATAGGGAGATTAGCAAAGACAAGTTTGACACTTCTCGATCTGAAACTGACATGACAACGCTAAATTATTGAGTATCATCTATTCCCTTCTACATAAGCAATAAATGTAAAATATCTTTTTTAATACTCCTATGGTATGTTTTCGAAAGAGATGAAAACGTAAAAATTTTGACAAAATCGTGAATATCTCAAAAACGGTTGGATTTACGGATAGAGAACTTTAATGAAAATTGTGTTGAAATAATCTGTAGAATTCATTGAGATAAGAAAAAACGTGTGATTGCATTTAAAATAAGAAACTTGCTATCCACTTCCGGTATAATGGAACGTTTCCGGAAGTTAAAAATATTTTTGAATGATTTTTTAGGTAGGGTTTTGTTATTAAATTTTTTGTCGCATTAGTCCAGCTGCAATAGATCGCGAGAAAAAGATAGTGGACGAGTGGTCTGAAACACCCTGTATAATACTTATAAAAGTATCTGGTATTGAACTAGAACAGCGATATGTTTAAATATTCGTAAACCATGACTCTATGTGACACTGGAACCTTAGTTTTAATTTCCTGTGGATATCTAGAGAAAGAATTATATTGAATAGTATTTTGAGATAATCTGTATCTAACATTATAATCTTCATTAAATCTTATATTATTTTCCCAAAAGCAATCATTGCATCGCATATGACTGTTACAACATAACCATGATACAAAAACCATACTGCTTAGAAATTAGTCAAAAAGGTAAACATTTTCAGGTACTGCTGGGTCACATATTCTGCCTATTTCAATTTATTGCCTCAAATTATTGTTTCATTGTCTAATAGCGGATATTGTAACGAATCTCGATTACAACAATCGGGGTTCAAAGACGCAAACACGCAACACAGGCGATATATTAAATGAACTTGATTTATGTACACATTTGCGACTATCTAAAAATTAAATAAAATCAAAGAAAACACTTAAATTGTGCATTTCCTAATTATCTCCATTTACCGCAACCATTTCTAGAGATTTCTCGGGCTTCACCGATGTTTTCTCGCATTAATCGCGAATCCTCTATTTCGCGTTGTGTAGATGTCCCCTTTGATGTCTCATATCTGAACTTCGTTGTTCGATTCGCTGTCGGTTGACGCCACCTATGAGTGGCCATGAAAGCGCAATTTAAACTAGCGCGCGTAAGAACATATTTTTATGAAAGCCACCAAATTTCGAAATGCTGTCATTTGAGAATCCTGTAGAGAAATAAATTGTCTACTCCAATATAAGAGCGTTTGTAAAACTAGTTACATTCTTTTAGTTTTCGTCATTATCTATTGCTAATTTAGCAGTTAGATAAATTATAAACAACAGAGGTCCGAGATCACTGTCTTGGCGAACACTCATATTAGCAGCTATAATATCTGAATAGACCTGACCCTCTATAATAAATAATTAAATAATTTGATATTGTTTGTCTGTAAATTCCATTCAAACTATTCATATTCTACTCTGACAATTTTGAATCTATACAATTTCTCTAATAATATATTGTGTGATATATGTAGTATGAAATATTCTTGTGATGTCCAGTAAAAGGTTGTAAAGCACCATTTCATAAAAATATATTTACTATATATTGCTACCGATTTCAAATTTTACACCTTCATCAGGCATGACTTTGTAACACAGAGCTGTTTATATAATAGTCAACTATATAATAAACATGAAAAAACTGACAAATCTTCATAAACGGCGACATTAAATCACCTTCATATCTATCATTAAAACACAATTAAGGAGAGGAAACAAATTGGCCGTGTATGTTAAGTAATAGAACTAAATAGGATCCTTGCGAGACTTCAGGAGATTACAAAAAGTAATTAGGATCCGAAACTTCTGATGATCTTACTGAAGCGTTTCCTAAATAGAACGATTTTCGATAGCTCTTTCTGTTTCCGAGATATTCGTTGTTATTGTTTTAAAATTAAAATTAACCCTAGAGCGTTCTTGTGTAGCGCAATAGATTCGCCTCTGAACTACGGATCAAATGGTGAAAAGCTAATATCCATAGTATCTTCCGTTTCCGAGATATTCGAACTAAAGTTCTGAAATTCAAATTATGACTAGATCTTTCTAGTAAGAATCAAAAGATGCGTGTTTCTACGGGAAATGAAATAGTGAAAAGCGTTTGTCGATATCCCTAATCGTTTCTGAGATAATAGCATGAATATGAAGCAATTGTAAAATCTTCCAATTTTTAAAATTGATACAACCAGAACTTTTTATAGTTTGGATTGGGAGATGCGTCTTCGGATTAAAAAAAGCAATCAAAAGCCAGTATCTATCTGCCTCAACCAATTTGTCGACTCAACTTCAATTAAATATTTGTTAAAAGGAAAGTAGATAAATTAAATTTTATTCGAAGTTGTAATTATTTTGGTTGGAAGTATTAATCCAAGCGAACGAGCAATATAATTCAAAAAGTTACAGGATTTAATTTAATCTTTGCATTAAATATTGTAATACATTGTGATAAATTTTAACTATTTATTTATAAAAATAATTATCCATATATATTTAAAAAAACCAAAATTTATCAAAAACGATTCCATATTCTTTTAGTGTTCGCCGGTCACTTGCTGTTAGACATTTTAGCATATTCTGTCAATTAGCTAAGACTCAATACGTTTGAACACACTCTAAGAAAAAACTATAAGTTTATCTTCGGGAACAGTATGAACTGATCACTGAGTGGCAAAGGCATTTGTAAAATCAATATTACATGACATCTATTCGTTTCTGATTATCACAACTCTCACAATCAGTAATAAATTTCATTAGGTATTATTGTAAATTTTGCTATCACTAATGCTGCTTATTCGCAAAAATCTGAAACACTATTAATTCCAATACAATGCTGATAATTAATGATGAAAAGAAACTACGATAACTAGAAACTGAATAATTCAAAGTACACATAACCAAAATAAATACACAAGATTTTAGCGGTTTAGTAAAGGAAAACGCATTATTTTCGTAAATCATTTCTCCAAAATAATGCGATCTCATTTTTCTTGCGGATTAAGCTTTTCTCGTACGGATTACCCCCAATGTGTATACTGTTTATTATGGGGTAGACATTAAATAATGACCGACTTGGTTTATTATTTGGTCGGTTCCGATATCCACTTAGTGAGCGATAGATAATTAGTAATTACCGAATTATTCAATGGCTTAGATGAAGTATCTTCCATATTTCTAGTATATTTCGGTTAATAAATTGGGAGACGCAATATTTTTAATTTCCGGAAAAACAAAGTTCAGACCTGATACACACACACACAAATCACTCTATATTCTTGCAGCAACCCGACATAGAGCTATATAGATTGGGAAAATCGATCGAGGGTTTACGTGATCAACATACGTTTGTCTGAAAAGTTCCCAAGTATTGTTATGAACACTGGACACATGTAGCCAAACATCTGCCGCATTCGCACAATAACAATCGCCACCGGTCTCTAATGGAACAATTTAATAAATCGGTCGCTCAGATATTCAATAAATTTAACCTTATAATAACTAATACGGCATTTGCCCTAATAATGGACAAGTAATTTACATTTTAGTGGTTTCCCTTTGAGGTATAGGAATTCTAACAATAGCCAATATAACTGCCCCATTAGGTATTATTCCATGCTGTAATCCACGTCGCAAATATATCAGTCAGACGCATACAATATGCGGCAAGGCAATACTAACAGGTAAGTTATATGCTTTAAATAATATACGCTGTGACAATTTGTATGTGTTGCAGATGTTTTTATTTGCGATAATGATCAATCTTTGCAATTTGTTCTCACCTATCTTCCTAGCTATGAGGGTTAGAGTGGTCACAAACATTTGGAGCAAAGCAGTCATTAGTTTTGGATTGTTATATTTAATTACCACTCTATCCTTAGCTAGTGGTATAATGAGGCTGTGCATAATAGTGCATAATAGTGAAAATAGAAAAAAAAAACATAAATGGATTTAACCTTTGCGAACATTATATATACCGAAAGATATGTTGAAGGATATTCTGTTAAAACAGCCGCAGATAATAATAGCATACCCAGAACTAACAAGACACTTAAAGAAATGTCAAGATGGAAATCTAAATTAGGGAATCGCTACTCTTGTAGGTACCCTATTAATGTGATCAAATTATAGTGCACAATAGGTTTCCACAGTTGGTAATGTAGAATATTTGCAGACAAGTTAACACATTTTCACAACCATGAACTAACTCAAACAGCAATGCGAGAACTGACATACCAATTTACCAACAATAACAACAAAAATATAGAAGAAACTTGGAACGAAAACAAGATGGCTGGAAAGAATGGCATGAAACAACAAGGTAATTTGACACTACGGAATCCAGCATAATAATGGGTTTTAATAAAGTTGTATTTGAAAAAATACAGATGTTTAAGTTTAGACTCTATCGAATTGATAATGTGGATGAAATATGCCATATAAATAAATCTAAAAAGGTGTGAGCACCAAAAAGCGCAAAGTGTCAGCTAATACCGGTGGAAAAGGATTCTTTAGTCATACTGATTGTTGTCTCTTATGTCTATATTCCATAAGTTAATTATAAACAATATTATGATTAAAAGTGTTTCACCTGGTGCAAAAAATGTGCCGACAGCAATTGAGTAAAGTTCTAGTGTTGTTGAACTGAACACGATTTCCAAAAATATCAGAGCGAAGTTGAGACAAAAATGTTAACAGAGTACCATATTCTTACCACGTCAAAGAAACAACAATACTTTTCCAGCAGCTTCAGATATGTCAGTTATTGAAAACGAACGAACTATAAAAAATAACAAGCAAGTGAAGGGCTCAATACTCTATCAGCTTTGCACTTGATTTATCTAGTTACAATATTGCTAAATATTAACTAACAAAGAAACATTTGATACTGTAACATATTAATTTGCATGAAACTCGGCATATTTGTGGGACCCATTGATGGGTGTTATAAATTGGCATTTTCTGTGCCTAAGTTCACGTTCACTTAATCAAATCTGTCCTTCAATTTTTCATGATTTTTAATTTTTATCGTTGTTATGAAGGCAAGAAATATACAAGGTGTAGCACCTAAGACGCCTGGCACCATAACTCCACTATCATACAAGATATCGAAGAAAGTCGAAGAGCAAAATTGTGCATAATTACCCTCGCCATCTTTATAAAATACTTCTGGTCAGCAGTGGCGTACCGTATTCCAGTGGCGTATCAAACTTATGTTTTTTTTTTTTTCTTTTAATAGAACACCCTATATTTTATAGCAGATTTGGAAAGCTCTCGATGAGTACTTATTTTCTTATGTAACATGGTATAACCCGTAACTTTAGCGGTTTTGCTGTTACAACCTTCTTTTATCTCACAGTCAGACCATTGTTTAAATTTTTTTTTTTGCAGCAACTAAATTGCACCGAGGCTTAGGTTTCGAATTTAGGGATAGACTAAGACCTCTTGTACCCTCACATAACTTTTTTTTCAAGTGATTTGCGAAAGCAAGATAATTGTTGATTGGCATTCGCAAATTGTTTCTAAAATTTCAAATGGAACCCCCCACAAAAAATTACATCGCTGGATAGCAGAAATTCCAAATTTTTCATTGGTACGAAAAAAAAACAACACATTTCATAACGAAATTTTTAAGATGCTACACCCCGATGAAACATTTCTAACCCCGTTACATCTAATCCCTGTTCCTTTGCCAAAAGAAAATTGAAAAGAAGTGCGTAAAACTAATTTACAGATAATGCACTAGGAACACAGTATATAGAGTGTGTTCCAGTATTGGTGTTACAAGAGGTGTGATGGAGTGAGAATGTTTAAATTTTATTTTAAGATTATAGAGTTAAATTCTGCTAGGTTGGAAGAAAATTCTATTTACTAGCAAATTAAATTTACAAAACGTATTAATATCGTTCACAATATTCTTTATTCATTCTCATCCTTTACTACTCCCCAAAAACTAAAAGCAATTTTGGCGTATGGAAACCAAATATATGTAACTGTATTTAATTTTTTATAAAAATTGATTTTAGGTATACCTGCATAGATAAATTTTTATAGGGTATTATTACGCCTACCCCCCAAAAAAACTCACCGTATCTGTAGCATCTAGAACATACAAAATACTGTGCCCCTGCTACACGGGTACAGCAAAGATTATTATATGTTCGAAAAGGCTTCAGATATCCTTGGAGTGAATATTTATTTCAAGTTCTTACGAATATTCTTAAAATTTGCAAGTTATAACATTATTATGTTGGGATTGTAAGTATTAAATATTAATATACCACACAGAAAACTGACAACCAAAATGCTTATAAAATGGTTTCTGATGTGTTTTGCATCGTATTATAGCTTGTGCAGAAACAACTCTGTTAATTGACTAGTGAAGTGGCCACTGTCCTGCTAAATTGCAGATTATACACATTAGCCGAGCACTCGGCTAGGAAGCTAGCATTTCCCTTTGCGTACGGGTAAACAATGTAAAAAGTTAAGATGCTCGTGAAAGCATAACCTCCGCCTGTTTAATATGTGCATATATCTACGTTGCTTACTCGTACGCATTGGAAACGCTAGCTTTCTAGCGGAGTGGTCTCGTCTAATCCCTGCTAAGCTACCTAAGAAAATCACTATTTTAGCTCAATCGCTGACTGTATACAGCATTCGTATATCCAAATGTTTTTGCAGTTCACAATTTCAAATTTATGATTGGGAACATAATAAAAAAAAAAATTTCTTTTTGATGTCTAAGCTTTTGTAGCTTTTATTTGCCACTTCATCAGCGACAAGTCTTAGCAATTTAAGATAATTATGAAATTATAAAATTATAAATTATACAAATTATTAAATTTCAAGAAAATACGAAACAATTAACCACGTTTAAGAAAGTGGAGGCAAGTGATATCAATAAACAGATATAACCTTAAAAGTTATAATTTAAGAAATAAGGTTTTACACTTGTAATACCCATAAAAATCTGAATCAAAAATATAGTACACACGGACTAAACAACAATTTAAAATGATGTGATGGCGTCAGAAAAATCTCATCTGTGATAATTTGATAGATCTATAATAGGTGAATTCAGTGATATATGCATATCTACGTAGCTTAATGTTTTCCCTTCACAACAACAGTATGAAAAAACTAATAATCATCGAAGTTTGAATGTAAGTTTGGCACAGACGGAGCGCTGCAGTATACAACACAAATTTGCTTAAATTTCTTTCGAATCGTAAAAGAGTCTGAGAAGTTCTCTTATAAACCAACCATTATTAATGTAAATTTGCTTATTCGTGGCTTTCCCACTATGGGTCCACAGCGAATAAAATTGTAACTTCTTTATAAACACTGACTGTAAGCACTCTATCCAATTAATCTTTAATTCCACTTTTAGAACCGTTTCTTCTAGCTTGTTAGTGCTTGCAAAAAATAATATGCAATTAACGTTTTATTTATGTGTTACCAGATGTTTCAAAATAAAAAGAAACCTGACTGCGCTATATCCCACTCTCCCTTTGTCGTAAAACATTTCTCGCTATATAATGGAAACTCAAGGTGACATGACATGGTATTGTTGACCTGGTTTCAACATGCTTCCCTATATTTTGCATGCACCTACTTGCAGTGAAATATCGACAATACATAAAGTTCTGGTAGTAGATCCACTGAATGCCGCACTGCTCAAAGCTTATGTGTTGCTGGTGGCGGTGGCGCGCGATATATTTGACCTCGGGGAGATGGTCAGCTATACAAAGGCATCAAGCCAAGATAAAGAACCGTGCGCTCTAACGGAGTAGAAAAATAAAATTTTCCAATAGCGGCTAGGCGTTCACGTTGAGGTAGAAACGTGATATACTCGAAAACGCCCAATAAATCCTTACCGAAAAGTGATAATGGCTGTTCTTGGAAGCAAATCATGGCGTTCAGGGTCGTTAATTATCTGTATTATATTTGGTTTCCAAATGTATGCAATTTTAAAAACATTTATTAATCTAATATCTTTTAACATCCCGTGTAATAAAAATGCCTAAATACTGAAATAAAAATTAAGGTTCTCCCTTTAATAGAGTTATTTCCGATTAAAGTTTTAATTTCGGAATAATTAGAACGGAAAAATGCTACGATGACGGGCATCGTGATTTATTGTTGGAATCACCACACCAGCAAAAGCAATAAAAGGGGAATAGCTCGACAAACGAGTTTCTGCCTACCATGCGTCATCAGCCTCATTCCGAGTGGAAACCCATTTCACCGCTATCACGTCTCAAACTGTATCCACCATCATCTGTTAAGGAATCAAGAGCTTAGATGTTCGTTCCCTAGCGGACACAAGCCAAACTCTCAACCCTCAAGATGACCGCAATGTAAGTTGGTAATGTAGTCATAGATCTAGCTCGGACAATTCATGGATTATTATTCCCGATAGATAGGTGGTGTAAAACGAGAACGTGCGACTGCGTAGGTAGTGATACCAACAATAAATAGACCATGAACCCAGCATGGTGGCATTTTACTATAAAATTATGTTCGAAAAAGTGTGAATTTCATGTAAAATTTGCAAGATTATAGGAGAATAGGTAGAAAGATAGATTTTCGATTCATATGTGTTCGAATGTATTTCTGCTTGTAAATAATCCCAGTGGTGATATTCTTTGTTGCTGGAACTACCAGAGAATCAAATGCGCATGCCTTGAATTCACTTCCCGTTTCACAATATTCCCCTAACAATAATTTTTCGAAATCGAGCGGACATTTTTAAAACAGACACCTCATTGTAAGTAGCTATTGGTAAGCAATATTCAAAGCTTTTATAAGAGATGGTGAAATGTGAAGATTAGACCTAACTATGGAAATTTGCGTTGCGGCTGAGTTATTGGTTAATTAATTAATTGATTGTGTTGTTAGTGGATGTCAAAAAAGTAAAGTTAGCCAATCAAAAAAGTGATTCCATCCAACTTTACTCCTTTGACATCTACTCACAGCACAAGAAACCAATCAATTCTCACATATTTTTTTTAGAAAACTCCCCATTCGGAGTGGTAAAAATAAAAAGAAATTAGATTAGAGAAAATAGTATATTTTCTTGTGTTGTATTTATTCAAATATGTAATCATCGTCGTAATATAATTAAAATTAAATATTAATAACGTAACGTAACTTCTACAATTACAATCACAAAATAGTCATAATTTTAGTGGGAGGGATGTACTTGACGGATTGGCAGCAAATTATCAATATTTGGCTTTAGTTTTGTTAGGAATAACCGCAAATCTCCCCGTTCTGTGATATTCAATCTGCTCCTTTTTTTTTCTTAAAAGGTTTGTAACGACACTAAAACTTTTCTCGACAAGATATGACGAGGGAAACGCTATCAAAAGCTTTCTCGCAATTCCCCACAGTCCAGGATATTTTTCAGGTATTTCTGCCTGCAGCCAAAATGTTTGATACCCTCTTTTAAATTTCACCCTCAGTTCCACATTCGAGCGAAGCTCGAGTAGCTCCTCTTGTAATATCACATTCTCCACTTCCGTTTCATCAAGTGGATTTATGATCCATGGTGGTATTTCCATCGTCAGAATATCTTCAAATCTGATTTTAAAGTCATCATGCAGGGCAATCAATGTTGAACGTATGTGTGAATATCCTCATCAAGGCATGCTACCTGTGACAAGTTTGGAAACTGGGAAAATTTGCACCGACTAATATTTTGCTTCATAAATTTCAATTTTCCAAGAAAAGCTGAAATTACAACCTTTGTTTTTATTAAATTGAGGCTGTCCCCTTGTAATTGTAAGTTAATGTCATTAAATTTTTTGAACAAATCTGTCAAATACGCGATGTCTGCTTTCAAATTGATCAGGTTTTCTTTTAAATCTGGATCTTTACTTTCCAGAAACTCGACACGTTGTACTGAATATGGAATATGCAGGTTATTACAAGTAACAGTCGCTGAGCTTCTTAAAATGTTATCTGCCTACATTGATAGGTGAACTCAAGCCAACATTTTAGTTCTTCACTATCGGAACCAGATAAATTCTCGTGGACCCCCGCTTACGAATTGTGAACCCCCATTTTTTTGTCACGCCAACGTAGACCCCCGTCGAGTCTCCCATGGACCCCTGGGTCCACCTGGACCACTTTGGGAATCATTGATTTAGTGGTTCTCAACGTGGGCGCTAGCGCCCACCAGTGGGCGCTGGGATCTATACAAAATCCAGTAAGTGGGCGCTAGGCGAAAAAAGGTTGAGAACCACTGATCTAGAATATACGACCGCCTCACTTTCCTAGTATAACAGTGTTCTTTGATATCAAAGTAGGTATGCATAGAGGACCATAGCGTAAAGCTTTTACATACATCACAACACAAATAAGCCCACATATATGTTATTATTATAATTTATTTTAACTACATCGTAACTGAATAGTTGACCATGATTCAGGCCTAAAATTTGAAGATTATTTTGGTGATATTCATGATAATATTCGTATTTTGAATACTACTAGCATTAGAATTATGCAATGGAATTTGTCATGTAAGTTTGAAGGTCGTGATATTTGCGACTTTTCAAATAGAAATGTATAAATGAATGCGGTGCCCTTTTTCCCTGCTTTTTTGTTTATTTTTAAAGACAATGAACGTACACAGTAAAAAATTTCTGCGTGTAAAGCTCAAAAAGAAAGTGATAAAAAGTTTGCGTGTTAAAATTAACATCTAATTTGGTTAAAGTTGGATTTTGTTACCAAAATCAATTAGGTAAAGACATCTTTGCCCAATATTTGAAATATCTACACCTGGGGGTGTAAAAAGTTGACTTCGAAAAGAGAGAGGCGTACATGTGTACTCCTGCGCATGAGCAATTTCTATCAGGTACATGTAATAAAGAGAGATTAACTTACAGACTACTAACGGACAATTGACACGTGATCGGATTCGTATTTAAACTTGAATCCTGTGCCTCTGCTTTTAAGATGTTTATAGTTTATACGTACATATTGTATGTTTTTTGCAACCATGATGTTAATATGAATTAAATGCAAAAGTATGATTAAATGGCTGAGTATTAGTGATTCGCCTATCCCGTCGGCATATAAACGTTGCATATCAAACGGTAAGTAACCAATTATACCATTTTTGACACTAGTCAGATATGTAGGTAAGTACATAATATGTATCGTTAACAACCTATATTCTTTGTTGCTGTATTTCGTAAAATATTTGTCAGTTCTAAAAGATTTTTATGACATATTGTAGGTTATGTATATATGACTAATCGTGTAGAATGTAATTCCCTGTTTAGTCTATTCCCTCCATTCCGGTGGTTAACTCCATATTCCTTAACCTAACTGGTAGCGAGAAGTTTGAAATTTAAACATATATACATTTTTGTTAATATTAACTGTACTATAATATTGTCGTGCTGTGCAATGGTTTTTCTTTTGTTGCATAACTTGTTTATTTAAACTTAATTATTATTAGTAATATTATTGATATATTGTTCCAAGGCATATTTTTGTTTAATCATTAGTGTTCGTATTCGTTTACATATATTATAGTGCATGTCGTTTAAACATTATTCTGTACATTGTGCGTTTTGCGAGAAAGCAAATGTTTAAATTCTGTTTTATACAAAAAGATATTCGCAAATAAATTTTTATTAGCAAATTGAAGTTTCTTTTGGATCACTTCACGACCTACGTTTATTAGAGTGCTTAGCGTATATATATACTGTACGATATACATTTACAGCTAAAACCACCTTAATTACACTTACGTTTTTCAGTGCAAAAGGTACACCCATGTAGTGTACCTCTAACTAACACCCAAAGGTATACATCATCTGTTTGTAGTTTACACTGCCAAGTGTCTTACACTACACGTTTTAAAGTATAGAATTTACCAAATCGGTTTGGTAAATTTTACCAAATTTCAGTGTAAAATTTATCAAATATAGTGTGGGCTTATATAGACTACTTTTAGTGTTAATTTCTACACGCAATTTTTTACTGTATACCTACCTTCCAAATGTTATGTTTATAGGTTGAGTAGTTTGGACTGTTTCTTGGTATCGGCGAATAGTGCATCTTACTGTCCACACCGCTAGGTTTAATTTTTCACCAATTTTGCCTACTGGCATAACCTTTTTATTATGCTAGATTATTTAGCTATAGCTGTGGTTTTATAATCGGTCATATCGAACACTACAACCTTGTCACATTCTAAATAACCAAGCGGGGTACAAACGACGCCCTAAAAGAAAGAGAAGATGCCCCAATATCTTCATCTTCTCAGTCGTATTGATAAGACGTACTTTATTTATTCAATATTGCTGTTGTATTTTAGACGAACACATATTAAGATCATCATCATTGAATGCTATAAAACTTATTAGATTAAAGTATTAAATTTATACACTTTCCCGCATGGCCAAACTTTCACGAACGATAGTGTATATTTCTTGGCTCATATCTAAACTCCTCAACTCATATCGCTAACTAAATGTAATTCTTATTTAACTGCTTGAAATAAGACACAATTGTAAGATATATCAAATACAAAATCAATATAATTATAAAACGTACAGCAAAACTTGATAAAATGCGTTGATAATATAAACTTTCTTAATATTCAAATAGCATGGTTACAGACAGATAAGTTGTTTCCAGTTTGTTAAGGATTTCAAAGTTTACTGACTAAAACATTCACTACTGAATACTCAAAGCGTAACTTACTTGTTACGCACAAAGCAACACCCTGAGGTGACGTTACGGATACTTACGGTATTCATTCTTATTACCTCTGTAGAAATAAAAGTGAAACTTGAAAGATGTACAACTAATAAAAACTTCATAACAAAATTCAAAGTTTAATATTTAGAAATCTGACTGTGTGAACCTTTCTGAAAATCACTATCCCAAAAATGTATGTTTTTGACACATAACTCAAAAACTTTTTAAGCGATCAATAGTTCATTTTTTCAGTATGTTCAGCAACACTATGGTGAAAAGCACAGCCAGTGATTTCTGGACTTCCTGTTTCTTACTTTATGAAACAATCAACAATTATCGAATAAGAGCCCAGCAAGCTCGCCAGCATTAGATGTTATTTGGAGGCTCTTTCGTCTTTGCTTTTTCATCTTCTGCTAAGGTTGAACAAATTCTCCTGAAAAAGGCTATTTTATATAGTAATAATCAGGGATGTGAATTGAAACCACTTCAAACACTCGGCGTTCGAAATTTTATTGCTCGGAGTATCCCTTCATACAGTCTCTCGTGTCTCCCCTTGCCTATTCGCATCTACAAATTGGCAGGGACGCGAGAGACTGTATGAAAGAACGCTCCGAACAATAAAATTTCGAACACAGGGTGTTTGAAGTATTTTCAATTCACATCCCTGGTAATAATACACCGTCTACAGACATTCAAGTATTCAACAATCTATCGAGACGGATTTGTAATCATTTTGCAAAGATAAGAGAGATGACTTTGGAATATATTAAAACGGATAGATTTTAGTTTCATTGTCACAAATAAATGCAAATACATATTATTTATATGTTTAAACTAAAATTAAATCGTTAAAATATGGAAATAATACTGAAGAAACCTACCGACACTTTTGCTTTCCTAGTAAAAGCACCTCTTTTTTTTTAAGCAAGGTAGCCAGAATTACTCTTACAGTCGCGTTGCTGTTGATGATAAATATAATTACATGCAGCTACAAAATGCAATTGAAGTTTAATGAATAACGAATTGCGTCATTTCAGAGCTGTAGTATGTTCCCTAGAGTCGTAATTTAAAGCAACGTAGATCTATGCAGTTTTTGTACCACTTTTAGAAAGCACAGGATGCAAATTCCGTCGTGAGTAATATGTCCTTCATTACAGATCCACTTGTATTTGCTGATTTTTTTCTTTCGCAAAAAAACGTGTTATTTAATTACCCTTTCATGCACCAATGTTGCATGTGTTATGAAATAATAAGATACCTGCATATACATATAGTTTCTAAGGTTTAAAAATCATACGAAAGTGTGGTATTTAGAAATAATATTAATTTGATGTTAAATAATTGTAGGCATTAATTTTTATAAAACTACTCACAGTCTGGTATTGGTTGCTGTGAGTACTTGTGATATTAGCGAGGAAATGTTACAATGGATTTGAAATTATTTGTTTGGTAGGAAATTTTAAACTGATCATTTCAGAGATATTTGATTGTATCCATCATAGAGTACATCAGGGTAGTATCTTGGGCCTTTTACTTTACACCTTATATGTTAACGATGATTGTTGGCGTGTACATACAAGAATGTAACTATTTTGTATATTTGCATTGTCCAATACATTGGTAAATTTAAAGAATTATTCAGAAATCCAACCCTTCATTTAACATCTTACACACACAATATGCTTCAATCTGAATAGGTCGTCTTCAAGTGTCTAACGCAATAATGTAATTGCTAGAAATCAATATCACTTCAAAAGAAAATATTCAAAGAATTGATAATTTTTAATTTAGGTTTTGACTTTGTCTATATATAATCCGCAAATATACATTTTATATACATGGATATGTTATTACTATGATTTTATTCTCTTCTTTTTCGTGAATTAATGTAGATCTGTCAGATTCGTGGTAGTAGTAGAGATAATTAAATAAACAAATTTATAAAGGTTTAGTCTTTATCTTTCTAATTGCAAACGTTTCGGTAATATATACATACTGGGTGAGTTTTTTATCTTGAGACAACGGAATATCTCTAAAACACTGCATCAAATCAAAAAAAAATCTTAATAAGATTTGTTATAATGTAGAGGGCTTACTGAATGGTGCCGAACTCGATCCCCCACCTCACTCCCCCCAGAGTGGGAGGGGGGACAACTTTGAAATATTAAATAGGAACCCCCAATTTATATTGCAGATTCGGATTCTACGCCATCAAGTATGTAGTTATTGTTTGAAACTTTTCTTTCGATTCGTAACACATTGCGCTGTAATCGTAAAAAACATCATTGTGAACGTCTAGAAAAAATACACAAAAAAGAGAAGCAAGCAAACATGATTTTGTGTTTTCTTTATTTTAACATAAACTAACATTTCAGAAAGCCATGTCTTCGAAACTGTGCCCCTTCACTTCGATACATTTATTTATTCGCAATTGGAACGCTATTCAACGATACAAAACCGTACTTTATTCAGTACTTGACAAGCTGTGAATACTGTTCGACACACACTGTTCGATCCCCATTTAGATTATTAATTATTACTCCAATACAAATTAATTAGTGTTGAATATTTGAACAGGTATATAGAGGCTATAACACTACAAGAGAGAATTGAAATGATTTACATTTATGGAGAAATTGGTAGGAATATCGATTATGCTGTTAATCTTTATTCACAACGTTTTCCCGACAAGGTGCGATCGCGCGCTTCTTTTTACCGAGTCGTTCAACGGTTCTCTAGCGAAGGAATTGTACAAAACAATTGCTGGAGAAAATAATGAAATTGCGGTATTAACTGCAGTAGCTAATAATCCGCACATTAGTACTCGAGAAATAACTCGCGGATCAGGAATTTCTCAGACCACTATCTGCCAAATATTGAAGCGTAGGAAATATCATTCATTTAGAATTTCCATGCGTCAAGAACTTCATGGCGATAATTTTCAAAATCGAGTGCGATTTTGTGAAGGGCGCTTCAACGGATAAAAGATAATCCCAACTTTTTTGCTCGAGTATTATTTTCTGATGAGGCGACATTCACAAATCACGGTGCGGTAAATCGGCAGAACATGCATTACTGGAGTATCGAAAATCCCCATTGGTTGCGACAAGTTGAACATCAATATCCTTGGAACGTAAATGTTTGGTGTGGAATAATGGGCAATAAGCTGATTGGTCCATAATTCATCGATGGAAACTTAAATGGTGAAAAATATCGAAACATCTTGCAGAACGAACTTCCAGTGTTACTTGAACATCTTCCCTTGGACGTATGACAAATAATGCGGTTCCAACATGACGGTTGAAGTCTGAAGTTTATACAGAAGTGCCAACCAGGAGGGAAAACATGATTGAGCGAATTACCAACGCTTTTCCAAAGATTACGCCGGAAACACTCCTCAGTTGTGTACAATCATTCCAATTGCGAATAAATAAATGTATCGAAGTGGAAGGGCACATTTTCAAACACATTTCCTGATATGGGTATGATAAAGTAAAGTTCTTCGTTGCTGAATGGCTTTTTGAAATACTATTTAATGTTAAAATAAAAACACATAAAATCATGTTTGCTTGCTCTCCTTTTTGTGTATTTTTTCTAGACCTTCACGATCTTTTTTTGCGATTACAGCGCATTCTGATGCGAATCGAAAAAAAGTTTCAAACAAAAACCACATACTTGAATATGAACAATCCGAATCTGCAATACAAAATGGGGGTTCCCATTTAAGATTTCAAAGTTGTCAAAAGTGAGGTGGGGGATCGAGTTCGGCACCATTCAGTAAGCCATTATAACAAATCTTATTAAGATCTTTTTTTGATTTGATGCAGTGTTTTAGAGATATTCCGTTGTCTCAAGATAAAAAACTCACCCAGTATATACCTTTATCAATGCATGATAATTATACCATACATATTATCGAAACGTATGCAATTAGAAAAATAGAGAGTAAACCTTTATAAATATGCTTATTTAATTATCTCCACTGCTACCACGAATCAAACAGATCTACAGGGTGTATTGAAACATCGTTTAAAGATTTTAAGGGCATGTAGTACGATCGAAAATAAGGTTAAAAGTCATAATAAACATATGTCCACGAATTAACTGTTTACGAGATAACAGCGATATTATCGCACATGCAGAATAAGTTTGCTTTAGCGGTTTTTATTAAGATGTTATTGTATTTTAACATAAAATAGATTGTAACTAAAGAAGATGTTCAAAATGACGTCCTTCCATTTTGACACAGAATTTACATCTGCTTTCAAAGGAAGCGCGCACTCTTTCAAAAAACAAGGGTTTTTCTCATATTATCTGGCAACAGTGTTTTATTCGTTGGCGCAACTCTGGAAGATCGTTTACCGGTGTTGAGTACACTAAACTTTTCAAATAACCCCAGGTACTAAAGTCCAACGGGTTTAGATCGGGAGACCTTGGAGGCCAAGCAATGGGACCTGCTCGCCCTATCCATCTCCCAGGAAATTCATTGTTAAGATGTTTCCTAACAGCAGGCGTAAAGTACGGTGGAGCTCCATCTTGCATAAACCAGAGGTTCAGTCTTAGATTTATAGGTAAATCTTCCAAAAGTTCAGGTAAAGTATTTTCCAAGAACTCGAGGTATGCAGGACCTGTTAAGCGTTGTGGCAAAACAATAGGTCCTAACAACCGTTCCCCTATCATGCCTAACCAGATGTTTAGAGAGAAACGTTGCTGGTGCCGAGCTTCAACGGTAGCATAAGGATTCTCGTCACACCAAACGTGATTGTTGTGGAAATTAAATATTCCATTTTTAGTAAAACCAGCTTCATCAGTGAAAAGGATGTTATCAGCGAAATCTGGCCGATCAGCAGCTGTTCGCAAAAACCACTCACAGAAAGCCCTTCTCGCTTGATAATCCGGAGCAGTAAGGGCTTGTACCCGTTGAATATGGTAGGGGTATAGGAGTTGCTCATGAAGAGTTCTCCAAACAAGATTGCTGCTTACACCCACTTGAGTCGAAATTCTTCTAACACTAGTTTCGAGATTTTCATCAATAATATTCAAAATTCGATCTTCTATCTGTGGAGGACATGCTAATCTCTGCCGTCCAATATCAGAAGACCGCTTCTCAAACGAACCAGTTTCTCTTAGTCGTTGAAACAGCGGCTGAAACATCACATGCGAAGGCAGTTGGCGATCAGGAAACGTTTCAGCATAGAAGCGACGTGCTTGTCAAGAATTCCCATTAGCACGATCGTACATGAACACCATATCGCTCATTTCAGCATTAGAATACTCAACCATTGTAATTGCTACAAATTGCACAAAACGTCAAATTAAACTGTCATAAAACAATAGCTGATAATCACCTGGAACAATCGCTGTTATCTCGTAAACGGTTGACTTGTGAACATATGTTTATTATGACTTTTAGCTTTATTTTCGGTCGTACTACATGCCCTAAAATCTTTAAGCGATGTTTCAAAACATCCTGTATATGTTATTAATCTGTGCAGATACATAAAAATGATAGTTTATGGTACCTGTATGAGTGATTGATTCTTTCAAAAAGCTTATATTAATAAGCAAGAAAAGTCATAAACTGCCGTTCGTGTCAAATTTTCAAGTTGATAGGCAAGTAAATTTATTATACTTGGTTTCTACCTGCAAGCTTTTGCTATTATTTAAAGGGCTGTCGCAAAAAAATGCATTTTTCCAAATATATTTACATTCTCTCGCACCACCAAAGTACTTATAGACATCTATAATCGCATAGCGATTCCTAAGAATAAACAATCTTGTTTTCATTTTATTATTATTTTCCTTTCTTAAAAAGAAAAAAAAGAGAAATATTTAAGCATGTTGGTTCCTGAATGATTTGAATTTCATCTCAGTCCACGATTAAAAATTGAAATAAAAAATTTGAATCCGAAATTCTATTATAAATATTGAATTAATAATGAAAGAGGGCTGCTCATTCTGTACGTTATATTAATGCCTTTGTAAATTTAGTAATGCAGTGTACGTAATTCCCATGAAATATACGCTTTATTTTTCAAACATGTAATTTTTTCATTACAAAAGCTACTCAGAGGGAATTAATTATTAATTAAATTTTCGTTGCCATTATATATTTAAAGACAGCATTCCAATTTTAATTGATGCGCACCTAACAAACAAATGCTTTTATTTTACGAATTTTTCAAGTTACGTATTTAATACATGGAGTGGAAAAATACGAATGAGAGTTTATAAAGATGAAAACTCATTAGTTGTCCTGATTTGGAACATATTTATTGGTTTAAGATTGGCAATTTAGCAAAATCTATATATTTAATGTAGCAATTATAAGATCTCATTTACAAAATAGAAATATATCTCTAACGTGCCAATAAACTGAGGGCTATCAGTCTTCGCATTGTGAATGCGGTTTCATTGAGAACCAACTTTATATCCAAACCTGACAAATTTTAGGTCTTCGGATAAAGTTTGTGCTTCTTCATCAAATTACTGTACCAGTAAGCATATACATTTATAGGTATTGAATTACAATATGCGACGATTTACTTTTTCTTGTTATTCCAAAAAATAACGCATTCGGTTCTCCTTAGCATATACCTGCAAAATTGGAATGCTTCCCCCGCTACTTGCCACAGCTAGCGCTCATTTCAAAAGAAAATATAACACCTGAACTCACACCTTTGCTCCCGGTTTATGTGCGGCGGGTAATCTGACCGTTTTTTGCGAAAGTATGATATCTTGACTCTAAGCTAACTTGGAATCGTCAGCTTCAGGGATCAGGGCGAAGGCAACACTTATGTTGGCTAGAGGAGACCATTGAAAAACATGAGGATTAAGGCCAAATATAATATATTGGACATATATCACTGTGGTCAGACCTATGACCACTTACACATCTCTGGTATGGTGGATAAAGACGCAGCAGCAAAGTGCTATAACTGAACTTAACAAGATACTCGAAGCTTCCATGTTTAGAAATTACGCAACGAAAACTATTCCTACAGCAGCAATGGAATGTTTCCTAGGTCTCCCTCCTCTTCATTTGGTGATAATAGAGCAGGCAAAAATGGGGCATCTCAGATTGCAAGAAATACCAAGTATGCAGGTTTGGTACACAACAATATTGTCCATCGTGTGGATGGCAACCTCTTGGGAATGAGATCAGACCACATGATCTCTACATATTTATTTAAGGGAAACCTCAGTAATCTAGTTTACAAACAATTCGAAAGCCGAGACTGGAACTGGAGCTGGAATATATACTGAGGTGAGATATAAAAAGATCACAATTTCACTAGGAAAATATGCTAGTGTCTTTCAAGCAGGGGCATGCACGAAATTGCATTGTACAATAACAATCAATCAGAAGGATTATAAAATCGAGTTTATATTGCAAGAGAGAGCCAGGCGATACTGAAGGTAGTAGTGAGCCACAAGATATAATCAAGATTGGTTTGCGAATGCATTTAAAAACTGAATAACCTGGTAGACTGCATGAAGTTAGTTTACTGTGGGTGCCTGGAAATTCAGGAATAGAAGGAAACGAAAAAGTCGACAAGTTAGCAAGAAATGGCGGCTTCATATATGTAGGTGCAGAACTTTTTTTATAAGAGTGTCCGAAACCACAGCAAGGGAGTAGGTAAAGAGTTGGGTCTAAGAGAAACACAACCAATACTGGAACAACACAACCGGGCAAACTCATGAAAAGACATGTATAAAGGGAGTACCATCAAAGAGGAGGAGTGAAGACTTATTAAAGCGTAGTAGGAATTATTTTCACATAGTAGCTAGTCTCCTAATAGGATATTGAGCACTGAAAGAACACCTACAAAAAATGAGGATCAACACCGCAGATATCCAATACAGACTGTGTAAAGAATGGCTGAGACATACCACTTCCTATGTGAATGCGAGGCTCTGGACGCAAAAAGATATGCAATTTTTGGCAAGTCAAACATGGACCCAGAAGATTATTGGGATCGACCATCCAGAGACTTGTACAGACTAGTACGGGGTACCAGGAAATTGGAGTGGCTGACATAATTTAATGAGTAAAGGAAATGGCACATATAATGCGAAAACCAAAAGGCTATAATAGTGTTTCCGGAGATTTTCTGTCAAACGGCTCCTACAACAAAAAAAAAAGAATCTTCGGCAGTTGTCGTGCTAAATTCGGCCGACACTGACGGCGCAGCCAGTAGAATTCTGTATTGAAAGCTCATTATTCAGATTAATTACAACACGAGCAGATCTATATATATTTAAAACTTTACGAAAATTACGATACTATGTACTACAAAGATAAATTTAGCGAATACCGTAAATTACTTAAGTAAGTTGTGGTCTTATATAGTATAAATCAGATGAAACAGCAAACAGGTGTACCCGGATCTATGTCTAAGGGTGATGTCTGCTACGAGTCTCCGAGTGACATTGCGGGTGCGGTTGCTTCTCATTTTGAATCGGCTTTTATGAATAATTCTAATTTTGCCGATTTATCTGAGGACAGCTATGTTCGTTTTTGTCCTGTAATTTATATAAAAGAATTTGATCTTGGTGAGATTCTAGAGGCTATTAATTGCCTTAAACCTAGTCTTAAAATGGGTACGGACTCCGTACCTTCTTTTGTAGCGAAAGACTGTCGATATGTATTACAGTATCCTCTTTACACATTTTTAATTTAATTCTGAAATATTTCCTACTTGTTGGAAAACCTCACGTATAACTCCAGTTTTTAAACTTTGTAATAAGAATGAAATTGTTAATTATCGTCCTATTGCCATTATATCTAATATATCCAAAATTTTTCAGTTTGCATTACTTAAATGCATTTATAGACATATTTCTACAAGTATTAGTGCTTACCAACATGGATTTGTACGTGCAAAGTCCACAGCTACCAATCTGTGTATTTTTACTGATTATGTTGCTAAATCTTTTGATGCCAGAATACAAGTTGACGTGATCTATGTAGATTTTTCGAAAGCTTCAAGATCAAGTGCAGCATTCTGTGACTATCCGTAAACTTGGTAATTTTGGTTTGTCCAATGATATCATTGAGCTTTTGAATTCTTACCTTACCGGGAGAGATAATTACGTGGAATATCGTGGTGTCAAGTCTTACAAATATCCTAGTGCTACTGGAATCCCGCAAGGATCTGTTCTCGGCCTCTTGCTGTTTTTGATATCATCAATGATATCACAAGTTATTTTTCTTCTAAATGTCTATTGTACGCAGACGATTTAAAAATTTATCGCACAGTAGAATCTCTTAGCGACTGCGGTCACTTACAAGCGGATTTGGATTCATTATATAGGTGGAGTAGATCAAATAGCCTCCATCTGAATATCGACAAGTGTAAAACAATGTCTTTTACTAGGAATAACGTGGTTACTCGATATAATTATAACGTTAACCATATAGATCTTGATCGTTGTCATCAAGTTAAGGATTTGGGAATTACCTTTGATTCCAAACTCATATTTAACGAACATATTTACAGTATCACCGGGAAATGTTTTAAATTACTGGGCTTTTTGACCCGTAGCACTAGGCATTTTCACAGTATTGAGCCTCTGATCAGTTTTTATAACAGCCTTGTCAGATCAAAACTTGAATACTGCTCACTGGTGTGGCTAATTCAAAGTGTTCAACGTAAATTTTTAAAAACCTTATATTTCCGTACACATGGTATCTTTTTGACGCACGATTACTGTTATCATGCTCTTTGTAGAGAATTTAACTATAGTACCCTCAAAATCGTAGAATAATCGCTCAGATCATTTTTTTAGTAAAATTGTTGCATAATGATGTAGGTGATCATGCTTGGTAAGGTTATTGAATTTTCATGTGCCACGATTACCTAGAACAGCAATTACTTTTCATTTACCTACGTCTAATACCCGTTACTATATGTTTTCTCCGATATTGTCTGTGTCGAAACGTTAATACCTTTTGCTTTGATATAGATATCTTTAGCACGAGTATTGAATCTCTTAAAAAGTTGTTGGTTCAAAGGCTTATTGAAGAATCTTTTCATTAATTGTTTTTTTGTTATACGGATACAGTTTATATACTTAGTTTTAAGTTTATATAGTTAGTTTTATGTTTATTATTATTACTAGTTTTCTTTTATTATTTTTGTTGCATTCACATACTTATTATTGTTTTGTTGCGCACGCATTTATTTCAAGTTTGTATTTTTATTTAGTTCGATATTATCCTGTAAAAAGTAATTTTTATTACTGTTGGTTAATAAACGCATTACTATTACTATTATTGTTATATCTTTATACGAGCGAAAAGATCTCACTTTTGATTTGTATTTTACGTATGTACCATTATATATATTATAGAATTTTCAAGTGCTGTATATTATGCAGTCAAACAGTGTCTAATTAAATGGCTGCCGATAATGAAATATTAATTTGCACTTTCTATAATTCAATTTTGATAAATTTAATTTTAATAATTGCAGGTAATTAATATCGTAAACGCATACACTTTTACTAATCAATGTTTCAATATTTTTTTTTGTTCTAACTCTTTAATAAAATATTTATTAATTTTGTTAGATTCCTAATTAAAGTGCTCATATTATTACTATATATATATACTTATATACATACATTACTTTGTTGATTATAATAACAGGGAATTCATTTTATATGTATAACATTCTACAATTATGTATTATTTGAATATTTCACCAAATTTGAAAAGCTATTCCCTCATTGCGTTTAATTAATTGACGAACTCTGCAGAAATTCATACATCCGGTAATACAAACGCGATTGAAACATTCACTTTGTTTATTCTGGGCAACGACGGCGGTATTCATTTCTGTAGATAAGTGCGCAGATTAATTCCCTTCAGTGATCACTTTAATGTCTTTCGCCCGCAGAAACAAGCACAAGTACTCAGCAGTTTCCTCTGGCATTTTA
Source organism: Cetonia aurata (assembly GCA_949128085.1). Classification (NCBI taxonomy): domain Eukaryota; kingdom Metazoa; phylum Arthropoda; class Insecta; order Coleoptera; family Scarabaeidae; genus Cetonia; species Cetonia aurata. The sequence goes on along the minus strand of OX421884.1, from coordinate 48,463,669 downwards.
CAGCCCTTTCGAATGCATAAAGAATCTCTCCGCGCTCTATCCTGGGAAGGAAATTAAACTGCATGTTCTAAGAAGATGTATGTTATATTTTCCTTGGCGGTTGATTATATTCTATGTACATTACTTTGTAGATAAACGAATTTCTGAAAGCCGGTTTAATAATGTTTGCTCATTATATTAAACCACTATGAGCTATTCTTTTATACAGAATCCACTTCAAGGACTAGCAAATTATGACAAATGCTTAACAAGCAATCCATAATATTATATTTCATGGGCAGACCCTATAAGGAACATTAAAATATGCAAATAGATCTAACGAGCTAGCAATTCTTGATATGATACATTGATAGAAAGGATCGTTTAAATCAAAAAAGCAATTCTCCAGAACATATTTCTTTGGAAATTCGTGGATTTCAAATTTCAACCGAAGACCGAAAAAACTACATTATCCTTACCCTAAATCTAGGTTTACAAGCACTGTTTCTCCTTTTTCACGCCCACTTTGACCTGCTAGAATACCAAGAACTCAGAGAAGTATATAAATAAAGAAGACAATATGTTTACTCCAATAAATCAATCATGTTCACGATTCAATAAATTGTTGAAGTTTTTACCTATATACTTTGTTTCGAAGTGTCTAGTTCCCTTGTTAATTTTATGGCCTGTATCATTAATATGTTGTGCAACCCTAGATGATTCGAGCCTCCTATAGGGAAATGCGCTATGTGCTCCTTAACATAAACTTTATTACAATCTTGTAAATACCGGACCTTTCGTTGTCTTTCCAGTTGCCTAAAAGGTTTCGCAATGTGTTTCGCGAGGTAACACATGTGTTCGTATTGTGCTCTTTAAAAATACCCCATATGCTTTTCGAAATTTTGTGGAAGGGTATTTTAATAAACTTTTTGACAGTGATTTCAGTTGAAGTTAAGGTGGTGGAGCTTTGCGCATAATATTTATATTGAAATTCTTTTAGACAAGTACAGAAACAGTTTGAAATTAATATTCCTTTTTTAAAAGCAATGGCCTCAATGTAGTACCTACGCAATGCTTTTGTGAGCATAACCATTAACAAGTGAGCACTGACATACTCACGTAGAAACAAATCTAGTCGTAAGTGAAACCGCAGGCTGATGGGAACATGTTTGAGGACAAATAGGTATAATTTGATATTCTGCGAAGAAGAGGCGGCCCTCGTAAAACAGTAATATATCTAGTGTAAAAAAATGGCACGTCTAACGAAATAAATATATGGGAATAAAATGCATGATTTATACTATTGGTTTAAAGCGACTGCAAAGTACATTTCTCTTGCTTTCATTTTTACGTCTTTCTGTAGAGCAAGGACTACACATAAATTAAAATTTATTACCATATCAAGGAGACAAATGCTAAATGTGAAAATTGAGAACAGAGAATCATCTGCATTAAATATAATACTATTATTTTCAACGGAATGTTCATGAAGTGACCATTGATTGTACTAGTTATAGTGTTTAATTGTCCATGAAATTTGAAGCGATCGATAACGTACAGGTACTTCTGACTTAACGACCCGGTTTAGAAGCATCAATTCGTTTAACGTTCAAATGCTAAGATTAAATCTTAGTCTGAGTCGTTAAACGGAGAATCTGTGCCTGTTATAAAATACGACTTCCAAACTCACTACTAGCAGTTATAAACAAACCAAGAAAAACAAAAAAACAGGTAAATTATATATATGAGATAAGGCCATTTCATATACAGAAATAATGTTTAAGAGCTATTTTCATATTTAATTTTATTTAGGTACATAACAATCGCACGGCTTGTTGTAACTAGACAGTCATAAAATATTTAACAATGCTACAAAATAATTGCTATATTATATTGTACGTACGTAATATCCGTGCTAGATATTAATTATTTATAACGGTAGATAAAAGTGCACCACCTGTGTACAATTTAGTGATATGAGAAACCAGTGTAAAGCGTTTGCAGTGAAATTTAATATTTTAGAAAAAAAGGGAACTATAAATTTTGATACTAGGAAAGCTGGAAACCCTTGTTTAATTTTTCAGTAAATGGTCCCACACGTGTACTTACCTAACGGGTAATAGAGAACCTTTTCAAAACTTACCGAATGTAATATCAAAATTTAATGGCAAGTGGTTTGACCCAATTTGACCGCCGTAACTGTATACTTACAGTAAATTTAGATTCGGTATTGATTCTGAACATTAGAAGCCGATACATTAACATCGGATTAAGTTATCTCTATGTGCTCGCTAGAAAAACATTTTTTCTGCCTATGCGGTGGGAAATTGAACTGGGCGTGATAGAAGCATTAAATTTGTGCACTGCCTTTTCATACAAAACTCATGGCTATTGTTCAACTGAATAAACTAAACTACGCACTCGTACAAATACATGTTTACATAATATTAATATTTATATTTAATATCCTTATGTCATGTCCAACCAGAGACATGATGCTTACAATTTGTGTGTGTACGTTTGATGATTCATTGTTTACTTTTACGACTCTCGATCGTAGCGATACACTTACGTTCAGTGGGAACAAGTACAGCTTACGCAAAATCGCATGGCGGATGCGCGACAGCAAGAGGGTGTGTTCAATGGAGTGAGATACATTCGAATAAAAATAGAAAAATGTTATAACTGGCACTATCTTCGCGATTCGTTCCAAAATTGCAATTCAGTATGTATTGCAGCACGTCGTTCGACGTACGCGGCTCCGCCTGATTCTTCGACCTGATAACGATAGATACACGTGGGGGCACCAACTCCCACTGCATGACCTGTAGTTTTTTTTGCCAATAATACCTGTGTGAAAAATTATGCATATAAATTATATATTTGTAAGATGAACATTTTACTGCTTGCTATCCACAAGAACGTAACTATACCGCGCCATTTGTATGTCGGCAGAATTTAGTAATATTATAATACTAAAGATGGGAAATCTAACATATTCTGTATATGTATTTTGTAAATTATTTACAAATATACATAGTTACAATTTCCCAGAGGTTTCAACTTTTTTATTTTAAATGAATTTCTACTTTTTTGGTTGATTTTATTTTTGATTTTATATTTGATTTATCATTTCGAGAGCCACCTAAACCAGCTTTGCAATGATATATAGTTATGTGCACTTTAGACAATTAGTTTAGGCTAGATTGCAAATTTTGACAGTTGCAACTTCTGAAATTCTAAAGTTTATCCTAGAAACGGTTGTTGTATCGCGCGTTATTGTTATGCTGTCAATTTGAAGATTAACACTTTGGATGTTTCAAAGAAATAAATATGTAAGGTATTTTCTTCTGACCTACATTCCCAAACTAAAAAAAAAATTAAAGTAATTGTAATAATTAATCAAAAAAACTTAAATTAGCAGTAAGTACCCCTTTAAGTGTTTTAAATTCTGGTCAGAAATTAGTGAAATTTGTTAGAAATATTAACGTATTTTAAAGCATTCTGCTCACCTACTTGGTGGACTTCGATATTAATTGAAACCATTTAAAAAATTACACTTTAAGACAATTAGGTAAACTTCTAGGACTTCAAATTTGAGTATATCTGTCAATTCTGAACAACTTTTTCTAAGAACATTTTCCTCTTTTGGAAAAATAAGGGTACTTCGCTGTTTTTATTTTTAGGTGCTCACTATGTATACATCAGAAGATAAATTGCATTATTACAAGTTTTAAAAAGCCATAATAAAAAAGAATCCCATATAATGCGAACTTTATGTTGTAACACTGATAAATATTACTTAAAGAAATTCTTCGATTTTACATGTAGCTTGATACCTATGGTTGTTTATACTGTATTGGTTAAATTCAAGCTTATTATTATTAATACTGGCCTCGGCTCGCACCATTAGCCACTAAATTCGATATCTTTGTGCGAAAATATGATTTAGAAGGAAGATGAGCAGTCTAAGGTAACTTTTTCAAGATGGATGATGGACTTCAGTTTTAAGTTTACAACATCGTTTTCAAGATTTTATAAAACAAACACCTTCGCTTCTGTGTATACTACAACAAGCTCCATTCATCAAGATTCAGATTTAAATAATAATTCTTTGCCGCATAGATTCGAACTAATAACTGAAGACATGCTAATCGAAGTTATGGCCGCACTACCCAACAAACATACAGCAGGATACGATCAATTACCTAGCTTTTTGATCCGAGACTGCAGGTACGTCTTCGCCTTTCCACTCCAGGTAATTATTAACATTTCCATACAGTCCAGCATTTTTCCGGATCGCTGGAAAACAACAAAAATTATTCCAGTACATAAAAAGGAACATCGCACGTGCTTAAACAACTACAGACCTATATCTGTTATATCCAACTTCGCTAAGATTTACGAGAAAGCTTTATATTCGAGCATTTACAATAGCACTCGCTCCTCCATTTCATTCGAGCAGCATGGTTTCGTGTGTAGACGCTGAACAGTTACCAATTTGGCTACAATAACACAATATGTGGGGGAGGCCCTGGACAGAAGAGGAAGGGTTGATGTAATCTATACTGACTTATCAAAGGCCTTCGATTCAATTGATCATGAAATCCTTCTTGCCAAATTATCCTCTTTTGGCTTCGTTCCCTCCTTCCTTAAACTTCTCCGCTCTTATTTGACTCAGTGTTATGTAACTTACAACGGTTACGTTTCCGACGACTTTGTTTTATCTTCTGGTGTTCCTCAGGGATCAAACCTTGGGCCTCTACTGTTCGTGTTGTTCATAAACGATTTACTATTGAAAATCGATTGCCCGGTTCTTGGGTACGCCGATGATATTAAGATCTTTTCTGAGATTACTTGTGCCACTGATGTAGAGGAACTACAAAGAAACCTAAACGTGCTCCATCAATGGTGTGAGACAAATAAACTAAAACTGAATATCAAGAAATGTTGTGTAGTTACATATTCACGTTCACTGCAAGTACCTTCAACATCGTATCACATTAACGGCAATAAACTAAGTTCAACTTCAAAGTTTAAAGACCTTGGAGTAATATTCGATTCTTGCCTTAGTTTTAAATCACACATATCAAATATATCTTTACAAGCCTATAATGCTCTCGGATTTATAATGCGAATATCGACATATTTCACGAACACTCTCGTACTCAAGACGCTTTACTCTGCTTATGTGTTGAGCAAACTAGAATATGCATGCCTTATATGCATCGGATTTCCTACCTCTTGATCGCATTCACCGAAGATTTTTGAAATTTCTTACCTACAAAGTGGATGAAGCTTACCCGGAAATGGGCGTCTCGTAGGTCGAACTTCTATCGAGACATAGAGTGATGCCATTGAACACCAGGAGAGAAGAAATATGCATGAAGCTTCTCAGGAATTATGTCGATTGTCCAGCCCTTCTTGAGCGTGTGTGGTTTTTGGTGCCAAGGTTGAGCGCGAGGTACGACTCCACATTCATGGTTCCGTTCGCAAGAACGAACGTTATGCGACGTCTCCCTATATACACACTCTCCAGGCTAGGCAATCAAGAGCCGACAGATTTATTTCAAATTTAATTTGATTGTTCTGAGCATAATTTCTTTTATGGCTTACTTTAATATTAGCTTTTTTTTCTCTTTGATCTTACTATATTAATTTAGGTTAAATATATATATTTTTTTTTGTTTCTTTCATCAGCATATACTTGCTTCTTGCTAATATAAGTATATACATATATTACTATGAAACTGTAGATATTTTTTTAGAATTTTATTAAATTGATTTTAAATTAACTCAACACTGTTTTATTAACATTCAGACATGCAGCGTCCTCTATTTAAGATAAAAGACTCCACAGATAAGTATTGCATCAATACCTAGGTGACACTATAGCACACAAGTGAATGAAAAGCTTCCCTCTCCCTGTTTTGAGCACACCGCCTACCACTATTTATTTCTTAGTAACTCCTGGGGCATGGGGGGGTGTACTGCTCTAGACAACCTATGATTAGTACCTTAAGTTGACTTGTTATGATCTTAGTTTCTTTAATAAGTGCTATTTTATTTCTTTAGTTGTGATGTTAACATGTTATAGTGAATAAAACCAAATTTTTAATACATAACTTTGTTTATTTTGAGTTAATAAAAATTGAATAACAATTAAGATAAAAATTCTCTCTCTCAGGGTAAGTAGTAAGTTCAAATACTATTCAAATTATACAAAAATAAGATTCCTTGAATCTTAATCCAAACTAATCTCAATATATCTTGTTTAAAAATCAAAATTGAATTTAAATCTCCCGCTAACCTCTCTCATACAATCGCGTATTGTCAAAAACCTTTCTACAACAGCAAACGTTTATTTAACATCAAAACTCCCTAACAAATCACTGTTATCAAATCATTCTAACCTCAGAATTTATTTACGTTCTGAACGCCGGTTATAAGTTCGAAAGATGAATAAAGGCTTACTTTTAAAGTACGATAAACAGCTCGTTGATACTCCAAATACTGATTCCCGTTCTGCAACAATCTTTCTAGCTCCAAACCTGCGTTATTGATGTCTCAGCCACGAAAGTTATATCTCAGTCCCTCGATTCTGGCTCCAGGAATAGAAAATACGTCCCCCAATTCTTCGAAATTAATGGAATACCATCATTTTTACACAACACACACAACACTTCATTCTTGGCAAGTAAATCTTTAGTTAAATGACTCTTATAATTATTTAAATTTTGAAATTTCTAGATGTTTTTGAAAATACAACCAACTCAAGAAAATATCGAAAAAGAAGTCCTTTCCAATTGTTTTAAACAAACATTCATATCTCCTAGGCATTAAGATCCCATCAACGATGAAAGGAAAATCGTTTCCAACGATACGACAACCTTAATCGACCCATGTTCGTACGATCAGCGAAGGAACTTTACCTAAAAATCCATGGAAACGTGCCCTTTTAAAATTATATGTGATATAGTGAGTATTTAGTTTGAATTTTTACAATAAATTTACAAAGTAGTTAAATACATAATTTAGAAATACATTTTATTTCAATAACAAACGTTTGTTGCTGTATGCTGTTGATTTTAGGTAGGTTAGGTAATTTGATATCATAGCAATATATACATATATTTGTTGTTATCCTGTTATTGGGCTTTGGCCTGTTGGGCAATAAAGATTATTATTATTAAAAATGAATTAGATACCCTATCATATCACCCAACTTTTCCGTAATTTAAAATTTGCAAAATAATTGAGATTTTTGTGTTAGAAATGTATATGTAAAATCAGTTTCTCATAATCATCTGTATATCTTGACTCTTCATATTTAAAAATAAATTGCTATGATACGAATTATTTGAATAAAATCACATTTTAAATAAGCTTTTCAAAAGTAATCAGTACTATATTTACAACAATTAAAGCAATTCATAACTTACAAGAATCTCCATTATAACACACATCGTATTTAGTAGTTACTCGAGCTCTGTTCTATCGCACTTTATCCGGTTTTGCCATGAATAGTCGATTCGACGATTAACTTAACTGCTTGATTTGTAAATATTTGCTTCTTAAAGTTAAGTCTATTAGGTACGCTGATGTTTCTGCTAATTCTACGTCTTTGTTGTAATTGGCGCAATAAATGTGTTGATTTAACCCTGTACTCTCAACTACTTCACATCTAAAGTCAATTACTATGGGTTTAACTTCAACTATGAAAATGTGAAGTATTCATTAGTTCTTACATTGTCTATTGGTATTCTATATCAGCGTATAAGTTATATTATTTTGTAATATGGGTACTAGGTCTTTCCTACGACTTTACCCATTTAATGTTTGGCTTTGTGAAAATTATACAAGTAAAGAAACCTCAATTTTTATATCCAAATATAAAGCAAGAGCTAAAATATTAAGAGTTGCTTCCGAAAAGTGTGGCATTTTATTGTTATTATATTATGGATAAACCCAAAGATATATCTATAGCAACTACAGCATCAAACCTGCATTTATGATCGTGAAAATACGATTATTTAGCTTAAGCAGTGGAAAATTGTAACGCGTAAATCCATCTAGGATTAACGTTACAGTCGCAGATAGAACTTTATTCTATTAAAGTGCAAAACTTAGGTCGACTTCGCGAAAGCCCGCTTGTTTTTAGAGACGCGATCGTAAATTCCAGGCGAGCGAAGCTCTTCCTAAGTATTTATTACTCAGGCCATGTTACCGGGCCCGTAATATATTATTATCACCACGAGTCGGGTTAAATATTCGGAATAAATGCAATTATTCAAATCACCCAATCCACAATCGATGTTCAGAGTGCGTCCTATTTTGTAAAGTGGACATAACAAGTGGATTGCTGACAACGAGGGCCACCCTTTGATTCCCCGAACAAAAGAGCGAAATCACATCTGCTGACATGCAGGCTCTAGATCCGACAACCAATTTTTCTTACAGCGAAACCGCGCTATTGGATTAAACATATACAGTGAGAAGGCGGTAAATTAGCCAGAGAAATCCCGACGGCTGTTCTCTATTTGTCGGTTGAAATACTCTTATTGCAGTAATTTATTCCTTGGCTTCGGGGATATGTCGAGTTCAATTACCAGCTGTAATTTAAGTTAGTGTGTATTCTTAATAAAAATATAAGCGCAGCGTCTGCGATATTGTATCCATTAGAATTTAAAGGTTCTCAGGTTAATTAATCTGTTAATATTATTAATTCAGTAACGTTTATTTATTATTTTCATACATTCCCCCCTTTATCTGTAATTAATACTTACGGGCAATCTCACGTGAATATGTGGAGTGCAATTGGTAATTTAGTTAGGCATTGCAGCTTCGTCAGAAAGTAGGACAATTCCCCTAGCACAAATTGAACATTGCAAGTACACCGTTGTACCACAATTACTGTAACGCTGACCTCACTCTTGAGAAATACAATTATTTCAGGTAAAACAGAGTACGCTAAAGCACCAATTCCAATATAAGGTTGATAATAGTAAAATATTTTATTATTCTAGACGATCCCTGTTTGTGCGCCATTGTGCTACATCTGTAATGTTTAAAGTTATAATAAATTTACTACTCTTAAGAAAAGACTGGAGCAGTTCATGTATTTCATATCTTCTACGATGTATGTCGTTATATCAACGGCAGCTACGAACATGTCAGAAACGCAGATAGTCATCAACAACAAAATTTATTTTTGCAAACTTAAATTAGAAAATAAAAGTTTTATTAAAGGTATAAAGTCAAAAAATTTCCAGTAATATGTTTTTGCTCGTCCAACTCTTGCAAATGAAAAGATACAGCAAACATTAAATTTTTTTTTGTTTGACCCAAAAGAAGGATAAATCGCATATTCAACATTTCTACCAATTTAACTGTGAAAAGTCGTTGATGTGTACATCGGTACCTTTTCTACCTGAATAAATTATGTTCTTCGTTTTGGGCTGCACATGTTGGCACTGTTAACTTTTATTATTCAGAATGTACTGATAATGTAACGTCAATCGAAATATTATATCACAGTTACTTACCTTATTTGTTCAATATTGATTCTTTTCCCGTTTATAAGAAAAACATGAATCTATTTCATAAATACACTATAGGATTAAAGTATCTATAACATGCTACAAAGAAAAAACGAACTTTGCTTTCATTTTACAAAAAATTTTTAATAATAATTTTTTTTTTGGTTGGAGGAAGAATGCATTATGCACCTTCGGGTGGCCAAGCCGGTGTGTGGGACTCTCACCCAATAAAAACTTCCCTATCGAGCAAGATTCCACGTCGATGTCGTTTTTCACATTTCGTCAAGGTGGTGCCCCATGTTTAGCGACCATCCATCTCCTGCTTCTTGGTGAGTAGAGTCGTTTTTGCGGCACAAGCGCAATACCTTGTGCCTTGTGTCTCAGTGTCGCAACATCGTCTCGATTAGGTTTGCCGACGTTAGTACTCCGACGTCCCGCTCCAACTGATCTTTGTACGGTTTCCATCTTGAACATTCAAAGAATGTATGGCGAGCATCGTCACAGTCGCTATCTTGATACGGACAGGAGGCACTGTCCATTTTCCTCACCTTACATAAGTAGTCGTGAAAGTACCCGTGGCCTGTAAGCATCTGAGTGAGGTAGTAGTCCACCTCTGCGTAATATCTGTCCATCCACACTGAGAGACCCCTTATCAACTCCGCTCTCCACCTGCCTTTGGTGTCCGACGCCCATGGCTCCTGCCGGAGCCGCATGGTGCGCCTTCTCGTTTCACATTTCGTGATTTTTCCGCCTTCCAGCCTGTCCAGATAGATTTGCCGTCTCTCCTTGGCCAGGAGGTCTATAGGAACCACTCCTGCAGAAACAGAGCCGCTGCCTCCGATACTGGTCTGTAGGAGCTTGCTATTGACAGAGCTTCTCTCCTCTGGACTGCGGCCGTCCTCTTGCGGTACTTTTCTTTTTGGAACGCATCCGCTCAAATCTCACTCCCATACAGAAGGACGGATTCGGTCACCGACAGCAACAGCTGTTTATTTGCAGATGGCCCACCGACATTGGCCATCAGCCGGCGGAGTTGAGTGACCTTCTAGGCCGCTTTGTCGGCAGCGAAGCAGTTGTGGTCCCAGTACTTCATATGACCGTCTAGATAGACTCCCAGGTATCTTACAGACACAGATGTTGTGATTGTTTCTGTGGCGACCTGAAGTGGTATCTGTAAAGGAATCCTACGTTCGGTCAGCTAAACAATCTCCGTGTTTTATGTGGCCAGTTCCAACCCGTGTTCGTCTATCCAGGACTCTTCTCATCACCTGGTTGAACCGCCTCTGAGCGTCCTCCATGTCAGAAGCGACAATTACAGCTGCAATATCGTCGGCGTAGTCAACCAGGTAGGTATCTGGAGACATCTCTAAACGGAAGATATCATCGTAAGAGATGTTCCACAGGTCTGGGCCTAGGATCGATCCTTGGGCGGCTCCAGTCGTTATCCTTACCGTGCGGCATCCCTCAATCTTTTCGTACGTAAGTACCCTATCGGCCAGATAGCTTCTTAGTATCCGCAGAGGGAATGCGGAAGAGGTTTTCTGCGCTGCTGGGTGTGGTAGGTGTCCATTATCTCTATCGGCACTAATCGTAGAATAACCTTTCCTAAAGCCATGCTACCTGGGAGATGCGTCCAGCAGCGTCTTTAGAGCGTCCAGCAGCGCCTTTCTAGCAGCTTCCGTGCTATATCCAACATACAGAGCGGCCTATAGGCTGATGCTGTATTTGGGTCACCCTTGCCCTTACTAATAAGCGCCAGGGGCTGGATTTTCCATGGCGGTGGAAAAACTCCGTCCTTCAGGCATTGATTGTAGGTGTACAAAAGGACCCGGGGGCACCGATTTTTGACACTCTTGACTTCTTCCTTTTCCGCCATGGCCAGATCTGGATTTCGTCTCCTTGTTCTAGTGACTCTGCATCGTAGGTACAGGCATCTACGGCCAGTAGCCAGTAGCGGTCTCACAAGCTTTCCGCAACAAGGTTATTGCGGTGCCCACAACCTCCTCCGCGGACTCCGCGGAGTCCGCGCGCTCTATAATCTCATTCTGCCGGCCTCACCAGCTGCAACCAAAGCCCCCTCGTCCAACCGGGCGTAATTCCACCTCACTTCTGGAGGGTACCGTTTGTTGACAGTATCAAAGACTATACATTGGTGGTCGCTACCAGTATAGTCCTCGAGAACTCTCCAGTTTGCAACATCGCGGCACAGACGCTCCGATGCAAACGTTACGTCAGGGATGGTTTCGCCATACGCCGGCCTTCGAAAGATCGTGGTATGTCCCGCGTTCATGGCGTCCAACCGTAGTCTGGATGCCATTTTCAGGATATATCTTCCCCGCGTGTCCGTAATTGGCATGTCCAACTCTACAGCTTTGGCGTTAAAATCGCCGGCTAGAACCACGGGGCCGTCCACATCTTGATGGGTATCTTCGAGATTGTGGAGCTTTTCACGGAAATCGGCCCCAGGCTCGTTCGGCGTAAGGTAACAACTTACGGATGTTACCCCTTCAAACCTTACCCACACGTAACCTCTTCCCGCTCCATGCATTTCGACCAAGATCTTTCTATCCGCCGGGACCCATATGGCGGCGGTGCCGGTGGTGTCCCCATCTGTTCCCTCTCTGTCCCGCTATTGCTCACTGATGAGTACGACGTCGACTGCCACTTCTAGATGTAGCTAGTAAAGAAGGTCGTCCGCTGTCCTACTCCGGTCCATGTTTGCCTGAAGGAGTCCGACGATGGCAACCTTACTGTTTTTTTGGCGGCCTCTCTTAAAGGTCTCACATTTTCCGGACCTGGCGACATGGTCCGAGACAGTGCCATTGCACAAGTAACATTTAAGCTTTTCCGCGCACTGCTTGATTTTATGTCTTCTTTACTCCGGTTAGGCCTGGCACAGTGCTTCTGTCTGTGGTCATACCCGAACCACCTGAAACAACGTACAACTTCTAGCCTTCGCCTTATTCTGCTGCTCACCCAACCGATTTTAATTCTAGCTGCCTTGAGCAGCTTAAGGGCATCTGCCTCGTTGTCAAGTACGATGGCCATCCTTAATTCTCTGGTGTTGGGCTTTGTAATGAATATCTTTGCCTCAGCGCTCTCACCTTTCAGGGTAATTCTGATCGCCTACCGCACTTCCTACTCGGTGGTCAGGCAGTCCAAGTCCGTGAACTCCAGAGATGTTTTCGGCTAAAGGGCGCTGACGTTAGCCTTTTCGCCTAACAGCTCTCTCAGTCGGCGAGCGAGGCCCTTCTGGTCCTTGGCCACCCGACACAATTCGACAAATATTTTGTCGTTCCTGGTTTTTCTGACCCCCTGTATATCAGTGGTCAGATTTTGCTTTACGGCCTCCTTCCTCATGGTACCTAGCACATCCGCATAGGATTTTCTTTGCTGCGGTCCTATAAGCAGTGCATTCGGCCTAGGCTTTGGCTGTCTAATAGCTCTATCCACCTGCCTGCCACTGTTGGTGCCAGACTTACCTTGGGCGCCTTTCCTTTTAGCGGCGGCATCGGCCTTCTTCTTTGCCGCTCTCTATTCGTGCCTTGCTCTCCTCCTGTTTCGACGATTTTCCACTGATCGTCGGGTTTGTCTTTGTGCTTTTGCCGTTTCTTTCCATCCTGTTAGACGTCGGTACAACAACCGTGTCTATCGTCTTCCTTTTGTCCACCCCCGTTTTCGCTGGCGACGCTGCCATGCGCTTTCGAAGGGCGGCGGGCACGACTCGCGACTTCTGCGGAACCACGGTCCTTATCTCCTTCTCGGTTTTTGCGCATTTTGTTAAGTTACAATTAAATTAACAAAACATCTTTACTGTTCCAATATGGTATATGATAAACTACATTTCAACTATTCATAATGCAGGTATTTTTGCGTTCATTATGGTATACATCAAGATTAAACCTTTATTAAAATATACGAAACATAAAAGTTTTTAATCTCGGTTGCTATTGCAGTAGAACTTTATTCACGATTTTGTTGAAAAATCTTCTAAATTTTTTTTTTTTCAAAGTTTCACTGCAACATCCAAAATGTGCTTAATATCAATATATTATAATTTAAAAATAGAGTGAAATCTCAAGGTTAAAATAAACCTGCACTCCGAATTTTAAGTTCGTTTCATGATATTGACACAAATAAGCTACACAGAGGACTTCTTTACGAAACCGGCTTTATTTATATATTTATTTGTTAGAATAAACGTACTCAATACGGATTAATTGAAAGCTATTTTTTAATTTGCACGTATAAATCGGTTTAATATCAATAATAACTATTTAAAATGACAGCAACTGAATTGTGTTATACTTAGCAAGACCTTTGTTGTTAATTTTCCCTGTAACTTTTTCCATTACAAAATTACAACAAGTATTTGCTTCTCCCTACGTAAATATTACGTTTCCACATCTCTTCATCGAAATGAATTATTACCTTTCCAACTTGGTTAATTTACTCATATAAGCTTTATTGCCAGAGAGTCAAGAAGATGAAAACCCACTGAAGATCCGAATTCTAAAATATGAAAATGAACTGGAAATTAATTAATTATCTCACGACACTTTACTCACATTCGGAAGTTTATGGAATAAAAACTTAATAAAGTTACTATATTCGAGCCAACAAAAGAAACAAGGTTGCTGATAAAACCAACACCTAACTCGTATTTTTTCGTTATCACACAGTATTTACACATGCACGAAGCTTGCATGTTATCCTTGACACATTTATCGTGTAATGATTAAATTAAAAATTTAATTAAGCCTACAATGGCGTAAAGTTATCCCTTTAGCCCACAGTTTACGTTATTAATATTAATATATTAATTTTGTATACCTATATATAATAATATTTATACCAGCAATGTTTAATTTAAATTCATGAGCAATAAATAGATGTAACCTTTTTATAGGAATATGTTAAACTATTTCAGACAGTTAACGATTTAATATCCTATTCAGGTTTGCAAACATTTACATAAATTTCAGCATTTACCTACACCTCGTATGCATTAATGTTTTTTGGCTCCATACGATCTCGTTGTCGATTCCATTATTCAAATCGTTTCACGTCGACCAACATAAATACCAACATTATGTAGTGAAAACCTTCCCTCTTTTACTATGGGAATAAACACAAAAGAGGTATTTTTCTATTGTTGAGTATCCAGCTTAGATGTTTCCTTCTCTTCGTGGCAATTTGCATACAGTGAAGATCAATCGCCGATTAATGAATACCTTGTTCCATCATAGAAACAATAATTATAATCTTTCAAACGCGATACAGAATTATGTGACATGAAGCAAAAAGAATTAATTTATTGCTAAATAAGGACCTAAATTATTAAACGAAAAGAAAACATTGAGACCCCTTCAAGAGAATGTATGGCCTACTCTTGATTCATAACTTAACTTCATGGAAATTAAATAGCACTGAAAATTAGGGCAGTATTATATATATATATTGCTACGAAACTTGTAGATATTTTATAATTTTATTAAATTGATTTAAATTTATTCAACACTATTTTATTAACATTACATACATGCAGTTCCATAAGCTATGCCTCAATAGTTAGATGCCACTAGAGCACACAAATATATGAAATCTACCCCTCTACCTGTTTTTGAGTATACCGCAAACCAATCGGATACTATATTATCTTCAGTAAATCTTGGGACTTGGAGGAGTGCTGTCGCACCAGTAAGCCTCCGATTATTAGCTTAATTGACTTGTTATACTCTTTGTCTCTTTACTAAAAGCTGTACTAGGTATTCGTTTGTGATGTTCTTATATTATAGTGAATAAAAAACAATATTGTTTAAATAACTTTGTTTATTTCAAGTTAAATAAACGTGATGGAGAAAGAAATGAATCTTCTAAAAATTCTCTCAGGTAAGTAGGTTCTTTACTAATTAAGTTGTACAAAAATAAGATTTCTAGAATCTTAATCCAAATTAAAAACTCATATTTCTCGTTTTAATATCATAAATAGAATTCAAATCTCCCGCTAAACTCCCGTCATAAAATCAAGTATTTCCAATAAACCTTTTACGGCAACATACTGCTGTGGTCTGGCACCCCGGGTTTTTGTAAATTCAGTTTTTTTTTGTTCATTTCGTAATGCGTTTGACAATGTTGCCAGAAATTTCAAATTATTTTATTTTCATATAAGATTTAGTTAATGTTTTGGATTGTTTAATTTGTTTATTTTATTGTTCAGTTGTTTATATTAATTTCAGTCAGGTGTACATATTGCGTTCACTGGTATTGTATATATATTGTTTTGTTTTGCGAGTTCGTCCGTTTGCGGACAGATCTGTGTGCGTTGCATCGCACGCATCTGAGATTTTTATACTTATACAATTGTTTAACCTTGTGAGTTCAGTTCCTTGATCGATCCGAAAGTAAGTAGATATATAAAATTGTATTTCATTGCTGACATTTTGTGATTTTTGATTTCAAGTTTTGAATTCACGTATTTGATTTTATCAAGTTCATCACGGAACTCATTTAATAATAATTGATATTGTATTTTTGTGTACACAATTTAAATGTAAGATCTGTTATTATTTTTACGTGCAGGAAGATATTTTAAGTTTAAAGAGTTAATTTTTTTGTTCGTTGTTAATTTTTCTGATTTGTAATTATTTATTAATTACCTCGGGTTGGGTGAATTGTGATTGCTTTAATTTTTCATTTATATAAATTACTTGAATTTTCCACGTTTAATTTAGTTGTTTTAATATTGAGACCACGTGGATTGAATTGAAAAAAAAAATTATTATCTTCCTGAACTTTTTGTTTTCTGTTGCTTTGTAAAAGGATTTTGAATTGTCCTTTTGTAATTTAAAGTCAAATGCAGTTTTGATTTAGACCAGGACCTTTTTGTCCAAGGTTTTTTTTTCTGCAAAGTTTGTAATTAAGTTTTTTTCTTTTTTTTTTTTTTAAATATACCTAATAAAAATTATTGAATTTTTATGTCATTCAAAATACTGTTCTTTTATTTTTAATTAAACCTTTTAAAATTTTTTTTTTAGTAAAAAAGAAAGTCAGATTTCTTTCACAAACATTTAGTTTTCATGATAGTAACCCAAGTTTAATTGTTCTTTTGCGCCTTATAAAAAATTGTTATCATTTGAGCTAGCTAATTTAATTTTTAATTTTTGAATTCATTTGGCATTTTTGTTGGTACTTTCAGTACACAGCAATACGTTTGCTTACATACAAAAAACCCCTATAAATCACTGCCATCAAAGACACTCTAACCCCACATTTCTTTTACGCTTTTAACGCCGGTTATAAATTCAAAAGATGAATATTCTCTTACTTCAAGTACGAAAAACTGCTCTCTTATACTCCAAATACTGATTCCAGTTCTGCAACAATCTTTTCAGCTCCTAATTAGCTTTCCTATGATGTCTCAGCTACTAAGCTCGAATCGAAGCCCCTCAATCGGCGCCAGGATTAGAAATACGTCCCCAAATCTTCGAAATAATAATAATAATAATAATACTAATAATAATAATAATTCATGCCTTTACATCCCCCAACAGCTTTCGGCAATTACAGGGGGCATCGGCCGGCCATGAGTTATTATTACGCATGCGCCCGTGGAGCGACTTAAGGTGTTTGTCTCTCAGCACTTGCCAAGGAGTGAGGAAAACCACAAAAACCTCACTCTGAGAGCAGGCCCTGGGATTCGAACCCCGGACCCTGTGACTGATAGCCAAGCGCGCAAGTCACTGGACCATCAGCCACATCACTGGATTACCATCATCTTGGCACTACATACACAACACTCTCATACTTGTAAGCAAATTTTAAGTTAAATGACACTTATTGTGATATAAATTTATAAATTTCTAGATATTATTCGAAAATGCCACTACACTCAGGAAAAATCGAAAAAGAAGTCCCCACAATTGTTTTAAACAACTTTTATATCTCCTAGGCAAAAAGGACCCCAGCAACGATGAAAGAATATCGTTTCCAACTATACGATGAATTAAATTAACCCACGTTCGAACGATCAGCGAAGGAAACTGTATACCTAAAAATCCATGGAAACGTGCCGTTTTTAATTAGATACGATATAGTAAGTGTTTAGTTTAGATTTTTACAATATGTTTACAAAATAGATAAATACATAACTCGTAATACATTGATATATATAATTTAGTACTTTACGTATGTTGCTGTAAGTTGTAGAGGTTAGGTATTGGATGATATCATAGCAATATATTGCTATGATATATCATGCTAAACAAAACCCACAGAATCACAATATCAACTATAAATTATTTATGTAAATGTATTTTGATCTATGTATTTATTTTGTCAACATATGTTAAAATTTAAACTAAAAACGTACTTCTTTCGTATCTAATTCAAAAAAGGCATGTCATCATGAATTTTTAGGGCATTTGTGTTCCTTCGATGAATGTTCGACGTGGGTTTCTTATGCTATCGTATCATTGGAAACGATATCTATCATCGTTGGTGGGGTCCTTTTTGCCTATGAGATATTAAGTTGTTGAAAACAAATGTGAGGGACTTCTTTTTCGGTTTTTCCTGAGTGTAGTTGCTTCTTGAATAATTATCTACAATTCTTAAATTTCTATCACAATATTAACTCCATAACATTTCAAATTTACTTAGAGAGTATTGCGCGTGTAGTGCCAAGATGACGGCAATCCAGTGATTTCGAGATTTGGGGTGGTGTTCATCTAATCTGGGGCCGCTTGAAGAGTTTTGTTCGAGCCTGTTTGCTGTGAGATCGTTGGAACACCATTTGGAAGCTGAAATGATTGTTTTGGAATTATAATTATTATTTGGATTATAATAGAGCAGTTTTCGCACTTGAAGTAACCGATTTTATCATCTTTTGAATCTATAACTGGCGTCAAAAGCGTATAGGGAATGTTAATAACAGTGAATCTAATGAATTTGGTATTGTGAGGTTGTTATTTGATTCTGTGGGTTAATTTCACGAGCGGTTTAAGTTGGCATTGATTTAATAATACTTGATATTATGACGGGAATTTAGCGGGAGATTTGAATTCTATTTATGATATTAAAACAAGAAATATGAGTTTTTAGTTTGGATTAAGATTCTAGAAATCTTATTATTGTGTAAAAGATAGTAAAGAACTTACTTATCCTGAGGGAATCTTTAGAAGATTCATTTCTTTGTTCATCAGATTTATTTAACTCGAAATAAATAAATTTCACTGAAATTTTTTTTTATTCACTGTAGTATAAGAGCATCACGAACGAATAATTAGTACAGTCACAGTAAAGATATTTAAGTGTATCAGGTATATAAAGATAATAAGTGGTAGCTCAGTGGTGTGACATGACCCCAGCACGTACCGAGGTCAACTGAAATTAATAGGTTCGATCATCCGATTGGTTTGCGGTGTACCCCAAACTCTGTGGTGGGGTAAATTTAGTGCACCTGTGTACTGTTAATGCCATCTTACATATGGGGTGTAGCATATCAGTGAAGTTAATAGGAGGATATAATAGATGACGCTGACTGTATGAAAGGAGAATAAAAGCAGTGATGACTTAGTTTAAAAATTTAATAAAAATTATAAAGAATTATCTACAAGTTTCGTAGCAATATTTTTCAAATTTTATCATTGTGAGCAACCATTTTTAAAGACACTAAGCTGGGGTATCTAGTCTAGAAGTCTAGAAGTAAGTCTAGTAATTCTAGTTATACATCTGATATTACTGGAGCCAATAAACAGTTAATACACAGACTTCATAGCAGTTTACAAACATTCACCTGCAGTCAAATGATCAATCCTCAGAAATTTGGAGAATTTGTATTTAAAACGGCCGAGTTTTGTTAGTATTATATGCCTTCGTCTGAAGCAAATATTATACGTTATAATTAAATTTTTCCCGTTGGAAAACTTTCTGAAGGAGCCCTGGAATCACCAAATAAAAATTATCGGCAGTATAAATTGCATCATGCCCGAAAATGTTCAAGAGCTCGTACAACTGAGGATGTATTTTATTCACTACTTTATATTTCAGATCCATACATATAGAGTTTGAGTATTCCCTCACTAAGAAAAGTGATTATGATGGCAAATTTCGAAAGTCCTACTTATTGAAGGAAATAAATACAGAAACTCTATGGATCATTGAATAAGACCCTCAAACTTTTACTCCTACCATTATTATAGCAAAATGTGCTAGATTATTCAATTAATTAAAACACCGGCTTGTAATGGGTTCGATTTTTACTGCTAAAAATATTCGTTCTACTATTAAACCACGTAATCGTTTTATAATATATTACGTCGTTAAGCTAATCGGTGGGTAAGTTAGAAATTTATTGGTTGCACGTATAATTTCTGGTACTAACTACGTCGCAATTTTAAAAATCAGGTTGGTTTATAACTACAATTAATCATCCACTAAATAAGATCGTTAAGTGAGCAACATCCATGTATAAAAATAAATTTTGTAGTACAAATGTAAACGCAATACATAATTCAAAACGTTTGTCAAATTGCTATCTACTAAAGGTTAGCAAACTTACATAAATTTAATTTTATTGCTTCAGCCAACAGATGAACGCAAACGTCAGTATCACGCACGAAATAAATCAAAATAAAGGGACGTGCATCAGTGGCAATTTCCTTTTGTGTCGAAAATATGGATATAAAACAAAGAATTTCTGCCTTCAAGTTTCTTATAACGCAATATGCGAGTGGACGTATGGCAATCGAGATAGAAAACATCTCAGGATGTCGCACAGAAGATGAAAAAACAAAGCAGCCCTTTTAAAGAACAAATCTCGCCGTGCAAAGGATTCCGGTATCTGACGACATTCCATAAAGCTTTTGTGATTATGTAACAAAAAAAAAGAAACAAACCCGCCGATATCTTTTAGCGCATACCGCAAACATATCTAAAAACGACATAACATAGAGAAATAATGATTAAGCACTAAAAAATTCAATGTACGTTGCTTTAAAGATTTTGAAATCAATGGCCTTATTCTCGGATACATTTTTCCAATCTTCGTTTTAACGATTGACAGCACCTTTAATAATTTTTTGAACAACACTTAATCTCACCATATAATCCATCGCCAAATGGACCAGCAGAATACTTCGTAAGAAGTTTCATAAATGTTGTACGGAAAATTTGGTATGATGGAAGAAAGGAAACTGTGACCTAAAGTGTTAGTAATGTTAATGTTACATTAACATTGATATTTCCAACTGCAGAAAGTAATTTATTTTTTCAACAGACAAAAGCTAATACTATATTCCATAGTATTTATTCGTTTTCTCTACTTTAAAGAATTAATCAATTCATATACAGCAGAAACCACCTCTACTACGAACAGAAACATACGATTCATGCACATAATGATGTATATAACCGTCTGTAGTTGGATTGTATACATATATAAATCATTCGGTGTTATTATTGTATATATGTACCGGTGCGTGAGGTTCACGTGTAGTGATCTGTGAATATTTTGTGGAATTTATCTAATTTCTGGTATTGTAATTGCTTCTGTTATTGTACCCTCTTGTTCATATTACCCTGTTTTCATTTATGTTGATTATTTAAATCTTAGTTGTTGTTTAGTTCTTGAGATATTTGATAATTCAGCTTCATATTTGGGAACTATTAATCCTTCTTATACTGCTTTTTTCTTAAAACTTTTGTGACCGCTCAAAAAACTCATCTTCTTTTCCAACCTTTTTCTCTATCTGTTTGTTTATATTTAAACTGATTATTACTTTATAATTTCCTTTGTTTGCTTCATTTTATACCTTTTCCGCGGTCTTCATGTTTGTCAGTTAGCCAACGGTTATAGACCCGGCCGTTGTGAAGTGTATCCCTGTCTATCCTTTATACTCTCATTAGTTTTTTTTTTTTTTTTTTTTTTTTTTTTTTTTTTTTTTTTTTTTTTTTTTCTCTCTTTAATACATACAACTGCTTGTGTAAACTATGTCTTGCATTAAATGCGATCTACTCATTAATGAACAAAATGATAAATTTATTAAATGCGATGGTTGTGGTAAACCTATACATGTAGCCTGTTCTGATCTCTCGGCCACAGAATTAAAATGCTTCGATCTTAGGTCAAATGCGAAGCGCAGAGTAAAATATATGTGCGCAGATTGCGAAAAAGCCATACAGCAGTTGCCCAGATTGATTGGTTTGGTTGAAGAACTGAGGAGTGAAGTTCGGAAACTGCAGGAGCGCGATAGCCCTACCAATTGCGACTCTCCTAAACAATCCGCGCTTACTACCGAGGAGATGATTGGTGAAATGCTTGAAAGAAGCAAACGATCACATAACTTCATTGTCTATGGTAGCGTTGAGGAAGGCAATACTAAAAAAGATCAAATTGAGCGTGATTCCGCCACCATCAAAAAAGTTTTACGGGAGGTTGGACTGGTTGAGCAATCTAATATTAGACCTATTAGATTGGGAAAATTTGACTCCTCGAAACAAAATCGTTCCAGACCCATAAAAATACGTTTACCCTCACCTGATGATGTCGTGGCTGTTCTGCGGAAATTCAAGAAAGTGAAGGATGCATTTACAGGATTGTCTATCTCCCCCGATAGAACTCCGAAGCAGATAGCGTATTATAGGAAGATCAAATCTGAATTAAACTCTAGATTAGAATCAGGAGAATCTAATTTGAGAATTCGATACATTAACGGTATACCGGCAATTGTTATGACTTCGGAAAACTAATTTCATCCAACACACAAAGACCATCCACATTTTTAAGTATCTATTATCAGAATGTCCGGGGGTTGCGTACAAAAACGGAACAGGTGTATACAAACAGCTGGGCAGTTGGGGCTGACATCATCCTGCTAACTGAAACTTGGCTTTCTAAGAATATTGTTGATACCGAACTATTTGATCCGGTATTTCACGTCATTAGAGCAGACAGAAGATTCGAGGATGTTGGTAGGACTACTGGAGGTGGTGTTTTAACTGCGTTTGCAACTCAGCTCCAGGAAGCGTCGATCGCCGTGGCCGAAGATATGCAATTACCAAACTTAATAGACATTACTATTTGTAAATTTAAGTTATCGTCTTATAGTGTGTATCTTGTGAATTTGTACGTTCCTCCAGACATTGATGCTTTGGAGTTTGAAATATTTCTTGACTGTTTGTCTATTCAATTGATTGATAAGAGTGTGATAATTGTGGGCGATTTTAATGTACCTAAATTTTCTGCGGAGGGTCATAGCGATTGCAAGGCTAAAGCACTTACTAGTTTTGTTGATATACTTAATCTTAGACAATACAACAATATTTACAATGATAATGGTAAAATTCTTGATTTGGTCTTCATTAATATCGAATGCACCGTTGATATTCAGCGTGATATGCTACCGTTGGTTTCTGAGGATCCGCATCACCCTTCTCTACGTATTGTTTTGGAGATTGAATCGACGAAGTTGCCTACTTTTCCTTCCAATGACAATGTCAGATACGATTTTGCACAAGCAGATTACTGCACGATTTCAAACGAATTGGCATGTGGTGACTGGGATTGGATTCACCGTTATGAAGATGTAGATCAGGCTCTTGGTAGTTTCTATCGACAGTTATACAGTATTCTGGACAGATGTGTGACTAAAAGAAAAAATATGAATCGTAAGTTTCCGGTGTGGTTCAACCCGAAAGTAAAAAGTATGATTAAATTAAAGGAATATTATTTTATGAAATGGAAAAAGACTAAATCGCCGTATTATTATAATGAATTTAAACAGCTTCGAACGTCATTAAAATGCGAATTGAAAACTTCCTATAATAATTATCTAACAAAAGTGGAGAATGACATTATTAATGAACCAAAGAATTTTTGGCAGTTTCTAAACAACAAACGTTCCTCGACAAGGATACCTGGAGAGATGCTGTATGAGGATCGAGTGTTGGGGGATCCTCAAGATATTTTAAACGCCTTTTGCAATCACTTTTCTAAGACCTTTCGAACTAGTTCGCCGATTACTGATCAGGATTTGCAGTTTGGCTTTAGCAATTACTTTCACATCCGGTTATTTACTGAGGCAGAGGTCTTAAAATCCATTAAACGTCTCAAATCTAAGAAAACTGCTGGACATGATGGTATTCCTGCCGCTTTAATTAGTAGTTGTGCTCATGCTCTGGTAAAGCCACTTACTGCAATATTCAATTTGTCATTGAGAACCAAAGTCTTTCCGCAGTTATTCAAAATAGGCCGCATAACACCTGTATTTAAAAAGGGAAATAATGCTGATATAGTTAATTACAGGCCGATTTGCATTTTATCTAACTTCGCAAAGATTTATGAGCAGCTACTGTATACTGATATTTTTGAAAACGTCAAATGCTTCTTTTCTCCGCATCAGCATGGATTTTTTACAGGAAGATCCACCATTACTAACTTGGCCAGTATCACACAGTTTATAAGCGAGGCATTAGACAACCGCCAGCAGGTGGACGTCATTTATACAGATCTTTCAAAGGCGTTTGATGTGATCAACCACACCCTATTGATTAAGAAACTGGCGTATTTTGGATTCCCAAACGGGTTAACACAATTGATAGCTTCCTATTTAGAAAACAGAGAATACTATGTGTATTACAATGGATTTCCGTCGAACAGATTCAATGCTCATTCAGGTGTACCTCAAGGCTCGAATTTAGGACCACTTTTATTTAATATCTTCATTAATGATTTAATTACGTCGCTGGATTGTAGAGTATTGGCATATGCAGACGACCTGAAAATCTACAAAACTATAACTGAGATTAATGATACCGATAGTCTGCAACATAGTCTTACCTTATTGCAGAACTGGTGCGTGGAGAATGGATTACGGCTGAACATAGATAAATGCTCAGTTGTGTCGTATTCCAAAGCTAGAGATCCTATCATCGCTAGATATGTTATAAATGGCACAGAGATACAACGCAAAAGTGAGGTTAGGGATCTTGGTGTAATATTCGATAGCCACCTACGCTTTGATCACCATATCTCTTCCATCTGCAGTGAGGCCAACAGAATGTTGGGCTTTCTCATCAGATCGTGTCGAGGCTTTGCTAACACCACGGCGATCAAAACACTTTATTACTCGTTGGTAAGGAGTAAAATTGAATATGCTTCGGTGGTTTGGTATCCCATCGCTGCCTACCTAAATCAGGCACTGGAACAAGTACAGAAACGTTTTGCCAAATATTTATCGTTTAAACAAGATGGTACTTACCCTGCAAGAGGTTCCGACTATGGTTTGCTACTTCAACGACATGGTATTGCTTCACTTACATCTAGAAGGAAGAGATATAGTGCACGCTACTTATTGAATATATTAAGTAACAAAATAGACTGTCCGTACTTACTTTCACAGCTACAGATTCTAGTACCAACACACAACATTCGGTGTGTTGAGACGTTTCGCGCGCCGAGATTTCGGACTAATGTTTTATTGAAAGCGCCTTTAACGCATATGGTTGATAACCTCAATGTTTTTTATCCGGATCCATTTCAGTAATTTCATTTTTTCTTTTTTTTCTCTCTCTTCTTGTAGTGTAAATTTGTACTATAACAGATTATCTAATTTGATTTGGCACCGTACATTTATGTTATTTTTTAATTTCTTTTGTAATCATTATCCTGTTAGTGGTCTTTGTACTGTTGGGTAATAAAGGTATATTATTATTATTATTATTATTATTATTATTATTATTCGGTGGTATTTGGGATCTCAATGTCATACATTTTGGTAGCAGACATGTTTACAATATCATAGAACTTCAGGATTTGACTATAAATATGGAGACTTAAAAAACAGAATATTCATTTTAAATTGCTGAACAAACTCGTTTAAGTTTATGAAGAATGAGTTGTAAATAATTACATGTTCTCTTAAACGTACAACCAGAGAGTGATATAGTTAAAAAGAAAAGTACCCTACCCCTCTCCCGCAAACTTGTAAATAGTCCTTCTAAAATACCAATTATCTAAGTTCTGTTGACGAAGCACAATAGTCCTGGATACGTCAACCAAATCGTAACAGTGCCTTATCTACGCTGCTGTATACAGGGTTTTCCACTGTAGCCGTTCGTTAGAAGTTTCCGAGGTTAGAAAAAACCTGGAACTCTGAATTTTTGGAATCCGGGGCCATTCAAGATTCTCTTTCATTTTAAAATATTTTCAGGGTCTCACCACTTCCGGTTATACCGGAAGTCGCCATAAACTTTCTTATTTTTAATGGAACACCGTGTATATTATTCCATTTTTAAATTCCTGAGAAAATTTTATGATGAGTTCTAATAGGTTTCCCTATACCTATTTTCAACTGCTACTTAGATATCTTGATTTTTTTGAAAATTTTGAAAGATGTAGCGTTATTTGCAACACAGTATCTTTTGCCCATTTTCGACTGGTAATAAACCCTTCTAGGGTAGATGGAACCACAAGAATGACACTTTCGAAATCCACATTGACAATTGATTTGTCGCATACAGGGTGTCCAAAACTGCATGACCAATTACAAAATTTTCAAAGTTGAAAAAGTTCTTTTTTTAAAATCGAACACCCTGTATATTATTGGATGATCAGATGCAGAATTTAATTCTGCATCGATTCACCATGACTTTCCCTATACCTATTTACAACGGTTTTCTTGTTATGTCAATATTCTGTTTTAATGTGATTTTTGACAGAAACTGAAACATCGTATGTGTTTCATTTTAATTAGAAAATGGAAACAAAACATGAACATAAGAAAATTTGAAACGTAGCAACAAATGAAAAACAAAAAAATTAGAAACATAATGACAAGAAAAAATAAAATAAATTGAACGAAATAACTACAATAATTGCTCTATGTGACCACCATTTTGGTTCAAACACTGAATCATTCTATCATGTACTCCTCGCGAAACCGATCTCCGAAGTTCGTCTGTTGTTATATTGGTGAACGCATCGTGAACACGGTTCAATAGTTCCTCTCTCGTTAATACAGGTGTAGAGTACACTTGCTCTTTTATGCGACCCCACAGGTAAAAGTCCAAGCACGTCAAATCGGGTGATCTGGGTGGCCAGTTCCAGGGTCCATGGGGACCAATCCACCGATCCTCGAACATCAACGTCAATTGTTGATGTACAGCTAGTGTGGAGTGCGCGGGAGCACCATGTAGTTGATACCAACTGTTTGCTCTCTTCTCTCTCCTGGAGGCAGAGTATTTAAAAAATCACTAACAAATATTCTAAGTATCTCTAGATATCTAGCCCCATTTAAACGTTCATCGTAGACTTGATACGCTACGCTATTGTCCATAACCAGACAAAAAACATTAAAGCTAAACCGGTCCTGGTGATTATTCTCCCTTAAGACGTGTGGATTATCTTGTGCCCAGTAGTGAATATTTTGACGATTTATAATTCCTTGCCTGCTGAATTTTGATTCGTCAGTCCAGATAATTTTATAAAGGAATCTTGGATCTTGTGTCATTTTTGTGCACATGACCTCGCAAAAGGCGACGCGTCTTGCCTCATCACCAAAGCGTAAGCCTTGTACAGTTATTTCACAAAAAGGATGCATTTTGTGTTTTTTTTAATATCCTATGAATTGAAGTTCTTGATATGCCCAATTCCAGCGCTGCTGCTGGAATTGAACTCCGTGGATAAGCTTGAAAATAAGCCAAAACATTCACCTCGTTAGCTTCATTATCTATTACTCGCTTTCGGTGATTATGAGTTGCCTTTACACTCTCAGTTTCCAAAAACCGAGCTTCAATTCTTGCAAATTTTCCAGGAGTCATTGCTGGTAAGTCCGGATATCGCTCGTTAAATAATCTACATGTGCGTCTGACAATTCGTTCACATTCACCGTGCGTATAAAATAAATTTAGCAGATCATTATTCGAATATTCTTCAATATTCTCCATTATTAACTGTATTTCATAGAATTAGCAAAATAGAATTGTACTACTTTGACATAAAATCAACAACTGTCAAGTCACTTGTTCTAATTCCTCTTATAATCAATGCTTACTGGATACGATTTTGTAGTTTTATTAGATTTTAGTAATAAATATGGAATAACAAGAAAACCGTTGTAAATAGGTATAGGGAAAGTCATAGCGAATCGATGCAGAATTAAATTCTGCATCGGATCATCCAATAATATACAGGCTGTTCCATTTGAAAAAAAGAACTTTTTCAACTTTGAAAATTTTGTAATTGGTCATGCAGTTTTGGACACCCTGTATGCGACAAATCAATTGTCAATGTGGATTTTGAAAGTGTCATTCTTGTGCTTCCATCTACCCTAAAAGTGTTTATTACCAGTCGAAAATAGGCAAAAGATACTGTGTTGCAAATAACGCTACATCTTTCAACATTTTCAAAAAAATCAAGATATCTAAGTAGCAGTTGAAAATAGGTATAGGGAAACCTATTAGAACTCATCATAAAATTTTCTCAGGAATTTAAAAATGAAATAATATACAGGCTGTTCTATTTAAAATAAGAAAGTTTATGGCAACTTCCGGTATAACCGGAAGTTATAAGACCCTGAAAGTATTTTAAAATGAAAGAGAATCTTGAATAGCCCCGGATTCCAAAAATTCCAGGAGTTCCAGGTTTTTTCTAACCTCGGAAACTTCTAACGAACGACTACCGTGGAAAACCCTGTATACCTATACAGCAAACACCATCTCTACTGCGAATAGAAGTATACGGTTCATAAATATAACGATATATGTACACAACTGTTTATAGTTGAAATGGTTCGTGCGGTATATATTATTATTTATTACAGTAATTGTGATAGAAGTTTGAACAAAATCATATAAAAACTAATAAAATAACACCTTCCGGCCATCAAAACACATTAAGGTTTTAAAATTGTAATATATTAATGGGAACATTAGCATTTCACTAACAAGTTGGAGAAAGTATGTAGAGTTTATCATCTGACCTTTGCACCTAGGTTTGCTGAACAGTTTCCCTACTTAGAGTCAGTGGCGGCTCGTCAGGGGAGGCTAAGGAGGCTAAGTCTCCCCTATTATTTTTAATAAAATAAATTTAATTCATTATGTATTAAAACAATATTAAGCATTGGCTATATACTAAAACAAAGCAATTTTTACAAAGAATTTATAATAAATAGTATAACTATTCATTACTTCATTTGAAAATGCAAACAAATTTCCAATAATGCATAAAATTTTACTGCACGCATATTATAAAAGCAAGCAAGGAGGCTAGCCGCAAGTCTGGCTCCGCGCCGATGATTAATACCATCATGTATACTTTGTACGGCGATAAAGAATAGGACGGAGGCTTGGCTCCGGTGAGATCGTATGAGATCGGCAAGTATCGGTAGCCGATTACATTTTCAATATTGCAGAATAACTGACATCAGTTTTGCGTGGAATCGTTTGTTAGCTCTTATTCAAACTTTACAAGAATACAGAAATAATAATCGTCGTTTTAATGATATATATAATTACTTATATTTTGACAGAGAACAGATAGTCAGAAAAGACATAGATTGTCCTATCAATCGGAAATATAAGAATATAAACAAATTTTTAACGAAATTTTCGATACGTGAATCGTTCAGGCAGAAGTTAGATTTCAAGATATACACAAGTTACGTTTCTTTGATTTATTGACTTTTGACAAATTCTTAATTTATTCAAAAAAAACTTTCCGTAAAATTTCTTAGAAAACACTTTTACAACAACAGTTTTGTTTTGACGAAATTTATGATCCTCAATTGTTCGGAGAATGTTAAACGTCAACTGAGATGTTAAATTTTATTAATAAACACGATTTATATGAATGTATGCCGGAACTGAGTAAACTTATAAGCACTGACTAAAAAAAAAATTAAAAACTACAGCCGCAACACAACCGCACACATGTATCAAAGTCGATTAAGCCGTCTATCCTTAATGTAAATTGAAAATGGTTTTTTTCTTACATTAACGCAAAATAATGTATTTACGAGCGGGTAAGAGTAAGAAATACAGTTGTCCGTCCGTGTTTCAAAAATGTATTAAAATATTTATTTTAGTTTTAAAAAACATAGATCTATTTAGTTGTATTTATCAACAACTTATTTTTTATTTGCCGTAAAATTTTATGAGTTACTATTATATTTGTTATTTATTATTAGTTTATTTTTGGTTTATTAATAGTTTATTTTAACTTTTTATTAGCTTTCTACCTATAACCTTACACCATTTATCCATTTTCCTATTCAGGTAAGATTTCACTCTCATCTCTACGCGGCTCTTGCTAGACGAGTAATTTCTTTTTTATGTCAATTTTTATTCTACACTTCCAATGATACAGTAATAGATATAAAAATATAATTTATTGACCGAGAAGAGTTAGGTTACACTAGTCTCCCCTGGGCAAAAAGTCACGAGCCGCCACTGCTTAGAGTACGTTTTCCTAGCAAATAAATGTTGAAATGTGCGGTTACGGAAGCATCTTTTAGAGACCCATTAGTAGTTCGGGAAAATCGAGTAATCCTCAATATGCAAACAGCATTTTCATGAAGATATTTCCACAAGTTCTTCTTCGTCTGTTAGCGTGAATCTCGCATAAATATTTATTGAGAATCTCTAATCCAGCTATAGCTTGAATAAGAAGCAAGTAAATTTTACTTAAAGTGAGTTGCATATCTAATGTGTGCAATAAGTAAGAAATCGTGTCAATAAATACTCCATGAATTCAAAGAAACCTTTGAAGTTGATTTTGATCATTACAGTTATTTTAAGTGATCGTTAATCATACTTAAATAACGATAGACGTTGTATAGCCGTTTATAGTGCACAAAATAATTGAATAAATGTTTAATATTGGTTTACACCTGCTATAATAAAGATGGACATAGTTTGTTGAAACAAAGCTTAAGATATAACAGTATCTAATTGGAATGTGATGAACTGTTTTTCTAAGTTTTATTCCGCGAATATTTATCGTTTATTATATTAGATATAACCCAATTTTAAATGTTTACATAATATATAATTTTAGCATTGTAAACAGCCAATCAACATTTGTGACGCGGACAATCCACTATTTATTATAGGAATAAGATGTTCCTTCTGGTTATTGTGACTATTAAACTTTATGTAAAATATTGTTGGTATAATGCTGCTTAGCGTTCGCGCCTAAAATTGCTCATGGCCGAAGTTTCGTCCTGAGTTGTGAGACACCTTCATGACTGCTACTTTTGTTGTTGACTTGACACTGAAGAACTAACAACGGCGACAAAAGTATACAGGTAAGGACGAATCGTCCAGCATGCACAGTTGAAGGACGGCAGAAGCTACTCGCAATGTTAATTATAGATTAAAAAATGTACTGTCAAATAATGAACAATGAACAATTGAAATTGTTTACTTCATTCCCTTTCTGTTTCCCTTACATGACAAATGTTTTTATCAAAACGTCGCATTTTGAATAAAGTAAATAATTTGGACTGTAATTGCTCAAATTTTTAACGGTTTATCTTTAATCTGCATCGACTTTTGGAGCATTAAATCACTTTAATTTTTAACGTAAGATAAATTGTTTGTTCAAAATTGAAATAATTGCATTCGTTCTTCAATTCACAAAAATAGGCGTTTCTCCTTCTAGCAATAAACAAACTGCAGAATGTAACAAAATTGTTCTAACAATCTAATCGTTTGTTTTTTGAAATTATTGTTTATACTTCTGTAAAACAATGATTGGTTGCGATCAGTAATACAGTAATGGAGTTCTAAGTCGCAAATATGTTGACTTTGTTTGGTTCTAAACTTTTTTTATTTTCTACTATTGTTTGTTGGTATTGCCAGTTGTAATTCTCCTTTAACTTTAAGTTTTTGACTCGTGTTATTTAAATTCTTAAATAGAGAAAAGGAAAATTTACCTAATAACACAGCT
Organism: Cetonia aurata; assembly: GCA_949128085.1. NCBI lineage: Eukaryota > Metazoa > Arthropoda > Insecta > Coleoptera > Scarabaeidae > Cetonia > Cetonia aurata. The sequence goes on along the minus strand of OX421884.1, from coordinate 48,432,205 downwards.
CTCCACTGGTTTTCTTGCTAAACTTTATGTATTTCTCATACCCTAACAGTTTTTAAACGCCTAAATTTTTATTCTGAATCGTCTACAAATATACTCTAAATTCTGTACTTTTTATATTTCACAGCACCGTAGGTATACTTTAAGCATTACAGTTTTAATCTATATGTATTCCGTAAATATACTATCAAAAGAAACTGATTAATACCCTGCCAGTGAATGAAAGCTAAATAATTGCCAAAATGGAAAATATTGCATTTTTGTACAGGAAAAGAGTACGCTATTATGACCTCTATGGCATCTGGTTCAATATAGATTAATCCACACCAAATTGAATTAGTTAATTTACATAGCGCAACCAGTAATTATGACTGCACTATCTAGTGCACAATTTAGAGGAGACGTACATATTAACTGGATTACAATAGTAGTAGGGCTATACGGGTACGAGGCCACTTCTCCCCCCTCTCCAACTCTAAGTTCGCGGATTCGCGAATTATTTTAAATTTTGATTATGGTAATTAGCGGCTCATTCTTTCCTGTGACGTAGTTGCTTTCTCTGCAGCTTTCACATTTTTCCAAGAATTTTTAGAGTTAATGATTTTGACTAATTAGCTGTTATCCAAAACATGTGACACGCCATTATTCAGACAATTTAAAAAGATATATTACAATATAATACAGAAGCAGCCAAATACTTTTTCTTTCTAGGAATTCCAGGAATAATATAGTAGCTTTCCCCGGATAGTACATTCTTTCGGTAATTACTACCTAATAATAATCGCAAGAGAAATTTAATATACCGATGTATGTTGAATATACCCTGTTATCCAAAACATGTGACACGCCATTATTCAGACAATTTAAAAAGATATATTACAATATAATACAGAAGCAGCCAAATACTTTTTCTTTCTAGGAATTCCAGGAATAATATAGTAGCTTTCCCCGGATAGTACATTCTTTCGGTAATTACTACCTAATAATAATCGCAAGAGAAATTTAACATACCGATGTATGTTGAATATACCCTGTTATCCAAAACATGTGACACGCCATTATTCAGACAATTTAAAAAGATATATTACAATATAATACAGAAGCAGCCAAATACTTTTTCTTTCTAGGAATTCCAGGAATAATATAGTAGCTTTCCCCGGATAGTACATTCTTTCGGTAATTACTACCTAATAATCGCAAGAGAAATTTAACATACCGATGTATGTTGAATATACCCTGTTATCCAAAACATGTGACACGCCATTATTCAGACAATTTAAAAAGATATATTACAATATAATACAGAAGCAGCCAAATACTTTTTCTTTCTAGGAATTCCAGGAATAATATAGTAGCTTTCCCCGGATAGTACATTCTTTCGGTAATTACTACCTAATAATCGCAAGAGAAATTTAACATACCGATGTATGTTGAATATACCCTGTTATCCAAAACATGTGACACGCCATTATTCAGACAATTTAAAAAGATATATTACAATATAATACAGAAGCAGCCAAATACTTTTTCTTTCTAGGAATTCCAGGAATAATATAGTAGCTTTCCCCGGATAGTACATTCTTTCGGTAATTACTACCTAATAATCGCAAGAGAAATTTAACATACCGATGTCTGTTGAATATAAAACCCAAGCTGTCCAGGTTATTCACTCATTCTCAATAGTTTATGCTATAGAGTTTATTTTTACTTGCTGTGGGTGTAGTTTTACTTAGAGTACTAGTGCTTTTGCTGTGTTAGTTCAGTGTTAGTTTAAGATTGTGTAAAATGGCATGTGAATTAGCAATTGGAATGGTTGCGACCATGGAACAAATCAAAAATACTGTTCGAAGAGGTGATGATGTGACTTCCTTCATCACAACATGTTCGAAAAGCATTCGAACGTTAAATTCGGCTTTGAAAAAGGCCGAAAATATCGGAACAAAAGTAAGCACATAGTTTTTATCTTATTACAACTTTCTATTAATTTGCTTTATCATCTAACAGTCAAATCTAACATCTGCAATCGGAAAACTCATGGGGTACCGCACCTTCCTCAAAACATTAATGATTCAAGGAGGTGGAAGGGTAAAAAGAAGTGACCGTATACGATGGCACGATGTGAAGTCTGCATTCCAAAGTCGCATCCGAACCGGCTACATTAGTAATTTATATCATATCGACCCGATAACTTTTTTAGACGATTCCAAAACCATGTTCGTGAGACGTATTAAAAATGAGCTCAAGAAAGAACCATTTTTAAAAGTCAATACAACATTTAGCGGAAAATTTAAACTTGGGGACGTGGAAGAATTCAAATATTTTAACACAAAAAATAAAATTATTACTGCAGACACCGATTTGGATGTGTGGTATATCGAACACGTTTCTGATATCATTTTACGTGACCTCGAAGAATTTCAAGTAAGTTACACACTATATCAATGTAGGGAATAATAAGTATCGTTTATTTAAATTCTAGGAACGGGACAGCGGTTGGACGTTGTTGGCCGTAGTGGATCTGTCAGTGAACATCAACAAATACACACCGCAACGAGTAGGTTCATATTTACCGCTACCACCAGCAATCCAACGCAAACAGGCTTGCATCAACGTCAGGAATGTGAAGGATGATGCATGTTTTGCGTGGGCAGTCGTGTCAGCGTTGTACCCTGCACAATCACACACCTACCGCACCACCAGTTATCCTCACTACGCTACAGTCTTGAATCTTGAGAACATCTCTTTTCCAATTCAACGGTCAGATATTAAATTATTTGAAAGATTAAACAATATTAGCGTTAATGTGTATGTGCTGGACGAAAAACTTGTATGCTCACCCAACCGCCTTACTAAGACAGTAAGGGAAAAACATGTAAACCTCTTGTTAATACAGGATCCGAACGACCATGCAAAATGCCACTACGTGTGGGCCAAAGATTTAAGTAGACTGGTTTCTAAACAATTAACTGCCAGCAAAGCTAAAATATTTGTGTGTGACCGGTGTTTACATTATTTTTATTCGGAAGCGAAACTGCAAAAACACAATGTGGAGTGTGGTAAAGTGAATGATTGCAAAGTTTCGTTTCCGGATGAAAAAGTTATTAAGTTCAAAAACTTCAAAAACAAGCTGGTGGTACCCTTCACAATATATGCTGACTTTGAATGTTTATTGTGCCCCAATAGCGACCACAGACGCACACATAAACATGTGCCATATAGTGTCGGGTATTATTTTAAGTGTTCATATGACAATGATCTATCGTACTACCGTAGTTTTAGAGATGCTAATTGTGTGCAGTGGTTTGTGCGAGAACTACAACAACTTGCAGAAGACATACAAACTGTACATTGGTGTCCCGTTCCTTTAGAAAAATTAAGCGATGCAGAATATTCTTTATATTATAGAGCTACAAAGTGTCATATCTGTGAACACCCTCTCGGACTAGATAGAGTACGCGATCATTGCCACTTAACAGGAAAATTTCGAGGGCCCGCACATAATCAATGTAACTTAGATTTTCAAATTACAAAAACCGTCCCTGTTATTTTCCACAATCTCTCGGGTTATGATGGACATTTATTGGTGGAAGAATTAGCTGCAACAGGTAACCTGCAAGTACTTCCCAACAACACTGAACAATATATTTCAATGATGTATACATTCCAAGATGCTGATGTACGATTTAAATTTTTAGATTCGTTTAGGTTCATGGCTTCCTCGTTAGATAAACTAGCATCTTATTTAGATGAATATCCTATATTGGAAAGCCAGTTTAATACAGATGTTAGTTTATTGAAACGAAAAGGTGTGTTCCCATATTGTTATTTAAGTTGTTGGGAGAAATTGCAAGATACCCAACTACCACCGATTGAGGCTTTCTACAGTGACATAACTAACACTGATATTTCCGAAAGAGATTATGTGTACGCACAAAGTGTCTGGCAGGAATATCAGTGTCAGAATTTGGGGGAATATTCCGACCTCTACCTGAAAACTGACGTCCTATTGCTAGCGGATGTTTTCGAAAATTTCCGGGAAAATTGTTTACAAAATTACGGTTTGGATTCGGCACATTATTATACAGCTCCAGGACTAGCATGGGACGTCATGTTGAAAACAACAGCTGTGGAACTAGACACTCTACAAAATGTTGATATGCTAATGTTTATCGAGAAAGGTATACGAGGTGGTATGACTCAATGTTCAGCCCGACACGCTAAAGCTAATAACCAATACATGGCCAATCATGATCCAACAGCCCCCAACATATTTTTAATGTATTACGACATTAATGCGATGTACTCGTGGGCAATGTCACAACACCTCCCTTACGGTGGATTGAGATGGGTTGAAGATCCTGAAAATGTCGATTTTAACATCCCTGACGATAACCCTATAGGATACCTACTGGAGATCGATTTGGAGTACCCCACATCTATTCATGACCGTCAAAGCGATCTACCAATGGGCCCGGAGAAAGGAAAACCTCCAGGTAATCGTCAGGAGAAGATGTTAGCGACATTGCAAAAAAAGGAGAAATATGTACTTCACTACCGTAATCTTAAACAATATCTGTCTGAAGGTATCGTTTTAACTAAGATTCATAGGGTATTGGAATTCAAACAATCTAATTGGTTGAAATCTTACATAGAGTTGAATACGACACTGCGACAGAATGCCAGAAACGATTTTGAGAAAAATTTATTCAAATTAATGAATAACGCCGTTTTTGGAAAAACTATGGAAAACGTGAGGTTGCGGCGTGACATAAAGGTTGTTGGAAAATGGGAAGGACGGTATGGTGCTGAAGCACTAATAAGTAAACCAAATTTTAAAAGCAGGACCATATTTAATCAAAATTTAGCAGCAATAGAACTAGATAGAACCGAAATAGTTTTTGATAAACCAGTGTATGTGGGTATGTGTGTATTGGACATTTCAAAAACAATATTGTACGAATTCCACTACACACATATGAAGAATGTTTATGGACACAAGTGTAAGTTGTGTTACACGGATACTGACTCTCTAATATATGCAATAGAGACACCAGATGTTTACGAGGACATCAAACGTAATATTAATAGATTTGACACCAGTGACTATCCTCTAGACAACATATACAATATTCCGCGAGTGAACAAGAAAGTGCCAGGGCTAATGAAAGATGAAGGTGCCGGTAAATTGTTGATAGAATTTGTGGGTTTACGTGCGAAGATGTATGCTTGCAAGTACCAAGACTCCGATATCATAAAGAAAGCTAAAGGTGTGCAGAGGAGTGTTCTCAAACAGCAAATATCGTTTGAGGATTATGTGGAGTGTTTATTGCAAGACAATGAAATACAACACGATCAGTATGGTATACGATCGTTTAATCATACACTCTACACAACCCGTCAAATGAAGATTACTCTCAGCCCCTACGACGATAAGCGTTTTCGAGTGCACGGATTTACCGACACCTTACCCTGGGGGCATTACGCAGCACCCGTATAGATAACATACCACACCTTCCACCACCTCCCGCAAGTAGCATTTTATTTGCGGCAAAGCATAACAGGCATACGAGTTAGCAGTTCTTATTTGCCACTGTTCTTGCTTAGACGTTACGAAATGGCTTCTACCAACGAATTAAGTAAGCTTACTACTTATTTTTCTCTCATCACATTTTTATTTTTTGTCCTTGTTGTTTTCAGATACTTACAACAAGTTCATAGAAAACTCGTTGCGAATGAAAGAAAGTATGATCATGAAAGAAAAGCAACTCATCGGTCAATCAACATATTTTCTGAACAGAAGCGGATCCAAGTGGCTCAACGTTGGTCTTAGTCCAGAGGCAGGGTTCGATCCCATCATCCAGATAAAATCATCTTCTTCATGCATATACTTCACCGAAGATGAATGGTCCGAATTTTGCAAATCAGAAGGTTATAGCTCAAATCATCAAATCGAAGCCACCACCTACAGGCATATAAGTGTAATACGTCTAAAAAGTCGGGGACAAGAACTTTTTTTATCTACGGACACGTATAACAACCTATATAATTTACAACAGTTAATTAAAATGAAACTGTCTTTGTTATTGTGTTGTGAATTTAAAACATTTTACAAGCGTACTCTCATATCTTGTTCACGGTTGGAAGGTGATTTGTATCAAAATCTTAATAATTTGCTAAGCGAATGTGTCAATTCGCAAAATGTTTATTTTACGTATGAAGCTTTATATATAGCATATAATACTGTAGCATATGATCTTGAAGTAATGAAACTCGGACTCGATTAAAAAGAAAAAAATGGTTTATAATTTTAAATAAAACAGGTGATATCAATATTAGCATTTTTATTTATAAAACATATGTGAATTTCTATGTTACAATATATTATTTTTATTAATCCAACTGTTGTGTGAATTGTCAAATCCAAGCCATTTAACATAACATTCGTTTCCTTTTGTTCGCAATACTTTTTCAACGAGATAAACGTCTTCATGTTTCGTCTTCTGTAATTCAGCTTCGTAAAAACAACCTAGAATTGGTCTTCCATTCATATCCTCCAGTAAATAGGTAGCGGGATTAGTTATTTGCACTTTAGATATTTTAAAAAGCTCTGAACTCCAATTAGCCATATACCCTTTCTGAAATATACTCTTATACTTGCTGATTCGAACGATATTGCCAACATTAAATTTATTTTTTCCCTTGACTTTAATATTGTTGTAAATAGTAGATAGAAGGTGTTGCTCATTCTTTACTGTAACATCACGAGGATTCATTTTAATAGTCCTATGTTTCGTTTCATTGTATTTGTTAGCCACTTCATGTAAAATATCTATCCATTTGTAAGACCCCCTCAAACTGAATACCTTATACAGTTTATTTTTAATTGTGCGAATCACTCTTTCAGCTATTGACGCTTTCTTAGTACTATAAGAAGAATAATGATTTATTCGATATTTTTTCATTAATGACTCAAACTCCCGATTGTAGAATTCCTTGCCCGCATCTGTTTGCAAATTTTTGGGGGACCGCCCATACTGTAAAATATTAGACATTGCCTCCCTAACATCATTAGCACTTTTGTTTTTCAAACCATATAACCATAAAAACTTTGAAAAACAGTCGATTACGACTAAAACGTATTTGAAACCACTATTCTCCCGTTTGTAAGGTAAGAATTCCATTAAATCTGCCTGCCATAAATCGTCTAAACCTTTAATGATCACACGACGTCTCACAAAGTTTCGCCTAGATGGTCGGTGTAGTTCGTTCACAACGTCCTCTTTACTCATATTATATGACTACTCTACTTTTGAGTAGTCTCATACCTTTTTAGGTTGATCGTTTTTTGTGTGTCCAGCTCAACTGTTAAACTATTTATGCGAGATTCTAAGTCCGATATCTTAGATTCTAGTCTTTTAACTATGACTTCCATTTCAGAACCTACTTGCTTTCGAGCGTCAGTTAATCTTTTATTATTGTGTTGGACTATTTTGGATATATAACGTGCATTTACACAATCCTCATCATCAATAGGATCAGCTACATATCTGATACGTCTCCCGTTTGCATTAACATCTCCTTCAGACGTTAGGAAGAATTCCGGACGACAACGTTTGAAGCTCAAATTTGTTTTATTAGAGTTAAGAAAACGCCCAAACTTATCGATACTCATTTTGAAAATGATTTGTGTTTGTCGTCAACATTATATTTATTGTACAACGCCTGCCTCTCTCAATTCTTCTATTATCGATATAATTTCGTTATTGTGGCTAGTATTCCCTGCTTGGTGGGATGCTTTTAGAAGTCGAAGACGATCAACTAATTCGTTGATATCATCCCAATATACATATTGATACGGTGTTTCCGATACGATCATGTGACCTTTACCAGAAGCTCGTTCTAACAACGGCTTGATTATATTATTATACTTGTAGCTCTTGTTTCCCTTCAGCTGATGTTCAGGATTGAAATCGCGATATAGCACATGGGTACGTTGTAAGATATCGCGATATGAATTTTCATCATCCGGAGTGTAAGTAGCGGGCTTTCTCTTGAACAGCAATTCATACAAACCCTCTGTACCTTTATATACTTTATCTTTGATTACTATATCATTCCCAGAAAAAATAATAACACTATTACCAATTTTAAAGGAGCTGGTGTGAGGATCTATTATTGGTCCAAAAGTGGTGTCTAACGCTTTGGTGCTAGTATCGCCGAGTAGTCTTAGTATATAACTTTTAGGCGGAATTGTTCTAATATTTGGTGATGTAGGTGTCACCATTGGTTGTGGGGAAGGAGATGATTGAGTTTGTGTTGGTATTTCCAGTAAAGGATCTTTATTAGTAATTAGCGGTCCCTTGAGGGATCGAACTTCTTCTTTAAGCGTTGAACCCAATTCTTTCAAAGGTTCAGAAATTGGTTTGAACGTTTTCTGTAACAATTCATCAGTATCCTCCCGACCTTGCTTTAGCTGCATATGTTTCTTTCGTATTGCTCTACTAGCTTTTAGAATTTTCAATTTCAGTTCCCGTACCTCTGGCTTTACTTCCATATTTATTCGCTCAATTGTGATGAACGGTTAGCTGTTGTAATACAACAGCTATCCCGTTGTAAATGCAACAGCTACCTGTTGTAATTAAACAGCTATACCGTTGTAAATGCAACGGCCACCTGTTGAAATGTAACAGGTACTCCGTTGTATTGGAAAATCTATCTGTTACTAAACGATTTCAACGGATATTAAATCTTTTATTAATGAGAGAACATTTACTGTTACATGAAAATAAAAATATAAATATACGTTTGATTTTCTTTTTAACCTTACTCGACATAGTTAGCTGTATGAATGAGCAGTGGTGCTTTGGTTAGAAGTATATATGCCAATCAAAGGTCTTCTTATAACGTCCTTTATCAATATCTCTGTCTTTATCAATCACCAGAAATCCATACTTATCCTTCCAACATTCAGCACACATCATTTTAAACTGTTGGAAAATCATATCCGTACCAACGTGGTCATCAAATATATGTTTCAAATTCAAATCATCTTGTTTAAAGACTATCAAGAAGTTGCAATTATCGCGGACTAGTTGTTTTGGGATTCGAGAATATGTTTGACACAAATAAAAGCTGTCTACGGCTTTGTGTCTACCCATGCAAAAATAAAGTCTAATCTTATCTTGCTTATCACACACAACATCGTCAAATATAAAAACTGAATTTTCTCTTGCGTCCATAGGATCTACAACTTCTTCATTCTCATTATACGCGTAATATTGTACACCTGATGACTTCATAACCTTCTCAAGGAATTGATACTTCGGCTGATATAAGGATTTGGAGTACACATACAAATTGTCAAACCTGAGTCCGTTGGCGTCAATTAATAACGTAAGCATAACATTCGTTTTCCCACAGTTTGAAGGTCCGCAAATTATAGAACGTAGCGTATTAGGTAGCAAACCTCCGTGTCTCTGCGGACACCCATCATCTACGTCCAAGTTTAACACTTGTAGACGTTCCTTTTGTTTAACTAGTCGCATAGTAAATGAGATTTCAACCAAAGACTATCTGTATAAATATATATCAGTTCATGTGACAAGTTCATTTAAATGTCGCATCTTAAAGAGGGAGGAGGTTTTGTCAATAACCTTATAAATAAATTACCTATAGAGTTGCACCTACCTGGATATCAATATTGCGGTCCCGGCACAAATTTGAAGAAAAGATTAACACGTGGAGATTCTGGTATTAATCAGTTGGATGTGGCATGCAAACATCACGACATTGCATATTCACAAAGCAAAGATTTAAATAGTAGGCACGAAGCTGATAAAATTCTTCAGGAGAAAGCTTGGTCAAGAGTTAAAGCGAGTAACGCTAGTGTGGGTGAAAAAGCAGCTGCGTGGACTGTTACCAATATCATGAAGTTTAAACGAAAGTTGGGAATGGGGTTGAAACAGAAACCGTTTCGAAAAACCGTGTTTAATAAAGCTAAACATGAAATGAAGCGTCATAAAGTTATCGATTTGAAAGAAGGAGCAAAAGTATCTCTCAAAGCCGCTAGAGCAGCTGTTAAAGAAGCGGGTGGACGCAAACGTATACGTACTCCGCGAATTATACCGATTCCAAAAAGCGGTGGAATGTTACCATTAATACCGTTGTTTGCAGGCCTTAGTGCCCTAGGTAGTCTAGCGGGTGGTGCTGCTGGAATTGCCAACGCCGCTAACAAGGCTAGAAATGCACAACAGCAGCTAGTAGAAGCGCAAAAACATAACAAAATAATGGAAGCCATCGCGTTAGGGAAAAAAGGTGATGGATTGTATATGAAACCATATAAGAAGGGGATGGGTTTATTTATAAAACCGTCAAAAAACTATTAAGTCGACTACCGCAACGAGCTTTAACTAACGTGGACATTCTAAAATTTGCTAGAAATATACCTCATTTTCGAGGAGTGTTCATGAGGGATCGTTTACCAAAGTTCCCTCTTAAAGTTGAATGTGCGGTAGTAAATTTGGATTCCTCGGAAGGTCCAGGAACGCATTGGGTTGCTTATTATAAGAAAGAAAATTTAGTGTACTATTTTGATTCATTTGGTAATCTGAAACCACCTTCGGAATTATTAGACTATTTAAATATAAGAAAGAAAAGAATAATTAAATATAATCATGAAAAATTTCAAGATTCTAGTCAAGTCAATTGTGGCCATTTATGTCTAGAATTTCTAATAAATAACTCGTAAACAAACATTGCGGTTTAGTCATGTCATATACATTCACATTAAAAGGAGGGAGCCACGTGCTCTCTACCGACTACTATCCACCAATTGAATTGAACTCTAAACACGACTATTCTATCGGACTCATAAGCTTGCACACGTACAATACTATTCCGAATATAACCGAAAAGAATAACACATTTTGCTATGATAATAAAGTGTTAAAAATTCCTGTAGGATCATACGAAATAAGTGATATTGAGGAATATTTGAAACGTTTTATGCCAAAAGATTCAATATCACTCAAACCGAATAATAATACGTTGAAAGTAGAAATCGAGGGCAAACACACAATAAACTTCGAGCGAGAGGGTACTCTGGGTAGACTTCTAGGTTTCAGTAAAAGATTTCTTGAGCCTAATCAAAAGCACGAGTCTGACTTACCCGTGCAGATTTTAAAAGTTGTGACAATACGCATTGAGTGCAATATAATATCATCTACTTACCACGGTATACATCCTTCACATACATTATATGAATTTTCACCACAAGTGGAGCCCGGTTATAGTATTTATATTGAACCGCAACACGTGATTTATCTACCTGTAAACAGAAGTAGTATAGAAAACATAACCTTAACTTTATTGGACCAAGACGGTGATCCCGTAGACTTTCGAGGTGAACAGATTGTTATTAGATTAGAATTGAAGAAGTTATAATGGGTTTATCCTTTACCAACCGAAAATATAAAATAAGAGGAAACACTACACTCCACACCATTCACGATCCAAACATTCAACATTTAACATCTACCAATATTTCATACCTACAGTCAATTGGACTCAAGGTGATAAACAATGGAAAAATTAGAAATATTCGAAGGTCTGAATTTCGACGAAACAATAACCAAACAGGAATACCACACTTATTATCCGAGAACAAATAATTTTAACCTAAACGATGAAATCCGCATTTGTATCCAACATCAAGATATCTATACTCTTCCCAGTGAAAGCTATATATATTTGCAAGGAAAATTTAAAGTTGATGATGAAGGAACCGGCACTTGTACATTATCAAATAATGCGTATGCTTTTATGTTTGAACAAATACGCTATGAGATTAATGGAGTAGAAATTGATCATTGTACTAAACCTGGTATTACTACATCAATAAAATCATTAGTCTCCTATAGTGATAATGAAAGTAAGCTGCTGCAAATGGCGGGATGGGAACCGATACGAAATAATCAACCCACATTATCAGATAATAAATTTAATGCTTGTATTCCGCTAAAATTTCTAATGGGAATCTTTGAGGACTATAAACGCGTATTAATAAATGTGAGTCAAGAATTAATACTTGTTAGGAGCCGAACAGATGACAATAGTTACATAAGTACTGATGCTACAGGTACGAAGAAGGCATCTATTGAAATTGAGAAGCTCGAATGGCATGTACCCCACATAAATGTTAACGATGAAATTAGATTTAAGTTATTGGACGCTATTCAACATAATAAAACGATAAAGATTCCATTCCGAAAATGGGAACTATATGAATTACCGTCACTGCGTAACACTAAAACAGATATTTGGCAGATAAAATCTAGTACAAATATAGAGAAACCGCGCTATGCACTTATCGCGTTTCAACGGGGTAGAAAAGATAATTTTAAAACGGACTCTTCACTCTTTGATCATTCAAAGATAACAAATATTAAACTATATCTAAATTCAGAAAATTATCCGTATAATGATATGAATATCGATATGGATGATAAACGCTATGCAGTAGCCTACCGCATGTATACCTCCTTTCAACCAAGTTACTATGGACGGTTGAGCAAACCATTAATGGATTATACGAAATTCGGAGAATGTGCTGTATACGTCATTGATTGTTCGAAACAGAATGAGGCGGTGAAATCTAGTACTGTAGATGTAAAATTGCAAATGGAGTCCAAAGAAGCATTTAAGGTTGACACTGTAGCGTACTGTCTTATTCTGCACGATAGTGTGGTGGAATATGAACCACTCAGCGGAATAGTTAAGAAATTAATTTAGGCATGAACGTCACGTTTAGTAATGTGTCAGTGAAATATGAGTGGTCTGAAGATGAAGATAGATGTTCGGAATGGGTGTTTCGTGCGGCAGATAGATTAAGATTTGAAAGACGGATAAAATATATGGAGGAAATTTTGAAACCTGTTTTACTACCAATACATAGGGATAAAATGTTTAGGCGACATTATGAATCTTTTCTGGTCATCGATGTGCAAGGTTTCAACAACGTTGATTTTGTACCTAGAGAAATGTCTATTTCGGATAGAAAACGTTCTATGCACGTTTTGTTTAAACCTTCAAGACCCTTCCACGAACTACCGCATTATAAACAGAAGGAGATACGATGGATGGAGAGAAACTATTTGAATATTAATTATGGTGATGGTTATGTAGAGTTAGGGTCTATTGGCAAAATTTTAAATAGTATTTGTAAAACTTATGAAAAGATTTATGTGAAAGGTCATCAGAAGGCTGATTTTCTAAGAAGATATGTAGACTTAAGTATTGTTAATTTAGAGTTTGTAGATAATTGTGTTCCAAATTTTGTAAAGACTAATTGTGCTTGTTTTTATCATGTTAAAGGTAAATTAAGTATGTGTACAGAGCGCAATGTGGAGATGCTGTTAAATTATTTACTCGATAAGTAGTTCTTAAATATTTTATTTGTAATAAATTAGTATACAGAATAAATCGATAAAATCACATATTTTGTTTTATTTAATGAGATATTTTATCTACAATAAATTAGTATACAAAATAAATAAAAATCACATATTTTGTTTTATTTAATGGAATATAAACATTAAAGGAATTTGTTACATGCTACACAGTTTCTTATGGGTGGTGGTGGACCGTCCAATTGATCTTGCGCTAGCGGATTGTGTATGTGACATGGTAAACAGTCTTGAAGTTTAGCTCTCTTTCGTTGAGAAATAAAATACCATTTTTGTTCTAAGGAGAGTTGATGCACTTTGGTTCGTAGCACGTGTAATGGTAGTTGTGATATAACATTATCGCTTATTGTGTTCAGTCTTCCACAATTTTTTTCAATATTTTTTATGGCAATTTCGATTTGTTTTTCCATAGAATCTTCCATAGTTACTCTTTACAACTTCTTTGTAATGGAATATAATTCAATATCAGTTAGCAATTTGTGTAGATGTTTAATATACTGCTCCAGTATGTTTTTGAAACATGTTTGGATCCATAATGAAGATATCATTGAAATTTATAATATTTTATTCTGTAGTAATAACTATCATACAAATACATTTTCAAAATACAAGTTTACTTATTATTATATACATAAACAACTTGTATATTTTTGTTTTACACATGCTCTTCGAAATACTCTCTCCAGTCCCGCATATACCCATGTACCTCTCTTAGAATACTGAATAGTTCCGGATTAAACACTTGCGCTGACGGACATTCTCCTATTCGCGCAAACACCACCGTCAGCTTGATGAGGACCTCGTCCACTATAGAAACCATCGCCATTTCCGATGAAAACAACAACATGTTTTTAATTCCCCGCAGCTCTGAATCGATACATTTAAAAATGGAATTTTCATCGGATTGGTTTAACTCCTCATCAGATACTCGAACATCAGAGAAATCCAAACTATTACTAGCAGATGCCATTCTAAAACTTAAAATAGTAACAGACTGAATATAAAAGTGTGGATGTATGCGCTAAAGAAAAAAAACTTACGAGTAGTATAATGTGAAGTAAACAGAGTTGAAAAATACTGAAATATATCTTTTATAACGTAAAAACTTGACACTAGCACAGTAACTTATGAGAAGGAACACTGAAAGTCGTCTTTTATATATCATAATAAATTGTTGGAAGATAGAAGAAGGGGGTGCATCAAAACTGGTTATGTGTAATGATGATAGTAAACTTAGTTTAAAAAAATATTTTGATTTTGTTTAAATTTATTGGTAATAAAAACAACTATCAATTATCTTCAAATATAAATCGTTGAGCAAACAGTTCGCCGTCTTCGTCTAGAAGATTCACTACCTCTACCTATGTTGAATATAAAACCCAAGCTGTCCAGGTTATTCACTCATTCTCAATAGTTTATGTTATAGAGTTTATTAGAAGTGTCATTTTTTTACCAACAATGGCGAATTTAAAAGAAAAAAATATTTTTGATTTTGATTCAATTTATTTCCAAATAATAAATATAAATGAATATATGTATGCGCACATTTGCATATCACTGCTCATCGAAGAAATGCTGTGCGTTGGTGAATATGTCGATGTCCTCATCTAGGTCCGGTAATGCATCAGGTGCTCTTAATAACAGGTTTTGTACTATGCATACGCCAGATAATGTTGATGATGATGATGGTGTTGGTGATGGTGTTGTCTCTGGTCTTATTTTCTTCGCTGGTGGTGGTTCCACCAACTCCTCCTCCCCCCTTAGGTTGAATTGAAAGCGTTTCATCACCTCTTGCAAGTCGTTGCTCTCCTCTTCATCTTTTGGATGGCATCTCCTATACTGAACTGGGAGATTACCCAGCTTTCTCTTTACGGTGACATCCCGTGGGGAATATGTTAGCGAGACCAACACTTTCCCATTTGCACGGGATATTTTTTTCACACCATACCTATATACATATATTATTTATATTAGAGGAAAAAAATACATACACTTAAAAAATTGACTTACCTGAACCCGTCCTTGCACGCTGCGAATAGCATTCCCTCTGATAGAGCCGTCGTATCCATAATTTCAATAATCAAATCGCAAGGTACACTACCCATTTTAAAATTTATGAGTTGAATTTAACGAATGAATACTTTGTCGGTTAGTAGAGAATGAGTGGATGTCTGAGGATTTCCATACCTTTTATATTCAGCTTACCCCATTAAGCTAACTATTATTTTAATGTAGGAAAGCTACTACGTCAGAATCATTATCCCTAAACATCTCTGAGATGGATAATGGTCAACATATGTCATAATGAAAGTTGCTATCCGGAAAAATTCTTTGAAAAAGTAATCAGCTTCGAAATGTTATTGTAATGATAAGAGTGGTGTCATTATGAAATAATTTCTAACTGGAACTTCAAATCAATACCAATAAGAGTGGTATTATTATGCATAATTTCTAATGTTAGCTAATTACTGCCGAAAGAATTTATTTAGAAAGAATGTCTATATTTCATGAATTAATATTATTTAGGTAATGGGACTTCGTATAAAAGTGGTATCGGTATGTTAAATTTCTCTTGCGATTATTAGGTAGTAATTACCGAAAGAATGTACTATCCGGGGAAAGCTACTATATTATTCCTGGAATTCCTAGAAAGAAAAAGTATTTGGCTGCTTCTGTATTATATTGTAATATATCTTTTTAAATTGTCTGAATAATGGCGTGTCACATGTTTTGGATAACAGCTAATTAGTCAAAATCATTAACTCTAAAAATTCTTGGAAAAATGTGAAAGCTGCAGAGAAAGCAACTACGTCACAGGAAAGAATGAGCCGCTAATTACCATAATCAAAATTTAAAATAATTCGCGAATCCGCGAACTTAGAGTTGGAGAGGGGGGAGAAGTGGCCTCGTACCCGTATAGCCCTACTACTTACAATTATTGATTTCATACGATCGTGTTTAATAACCCGAGAGGTTTCAACGCCGCAAGTGACACAATTAATTTGCCACTATCCAGCTGCCTTACATGCATCCAGTGTGTGTGGCCATCTTCTAAAGCAACCTCCATAGCTGCCTTTCCGCATATGTGTACTCCCGCATTGCTACTCTTGTATGCTCCACCTAACTTCACTATCTATAACGCGAATGCATACTAAAATTGTGTGACATTAAGTAAATTTAATTAATTCTCCAGTTTAATTGCGTTCGTGAACGCGGAAAATTTCAGACATGTCAGACACCTTGCAGAAGCAGTTGTGTTCCGGAATCCTTAGCTTTTAATATCTATTATTCGATAATTATAGTCGTATCAAAACTAAAAGTTAATAAAAATCGTTAAAAGAAAAGTTGATTTCTAAAAGTTTTATTATAAGATTAGGCTTAGAGTAAGCTTTGCAGGTTAATTGAATATAAAAGAAAATATGACCATACATATTAAAAGCTTTTGAAATAAATCATTTTTTTAGAATAATGATTTGGTAAAAAAAGAATAAATGCATTCTTCATGTTACATATACAGTGTCGAAAAGCTGGAAAACATAATTAACGCTTCTGGAGGAAAATAGTAAAACACTTCGATCAATTCTTTTTTAAGACAACCTTTTAATTACACACGGATCGTTTCTACAGTGCTCTTGAAAGAGCTTAACGACATTGATCTGCTCTTTCAAATCGCATCGTTGCTGCCTTACTGACTGGGCTGCGTAAGTTTCTAAAAGGCAATTAAAGAAAATTTATACTTTACATAAGAACTGCACATTCACATTTCTGCTGATGATGGTTATTTTCCAGTACAGTGTAGTTTTGTGGTAAAGTGTATTGAATTGTTTAGTACTATCAACGCTGGAGCTATAAGTATTTCTGCTACAATTAGCTTTGAAGATCCAGCCAATTGTGCTGGAGAAGTTTAATATTTTAATTATGATTTAGATGAGTACCAAATCTTACCCCCTTTTCAACAAATAATGTCAATGTGTGGTAATAACACAAACTTAAATTAATACAACACGTTTCTTTAACAACATATTGTTGAATTACTCCTTTTTAGTTAATTTACCAATAAGAACGTATTAAAGACCTTATTATTACTTTGTTACTTTTATTTCATTAATTTCACAAACCTAATAAATATTGTTGAATTAACAAAGTAAGCATTATCAAGAAATATGGATTAAGCTAATCAAGTTAATTCAAAGCAATTATGATGTCGAAATTACGTTTTACCAAGTTTAACCCTCTCCACTTTTCTAAACACTTGCGCTCATTTAAATGTTACTACAGTAAAATTTTCTACAAACTAGGAGTGCTTATGTTGAATATAGTGTATTACAGATATTATTGTAAAGATGGCAGTTTTCTTATGTCACTCCTGTACCTACAGTATTACAGAATATTTATCTACTTACTTAGAGGAACAGTGATCCCCTGACGTGCTCTCAGATGTAGTTACCATCGAGGAAGCGGCGCTCACCTTCACGTCAGGACTCACCCAAGTCCTGGAAGAATCGTCTCAGACGGTTCAGCGCAAGTCTTCCGCTCAACTGCCACTTGAACTGCAGGAGCTCATCATGGAGCGTCGGAAAGCCAGGAGACTGGCCCAACGCACTCTCTGTCCCGCTGATTTCCGGCGGGCCAACCTTCTGGCGACGCGGGTCCGCGATGCCCTCCGAGAGCACTCCGGTGCTCTCTGCAAAGACAAGCTGGCCTCGCTCGCCACGGAGGACGGTTCCGTATGGAAATTAGCGAAAGCGCTCCGAAACTCAGGCAGGAGAAAGACCCAGAACCAGCCTCTTCGCGACGCAAACGGTTCAGTTTTTTCGATCGAGGATAAGTTGGAGGTACACGCAGACTTTCTTCAAGAAGTCTTTCGTGGTGTCGAATCCGTCGACGTCTCAGAGTCTGACTGTGAAGACGGGGGCCATCGAGGTGACGCGGAGGAGGACATTCGTAGCGATGTGGATGATTCGACGACCAGGCTGTCTAACATGCCCGGAACCCCGATGGACCCGGCTACGCCATCGGAGCTTGACGCTTTCATCAAAAGCAGAAGCAATAGAAAGTCCCCAGGGCTGATGAAATTTCCAACATGGCGCTGAAGAGATTACCTCCTGAGGCACGGTAGAAATTGCCTACTGTCTAATGTTTCGAAAATAGCCGGGTCGATCATCCTCGACCGGCTAACCTTCGCTAGCGACGATCTTCAGATAGTTCAGGGAGAAACAGTTCGGTTTTCGGACCGGGCTTTCTACTGAATTACAGCTCCTCAAGTTCACTGAGGCGATTAGAAACGGTTTCGAGAGGAAAGAAACCGTAGCTGCAGTTTTTTTTTGATTTTAGACGTGCCTTTGACGCTGTCTGGCACAAATGGCTGATCTACAAGTTGATTGTTTCTGGCATTAATCCCACTCTGATCAGGCTGATCAGATCTTACCTTGAACACAGGTCCTTCTGTGTTAGGACTGCCGGAGTCCGATCCGGTTCACGCGATATCTTCGCCGGAGTACCGCAGGGATCGCTGTTGGGGCCACGCCTCTTCCTGTTGTTTCTGGCAGACCTTTCTCGGGAGCCTCGCACGCACCTCGCTATATACGCCGATGACACAGTCATATACGCGATTAGCAGGAGCGAGAGGTTGGCTTGTGATCGCATTCAGGCGGCCACAAACCACCTCATTCGCTGGTCCTCTTGGTGGAGACTGCCTCTGAACGAATCCAAATGCGTAGCAGTTGGATTCTCAAGGAGGAGACGTGATCCTGACACGCTCATCCGCGTGGGAAACGTCAGGTTACCGTGGAGCCACCAGGTTCAGTACCTAGTAATCCACTTCGACAGGCATCTCACCTGGTCGAAACAGAGCTCCGAGCTCCGAACTCCTTTTCTAGCTGCCCGCAACTCGTTACTCCCAATGCTAGGGCGAAGGAGTCCCCTTCACCTAGCAAACAAGTTGCTTCTCTACAAGTCCATTCTAAGACCCGTCCTGGTTTACGGCGCTACAGCGTGGGCGTCGATGGCTCCCACCAGATTGAGGTTCCTCGAGGCACTTCAAAACAGGGCGCTACGGCTAATCGCAGAGGCGCCTTGGTTCGTTAGGAACGCGTAGATTCATCGTGATCTGCAAATTCCGACTCTCCTAGACTTCATTAAGCAGATGCTCACCGCTGCTTGGACTCGCGCTCAACTCAGCGAAAACCCCTTGGTTCAGGCGGTCGTGGAACCCCAAGATCGTCCACCGCCTCTTTCTCGAGTTAGACGTTTATCTAATGTACAAACATCGTGACGACCGCCTCTCTATCTTTACCTCGCCGAGATAAAACAAAGATAAATTTTGGTCGGTCGTTTTAACTTAAAATATTTAATTAATCAAACCGTAAAATAATAACAAACATGTTTATAAATTAAAATTTTATAAGCAACAATAATTACTAGCAAACGCGTTTCGCCTTATCAAGGCTCATCAGTGCTACTGGATAAGATGTTGCATTATACGAAGGAAGTCGATGTTTTGTTGAGGTAACAGAACATGCTATTTTTACCGCATAAATACCTACAATATTGTTGTCAAAGTGACGAAAATTTAGTTAGTTTAAGGTTTGTTGTTTTCTAGTTACATCTACTATTTTTGCAGTACAGTTTGTGACATTTTATTCCACAAGTGACAATTTGAAAAGGTACATATTTCGATAGCTGTCACATTAATAACTAGCGTTTATGGTATCGGATACCACAATGATGATAATTTTGACTAAACCTTTTTATCTGTGCACGTTTTGCTTTAAGAATAAATTCTTGAATTTTAATATTTTTTTTTAAGGATTTCTTCATGCAAAATATAATTTTTTAACTGACATTTAGAGAATTAGAAAACGATTTCAACGTAATTACAACAACGATACTTGCGCCACTGAAATATAGCTTTTATAAAAATTACATATTTTTTTGTAAAAAACATAAATTGTATTTTTGAAGTGTTATTAGATTTTTTTTCGAACGCTTTGTATATTTAGACTACATCACCCAAATATTAACGATCAAAGTTACTTATTTAACGCAAAACATTTTTTATTTCCTTTCTAATGTCATTAAAAGCGAAGATTAGTAGATCTGCAATTGCAGTAGATTAACAATGTCAAGTCCAGAGGATTTTAAACCTTTCAGTTACGTTATCTACGACTGCCATAGCAAGTGATTCAGGGACCAGTTAAATGCATTCAGATTAAGACGATAAAGTTGGTTATCGCAGTTCCGGTGAAGGTATTAACATAAGGACTCGACAGTTCTTGCTATGACGGAATTTACTGAAGCGTAAAGGTCGTCGGGCCGATTCTAAACCGCAATCGTTTTCCATTCCACGACTATCCAGCAATAATTCAACAGGCAATTATCGTGTAGCAATCTGTGCATAAATCATTTGTTCGCTGAAAATGCTTTATCCAGTTCATATCTGATTTCCGGGGCAAAGGGATTACGGACGATCGATCATCGGGTTCCTCTCAATACATTACTCATTCATCCGAGGCACACTTCCGCTACGTTCTCGCATTATGTAAATTAAGTTTTGTACACGTTCAGTAATGGGCGATGTCACGAAAATGGCATAGATAGTCGTCTCCGTTCCTTATGAAATTCATCCCAGAAAAACCAGATCTCTTATGGATCAGTTGTTTGGAAATATAAACAAAATGACACCTCGCCAAACATAAACAAGTTGCTTGGTTATATTGTAGTAATAGGAATATAATATAATATTGCCGCTACCCAAGGGAGACTTCATTTTGACAAATATTAAAGTGTATTGTACGCCCAACAAATAAAAGTTTCAGAACACAATTCGCAATAGGTTAATACACATAAACAAAGACAAAGATCAGTAATTAAGTAAGTAACATGATGTAGTAAGCTAATAGAACCCATGCCAATTTTTAGTTATTCGAAATACAGGAAATACCTTTTTTAAATGTCAACCAGTAAGATATTATCATCAACAAATGCAATGGCTGTAAGATATGCATTCTAACGTTAGGCATAGAGCAGATACCCAAAGCTCTTAAGATAGCCACTGGCACTGAAATCTTAAAAGAAGTCGAAAGATTCGAAATGCCAATACGACAGTTAACAAGGTTATGCAAAGTACTGGTATGCCGCCTCTGTTAGTAACACCTCCTCCCAGCCACACTCTTATCCAACTGAAAGTCTAAAACTTTAAAAATTTCCATTGACTATGTTCAACTTGATTTATATGGGTGCTACAAATAGAATATCAGATAACGGAGGTGTACTGCAGCTGACAAAAAATGTATGCGAAAACAATTCTAATAATTAATTCTAGTATAAGAATATTCTGATCAGAAAAGAATCCAGATCTTTAACCGACTTCAGTTTTAGCAGTTTCATGGATAGAGCATAAGATGAGAACCAGTAATTGTGGCGTGTTCTATATGACACAAAGCAGCACTTCCTAGCGAACACTGTCGAAATATTTGCAGAATACCAAGAATAGGTATTGTTTACGTTTGTCTATAAGCATTTGACATTTTTCCATTAGAAACACTAAGAAAGATTTACAAGTTGTCTGCGTACGCAATCTAAATCCCTAATCAAACATAAATGATAAATGAAACAAAGAGGGTTTGTCCAGTACACCAAATATGATGTATTGGACACACATCATGTTGGTCAAACCCATGATCACTTATATATCTCCGGTATGGTGGACAAACATGCAGCAGCAAAGTACTATAACTTAACACGGCAAGATATAGAGTTTTGCGTGTTCAAGAATAACAGCAGCAATGAGGACTACTCCTACAGCGACAATGCAATGCTTCCTACACCTCCCTCATCTCCATTTGATGATAATGGGACATCTTAGATTGCAATAAATACTAAGTTGCAGATATGCAGGGTTGGGACACAATAATATTGCCCATCATGTGAAAGGCAACATCTTAGGAGTGGGATTAAACCACATTATTTTGACATATCTATTTAACAGAAATTTGGAGGTGAATATTACGGATCGGATAAGCTGGAATCAATCCAACTGCAGAGACAGGCTCATAGAATGGAACCGGAGTTGGAATTTACAGTGAGGTGGAGGAGAAATACAATGATCACAATTTCACTAGGAAAATATGCCAGTGAATGATCACAATTTCACTAGGAAAATATGCCAGTATCTTTCAAACAGAGGCATGCGCAATATTGCATTGTGCAAAAGAAATCAATCTAGAAGGCTTATAAAAATAAACGAATCTGTATTGCAACAGTCAGCCAGGCGATACTGAGAGCATTAGTGAACTCTAGGATACAATCAAGACTGGTTTGGGAATATATTCGAGGACTCAATAACCTAGCACACTGCAATAAAGTTACTTCGGTAATTGAAGGAAAAGAGAAACCCTTCGAGTTGGCAAGAAATTGATGAACAGCTTCATTTATAGGCCCAGAACCACGAGTTTGCTCCAAAAGAAATACAAACAACACTGGAATACCACAACTAGGCAAACTCATGCAAAGACCTTTATGAAGAAGAAGAGTGAATAACGATTAAAGCTTAGTGGGAATCATCTTCGCTTAGGAGCAGTACATCAAGACCAACAAATGCGAAGCTCTGAACGCAAAAATGCAGGCAATATTTGACAAACCAAACATGACCCCAAAGGATTATTCCGCACGATCAGCCAGGAATCTGTGTATACAGGGCACATATAACACACATATAACACAAAAATACTAACAGGCTGCAGTATTTCCAGAAACTTTATGTCAGACATCCCCCACAAAAACAAAAAAAAAAAATAAGCGGAGTGGACCAAGATCAGAAGACATCTGAACAGCAACAAATTCACATGATTTAAACGCACAAAATGTATACAGTTTTGCTCTGCCTGGTAAGTGCGTTCATGAATTGAACAAGTAAATTGTTTGAAACCCATGAAATGTAATGTTTTTAGTAAGATAGTGCAAAATGCATGGCTGATATCGCTGTAGACAACATCTCTCCGTCCACCCCCATCTAGTATCTCAGCTAAAATTGATATATTCAGCATAGTTGATTGTTGTGTACAAAGCTATGTTGATAGATCGAGATGATTGAATTACATCAAAACGACGGGTCCTTTTAAATAACTGTCTCGAACTTTTTGCTAATATTGATGGAATAGCATGGTAATTACTAATTTCTTTTTTTTTCCTCGGTTGAAGAGAGAACATTTTCGAGCAGTCTTTCAACATTGAGAGAATTTAGTTCTCCACAGAGATAAGTTGAAAATGACAGTCCGCGGTTTTGCAAAAATGCATTCGCAATCTTACAATGCATCTACAATACAAAGAGACAGCATATCTAGCAATTTATGAAACTTAGTCTCAAGTTTTAATGCACTTAAAAACTTCATCAAGAATTACGGTATCAATCAATATCAAAAAGTTATCGGACCCCACATTTAATAAGTAATTTTCGGTGAAACCACAGCAGCAAACAAGAACGCCAAGGCATTTATGATATTTGACGAGTACAGGTGAAGTTCAAAATTCTTTGATACTTTAGAACTTTATATTCAATCAACAGATTTGACACTGAAATTTCCAAAACTTAGAAAATATACCTAAACTGCAAGCCAATTTTTAATTACTGATGCAAGAAAAACCTTAAAAATATATAACTGCCCAGCTTTTAGGGGCTTTAAAAGGAACAAACGTATTGGTTATGTGTGTTAAGGTTTTACTTGAGAAAATGCCATAGATATTTATTAATAAATTGTTTTGATTTAAAAAGGTATTTACTTTACACATTCATAAATGCCCAAGCATTTACTACACTCGATGTAGCCTGATGTCGATTTGTGTTTGATGTACAAAGTATTTTTAATTTGTACTCATAAATTATTACTAGAAAATATGTGATTACTACTAACTTAAATAGTATCAACAAATTTATGTATTATTAAAATATAATAACAAATTTCGTATTCCTCTAAGCTAAGAGCAATAACCATTGCCACAGGAAATTGCTGTGATATCTACTTTCAAAGTTGTTAAAATTGCGAGAATCACTTTATTTTGGTGAAGGTAAGAACTAGAAAAGTCCACGAACTGTCGTAAGTTGTTTTGAACGGCCTTCATCTCGGTGTACAAGTGTTATTGCTGTCTAGAGCGGAAATTGCTATATTTCAACCACAAACTACCTTTAGTTTACGCCCAATAAATACAGAGCTATCTAAACTGTATCTGGGCGCCGTTAACTTTATGGGCAGTTCTCTCAAAATTACTGATTATTCTATGTTATCTAGATACGTCCACATAAACTGTTTGAAGCTATTCGGATATAAAACAAAATATATAATTCACAATATTAGGAAGTGGACGTGTTCAATTGCTATTACTTTTTTTTATGTTCAACGTGTTTTTAAACATCGAAATATTTATTTGCTTATACAAACATGTACTTCCAGTTTGTTCAAATTACTCCAACAATGTTTTAAGCAACCGGAAATTTGAGCGCTGAACTTGAAAAGCTGTTAACTTATGATCATCATTATATTAATTAGCAGATATAGGATATTACATCACTGCTTTACTCCTAAAAACAACGATATTTAAATTCATTCTAACTTCGTTTACAACTTTTCTCTGAAGAAACTAATGACTTGTCTACTTCCCAACAAAGCCCGCTTACATCAAAGTAAAAAAATGAGGACGCGATAACCGACTAAGCGATGTCAAAGGAATTGAAAAAGAAAGAATGCTCACTCATTTTTAAAATTGAATGTGGAACTCCGTTCATTCAGATTATATTCCTGCTAGTTATGATAAGTGTTGGTAATAAGTCATACCTATTAAGGGTATTATAATTATACTAGAACTGCCACCGAACAGACTCATTGGCAATTTTTAACTTCTAGTAGAAATTTCATATTGAATCTTGTATTTACATCGAGAATAAAGGTATTTACCGATTCAACCAATAATTAGGTCATTCAACACAATTTTGCATTGAAATATGTTTGAGCCAATGATTCTTAGTCACGTGAAACGCCAAATCCATTAATGTATACTAAACAATGAAAAAAAGATAACTAAATTTGATCTTGTTAGTGATACTACACAGAATTGCGTCTGCTATGCACGTTTTACTTCAAATTCAACAAAGTTTTGCATTGAAATATGTTTGAGCCACTCGAAAGTTTAAATTCATTGCGCATAATTAGTTGCAATAATGTTCAACTCAATGGTAGTTCATTGAATAATCTTCCTAAGTGTTGCCTGGACAATGAAAGTAGAACAAATCACGATGCCACGTTTTAAGCTAGGTTTTATTCAAAATGTTTCTTAGCCACATGAAACGCCAAATCGATGAATGTATACTAAACAATGAAAAAAAGATACCTAAATTTGATCTTGTTAGTGATACTACACAGAATTCTCATAATAATAATTATGAGTATTTATATATTCTAGGTAATTTTATGCAAAAACTACTAGGTATTTTTACAAAGCTATCTACAATAGCTATAGCAATTCAATGTTGTAATACAAAATATTCAAACATTAGAAATTCAATAAAATTGCAAATGTCTCCAAAACGGTTGAGCTTAGGTACAGGACCTGGGATTATAAATAGGCCAGAAATTACGGGATAAACTTACTAGATCAAAATTGTATTATTTTATTTAAAATAAGGAAGTTGTGTTATAAATCTGAAAGTATCTTCCTTAAATAGACTGTAGTTGGTTATAACTACTCTGCAAATTTCAAAATCAAATTCCTAGTGGAAGCTCGAAGAATTGTAATCAATCGTTTTGGTGAAATATCTGTATAATTAATAAAGTCACTTTAACCTAGTTTTAGGAACTGTTCGTAACTCTCTCTCTCTCTCTCTCTCTCTCAACATTCCCATGTCAACACATGAATGATATTGTCTGAAAATGTATCCAACAAGTTGTTACATTAAGGCAAAACTGATGGCTTCTCGTTTAATCATAGATATATTATACCATCCTCTGAATGACTTTCACAAATAGTGATATTTTAGATATGTCCGTATATTTTAAATTTTCCCTTAGTCCGTGGTATTGCTTTTCCCCACTGAAGATCGTCCGCTTTAGAGTAACAAGCAGATAATTGGATTAGTTACCGAGATTAACTGAGGCTCGCTCAGTTAAGTGGGCGTAATTGCGACCAGAGAATAAAGTTTCATTAAGTTTTGTAATTATTTGCGTGACACCCGAAATACGACGGAAATTAATATTAATATTAAACATAATCGAATTTCTTTTCGTGCCGGATATCACTGTAACGATCTTCACCGTTGAAACTTGTTTAATTAAGTCGAAATACGGTAGAGAAGCTACCATGGAAAATTTAGTATTTAAAATATATTCTGCCTGTCATGGTATCGGCTTTGAATAAATGCATAACAACACTTAATTATTTTTCATTTATAGCGACGTTGATTAAACAATCCGCTGAAAATTAAATTGAAATGGGGGTAGCTATGTATACAGGTTGTTCTAAGTTAAATACCCGTAACGGGCATATTTCTGGGATTTTATATCACGATGCCAGTGGTGATAACAGAAAACAATTGAGCATCACGTTTTAAACATACAGATATGCTCAGTTGTATTAGACGCCTATACTTTTTGTGAATAATCAAAGTAAGATGAGTTCAAATTAAAACTCTGAATTTAAATGCGTTATAAATCGTATTTTAATAAAGAATCTTAATAATTTGTCGCATTTCTGTAAGATTTGAATACAGTTGCAATACTTTTTTCAGTGCCTAAAAAACTGACGGCTCAGAAACATGAATGTGAACATGTATAAAAATTTAATACATCTAGGAAAAGTATCTGTAAAAACTATTGTAGAGTCATAAAAACGAATACCTAAACACTTAACTGCCACAGATGTAATACCAAAACATGAAATTAATGGTAAACCATAATAATAATAAGTTTATTTATCCTGGAGTCAAACATAATACCACATGCAACTTAATACAAACGTTCATAGTAATAACAAAAACAAAAAAAGAATCAGCTAACTCTATACTAACAAAACCGAAAATATTCTTATATAATTCGCTAAAGCTAATACAAAATAAATATAATAAGCAAATGAAAGAGAGGGGAAGAAAGGAATATGCTTATAATATGTCATTAAGATATTCATCTGTCGAATAGTACACTTTATGGGCTAATAAGGATTTTAACTTATTCTTGAAGATACTGATAGTGGGAGAGCTTTTAATGTTTTATGGGAGATGATTGTAAAAAAAGGTTCCTTTATATGATGGGTTTGATTCATAAAGAGATAAACGATGTTTCGGCACTTGAATGTTGTTATTGAATTGGGTTGAGTATTCATGATTATTTTTGTGTCTTATAAAGTCGTCGATGTGCTCTCTTACATACATGACACATTTAAGTATATATAGTGAGGGTATCGTTAACAAATTTTTGGTTTTGAAGGTGCTTTTACAAGAGTCTCTGTAGCCTAGGCCAAAAATATTTCTAATAGCTCGTTTCTGTAGTAAGAAAATTCTATTTGCTTGCGATGCGTCTCCCCATCAGATTATGCAATATGTTGCAATACTTAAAAAATTACTGAAATAGAATATTTTGCATACATTGACGTCGCATAGTGTTCTTAATCTTTTTAAGGCATAACAGCATCCAGATATCTTGCCAGCAATTCTATTAATGTGAGTGTCCCAAGATAGTGAATAGTCTATAGTAATACCAAGCAGATCGGCGGTTGGTACCTGTTCCAGAGATTTACCTTGCAATCGTACTAAAATGCTTTCCGAATAGTTAGATGCAATGGGATGAAAACGCATAATTTTCGTCTTATCGGTATCTACTCATAGTCCATTTAGTAGACACCAATCACGTATTTGTCGAATATCTGTTGCGCTATTAACACTTAATGCTTCTGTAGTAGAATCACTATTTATTAAACTAATGTCATCGGCATATAGAATACACTTGCTGTTGAGATGTAAATGTGCAAGATCATTAGTGTAGATAATAAATAATAGTGGTCCCAGGATAGATCCTTGTGGTAACCCACTCCGAATATGTGTTCTCTCTGACTGTGTAGACTTTATCCTAACAACTTGCTCTCTACCTGTGACATATGACATTAGCCAATCTTTTGCATTCCCTCTAATACCAACGCAATCTAATTTTTTCTCTAGCATGTCATAGTTTACAGTATCGAAAGCTTTACTTAGGTCAATCAATACGCTTAGAACAACATCACCCTTGTCAATTCTGCAATACGCTTCATGCAAGAACTTAACTAAAGCCGTTATTGTGGAATGCCCACATCTAAACCCATGTTGTTGAGCATTGAGTAATAGATATCTGTTTAAAAATGCCACGATCCTTTTACTCATAGCCTTCTCCATAATCTTAGATATTGCAGATTGTAGAGCTATTGGTCTATAGTTTTTTATATTCGTACCATCACCTTTTTTATGGACCGGTGTTACAATATTTACCTTTAAGCAATTCGGGAAGGTACCAGACAAAAACGACTGATTGACAATATGACATAATGGAGATACAGTGTATAGGCTACTATGCTTTAATACGTTAACAGGGATATTATCAAAGCCGGTTGACATTGAACTTTTTATTCCGTAGATTATGGTAAATAATTCACTTTCAGTTAGGGGGTCCAAGAACACGGATGATGTGCAGAGTTGCGGTGGTTTCGCACATTCGTCTATATTATTGAATGGAGGTGTAGAAGTAAAGTATTCATTGAAAGTATTGCAAATATGTCGTGTATCAGTGATAGTAACAGCTTTCGTTTTAATAATTGTAGGATATGTGCGTTCGGTTTTGGGATGAACATTATTGTTAATAATATTCCATGCAGCTCTAGATTTGTTACTTGCTATTTCCATTGATTTAATATTGCAGAGCTGTTTCGACAATTTAATAGCCTGATTGTATATAGTTTTATAGCGTTTGTAATATTCAACCGTAATCATATTTCTTTTAAACAACTGATAGAGTTCCTTTAAAGTTTGCGATGACTTTCTGATAGCTGCTGTTAACCATTTTTTATTTCTCGCATTTAAGTTTTTATTCACTTTAGGAAAGCAAATATCGTGGTAGTAGCTTAAAATATGTAGAAGACTGTTTGTTTTAGAATGAATATCTGTGCCGTTGTATACGTCATGCCAATTCTCCCTACTTAAAAGGAGAGCAAATCGAAAGCGTTGTCGAATTTAGGATTCCTAATAACTGTTTTTAAATTATTGTCAGCACTTTCGGACTCACCGTCTTCACTAGACGCCATTTTTAATACATCTCTCATAGAAATGTCTATTTCTTTTGAGCTAGCCGTATTTTTTCTTTTACTTTTCTACTTGAATTAAGTTGTTGCTGAGTTGTTACTGAGTTTATACATACAGCTACGCTCAAATGTAATTCAAGTGTTTAGGTATTCGTTTTTATAATTTAACAACAGTTTTTATAGATACTTCCCCAAGATCTATTAAATTTTTATGCATGTTCACGTTTCTGAGACGTCAAGTTGTTACGCACTGAAAAAACTATTGCAACCGTATTAAAATCTCACAGAAATACCACAAATTATTAAGATTCTTTTTTAAATACTATTTATAACGCATTTAAATTCAGAGTTTTATTTTGAACTCAACTTACTTTGATTATTCGCAAAAAATATAGGTGTCTAACACATTTGAGCATGTCTGTATTTACTAAAACTATCTTTTTGTAAATGAATCACCCTGTATATTTCACTGCAGTTTGATTGGAAATTTAACTGTGAACAAAAAAGTTTTTATACAACACAAAGCTATACAGAGCGTCTCAAAAGTTATCTTTAAAGGAAATGTATGAAAACATTGTTTAAACAATTTCTTTAAATGGAACACTCTGTATATTAATCCTTTTCATGCTTCATTTAAATTAAAAACAAAGACTGCTAGCTGATTTAGGTAAAAGCGGCAACACCGAAAATTGTGAAAATATTTTAGGAAGGTAGTTCGCTTCGAATAGCTTACACATACAAAATGAATTCCTTTTGATGTTTTGCTACGCATCTACCTTAGAACACTCACTATTTAACCAAATTTAATTATACATATCATCATAATTATTTTGTAATATAATCTGCAAGTTCTCATAAAGAAAAGCATACATTGTTGCTTAGATAGAGTTTGTATAGATACTGACATACGCTTCAACATGATTTCTAGCACGTGTTATTACACAACAAGGGGATAAATGTCCATGCAATATCTGGGCAGTACAACTAAAGTAATTAAGCGTTCAAAATCTGTCATCCCCATGTATCTTACCGCGTTACAGCAGCCGCTAAACCAAGTCGTTAGAATAATTCAGTCGTCCCTTCTTATTTCGCCGTGCACACAAACAAGTAAACACCGACGAAACAGCAACGGACGAGTGATCTTGTAGGGGTCGTCGTAAACAGCGGCGTCCCCGGTTTAGTTGTTAAAGATCGTTGACTAAAGTAACCGCATTGTGTTGTGGTTTCAGGAGGAACGCTTCCCGCCAGCGCCCGATGTCACTAGACGGTTGGGTGCATCAACTCCTCTTGGAAAACCAGAATCAGGCACACCTCCCTATTATCGCTCGGCCTCTGCCGCCAGTTCGAGTTCCAATTCAGCATCCTCTAGTGAGTATACACATATGTACATACGTAAATAAGACCCTAGAAAATGTCAATTTGCATGTGTGTTTAGGTGTTGCAAGATGTCTTTCCATGGGACGATATTTTAATGGCGTTTGTATTTATAACCTAGGATGTTTATAAAAATATATATTTTACATATTTTCTTAAGTATGTCTGCCTGTAAAGTATTTAAGACTGCAGTTCGGTATGTGACTTCACGGAAAGGTTACATTTCACTGACTGTAAGTCCAGAATGAACAAATAAATAAAAAGTACTGTCTATCTAAAAAGTACGTGCAAAATGTTTTTGACGGATCTAACAAGTAGTACTCATGCTATAGAAGTTACTAAGAAGTTACTATAAAGTAACTAAATGTGACCAATGATTAAAAAACAACGGGCGCTCAATCCAAACGAACTAAATTGACTTGCTTCTCTAACTTGTACCCTGTGGCGTTTTTTGTGTAAGTTTGCTTGTGGGGATCTTATCGTTGTTTGTACCCCAAAAATAATTAAATAATAAAAATAGGTTTATGATATCTTTAAAAATCTAAAATTGATTGCCTAAATAAACTTACAATAACACTAACTACGAAAAAGCAACCAAAGAAACTTGATATATTATAAACGTAACCATATAAAATTAAATAACAGAATTGGTGAAGTATACAACTCCAAGCAATAGTAATAATCAAAATAAATAAACTAAACTGGCACATTAAGCTTAAAAATAAAGAAAGATACAAAATAAAGATAAAGCATTGCAAAACAATATTAATCATAAAATCTATTACAATTTTTCATCATATGAAATACCGGAGACCTAACTAACACGTTGGTTTTGGCAGTAGGAAGACGCAAGTAATCTGTGAAACGGGTGTTACGCGCGGGCACATTAAAATCTACACAAGCTAACAGAGATGCCGAATCAACTACACCTGCAATTAAATTGAATATAAATCTACCACTGTATCTGTCACGCCTTTCAGATAAACTATGAAAGTTATGTTGCGTCAACAAAGGATTATAATCACTACCACGGCCGGGGTAAGTCCCATTTAGTCTAAATGATAGGTACTTTAAAAAGCGTTTCTGTACTCTTTCAATTGCCAACAACTGATGTGTATAATAGGGGTACCATATAATTGATGCATACTCCAACTTGCTTTGAACTAAAGCAAAGTAAGCAGATTTAATAGCCTTGAGATTATTAAAACGGTGGCACGATGTTATCACAAAACCTGTTTTTGAAGCTCCTGAGCACGTGGTTGTTATGTGGTCCGAAAATGTCAATCGAGCATCAAATACCTCAAATCACGCACACAATGACTTCTGGTAACAAATTCCAATGCACCTGTGTATTGATGGATGACAGGGTTCAAGCATATTGTATATAAAATAGGAGAACATTTCCCCACATTCAACGATATGTTATTCAATGAACACCAACTGTCAATAAGTAGTAAGCTGGTTTGGAGGTTTATGCAATCAGTGATATTCTCAATTTTACTAATAATTTTCAGATCATCTGCATGCGCTAGTACCTGACAGTTTAGGCTATTCAACAAATCATTAATATAAATATTAAATAATAAAGGGCCAAGATGCGATCCTTGTGGCACTCCAGATGTCAGTAAGAACTCATAAGAAGAGTATCCATTATATAAAACGTAAGCTCCTCTATTTACTAAATATGAGTCCATCAACTTAAGCATTCTATGGTCGATTGAGTCAAATGCTTTGGTGAAATACATATTCTTAAATGTCCTCTTTACTTATTTTAATATAATTGAAGGTGTCTAATATTATTAATGTTGTATCAGCCTCAAGCAGTGGCGGCTCGTGAGTTATGAAAGAGGGTGGGCACAAAATAAAAACTTACCTATTTTTTGTACATAAAATCCATTCTTCTATATTTCATGCTTGAAAAGACGTCTATGACTTTGTTGTCAAAATGCGGGATAGACTGGATAAACTTCTTTTCTATTGATAGGAGCACCAATGCGTTCAGTCGATCTTCTGACATCGTGAAATTGTATGCTCCATAGCGACAGTGTAAGCGCACATAGCGAAGATAAGCGGAGCCAGCCGATTCATACTCGAAATAGGTACCTCGGAAATAGTGCCCCGGAACATATTTTTGAGCGTTGGCATACGCAGTAGTGTCTGTGGTGTGGAAGGAAACTTTGATACCATCGTTATAAAAATACATAAAAATAATAAAACGAAATAATGCACATACAAATTTTTTTCTGTGTTTATCTTGGTAATTCTTGGGTGAGCACGTCCCTTGTGCCCTTTAATGCCAGCCGCCACTGTCCTCAAGTACTTAGAATCCGTTTTTTTTTTTGGCACCAAGAATTGAATGACCTTGCACTATACACCAGAAGAGATCCGCAGAATGCATCAACCTGAGTAAAAATAATATTGGCATATTGACAGGGATCCTTACAGGCCATTGTAAACTGAACGGGCATCTAAGCAAGCTTGGAATAGCGGAGGAAGCCGAATGTAGATTTTGTGGAGAACAGGATGAAACAACCATCCATCTACTCACAAACTGCGCTGCATTGTGCAGCTCAAGGGCGCTGCACCTGGGAGCATGTGAAATTGATCAAGAAGAGTTACCTAATCTGGGGCCTCCTGACATTCTGCACTTTTTAAAAGGAATCAGACTGGTCGGCCAGCTGTAAATACAGCGCGAATAGGGGACACAATAGATCTTTCAGGTCGCAGTGTGCAATCACCCTAATATTACATACATACATAAACAACTCGTAAGCTTCCGTACTTGCCTCTCACGACTATTTCATCATTAATAGAGCTCTGGAAGAAGTAAACCCTAGAAAGTATTAATCTTGAGTCAAAATGTACGAATTATGACTGCATTAGGTATGTCAGGTAGTTCTATTTTAAACTAAATTACATAACACCGTGACAACCTAAATAAAAGGATTCTCATAAAAGCAGCAACTAATGTCCCGACGTATCAGCTCGTATGGCAAACTTAACCTAGCAACATGAGCATAAAGACGAACAGGGCAGAGAAACTGACCAGATAGAAATCACAAAAAACCTTGATGATTGAAGTCTCTCCGTTTCGCTGTATCGCTAAACCGCAAGTAACAAAGTTCATCACACAATGGATATAATGTATTCAAAGAAAAAACACCGGACTTAAGATTGCCAACGATGCCAGATATTATCTCGAACTGGAAATAATGCCTGTGATCTTGAATATCATCCTAATTAAACTTTAAAACAATAAAATTCATGATACATTTTTTTCCTATAAACTATATTAAAAAGTTATATATAGTGCAATATTTCCAAACTTCAAACAAACAGCTTTTAGTTCATTTTGTTAATGGAAATGAATAAAATTTAGAGTTTCTGTATAAAATATTTGGCTTTTACTCTTTTCTACACAATGGAGAATTATTCCTTCCAGACACTGTAGTGACTGCTGTAGTGAAAAAAAAATTGTGGAAATTGATATATTTAACTAAGATTTAAGCCTGTGATTCTGCGGTATAGAACCAGAAATATCCAAATACATACTGTGTGACTGCAAGTCATTAGTTCACAGGAGACAAAATTTATTTAATAAATCGATAGAGGAGCCAGACTCTCACAATACCCACTCAGCGAAGGAACTCTTTAAACTAGTAGAAGAGACCCCTATTTCAGACTGAGTTATGTACAAACTTAGCATAATAATTCAACAGACTGCAGTGTTTTGTTTGTGACAATGAGTCGGGTGAATATTGATAGAAAAAAAAAAAGGATAGACAAAACAGATCTTAAAGGAACACAAAAGTACTATTTGCATATAAAGGCTATTAAAACTATAGTGAGATACATCGGTTGTAAATCAAACCTCTCGTACACGTTGTATGCTGCTGCCATAGTTCAGCAAAGAAAATATTTCTATTACTAGGCTGAGAAAAGAGCAGGAAGCTACGTGAAGGATACCATCAAGGATATTACGGTTGCTTAAGAGAGTAAAATAAGAGAAAGTCAAACCAGGAAAAGTCACGATGAAAATACATCTATATGAACACCCCAACTTTAGTGTAAAGTAATTCTAAATTTTCTAATGCAATACAACTTCTTCACATAGAATTTACACAACTAAACGTTTATTTGCCATAATTTTATTTAGTTGGATTTAAGATTCTACTTTAATTCTCTAACAATAAGATGCAATCATATTATATACATCAGTGCACATAAAAATTGTTCTGTCGCTATAAAAAAGAAAGAGGAAGGATTCTATTCAGACGAGCAATTTAAGGCTGGAATTTTACATAAATAAACTAATAAAATGCTCACTCGCAAAAGATTGTTTTGACAAACCCATTTTGTAAAAATACCCTATAGCATTGGCACCATACTGTAATGTTTTACTTAACTACTACTACGAACATGAGCTTTTGTTTTTACGAGGTAAAAAGTTCTTTAGAGCAAAAATTTCCAAAAATATCAAAGCCCTTCATTCAAGGCATCACCAATATGATGTTACGCTACTAATAATTAAGAGTATTATTTAAGCACCCTTATAAATGAATAAAAAATAAAAATAAACGTCATTATGATAATGGCAAATTTTCAGCCATTTTAACACAAAGATATCCAAAGCATAATGGGAATTTGCCTCGTTATTCAAACAGTTTCCTCTTTTTTATAAGCTTTCTTAAGCCATTACTGGAGCTGAATAATATTTTACTGCATAAAAAAGAGAGCATAATACCTTTACAACTTATCTTTCAAGGAAAAGGTTATTTATTTATAATAACCATAAAATTTGAAATACACCAGACAAATGTGAGTTAACAAAGGCTGCCATAAAAATATTACGATTTTTCTTGCTAATGAGAACGGTTAATGTTAATGTAAGAGGTTACAGTTTATTATTGTATATGTATACAATATAGAATACACACATAAATTTCGTGTTCATGGTCGCGTAGTGATAAATTAACGTTTTTCTACGATTTCGGAAAATGGAGAGACACCCTGGGACTGAACATTTATCATGTAGTTTTGGGTAAGCCATTATTCATCGTCCATTAAAGCTTAATTACAGCAATTAGGAAGACTGAACGCTGGTGGTATAAACGCAAAAGATACATAAATACAAATTTCATGATATATTATAGGGAATGAGTGTACACCATGAAATGCTTCTTTTATAATTTGTCCACATTCGTATAATGTAATGGGTGAAAAGGTTAATTAAAAATTCAATATTTTGGGTTTTCAATTTTGGACTTGGAGATTTCATTGAGTGTCATTTCTATTCTTTTTAGAATAAAAAAGAAGGAAGTTAAAGAATTTAATTGCAGGTAAAGAGAAAATAAAATGCAAAATTTTCTAAACAGTTTAAAACATGTACATATTTCAACATATTCTTATAGACATACACACCGGAGTGTGAGGCGATTAAGGTATAAGAAAAGCCTCCCTGTTTAAATGGAATTGATGTGTTGACTGCACACATATCACTGCGTGATGGAAAGGCCGGTTGTGTTTTCACCTGCAGCATTACTTTTATTTTATTTCTTTCTACATAAAAATTTAATTCAAATGTAGCAGAACTCTCAATTTTAGATTTTGCTAATACATATATTAACTGCTACTACTTCTAACTTTTAAAGAGATGCAAAGAAGTCTCTTTAGTTGAGCAATTTTTTATTATTATCTTCTGATTAGACATAATCCTAATACAAATCCAAGATGGTTTGGGAGTATCTAGAAAAACTGAACAAGCTATTCAAAAGGAACATGGTAACCCTCTGTATGTTCCGGGCCACACGGGTGTAGAAGGAAACGAAATAACAGATAATCTTGCTACGAAAGGGGCTAGAATACTTTTTGTAGGGCCTGAACCTTTTTGTGGGATAAGTAGCAGTACAAACTAGGGACACTCAAAAGTGAACTAGAGCGGAGAATATCCAAATACTTGGAGAATCTCTAGAGAATGAGGCAAGTTAAAACTCTTCTAGGAACCTGTAACCAGAAGAGATCTATAAAATACATCTACATAAATAAAAAGAATATTCGTATATTGACAGGTATCCTATCAGCCCATCGTAAACTCAACGAACATCTGAATAAGCTTGGAATAGCAAAAGAAGCTGAATGTAGATTTTGTAGGGGTCCATCCACCTACTGTAAAATTGCGTTGCACTGAGCAACTCAAAGGCCCCGCAACTGGGAGCATGTGAAATTCAAATTATCTGCTCTGAGGCTTTCAGACATTCTACACTTTTTAAAAGGAATCAGACTAGACAGCCAGCTGTAAGTACATCGAGAATAGAAGACACAATAGATCTTTCAAAACGCAGTGTATTATTACCTTAATCTTACATAGATGCACTTGGAACACGCCGCTCTATATAATATGACAGTGCCTGTTTTAGTCACTCTCTGTTATCCGGTGGAAAAGGTATTCGAATGCGCTTTATACAACAGCGATGTTCATTCCATTGCTTCTGTCGGTTTCTGTACAGCAACGAATAACACCAATTTATTCTGAACTACAGCACTGTTTATTATATATCATCTGCTCGTTTCTAAACAATACCAATGCTCATCCCACCCCTTCCGCTCATTTATGCACAACATCAATGTATTTTTAACAATAGCAATGCTCATTCTACCCGCTCTGCTCGCCTCTAAAAAACATCAATGCATTCTAAACACCGCCAATGCTCGCCCGACTTCTTCTGAACAACACCAATGCTCATCTCATCTAGTCTGTCCATTTACGAACAACACCAATGCTCATCCCACCTCTATGGCATTTCTAAACAACACCAATGTATGCTGAACAACACCAATGGATGTAAGTAAGTAAGTCTTATTAATTTCCAAAAGACCATTACAATGGTATAGAAAAGGTCATAAAAGGAAAAAATACAATGGCACAAATGAAAAATCTAATTAGAAAAAAAAAGCTAAACCCATTGTATTTAGGAACTACAAACTTAAAGTAAATAGTGAAAAGTAAAAATTTAAATGTAATAACCATAATGCTGATGAAAATAATAATAGTAACAACAATAAAGAACAAGAAGAACCTTAGATTAAAATGAAGCACTTAAGTAATTCTAAAAGTTATGAAATCCTGTAGAGAGTAAAAAGTATTCACTACTAATAGATCACGCATAAACCGTTTAAAACGCCAACGGCTTAAATGTTTCCAATGGGTAGGAATTGTATTATATATTTTGATAGCAAGAACCTGTGGGGACTGCTGATATAAGGTTAATCTAGACCTAGGTGTGCCTATGTCACTTCTATGTCTGGTGTTATAATCATGTTTATCTTTATTAAGTTGGAACTTATAAAAATTGTCGTAAGCATAAAGAGCAAGCTCAAGAATAAGAATATAAGGAAGAGTTAATAATGTGTAACTGATATAAACTGATCTGCAAGACTCAGTAGCTTTTAGGCCGGTTATGCAACGGACAATACGTTTCTGGCTGATAAAAATATCTTTGGCCATGGTTGAATTTTTCCAAAATATAATCCCGTAAGAAAGTCTGCTAAAAGCGTAAGCATAATACACACCAATCATCTGCTGACGCGTTAAAATTGGCTTTGAGTTTCTAAATAAAAAACAAAGTGAATTTAGTCTGGACTCTCACAATTGACCCTCCAATTGAGAGATCGATCTACCCACACTCCCTGCTGTCTGCCACCCACTGACAAGTCTAGGCAAAAACCTGGCGCAGGCTGAAGCTAATAGGGATGCAAACGTAAATAACTGCTTTTATCTTCATTGACAAGAATCCTATTCATTGTAAACCAAGTAGATGCATTACTCAATAAATTATTACTAGTGTCAGTCAAAATCGGATCATCTTTATCTGTCACTACTAAAGCAATGTCATCTGCATATAAAGTAATTGTAGCTTTGTCTAAGTTCAAAGGAAAATCGTTAATAGAAAGTAAAAAAAGTACAGGGCCTAAAATTGAGCCCTGAGGAACACCAACATTTATGGGCCAAACTTCCGAAGCAAAATTTTTGAAGGCAGTAATATTGTTGCGTAAGATATTGACATATTGGGTTCTGTTTCGCAAGAAAGACTCAATCCAATTAAAAGCAATCCCTCTAATGCCATAGGCCTGCAATTTATTTAAAAGAACATCATGAGAACCCACTGGATAGCTACCATTTTCAACTGAAGCCATAATTTCATTAATAAAGGTATATAAAGCAGTAGGAGTAGAGAAATTGAGAAATGTCCTACTCCTTCTGTTTATTTATGCATAACATCAATGTTCATCACACCCACTCAACTCATTTCTGCACAACACCAATTCATCCCACCCCTTTTACATTGTCTAACACGTCAGAACAACACCAATGAATTTTAAACAACACCAATGCTCATCGCTCTCATTCTTCTCCCATCTGTACAAAACTGATTCATTGTCAACAACATCAATTTCCGATTCCACCCCCTCCCCTCTAAATAATACCAATGCATTCTGAACGACTCAAATGCTCATCCTTATGTTCTGCTCCACACCAACGTTTTCATATTGTTACATTTCCGTTATATTCTCATAGCAGCCACAACGACGTAAATTTCTATGACTACGAATGTTTTCGCGAAAATTGTATTAAAAAAAAAACTAATTAAATTGGTTACGTTCATATTACTACACAATTGCTTTTAATACTTAAATATGAGTAAGCAAATATATATGCAAGAGACAAAGACATCTGGAAATGAACTTTCTTGTAAGTTACTTTGTATTATGTTCAGCGAAATACAATAAATTGTGGGTAGAGAAATTTTATACCCTTTATAAAGAACTTCTTCTATTTCATCTGGATAATTTGATGTGTTCTCAGGAGTACCGCAGGGTTCAAATCTCGCCCTATTGCTCTTTAATATATATAGATAGAAACGATCTGTTTGCGGAACTGGACTGCAACTTCGTGGGATACGCAGATAATTTAAAAATATATACTACAGTTGAATCGACTGATAATTGTATCCACCTACAAACAAATTTGTGTAAATTGATAATTGGTGGAAAAATAATAAGATCTTTTTAAATACTGCGAAGTGTGTAATTGTGTCTTTCACTAAAAAATTAATCCCTTGCATTACAATTACACCATTGATACTGCACGTGTGCCAAGGAACGATAGAGTTAAGGACTTAGGCATCTTGTTTGATGCGCAACTTACCTTTAGTGAACATGTTTCTGCGATGTGTTTGGTGGCATCTAGAAGTTTGGGCTTCATAATTAGATTATCGAAGCATCTTCATGATTCGCTTGCTATTAAAACATCGTATGAAGCATATTTGAGAAGTCGTCCGGAATATGGGTCGCTATTATGGTACCCATATTATACTTGCCTTAACTTGGCTGTAGAAAAAATTCAAAAGCGATTTCTGAAATATCTAACTTTTGGAATGAGTGGTGTTTATCCGGAGCGTAACACTGACTACAGCGCTTCTTTGGAGGCACACAATATCCATAGCCTATCTGATCGTAGGAGTAGTCATAGTGCTATTTTTTTTATGAGTTTGCTAATTAACAGGATTGATTATCCTTTGCTTCTCGCTCAGATTAACTATAATGTACCAGTCACTAACACAAGGTCTACTACAGCATTAAGGATTCCTGGTGCTAGAACAAATGTGGTGATTAAGTCCCCAGTGTACCATATGTATAAAAACTTTAATAAGTTGTGTAATGATACTGGTTGCTGACTGTTATATAATTTCATTTGCTTTATATATATGCATATTGCTATTATGATGTAAACTTGATTAATTTTGATTTATTTACATTTGTATTTTTCTGTGTATCGAATTTACACCTCATACTGAATTCGTTTCCCTCATATTATCCTGAAAATGGTTTTTACTGTTGGGCAAATAAAGAATTATCTTATCTTATATTTATGTTATACGATAAGCTTTAATGAACTGGCACCTGTAATCATGCAACTTAGAATTATAATTTAATTCTTTAAATTTAACATCTTAGATTAAAATAGATTAGCAATTAAGCAATCAATTCATAACAGGTAGTAGATAACTAATATAAAATGTATTTGTGCTTAATGTGCAAAGTTTTATGTAAGTAACATTGGTGTCCTAAAAGTAGTTCAAAAATATGTTTTACGTTCACCAGCAAAACATTTACAACAGGGTATTTAAAGACCGTAATTCCTCATCAATATTTTCTGAAAGAGCGATTTATACGCGCGCTCGCTTGTTTACTTTTGGCTTTAGCTTTGAATATATCCGGTCCGCTTTTGAAAAGTGTGATATGAGTAAAATATATTATAAGTGTGTATGTATATACCTGTTCCGATAGAACTTAGCTACTGCCTGAACGCTTCCACTGTATAGGTATATCATGTCGCTCAGTTTTGATACCTTTAAATATATCTTTACTTCTTTTTTAGCATAGCAAAAGTTTACAACTAAGCTTATGTTCTGAAAATTTATGGTTAGCTTTACTGAAATCACCCCATTTTTAAACCAAAACTTATTAATAACTTTGGAAATGTAGAAGAGAAGATAAATGAAAACTCCTTTATTAAAAAATCGTATTCTCAGTCCTAAAAAGTTAAAATAAAGCAAACATCACCTGAATATTAATTGAAATGTCTCAAATTACAATTTAAATTGTTCAAAGTTAATTAAAACGATGAAATAATTCAGATGTTTCTCGGATAAAGGCAAGTATTATTTGATCGTTGTAGAATAATTTAAAACACCAATGAATAAAACCAATGCCACGAAAAAGTAAGTATTCCCTTGTTAGTTTTTAACATTATCACTCACATACATTGCGCTTACATACTGTACATCTGGGAAGTAGCGCGCTTTTAGAACCCATAAAATATTTGCAATAGGGAAACGAAGTATCTTAAATTATATCTTCAAGTTTAAGCATTTTGTTAAATCAAGTATACCTCCATTTCCTGGAGGTTTATTATCCAAGTTGGATGCTGAGTTAGGTAAATCAGAGAACGTGCCAAATACCTTTACCACAAAGTCTCTTCGAGTTAGCAAACACAGAACAATTTAAGAAGTTAGTTTCTCTTGGCTATATAACTCCAATAACTAATAATTTCAATTATTTCCCAAATTATGACATCTACTTCAAATTGTCTTATCGTATAGTTATAAGATTACGACTTACCGTATGCGAGATTCAAGTATAGTTACGCCAAGGCCCATGAAATCAGCGCAATAAAACACGATACAGATACAGCAGCGAATCACACAACATTATTAATGCGTTTTTAATAACATTATGTTGCTGTTAAGTTTCTGTATTTAATCTTTTCCCTGTAAATGATACCAGCTGGTACTCTATCAAAATCTGAACCGGTCTCTGGCTAGACAAACCGCAATAAAGTTCATCGACTTCGTTTATGGGCCCAGAAGTTGTCCTAGGAGTATGCAAAAGCATAGGACGAGGGCAAATTCTAAAATAATACAACCAGGCAAATTCGTAGAAGGGTCTCTATCAAGAGACCGTCAAAGAGAAAGAGTAAAGACCTACTAAAACTTTGCAGCGATCTTCTTCGCATAATAGCAGATCTCCTCCAAGATATTGCCTACTGAAAGAGCGCCTACATAAAATTTGGAACATCACTGGAGATGCCCACTGTAGACTGTGTAATAGGATGAACCAGACCGCATTGCACATCCTGTGTGAATGCGAGGCTTTGGGAAAGAACATTGGTAAGTCAACAGTGAATCAAGAGAAATGTTTCAGCTATATTGTACTATTGCGTGGAGTTCATTTGTCATCAGCTAATCATACTAGTATCCACACACGGTATATAAATTAACATACACAGGTTGTTATGTCATTGACAAATTGCGTCCGAAACTGAAGTCCACCACCTCAGCCACCTCTGGCACGCTACCAAAATGCTAATTATTTTATTTATAAATTATATGGGATTACTTATTGATTTTAATATTCTATCTTAAGTAGGTAGAACTTGCAGACAATTGACCATCAACATTATAGGTTTCATGAACAATTTCTATAACATGTACTTAATCATTTCTTTATACGGGAGGTCCACAAATGGCAATAAAGGAACTACATAAACAGCCAATTAAATAGGGTAAACAATAAATTAAATACTAACTAAATATCTAAATAGTCCAATGGTTTAAATAAAATCACTTTTCTGACTTTTTAAAAATATATCACTGAATAATAATCTTCAAAATAAAATAATAGGTGACACAGAAAAGTGTGCCAATTTAAAATGAACAGAACGAAAGTTGGATTTTTACCAGACTTTATTAGTTTATGACCAACATATGTGTGAACATACATACGTCATTTACTATACATTGCGAAAATTACACCATTAAGATGAAACCCATCTTCCATGATACAATCTTCTATGCGAGAAAAAAAAGACAGCTTACAAGCATTCCAATAGCGGTAGATTGATTTGCTGAAGATAGTTCGCCTTGAGGTCGTCTTCTGGATTCTGGATTACTTGAAAAGTGGCTACTGCCACTCCATTTAGGCCTCATTAGGTCCATTATGCTTCCTCCGTTTACGTTGCCTCCTGCTTTCCTGACGCTGGCGATGTCAGGCCGAACGTTCCCAAGTATGGTTTTCCTAATGGGTGTTAAGGCAGGGCAGTCACAGAAACCATGAGGATGAGACGGCTGAGTCTCATCCTTTAATTGGCGGCCCTTACAGATTGGACCGGTCCCTAATCGCAGGCTACAAAGGTGCGCTTTTAACTGACAGTGTCCGGTTACAATTCCCATCACTAAGTGGAAGTTCTCCCTGGACATCCTCAGATAGTTTGATGTCGTTTGTCTATCAGTGTAAGATAAAGTGCCCCTAGCAAAACGGCACGCGCAATTCTCACCGCAGGGTTTAATAAATTGGTCATGGGTGATAATTTTAATCTGGTCACACAAGGCCGATATGGTAGGGCTTATAAACGGTCCGGAACCGTACAGAATTGTCCCGGATTGAGGTCA
The DNA here is from genome assembly GCA_949128085.1 of Cetonia aurata. Classification (NCBI taxonomy): domain Eukaryota; kingdom Metazoa; phylum Arthropoda; class Insecta; order Coleoptera; family Scarabaeidae; genus Cetonia; species Cetonia aurata. The sequence goes on along the minus strand of OX421884.1, from coordinate 48,388,053 downwards.
TCTTATATCTTACAACTACATGGGCAACTTTAGTATTCGCTGCAGAATTATGGATTCACACTTATTTGAAGATAAAAGTCAATCAAACTGTGAACTCCAACCGTTACATCTCCACGATAAACGCATTTCCTTTGGTATCGAAACTCTAGAGATTGACATTACAAGAAAATAAGTCTATAGTTCACACACCTACGCAATCAACCAATATTCTATGAGTATTACCTAATTTTCTGGTTTCGGAGGTATCTTCAATCTCCAGACTCGATTTCTGATTTAGCAACTGGTCAAAAACTAAGAACGGGGCTGAAGCTGTTTATAATAAGAAGAGAAATACAGTGATCACCATCCCATTGTAAAAATATGCCTAAGTGTTAAGCAAAACCCCATAGGCATAATCAAGACTGACATGAGATCGCATTAGATTACTAAATAGCCGACAAACCGCAATGAAAACACTTTACTGTGGGTATTCAGACGTTCGTAAATAGAGGAAAATGTCGACGAACCAGAAACGGTCCTAAGAGTGTCCAAAGACACAGCACGAAGGCACGAAGAGTTGAATCCAAACGAATTACAAAAAGCATTGTAACAGTGCAAATTGATGGAAATGCTTTTATTAAACGACCATCAGAAAAGGAAAATGAAGAATTACTAAGGCGGAGTCATGTTCGCACAGGCTTCCTTACAGAAAATTGTACACTAAAAGGACTCGAATTGAAATTAACATTCGAGATACTCACCGTTGTCAATGTAATGGGATGACAGATATCATGTGTAAATGACGTAAAAAAGGAGGTACTTTTTGGCAAAACAATAATAAACCCAGAAGGACAAATCGAACAACTAGCTAGAGATTTATCCAGATTATTACAGAGTATCAGAATATTGAAATACAGATCTAACACGAAACAACGGGGAAAAGAAACGGAAGATGAAGTACAAAATGCCATTGTTTTCGGAGACTCCATGTTAGACCGCTTTCACAAAATAAAAATGTAAAGCTAATTTAACTTAATAATATTTAAATATTTTTTCTTATCAAGTTTTGTGCTGCTTATCATTAGATTCTTCTCCTCTTTCTTAACCACAGCATTTTTCTTGTCTAAAGTGATAATTATTCTTTACGGACACACCTGCAGGGTGCTATCTGCTATTCGTGTCTGTACTATCTTCCAGTGATTTTATCCAAAGCTCTTCTTCTTCAGCCATTATTATAGATATGTGTGGGTCAAAAAATATTGTTTAAATTCCCTTCGTATAGTCATAATTAAATATTGTAATAAATTTCAAATTACTTAATTAAGTGCATAAGGTTTATTTTATATAAGTGATACGTTGATTATATGTGTAATACCTACCTCATATGATTTGTGACCTCTCCACATGGGAATTTTTATTTTCTTTTATTATACAGCGCCACAGCAGGGTTTACCATTATATATTATTCATGTCATATATTCTATATAAGAACGTGGCATACAGCTGCCGGAGACATTGTTTATCGCGACATGAAATAGATTTTCCGTTGCAGCGGAAGTAAAACCGAATATAAAATATAATATACATGTATATAATATAAATGACATGAGAAGATACTCAACGAGGTCTTCCGAATGATACGTAACTGTCAGTTTCAGCAGTTTCAGCTATTCCTATATCTTTTCACTAGTTATGTGTTGATATGTGTTTGTGTTGTAATCATTAATTATGGATACAGAACGTATATTTCAACAATAGATATTGTCGTATATTACTTTTTGTAGAAAACATTTTCAGGCAAATGCTTTGTAAGGAAAGGTATTTATTTGTGAAACGTAAGCTAAAATACAGGGTTTTGATAATATTGGTTAATTTCTATTACAAAATACATAACTATGTTGAAAAAGGTTTTAGGGCTGTATTTAGTACGATTAACATCTTTAGAGAACGTGGAAAAGAAATATGTCTTGCGAAGAGCTTCGTGTGTAAATATATACAGGTTGGAACAAAAGTATGAAAGCGCCCCTATTACTTTTGCACGAATCTAGATATAAGGTTGAAATTGGGAGAAGTCGTATGAGATCATGAAATCTACATATTGTGTTTAGATCATATATGCATTGCTATGTTATTTTCTATGAATTATCAAATCCAAAGAATCGTTTACTATTTTAATTGATTTTACTTGGCTTATGTAAGTATATTCTATATTGTATCAATGTAACAACGTAAAATTCTGACTAATAACTTACTTGATCGTATAGATTTTATTAATCTAACCGTACAACAATAGATATGACGGGGTGTTTGTATTTTTCAAACCAGTATTCGTGGTTGAGAATTTTTAATTCAGTCGTATCTGTAGCAACGCATTTCTATTTGGGGTTATCCGGGCGAGTTTTCCTTAGAAATGGGTAGTTTGTTTTAAACAAAAAGTGAATGATCCTCTTTCTCGATCTTCTAAAACTATAATATCTTTCAAAACATTTTATCTAATAGTTTGATTATTTATTAATTTGAAATTCTAAAGAATAGTTTAATCTACTTACTGGGAATGATAGTACATCATGTTTGGTGCAAAGATGTATCAAGTTATTTGATGGTTTGGTATCGTCGCTGATTTAATCTTGGAGTTTTAAACAGCAACATTCGAAGCGAATTTTGGCTGGGGGTTTCTTGCTGTTATTTGGTCCAATTCGTGAGAGCTGAAATGATTTCTGTAATTTGGAACATCCAGCATTGGAAAGGTTTTTTGTACCTGCAGTAAGCGATATTTATTACAATTTATTCCGAAATACATACTAGGTATTTCAAGGTAAAATTTTTGATATTCTAACTGTCATTTTATTTAGTGACTATTTGAGGTTGGTTATGATTCTTTGGGTGTTTGTATACGTTTTTCTTGTCAGCATATCTTATGTTCATGCGTTGGCGCATTAACTTATAAAAGTTTGTTCGGTGAGATGTTTGGTGGGAAATTTAAATTTTACTTATGTTGCAAAACTACAGATTTCAGTTCTTAGTCTGAATTGAGCTAACAGAAATCTTTATTATTGTGATGTTTATATAGTACATGATCCTACTCACCTGAGAGTATATGTAGAAAGCTTATTTCTTTGTCACATCTTTTATGGTATTACACTAACACGAATAAATTGAGTACCATTTGTAAAACAGTCTTTTACTCAATATAGCGTATAGAAAAGTATCACTTAATGATACTAGACAATCACATTATAGATTCATTGATGCTAAATAATATATTGAGAACTATAACGAGCTTTGATCACAGCGATATAGTCCCCCCACGTCCCATGAATTACTAAATAATTTAGCATGTCTTCCTATTTGTTTAAAGGGGAGCAAAACCGCTTGAGTGGGAAAAGAATCTACAGGGCCACCAGCAAATTGGGGTTTGGTTTATTTCTGAATTTTCAAAGAGTATCACAGATGGCTCTGAATGGTATTCAATAGAATTAAACGGTTATTTAATTTATAAAAAATATTATTTACATTTTAAAATGTTTGTCTAGTCTTGTTTCGTAGCAGTATATTACATGTATAGCGGTATGCCTTCCCAATTATGTTACCAACATATTTACGACACCCTGTACTTTTCCTTTTCACACTAACATCTAATCATATCTTGCGGATTACCTGCCTATTGGACCAAAGAAGACGTGGATTGCAAATTGAATTTACCGCGAATTTTAAATTGACGTAACGACTAAATTGTTAAACAAGGATTGGATTATAAATTTAAGCTATGATAACAAATGTCTTATAAAATATGCAGATATGTGTGACGACATTATGAAAACCACAAAGAAACAAATAAAATTATTGCTAAAATACATTTATGTTATAAACAACTAGACACGGACACAATGAACGTCAACTATGACACATGAAGTTGAAAATCAAATTAATATAATATCTCATACGCTACGACCTGATTGCACGTAGAGCCGAGTATTCGGCTCTTCCGGGGTACAACAGAGATAGCATTATTAGTGATTTCAATAATGATGAGAGAAATAGATAGAAAAGCCTTTGTGCTGGTACCACAAATGTCTGCATATGTATGCAGTGTATATGATCTAAGGTATTTTGCACGATGCACCCATCCCCCACCTCCTTGGAGTAGACGAGTGGGGCTGATTAAACAAATTTAAATAGCATGATAAATAAAGTCGGGGTTCACTTTGATTGAAGGTGCTTTCAAAGGGAAGAAAATTGTTTTGTTTTGAAAAAGTTCACTACGCATCTCAAATCGAAAGTTGTAATCATAACACAAAAACATACATTTTCTTGGTAATTGTGTTAATTAATTTGTCAATATCACAGAAATGTCAATACCGAGTCGAATATTAAATATTAGCGTCACAACACATTCACTTGACCATTTAGCGAATGCAAATAAATAGTAAATTAAAATTTCCAAAAAATGAAAAAGATTAAAACAACATTTAAGTGTTAACTTATTAAAGTGCATTGTACCAAAGCGAACACACTTTTAAATTTTTGGATACCGGCTTACGACTTAAACAAAGCAACTGCTATTTGAAACCGACCGACCGACCCAAGTCGGTATAGTTTTAGTCAAATAGTATTGACATGATTTTGACGTTGACAGATTAATTAACGCAATAAACAAGTAAATGCGCAATTTTGTTTTATAATCATATCTTTCGATTGGAGAATCAACATTTTTTGCCTTCAAAACACCTTCAAAATGAGCCCTCACTTGACCTATCATGCCACTTAAATATCACTCCCACTCTCTTGCCCTAAGGAAGTGGAGAGTCGATACTGCACAAAACATAGCTTTCATGATCTGATACGAATTATGAAGGTGTTTCCATACTTTTGTCCCACCCCGTATATTGCAGTAATACGCTATGTTTCTATCTGAATGTTATTATTTAACTGATTAAAACGTCGCTCTGGTCTTAAAAAAAGGCACCATATTTTTTTTTCTATAGATATATAATAAATACCGAAAATATTGAAAATATCGAAAATACCAAAAATACTGGTTTTCTGTAATTGATAAAATTTTAATACCGTAAATACCGATTTTGGAAAAACGGACCGGAATTGCGACTCCTAGTGGTCACATTGAGGAGCTTTAATAATTGCACTGTCATTGCGCTTTTATTAAAATAAACCACATTTTTTCCAAAGCCCTCAAACTATTTACTTTAACTTCAAACCACGATATTACAAAAGCCGTTAGAAATTCGAGAAAACTAATTGAATCATTTTTGCTTAAAATTAGGCCCGGAATTCATATACGAAGTATCTCGAATAATATAAATATAAGTATTTTATATTTTCTTATAACACTAGTAAAGAAATATATGAAACACAATATATTATATTACAATTAGTGTCCTTACTTCAATATATTTTATTATTATTGTTATAGTATTCCTTGCACGGTAAATACCCTCCATTTTCTCATTAAATCCTTTTCATAATTCTTGCTATTACATTCATGTATAAATCACATGGTAATTTTAACATAGACGGAGCCCACAGTACATTCCTCTTTTGTTTAACAATATACTGCTATCCCATCCGCTGGGTACTACGTTAAGTAATGACTTTTCAAACTTCAAGAACACTTATTCACGCCTTGCTAGTATATCGAGCCACTTTACGGTAAGGGTGTGATTCTACCTCCTTTACATTTTCATCTTTAATCCTTACCTCAATTTAGTAAAAGTGCGGAGCCGGGAGCTTTACGGAATTTCGCACCGCCTTCGGTTGGAGCGAAATATGCGACCCAATCTACCTGTTTAATTTAGTCAAACGGTAGTTCTTGCGGCCTCAGAACCTTCATTATCATATGAAAGTATTAAATCTTTACGGTCGATTAAATATGGGCGTCCTTTAAGTGTTTCATTTAAGTTAAGTGTTACACCGACCCAGAGACTGCCCAAATTCCATCCTTCACTTAGCGAGTCGCCTCAGAAAAACGTCGTTCGCAAGCGTTAAAGGTTTCTTGTCTAATTTATACAACGTTTTATGGCTGCTAATGAAACTTCACTGTAAAAGGAGAAACTATCTAATTCGCAAAGTAAACGATACTTCTTTCGCTACTTATTAAGTTTCTCATCACACTTAAGGTATGTATAAGATTAAAAACAAAAATACAGGTCGATTCAGGCTTCTTTTTATAATTTTATTGCTAAAAGTCGAAATGCTTTTATACATACATTATACACTCCGCCAAAAAAGTATCGCATAATTTAGTTTTGAATCATAAAAGTATCGCATAATCTTTGTTTGTAGCATAAAGTTGTAAATATACTTTAATGCGCTCTAAGATATAATTTCTATGATTGTTTAAATAAAATACAGGCCAAATAAAAACAAGAACTCATACTTGAGATTTTTATTAAAACAAGAAATTATAATTTTGGAAAGAAAAATGTCATAACAGTAACTTTTAATACTGAGTATTGCCACCTCTGGCTCTTATGACCGCTCGCATACAGTTTGGCAGAGATTCGATTAACCTCCGTATATAAGCCTGATCCAAATTCTCCCACTCGTCACGGAGAGCATTTGCTAGTCCATGCAGGTCCGCTGGGGCAACATTTTGGGTTCGTATCCGTCTGTGAAGGAGGTCCCACACGTGCTCGATAGGGTTCATGTCCGGACTTACCGCAGGCCAATCTAAAACTGGAATACCAACATCGTTAAGGTATTCCTGGACGATTATTGCAACATGCGGTCGTGCATTATCGTGCGTTAACATGAATTCGTTTCCTATAATTGGCGCATATGGTACTACATGTTCTTCTAAAATGTCCGTTATATACCTGTGGGCAGTCAGTGTACCTCTGTCTACTGGTACTAACTCTGTACGACCTGTTAAACAGATGCCTCCCCAAACCATAATAGAGCCACCAGCGAAATTAGGTCTAGGTCTGATATTACACTGCGAATATCGCTCACCGTCTCGTCTGTACACTGAGATACGCCTATCTGAGGTGTAAAGACCAAATCTTGACTCATCTGTGAAGAGTATATTGGCCCAGTCATTAATGTTCCAATTTACATGTTCTCTGGCAAACCTTAAGCGAGCCACTCGGTGGTTCCTAGTGAGACGAGGGGCTGTTACAGCTACTCTAGCTCTTAATCCACTCTGTCGTAACCTAGTTTGAGTACTCACACGATTATTTCTGACTCTAGCCAAGTCGTTCTGCAATTGTCTCGCAGTTACATGTCTTCGACGTAATGCTTGTAGTAGTAAATAGCGGTCATCTTGGCGAGTAGAACATCTTGGACGACCTGGTACAGGTCTTCTACTGTAAATGCCTGTTTCCCTATATCTGGCTACGGCTCTAGAAACACTTGACTGATTGATGGCCGTTACAAAGCGCTCTTTAAAATATCAAAAAGCCCAATTTTTTTATATGGTTTAAGGGAATCTCGGGCAACTTACTATGTTATTTTAATTTGGTTACATTAACAGATCATTTTACACGTTGCTCTTAGATCATATGAGAGAAAAGTTCCTTTAAGTATATATTTTTTTTTAATGAAACATTCTGTATATTAATCATTCGTCGCAAATCCTGCTAAATTTACTTTTCAAACAAGTATAATGTTCATAGACCTATATCGTTGCGATTTTGCGCTACAAACGTTTATGTAAAAGTGGTCCCTTTTACTTTTTGTAGATCATGAACGTTTGACAGTGATACGAATGATATATTTTCACTTTAATTTTAATATTTATTTATACCTTTAATATTTATTTTACTACATTGTAAGACAATTCAAGAACCAGTATTGAAACCTTTACTACTCATTATGTTTATAACTATTATTAGTGGTTATATATCACCAAATTGTCTGTATCTATTAAAACTCAAAATGCATTAATATCTTGTGGAAAAGTTATACAAGAAAAGTCGGAATTTTCAAAGTTGACCTAAGAGAAAACTATACTCATTTTCAGTTGTATTATTAAAACAAAGTTGCAATTAAGTTTGTAATCTTACTATATAAAACGTTAGCACGTTTTAATTTGTTGATCCTTCTTAAATTCTTGTAACTGTTTGAGAAAATTGCAAAACTTTTTAGAAAGCTGTCTGAATTTTGTATTGCAAACATTCAGATAACTATATGTAGTTTACAACAGTAAATAAAACAATTAAAAAGAATCAAGAATCTAGAAAATGTCCAAAATAACTCTGGATTGCAACCGTAGAGATTGAAAATGATCTCAACAATAGAGGTCTGAAATATTTAGTAAAGAAAGAGGGTGATGTTACCAAAAATATCATTGCAAGGATATTAAAGTTACACGCACTGACATACACCAAATCACAATTAGTTCATAAAGTCGGAGAAATTTTGATATGATGTTTGAACTCTGCACATGCTCAGTTCCAGGAGCAGTTTAAAGGAAATAATACTTTGGTTGATGTACTGGATAAAGCTATATTTACGTCCAAATTCTGAGAATTGCACTAATGGAGTACCGTTCATCATTATACAAAGTAGAGAGCAATGTCACGTTATAATAAAAATAAATTAGTTGGATCTTTCTTCTATCCGCGAACTCGATTTGCTCAGGCTCAAAAACAAATATCACCAAGATTCAATTCACAGTAAGAACGATATTCGAGAATGTCTTCTGCAAATGTTCAACGGAAGAGTAACAAGGCGATTTGTAAATCCTGGTTGGCGACTCAGACCCCTTGATATAAATGAAGCGGGTAAGCGTTCACGAACAGAAACTAATAAAGGCAATCTTTTCAGGCTTAGGGTGTTATATTGGAATTTCTTACGAACGTTTCGCCGGTATCATCAATGGCTCACGAAAAAGTCGCTTCTAATGGATGTGTCAAGTAAATGAAAAATAAATTGACGTGTCAAATGTTTCTTCATATCTCGGTGTCACTAAAGTAATGTTTATATCTATGCCGCAAACAGTTCTAGAACGCAAAACCGGATACCAAACTCTGTTCAAGATGCAGTTTTCCTTTTGTCTCCGCTGTCAAAGGTCATGCCACCACTGTCATGAACCAAGATGACTATACTAAAAAAAATCGGAATCTTTTGAACCCAGCAAAATACCAGAAACTTTCCAAATATCCCAATGGCCTAATCCTTCGAAAAGCAAATCTATTGATTGAAGACTCATCGATTCTTATGAAATCGGAAGCTTTTCCACCTAAACTTCATGGTCGCCCAAAGATACATAAACTACCTTTACGTCCAATAATAATTACCATTGGTTCTCCAAGTTTTTAAGTAATCTACTATAACCCTACGTTCATTGAAAAGCTCAAGAAGTTAAAACTCTAACCAAATGATGTACCAGTTAGTTTTGATTTTGTTCACTTTTCACCATGGTTCCTGCAAGTGACGTTCTTCAGCACATACGTGAGATATTCCCAGTTGAAGTCATCAACTTGTTTGAGGACGTACTCGTCACAACTTATTTACAGACAAAGTGCAATTCTTTTGCCATATGTTAAGAATATAACAGATCGAATCGGAAGGCTTCTGGCGTTTATAGGATACTATATTTCAATAAGCATCTTAATAACAAAGAAATTGAAGTAAGTAACTATGTAAAATTCCTAGGAGTTTATATTGATGAATTCTTTGACTGGTCAAAGCATATTGACACATTGTTAAAAAAATTAAACTCTGTTTGCTATGGAATCAGAATCCTTAGCATTTACATGACTGAGAATTGTGCCAAAACGGTATATGTTGCGAACTTCGAATCACTCTTGCGTTACGGCATTATATTCTGGGGGAGTAGCGGGCGCCTACAGAATGCTTTTGTCACACAGAAGGGTTATCAGGATAATAAAGAAAATGAAATTTAGACAAACTTGTCGTGGCGTTTTTAAGGAAGCAGGATTACTTACTGTTTATGCTTTATATATATATGAATGTATAATGTTTTTTATCAATAATAGACACCTTTATGATGTACAAGAGCAAATGTATTATCCTACACGCTATTTACGATACAGTTACCCAACGCATAGGCTTACTTTAACAGAAAAACACCCAAGTTACACGGGCATAAAGTTTTTTAACAATTTGCCAAAGAGGCTGATAGAGATATCGCAACCGAAAGTGTTTAAAAAGGAGCTTAAATTGTTTTTGTTATCATTGGAGCCATATACTTTAAATGATTTTTTTATTACGCCATGATCTTCCGTCTCATCAGAGAACACAAGAGGAATTGCCGACCAGGACAAGCTGATAAATCAGCAAAGTTTTGTCCACAATATCACAGTATCATGCTCGCCTTCAGAGAGAGTCTATGGAGATGTACAAACGGTCGAATAGATATAAACATGACTTTAGATGATGATATTGTTACTTAATAACACCGAGATATAAAGGAACATTTATGTTCGGCAGAAATTCCAATATAACAGATCTTTAACCCCGGAATGATTGCCTTTATTATCTCGGACTTCGTCAGATTTTATGGAGAGCATGGAGTGACATTGAGTATTTGGAAAAAGTAGTTTAGTGGCGAACTCGTGTGGTTACAACTCTGTTATAAATATAAATGCAATTCAAGACCTTATATAGCAACAGATAATTATTCGTTTAGAACGACATTAGGAGCAATAAAAAATTTAATTATCATATTGTAAAATATATAAAATGCAAAAAGGGTGAAATCCCACAGAAGGAGATTATACTTAATATTCAGATTATAGATCTAATAAAATTGGACACAACATTTCTTGATAACACTATCTAGTGAACCTAAAAATGAGTTTGCTGTTCCACGTAAATACAAAAAAATTTTACTTTTTCTTTGTAGCTTTTAATATAATATAATAATAATTTCAAAATATTATTAGTGCATTTTGAATCGACAAAAATGATTCAGTTTGTTCAGAACTCCAAACTGCTCGGTGCAACCATCAAAGGGAAGTTCCATAAAGACTCTCACATTGATATCTTCTGTGAAAGATTAGCTCGTGTGTTTTGTGCTCAATATTATATCTTGTAGTGTAGAAGTGCTTAAAGTTAATGCTATTCCAGTTATTACTGCACGACATTAGTAACTATCGAATACTTTTATACACGTAAGAGGCTTGATAGTAGTCCTTCGCATATGATATTAATTATATAGTCTGCATTACTTGCATTTCTCTACTTTCACTGGCGCTATTTTCTTATGCCCTATTACAGCATATTTTACTACTATATTGCACATGACGGAAATATACATGTATTGTAAGGTGCAAACCTAATAAAAGTTTTAGCCAAATTGAAGTTGCAATATTTCCTACAAATAACAACAAACGCAACCTTCTATAAATATAAAATAAGGAAGGTATATCCTAATATCGATAAAGAGAACGCTTAATGACGTGTAAACTTTTGATAAAATACTAAAATATCGAACCCAATGAATATTAAACAAAATTCATTTTTAATATCTGCCAACTGCCAACGCAATGATTAATATCCTCCATTAATGTAGGACCAAGTTTCTGAATTATTATCCAGAAAATATTGACTACAAATATGTACATATATACATACATACCCAAATTTATCTGTTTTTAAGCGAAATAATTTTTGGCCTCATGTATTATGCAGTGCACGTTCACATTCCTAAGTTGAAAAAATGTCTATCGTTTAAATTGTCACATCTATTAAACGACTATTGAGTTATTCGTCCATCGAACCTTCTCTGTGTGGGAAGATAATGAGAAAATAAACCGATGATAACGAGATACGTTATCGCCAGACAATGTCTCAAAAACAATGATGAATAATCTTTTTCCTTCGTGATCAGTAATACCTAACGACTGGGGTAACTAGAAAATAAAGTAAGTATAGCAAGTATAGGATGGATGCAAAATTACTGGCGGATTTTAGTGTATTAGAAAAGACAGCAATAGCCACCAAGCTTCATGATTTTATCTAAAGAGTATTACAATTTGTATACAATTTCCAAAACTAACACACTTTTTTATGCATTGGAAACTACACGATCGGGTTGATACTTGAAAGACGATACATTAGAGGCATGTAAGAACATACAGGATGTTTTGGGAGGAACCCCCAATATTCAGATTTGGTGTTGTAAGGACATAAATGATCAACGATTACTAAGATATCAATGACAATATTTTTATTGCTTAAGCTGTTATTATTTAATATTTTATTTTGAGTACACTTTTTGACTAAAACACAGAAACTATAAAGCACTAGAGAACAATATTTAATTTGTATCATTAAACCATAACATTAAAATAATTAAATATTTTAAATTAAATTATATTTTCAATACATCAGCAACCCACAAAGGATTGCACGGGTTGAGTCATCGTTGAAGTGCGCAATGATTTTCTCTATGAGTGTTGAACGATTGACAAGTTATGCCTATCTTGTATTCACTTTTGTTGCATTAACTAATCATTTAAACCAGCCCCAAAGGCAGTAATCTAGAGTGTTGAAACGGTGTGACATTAGTAGCCAATTCTGAAAACCACCACGGCCAATCTAACATTGTGGAAAGCGATTATTAAGATAATCGATCACAGCACGACTAAAATTAGCAAAAACACCATCATGCTTATAGTACTTACATGTTTTGTCTGATATTCAATGAAATATCGTCCAATAGATCTACCAAATTATTTTCTCAAAATTCTAAATGTGTAGCTCCAGAATAACGAATATTCAGCACAAGTGGGCCGAGTAATTGGTTGTTAGTGATACCACACCACGCGTTAGTGCTGAATTGATGCTGAGAGTTGCGTTTCACCGTAGCGTATGGATTTTTGTTTGACCAATGGTGTTGATTGTGGCAATTATTTATGGCCATCACGAGTGAATTAAGCTTCATTTGGAAATATGATGTATTAGTAAGTGTACGGTTTCTGTTTCTCTAATTTCGTCGTTCTGGAGATCATGGATACGCTGAATATGAAAGGTTTTAAGCCATTCTTGCGAATAACCTGTCATGCCATAGTTTAACTAATTTAGAGAAGGGTTCCAATACATCTTGTACTTATACCTGGGATATGCACTGCTATATTGCGACTTTCTTCTTCCACTGAAAGACCAGGACCATCAAGCCTCTCACATATAATTCACATACTTGGAAACGTTCCATTTTTTGTGCGCAATCCTGACAACTATCTGGAATACATACATATTGTGATATAAAATATATCCCACAAAATCATCACAACATTACCCACTAACACAAGCTACAAACAATGCAAATTCACATAAATATTCAACATATGTTTTTCAACGAAAGTCAAAGAAACTTAATTTAAAATTTCATAAAATTCAATCAAACTGCAATGAACCTTGAAATTGTTAAATATCATTCAGAATTTGAGTTATTTAATTTGATTTCAAACAGAATTCAATCATTAATAATTAAAATTTAAAAATAACTTTTCAAGCTAGAGTCATCTAGTGACAGAACAGACAATTCGGAATTTGACAGTTGATATAGATTCCTGTAATCTAGTTGTGAGCTAGCTAAATCAGAAATTAAAATGAATTAATGTTCTATTAATATAAGTTACTTGGAGCGGCCTAAGTGCATGTGTTCACCACCTTCCCCGACCTAAAATCCAGAATCCAGAAGTTACTTGGAATTAAGGCAAAAGCTATTTGTGTGAAATAAACATTTAAAAATGTGTTACGTGACGCGGGAAGTTTTCCAAAAATCGAAGCAAACTTGACGACTTTGGGAAGACGCAAATTTGATCGGAGTACTTTCGCTGTAACGAAATCTATGAATCTATAAAAAAAAAAGGAAAAAAAGTTTGTTTATAAAATTGAATACACAGACAAGTTTTGGCGTAGGTTTGAAAAAGTTGTATTTTGGAAGTCAGTGTTAAAAGTAATAAAAACATCAGTAAAAAAAATATTCCAAAACCAGTAAAGCAGATTTCCGTGATTTCGCGGCATAGAAGGCGACGAGGTCCGAAAAATCACTTCGTTTACTGCGAGAAGTCGATCCAGGACACATTTGGACGTTGAAAATTGTTCCCGAGTTCGAGACAGGACCAAATTTCGACCAAAAACCGTATATATTCAATTTTTTTCCGATTCCGTGACGTTACGAACACGTGTTCTAAGTGAAAAGACAGAAAACAATTGATAAATAGCAATTCTTATTAAAAAGTTCAAAAATAAGTACCTGAAAGGTCACAGAAACTTGAATTCTATAATATACGAGCTCTATCAATTGTAGCAGCTAAGATTGTCAAGTTACGTAAAAATTTCCAAGTCATTGGTGTTACCATTAAAAGTACTTGTTATTTAGGATAAGATTTCAAGAATTTCAATCTAAAATAGACAAAAGAAACTGTTAATCGAATTAGAATTCCTTAAATTAATTTAGCCAAAGTGCACAGAACTATTTATTCTAGGTTAAGTTATTGGAATATTGTTATAGGTTAATTTTTATGTTGCTTCATATATGAATTTTGATATTGAGACATGCAAAATTGAATTCTATTTGATGTTAATATATTTTATTTTACTTTACCTGAATATTTGTGTTTTCTTTTTTTATTGAAAATATACGACACAATTTGATCACAGCACTCACAGAAGCACACCATCTTATGTTCTGGCGATACAATTACGCTACTGCTTACCAACAAGTTTCAGTTCGATTGCAATCTATACATTGCACATGAGCCAACATAAAAAGAAAGTGTCCCCAGAAAGGCGGTAAATTTAAGAAAAAAGTTAAAGCAATTTACTTAAGGTAAGTAGCAGTATTTGTGTATCGCTCAACCACCCTGAGTTCAATTTTAACAATCGTTGAGAGAAAAAAATAATCATTTTAAGATCCAATTAAAATATCTATCTAGTACGCATCTGTAAGAAAACGATGCTAAGATTCAACAACTGCACGGTTACCACTACCGTTGAAATACCCATAAATAAATATCATAACGGCATATTCTCGATGTTTAAATGTAACACAGGCATTGCAAAATTAGGTAGTACGATTATTATGTCAGAATTAAATGTGACAACTACTAATCACTCATGTGTTTTGCATGGAATGCAGCGAACGCATCACCTGCTCAAAAGAGAAAGTGAAGCAATAACAGCTTCATAAAAATTGATATATCTGTAACCGTTAATATTCGAGCATATGTTTATTAAACTTCTTTATCATTTACGTCTTTTCCTAATATTTGGGGCACCCACTTAATCACCCCGTACACATAAAATATTGCATATACCGCAGGTATGAATACCATCAAAGGATGGAGATATCGAAATTAGATGATAATGTATAAATCTGGTGAGCAATGTACTTATTCTTTGAATATAGCGAAACGTACACTATATTCAGTCAAATCCTACTAGCTATGGTCATGCCTCGTGCGGCAATATAATACACAAAGGTATACGTTTACAAATCTTCTCGTTGCATGTGGTTTCAATTGAAATGTATTCTCCTGTAGATCTTTTGAATCCGTATCAAACTATATAAACCAGGCAAGTATTAATTAAATCTGCGTTTCCCAACGTATATATTTTCATTAAAGTAGCTAACACAAAATAATTATTATAATTATGAACCAGTATTGGCATAGACTTTGTTAATTAAACAATTGAATAAACATGAAAAACATCAGAAAAGGATGTTATAAAGACGTAGGTGTTATCACAAACGTTCATCCCCTTAACATCC
Source organism: Cetonia aurata (assembly GCA_949128085.1). Classification (NCBI taxonomy): domain Eukaryota; kingdom Metazoa; phylum Arthropoda; class Insecta; order Coleoptera; family Scarabaeidae; genus Cetonia; species Cetonia aurata. The sequence continues at coordinate 48,372,368 of OX421884.1, read as the reverse complement.
TGTGATGGGTGGAGACTGTGGCTTGAAAACTATAACAAAAATCCAAAAGAAAAAATGAAAAAATCCCTTACCACAAAAATTAAGAAGATACAAATCTAAGTATGTATGTTATCCCCTTAACAGTTATTAATTTTAACGCCATTACTTCAACGTCATTAGAAGTAGTGATAATGTTAATCCCGTGACTGTAACGTAAATCACTAGTGACAGGTTGTGCTTTTACTGATTAATTACAGAGATATCGCGAGATGACTACGTAGCATAACATGTTCGATCAACTTAATCTTCCGCACCAAACTGGATTTGATGCGTAAATTTCGGGTATGTTAAACAACGATCCGTTATGGCAAATTAGAAACACGGGCACTCTCAACATATTCGCGTACTGTATGTATAAGCCTAAGAAAGTGTACGTACAAAAACTATCACAAAAGTAGATGGAGTGCCTGCTCGATAGCTGAATTCAATGAAATAGTATTTATTTGCAATATAATTTAGTCGGAAATCCGTTCCTATTATTTTTGTTGTAACAGGAAGTTTTTCATCCAATTGAGAGATAGGATAGCTCGACAGAATTGCAAATCGTGTAACGACTAACTTTTACTTACCTACTTACTTTTAATTTACTTACTGATTTTAATTTACGGATTTACTAATGCTTACCGGTCGTGCCTCGTGTCCGCATAGCGGCGCTGGTTGTGTAAGTCGGATATTAAACAAAATGCTGCGCACAGAATTGGTCAGTGGTTGCGCTTGTTTGTCGTTACAATAATATTTTCCCCAGAATGGTAGCTATTTGTGTGGGTGCGGGGCTTTCGGGGTTCTGATCAAGGTGTGCGCAACAATTAAAAGAGCTAAAACGTTTTTAATTGAGAATTCATTTGTGTAAAATAGATACAACGAGAATTCTACAATGAAAAACAAAACAGGTGAGTGACAAAAATAAACAACTATATACAATTGAAAATGTAAACAAATTATTTGCCGTATGTCGAAGCGTTCAAATTTAGTCGCGAAATGTTAATTACTCAATTTAGATAATATAATAAAACCAGAAGGCTTTGCCGGGCGGCGCCGAAAACACGGTTCACATCACGCTAGAATATACCGGGTCGAGTGAAAAGTACGCGGACGGTTTTAAAGTACAAGTTGGCACTGCGTTGTGCCAGTAGCTTTACCGGCACCGAACTCACAGTGCGGAGGGTAGCACTGCGTTGTGCCAGTGGCTTTGCATGTACGAAGCCCACAGCTCGGAGGGTAGCGTTGCGTCGTGCCAGTAGCTTTGCCAGCACCGAATTCACAAAACGGGAATGACCCTAGTACTGTCAAAGGTGCGGTTTATATTCACTGTAGAGGCCACGATGGTGGGAGTCAGGCGTGCACGAATTGGAATGATATTTGGCGTGGTAAACAAGAATAATATTAAAGAGAAAAAATATTAAAGAAAAGAAAAACACTCAATTAGAAAAACTATAATGCGGTAGCAACGCTAACGAACCATAACAAAATCGATTTTAATATATTTTGTCTTAAAAATATCCACATTACGAAAAATATTTATGCAAAAAGTGTTGCCGGAAATAGCACTCCATGCGAAAAAATTCAAAGATTTATCGCAATTCCAGAAGTAAAGCATACTTGCCACATTTCTCTGTATTACATTACAATAAAAAAGTCATAAGTACAGAATAAATAACTAACTGAATAAATAGCGAAACAAACAACTCGTAAAAAGCAGTTTATAATAAAACTTCAAGAAATCACACCTAATTGAACCAACAGATTCACTAATTAGTAGTACTATAGAGCAAGATTTGCAAGCTGCTAAGCAAACATAGGTATATACATATTACCAACGCATTAATAAAGTAAGCGAGCCTACTGCGATCGCTCTGTAGGAGAACTGTTCCTTAAATTATAATCAACAGTAACTCCTTCAGAAATCATATGTAGTATATAGTATATAGTATATTAAGAATATATAAAAAAATTACAGGTTAAATTACAAAAAGCAAATTTCTAATTATTTGAAAACCACTCCATTCTATTCTTTTTTAAAATTATATTAGAATCGGCTCTAAAAACACGAACCTTTGCAAAATTAACAGAAATTGTAGCTTTAATAACAAAGTTACAGTATAATTATTTTCAGTTTACCGCGCCCCACGCGCAGTTTACTTTACGAACTCGAAGAGGCGGGCGGAGCTCGCCGAACGCACAGCGTACAGCACTGCAGGTACATTTTACAATAAAAACTGAATTTCGTATTTGGTACGATTCGCGAAAGTAGTGGGTAGCTATATATACTATTCTCCATATTTCTTCGGGTGTGTCTCATTCCATTGAGCACACCTCTCGCTATCGCGCACCCGCCAGCTGAAAATAATTGTTCTGTAGTAACAGTACGTCGAAATCTTTTACGACATGTGAATGGATATTATTATGGTAATATGATAAAAGCAACAATAGCAAAACAGTAGAAAATCTGTACCTAAAAAAACCACGATTGTTTCTTAAATATATAGGTAGCTCATTTTTTCTGTTTAAGCGTTTATATTGCAACAATATGTATAATATACAACCTTTATATTAGTTGAAATATCTGTTACTTTATTCTCCTTGTCCAAGTGTTATTTTTCCGATTAGAAAATTTTATGGCAACCGCTTTGTAAATATTCCTACAAACAATTCTAATTTGACTATATTGCTATAGAATATGGTCTAATTTGATTTCGAAAATAAGTATCAACGACTTCTATGATAGAGAATTATCGAGAACATAATGTAATAAGTATATCATTTGTAATTTATAATTATTAAAACTAATAATTCACTCTTCTTTGTTATCATAAGTCAAACAACCAACTATTGGAATATTCTTTATAGTTCTGGGATAAATTATTAGCGTAATATAGTTCATAAAATCGTACGGTCTCTACAACCTAATCTAGAAAGGGTGCTATTTTTGCACAATGAGCTTTTTAGGTGTTCCAAAGATTATGCACCTGCTTCTCTTAGTTAGTAGTTGGAGAGTAACAGATCATATATTCTACTGTCCTCTCACATCAGATAATCTAATCCTGTATATATCTATGCTTTCTGAGTTCGCAAGGACACGTAAAACAAATAACAATTCAAGTTAGGGAAATTGCTTTGGCATGGGTGTGATATTTCTAGGACTGGAGTGTTTTCTATTACACTTAAAAGTTAATTTTCAATTTAGCAATTACAGGTCCCGGTCCTAGAAGCACAGCATCCTTACGTACGACAGCGACTAACTGCTTCCTTACTTTCTGTGGAAGCCAAACTAGTCATGGATTGCACATATTTATACCAACAAATTTGTGGTAGGGAGATTTGAAGAATTATTGGTCTATTTGTCGTGATAAATGTTTTAATACAGTGCACACATACATACATAATTTAGTGTATTATTTATTAAACTTAAAAAAATATCTATGACTAGTATTTAATCAATTAACTAATTTCATTGAATCGATAACTATATATGAAACTATATCAACCAAAAAAATTAAAATAACTCCAATAATTTTTTATCTCCGAAATTTAGAAATCCTAATTTCATATATCAAATTTCCAATATACTTCCCGTTTCCCGACACATAACACGAATAACTAAGCTTATTTCTTGAACAGGAAAACGCCAAGTCACCGTATTCATTCTCATTAAGCCGAAATTAACTTTACGCTTATAATTAAAGGGTAATATACACAACTTCGGTAATAACTAACGTTTGTAACCGACATTGCATTTGTAGAAGGTAATTGGATAATCAACGATTTTGATATTCACATTTCGCCACGGAAAACCATCAAATTTGGGGGTAAATACTAATTAGGGAAATAAGTATTTATTAGTCATGGTCGGGAGAGATCTTAGGAATTACATTCCGCCAACCGTATAGCAATAGCAATAATAATAAACAAATTGTGCGTTATTTACGCGACGAAGGAGTTGAGCAATTTAAGGGGCTTGCTCGTAATTATGAGCTTATTAACTCGAATAATTATCTAATTATTGAGAATTATTGGTAAAGCTGCACCTAATTTTCAACAGCATGCACTACATCTACATTTTATTTCTTTGTATTTATACAGTTTTCCCTGCAAATCATAATTTTATCTTATATTTAGAGTATTATTTTATTTACAATGGATTCGCTTCTTAAAGTGTGAAATCATTAAATAAATGCTTGCCTCCTAATCACTGTAATTAATACGACGCAATTTTTATATAAAAATTTGTACCTCCTATGGGATAATTAATTAATTATAGTGATTAGCTGGAAAACATTTATTTATTATTTTATTTATACATACACTTGCTTGCATAGCAGATTTTAATAATATTGGGACGCCAATCAGTCCAGTATCGGCAAACGATAGATATAAATGCTTACTAAATAAGTGTAATTACCTGTTAGTTGTAGATTATTTTTTTAAGTTTGTTGAAGTTGTAAATTTATTCTCAAACACTACTGTTACTAATGTTATTTGCAAATTAAAACCTATATTTTCACGAGAAGGTATTCCTCTAGAAATTGTCATAGACGGAGGACCTCAATTTAGATCTAAAGAATTTGAAAGATTTGGCATTGAATGGGGTTTTGAACATACCATGACTTCACCTCGGAATAGTTAATCTAACGGTCTTGTAGAACGAAATGTTCAAACTATAAAAAATATCATGAAAAAATGTCAAGAAACAAAAACAGATGTAGAAAATATAGAAAACTAAGGGGAATAGTACCGGGGGTTGAGAAAATGTTCAACCCAAAAATTATTAATGTCAAGTCTGTTCAAAACAAAATGTTATGTAGGCAACAGAAACAAAAGTTTTACTATGACAGGGGCAGTAGGGATTTAATAGCATTGAAGCCAAATCAGAGTTTTTATAAAAACACTTTTATTATTATTAAGTGAGGGGAATGTGATATATGGGTAACTGTGATGCGCATGTGCGCAGAACTGTATGAAGTGTAACATAGGGTTTGTTTTGGTTCTTTCCTCGGACGGTTCTATTACCGTCCAAAGCAGTGGACCTATATCAATCGTGATATTGTCGTATAGTGCGAAATCGTTTACTACCTGGGCGGGCGTTTACTTTGAACTGTAATAGAACCGTCCAAAGTGAGAACGAAAACAAGCCTATAGAGAGTGTATCATGGTATTGTAGTGTATGTACCTGTACGAGCCATGAATAAAGCACGTATGAGAAACCCGTAATATACCTTATTAATATACATTTACCACAGTATATTCATACTAGCATTTACATAAACTCTTAACCATCTCCGTAAGGGTATTCCCAACAGTATAAAATCAAATTAATAATGCTTAATATATTTAGAAGACGGTAGCTGTATTTGAATAAAATTGTTTTATAAGCTCATTTTATTGCTGACCTTCATTGAGAAAATTAATACTGAACAGAGAAATGATGCAAACAGACTTTAATACATACAGGATCAGTTCTTTTATATGGTGAAGTGAATTTGCAGCAGTAAATGTAAATAGTAAATGAGATGAGCAAGTTAATATTTAAGATTAAAGCAAATAGCACTTTGAATTATTACAGTTTATCAACAAAAATGCTAAAAAGCACGCTTCTAATACAAATATTGATTAAATCTGTTATGGGGGCACAAGTGTATACTAAAAAAGGGAATTCCTGGATGGATTAAAAATATCTAGGGTAGTTCTTATTCATAATTAATGTGACATCATTAACTCAACGACCCACATCAGTGTTATCGGTCATATTTGAAGTTGCAGTATATGCAATTGCCGATTACCTACTGGGATACTTTGAAAGAAAATAAACTAATTTAAGGTTCAGCATGAATATAGAAGAAATAGATACATACATAGTGGTATAGCCAAACTCCTGAATTGCTTAGTTGATGCAGTGGACAAACGTGACAACATAGATTTGAACTGCTACGACCTTATACGTGTCTTTGATACTCTGAACAGCCCTTTTTTCTATCGTAGCTGTCTTATTATAAAATACACGGCGTCGAATATCAGTTAGTTGCATTATATCTCACAAACATAAAATAGTAGGTATGTAGATTTCCAAAGATCAAGGTGTAATATGCTGAGCGTTCCACAAGAATATAGGTATGTCAACGATGATCTAAATGTAAATGACACTTCCATGGTGTGGCGTCTTATGGTATTGAATTCTGGAGAATGTGCACAGGCATGGAATTCTTGCTTCAAAACGCGCTGCAAAGATGTTGTACAACCTAAATCCAGATCAATCATCTAAAGCATATTTCGCTGGTAAAAAAAATTCTATCGCTTCATTTTCAAGACTGCAGCATACTTGACCACAAACGAACAAACTTTACAGAAAGTGTTAAAACACAAACATATGTTACGCGCAGATGAGGTTTTACGAATCATCCAAAGTACACCGATTATTGAGGTTCGAAAATATACAATAAAGTATAAATAATACTTACACTCAGTACTCAAAGTAATCAATTAAATATAATTAAACAATTTCTTTTTTTAAGAATGCTTTTTATAACGAGATCCGTTTTGGATAATTTTTGTAAATATTGAACTAAACGTAGTGTGTTTCAACTTAAGCGATGCCTGAATACTTGGCCAAGCTTTCGAAATATTTTATTCTTACCGTATACTATTTTATTGCACTTTTATTCTAAGATATTTTCTTGAACCCCTTCGCTCCTGTTGTCAAGCGTTATGATAATTTCTTTCACAAAACCGAATTTTTTGACATATCTTAGTTTGGGTCATCCTCAGAAGGTTATGGCAGCGCCTAATACTTCTGTGTGTAGTCCCTTCCGCTACACTCTCCATCAAAATGTGGTGAGGAGTATGGTTTACTACCACCTCAATAGCTGTAGTTGACATCTAAAAGAATTATTTGTTTATAATATCATGAACTTTTGTTGCACTTGAAGCCGTTTTCGAATGTGCAGTTCCACAATAATTTTGTACTCGGGAAGGATAAATATACAAAACTTAATAAATTATCAATTTGACGTTCAGTCAACAAAACCCTTGACTTTAAAAATAAATATATTGTGTGTAGTGTTATCAAACAGAGAATCAAGAAAACAACGTAAAAAAACTAAAATCTAGAGAAAAGTGTAAAGCAGTATCAGGAAGAAGAAAATAAGTCGGAGAACAACATTACTTTATACGTCGTCCATCTCATCCATTAGACGCCGCCAAGGATCCCACCGGGGGGGATGAGTAAGAAGACTCATTTCTCTTCTTAAATAAGCAATAAATAGAAAATAAATAATAATAAAATAACAAAACGAGGCAACAACACCAGAAACAAAAACCAGGAAAGATCATCAATCGACAATGAGGCTGAGATCACCAACAAAGAAATTTATGCAAAGCTTAAGGAAATGCAGAGATCCATGGAATTTCTATTAGATAAATTTGACGAAATGCAGAAAGAAAATACTTGATTTATAATGAAAAATATACATCCTAAACCACCTAAACTATGGGCTATATACTTAATAATTCTTTTAACGGATATGTATGATTGTCGTCCCAGGGGTTCCGCAGTACTCTGTATTTGAACCGATTCTCTTCCTCTTATTTATCAATGATATTATTGATTTTGTTAATAACTCGTTGTATGTGTACACGGATCTTAGATAGTTTGGAGAATAGATGTTTATCAGTGAAAATTGAAACACTTCACTGCTAAAATTACATTTTTGGTTACCTTTTTCTTAATGTCTCTGAAACTAATTTAAATTTATTTCTCTCACGTCGATCACAAACCAGTGAAGAAAAGTTAGTATTGATGGATTAGGGGTGAGGTGTGAGGGTCACTAAGTATTTAGAAGTTCTAGTAGATGAACATTTAAACGGGGGAGAGCACCATTGCAATTATTTCCTTGGAGAATTAAATAGCATTTGTTTCTTAATGCGCAATCTAAAAACATTTCGAGTACTTGCTATCCTTTTATTATAGTTAGGTCCATTCACGTTTATTGTATGACAGAGATACATTGCTGATGTTAGAGAAGCGCAGCCATCTACTGTTTAAGCGGTTAGGCATTCTATCGCTTCTAGGAATATACATTCTGGATATTCTTTGTTAAATTTAATCATAAAAATAGGTTTGAAAGAAACTGTTATACACACTCGTATAATACCAGGGGTAAACATGATTATGTTATACCAATAAGTCACTAGATATGAAGAAAATGTCAATGGACGTCTGGTTTTTTTAACTTGTAGTCTGCATCATTAAAATGTGAAACCAGCTTTAAGGAATTTAAGAAACAAGTAAAGGAAATTTTGTTAAGTAATGTGTATGTATTTTCTATTAAAGAATTTATGAGCGTCATGTAGAATATGAACTAGAATTGAAGCAGAAGCAGAAGATCATGAGTATATGTGTGAGTCCTTGAATGCTGTAAATTCGCATATTGTATCCAATTCATTATGTTAGCAACATAATAAACTATCTATCTATCTATATTCTCTTCCTTCGGTATATCTGTTCTTGATGTACGCGAACGATTTGAGTTCTGTTCTTTGTAGATGCTGTCTAATGCAATGGCACACCAATGGCACGACAATACATTGTGTATCATGGGAGGTGAAAATATCAAAGTTGTCTTCGATGAGTCCAAATCCATTGTAGCGTAAAGTGATACGAATTACGTACCTATTATCAAACACTTATAAGACACGGCTCCGAACAGTACCTACAAATAGTAAAGAAATAACAAAGAATGAAAGACCTTATCTCACTCAACCTCTTTATTAACGACTACCGGTTTAGTGCTGAGCACATCGACAAGTTACATAATAGATATAAACCTATTTACTTATTTGGTTAAGCTTTAATATTATACACTCCGCCAAAAAAGTATCGCATAATTTAGTTTTGAATCATAAAAGTATCGCATAATCTTTGTTTGTAGCATAAAGTTGTAAATATACTTTAATGCGCTCTAAGATATAATTTCTATGATTGTTTAAATAAAATACAGGCCAAATAAAAACAAGAACTCATACTTGAGATTTTTATTAAAACAAGAAATTATAATTTTGGAAAGAAAAATGTCATAACAGTAGCTTTTAATACTGAGTATTGGCACCTCTGGCCCTTATGACCGCTCGCATACGGTTTGGCAGAGATTCGATTAACCTCCGTATATAAGCCTGATCCAAATTCTCCCACTCGTCACGGAGAGCATTTGCTAGTCCATGCTGGTCCGCTGGGTCAACATTTTGGGTTCGTATCCGTCTGTGAAGGAGGTCCCACACGTGCTCGATAGGGTTCATGTCCGGACTTACCGCAGGCCAATCTAAAACTGGAATACCAACATCGTTAAGGTATTCCTGGACGATTATTGCAACATGCGGTCGTGCATTATCGTGCATTAACATGAATTCGTTTCCTATAATTGGCGCATATGGTACTACATGTTCTTCTAAAATGTCCGTTATATACCTGTGGGCAGTCAGTGTACCTCTGTCTACTGGTACTAACTCTGTACGACCTGTTAAACAGATGCCTCCCCAAACCATAATAGAGCCACCAGCGAAATTAGGTCTAGGTCTGATATTACATTGCGAATAGCGCTCACCGTCTCGTCTGTACACTGAGATACGCCTATCTGAGGTGTAAAGACCAAATCTTGACTCATCTGTGAAGAGTATATTGGCCCAGTCATTAATGTTCCAATTTACATGTTCTCTGGCAAACCTTAAGCGAGCCACTCGGTGGTTCCTAGTGAGACGAGGGGCTGTTACAGCTACTCTAGCTCTTAATCCACTCTGTCGTAACCTATTCCGAATAGTTTGAGTACTCGCACGAGTATTTCTGACTCTAGCCAAGTCGTTCTGCAATTGTCTCGCAGTTACATGTCTTCGACGTAATGCTTGTAGTAGTAAATAGCGGTCATCTTGGCGAGTAGAACATCTTGGACGACCTGGTACAGGTCTTCTACTGTAAATGCCTGTTTCCCTATATCTGGCTACGGCTCTAGAAACACTTGACTGATTGATGTTCATCAAATTAGCAACGTATGCTTGAGATCGTCCATCTTCGATTAAAGCAACTATAGCAGCCACTTGTTCTGAAGTTAAATTGCTCATTTTAGTTTTAAAAGCGTTGGTACAGAACTCTGACTTCGCACTTTAAAATTTGTCCGTATAGGAAGACTTTCAATAAACAACTGAGCAAACCTTACACATATGCATTTTTCTAAATGTGTTCTTTTAGGAAAAAAATAAAGTAAAAACGCTAAGTTCCATTATTTTGTTAGTGTTTTTATAGTTCACATACACGAGGCAAACTTTTTGTGAACGTATAAAAATATCTTGGTTCATAAATGCCCTTTTTTAGTTTATGCGATACTTTTTTGGCGGAGTCTAGTAAGTACATTTTAATTTTAAAAATCATTTTTATAATTACTTCTTTATATCTAGTTTCTAGCCTGAGGTTGTGCTAAGTACAACACTGGATAGTTAGTTAAAAAATAGATTATGTGAGATAAAGTATTTTATTACTTCTTATTTAAATATAAAGCCACAGAAAGTTTTCATTAATTTAAATAATAACGACTAGGTAGCTTGCAATAGAAAATCTATTCCAAAGGTTTACACCATAACATTTATAATTTATTCCACAGAATTTTTGAATTAACTCTCAACGTTATATATATTTAAAAGGTTGTAATCTAAAATGGCAGCGCCTTATCGCACACCACAGAAGTGGTGCGATCTGCGCCGACGGAAAATCAATCACCCAAATCATTAATAATTCAAATATCAAGCACAAAACATCTGTTGTTGCGCAATATCTCGACTTTTCTGTTCTCCGTCCTAAATTAACGAAGAGGGTTGATCGTGCTTATAAAATTCAGTTCAGAAATTTTTTAATCTTCCCTTCTCTTCTTACTTCTTATACTACGGAAGTTTCAGAAGATTATAAAGATCGAATAACACGTCCGTGTAAAATCGCAAAGGGAGCGGGCTTATTCCGCAGTTTGATTAATCATTTCGTTTCGTGGAATCTACAAGTTGTTCATGGAGTAAAATAACTTTAATTAAAACAATGTATTTTCTCAATCTCCTTGCCAGAAACAATATTCAAATTGAAGATATTTTGACTTAAGGTAGATTAAAAACATTTTTAATTAATGCAAGAACAACAGAAATGCCATGGTAATTAAATATTAGGTATATAGAGAATGAAATAATTTCTGATTTCTTAATTTTATAAATTTTCTTTTCTTAGCGCCTTAAATTTGTTTAACCGCCAGATATGAGAACCAACGCAGCGGTTTGAAAGTTATTATTAAAAACTCACTTTCTTCCTATCTTAATGATCGAAAACAGATTGCAAAAATTACGTATATCCTATTATCACCCCCACCGATTTGCAGAGGTGTACTACAAGGACGGTTCTTAGCCCTTTGATTTGTTTTTTATTTACTAACCGCAGTTTATACAAAATTAATAAATGGTTTATCAACAATAAATTGAAACTTATTAATCTGTTAAAACAATAATTTATGTAAATTAGTCATATATTGAAAGTGGAGGCCAGGTTAATTAACAAAACACATACTTTACGTTTCAGGGTGTTGATTGCAAATTGTGCTGGGGGACATATATTAAGGAAAAACCATGTAATATAATTACATACAGTGAAATCTCTCTTGAGCGGGCACCAACGGAACCATAAAATATATCCGTCCAAAGGAGGTGTGCATCCAAGAGAAAACTGATTAGGTGTTCTCATGTAAAGCTGCCGGCACTAGGCGAATGTGTCCGTTAATATGAGGTGTCCGTTACGGAAGATTTCACTGTATATCCCAACCTATATGCTTGTGCAAATAAAATTTGGAAAATTTACACAAAAACAGTTTCAACTATTCACATTCAACTAGACATTATACTGATATAAAGAGGTCCAAATGATCGAATGGCACTATAAAACAACAACCTACCTTCTGTAGTGTTAACTTATACAATATATTGCTCCCTAAACATATTTTTTCTAATCGGATGTTACAATAAAGCTAAAACAAACGACGACGCAGTGCTGAAATGTTTATTACCGCACACTGTGCTGTAATGAGATATTAACGCACTTGTGAGACGCTTACCGAAATGTAATATGCACGATTAATGTGCAAATTAGAAAAAATACTGTAAAAAGCTCGTGTCACAATGACTTTGTAATGCTCCTACATTGAATCACTCGCCGCTACGCGGCTCGTTATTACAACTTGTACTCGCATTACATAATATATACAATATTTGACTGTCTTTCTGGTGTGTGCGTGTTACAGCATCACACATACAGGGTGACCTTTTTTAATGGTAAAGCTCATTTACTAGATAACTATTATACAGCCATAATTCCTGCAAAGTCAACGGTTATACCACGCATGTGCGTCTCCCGCTCATTCTTCTTACTGCAGTAGGTATTCCCCTACATTCAGTCATTCGTCATAGCCACTCATAGCTCACAACGAATACTGGCGCGAGCGCAGCGGTTGCTTTGCTATTCAATCTACGCGCAGAAATGTGTTAATTTTTAGTGACCGTGAAACCTATTGTATTTTTATTATGAAAATGAATAAATTGCAATATGTATTGCTTTGGACACACGTACTTATAAACTCAAAAGGTGTAATGAAAGCTTAAAACAGTAATTTATAGTATCTATTATGTACTTAAAAATAGTCTTTGCTCATGACAAGAAAATTAAAGCAATTCTAATGAACGAAGAACAAAACCCTCACAAAGAAATAATAAATTTAACGAAGGAAAAATAAAACTTAATTCTGAGTAAATAATTTTCAAAAATGAAAACTTAAAAGTAACTCTTAATAATAAATTGAATAAACTTTAACACCAGCTCGGTTACCATTCAATTCGTAATAGTAATAAATAAAGAAATATAAAATTAGGGTTTGTTCATGACAGGAAAATCAAAGACATTTTAATGAATTTAGGGCAAAACCCTTAAAATGAAATAGGAAATTTATTGAAGGGCAAATAAAAATTAATTCTGAGTAAATAAATTTAAAAAATAGAAAACTAAAATAAGCCTTAATAATAAGATGAAATAAACGTTAATTTCTTAAAAATCATTAAATCTTCAAAAAGGAGGCTCAAATATGCCCCAATCCTTGGCTAAACAATATCCTAATGTGTTGTAGAAATTCATTCTAACGTTCTCCAACATTTCTGGGCTGATGTTGTTTGACGTTTGAACAATTTTATTGCGCAGCTACTCTACATTAACTGGTCTAACGTCTTCATTGCCATAAATTATTTCTTTTAAATAACCCCAGTAAAAGAAATCGAGGGGAGATAAATCTGGTGAACGTGGCGGCCATTCGATATTTTCAGAATGAGTTCCGATCCACCGGTTAGGAAACTGTTCACTTAAATAGTTTCGGACAGCTACTGCATTATGTGCAGGGCAACCATCTTGCTGAAAGTAGATATTTTGCATATTTATGTTGGGAAGTTGCTATACAGTAGGTAGAATGTAGTAATTCTAAATATGCATTTGCGTTCAAATTGCCATTGATAAACAAAGGCCCAATAATATGGTTGTTTAATAAACCTGTCCAAACATTTACTTTTTGCTGTTGCTGACTAGATGAACTAAAACATCTGTGCTCGTTTTGCTTGGCCCAGTATGTTGTCACAGATAAATTGTGACTTCTAACCAAAGGAAAAGAAGATTCATCGGCAAAGATAATATTGTTTACCAAATTAGCATCTCGATTAATTAAATCACAAAATACCATACGCTTAAATGCGTCGCCGTGCAGATCTCTCAAAATAAGAATAGAGAAACACAATAAGATCTGCAGGAAAGGAGCAACAGAGAAATCAAGTTTGGTACAGCACGCTTGATAAACAGATCATAGAATATATTGGGAAAACGCTTCCGTCATATTTAAAAACATAGACAAACCAAAAGAAAATAGAAAAAGGGGCATATATAACCACGACGCTAAAGGCCATCAGTGTGCTAAGCCTGGAACTGTATAGGGTATGGATGCTGTTAGTGTGTAACTGCAAACAACATTTCACATCGGCAATCAGATGGATCAATATTCTAGAGCCACCATAATAAGAGAAGGAAAAGTACGTTCTTAAATTCAACGAAAATATGATGAAACCTTGTGTAGAATAAGATTTCAAACATCTCAACGATCGGTTCTAAAGAAAGGATATACCAGAGAGCAGAAAACTCTCATGGTCATAAGTTTACATATATTACATAATAATATAAGTTTCAAACAGTACATACCTAGGCCCGGACAAGTCAATATACGATTGCAATATACAGTGTTATGTACACTGTATATAACAGGAGCAAAACGCATATGGCACTTTACCCGAGAGAAACGTGCCATTCCATAGCCAACTATGGAATTAGCAAGTGATAGTCCTTATCAGGGCTACCCTGATGACTGCAGCAGAATTACTGCCGAATCATCGAATTTCCACAATCCAAAAAACGATGGAAACAACATCAACTCATATTCTTCTAACCCATCGTCAAGAATTACGCGTCATGAGTTGCCAATTTCATAATAATAAGTTAAATTAATTATGTATTTAATAATATTATACATAATGTCTAATGTAATATATAACGATCAGGTTATCATTAGGTATATATTAAACAAAAATAGTGTACCTATGTTGTCACAAACAACTGAAATAATACTGCAGCTATCTATTCACTAATCTTTTACCACAAAATAATACGTTCTACCGGTAAGAATTGAAACACCGCAACTGTAGTGACTTTTAAAGTATTCTGCCAACAAAACCACCTTTGTTATGCACTATGCAAATTGGCCGAAAATTAGGCACTGCATAATCAACAAGGCACTGCATCGAAACTGTCACTGTCAATTTTGGAAACTAGACATATTTTTTTTATCAATTTTAAAATTTAAATTGCAACGTTATGTACCTAGACATTGCTCAGGATGTTCATTAGGTTAAAATCGTTGAAAAGAAGAAATGGAATATTACAAAGACCCGTTTAAGAAAGTCCGCCTCTTAAAGAATTGAATGCACCATGGTTCTGATAGACTGACGCAATGCTGGAGGAAAAAATACAAGGCTAAAGGAAGAGCATCCCAGGATGATTTGGTCTTCTTGGTCGATTTATATGCAATGTACATACATTTGTATAATTGTACCAATAAATACTGATGAAAAATACTATACAATAATGTCACTTACAGCATGCTTCTCTTACAGTTTTTTAACCACTTTATTAATTATTCATTTTTATTCACTTTAGTGCCTTTCATATCCTTTCAAAAATAAAACTGACGGCTATAAGATGCTATACTGCCATCGACTTTACTTGCAATTACTTTTAGCCAACGCCAGTTTTATTATTCATGATATTGTCTCAGCCCGCTTTCTGCTTACCCTCAAGTTGTCAATCTGTACGTTTATAGTGAAAGTTGTTTTACGATTATCGCAAAATTCAAATCCTTGTCGGGTATCAAAGAGGAAAGAAGGTATTTATGATTCCCTGGTGTCGACTCAGGTATTTTATTGCCTATAATATCGAGAATTTATTACATTGCAATATACTTGTGTAAAATAATTCTTATCCTTAGACAGCCGTATCGACTTAGAAATCAGGTGTTGAATTGGAAATAATCCTCTTAGGTAGGTATATCTAGGATCATATTTGTATTTCCAAAATAAAATTACATATTCTAAGTTGAGGAATATTATAATGTATAATTTGTTGATCTTCCATTCGCTTATTTATTCAAAATGCCGTAGCCTTCCTAGCAATTAGCATAGACAAACAGAATGAGTATTCGTTACTCGCCGAGATCTGAAGTAACTATTACCGGCTGACAAATATTTGGTACATTTTGCACGCAGTTATCAGTGCCGAATACGGAATTTATCTTCCTAGACAAAATATAATTACAACCTATTTATATAACGTACGATCATCATAGCTACGTTGTACGTACATGTGTTATTCGTTGCGGAGATAATTTAATATTTTAAATAGTTTAATTTAGTGCCGTTAGTAGTAGTTTACACGGTAGTGTTGAGTTTTTTCTCCTCTTTAATGTCAAGCTACATCTAACTCTCCAATGTCTACCGTTTTCCTGTAAGTTGAGTTTGTAAGTATTGTTCCGGTCCGTTTTTTCTACACGGTCAGTGCTTTTTCTTCCTCTCCACTTCTTATCTGTTTTATTTTTACTCGCGTTAACTCTTGCAAGAAAATAAAATAGTATACCCAATTTGCTTTCCGTAATTGTTTTTTTTAATAGATAATTACTTCTTTTCCTCTGTTTAATTATTACACTTCCTTACCGTTGCCTGTGAACCTTGTTTGTGTTTTTTTTTTTGTTAGTCACTGTAACAGGCACTACAGTGTGAAAAGTGTGTCCCTGTTTGATTTCCTATCTGCTCTATATATTTGTTGTATTCAATGGCACCCCCATCGACGAGAGCACAGAAACTGAAAGCTGGAACTAAATTATTGAATGCCGATGCAGCCAAAACTCAACAATCATTGAACAATAGCTACATAACAATAACTAGTAACTGCGGAAATAAGGTAGACTGTGACGATTTTGATTTGATAAATGATTTACGTAACAAACTCGCAAAACTAGAGTATGAATATAAGGAGGCTATCGACGAAAAAAAACAATTGACAAACAAATTAAAAGATGCTTGTAGTAAGATTGAATCAAGGGAGGCTACTATAGATGAACTCCGTGGAACTATTGAAAATTTGACAAGACATTTAACCACTCAAACACATCAATTGGAGGCTAGTACGCAGACTCAAACAGCACCGCGGACTGAGGGCGCTACCCAGACAGACTGTGCAGAAGACATTCGGATGGATGGAATGCGTGAAGTCACCCTTAGTCATTCACTCAGCAACCTTACTAACCAACCCTCTAGCTCAACGAAAAAATCAAGAATTCTTATTCTGGGAGACAGCCATGTAAGATCCACATCAAACTCGCTAAGGAAGCTTATTGGGAATACCTTCGATATATTGACAATTACTAAACCAAATGCTTTATTCAAAAACGTGATACAGGATCTGTCTTGCTTGACGAAGAGTTTCACTATGAACGACTATGTTGTTCTGCTAGCTGGGACAAATAATGTATTGAAAAATCAGGACATACCAAGTAATGTACTCTCTGGTTTAATTAATTCTGTACGGAAAACAAATTTAATCTTACTTTCAATACCATATTGGAAAGACCGTGTATTGTTTAATAATTTAGCTCATAGACTTAATTGTAAGTTATTTCAGTATGCTATAGAAGCTGGCGCGGGACAATCTGTGCATTATATAGATGTAAATTCAATAATCAATGACCATCAAATGACAAAACACGGTCTTCATATGACAATTCATGCTAAAAACGTAATTATGAGTTCTGTAGCCTCAACCATAAGTAGTTTAAGAATCTTGTCTGTCGATAAACGTAATGCTCTGGTCCATAGTGTAATATCAACTGAACCAGACAAAATAAACAAACCTATTAGTTCCCCGGGTACAAATTTTTGGCAAAACCTAGCACTAATGACACGTGTTTAATGATTCCAATAATATTTCACTTGAACATTTGTAGTCTCCGTTCTAAAGTATCGTGCTTAGAGGGCCTCGCAGATGAGTTGTCATATCCTGCTGTTGTTTGTCTAACCGAACACTGGCTCTCGAACGGGGAAATACCATCATACCCTATTAACAATTATAATTTAGTAAATAGTTTTTCCAGAGAAATTTCGAGAGGTGGTGGTACGGCCATTTACGTAAAGCGTGATGTCCAGGCGTCTCCTTGTAAGATCAATATTATGCCTATTGAAAAAGACTTTGAATTTGCATGTGCAAAGATACAACTGCCTCCTGAGAGGAGGTGCGTGGTTATATGTATATATAGGTCACCGTCAGGTGACATATCTGTTTTTTTAGAAAATCTGTTTGCATTGTTGGATGAAGTTTGTGCCTCGGGTGATGCGGTGATGGTGGCTGGGGATTTCAACATTAATCTGGGGGAAAAATCCCTTTCCGTCCAGAGTTTCGTTAGCATTATGTCTTGTTTTAATTTGATTCCCTATGTTACAGAACCAACTCGTGTTACCGTATCGTCTAGTACCTTGATAGATAATATATTTGCTGAGGAATTGCCTAACATGTATTCGTGTTCGGTTGGTTCGTCGCACGTTTCTGATCATAAATATCAGTGTTTGCGGATGAAGTCCTCATCACGGGTGGACACAAATAAATTTTGTTATCGTCGTGACTTCTCGGAAAGTAATATCATACAGTTTCAAGGTGCATTAAATTCTGAATGTTGGAAGGGCGTATATGATAACACTGACTTTAATACACAATTTCAGAACTTTTATAATATATTTTTGTACCATTTTAATATTTGTTTTCCACTTACAAAACATCTTGTTAAACATAAAAGGTCAGCGCCATGGTATAACAATGATCTTAGACAGATGGCAACAGAACTGCGTGAACTGTCTACTCTGTATGAGAACACTAGTAATTCCAATATCTTGAATCTGTATAAACTAAGGAAAGATCATTATACTAAAGCCGTTGAAATAACTAAAAAACAATTCTATAACAATTTAATTGCAAATTCAAAAAACAAATCAAAGACGTCTTGGTCAGTGATAAGGAACACCACCAAATCTAATAAGGAATCTGGACAAATTTCAGTATATGACGATAATGGCTGTCTCATAAGTGCTCCTGAAAAAGTTGTCAGCTTGTTTGGAAAACATTTCAGTAACGCATTTGCAAATGTAGCTAGCCCGGTTATCAAGTCTGACTTGGTTAATACCAATATATACCTGTTTCCTGCTGATGATTGTGAAGTAATCAACGTTATTAAAGAGATATCCACTAAGAATTCTGCTGGAATTGATGAAATACCTTGTTTCCTTCTTAAGTTTGTAGTTTATGATATTTCAAAACCATTGCTTCATTTAATAAATC
This sequence comes from Cetonia aurata, assembly GCA_949128085.1. Taxonomy (NCBI): domain Eukaryota; kingdom Metazoa; phylum Arthropoda; class Insecta; order Coleoptera; family Scarabaeidae; genus Cetonia; species Cetonia aurata. The sequence goes on along the minus strand of OX421884.1, from coordinate 48,353,308 downwards.
GAAGTATGGAGACCGGAACGTTTCCGAGCGAGCTGAAAACGTCCAAAGTCATACCCATACATAAAGGAGGTAGCATTAACACATTAGATAATTATCGCCCCATATCGTTGCCCTGTGCATTTACCAAAGTCTTTGAAAAAATAATTAATAATAGATTAACATCGTATCTCTCACAATACAAGTTGTTAAGTAACAGTCAGTTCGGATTTGTTGCTGGCAGATCAACGTGTAACGCAATTAACAATGCATTAAATGCTGTTTACAATGGTTTGGATGGAAGGGAGAATGTAGTGGGATTGTTCTTTGACCTAAGTAAGGCGTTTGACACCCTGGATCACGGTACTCTACTTGAAAAATTATCAAGGTTGGGTGTGCGTGGCATTGCACAGGATCTGTTTAGATCATTTTTATCAGACCGAAAGTCACTGGTCAGTATCACGGGTGTCAGGGATGGTGTTGAGCGGTCTTTTTATTCCGACTGCTGGAGTGTGACGCATGGCGTGCCACAAGGGTCAATTATTGGACCAATTCTATTTAACGTATATGTTAATGATCTTTCTTTGAGCCTTAGCAATTGTGTGTTATCGCAGTACGCTGATGATACCAGCTGCATTATAGTAGGGTCGTTTGAACAGGTCATAGATACAGCTAACAGTACGATCAGGGAAATGATAGCGTGGTGCGGGAGCCAAGGGCTCACCTTGAATGCAGAAAAAACGGAAGTACTGTATTTTAAATCGGGGCATTCTCGTAATGCTCTTAGTCCATATATTAAATGCAACGGTAAGTCGATATCTCAGAATGCTTGTTGTAAGTTTCTGGGAGTTATTGTCGACTGTGATTTGAGGTGGGAACAACACTGCTCTAGTTTGAACAGTAAGCTAAGCTCCGCGGTGTATGCGATTCGTAATCTTCGGCGCTGCTGCGACATTAATGTATTAAAATTATTTTATTATGCTTACGTTGAGACCCGGTTGCGTTATTGCGTTATTTTCTGGGGCTCTTCATCATATGCGCAGCGGTTGTTCATTAGCCAGAAACGTGTCCTAAGATGTATGGTTGGAATGGGTTCGGGAGAGTCGTGTCGGAATGTTTTCAAAGAACTTCGAGTATTAACATTGCCTTCGTTATATATATACGAATTATTAATATATTACAAAAAGAACGAACGCGATTTTATCAGAAACAGTGATAATTATGGTAATATGTGCACTAGGTTTCGGCACGACTTGAGCGTGCCTTCCCACCATACAAAACTGTTTGAAAATGCCCCTTATTATAGGACTGTATCATGTTTCAACAAACTGCCGAGGCAAATAAAAGAGATATCTTCACTTAACCTGTTTGGAAGGGCGGTAGTTAATTATTTACTGGACAACACGTTTTACAGTATATACGAGTATCTAACAATAAGTGCATAGTTTTTAATTTTCTGTTTGACTCCCATATGTATGTCTGTTTTATTATAATATATGTATATATGTATCTATTTATATGCTTATTGACAATGTCGATGTTCTTACGAACGAATGACAATAAACATTATTATTATTATTATTATTATAACTATTTCGAAAGAAATAACAAAAGTACATAAAGTAATAAATCCCTTACCATAACTCTATAACAAATTCCTTCATATACAAGGTCTATAGAGGCAATAGTGCGTCATGCTTCAATACCTCCTTTATGAATAAATTAGGTTAGGAATTTCGTTCATAACCCGACTTTATACTGTATAATAAGGTGTACCTCAGTAAAATATTTTTAGTAATGGCGGACTTCCGGTTCTACCGGAAGTAGACACCAACTTTGTTATTTTAAATGGAACACCTGTATATTATTGCATTTTTTTATTCCTTATTAAATTTAAATAGCTCTTTTTGGTAGGAGTACATTGGATCGTAGTCGCATGGTTTTTGAATTACATAACGTTTTTTAAAGGAAAATGACTTTTCCAGGGTTTTCGAAATTTCAAAATATCTTGGAAACTATAAAAGTTATGAAGATGGGATTTTCGCTTAGGCATGATGGAGCACACGCTCTTATTAAAAAGAAGTGGGGTTTAAAATACAGACTGATGAAATATGGATCTGTAATTTTCGAGCTTTAAAATAATGGATAACTGTATTTTTTTAAATAGAACGGTATAGCACTTTTTATACAGCTGTATGTAAAATTTAATGTTCTTTCTATTTTATAAGTATCATTCCATCTATCTCCAACGGTTTTGGAGATATTTCCGGTTTTCAGTTTTTCATGATATAGAAACGTATTCCAAAGCGCTGGCCACCTTCCACTTGCATTTCATCAGGCTTGGCACTGGCAGCAATATTACTACAGCATGGTTGGGACTTTGCCTGCATAACACAGCAGGGCCGCTGCTAACACACAGAAATTAAATAAGCAGCATGTTTAAACTTAAGGTAGGCCTGGAAAACTACATTTGAAATTAAGATTATTAAATAAATATCTTATGTTTTTTCTTTTTTCATGAGTTAGCGGCTTATTTCTATATAATGATTTAAATTTTTTAATCAAGTAAACACTTCATTAACGTTTCGACAATCTATTTATTGTTGTCTTCCTCAGAAAATTGTTTTATATAATTCAAATTTTTATCTAAAAATTATTAAACGTTTACGTCATTAACATTGTAAATCTATGTATGAGTTTATACTTACAAATTTAAGGACAATCACAAGGACATTTTAAAACTTATTTTATAAAATTTTTACATTTTCTTAAAAATTACAAAAACATGTTGTTAGTCAATTACAAAACAATGTGTATGGAGAATATTTTGAATCCAAACTGCCGAAGATTACATTTAACATAACACGAAAGGCATTATCTTATTTTACTGGATATTCCAAATGTCTTCCATCTTGTTCACAGCATTTACTAATTCTCACTTGAAAGGCTCTTTTCACATTTCTCAGGATGGCAGGTGTAACAGGGGCGAACGCGTCGATAATTCTTTGTCGCATGTTTTTTTTTCAGTAGTTGAAGGTTCCCTATAAACTAGTTCTTTTACATATCCCCATAAAAAATCTATTTTTGTTAGATCGGGCGACCTCGCAGGCCAAATAACTGGTCCTTCTCTTCCATTCTAGCGGCTTCTTACTGATTATTTAACAGGGCTCTGATTTGTTGTGAAAAATTGTCCAAAGCTCCATCTTGCTGTAACCATATATTTTTTGCGTGGACGTTTACAGTTAAATTTTGTAACTCATTTACTAAAAATTCCAAATACATTTGGCCGTTAAGATGACCATTAAAAAAATTTTCTACAACAATTCCTCCCCAAACGTTTATTGAACAGCACTATTGACGATCTAATTGACAAACTATCCTTGGATTTTCGACAGAATAGTAATGATAATTATGTATGTTGCCCCATCCAGGGCTATGAAAAGTTGCTTCGTCAGGAAAAAGTACGTTCATAAAAAAAAATTGGCTCTCTTGAGCGCGCAATTCTACTCACGTACAAAACTCTGCCTTCTGCTAAAAGTCATTTTCCCTTAGAGCCTGGTGCAACAGAATATGGTACCTATGAAAATGAGGTTTCTTTAACATTCTTTGGGCTGACCTCTCACTAATTCCAACTGTTTGCCTTACACTTGCATGACTAGTATTTGAACTGTTTGAAACTGTCAATAAAACTGTCAACTCGTTCTGCTCATTTGTTGCCTTTTCTGCCTTTTTGTAGTTAATGTTTTCAACACACGCTCAAGAAGTCTGGCAAAACCAATCGCTTCTGGATGTCGTCTTTTTCGGAAAACCAAGACGCATAAATTCGACTACCAAGAAAACAGTTTTTCTCATTCTCACCCAATGTAAAATTCATAATCCATTTTTTTTTTACATAATACTACCCGCTTAACTACACCCTACTTATTTCGGACAAGAAATGTCCGAATTTGTATCAATAAATAACATGCTTTTTTTCCATGGCCGCGTTTGTTTCTTCGCAATATGATTCTACCATAAAAAACTGAAAAAAATGGAATATCTCCAAAACCGTGGGAGATAGACAATTATGTAAAAATTGCTATTTTATTTAAAAAAAATCAAGTTATCCTTGATTTTAGAGCTCGAAAATTACTTTAACAAAGGACTGTGTTCTTTCATTCTTAAACGGACACTGGAAACTGTATTTTTCTAACTTTTATAGTTCCGAAGATATTTTTAAATTTCGAAGATTCTGCAAATGTCATTTTCTTTTAATGTTTTGTAATTCAAAAGCCGTGCAAGTTAGATCCAACGTATGCCTAACAAAGTGCCATTTAAATTTAACAGGGAATCCAAATATCCAATAATATATAGAGTATGTTCCATTTAAAATAACAAAATTGTTTTCTACTTCCGGTAGTCCGTCATTACTAAAAATATTTTCCTGAGATGCATCCTACAATACAGTATAAATCGGCGTTTGAATTAAATTCCTAACTTAATTCGTAAAAGAGCTATGGAAGCCTGACGAACTATTGCAGGACCCTATATGTAACTAAACTATCATTATTATATACGGGTAAGGTGGTATTCTTAGACCTTTTATTTAAAACAATACTGCTTCTTAGTTATTTTTTCTAAAACGAGGCATTCGCAGATCAGTGACCTTATGTTTGGCCCCGTAACCCCGGGATGGCCTACACCAAACTTGGTTTACTTCAATAACTTATATCAACATATGTATATAATTGTTTACTCCACTGGAAAATACAGGAAAATAAAAACTTTCTTGCCTACAACATAATAACAACGTTCCATTATTTACAATGGAAATTGAAATTAATTGTTGACCTAACTTGAATAATATTTACTAAGAACGCAATATGAAATCAAAATACCCAGGGCAAAATATCAAATTACAACACGGCGTGTTAAAACAAAGCTATTCAAAAACACACAATTTAGACTTTCTTCTTTTGGTTGTTTGGTGGCTTTGAAGAAATACCCGTAAGGAATAGGGTTCCGATGAGAAATGCTTGAAGGTATAATAGAGCTTCAGAAACCGTTGCCGTAAAAAATATTTAAATTTATTTAATCTACAGATACCGATAAATTAACGCACAACATTCATAACTTCATCATTAAGTCATCCCTCAAACACATTAATTTCCCTTTGTAGAAGGCACTAGTTGACGGAAGAGATATCTTTTCACTTCATAAATATGATGTCATCTTTTCTTCTTTTTAAATAACGATATCACTTTTTTTAACAAAAGTAAATTCCAAGTAGAAATATGTCCTAGGTTTAAGGTGTTTTCTGTTAAATAATTGCTAGAATGTTACCAATTTTGTTAAAATAATGGTTATTTGCTCTCTCTTTTTTTTTTTAGAAAACACCCTTGGTGGATCATAGGATTTTGTTTGACAAGATTTACATTAATGGAGCACGGCGCAAGGTGTTTGAGTGATTCATGTATTATTTAACAAATAGAGCGCAGATGGTGGAGATTCATAAGCAAGTATCTGAACCGGTGATTTGTTGCACAGGAATTCCTCAAGGATCGGTGCTTGGCTCACTCTTATTTATTATTTTCGTGAATAACCTTCTCCTCCCACCTAATAACGACACTGTAGTAGTGTATGCTGTTGAACCTTGTTTCCTAGTAACTAGGTTATGTAGGCAGAACATATAAGGCGCCATTGTTAGCCATTGTTAACTAAATTCATCGGTTGGTTTAGATACAAATTACATGTAAATTCTCATACAACTGTTTTTGTTAGTTTTTATCTTGGTGTTAATAAAATAAATCAATGCGACCTCATAAGAACAGATTCGGGAACAATTCAACAGGTCCATTGTACTACATTTTTGGGTCCGCACATAAAAAGCAGTCTAAATTAGGAAGGATATATTATAGGTTCATGTAAACAGCTTTCACCTGTATGTTATGTTTTGTTCAGGCTACGTGAAATTGGTTTCGTATTACCATGCTTTGTTTGAGTCTAGAATATTCTATCTATGCTCTTATTTTTTGTGAAGCCTCGGTACATTGTGAAAAGGTATTTCGTAAGTAGAAGCTGGCCGTTAGAAATATGACTAAACTTTCAAAACGTATACCTTGGCGTTCGTACTTCAAATCACTGAAAATATTCACCTTGACTAATTTATATATGTTATGAAAGCTTCAGTTCTTTCAAACGAATATTAATTTACATGAACGTTATATCCCAACAAAAACAATCCTCTGGATACCTGCGCACCTATGAGCATTCGTCTGACTATATGAATAAAGGCAACTCTCCGTGCGCTTTGCAGGCGGAGATACGTAAGGTGTATTTCGGCTGTAAGTTATTCCAAATTTTCGAGCCACTTTATTAGCGCAGCCAGTATGTTCGCAGATACATTAATTGAATAGAAGACCATTATCAGACGCAATAAATAAGTTTATTAAAGATATCTCAGAGTTAAAATTAGATTAGGTGTAAAAGTTCAATGTAGCAGTTGCAGTGCCCTTGAGTTGCACAGTGCAGCGCAGTTTGTGAGTAGATGGATGGACGTTTCGTCCTATTCCCCACAAAATCTACATTCGGCTTCCTTCGCCATTCGAAGCCTGCTTAGATGTCCGTTCAGTTTACAATGGCCTGTAAGGATCCCTGTCAATATGCCAATATTATTTTTACTCAGGTTGATGCATTCTGCAGATCTCTTCTGGTTATAGGTTCCCAGAAGAGTTTTAGCTTGCCTCATTCCCTGGAGATTCTCCCAGTATTTGGATTTTCTCTGCTCTACTTCATTTTTCAGTTTCTCCAGTGTTATGCTGCTACCTATCCTGCAAAAAGGTTCTGGCCCTTCAAAAGGTGTTCTAGCCCCTCTATTAGCGAGATTATCTGTTATTTCGTTTCCTTCCACTCCCGTGTGTCCCGGAACCCACAATAGGGTTACCTTGTTCTTTTTGCCTAGCTCGTTTAGTTTTTGTAGACACTCCCAAACCATTTTGGAGCTGATTATGTTTGACCTCAGCGCTCTGATGGCTGCTTGACTATCAGATATTATGATAATCTCCTGCTTTTCATAGCTTCTGTCAATATTGACCTGGACGCATCTTGCAATAGAGTGTATTTCCGCCTGGAAGATACTTGGGTACATCACCAAGCTTTCGAAATATTTGGTTCTAGGCCCACATATCCCTATTCCAGTTCCCTCTGCCGCTTTGGAACCATCTGTGTACCATTTAATGGCGTTTCTATTGAGTTTCGAAATGGTATCTCTATCGCATTCGCTCTTGGAGCTAAGCTTTGTGGTAAATTCTCTCACAAAGTTGAACTTCCTTGGCATGTCGTCTCGGGACATGTCCCAGATTTGGTATGCCTAGCCATTCCTTCCCTTATCGTCCTACATGTGGTCCTTTTAGCTATGCTCTCCACAAACATGTGAAGAGGAGTAAGATTTAGTACCACTTCAATAGCTCCTGTTGAGCAGGTTCTCATTGCCCCAGTTATGCATACACATGCTAATCTTTGCACTTTAGAGAGATTAGCTCTCGCAATGGCCAGATTAGCTCCCTTGCTCCAAGCCTCTACCCCATAAGTGATCATTGGTCTCACGATTGCTGTGTACATCCATATCCGTATTTTTGGGTTGCAATCGCAGTTGTTGCCTGCAAAATTTCTACAAACCATTAGGGCCTTCTTTGCCTTGTTAGTTACTCTTTGTCTAGAGTCCTCTTTGAAGTATGTCACAGAGGGCATTCTCAAACTTTCCTCTTGCAAATATGACTATATCATCAGCATACCCTTGATATGGTATGCCTAGATTAGTCAGCCTGCATAGAAGTTTATCTACTGTCAACCTCCACATGAGTGGGAAGTAACTCCCCCTTGTGAACATCTTATGGTCGTGCTGATCGAGATTGTTTTGCTTCCCTGGACCATCTGGACGTCGCACCGTCTACCCCTCTTTCAATGAATGTTTTCTTGAAGGCCTCGTGCGGAGTGTTGTCAAAAGTGCCCTCTATATCTAGAAAGGCGCACACTACAGTTTCTTTATTCGTCAGTGCATCCTGGATTTGATCTGTCAGCTCCACTAATGCAGTCTCAGTGGATTTGCCCATTTGATAGGCGTGCTGACAGACATACATATATACATGAATCATTTCATTTTATTCGCTAAATGTATAGGCAGAGACGATAAATAATTTTGCAGCGTTGTCCGACTCGGCGTATTTCTTCAAAAATGAAATAAATGAATCGGTAACCAAATAAACAGCAGATTACACACAATCATAGTTACACATAAATCAAGTAAGAACGGTTTTTTGTTTATGCCGGTTTTTTATTATTATTGTGGTTTATACTTCGCACGTAGTCTTGACTATGTGTTATTAACCAACACATTAGAAGTAAGTTAAATTCGGAAAATATTTAATAAACATATTCACTGCATCTAACAATGGCCGGCTTCTACATCTAAGTGTCTACCACATTATTACATACAACGTAGATAGCTCTTCCGTATCTCCGGATGCGGAGCGCACGCAGAGTGGCATGCTTTATACATGAGTGTTAAACTATTCAATTCACCAGCTTCTTTAACTGATATACGTAGCATGGAGCTATCTAAAACTGCTTTATTAAAATTTCTTGGGAGTAATATCTTTTACACGCTGAATGACTTTTTTTTAGTTTTGCAAAAAGCATTTCATTTTACTGTTTTCTGGTCTTACAGACAAGAAACAATTGTACAATTGTATAATGATCACAAATGCATTCACTATATTGACTTCTTATTTCCTATATTGAACTCTGATTTACACCTGATTATTGAATTATCCAATAACTATTGTATGGTCGATTGGATGAGTAAATATTTATTGTGATAGATAGATAGATTTCTTTTTCTGAACACGTCCAGCTTCTTCATTAAAAAATTATTTAATAGTAAGATACTTATATATAGGTAAAATTCAAATTGAATTGCTGCAAATTGCTGCTATAAGTAAGATGAATATAACAGAAGAATTTTTTTGTTCCATGTATAGATTATTGTGTATGAATTTAATAACAAGCTGTAGATATAAATCAAGGACGAATCAATATCACGCAATTTTCATTTCAGTAATGACTAATATTTTTATAAAAGATCTCCTCCTGTTTAAACAAAGAATGGAAAATAAATCACGTTAAACCCCACAGAAATTTAAAGAATAAATAGGTTGAACATTTTTCCGCCTTTCGTTATATGTACATTTACCACCATACACAGTGAAATGTACAACACATATGTACATGAGCGCATGTGTATAGAATTGGTAGTGACAGGAACGTATATGTGAGTTTGAACAATTCTATTTGGATTGATGAAATTTTGATCTCGTTGTTGAAAAATGAAAAATCTCAATGCCGTAATAAATCTAGTTCGTTTGTCCGTCCGGTTACGTACTAACACACATATGTTGTATAGTAGGCAATTACGCCGTGATAAATTCGCACCCTTCCTATATAGTACTAAATATTGATCAGCGTTCTTAACGCCTTTTATACGCTTTCGTTACTTCCACATCGCGACGACTGTTGTTTTATGAACCGTCAACGTTACGACGGCATAAATAGTTAATCCGAAGCCTAACAGAAAGTTGAACGTTCAGGAGAGTAAAGAAACGTGTTCGAAAATGCGGTGGACGCTGAAAGGTTTAAGTAAATCTGTAAGTGGCTGCAAAGCTCGGAATAACGTGAATTGACAAAAATGCATGCGAAACAAATCACACATACTTAGCAAGAGAACCTCTATGTCTATTAAATTATTAAATATGTCTAATAAAACTTGGCGCTTTTGTAGAATCCATTGTTGTTGTCAATCGTCGGCTTGTATTTGTGCCAAAGCTCAGGTCCAAGGAGTCGAATCTACCCTTGAAATATCGATAATTTTAATTTTGTTATTGAGTATTGAGAAGATATCATCCGCATTGTTCGATTATTCGTCCGTACAACGCGGGCGCTAGGTTCTATTGTAGATCGAATATTATCTTTGAAGTTCATGCAAAAAAATCAGGCTCTTAAGATAGCCTAGAATCTTTTTGAATGAGGTCTTCTTCAGGTCAGCCTTCCCATCATATATGATTCTTGTTGCGGCGAGGCAGTGGCAGAAGATATGCCCAATGTCTCTTCTTCCTCCAAACACAGCCAGCATTCAGTCTAAGAGGGCGATTCTGTGTATGTGCTTTCTGAGTTTATAGTCACCTGTTACCTATTACTTTGACCTTTTTCCTTGTTTCTAACATGATTAGATACAAAGCACTTTTTCGCAAGTACCAAACCAGAAGAATTGTTCCAAACAATTCTCCTGGTTTGGAGAACTTTCTGACTTGCCCATACATTGATTTGCTGTTCAGCTACCGTAGATGCTATTGCCAATGGCAGGTTCAAGTCCCTGAAAATGCTCCTCATCATTCCACAGCTTTAGGTCATGTTTTTAATTTTGCTAATCTTGGACTATGAAGTTAATTTTGAAAAAGGATTAACTGCTATTATATCTGATATGACAGCATACTGTGCGCGAAATTGACCCTTAACCATGGCCAGACCGGTCTAGTGCGTTTTCGGGCCGCAAATGATGATCACTCTGTGTGTATGCTCACACGAGCGGTCAATCCTTGCTGGAGCTACCCAGTTACTGTTTCCTGTGTTTGATCGTCGATCCGTTGTTGAAGTACGGTGAGCACTGCGATTCGGTCGAGGCGAAGCTTTCTTCGACATTATATGGCATGAAGGTCATGCGGGATTGCGTGAGCTTCTGCTCTTTGAGATTATTTTACTTTGCGTACGTGGAATCGCGACTACGGTACGGTTTGATTTCTTGGGGATCTTCTACGCGGGCCGCAGCTTTGTTTCTTTCCCAGAAAAGGATAATTCGGTGTATGGGTCGAGCGAGTATGCGCGAGTCCTGTAGACCTCTGTTCAAACACCTTCGAATACTGCCGCTGGTGTCGCTTTACATATATGAACTTTTACTGTTTTATAAACATAATGCCAAATTGTTCACAAGAAACAGAGATATTTTTAGCCGTATGCAGACGCGGAGTTTTAATAATTTGAGAGTACCCTTGCACCGCACGAGCCTATATGAAGGGAGTCCAAGGTACAAGGCCATAATTTTATTCAATAAGCTGCCATTATACTTGAGGCAACGTACACTTCTTTCACAGTTTAAAGCTGCATTGAGAAATTATCTGAAAGATCATGTATTTTACTCAATCAATGAATTTCTTGAATGTAAAAAAACCCACAATCGTAACAACAGCGATATTTACTTTTTTCTTGTGTTGTCGAAATTTTATTTATTTATATTATTTAAAATATTTTTGTTTTGTACTGATTTTTTTTTCTATATTGTATTTGCATTACAACTGTATTTTGTTTTTGTGACACGGTCTATATTCTGTGTGGAACTTGCACCAATCTAAATAAAATAAATTGAAATTGAATATCTGAAGTGATACATATACCAACTACAGAAAATTGCAATTTATAAACTGACACCATGTTATCCTTTCCTATCAAAATTCTTAATTTTTATTCGTTGTTTTGCTGAACAATACTTTTCTCTATTTAGTTTTTGACTTTAATCAATTGCTATATTTGATTTATTTTGCTGCCTTTGGAGTATTTATCTCTTTACTGTGTTAATATAATTTTTATTTTGGGTTTTAACATGTCCTGTTGTTGCATTTTAACTATCTTTTTACATTTCATTTACATTTATTTAAATTCACCTTTGTTGACCCTGTATATTTTTGCTTCTACGCCACTTTTTCGTTCTGTTCACATAGCTGTTTTGAAATTGATAAAAATTTGTTCAGCTATTTCGGTCATATATTTTAATACTTTAACCTTCCCAGTTGTTTTGTTGTAGCAGTTTAGCTTGTTCGCTTTTAATGCTTTAGTTATATCTCTCTCGGTTGAGATGTCATTGCTTGATGTATTTTAATATATTACTCTATCATTGTTTTGTGACATTATTTGTTAAAAATTTTCACAGGTATTTAAACTTTTTATACTTATTGGTTATATTGAGATATTTAGTATTGTATCTTGTTTTTATCACCATTGGTGTTATTGTCATTAGCTTGAGAAGAGACCTATATACATTATTATTATTATTATTATTACTATTATATATTGGTCGGCATATCGCTGGAAGAAATAATGTAACAAATAAAATAAACCATTGCTGAATAAGCGCACGTACTAATTATTAAAAGTTATCCATCTACTTCTAATAATAAGCCTAGACTTCAAAGCTCGATATCCCCATAATTACTTCCTAAAATTAATTATCAGTAACGAGGGTAAAATACATAAACCAAACAGGTACCTATGACATTAAATATCATCAATGCCTAACAGTTGGTTCTACTTACAAGGTATGTAATTAATCACAAGTATGAACTTTACCACAAACCGATAAGCAAATCTAACAATGATGCCTAGCATAAATGTTGGCCGGCTAATTCCAGACCCCAATTCATGCAATTAATATGCACATTTGTGTGAAGCATTCGATCTAAATTACTATGCACTGTGCAGGATTATTATAAGATTCCAGAAGGGAATGTGCAAATTAATAGCTAATAATAATAATTTTAATTCAACTTCTGCCTTAGCAGGGAATGATAATAACTTCTTTTTTAAGATAAAGGACCCCATAAATTTTTATAATTGCATATGTAGTGGAAAAGCTATATTAAGAAGTGTAGGCAGCATAATTTGTTGTTATAAGAACTAAAAAAACCGAATATAAACACTACACTTAACGTGCAGACTGTAATTGTATCGTAAAGTTATGTCAAATCAAATGTTAGTTAATTGACAAAGTTCTTATTTATTAATATTAATTTATGGTTTAAATTAAAAGAGTATGTTTTTTGAACAACAACAATTGTTCATCAAATAACTACTAATTCACTTTGATTCCCTAACTTTTATAGTAATTCGAAAATTGGTTTTTATAGCAAGCTACAGTTTCACAATAGACTGACATCTGAGAATTATACCCCAAAGACATCTTAAAAAGAGGACCTGAGTTCTATTATTAATTTTTTGATATAACTGAAAACGGAAACAATACAACTAACATGAAAGCAGTTACTTTTCACCTCACCAGCGAATCCACCAAAATTGCTCTTCCCTCCTTTCTTCACAGTCTGAAAATTATCGAACCTGTACACACTAATAATTAAATTGTTAATTTTGATTGGTGATTTAAATAATAACAGAGAAAATCTTATGTAGTTATAGAGGTGAACCCTTAGTGCTACATACCTCTAACAGTCGGGTTTTCCTTCTTTTTGACATAAAGACTATAATTTTGTAAATATGAAAAGCAATTATAGAATTTCTACTTAAAAATATAGCTTAGCTATGAACATCTGCAATAATTTACAATACGGCTGTTGTATCTGCTTCAAATCAAACACATTCTAGCAGACCAAATAGTTAAACATAAATAATATCCAAAAACATACTAACAATACAACACAAATAATTAATAATGAAATATAATACAGTGTCCACTCAATTCTGTCGCTGATTGCATATATTATATTTTATATGTAGTGTTACTACTGATGATGATAGCTTTGCTATTGAAACGTGCGTCGTGGTAAATGCAGTTTATGGTAAGATGTTTGAAAGTATTTAGTGTCATCATTGCCACAGTTGGGATTATAGCTCTTGATTTGGAATAAAACTAATAATGAAGAACCCAAAATAAACAAAAATACTAGAAGAATTTCATAATTACAAAAAATATGCAACCAAAACAGTTTTAATAGAAGGAGGGAATATAGAAAAGACACTTTCACCTTCTTTTCTGGTCGTAGCATAAAGCAAGGAGCAAAAGTGGTGGTATGAGCATTGGTGTTGTACAAAAACGATCAGAGAATGTGGGATGAGCATTGGTATTGTCCAGAATGCATGGGAGTTATTTAGAAATGAGCTGAAAAAGAGGTGAAATGAGTATTGATGACCGACGCTTTGTGAATAAAGGCGTCGGTGTTCAGATACAAGCAGAGGGAATGCCATGAGCATTGGTATTGTCCAAAATGCCTTGGCGTTGTTCAAAAGCGAGTGGAAGAGATGAGATGAGCATCGGCATCGTTCAGAATGCATGCAATGGTGTTGGTCAGATGCGAGCGAAAGGGGTGTTGTTTAGAAACCAACAGAAGGGAGAGAATGGACATCGCTATTGCCCGAAATACATTCACCTTTCAAAAGCAACTAAAAGAGACGAATTCCGTACCCTAGGAGTAGCGGTTTCAAGGTGAACGCCCGTTTTTCTAATGATACATGCTATATCTTTTAAGACGAGCTCAAAAAAAAAATGAAATAAACTTGTTTTTTCTGTATACGTACAAATTTTTCAATTTAATTGCTTGCTTGCGAATGTTTCATATAATGTTGTGAAAAATATATATGACTTCTCAAAGATTCCTTAAAATAAAAATTATGACAAGAAACCTCACCACACTACCTTCCACCATTTTCCTTTTGTTGGAGTACAATACTTTATGTATACGATGTCCTGGATCAATGGCCTGATAGTGAGAGGACTCCAGAGTCTTTTTATCCACTAAAAATCCCCCATACTCTCCCAATTCTTTACACTGCTGGAACCACTGTGTAAAGCTTCTAGATCAGGCAGCATGTGGGTTGACCTATAATTTATTTCCACCTTTTTCAATTATCATACTGATGGACTTGCCTATCTTGTTCCTTGTTCTCCTTGGAACTAGTGATTCTGTTAATCATGTTATGGGTCTTCTGCACGTTTCGGCAGAAAATACCATGTGCTCGACTAGATTTTCCGGAATGACCACTCCAAGCTCGTCATCGATAGCCTTGATCGCACCAACAGGGACAATCAAAAATTTTATGTGTCGCCGTATCTGGCCTTGCACAATACATGCCCGCCACATTTTCCCCAAACCTGCCCTTAATTAAGCCTGTGTTAAAAAATATCCTACTTCACGATGCTTACACTCCGCCTAGAATTTGACATCCCTAATTAGCCTTCTCGTCCACTGGGCCTTTTCCCTTTCATTTGTTTTGAGCAATTTTATCAACATGTTAAAATATTATTTATCGCACGTAAAAGTATTAAAAATATCCATATTTATATACTGGCATGATGTCATTTTCGCGTTTTTTTTTTTTTTTTCGTGATTAATTAAAAGTTAGGAGATCATCTATACAGTTTAATCATCTTGGTCAGACCCCATAACTACAAAAAAACCCTTTTATTTCATACAGTACTTAATACTTCATATCATGTAATAATCTTATCAAGCATCGTTAGGCATAGATAAGCGCATTGTCTTCGAAAGTCCCAAGAGCAACTGTTAATTACGCCAAGCCTCAAGACAGCACGTGTATCTAATTTACTAATATCGCTATTACAGCGCAATTTACTGTTGCCTCTATCTTCTAATTGCTACATATAGTTCGAGCGATGAGATAAACGCATGCAGATGTATAAATAATTCTCTGTGAATAGTAGACATTACTTATGTATTTAAGATGTTCCATTTTCCATCATTATCATCCCCAACGCGTTGTCAAAACGCCATTGTTAACAAAGTTATAAATCTGTAGTATTAACTCGAAATAACAAGCAACCCATACGGGAAAACTGACATTACTTAAATAAAAACTAATTTAATAGCAGTGAATGGTACTATTAATGAGACAATGGAACATGGAACCTATGATGCTGTTGTTGGATTTAAATAAAAATTACGAAGCAAAATTAGGAACATTTTAACAACAACAAATATTATCAGCCCATTGTATAGCACACATATGTATGTTATATCTAAGCTGAGAACAATTTTGATCATATAAATACAAAATAAAATCTATAAATAATTAAATTTTAATTAATTTGTAATAGAATAGGATCGCTGCAGCTGTTTCCGTTAATTAAAATCTAACAATAGCCCTGTACTTAACGGTTCTTTGTTCTAAATCCATTTGTGTTCACATTCACCCTACTATTATAATGAAAATTATCTTGTTTGTGTATATATGTTCACTATTATTTATATAATGTTTATCCTAAAAGTGCACTAAATTGTCCTACATGCTTTACAATTTTGTATTTCTTTACTATAGTCAAAATAATATTTTATTTACTTTTACAAAAAGTGACGGATGCGGTACATATACAACATTCGTACTCGCTATATTTTTGATAATACGCTTATGAAAGATCCCTGCACTATTATTAAATCTCTTTTTGCACAGAATTTCAATTTATATTGTTTAAACCTCTGGTTGCGCTGATGTTTACATCACAAAAGCCAGTTTACCAAGTAACAAAAACCAAGTCAAATATTTATAAACGCAAAATCAAAAAACCATGCTTAAGTATACAGTGTTACATTTTAATAGATTCGGCGTTTACTTGATGTAAATCCATATTAATTAATACAGTGTTGCCCCGGATGGACTGAACAAGAAAAAAAAAATATTTGTAGCTTAACGAAAAAATGTCATTCTTTATAACAAATTTTGCTTATCTCAAAACCACCAATTCTGAAACAAAAATCTAAATATTCTCTTTAGCGGCTAAGCAAATTAGAAAAACACACTTGAGCTAAAGAAAAACATTTTATTTTATTCAATGTGAAATCCTCCCACCTCCACACACTTTTCAGCTCTACATACAAATTCGTTACAAACATTGTGTATTATATCTTCAGTGACAGAATTTACCGCTTCCGTAATTTTTTGTTTTAAAATTTCGATGTTGTTGTCCAAATTAGTATTATAAACGCGCTGTTTAACATATCCCCATAAAAGAAATCCAATGGGTTTAAATCAGGGGAACGAGCCGGCCAATTGGCCGGTGCGTAACGACCTATCCATCTGTTTTCAAAATGTGCTTGCAGATAATTTCGTACCAACATTGTTAAATACGTTATTATGACATGGAGGTGGCCTAGTCATTTCATCAGATTATTTACTTTACAAAAGAAAGTTATTGGAATTATTTGTTCTTTAAAATCTCGCGATTCCTGTAAGCCTTCCTTTTTGAGTCGTAAAAAACGTCGGGATAGGGATACGAAGCGCAACCATAAGTATATTTACCGACAGTCAGGCAGCGTTGGGGCTATTGGAGGCTAGACATACGAGTCTGGTCTGTTGCACGAATGTGGATGTAATTTAAGGCGAATGGGACATAATAACCATGTTACTCTTCAGTGGGTCCCAAGCCACCAAGGGATTGAAGGGAACAAAAAGGCAGATAAGCTTGCGAAAAAGCAGCGAAAATGTTTTTCGCTGGAATTTTATCCCTGTTGTAGTCTGCAAAAGAGCCACTTGAAACAATCAATTAAAAAATGGGAGGACAACAAAGTGGCTTCCGACTGGCAGAAGCCACTTTTATCAGGCTCGCCAAATTTAGCAAAAATGGTGCTATCTTTCAGCAGACTGCCCTGCATGAGCTAACCGGAATCATTCAGAAAACTCTGGATGAAGGAGAAACAGCGATCTGTGCCTTCCTAGACATCTCCGGTGCGTTTGACAATACCTCTCATGAGGCGGTCAGACGAGCGCTGGAAACAAGGGGGGTGAGTAAAACAGTAACCAGATGGATAAGCGAGGTGCTCTCTACGAGGATAACTGAGACAACAATAGGCGAACAGACTATTCAAATCAGATCCACTCGTGGAACACCCCAAGGCGGTGTATGCTCGCCTTTGTTGTGGAGCCTGGTAGTGGACGAACTGCTGCACAGGCTAACAACCTCCGGCGTACAATGTATAGGATACGCTGATGACATTGTTATAATAGCAAGAGGCAAGTTTGAGGGAATTCTCTGTGACCTAATACAAACAAGCCTTAGAATTACTAGTGAATGGTGTCGATCAGTGGGGCTTAGTATCAACTCGGCGAAAACCACAATTGTACCTTTCACGAGGAAGAGGAAAACCTCGAACATGAAAGACATCCGTTTGGATGCAACAGTAATTGAATGTAAAACAGAAGTCAAATATCTAGGAGTAACCCTAGACCAAAAACTTCTGTGGAACAAGCATATTGAATTAATAATGAATAAGGCAACAAGAGCCTTAATGATTTGCCGGAACCTAGCAGGCAAAACATGGGGTTGCAACCCAAAAATACTGCGATGGCTGTACATCGGCATAGTAAGACCTATGGTAACGTACGGGGCGATAACCTGGTTCCAGAAGGTCACACAGGTCACAACAAGGAATGCCCTTGACAAGTTGCAACGGTTGGCATGCGTATGCATAACCGGAGCTATGAGAACATGCCCAACCGCGGCCCTGGAGGTCATCCTCGACCTCACACCCCTACACTTAGTAGTGGAGGGGGCGGCCCATGCGGCAATGTACAGACTAGTCAGAACGGGGACTGGAGGATACGAGACCCCGTGCCAGAGGGCTTGGTCACCTCGAGCGGGATTCTCCCCACTTCTAAGTCTACCGAATGACGAGATGGTTAGGAAATTCCGCTTCGAAAAGTTTTTTGTTACGAAGCTGAGCAATAAGAGAGATTGGAAAGGAGAATCCTCCGCCTACTCCCTAAAGGCAAATGCCATTAAATGGTATGTAGACGGTTCCAAAACTGATAAAGGAACAGGTGCAGGGGTATTCGGGCCAGGAACCAAATGCTCAGAGCCAATGGGAATATACCCCAGTGACTTCCAAGCGGAGGTAACTGCGATTGGAAGATGTGCTCAATTGAACCTTGATAGGAACTATCGGAAGCAGAACATTGTTATTTTCTCCGATAGCCAAGCAGCCATAATGGCACTGAGCTCTAATACCATCAGTTCGAAATTAGTCTGGGAATGTCTTGGCAGACTAAACAATCTAGGCAAAGAAAACAAAGTTGCGCTATGCTGGGTGCCAGGACACACTGGAATCAGCGGCAAGCAGGTAGCTAATCTACTAGCGAGAAGGGCCGCCACAACTTCGTTTGTGGGACCAGAACCGTTCTGCGGCATAGGGATTAGCACCTACAAAAAAGAACTCAAAGACAGGGAGGGGACGCTCAGAGCTTCCCTCTGGGAAAATCTCCCTGGTCTGAGACACTCCAAGATATTCCTTGGAAATTACAGTAAGGAAAGAGCAAAGATCCTGCTAGAACTAAGCAGAAACAGACTACGCATCCTTGCAGGTTTTCTGACAGGGCATTGTCATCTGGGGGAACACATGACAAGGATAGGTCTGAAACAGAATAGTGATTGCAGGTTTTGTGGAGCGGAAGGTGAAAGTCCGGAACACCTAATATCCGACTGCACTGCCATCACAGAAACTCGTACCAACTATTTTGGCAAAGACGTCATAGACGAGGGAGAAATACCCTCCTTGAAACCATCACAGCTCCTGCAATTTATTAAAGTTCTTGGACTGGATGGGGAGCTGTAAGTGCGGTCAAACCCTAGCAGCTTACAGCTGATGTAGGGGGGCACAATAGATCGATAGGTCGCGGTGTAATGTTACCCTAATTAGATCTAATCTAATCTAATCTATCTTTCAGCAAAGAAGACCTTGGACTACTAGCAGGAAATTTGACAGGTCATCTATATGTAGCCCAAAAATAGTATCTATAGTTGTGTTTTATTTGCCTCGCGGATCACTTGTGATCAGATCAGCTCGATGAAAACGTCATCCGTGACGTCACGCAAGTGATCCGGAACTGATTAAATCCACCAAGAAGTGAACCAGCTATTTCAGAGATTCAGTTCGGCATGTAGAAGTGATCCACCAATGGTAACACAGGATTTTTAAATCTTAAAAAGCGGGATGTCGATTCAAATTGGCGCCACACAAGGCCACGTGTAGATAACCAGTCCGCATAACCTGTCTTATTTGCTCTGCTGTACACGTTTTCTGTTGTTTGCAAATTTACAATTCTTGTAAGTTCGCAATAAATTTTTCCATTTCCGTGAACATTCATCCTTATTGACATGTACTCTATTGCTAATTAATTCGTTGCTAATATGTTCCCACACATACTTTCTCTTCTTCGGATGACTCATGTCTTCATGGTAATTATGTACAGTGTTAATTAAGGCTATTGTATTGTCATAGCTCCATATTTTTTTTATTGACTACTGTATTAGTATAATGTATTTTGCAATGGTTCAAAATTGAATAAAAAAATTGTTGATCTGTAATAGTTTTTTTTTTTTATTTATTTAATATACAAATATGTTGCAATGTGCATCTTACCTAGTTTTATTTTTATCCTATCCTCCGATGAAAGATATAATTGGTATTGATCTGAAGTTTCTGGATCTGTGATTGTCACTAATACCGAATTCTCGGGAATGCACTCCGACTCTTCCGTCATTGTGAAAATACAAATTAAGAATGATATTTGAACTTTATACATCTGAGATATTACTTCGCGCAACCCCCAGAATGTATTTCACAGACAAAACTCTGAAAGATAAATAAACATACGCCGCACGCTCTATTGCGGTCGCTTTTCGTATAGATAACTCTTCGCCCCGTTTACATGTAAACAGTAAACATTCCCAGAATTAACTAAGCATTTAAGGGTCGATATTTATTAAGAGTAATAACAATCGACGATGTCGTGGGTGTTTTCTTTTCAACTATTTTGTTTCTGTACATGCGACATCGACATTGCAAATCCCTTTTTGAATTTCGTAACAAAACAACTTTTCATACAAGACGGACAAACGCGCTTGCGCTCAGTGGACATTTTGAACTGAACCAAATTCGTCAAAGTATGGGAAAGTGAACCGTTTCATTTGGCGCAAAGGCGATCAGTTGGCAATGACGTAACTGATCTGATCACAAGTGATCCGCGAGGCAAATAAAACACAACTTATATAAACTCGGAAAAACTGAAAACTAAATCTGCCGTCTATATCTAGATGGTCTTGAGACGACAAAACACATTTTGTGTGAATGTGTTGCTGTCAGTCGTCTTCGACATCAATATTTCAGTAGACCATTTCTCACACCTATTGAAATCCAGAAAGTAAATCCTAGATTCATTTTAAGGTTTATTAAAAGCTTCCAATTATTCTAACACTCAGGAGAACAATGCTACAATAAACGTATTTAGGTCGCAGTACCAAAAGGCAACAGTGCCACAGCCCACAATTCTAAATCTAATTCCAAGCCTCACTTCATCAAACATAAAGTATTTACACTGCCCGTGCTGTATCTCTACGAATGCGCTGTATTCACTAAATTAAACAAATCGAAATTCACCAAAAAGCTTGACTATAATACAGCTATAATACGCGCTTCAAGCATTCATAATCATTGACTTTTTGAGAATTCACCATATTACAACTGTGTTAAAATTTATAACGTTTTGTCTCTGGAGTTGAGAGAAATTCAACTACTAGTTAGAATAGGGATATTTGATATGTTATGGATATAATAGAATACTTAGAACAGGTAACACAGTGTAGTACCTTCTAGGGTTTAGGATGATTTGTAATTATTAATTAGCTTTTCTTAAATAAAGTGTATTGACCATGCAGATATTTGTCTTAGGCAGATCAAATTGAAAAAATATATGTATCCTATTCTATCTTACAATCTTTCTAAGATATTTTGTGAAAACTATAATGAATATTTGTAATATAGAAATGTACTTTAAATAAAATTATGAGTTAAATAAATCTTACATTAAATATTTCTTTTACTGGTTGTATAAAATATACCCTCAACTATATCGTACAAAATATAACCGAATATTACACAAAATGCGACTTTTATTACTTGCTTGGGTGTGGCTTGTTGATTAATATTCATTCTCCATCATTTTCATTGTCCTTTAATGACGAATATTTGTCAAATTACCACTGTTCCCCTTCAAGATTTATACGAACCCAGGACTCATACATATACCGGTTATATTGCCCACATATATTACCGAGAAAAACCATACACAAGCCTGCGTACCGTTCCATTATGCTTTTATTGCCACACACTCTCGTAAACATTATTGCCATATTATTTTTTATTTTATCCGTTTCCAGGGATAGATCTATCGACAAGACACTGGTGGATTATAGCAACCGTTTTATTATTAGCGGCAGCTGCTGGCGTAGGAGTACCAATAGCCTTAAAGATAAGTTCCGGCGCCTCGCTCGACGAAAGACTCGAGTTTGCCTCGAGGCTGCTGCAGGAAGTGCCTCTCATTGACGGCCACAACGACTTGCCGTGGAACATCAGGAAATTTCTACACAATCGTCTTAAGGACTTCAAGTTCGGCGAGGACTTAAGGAACGTCTCTCCGTGGTCCACGAGCGCTTGGAGTCACACCGATCTGCCCAGATTGAAGCAGGGACACGTCGCGGCACAGGTAGGTTTCCCACATGGGGATTGTCGCACTAAAAATATTTGTCTTCCGACGACGGAAGGGCTCGAACGGAATTTACCGGCGCGAAAGGGATTTGAAATGTTTTGAGTGAAAATAAGAAAGAGACATTTTAATATTACGCGTTGGGTGAAAGATACAACTGAAGATGTTTTTATATCTAACACAATTTCGCTCTACCACGAAAAATACAGTAAGAAATGGGTTATACATTTTCAATTTGCTTTTTAAATTGTATTTTGGTTTCAAGTTGATTGTTATGTTGAAAGACAGACGTTCGGTTTAAATTACATTTCAGTTTAAACTGAAATTTAAAACCAGTTTAATTAAAGCGATAAAATAAAAAAGAAATGTAATTTCTTGAATGAACTTTGGAACTTTGGGACTATATAACACATGTATATACAAACTATGATGAGCTGATATAACATAGACTATCTAGTTGCAGCTGTAAATTCTCCATTGATAAAAACGTTTCCTCATAACCATGGTTAGTTTGTTGCAGCTACTGCTGTCTTATTTACCATTTCACTACATTGTTCCGGTATTCGTTACTAGACCTATATGTCCCATGATTGCCTCAATTTTCTTTCTCCGATTCCATTTGGAGCCTGCCTTCTGGGTACTATGGTACGATGCCCATTTTTTTTTGTATTCTATTCTCATTCATTCGTTTTCATGTGGCCGAATCATAATAACTGTTTTCTCTCTATTTCATCAATAATTGTGTATCCGTATCTTCATTTTTTATAGTGTGGAAGTTCTCAGAATTCTATTGTCAGAGCATTTGATTGACCTTGTCGAATTAATTGAACGCTCATCAACTTTCAAAAATAGTAGAATATGTTTGATTTCTTTGCTGTTTCGTTTATGTATAACATATATACCTACATATTCATATAATTATTGCTTTTCCTCTTTCAATTTTTACTCTTGTGTATGTCGTCCTTTCCATTCCATCTTAGTGCTACTACAAGTTATTTGTGTTCTGTTGTAATTATGCTTCTTCCTATCTTGAAATCTTTGCCATGACCTTGTACTTCAATTTGAAGTACTTCTATGTGTTTAAATTTTTCTAATTGAAGCCTAAACACCATACTTTTTACTTGTCTTTCCAATTAGATAGGCATTAGTATAGGCACAAGTAATTTTATTAGAAGACAAATGTCTTCTAATAAAATTACTTGTTGTTTGGTAAACAAGGAATTATAGATGATTTCGTGCAATAATTTGATTCCTCCTGCTTCTTCCTAGAGCCTGATTTAGGCATAATTTAAACTGTGTGAGTAACACAAGTGACGCTCTCTCGGCAAAAATATGGGATCGCATTTGATTCTCTTTTTTTTTTGAATATTTTTATCCCATATACCACATACCAATCTATTTCCTAGAGCTTGATCTAAGAAGACCTTAAATTTACACCACTTCGCTAAATCCTTCAATGCTAATATATAATCTGACATTTTTTCTCCTTCTTGCTGTCTTCTATTATGAAACTTGTACTTTTTGATTATACTTGTCAAAAGTTTCAATTTTTTCTTTAATTTATATACTACTTCTACGTAACTTTTAGTATCTGGTGTTTCTAAGTATAGCGCTGTTTTCAGAGCATTGTACAACTCGCATAAACTCCCAATAATTATAGGTACCTAATAAATTTGGTACCTTGAGCTCAGATTTGACCTCGTATTTTAAAATATGTTGCTGTAGACGTGCTTCCTAACTGCCAAAAGATTCCAATGAAACAAGATTCATTGAACTGAAAGACAACCCGTTACCTTGGTATTTTATAATAATAACTAATAACTTGATAATACTAAACAATATAACTTTAAATACAAACATAACATTTAGCGCTTAAAAATGATCAGAGAAATTTGCTTTTTCGAGATGCTACACTACTTTTATTTACAACCGGTAGTCTACGCAAAACAGTAGAATAGTAATCTAGAGAAGAAGTCATTTAAATATCACTGAAAAAACAGTGAATATACATGAAAGTTATGCAAATTTTAGTTTTAGGTGAATGGCTTTATAACATTTAACTTTGAGAAAAATGTGTCTATAGCATTTGGCTGTAACTGAACGTAATTTCAGTATACGAGGTCTCAATAACAGAGTATGTTTGTAGTATTACTGCTACGTTATTTGCCCATATTATTACAAGCTATTCTTTTTGTTGATTGATCCCTTCCAAGCCAGACAAACAGTTTGTGTTCAATTAAATTGATGGATTTGTAAATTATGTTAAAGCATGTATAAGAACAGTTATCTATAAATTAATATGTACAAATGTAAATGTAATGCCACTACCTAATTACAAACGTTGTTATCACTATTTTTATGATCTATTTTTCTCACAAGCAAAGTCACCCAACTGGTCACCCCTGATTTTGATAAAATATTGCGGGCACGTAGAGCAGTAAAAAGTAATCGACTCGTATTTTTTTCCTTTTTTTAGCTGCTGATATTCACTTGTAAGGGGGGTCACAGACCTCCAAAATTGCAATTCTAATCGTCATTTTTGAAGATATCTTTGCAACCAGAGGGTTGTCAAGAAGAACAATTTTGACAATCTTGACAATTCGGACATTTTGGTTTAATAAGTAGATCAGTGATGCAGGTTTTGGGTTATAGGGGATTAAAATAAGAACAAATTTTAACCTCCCGACCAGGTTAATGAGAAATTCACATTCTATTCCATTGTAAGAATTCGAAATTCTTTAAGTACGATTAAAAAGATTTAATTTCATTTCTTGAAACTAGCTGTTGATAGGTAAGTACCGTGAGATCTGCGGTAACAGTTTCTTTTCACGGGAAGGACGTTCTACGTTGTTCAAATTTCGCTAATACATGGTAATGCAGTCTCTGTATTATCCTTATCTTCACCTCGTCTAGCTCAAGGCAAATTTGCTGATTAGCGGATCCCACGATACAGTCCGAAAAGGCATTTGAAGTTCTGAAAAATAACAAAAAACAGCATTGATGTGCCCTCTTGTAGAGAGAAGTGGAACGAGTCACCGCTAAGCCGGATGCGGACGGAAGATTAGTTTATAAAAACTCTGACATTGTTGTTGGAGTCAGTCAGTTTTGAGTTCGTGGAGTCCGAATCAGCTTTTGAAAAGCTCGCGATCCCCTTCGTTACCGGGCGAATCTAAATTTTAAATTTAATAATTCTTTTGTTTTCTTTGTAATTCTATAAAATCCTAAAAAATTTCGAAAAAAAACCCAAGCAGGAAGCAAAAGCTGTCCCTCGCGAAGTGATTTTGTGTTAAGTGTTAAAAACCGTTCGAACGAGTCCTTTTGTTTTACATAAAATCAGAGTGCCTTTAATATTTGGATTACGAGAAGAATAAGCCCAAATTTTGGTTGATAGGAGAAACCAAAATTTCGCTTAAAGAATTAACTATCCGGAAAGACCTAGATACCGTATCTCGTTTTCTAGGGTTAGATGAGTTTACTCTACCGATTTTTTGGTTTTTTAATTTATTTTGAGGTTCCCATCGCTGATTTCTGGATACCTCGAAGACGTCGGTATCTGGAGAACCAAATAACGAAGCGAGCAGTTTAGGGGGCTCCACCTCCACTTTCCACGCTGAAGTAATAGCCATCCAAACCTGCGCAGAAAGTATCTTAAACTGCCCGCATGAGAATGGATCGGTCGAAATTTTGTATAACAGCCAAGCTGCACTCATAGCACTGCAGGCTGTCAAATTCGTTTTCGAAGTGGTACTGGGGTGACATGGAAAGTTCGAGAAATTGAGATGGGTTTCTAGCCACTCTGATATCAGAGGCAACGAAATTCCATTCAGAGGTCCAGAACCGTCGTGTGGGAGTTCTTATGGCTGTATCAGGCATCAGGACTGACTCCGCAAGGCAATCTTTATTAGCAGGAATAGACTTGGATCTCCTGGCCGACTGCCTCGACTGGGTCGCTTGACTAGACTAACCCAGTCTAAGTAAACTTACTCTCGACCAATTTGCGGACATCTTTGTTCGGGTACAACCAGGTCCACAGGGCTAAAACATCATAGGGGCACAACAGGTCTTCTGGCCAAGTTCCCTTACGGGGTAAACCTGCCCATGAAGGTAAAAAAAGAATGCTAAGAATAAGAAAAAAAGTTTCTACGAATATTTTACGAAAGGAGCATGTTAAAGTAGGAAAACTCGTTGTTTCATCATGCACACTGATCTCCTTATTAAACCAGAATGTCCGAATTGTCAAGAAGAATATTTTTCTTTCTGGTTCAGTTCGATATTTCTTTCAGTCGCAAATATATCGTTAAAAATGTGTTTTAGGGATGTAACTTAAGAGATCTGCCCCTTACATGTGAATATCCGCAGCTAAAACAAAATACGGGTAAATTATTTTTCAATGCTGTACATCCCTGCAATATTTTATGAAAATCGGAGGCGACCAATTGGGTGGCTTTACTTGTCAGTGTAAACAACACAACTCTCGAACTTAAATGCAGCGTTAAAATTACAACTATGGATAAATTGTTATTTATTACTACTTACTGCAACAATAAACTGAATCAACTACGCATATGATAAAGCAGAAAACCCCAACTCAGAACTGGCGCAAAACACATATCGAGGTTACATTAAGGACGACATTGTCAAGAATTGTCTTAGAATGGCTTATCACTTTAGTGAAATCATGTATTTATAGAATTAAATCATACTATAGATAATCCTAGCAATGCATTGGAAGACATAATAGATAGATGCACCTGGTGTATATTACGTATGTGGAGTACTTTTCGGTTAGCTTTAAAAGCTGAGTAGAGTTATGTGTGTGATTCGACTTAAGAACATATAATCAAAATCACATTTCAGGCCGTTAACCCTTTTCTGGGGAGAACTGTACGTTTTCAGAAACTACTCTTCTTAAAGTTTCCCAACGCTATACGTAGAAACTTTGTTTGTTATTGTGAGAATGGACGAAAGTTAAATTCAGCCGGCTCGTGTCATACATTTAGATATAAAATAAACAGGTGGCTAGTGACATGCGAGATAATAGTACGAGTGAGAAAAGGGTATTTTGAATATTTGAATATAAATCCAAAAAGGCAAACAGAAACAGATATTATTTTAAGTTAAAAGGTCACAATTTGTTTTAGAGTAGCAATGTTCAGTCAAATATGTTCATATACCTGCGTACAGTAAATACATTTCCAACTAATCTAAATTTCTTACTATGTATACTCATAAAAAATCTGGCAGGTCTTCGAAACAGTTAGTTAATTGGTCAAGCACTTGCTACAGAATTCCGTAATTAGAACTTTAAGCACT
This sequence comes from Cetonia aurata, assembly GCA_949128085.1. Lineage (NCBI taxonomy): Eukaryota > Metazoa > Arthropoda > Insecta > Coleoptera > Scarabaeidae > Cetonia > Cetonia aurata. Next base: position 48,325,657 of record OX421884.1, on the reverse strand, counting down.
TTAACTACTTACTAAGGGATAATCCTAATCAATACCACAGCAAGCGTAAAAGCATTGGAAGTGACCACATAACAAGCGAGATAAATTTTAATTAAATTCCCGATAGCAGAGCCCTATATATTGGGTTAACAGAACTTCACTTCGAAAATATGCCCCACCAAAAATATTCGGCCGAAATATTTACGCAAGGATTACCTACGCTAATTTGCAGACACACTCGATAACTAGTATGGGCAAACTTCGTGCGCTGATAGCCGACTAATGTCAGCGGAGGTCCTTATCGATCGCAAGTAAAGAAGTTCTCGAACTCGAGACATATTTCGAAATGCAATTCTCGTTGCAATATAGCGGCCAGAGCAACAAGGATGACGCAAAATCTTTACGTTTACACGCCTGCAACTTCATATAAAGCGGTGAATACTCCGTGTAGATTTATACATTTTCCTAGAAGAAAAGAAAAATAATGCCTAAACTGATAAGTTTAGGATGCACACAATCACTGATTTGTTAAAAAGACGGAACCGATGAACCTGTGAGAGAACAAAGAAGAGTCTCCTGTGATGGGTGGAGACTGTGGCTTGAAAACTACACTCCGCCAAAAAAGTATCGCATAATTTAGTTTTGAATCATAAAAGTATCGCATAATCTTTGTTTGTAGCATAAAGTTGTAAATATACTTTAATGCGCTCTAAGATATAATTTCTATGATTGTTTAAATAAAATACAGGCGAAATAAAAACAAGAACTCATACTTGAGATTTTTATTAAAACAAGAAATTATAATTTTGGAAAGAAAAATGTCCTAACAGTAGCTTTTAATACTGAGTATTGCCACCTCTCGCTCTTATGACCGCTCGCATACGGTTTGGCAGAGATTCGATTAACCTCCGTATATAAGCCTGATCCAAATTCTCCCACTCGTCACGGAGAGCATTTGCTAGTCCATGCAGGTCCGCTGGGGCAACATTTTGGGTTCATATCCGTCTGTGAAGGAGGTCCCACACGTGCTCGATAGGGTTCATGTCCGGACTTACCGCAGGCCAATCTAAAACTGGAATACCAACATCATTAAGGTATTCCTGGACGATTATTGCAACATGCGGTCGTGCATTATCGTGCATTAACATGAATTCGTTTCCTATAATTGGCGAATATGGTACTACATGTTCTTCTAAAATTTCCGTTATATACCTGTGGGCAGTCAGTGTACCTCTGTCTACTGGTACTAACTCTGTACGACCTGTTAAACAGATGCCTCCCCAAACCATAATAGAGCCACCAGCGAAATTAGGTCTAGGTCTGATATTACACTGCGAATAGCGCTCACCGTCTCGTCTGTACACTGAGATACGCCTATCTGAGGTGTAAAGACCAAATCTTGACTCATCTGTGAAGAGTATATTGGCCCAGTCATTAATGTTCCAATTTACATGTTCTCTGGCAAACCTTAAGCGAGCCACTCGGTGGTTCCTAGTGAGACGAGGGGCTGTTACAGCTACTCTAGCTCTTAATCCACTCTGTCGTAACCTATTCCGAACAGTTTGAGTACTCACACGAGTATTTCTGACTCTAGCCAAGTCGTTCTGCAATTGTCTCGCAGTTACATGTCTTCGACGTAATGCTTGTAGTAGTAGATAGCGGTCATCTTGGCGAGTAGAACATCTTGGACGACCTGGTACAGGTCTTCTACTGTAAATGCCTGTTTCCCTATATCTGGCTACGGCTCTAGAAACACTTGACTGATTGATGTTCATCAAATTAGCAACGTATGCTTGAGATCGTCCATCTTCGATTAAAGCAACTATAGCAGCCACTTGTTCTGAAGTTAAATTGGTCATTTTAGTTTTAAAAGCGTTGGTACAGAACTCTGACTTCGCACTTTAAAATTTGTCCGTATAGGAAGACTTTCAATAAACAACTGAACAAACCTTACACATATGCATTTTTCTAAATGTGTTCTTTTAGAGAAAAAAAAAAGTAAAAACGCTAAGTTCCATTATTTTGTTAGTGTTTTTATAGTTCACATACACGAGGCAAACTTTTTGTGAACGTATAAAAATATCTTGGTTCATAAATGCCCTTTTTTAGTTTATGCGATACTTTTTTGGCGGAGTGTATAACAAAAATCCCAAAAGAAAGGTGAAAAAATCCCTTACCACAAAATTAGATAACAAATCTAAATACGTATTTCGGCAACTAAGTTGCCATCTTCAGTAGAAACAAGTGAAGATCAGTGTTAAACTTAGTGTTTTCGGCTAAGGTAAACCTTGGAAGATATGCTCTTCACCAAATCACTCGTGGAATAACACTGTGTTATTCCATTTGTGGTAAGGGATTTTTTCACCTTTCTTTTGGGATTTTTGTTAAAGAAGAGTCTGGTTTTCTTTCATTATTATATTTATTATTTTCAAATAAACAAAAAATAAACTCTCTAAACTGAAACATAAAATATGCTTCGCAACTTAAGTATCTATACAAGTATGTAGGAAACAGCGTAAGACATATTTTTTCTGTCGTATATTATATATACGTTTGATACAATGTCTTTCAGCAAAAGTTATTTATGCTTTTTGCATTTAGAGTAAGTATTATACAATGCAAGCCTGTGAATTTAATATCCTAACATGTTACATAGCTTATCGTTCTGGCTCTAGTGGAAAACTTAAGAAGCTTACTCCGGTATCATAGTATTTTCTTCCACAACCGCGAACACAACAATACCACATTGTGGAAAACGGTAAAAGTAAATAAAAAAAACAGAAGTTAATTCAAAACGTTAAATAAATGTTTAAAAATATAAATTAATAATCAAAAAATAAAAAAACAAACGCAGGTAACCTATAAACCATCGAACATAAGTGACAAGTGACAACTCGTCTCGTAAACACTACACACTAAAAAATATTACACTTTTCCTACGGAAAATTCCTGTAATGTATAGGGTAAATTTACCAAAAATTGAGAAATACATTACAGGAATTTTCCGTAGAAAAAGTGTAATTTGCTTAGTGTGTATATAAACATGATTCATGACTACTGCCGTGGGGGTAGGACGCATACGTGCGCAATGGGAACTCAAGATGGTCACCACACCGCGCACTTTAAAAAAAAAATGAGATTTCGACTAAGAAATACGGGCAAGTGAAACATCTGTATAATCTCTGATATTAGCCCTATCGTAGTTGTGGATATTGGCTACTGGTGTAGTAAAAAAATTCGTGAATTTCGAATTGGTAAAGCATTTGGCAATTATTTCTCGCTAGATTACAGCGCAATTACGTTTAGTGTTGGAGGCTGTAACAGAAAGAAATGCACACTGATTACTTCAGGGGCATATTTCCAATTTTAAACAGAAATCCGACTGAATATCAAGGTCACTCCTCAGAATCAATTTCAATAGAAACCTTTGTAAGGTTCTTAATAAATTAAATATGGTTTTATTACAAAAAAAAAGAATCTCTCACCTTTTAAATAATCTTATAAATATTCATAATGGATTATTATTTGAGTGTCACAGCAATGATGTACAAAGGTGTTATCATTATTTAAACAAAATATTTTACTGAAAATCGTTTATTGTTCTCAGACTTGTGGAGAAAGTTTTAATTTTTGATGTATTTGCTTAGTATTCAATAGAAATAGTAAATGCTGCCTGATGAAACTTGAAATATTTAAAAAAGGCCATCCTACAATCCTATTTGTAACGCCGAAAATACCGCATACGTATATTACATATTGCGGAGCACTTGCTAAATATTTCACCCTACCGCAAACACTTGACAGAATCTTCACACAAGTGTTGCAGTTTTACGACGCCGTAGCACTTTCTTCAAAAGAAATCTTCAGTCGATGAAAGACGATTTAAGGAGAACTCGTGCAGTAAGAGACACGCTCGTTTAGCTGTGAAGTTTCCTTTAAGCAAGCTAATCAATAAAAGCTGCCAAGTTACTCCCATTACATAACAAAAAACAACAAATGTTGAGATTGCACAAGCCAATTCTTGAATACAAAAAATGTTTTATTCGTTCCGTAACACATTAACACAATATACATATAATATTAATTGTGTCATTTATGACCTCTCCAATTTGTCTATATATACCATATGTACCATATAATGCAGTAGTAAATAATAAAATTTTTCTATAATGATTATAACAGAATTTTCATACAATCTAACTCAATAAATATTGTTAATGAATAACGTTATAGCACTTTCTAATTGCTAGCAGAATAGTATTTTTCTTCCAAATCAGTAGGCATATTTATAGAAGTTGATGCTGTTGACAGTTACTTTGTAGTAATCATACAAATAAGGGGTACCCCAGGTAGATAGATCTGGAAAGTGTGAGGGAAAACCTGAATAAGGGAAAAATCGTGTTACCACTTATTGTTGTTTCAAGGTGTCGAACAGCGGTGCATACATAAGATCAGTTTCCAGGGATTCTAGTAAATTTAATTTTCGACCTTTGTCGCATAAATGTAATATTTTTTAATTGCCCAAACCCGGTGCACTGTGATCATGTTCCAGTAAATGATTTGCGAATGTACCGTCTTTCCTATATGTCTTTTAGACCGTTGTAGTTATTTCAGCCTTTCGCCTATTTTTCGAAAATTAAACCTTGCTAATATGGGATGTTAATTTTTTTATTGGGAGTTTTGCTACACTTACAAATAGTTTTTTTCAAATTCTTCTTTAAGATCCTGGTCAACACATTGTAGGAAATTTTATTCACTTTAATTTTACTTAAAAATTCAAAATATCAAATTTTAAAATAAATAAAAAATCTTGTATTTTACATTTAATAACGGTGAATTTTTTGGGAAGAAGGGTTTTTTACGTAATTTTTAATGTAAAATTTTGTTAATTCAAATTTCAGGTAATATTCCAGCATTTTTTTTTTTTTAGAATACAGCTTGCTGACAAAACTTCTGAAATTTCCTACAGTGTACTTCTTTTCTTTTAATTCTATATGGAAGACCATAATTGCTTATACAGTTCATCATAAATTGTTAAGCAGTTATACATTCAAATATCATGCTAATAAGCTTCAGGAAAACAGGTAGTATAAATCCAATCTGTAATAAAGGCGTTATTACTTTGTCATTAAATATAATATACTTATGACTTTAAAATCGATGGTGGTTGTGAGGAAGCAAATGAGCGACAACCTCTGTCGAAGTAATTTCCAACTTTAATAACTTGACTAGAACTAAGCATAGCACCGCCATCTTGGTTTAGTTTGAAAGAGGAAGCATGAAAGTTTGCAAGAGTAATGCACCAGCCCTCATGACGTCCGAATATCACAAATTGTACACACGCAAACTTATTATTAATTATTATTAATTTAACACGACTTATCCTGGATTCCAAGCGTCTGCGTCTGTCTCAAAAGATGCGGAGTAGGCAATTTGAAGATGTTTGACAATTTGACTATTTGATTGAAGTTTTCACCAAAATAAAATTTAGCGAATTATAGTCAGAAATCACGGGAATATGTGCTTACCATTTCTTTTTCAGTATTTTGAATATTGTGCTTAATTCACCTATAACGAAATTTAGTACTACCTCGTGTGAACGTAGATATCATCTTTCTTGTTTTTGATAAAGTTGTTTGCGATCCAAGAATTTAGACTTTTCAGACCTTTAAAACTATAGAATATATATATATTTGAAAGAAACAATGCTTGACAGTTGTCTTCAATTAAGCTATCTTTAAAATCTTCCAAGAACCCTTCACAAATACAAGCCAATGATAGCTTTCGTATAAGGGATTACAGGGTGATGCAAGCAAATGTTTGCAAAGCCGTTGCTTGTTATCTTTCATTTAAATTTAAAGCATTCAAAGATGCCGTTAAATTTGGAATATATCGCATGTTTGTCCAAATATCGAATGATTCATCTGATCTTTGCAACCTTGCAAGTGTTTCAATTTATTTTGTGGAAGAATATCTTTTCTCTAATGCGTATGTAATAACCGCCTTACAGCATAGAGTCAGAAGTTTACTGCAACGAATTCAGTTTGCTTCATCTAATATGCCTCTGAAGTTATAGCAACAAAAGTGAGATTCGAGTAATTTAGTTGAGGTTACAAAATACATTGGTTCAGATTGATTATTATGTCATATTATAAAAATTATGGTGTTTTTTTTGTCTATGTATGTGTGATATTAGGGTGATAGTACACTGCGACCTGAAAGATCTATTGTGTCCCCTCTTCTCGCTGTATTTACAGCTGGCCGTCCAGTCTGATTCCTTTCAAGTAGTGCAGAATGTCCGAAGGCCCCAGATTAGGTAACTCTCTCTCTTCGATTTCACATGCTCCCAGATGCAGCGCCCTTGAGTTGCACAGTGCAGCGCAGTTTGTGAGTATATAGATGGACGTTTCGTCCTGTTCCCCACAAAATCTGCATTCGGCCTCCTTCGCTATTCCAAGCCTGCTTAGGTATCCGTTCAGTTTGCAATGGCCTGTAAGGATCCCTGTCAATATCCGAATATTATTTTTACTCAGGTTGATGCATTCTGCAGATCTCTTCTGGTTATAGGTTCCCAGAAGAGTTTCAGCTTGCCTCATTCCCTGGAGATTCTCCCAGTATTTGGATTTTCTCTGCTCTACTTCATTTTTCAGTTTCTCCAGTGTTATGCTGCTCCTTATCCCACAAAAAGGTTCTGGCCCTACAAAAGGTGTTCTAGCCCCTCTCTTAGCAAGATTATCTGTTATTTCGTTTCCTTCCACTCCCGTGTGTCCCGGAACCCACAAAAGGGTTACCTTGTTCTTTTTGCCTAGCGCGTTTAGTTTTTGTAGACACTCCCAAACCATTTTGGAGCCGATTATGTTTGACCTCAGCGCCCTAATGGCTGCTTTGTTTGTCTAACTCCTAGTAATTTTTTGTTTAAATCGCACATATTAACTAGAAAGTAGTAGTCCGAAATTGGACCTTATCTTCCACGTTTATTGCTCCTACATCATGCGTCTCATTTTTCGGATAGTATTTCTACCAACATACATCCATTACAGTCCCCAAATCTAGTAAATAAGCTCCGTATTTATCCAAGCTGCCAATTTTATCCTTGTTATTCAAAATATAATTTTTAGAAAATGTAAACTTGTACATTTATGTAACTATTTAAGCAATATTTAGGTTTCCTTTTTTTAGTTAATCTCATATTGATTTATTCTTGGTTTTTCCTCTAAGTCCTATGATCTGACGACGTATTACCAATTTGTACGTTATGAAGAAAACATAAATAATAAAATATACAAATAGTTTTTCTGTCGAAACTAGCATAAATGCTAAAAGAATGCAACCAGTAATTATTTGCTGAAAGAATATTGAAAGTACCTTCAAGACAACTTGAATGTTGCAATCTAAGTAACCTAGTTCTGCTGCAATTTAAAACGTCCTGCAGTGCCATTCAATAGGAAATCAACTCGCGATAGAAGAACAGAGATGGATACGAATCACAGACAATATCCTTTCGAAATTCTACAAATCTCTTATCCAACGTAAAACTAAAAGAAATAATTACAGAAACCGAGAAACCGATACTTAATCACACCTACTAAATTTAAAGAAATTGCTTTTGGCATCTCTCCACTCGCCTTCCTAATGGATTGATTTAACCAACCGATTCTTTTTCTGGAAAATATTAAGAAGTTACTTGAATTTCTAACTCCATACGTTTACGCTAGAATACATTCATAAGACCCGTCGAAGAGGAAATATGTATTACGCGATATTTATTTCATTCGTCAAGTGCTCTCACCGTTTATCTTTCGCTTGCCCTCGGAAGACAATTGCGCCCACGTTTATATTTCAAATGCTCGGTTTTAATCGCCACAAACGATTACAATTGACAAAACAGCATCCTCGTAAGCCATCTCTCGCTATCCTGCTTTCGATGTCTTTGTTTGTTCACATTCGCGCGGTTTTACGTCATGAAATGAAATTCGATGATGACATAAAAGATGACAGTAAAGAGCTTATGACACACAAACGTCTACATTTCTCAGATTCCCAACTCGAACCTAAACGATCCGTCATTTTAATAATTTGTTGAATTTATTACACTTTGGTATAATAAATTATAAATATATCTTATAAGGAAGAAAAATAAGCTCCATTTCGTTAGGGTCTATTATTGTCAGTTATATTCTCGTTCGATATTCATTTTATAAATATAACTGACAATAATAGCATTAAAAATGTAGGCGATAAAGTAAATTGGAAGAAAGTTTAAATGTATAGAATTATGTCTTGATTTTAAATATCTTATTTTATTTTGATATGTCGACCATCGTTAATATGTTTTTGTTTATAACTTTCATTAGGTACAAAGAAATGTTAACGCATCTACAGTACAGCCTATTTGTGGTAAGTTTGTTTGCTTCTTTTGCCATATTTCTTATTATTTCTTCACCCTTATATGTAATTTCATTAAATAATTAATACCTGCTTAACAATAGAGTTTAAACATTCATAAAATGTAATAAATAGAAAATATTAATTTAAGTAAATAATCTGTAAGTGACTAATTTTTGATTCAAATTATAGTTGAAAAAGACAGTATATATACTGTCGAAACGTCCGAAATAATGTTTCAATTTCCCCTCACCGAAGAGCCGCTATAACCACGAAAAATAACCAAAATATACGTATATATTTCTAATGTATTTTATTCTGGATTTAATGATGTATAACAAACGGAATTTTCAACAATGAATAACAATATTTTATTAAAAAGAATGGTTTATCTAGATATAAGAGAAAGTATATAAAAAAAAGCTGAAGAAACCAAAAATTACCCAAATTATCTGCCACCATGTTCAAAATATAGTTGACACGTTTCAATTTGTGGGAGTTAATATAAAATTAATTGTAATTTCTAAGCAAGCGTTGTTAATTTTTGTGAAGACGATTCCATCACCAAAAATCCAACAACTTATGATCAGGGGAATGCGAGAAGCATTTGTTCCAATCAATTTCTCAGCAAATATCGCATTTAACTCTTCAACAAAATGTATTAAGGCATCATGAGGAAGAGCTCGTCTTGATTTGATTTGTCACTGGGTACGAGTCAGGTCTTTACATCATCCGCTTAACACCGCGGCTTAAGACGGCTTATTATTAATCATTTTCTTTACACAAATAGGTTTGCCCGTTTACAATTAGTTATAATACTGCGCTACGTATCGCAGCCTTGGTTATTGCTAGACCTGGTTCAGATCTACTAAATATTATTTCAGAGCCCTTCCTGGCTAGGCTGTTTGCTATTTTGTTGCCTCATATGCCTTTACGGCCCGGCACCCACACCAAAGTAACTTTGTCGTGTTTAGCCAGCGTTCTTAGGTTAGGAAATCCGTCTTGCCGAAAGTATATTCTCTTTATTTCAACAATTAGCAACTCATCTAATAAGTTTGCCATATTTTCGCGCAAAAGTTAAAGATATTTTGCTTGATTTTAGTGGCATCTAGGATATCATCAACATCCCACCATACATTTAAACTGCACCTTAATAAATATCGTGATAATTATTTTCAATTATAATTCTTTTGATTCTTCATTTTCAAATAGTGCTTGTCCTTTCTGAGGATAGCATGGCTTAGGTATCGGTTGTATAATTGGCTGCGACACACCGATATTATTTACCTGAGTAGAAGATTTTCTTCCAAAAGCAAAAAAAAACCATTTGATTCTACAGTATCCTGGAATTTCGATACTTACCTGCAAGATAGGTTGATTGAAAAATCTACACCTATGTCACTGAAACTTTAAAATCTTTTTTAAAAAAATTAACAGAATTTTTTTTTTAATTTTCATCCTAAAACGTTATTACATTTTTATTTGGTTAATTCCAAGGTTTTCAGAAGCAATGCATATAAAGTGAATCTACCCATCATAAATAAGATACAATTAGGGCAGATATTTCAATCTCCTAATAAAGTTCCTAATAAAAGTTATTAGCTGAATAACTGAAATAACCATACATTTTTCCTATAAATATTAGCTAAATTATTATTAGATACCCCTATTAGGAGATTGAAATACCCTTAGTTAAAAGAATACGGATGCTATTAAGATACTTCATATATAAGTGTAAAGAATTGCTTAAACCATAAATTTTCTTTTAAATAAGTTGAATTAACTTGGTAGGTATTGAATTCCGTATCAGGTTGAAGTTCAAAATACATTTACGATTCTGCGATAATGAGATGCGGAATTGGGGACACTTCTCCGTAAACCGCAAAAATAAATTATTATATTAAAGTCTGATTTATGTGCCATTAGCTCGCACGGTGAGCAATATTTTATGGTATTAGTCTCTCTGGATCCTGAAAGTAAGATCAAATCCTTCTGTTCCTCCCACATTTAAAAAGCTATGGCTAACATTGTTGTTGCAGTTTACTATTAATCTCAATTAAATAATAAACTCTATTTAATAAGACGAATATTACTTTATTCGGCATGAACTTCTATATTCTGATATTACATCTGTTTTTGTCGTCTAACGACATCTATTGCAAAACGGGTCTAACTTACAAAATAGAAATTTAATATTAATTGCAACAATTGTTAAATAGATTTCGCTATAATATTATTCCTTTAAAATATTTCACAAATAAATATTAAAAAGGAAAGCTGTTTATTTAACTTCACAACTTAGAGTTAAGGAGTGGCATTGTTTCTTGCAATAACAACTTTATATTATCAAATGATCCAAACTGCTTCATTAAAGTGGAATATCAAAATAAGGAGATAAACAGAGAGGCAACAGGTTGGAGAGAATGCCTACTACTTTCCACCCTCCATATCGCTTTATTAGTATTTCAACGTATTTACTTAAGATAAGGAACAAGATTGGCTTTTAATGGTGCGTTACTCTGTAATTGTTGTGTAATGAACTTAACTCATTAGTGCAAACTTATAGATGTCAAACAAAAAACTAGATTTCTAAATATAAAATATATTTAAGCAATTTCACAAATTTATGAACAATAATAGAACTTGTCTTTTAAGAATTGTTTAAAAAACAAATATTCTCACATTTGCAAGAACATAGGAGGATTTTTTCCTAAGTATTTGTAACGAACCAGACGGTATATTATAAATTTCTTTTAACATATTCATTTTTCTTATAGTCCGCAAAAGGTGTTAATTTTAAATTTCAGTCTTTCTAAATAATATGCAGTTCTTGGTACTCTGTTAAGTGTGTTTTATTAATATTACCAGTAACCTCGGTTCCTTCAAACGAAAGGTTTTAATAAATAAAACAGCCCGTTAGTGATAACGGGGTGTTACATTGGTAGCAGCGGTGGGATAGTATAAGTTTAAAAAAAAAGTTTTCAGGGCACTTTTATCACCTCGTATATTACAGAATAGAAACAAGTGTTGATGTCGCTTCCATAAGATTTAACAATATACTTAAGACATCAATACTGGCTTCCATCTGATGAGCACAGATACTTATCAGCATTTTTGCTATTTCTAGGATCTGCGCTTTCCCATACAAAAACTGCCGATCTAGTGCGACCGCTCATACCGGATATTCGCATTACACCGTTAATATGATCTGCAAGAGTACCAAGAACTACATATTATTTAGAGAGACTGAAATTGAAAATTAACACCGTTTGCGAACTATAAGAAAAATGAATATGTTAAAAGAAGTTTATAATATATAGTGTGGTTCGTTACACATTCAAAAGTACATAAAAAAGATAAAATTGTCTTATCGTTTTGGTTTGATATCTCTTATCATTTCTAAGCTAGACATTACCTCAAGCCTTGTTAGTACAAAGTCATGATTATTTTCCTCTTTGCAGGGGTGGCTTCTTTGAATTGAATTTATCGAACAAATATGTTTTTGCGCCTCCGTCCAGAAATACTGATTTTGCATTACTATAAATCGGCCGGAAACTTACCATTCTCCGGCCTAGGCCGGCAAAAAGACCGCTATTGGTTGGCAACACTATATTGGAATTACTGACATTTCTGCCATTAATTATAGATTCGATGACAGATGACAGAATTCTCGTTACACAATCTCTTAATTAATTCATATTCATTCTATTTCTATTTTCGGAAGATTTTACAGGTAATAAATGGTTAATAACTTCACATACAACTTCTGTAATATCAGCTGGGGTCTCCATTGTCCTTATTATTGACGAATATGTAGCAAAACTACCAAGAAAATTAAAACGTCAAAATACTAAGGTATTTTAACCCTGATTTCGAATTCAAAATTCATACGTAATAAGTATTGCCAACCTGTACTGTTAACTTCCTAGCGTTAATTTCTTTTATTATTTACAACAAAATTAGGATTTGTCGGCTCAAAAAATAGTGTGTAACACACGGTCAGAAACTCTTTTGCAAGTATTCGCACTTGTGAGACCTCGGCTTCGCCTCGGCCGCACAAACCATACTCACACTCGCAAAACTATAGTTTCTGGCCTAGTGATACAAATAACTATTTCATTATGATTTTACGACTCTTTCTAAACATATTATACAGTCACCTCTTTCTGGAGATTATTATATAAACTAAAATTGAATAATGTCCTCAGAATAATGTTTTAATTGCAAAGGTTTTATAATAAAAACATCTAGGAGCAAAAAAAGGTAGAGCTGATTAAGTTGATATAAAAATCGACTAATGGCACCCAAACGTAGGCATCGTTATACAACGAAAGCTCAAGTTGGGCACTTAAACCTAACTCAAAGGAACCACCCAACAAAAAAAGAAAATAAAATAAAATTAGCTGGTAATTCTTTTTCAAAATGTTCACAGCATTTAGTACTATACTGTTTTTAAAAGCGATAGCTTGAGCTAAATAGTTTCTCAGAAAAGAAATGTAAATTTTTCTGTACGTCTTAAACGGAGTGGCACTAATTTATTAATTCGGCACAATTACTCCGGAAGTTAAAATTCCTTATTTTTGTTTTGCTTAATTATCCAACAACGTTCTGACCCAAATAGCAACCTCCTCTAAGCTAACAATGAAACCAATCATGATAAAAGTTCCTTTTGAAGTTTAACAACAAAAGTAAGGTGAATTTACCTTGGATTTTTTACCATAGTCGCTTTTTGTTTACCGAAATTAAATTCGGGAGTAAACACCATTCAAGAAATTAAATAGCGACAGTATAATTTTATACAGACAATATCATATTTCACATACTAAAGCATTACTTACTGAAAATAAACACAAAATTACCAGGAACAATGCCATTCCACCAGACACGGTTAGAATTATTAAACAATATTATGATATTATATATATTATTAAACAAAAACAAACGGATATAACAGTATCTTTTTAGATTTTGAGAACTCGCAGTGTGAACTATGTCAGCGAAAGTTTCGAATACGCATTGATTTTTCCTTATTGACTGTATTTTGAAATCGATATGTCCACCACCAATCATTATATCAAAATAGATGTTTGCATTTCTTTTGAAATATAGAATGTTCATGGACATGCACAACGTTTTAAAAGTGAGGAGAAAGATGTTTGTTAAACAATAAATATTGATTGCTATATCCACATTTGTACTATCCAATTATATGTATTATAAATTATTATATAAAATAATATAAAATAATAAATAAAAGTTACATTTAATTTTGGCCGCTTGGGCCGAAATTATGGATTTTAAATACTATATTTATTATATTTAAACATTTCCACAACGCGCTAAATGTAGAGAATACAATAGCAATTGGTAAACGTACTCCTTTTCGTTAGCAGCTGCAAATTGCTATTTGCTTTTGATTAGCAGTCAGGCAAAGCCTTTTGTGCCTATCCTTTGTAACGATTTTTCTTACATAACTATATGCATAAGGTATGGTATAATATAAACGATCAATTAATAAATGAAAAAAAAATATTTCTTGAGCACTAAGATGTAAGTATAAGTCAGTAAAGCAATAAATAATCGAACATCTTTTTTTTTTTTTATTTAATATTATCGCTATTTCTTGATCATCTAGTAGCAACGCCCTCTCACAGCATTAGGTACAAGATATAGTTTTCATCCCAACCACTGCCAGTAGACGCCTCCTGTCCTTCAAACCGTTAGGGAGGTCGTCCTCCACGCAGATGTGTGACTCGTTCCGGTAGAACCCTTGGCAAACAGCTGGACTCGTTCCATTGGAACCCTCGGTGTTCAGCTAGACTCGTTCCATTGGAACCCTTGGTGTTCAGCTGGGCTCGCTCCTTGAGAACCACTGGTACTCAGCTGGGCTCGCTCCTTGGGCACCACTGGTACTCAGCTAGGATCGCTCCTTGCGCACCACTGGTACTCAGTTGGGCTCGCTCCTTGGGAACCACTGGTACTAAGCTGGGCTCGCTCCTTGGGCACCACTGGTATTCAGCTGGGCTCGCTCCTTGGGCACCACTGGTACTCAGCTGAGCTGATGCCATCATAATAATTGTACGACTTAATATACACTATTTCACGTGTAGATACCTTAAAACTTTATATTTTTAATCTGACACGTTCACTGGTCGGCTCTGCTACTGCTGTCTCTTCGGCCAGCGTGCGTATCTATCGCACTTCCCGTCGCCAGGCGTATACTGTCAACATTGGAAGCATATATTTCTAAACATAAATAATTGACAAACGGTTTTAGGAACAAACATACAGAATATAATACCATAATTCTTAAATTTAAATATAAAACCTCACAAAGATATGCAAGGACTGTAGCGTAGTAACAAACATACAGGATATACGATCACTTCGTGCTACACCAATTTTAAATTAATTCCGGACAATTGTTCCCGGAAATTCGTGGATTATCATTTTCAATCGAAGACCGTTCGGTTTCCATGAAATTTGGAAACAATTGTCCCGAATTAACTTAAAATTATGTAAGTAAATATTTGGACCAGATCAATCAAACAACAAATTCGGGACAAAAATAATATTTATTAGATTGATTATAATTTTGGTTAGTTCAACATTATTGTTTATGTCGCTAATTTAACGCCTGTCGTTCCCTTAGTGTGCAGGGTAGCTGCTCTGTATGCTGTAGCCAAATTATTATTTGCCTTTAATATAATTGTATTAGCGCCGATAACTAGATTAATTGCCAGAAACACTAGAACTAACTTGCAATAACTAGCAATGTACCTATATTATGAGTAAAAACACGTAAATAGTAAAATTTATTTGCAGAGTTGTGACATAGCTGCATAGCACTGAATGCAAGCATATTTAAGACAGGTGAACACTATACTTCTCACTAAAACGCAAGTCTAGGCAATTCTATATATTTATTCCAAAATAAGCGGTATTTGTAACAGACACTTTGTTAGTTTCCGGCAATTAAAAAAATACTTCTTGTAAATATATAAATGCCAAACATACAAGTTATTTGGACAACTTTTCTAAGTATGGTTCAATTTGGTAAAGTGGCGCTTTCTATCCTCGAATGAGAGTAATAAGGTAATACTTTCGGATGTGGTAGTCAAAAGAATAATATAGTTGCAGTTAAAAATGAACAAAGGGTGAATGCAGTTAATGGCAGCAAAGAAATAAGGAATGGATATAAAGATGTTTGTAAGGATGGGATTTTATTAGATAATGCATAATCTTTCTCTATTATTCAGAAAGGCGTTTTATTAGAACTTACACAGAGCAGTAGCTGTCATTATAAAAATTTAATTTTAAATTCACCGAACGCGCTGTACGAACCTTATTGTGCAAAATATATAAGGTGTTCTTCTGGAGGGTGAAACACCTTACGATAAAATATTTCCTAAATTTGTAATATTAAATAAATAGCCTTTATGCGATTAACACAATTATACCTGTATTTATTACAATGCAACGTAATATAACACATAATCACTTTTTTTAAATACAAAATTAATTGAAATTAAAATCATTTTTGGTTGTCTAATACATCACGAAATTTTTACAGAAAATAACATCAGTTACAGTTGCTTTATAGAAACTCATTACTATAATACAACTACATTAGCATTATTTTTTAGTTTTTACAAATTAATTACATCGCAGCCACGAAAAGTGTTAAGGAAGTATTTAACCTATTCTTTAAAGGAAGACATTTCGAGAAAGCTTTGCTCTCCACTCGATCAAGGATTTTTCTTTGTGTTTAGATTTTATTAGACGGCAGAATAATTATGTAGCCGCTGATTGTAACAGTAAATGACATTATTTTTTTTTTGTAGATCTCTTTATACCGTTTGTTACTTAATTAATCTTTGTGTTTTCTCTTTTACATAATTTCATTGATTGGAAAAGCTTTTTGTACTACAATATTGCCGTTTTATAAAAGTTATATACTGATAAAGACATTGAAATAGATTTTTTTTCAAAACGTTTTACGAAATTAATTATCTAACAACCTAAGTTCTTTATTTTCGTTAGAATTGCTTATAAGTGCAATGTTTTATGTACTAATCAAAGCTACTTAATTAATGTAAAATAATTAACTAAGTTTACTAATATTTGTATAATCATTTCAGCAGCAGTTTTGTAACATTTTCCAACGAGAACATCCCGAAACCATTTTGTTCGCTTCAGGGCACAAGTCTGGAAATTACTTTCACCCTGAATCTCCATAATCCAAATTTGTAAGATCCCCGGGACCACGGCCCAAACTGGCACAGCACCTATTTAAATGCGTTCTGATATCGGGCATACTGAGAAATATTTCAAATCTACATAAGATATGGCACATACATCACACATCCCGCTCGGAAATCTTTATCGAGCTGGAGAATCTATTGAAATAACGTTACATTGGAATCAGCGGATCATATAGGCAAAAATAGCTACACATACGGGATGTATGTGGGCGTACAGGTACACCTGTACATAAATAGACCTATATCGATGCGGTAACTTCAAACCGCATATCTAAAGGAAACCCCAACTTTACATAACCGCAATTTCAGTCTACACGTTTCTATGTGTATCTATATATATACCTACCCAGTTTGGTATCTTATAAATACATACCTACAGTGCCCTCTAAATCTAACACCTTCCTATTGCGACGGCTAATTCTATCTTCTGCACATCATAGCCAAGTACTTCGACACAGCCCACATACACAGGTAGAAAAAGAGCAGACAATGACTTGTTGAACAAATTATAATTATATTTTCTTTGCTATTATTCCAAATTTACTTTATTAGGTAATCAATTCCAATTTGCACTTACACCTAATCTTGTTATTATTTGTTGACATTTATTTTTGTTTTATACATTTATTTCTTACGTATGTTTAAAATCCGTGTCTTTAATACTATGTATTATATCGATACGACATACAGATAGGGGATAATCTTGTTTTAAAAAACAATTTTCAACCAGAGAATTAAAGGAGACTGCCACGAGTATTGATTGTGGAGATTTACGTGAAATTATATTTGTTGCTGTTTTTAATTTTTTAATTTACCAGACGGATTATTTCAATTTGTAATTAGATATTTCTGAATTTGATATCTAGTATTACTCGTGTGGTTGGAGAATAAGCATGCGGATATCTCGCGAAAATCCCCAGACGATAAAGTCCCTACAAACTTGTGGGAAAATAATATTACAGCCACTTGACGGGACATTCAAAGACTTTTATATAAACACGTATTAATCAACTTCTACATCTTTTGTTACACCTCCACTTCCGTTATTAAGTAGATGCTTATATAATCGCTGTAATGATAATTGGAAATAACCCGCGGTATGTCAAGGGTTATTATGGGGGGTTTATCATTTAGGGGTAATTATATGGCTTTAATTTATTAAGAAGATTCTGGATTTCCGAATATAATATCCAAAAACCAAACTATATCAACTCAATATTCACTAAAGCTTGAACAATTATTTGTTTATGAATCGCTACTACAGAATTACCAATAGAATTTATGACAGTTACTTACAGCGCAGATTTATAAATGTTACAAATCTTTTGTTGGTCATTTTCTTTTCTTTTTCGTCCATTTCGTCGTTGGTTATAAAAACAAAATTAGAAAGTTCAGTTTTTTGGAGCACTAAGTTTAGCGATTTAATTATCGCATTAAAAATCTGTGAACAAATTCTCGAAAAAGCAATTGTAATTTGAAAATATCCATGTTATACAAAAAATTTGGTTTTTTGCAATAAGTTAGTTACAACTATAAGATAATAATTATCTCGATATATTGTTTGATGTATATCTGGTTTAAATAAATTTAAAGTACAAAAATAAGTAAGAGAATATAAAGTAGACAGTAAATAATTTATACTTCAGAGACAAACTAAAATTTAATTACAATTAAATAATAATTCTAAATGTAATATCGGTGCTCCTACACGGTCCTATACCAATCAATATCTACATCTACTATTAATGTAAGTTATTTCTTAAGTATATACAGGGTTATTATCGTAAACATACGAAATAGAAAAAGGGGCGAAAGATATACCTGAGCAATGCCTGAATACAAAAAATTGCGGTTCTAAGCGCACTTAGTACCGAGAAAATTATTTTTCTTTATTCGAGTCCGGCTCTGACTCATTTAGCATACCGGTGAATCACCGGTCGTCGCTATACTTTGAACGTTGGGATCTACATTTAGTGTGCACTTGCTATTCGCAGTGGATGCGTGGGTTTGCAATGGCAGCGTATACGAATATCGAATACACTGACATGATCTTAATTTCTGGTGAAACAAGACAGAATAGCGTTGCAGCAAGGAATTTGTGCGTAGAACAATTCCCGCATCGACGTCATCCTTCGCCTGAAACATTTGTAAGAGCCGTGTATCGACTTCGAGAGACAGGATCAGTAATTCCACGTTTTGAACGTCGTGGGCCTCGAACAATCCTCGCGCGGGAAATAAATGTGTACCGAGCTACAGTAGATCAAATTTTAAAAAGAAATTTACTTCATCAGTATCATATTCAATGCGTGCAACGGTTAACGGACATAGATTATTACCGCCAAACTGCTTTCTGTCTAATCCTATTTACGAACGACTGTACATTTACCAATGATGGTTGCCTAAATTATCACAACATTCACCACTGGGCTTATGCAAACCCCTATGATATTAACCAAAGCTTCTCTCAAGTTAGGATATCCGTCAATGTTTGAGCAGGGCTAGTAGGCGATCAACTACTTGGACCACATGTACTCCCAGCATGGGTAAATGCGGAGTCTTATTTACTGTTTCTTCAAAATGAATTGTCTGAATATTTGGTCGACATCGATTTGACTGTTTGCCGTAAGTGGTCTGCAAAAAATAAGGCTCAATTAATGCCTTCACCAGACATGGCAGCCCACACAATGACTTTTCGACTATGTAATAGTCGTTCATGTTTCTATTTTGGATTTTCGTTGCCCCAGTAGCGACAGTTGTGCTTGTTTACGTGGCCATTCAAATGAAAGTTCGCTTTATCACTACATAATGCTTTCGAACGTTGGGAAACATTTCATTTTCTAGTGTTAAGTTGTTGACTGCGTTTGCGAACTGAATGAGACGGATTTTCACGCACTGACACCCTCACTTCCTCAATCGTTTGTTGGTTTCGAACAGAGCGCGGACGACCTTGATTGTTAATTGTTACAGTCAAACCAACTTTTTTGAACATTCGAATCCATTTTCTCATGGTATAGTCCTTCGGTGCATTACATACGATAAATTCTGCACGATATAAACGTTGAGCTGTGACTATCGAATCACCATTGAGATAATAGGCGCAATAGTTCCACTTCCATGGTTACTAAATCTCCAAAGAGCAGTGCAACCACCTATCCTTACTGCGCATCCCCAAATCGCACCGTTAGATGGATGTTGCAGATACAAATACCCCCTACCCTTTCTGGACACCTTGTATATACTGGGCAAGGGTAAAACAGCTTTATAAAGTGCGGACGGCAAGTTTCAAAACTTTTGATGTTGACTAATCTAATCTAATTACTAGTTGTACGTTTATACGTTTTTGGGTAACAAGACCGTCATGTGACAACTCTGACAAACCCCAAAAGACCACACCATAAGCGATTATTGAATAAACCTCACTGTAATAGAACTGTGCGATTACAATAACATAACTTAGATTACGTTCACCAATCTGGCCAGGCATTTTTAACAGAGGTGTATTCTCTACATCCTGAATTTTACACTCCGCCAAAAAAGTATTGCATAATTTAGTTTTGAATCATAAAAGTATCGCATAATCTTTGTTTGTAGCATAAAGTTGTAAATATACTATAATGCGCTCTAAGATATAATTTCTATGATTGTTTAAATAAAATACAGGCCAAATAAAAACAAGAACTCATACTTGAGATTTTTATTAAAACAAGAAATTATAATTTTGGAAAGAAAAATGTCATACCAGTAGCTTTTAATACTGAGTACTGCCACCTCTGGCTCTTATGACCGCTCGCATACGGTTTGGCAGAGATTCGATTAACCTCCGTATATAAGCCTGATCCAAATTCTCCCACTCGTCACGGAGAGCATTTGCTAGTCCATGCAGGTCCGCTGGGGCAACATTTTGGGTTCGTATCCGTCTGTGAAGGAGGTCCCACACGTGCTCGATAGGGTTCATGTCCGGACTTACCGCAGACCAATCTAAAACTGGAATACCAACTTCGTGAAGGTATTCCTGGACGATTATTGCAACATGCGGTCGTGCATTATCGTGCATTAACATGAATTGGTTTCCTATAATTGGCGCATATGGTACTACATGTTCTTCTAAAATGTCCGTTATATACCTGTGGGCAGTCAGTGTACCTCTGTCTACTGGTACTAACTCTGTACGACCTGTTAAACAGATGCCTCCCCAAACCATAATAGAGCCACCAGCGAAATTAGGTCTAGGTCTGATATTACACTGCGAATAGCGCTCACCGTCTCGTCTGTACACTGAGATACGCCTATCTGAGGTGTAAAGACCAAATCTTGACTCATCTGTGAAGAGTATATTGGCCCAGTCATTAATGTTCCAATTTACATGTTCTCTGGCAAACCTTAAGCGAGCCACTCGGTGGTTCCTAGTGAGACGATGGGCTGTTACAGCTACTCTAGCTCTTAATCCACTCTGTCGTAACCTATTCCGAATAGTTTGAGTACTCACACGAGTATTTCTGACTCTAGCCAAGTCGTTCTGCAATTGTCTCGCAGTTACATGTCTTCGACGTAATGCTTGTAGTAGTAAATAGCGGTCATCTTGGCGAGTAGAACATCTTGGACGACCTGGTACAGGTCTTCTACTCTAAATGCCTGTTTCCCTATATCTCGCTACGGCTCTAGAAACACTTGACTGATTGATGTTCATCAAATTAAGTTAAATTGCTCATTTTAGTTTTAAAAGCGTTGGTACAGAACTCTGACTTCGCACTTTAAAATTTGTCCGTATAGGAAGACTTTCAATAAACAACTGAGCAAACCTTACACATATGCATTTTTCTAAATGTGTTCTTTTAGGAAAAAAAAAAGTAAAAACGCTAAGTTCCATTATTTTGTTAGTGTTTTTATAGTTCACATACACGAGGCAAACTTTTTGTGAACGTATAAAAATATCTTGGTTCATAAATGCCCTTTTTTAGTTTATGCGATACTTTTTTGGCGGAGTGTATTATTCATGTTGACATCATTGGTGACTTATTTTCTGTCGGTAGGTTTCTAACCTCGTTGTACATTTGAAATTATGCCTGCTAAGTAATTGCTTTCACTTGCCTCTACTTTCTTAATGTTTATAATTATATGATATTCTTTTGATATTTAATAATTTGTGCAATTTGTAACTATATTGTTCTATTTTGGCTGCATTTCCAATTATAAATTTGAAATGTTCAACTCTAACGAGTACAGCCGGTACTAATACCCGAATCAGAAATACTGTAACTTTATAAATAAGAAAAGTGAATAAAAACAGCACGTGTGGTAATACAAAATATTACACTCTTCTCTTTTCTACAGGAACTAAATACACTCCTACTTATTGAAATTGTATACCGTCTATATGTTTAAATAAGTTCCCAGCCATATGCTATATTTTATTTGCAAAGTAGACACCTTTCGTCTATCGACTAATCTCTACGTAGGTAGGCAAGCAATTTCATCGATGAATAGGATAGTCAGAGTGTACCGAAACTTAAGTGGATCATCATTAAAAGGGGATGTAATCCTAAGCAAATACGACTCAGAATTGAACATAAACACTCCTAAGCGTAGGCAGAAGGGTAATTGCTTTAAAACAATTTTCAACTAAATATTGATTTTTAGCACTACAGCAAAATTCAAATAATAATCATAGATCGGTATATCAATATTTATAATGACTAGAGGTACGCAAATTTAAATTATTACTGTATGCGAACGTATATCGAAAGGCTTTTATATCTTAACATGTATAAGATCTTAATAAAAAGATGAATACAAAAATATTAAATAGCGCTATCTCTATTTGTGTAAACTATAAATGTGGACATCCTTACAATTACCTGATGATTATTATTTAGTTGATTAGGAAACTCATTTCACCAAGAACAAAAGAACTGTTAGACTTGCGAGTAAAACACAGGGTTACTACAAAAGAAATAGACACTTTCAATGTTTTGTTAATCCAAAACTAATAAAGTTATTATGAATTCGTTTAAACTATTTTATAAAGTGATTGTTAAAGTTTACTTTGGGAACTCATAGGTGCTCAATATGGGCTCCTCCTGTCACACGGCACACATCAATAGTCTAGTTCATTCCAAACCCGGTGTAACATATCTGCATCGATACTTTCCACAGCTCTCGTGATGCCTTGTTTTAACTCATATAAATCATTACGAAGCGGAGGGACGTAAACCAGGCCTTTCACAAATCCCCATAGAAAAAAATCGTACGGTGTAAGACCGGGGCTCCTTGGTGACCACCGTACGAGAACGCGGTTGTCGGTTGTTACATGGCCTATCCAGCGCTGTGGAAGTGTTTCGTCCAGATAATTTCTAACGACACGGTGCCAGTGAGGAGGTGCTCCATCCTGTTGGAAGATAAAGTTACTCCCGTCCTCATGCAGTTGAGGCATCAACCAATTTGATGATATGTAGCTCCCGTTACAGTGTTTTCTTAAAAAAAGAAAGGACCATACACCTTTGTGCGAGATACAGCACAGAACACATTCACTTTTGGAGAATCACGCAAATGCTCCACCAACACTATATTCACCTTGCCACTTATGTGGAACGTTGGCATCTTCATTACGTTGCAGTATTTCATTGCAGAAATCTTGAGGTGTAAGCTTGTCATCTTCATGTAGATGCTGTACCAACTGCAATCTGTAAGGCGTCAGGTTTAGTCGTTTACGTAAAATTTTCCACACAGTTGGTTGCGGAATTTGTAGTTCCAAACTTTTGTGGACTTCGTTGGTAAACAGCACGAACACGTTCCACTGTTTCTTCTGACACACGAGGTCTTCCCGGACTTTTGCCTTTACATAAACACCCTGTCGTTTCAAATTTATTGTACCAATCGTAGATCGACTGTCTAGTAGGTGGTGGTTTTCCAAAACGTGTTCGAAAATGTCGTTGAGCAACAGTTACGGAGTTCGTTTTGGTAAATTCAAGCACGCAATATACTCGCTTACAAAAAACAAAAATATACTTAAAAACTCTCAGCATTAAAGATAGCTCATCAAACTACTTTCTATGAATAACTGTAGTCTTAAATATTCAGGACTACTCATCACTAAAGAGATTATTAAATAACTGCCAGGAATGCGTCGTGATAATCTCTTCCACAAAACATAAAGATACGCCCTATAACTATCACTTGAATAATAAATAATAAAATGTTGATAGATCTAACAAAAACAATAGCAATATACTCTCGAAAGCTTTGCATTTTCCATCGGGATTTTTTACTTCTGCTTACTTTTACTTTTGCCAAGCTTAACTTTGACCAAAGTGTTGGAATCCTAGACTAAGTACACAAAATATATATTTTTAATTCCATACAGCACATGAACGTTCTCAGTATATGCAATAAATATCTACATGAGTATTTAAAAATACTAATTCATATAGCAGTCAGGTATTTTCTATGAACGTTCAGTTAATATCAGAATTGGACTGTTCCGGATATTCTATAAATATAATGAATATAAGATTCTCAGCATTTTTACTAGCATATTCTCAGCCCATTCATATTAAAAGAAGTATATATTATAGTGTATTATAGTGTTTGACTAGATAGGGGAAATAACTAATAACGAACAAGCGCTAGGCAGACGAATAAATACGAATCTGTCTAGTCCTTGTTAATTACTGGTTATATCGCTTACCTTATGCAATACTAATGCATGTATATCCATAATTATCACAATGGTAATGTTCTGAATTGTACTTATTAGTTTCGAAAACTGAATTATCACCTGACGTGTGAAATTATTCTAGTACTGATGATGCCCACTTAGTTATCAAAATATCAAACATTAGCCGTTTAATAGACATTGTGACACTCGACTACCGGTCCCACCGTGTGCGTGCCAGTGTGCCGTGTCCCATACTATTTCACGTAAATACGGGATACAGTACACGAACATGCGTATATCTATAACGTACAGTACGAAATAATTATTCCATACATGTGCTCAAGATTTCTATAGAATATTAGAAATTCGAATATTTAGAATCTTACAAGAATATTATAGTAAACTGCAAAATTTCCTACAAACATTCCATAAGTATCACCGAAAAATATTCTGAATACAGAACATTTTAGATTTCATAAGAACATTATTGTGAATTAAACGATGTCCACCAAATATTCTATAGACATCCTCCGAGAATATTATAAAAATGGAACATTTGGTATATTATTAGAATATATTTTGAACTTTGGTGCTGTTAGGGACGGTATTTTTAAAAGTATCATCTTTTCCATGCCATTTAACCATTCAATTATATTTCAATCCCTCTAGAGACATTCAATTATTATTACTATATAGTAATGTTTACTTGGGACCATGTCCGTCGCCTCCACCAAATGCCACGGCCTAGCGGCGCGTGGAGGGGGTAACTCAGGGTTGAACAACAGTTGGGCAAGGTACCCAAGTAAATACTAATATATAATAATAATGATTGTACCTACCTTGCGAACGTCTCTAGTGGATTCGAGCTGGTTTGGAAGGGGTGCAACTCAAGGAAGCACAGTCAAACTAAGAGGAGGAGTTTCCTATCAGGGAGTTTTCTTAGAAGTATTCGTAGCTTACTTATATACAGCCCTGGAAAATAGTCACATAATGATTGCAATTAGTTCTGGCAACAAAGAATTGGGGTTTACCAATCAATATTATACACCTGCCTATCCCTCAAATATCCATTTCGGTTTAAAAAGGTTATCGAGGGCAGATTATGAAGCAGAAGGTGGATCAAGATAAAGGTAAAGGCTATTTACGTGATTCGTGTATTTCAGAATAAGAGCATTTGATTTTCTGATTATAATAACAACTGGTCGCTATTGATAATTTGTGCAGATAAAAGTAAATTCCAATACATGCGAATGGAAAACCTATATTTTTTATCAGACCTGCTTGGATAAATGTCTGCGATAAAGATTACTTAATAAGTTGCATATCCACTAATAATGTTATAAAGTTTTAAAAAAGTGCTCATATCTTTTGGAAGTACTATAGACCTCCAAGTACCTTACCACAAACTCCATTACACTAAACCTACTTTTCAATATTAAAGCTATCACCATCAACAATGAAACTGAACATGCATGAAAATTCAATGTCCTTCTATCACAACTAAAGCCCATTATTACACATCATATCCATATATTAATAAACGCTCGTGTTAAATGCACCTAGTTATTAGACTAACAACTCTAATCCAAACATAACTAATCAATACAAGTGAAGGGCATTCATTATAGGGAGGCATTTTGGAATTTATAATAACTAAAATAGTTTACGTTATGTACCTGCACTTTACCTACTAACACAAACCGCTAGCCAATAAAGTTTTTGACATTATAGAGCTAAAAGCATTCACGTAATACGCTACAAAACTGAGGACATTAAACATTCATAAAATTCGCGAGATGCCATCAATACTTCATCAAAAAATACACGGCAAAAATGTAAGACCAAGATCTCATAAACAATAGACAGTATACGCCATTGTGTGGTCCCAAAGTGAAATTCTTTCTCAATATAAAAAGTTAGGAGAAAACTTCTTTCATAAATATTTGAAAGAGAACATGGAAATGAGACGCGCTAAAAACTTTCCTTCAGCGAAGCGCTACTTACACAGAATCTGAGGGCACATTGATGATTAAAATTTCCCATTAGACTTGCTGACAATGCCTATAATTTGATATTAGTTTAATATTGAAGTGGGACATCCTTAAACCAAGAGGAGATCGGAAATAACCATTGTTTAGGATAAAAGAATATATTACAGTTCTTGCTGAGTGCCTCTGTTTAAACGTTAGCGCTTTACATTTTTATAGGGCGTTGCAATATACCGACACAATGTTTTAGACTACTCAACCATACTCTTTTTCTCGCGATTTTCTCGTAACTCCTTTGATGAATTCTCCGCTTTATTCTTACCTTAATGTATTTTACACTTTATTTCCGGACATTGTAATTGTCTATTGAAATAGAGCCCTTCCACCAGGAGCAAACTAAATTGGTAAGTAAACCAGAAAATCGCAATGTAAACACCTTTTTAGTTTTAGATATGGACAATGCATTTAATTAACGCTTAAAGAATATTCAATTGTTATAATTAACTCAATTGAATTCCTGAAAGCTTTTATATCTGTTTCGACTGGCAGAAAATATTATATGGATCATGAAAACCAATTGTTACAATTGCTTCAACGATGTTTAAAAAAAGAAAAAAAAACATTGCTTTAGTCATACATATAATAAACCTATAAAATTATCATGTTTTAATTAATCGGAAATATCGGTGCTTATGAAGAATATTTCATATTCATAAAGTAATTTAGAGTTTCCAGCAAACTTAAATTTGCCAGACTTTGTCTTGCAGGCAGCACTGTATTTACACTTAATGAAATTTTCAATGAGATTGTAAAAAGCTCGTAAAACTTTTAATTTGGTATAATTTTTCGTTTTACGCCATTCATATCTTCTTATTCCTACGTAATAAATTTAATGAGATTAGCAATTTTCCGGGAAGCTTATGAGCTACTTTTCACTTTATTACGAAACGTAATAATATGTAATAGATTCATTCATTGGGATACTACCTTATATTAGAATGAATTTAATTATTCGTACAGAATTATTACTGATCTTTCATTATGCATAATATAATGTGTGTATAAATTGCAAAAAATACACGCAGCGACATGCTTCGTTCGGTTCTGAATCAAAAATCTTAATGTTAAAATGTCCTATCATGCTTTATATGTGTTCAGGAAACCATTTGAAAAAAACAAATACATTTGGGAACACTGTGGCCGTATACTGGGGTGGGTGGATTCATAAGTCAACTTGTTTTTATTTCACGAATGTGTGGCAACACTAAATGTCTAATATAAACTTTTGAAAGTTCGGTACATGTACTTATTATTGTCGTCACCAAATGGAGGAGGGTTACCAGAGTCTCTGGTAGAACAGAAACAAAAAGCATAAAATTTAGCGTCATCGTTTTATTGTGGCATAAACATTATAAACTGTATAACATCCTTCGAAGTAGTCTCCCACTTGATCCATTGTTTGTTGCCATCGTTAGGGAGGAAATGGATACCATTAGCTACACGTGTGTTGCTGATGCGTGTCACTTCTCGTCGAAATGCGGTTAAAATGTCCTGTCTATTGGCAAGCGTTGCCAGGACAATGGTTTCTTCACATTAGGGAAAAGATCGAAGTCGCATGGATTCAGGTCAGGTGAATAAGGAGCGTGCGCTAAAACCTCCTATCTCCAGCGTTGCAAACAGCGCCTGACAATACCTGCTATGTGGGCAGTCCCGTTATGGCGCAGGATAATGGCGTTGTCCAACAGTTCTGGACGTTTCTCCCATACTGCACGGCGCAGATGGTTTCGCAGAAACAAAAGGTAGTACTGTGCATTCATAGTGGCTGCTTCACCAACAGGATGGCACACAAACACATTCTGACTGTCACAGACCATAATGACCATATCTTTTATCAGTGAAGAATTCTGTTGTACCTTATGTGGCTAGGAGATCCAGATCTACACCATTCCTGTGATTACGTTTGAGTTCATGTTCATATGCCGGCGTCCATGCTGCATCGATTGCAATGACGCCATTGAACATGTTATTTCCTTCTCCGTAAAATCTCTCTAGATTTACGCGAGTTGTGTTGTAGCCGGTTCACTTCTGCATCTCGTTCAAATGATGTGGTAACCGTTTTGCAAAAATCTTGCGCATTTTTAACACGTCCCTTAAAATTCTGAGTACTGTCGACGCAGGTAATAAATTCAAAGCTTATGCACTGCTCGATTACAGCCGTCCTTACATCTTTCTCAGCGGACACAGGTCGTCCACTCCGCTGAAGATCGGCAGTTGACACACGCTCGCGTTTAAAGCGTTAAAAGCTTCCATCCATCATGCTACTGTTCTATAAGCCAGAGCACGATCACCCAATGCTTGTCGTAGGTTTTTCTTAACATTTCCATGCATTAATAAAAAGTTGCCATGACTTATGAATCCACCCTGCGTATTGTAATTGTTGATGCCCTAATAATTACTATATTTCAATCGTCGAAAACATTTTACTCCTTAGAGTACCTCAGATGGGTAAATCAGACGTTTTAAATTCTACAGATTACAGGATTGTGTGACTTTCTATTCAAATTACTGTAAAAATAATACATATTGAAAAATGTTTAATTACAGAATTTTATAACAGGACCAGTTCTTTGTTTGATTATTTATCTGATAGTATATCAAGGACATTGTTACCTACGTAATTGTTCGAATTGAAACCCATCTTTCTCTAAGCATAATTGCAATCTACGAGGTATGTATCTGCACTACTTGTTCGAGTCTTTCTGGTGTAATTTCCAATACTGTCGCGTTAATTCCATCTCTAACATCGTCAGCGTCTTAAAGAGGCGTTACATAAACTTTCTCTTTAAGGAAACCCCAAATAAAAAAGTCGAAAGGATTGAGATTGGGAGATCTCGCAGGCCATAAGATAGGAGCGCCGCGATCAGTCCATCTGTTTGGAAAGTGTTCATCCAACCATTCTCTTACTTTACGAGCATAGTGTGCAGGAGCTCATTCATACATGTAAATCATGTTATAGCGTATCTTCAATGACATTTCATCAATAACTTGTTCAGATACATTGGAAGATAAATTGGCCCAACGACCTGATTTATTATATCCAACCAAACGTTAACGGAAACCTACTTTGGTGATCATATTCTCGAAAAGCATGCGAATTTTCCTCCGCCCATTGGTGAAAATTATGCGTATGAAAAACACCATCTCTCGTAAACACACTCTCGTCAATCCAAAGAATACTTCTTAAAAAGTTGCCATCGTTTTGAATCCTATTTAAGATTGTGTTGCAAAAATTTAATCGAAAAATGCTTATCTTTTTCATGGAGCGGCTAACTTTACAAACATGAGAGGGATGAAGAACGTTGTCTCGTAGAATCAACTGAACGGTCTTATTACTAGGGATATTTAAGATTGCAGCTAGCTGTCGAGTAATAACGGAGGGATCTTCCTGTACTGCGTCTAGAATTTGCTATTCTAGTAGTATTGTACGCCTTTGTCTTGATCGATCAGCACTAGCATTTCTTTTAGTAAGAAATACATTTCCACTACGATGTGTGAAACTTTGGGAAACTTAAGCGATATTCTCGTTCTGACATATTAGCATATCAATTACAGAAACAACAAACAACAACTAATTATTATTATTATTATTATTAATTTTGGAGCCTATTCAGTCGGAATATGGCTACAAACCTGGCATAAGCGTAATATCACTGTTATTATAGAGGTAAACTGTGACTTCAAAATATGTGTACTGTAATTTTCTTAAAGAAGTTAGAAACTTAATTTCACAATCGATTTCTTTAGTTATAATTTATTTATACATTTGTTTTCAGTAACAGCATAAAAAGCCTAATTTTTTACCTGTATCATTAATTATACTGTGATTATCCAAAAAGAGTAAAAATATAAATACGATATCGACTTGCATGTATGTATAATGGCTCCTGAATGTACAGAGTGTGTAACTACATCGTTGTATATTCTGTACTTAATAATATTTACTGTTTCAAAATGGAAATGTAACAGTAACGATCACTATTTTATGCAAATTCAATTTTTGCATGATCATGATATAAAAGATATGTATTATTTATATTAACTAATTCCACACTTTTAATGCAGAAATAGTTTACCGATGTAGTAGAGATAAATTTCATTTATTAGGATAAATGCACGATGTAATCATCGGCCACTTGGCCGAATTTTTAGCTATAATAACCAGTTATCGCGCCGTTTACAAACTTAAATGATACCTCGATAGTTCAGCTAATGGAGTTTCTATAAAGGTAGGCGTTCACTAGTAAGTATCGGACGGACGGCACGCATCGTACGAATCGCATTTTGCTATTAGTTGCATTGTTTTTAATGAAACTGCGTCTATCTATCCGCATCGTACGCCTCGCACTTCGGTAATGCCGATAGTAATTCGGACAGACGAATTAAAATCCGATACGTCCGTACACTGCCGATGATCTCATTCAAAATGCTGACTAGTGAACGCGCTTCTGGGACATTCGCATTTAGTATTTCAAGCAGTTACTGCCATGGACGTTACTCGCTTTATTACAATTGTGCAAGAATATGAAGAATTGTATAATTTACGACATCCACACGACTTAAATCAGCAACGAAGAGACAATATTTGGGAAGAGATTGGAAAAAGAATGAATCAGAGACAACCACCAAAAGGCTTTAAATCTGAGGAAAACCAAAAGCGGCGAGGCTGCATCCAAACTGAATTCCAAAATATTCCTTAGAGCTAACGTTCTTAACCCCATACCGTAACGATGAAGAGCAACGTCAGTCCAACCTTGTGCTTACGAGTTATGCGGAATCTGAAGAGCAACAAGAAACTTCT
The DNA here is from genome assembly GCA_949128085.1 of Cetonia aurata. Taxonomy (NCBI): domain Eukaryota; kingdom Metazoa; phylum Arthropoda; class Insecta; order Coleoptera; family Scarabaeidae; genus Cetonia; species Cetonia aurata. Next base: position 48,294,529 of record OX421884.1, on the reverse strand, counting down.
GACCGGCCCCCTTCTGTTACTGAAGGTCCTACACCTTCCCCTGCAAGTTCTGACACTCGGATTTCAGTCAAGTACGGAAAGAAAAAAAAGGAAGACTCTACGTCACAAGAGACGAGAGATGCAACAGCACAAAATAATCAAGATCCTTTAACTGAATTTTTCTTAAATATGGCTCGCACCGTAAAATGCTTTCCGAATCAGAATCAAATTTATATAAAAGCCCAATTATTTCAAATAGTAAATGGTGTGGAGATGAGATTAGCGAATGAAATGCAGTCTCCCCTCCCGTCTCCTTCAAGCAATCAACGACCACCAAATCCATTTGTTACTGAACAGGCACCGGACGATGTTGTCAACAGTTTCCTTAATTTTAGATCATAATTCTAATATGTGTATGTTTCTACTTAGTTGTTTTAGTAAATAAATATATGAAAGATTACTGATTTTTATTTTGAGACGAGATCAATAGTTTCTTAATGTTGCTTCCATACTCTCTTCCAAAATATTACAAAAAAAATAGATATGTGTATACCTTAAGCAAAGAGCCAGTCTTTCTTGAGGACCTATAGATTTCCGAAATGATGTATTTTGTCTTGTTAAATGCTGCTTCAGAATATCTAGTAAAGTTGTAAACTTAGCGCGAGACATACGAAAATATTGGAAAAATTTAATATCATCTTCTATCAAATCCGGGAATAATGTATGGTATTCTCCATACGTTAACCTTTTCTTGCAAATATTGTGTATCCAATATCTTCACTTTCTTTTCTGCTTATTTTCCTTTTCTTCTTCCTCTGTCAAAAAACTAGTAATAAGTTCATCTTCGCTGCTCATGTTAACAATTACAAATGCCTTTATCTACGGCAATTATACGGAACTGAATAACGGTTTGAATGACTAGAAGTTTAAAAAATGCATACGCATCATTCGGATATCCGCATGCTGCGAAAGCAGTGGACGCAGTATATTAAATAAATCCGATTCGTACGATGCGTGCCGTCCGTCCGATACTTACTAGTGAACGCTTACCTTAAGTATCGTTCTTTCTTATGAAGGTTAACAGGTGGCGCATTTCAGTATAACTGTCATTCCTTGTCATGTCAAGAACGATGTGTCACTGGTGAATATGTCCTTTACGAATGGGACATTTCCTAATTATAATAAACGTTTGAATATGGCATGATCACACGTTTAAATTCATTCATAGATAAATATGACATAATTAACAACAACCAACACGGTTTTAGAAAAGGAAAATCGACAGCTACCTACTGCTTTATTATCTTTTTATAATCTGATCATCAATAGCATAGACGATAAACAACTTCCACTGTCATTATTTTGTGATTTTAGTAAAGCGTTCGATTGTGTCCAACATTCAATATTGTTGAATAAATTATATGAATACGGTATAAGGGGCACCGCTGCAGACTGGATTGCATCATATTTGGACGGTCGTATGCAATATGTTAGCATTAGTTATAATAATGTTGACACTGTAAAAAAGTTTAAATCTGCTTGTACACAAGTATTACATGCAGTTGCACAGAGGTCTGTGCTAGTCGCTCTCTTATTCAATTTGTATACCAATGATATTTACACCTATCTGTCGGATATTTTAACCTTTATATATGCAGACACTTGTCATTACTAATAATAGTCTAGAGCAAACAGAGATAACTGCAAATAATGCAATAAATCGCCTGCATAAGTGGTTCTGTGCGAACAAATTAAGGCTTAATGAAGCAAAAACAAACTTTCTCTTGTACCATACACATCAAAAACAACAAAATATTATACCTGCAGTGTTAGTGTAAATAACAACATAAGGCAAAATTCTTAGGAATAATAGTTCAGGACAATCTATTGTGGGATGATCACCCTAATAAGTTGGTAGCCCTACTTCACAGCAAAGCTTATCTGTTCAGGAGTTCACGAAACACTAATATCATTGTATTATTCCAAAATACAGTTCCGTTTAAATTACGATATACTTCTGTGGGGGTCCTCACCAGCAGCAAAAAAGGTATTTGTCGCCCAAAATTAAAAACTTAATTTCACAATCGATTTCTTTAATTATAATTTATATATTTATATTCAGTCAGAGCATAAAAAGCCTGATTTTTACCTGCACCAGTATTTATACTATGTTTTTAATCCATTATTATTGTATTTAGTTGTAAGAAGATGAGAAAGAAAAACGTAATTTGTATGATTTCATAAATAAATAAAAAAAAGCATTAAAAAATCAAAACAATACAAATAACCACGAAGAATGCAGAATTTACACAAAATTAAACACCTAAATACACAAGTGAATGTAAAAATTTGACAGTAATGATAATGGTTTTGACTGTAGTCAGTTTAAAATACAGACTCATTATTCTACAACATTGTCAAATGTGTTTTTCGTGAGAGCAGGCTAAAGAAGAAATACTTTTCAATCAAAAAGAAAACAATTACGAAATAATACTAGTAACAATTCTTCTTTAAACTGAATTGTATCCATCTCTATTAACAGATATCGAAGAGTAAGGCTTTATTACGCACTAAATATTTGAACTTCAAGAACATCGTGAAAACAAACGAAGTATCATTTTAACATTAAGATTCTTTATTCAGAACCGAACGGAGATGTCGCTGCGTCTAGCTTTTGCGACAATTTATATACACGTTGTTTATTAGATGTTAAAGCCTGTTTTTATTCGTTACATCTTATAATATATGTAGATACAGGACATCGTATTCTGTTAATGCTGCCTCGTACAAAATACGAATTTCTAATTCTTTCATAAAATTAAAAAAAAAAACATTCTTGTTTCGTATTGGCCAGATATCAACTTCTAGGAAATATGTATGTTTGGAAACAGCATGCTGGTAATAACGTTTCACTATATATTCGAATATGACTTTAATTACAACTGAAACATGTCCTGATTTTAAAGCTGGACGCTCAGAAAAACACCTGTTCTCATCTGTAACATTAAATGCTGCTGTTTTAGAAATAATCCCTCATTTTGACTGTTGGAAAACGGGTTGTGAAGGGAGAGAGCGATACACATAGACTGGCGCACCTGTGGCTTAACCATACACATACAAGTATACACTTATTGCCAGTGAGTTGATCCTTTCCACTTCCACTAACACCAAAAGCATTTACTACCATAGGGAATGCTGTATTGTACAACTATAGGATTACTACACATTTGCATTCGTTGTCACTGGAATTAGTAGTGTCCTAAATATTTTGCTTAACATCTACATATATATGTATATTATGTAGCATTTATAGGCATATGGGGTAGTAGTATTTACATACGTGTAATTAGTTTAGGGCAATCTACCGAAATAAAAACAGAATAAGTCATTTGTTGTGAATGTTCACACACGATGGACTACATTCAACTTGCTACGGCAATTCCCGGTTAACATTAGAATAAACGGTGGAAATAACAAACCCTACCCACGTAATTTATGCCAGTATTTAACCTATTTCACGGGAAGAAACAATGTTAGGGGCAAGAACCATATCTTGCCGTTATGATTTCGCGAGAAACGGTGGTTAGATTAAACAATTTGGGTCAGAAGAAAAGAGTGTGCGGCGTAGGGGTTACAAATTACGATTCATTTACGGAAAACTAACGATCAAGATTCCGTGAATGGCGGTAATGATATAGTATACTATTTCCTCGTTACTGATAAACGTTAATTTCGTGCTTGAAATTTCCAGACCGGTTGCGGAGGTGGTGGCGATGAATTATACAAAATATCGCAACACATTTCCTAACAATTTTACGATAATACATGGTTACTTACCGTTTATTATGTATTTATTTTATGTATTTTGAGAGGAGAAATGTGCTTTCTTATTTATGTTCTTTTGAAAGCAACGGTGGAAGTGTTCCAATTATTTTTATCGAAATGGAAAAATCAGAGCTTTCGGATATATCAAAGGAAATGCCGACATCAATACAAAAGTGAAGTAAAATTTATTTTTATTTACATCCATCATATATCATGAAGTGCATTTTTTAGGTAGACATTTCCAAACAGTAATATCAAACAATTTTCATCTGCATAGTTATCTGTCACTATGGGAATCCCATAGGATCTGCTTTAGGTCCAATATTATTTATCATTTTCCATGTTGTTAAGCTTTCATTGCTTTTATATGCTGATAATGCCACAGCACTTGCCACCCTGCGCATATTAGGAGTACCGTGGTTGTGGTGTTGGTAGAACTAAAGGGGTGATTTCATAAACAGTTGAGTTTGTGCCAGAATAACAACTACTACTGCATAGTTTTAGACTCTTACTAAAAGGGTACAAAAGATATGTCTCTCTGTGTATACCTCTCCCCTATTTCTTTGCAGCGAAATGCATTCCATCAGCAACCGCATTTTAATCTTACTCCTGTAGTGAAATTTAAAAACGTATATAAGTATTGAGGCATGATCGTTGCTGATACTAAGAAATGAACAAATTATTTGGTCGGTTGCGTATTATTAGCCCACATCCATATTACTTGTGCTTTTAACGCTTGCTGGAGTTGAAAGTAGTAGAATGGTCAATAGTGCCTTGATATATGCATGAAAATCTAAGCACGAAGCAAGAGCAGCTACGAAAGTGCTATAATTCGTTCATTGATGGGAATCTTTTCTTAGCCGTGCTTGTAAATTTTTTGTTTTTGTTTGTTTTTTTCTCTTGATTTAGCGGCTTGGTTTTTAAATTTAATGAATTATTCAATAAAATTCTTCATGACGTTTCGACAATCTTATTTTTTATTGTTGTCTTCCTCAGATTATTTTATATATTCACAAAATTTCTAAAATTAAAGACATTCACACAACATTTTAAAATAGTATTAAAAAAATTTTTTATCTTTTCATTTTTCTTAAACATATACTAACTGTTAATTGTCATTTAAAATTATTATGCATGGCGAAACATTTTGTGTGAACACTGGAGAACTACATTTTCGTTCAGATATACAACTCATATGTGAACGTACCTGGTCTGCAGGACGCGAAAGGTCTCTGTTGGTGACTCTGAATCGTACGTGGGACAAATATGCTCCGGTGTGCCCCAAGGCTCAGTATTGGGGCCGCTACTATTTTTGTTATATACCAGCGAGTTGTTTAATGTCACCAAACATTCATTGCTGCAGGGCTATGCGGATGCTACACAGCTATTTGCGAAGGAATACTATGAGCATATCACACCACAGAACTGCTATATTCAAGCGTGCTTTTACTTATAATGCTGCAGCCATCTATAATGAGTTTGTTTCCGAATTTGAAAAGCAGATGTCACCTGCGCTGTTTAAAAGACGGGTTAGATCTCTGTTGGATTCCTCGCATTAAGCTGCACTATTTCAATCTAGGTATCACTATCACTCTCATTTATTTAGATTATTTTACAGTACCTATAATTTTAGTTTATGTTTTCTTATTTTATTTCTCTTTCTCTTTATATTTGGGTAATTTAGATTTATAAATTAGTACGTAGGTATTTGCATTTTTATATATCTATTTAAAGAATTATAATTATTTTTTTGTTACCTCTTTTGTATGTCTATCATTGATTATAGGTTAAGTGGAAGAGTAGCTCTTGCTAAACTTCGCCTATAATTGAATGATTACACTTTATAGCATCTTTCTGATAATAAAGACGAAATTATTATTATTATATGTGTGTATTGCAAATATTAGGTATATAATAATAATAATTTTTATTTATTACCTATTTATTATTTATTTATTTATTTAACAATTTTTTCATGCATACATAACAAGTTATTATTACATTAAATCAAATATGAATCATATGCAGACATATAACCACAATATAAACAGAATTAAAAAACACACAGTATATATAACGCACTTAAAAAAAGGGAAAACCATACTTCCACAAGCAATGCCCATGGAAAACACGAGCATTCCCCAACCTCACGCCGAAGGAGCGCCGTCCCTCCTCACTACAAGAGTAGATAGGCACCAATCACACCCCCGCAACAATAAAAAAAAAACACAATAATTACAAATTCTTAAACTAAAAATTAAATAACAATTACAGTAAATCAATAAGCAATCGAGTGTGCAAAGAACACGACAGCAGCGGACTGCAATGGCACTAAGCCCACCGCGTCACGGCCAAACGGATTATCAAACAACCAAGACAGCTCACCATAAAATCACAATAAAACAATAAATAAAACTAATACCCCACAAATCAGAAACTTAATAAAAAAATGCCTAAAATACAACTATTGCTACATTATACCCACTAATAAAACTAACATTATTCATAACCTGAGAATTCTAATCAAACTAAATACAAACCTAATGCAAACGCAGTTTCAATCTGCCGTAAAAAAAAAAAAACCTAAAACCCAATGTAATGATCCATGACCCCAAAAACATGAAACAAAGTCACAAACTACAACTTACTGCTAATTAAATACGGAAGTATAAGATTTAAAACAAAAAAAAAAATAAAATGCCAGTTGTGATCGAACAAATCAAAATCTTAATGATCGATCAGCAAAACTAAAACTTTTCCATCTTTCTCTTCCTTCTAATAAATAATAAATAAATAATCAAATTAAAATCACAAAATAATCGAACTCAATTTAAACAGTGTAGAATGTAAAATTAAATTAATAAATAAATAAATAATAATATTTAATGTCCAACGGTGTAGGTACACCATTTACAGAACATAACATCTAACTGCAGTACAATAAAAATAATCATTAGAAAAAACAGATAGGCAACAACAACTTCTAAATACAGTAATGGAACAAGGGTTGCATACTAAAAATTTTAGGATATTTCAAGAATAATCCACGCTACATAGTAACATGTATAAATTAAACTCATAGCGCATCATAAATCAGTATAAGTACAATCAAAAAGGAAAATAAATTTATCAAAGAAAGGTCCTATTTCGATGCAGACACCTTAGATTATTCTCTGAAAATCCTCATCTTACAGATACAAGAGCACTTGCATTATAGAAAGTCTCACAATAACCTAATCAAAATAATAATAATAATAGATGTTTTTATTTTCTTCAGGTAGTATAAGAATACAAAATTATGAAATTAAATAACAGGATATTTATTAATTATTAATATTTAAGGACTTTATTTACTAGTGGAATATGGAGATTCATTAAATTTACTAAGTAATCATTTAATAAATAGGTCTTGCAACTTACGTCAACCATGTCATATGTAGAATAGAACTAGAAAGCCGGGCCCGTTCACCCAGCCAACTAATTAGTCGTTTGATGACCGTTTACGCCCCAACTCGACAGAAAGCAGAAAGTCTGCGCTCCACCTAGAACGCCCCAACTCGACAGACCAGCCAAACCGCACCACTCCCCGCTAATCTCCATATACACCCGTAACTGGTTTGGGATCGTCGGCACACCCTGTATATTCCTTATTCTTAATTCTTAATTCTCGCTGGAAATATATTTAATTTTTTTTTTTTTTCAAATGCCTCTCACTTTTAAAAAGACTTGACGCTCCGCGTCACTTTACAATGATTTGCAATTTCATAATTTTTAAATTTTCCTTAATTTTTGTTTTTTTTTTTGAATTTTTCTTTTTTTTTTCAAAACGCGCGTGTTTAAAAAAGACTCTACGCTATATTGTATATACAAATCTGCTAAACATAATTGATCATCAAAACATTTAAAGGATCTATATGTTCGAAAAAAAGGTATTGGTTTTGCATCTCATAGTTACAGAATACAAAACGTCAACAGATGATCAGTAGTGAAGCTTCCTCACACTCCTATCAGGTACTAAATTTACATTTGAAATAAAAATTGAATCTAATATTGTAGAATTGAAAGCTTTAGGGGAGAAGGGAGATTACATTTGCAAGCGACGAGGTCTGCGCGCTGTCATATGTGGCCATGTCAATGTTAAATCTCACCAAGTAAAATTAAGTGTTCGGACAGGGGAAACCTGTCAGAAAGAGTATTTTCAATTTCATTAAGAAAAATACTGCAGTCAAAATGATATACTGGGACAACTTTCCTAGAGCTTCTGTAAATAATTACTGTACAACAGGAAAGAGAGTATGGGGTATGAAATGATAAAGAAAAACGATGATATTTCCCAACAATCTTCGAAACAATTTCACAAAGAAATAAACTAGGTACCTAACCAATATCACGGTGTGGGAAATATGACCGAAAACTTTATCAGAAATTTAAATATCCAAAAATTATAAAGGAAATATACCTACCTAGTAATAGAGCAAAACTCGTGATTACGTGATCACATCTTCAGTTGACATGCAGTCAAACTAGATTGACACGTTCGAAGCCGCAGTAATTAGGAAGTTTTCCAGGCATTTATCAAGCACAACGTGACTTACATTTCGCCAACTGACAATTAACCTTTCGCTGCAATTAGACCTTTTCTCTTTTCTACCTAAAAATGATGGGTTATATTTTCAACAAACGAATGGAACTTCTAAATGGGACTTCTTCGGTAGAACATTAAGCTTCTCAGGGTATAACCAGATTATAATCATAAAGTTCCGAAGCCGAAATGCGGAACATTTTACTAGTATTCGTCACGGCACCTTTCGTGACACGAAAGCTGGCACCGAAATAAACTTGTTGGCGATTGCGGCGGAAATGAATTACCAAGTAAAATTCTTACATCAGTCTTCCGGATTATAGCCCTGTTTTGTTGATAAATTATTTACAAATCGGCGCATAGATTATTTATACTACATTCATTCCTGCATATTCATATATTTTTATGTCTTATTTATACATCCCTATACATTATATTCAAAAAGACACATTACAAAATTTAATTAAAATTTCTAAAGAAAGTTTAATCACATTTCTATTCAAATTTACAAGTCAGCTTCTATTTTATAATCTTTGCTGTTGTTAGCACTTTTTATTATGTTTTAAGCACATCTTTATTGCTATTTAGAGTTTACACAGAAATTACTTACATCAGAAACAAAGAAAGTAGTTTATTGCAGAGGTTGTTGTACGCTTTTCTGTATAACCAGACATCGTGAGCTATGCACTCACCCCCAAGACATAATAGTGAGAAAAATATGTGGCTCTTTCTACGTTGCGCTTGAATTACTGAACATATATCTACTTTTTATTCTGTGCTTTTTGTTGTAATTCATTGCACATTCTTTGTTCTACTTTAAACTCCTCTCACGTAAAAACATTGATACCACTTGATGATAAAAATAGAAAGTACTTCCATTAAGAAAACGTTAATTAGTTAAGTAATTCTTAAGAAAAGTATGAAAAATAAAACATGTCTATTAAACAAGGAGTGCAAAAATCTCTATCATATAGTGCTTCTGCTATAGTACTTCACGATAGCACCGCCCTTATATTAATGATGCGCCCTTCCCTCCTCGCGATGTCGAATTTTACGATGGTCAACTGCCATCATTTAGGGTGGCCGTGCATTTTACCTGATGTTTCTTTCTTTTTTTTTTTTTTCTCTTTCTAAATAGGATGCTTGTCAGGCACCCCCGCAGAGCCAAATATCGCTCGTAATCATCCCGCTCTCTTCCTATGTTCCTGTGTACCTGAATTTTCCATTTTGTTTTAGGCTTTCGTCTATGCCTGCACTCCAACGATATCCAATTTGTTACTTTCTTTAACGGTATCTTAGCCTCTCTCTTTTGTATGTGTCCGAACCATCTTAACCTTTGTATCTTTATGAACCTAACAATATCCTCTCCCTCCATCATGACTCTTATTTCATGATTCATCGGTTTTTTTTTCGATCACAAAATTCTTCTGAGCATTCTTCTTTCGGTGGTTCTAAATCGTTCTTCATCCCTATATGAAAGACACATTGTTTCTGCGCCGTAGGTAAGTACTTGTCTAATTGCTGCCTTGTATATTTTCGTTTTCGTTGCATTGGAGAGGTTCCTGTCTCCCTTAGCAGTCTGTGATAACACCAGTATGCTCGATTTTCTGCATTTATGCGTTCCGTAAATTCCGTACTTCATTATTTCCCCCATTTACTATTTAAAGTTGCCCACTCTTTCAAAACTATATTCTCTTATTTTAAGCTGTCTTATATTTTCTGTTTCACATCTCGTGCTAATCATATATTATGTTTTGTCTTCATTTATTCTTAACCCTTTCTTTTTCGCTTCTGTTATTAATATTAGTAAGTTTTCTTCTAAACTCTTTCTACCTCTTGCAATGAAAGCCAAATCATCCGCATATGCCACAACTTGCATTGAGCGCTGTGTGATGGCCTTTCCGATCTCTGTTTCTTTTATGACCCCTTCCAGCATGATATTAAAAAGCATACTCGACAGGGCGTCCTCCTGTCTCACCCCTCTCTCAATGGTAATGGGATCATTGTTTCCGTCAGCTGTTGATACTATCGGTGCAGGTCGGTAGAAAATAAAGAGAATATATATAATTACAAATTACACAATAATTTCAATTTTAATTTATTATTTTAATTTAATTAGCTCTTATATTACTTTACTTTGGATTATCTAATATAATGTTTACAGCTATCAACTTAATGATGATTCCACCATTAGGCTTCATACACACTTCTTAGCTTATTTACAGTAGGTATCTTTTCAACTTTTTTCCTATATAATAGGTTAGTGTTAATGTTACTAATGAAACATATGGAGGATGTTCATTTTAAGAAAAAGATATTTTTCTAATTACATATATCGAAAATGCTTGGTTCGATTGTTTTTTCTTTCATCATTGTAAGTATCTTGCTTAGCATTAAAACACTGCATCTTTGTTAATCTAACCGAATTTGTAGCTTTATCAATAACAAAGTTAGGAATAAGACGCCGAAACCTTTAAACTGGCTATGTAATGGACTGTAAATACCCTGGACTAAGGACTAATTAATTTTTACAAATTTGATACCAGAAGTTTTCAACATTTACTTTCATTTTTGTGCATGTACAGTATACCATATAGTACTTCTGTCCGTATTCTTCCTCTATTATTTCCCTGCCTATTTATATTTCTTGTTATCTCTTTTCTTTTTTGCTACTCATCTGTTACTCACTCTTCTCTTCCTAAATCTTAGCCGTTTTCTTCATACCTTGATTTCTTATGTCTGTTTGTGTTATTTTTTCCTTCTATTATACTGATTATGGTTTATATTTTAAACAATTTTTGTTGTTGTAGTTTCATGTTAAAATATTTACAAAAATACTTTCAATATGTCTCTATTCCTTCAAATATTATTTTCAATATCCAAATAAATTTAATATTTATTCTCCTATGGTTTCTGATGCCAAAAAGCCTTCTTCTCTTTATTTTATTATTATATTTCATTGTCCAGTGCCGTCAATCTCAGCATATCAATGCTCTCCCACAATATACTGGGTGATTCTTTTATCTTGAGACAACGGAATATCAACACTGCATCAAATCAAAAAAAGATCTTAATAAGATTTGTTATAATGCGGGGGCTTACTGTATGGTGCCGAACTCGATCCCCCACCCACAAAGTTTTTTACTCGAGTATTATTTTCTGACGAGGCGACATTCACAAATCACGGTACGGTAAATCGGCACAACATGCATTCCTGGAGTATCGAAAATCCCCATTGGTTGCGCCAAGTTAAACATCAACATCCTTGGAACGTAAATGTTTGGTGTGGAATAATTGGCAATAAGCTTATTTGTCCATATTTCATCGATGGAAACTTCAATGGTGAAAATTATCGAAACATCTTGCAGAACGAACTTCCAGCGTTACTTGAAGACCTTCCCTTGGACGTACGACAAACAATATGGTTCCAACATGACGGTTGTCCAGCGCATTATTCAAGAATAGCACAAGAAGTATTAGATCGAGCCTACAATCGTCGATGGATCGGAAGAGGTGGTGCATTGCCTTGGCCTGCAAGATCGCCAGATCTTACTTCCCCTGACTTCTTTTTGTAGGGCCACTTAAAGTCTGAAGTTTATACAGAAGTGCCTACCACGAGGGAAAACATGATTGAGCGAATCACCAACGCTTGTTCAAGGATTACGCCGGAAACACTTCTCAGTTGTGTGCAATCATTCTAATTGCGATTAAATAAATGTATCGAAGTGGAAGGGCACATTTTCGAACACATTTTCTGAAATGGGTATGATAAAGTAAAGTTCTTCGTTGTTGAATGACTTTTTGAAATCTTATTTAATGTTAAAATAAAAAAAAACACAAAATCGTGGTTGCTTGCTTCTCTTTTTTATGTATTTTTTCTAGACCTTCACAATCATGTTTTTTGCGACTACAGCGCAATCTGTTACGAATCGAAAAAAGAGTTTCAAACAAAAACTACATGCTTGATGGCGTAGAATCCGAATCTGCAATACAAAATGGGGTTTCCCATTTAAGATTTCAAAGTTGTCCCTCCTACCACTCTGGGGGAGTGAGGTGGGGGATCGAGTTTGGCACCATTCAGTGAGCCCCCTACGTCATAACAAATCTTATTAAGATCTTTTTTTGATTTGATGCAGTGTTTTAGAGATATTCCGTTGTCTCAAGATAAAAAACTCACCCAGTATACAGTTTTCGAAATCGCTGCAAAGCCGGCAGCATGTATGTAAATTGGAAATTCAAGGCGCACATGGAAATGATACTTTTAATTATCGATACGTTATTTGGATGGAGTGTATTATCCATCTTCCCATTTGTAACAGCAAACAATGAAGACGCAATCATTGACAACATAATCGAAACATTCTAAAATTATATTATGATACCTAATAATATTTAATACTAATAAAGCAAGACATATAAATTCAAATTAATTTTTTATCAAAAAGTTGTTTGTTAATTTTTCACTTGTACAAATAATATGCACTTTATGTATCAATTTAATAGCGCGAAACATAACGTAATAGTAATAATAATATAAACAAACGCTTGCAATGTTGTAAAAGCAATAAATAAACATCAACAAAATAATTTCAGACAATGCAAAATAACCATATACGCCCATAGCAGGTTATTTTTAATAAACATATGCTAATGCTGACAATTTCATTACACAATACTCTGAAATATAATTTCACACAATATTTATTCACAATGCGTTTTTATCTTAAATAGGATAATACTATTTCAACTATTAAATTATATAGCAGCCTTTATTATACTTGGAAACGAGTCTTCAAACATGTTTTTTTTTCCTTGGAATAGATAGGCACTCAAAAATAAAGTTTTAATAAACATGCCCTAGAATATCGAAAGAATTTTCGAAAGGTGGGTAGTTGTATGAGTTTTTCCTTTATAACTCCCTTATTCGATCAAAATTTCGTAAAAACATGCTACAGATAAAGAGAGAATAAGACATAAAACGCCTTTATTTTGGATACGTACACTTGCGTCAATTTTTATGCTACTATAAAATTTGTTGCCAAAGTTATAGTACTTAAATGAAAGTTACGAGTTTATTTAGGAATCTATTGGAAATGTAAAATATATATAAGTTAGGAAGTGAAACTTCTATGGCCAATAACGTTCAGTTTTTGATCAAATACATCCCAAAGAGGTTTTCTTCTCCGTGTAAAGTTATTTCAATCAGAAACTATTTGATTACTATACAAAAACCTTTTTATAACTTGTCATTTAAATCCATTTCATTGCATAGCTTTCTTTTGCCAACGCTTCGTATGTTATTTTCTTACTCAGTCAATAAATTGTAGCGTTAGCCAGAGCATATACACAAGAAGGTAAATACAAAACGGTATTGCTTAAGGAGAGACATACATATTTTTTTTCTTAAATTAAAAATAATTCAACATCTAATCACGTTAATCTCAAAATAAAGTGCTAAATGATATTTTGATCATCATAAACATACATATACGTATATAAGATTGTCAGAATATCTGCATAGTGTGCTCTAGCACTTAGATTCACAATTTTGGAATTTTGTACGGTTGCGTAATAAAAAAAATGCGTACAACTCTTTAGACTACCTTTTGCAATATTATAATATTGTAAATCTTTTGTAAGCCAGTTTTGATTTTTCTCAAATGTCATTTTATGTATTGATGACTTTAAATTACATCAGATCAATGGCTAGATCAATTGAAATCATTGCACCAGAAATTATATATTTAACAGAAAGCTATAATCTGTATTTTTAATAAAACGATAATGCAATAATGGTATTTAACTAATATCAAATTAATATTTTATAGCCGCCCCATTAATACGCTTTGCAAACGATTAAACATTGAATTTACACAAGCACGAATATATTCTGCTGTAGATGTATGGTATTGATAAATAAAATTTCTATAAGGAAATATAATTTCATCTGACGGCAGGAAAACGTTTTCTAATATAGCAATATATGCATCGCTATTAATTCTATTCTAAATTCTCCAGCAGACAAATCCAGGCCAACACATTTACGGTGAATCTTTCGCTGTTACAGGTTTGTTTGTATGTAAGGCTCTTGGAACCTTAAATTCGGTGGTCGATATACTCGAATGTGCTAATTATAAGTGGATTGAAAAAATGTTCATCAGAGAAAATAACTTTCTCTCAAAACATTTAGTTAATTTAATTATTTATTTTTATATATATTTATGGGATACTAGCATGGGGAAATGCTTCTCACTCGCAACTGCAAAGGGTATTTACAGTACCAAAAGCAGCAGTACGTAGCATAGTTCAGGCGAGATTTGACGATCACTGTAAGCCTATATTTCGTAATATTAAAATTATGACGCTGTTTTCTTTAATAGTTTATGAAAACTTAATATATATTAGAGATACTATCCATAAGCTGTCGTTACATCGAGACATCCATGATCACAACACAAGAGGTAAAGACAAGATAATGGAACATAGATATCGCACAAATAAATCGCGGGTTATAGGTATAGCACTATATAATGCCATGCCCCAAAGTTTAGTGGATTTGCCGAGTCCCAAATTTAAAACCAAATTAAAAGAAATTCTAATAGATATGTGCTTATACAGCATTGATGAGTTTGGGGAGAATATTTGTGATCTGGCAACGTGCAACGTGCCAACTCTTTGCTCCTTATTCTGCTGCGTAGGAAAAAATTTTTCAGAGCCACTCAATTTCTTAAATTTGAATATCTTTTAATCCGGTTCCTTGCAGTACGAATACACCCAAGGAAATTAGTCTCTAATAAGCGCTCACTTTTTTCTAAGATGAACTGGTTTGGGCGGAAAATGCACTTACATATTTTATATAAGTATTATGAAATAAAAACTTACCTTTTTCCTGTTTGCACTTGCCGTTCGCGACGTTTGGATCGACGAGGAGCTTTTCGAAAATTCATTTTCGCATCTTCTTAGAATCTTTTTTTCCCCGCACGTTGTTATTTTGAAGAATGGCGACTGCTCCATTATATGCTTGGCCGTGTTCTGACACGAGTACGACATATGTCAGTAACTGGTTTCGCTATACAAAATGGCAACCGCTCCGTAATATGCTTTTGAAGCAACGCTATTATTTTGAGACGAATTATCGACAGCTACCAAACCCCTAGGAGGCCATTACGCGTTCTGAACGCCGCCATTAATGTAGCGTTTGGGCCGAGTTGTTAACAGTTCCCAAATACCTTGAGTGCATACTCAGCTGTGTCTTCTGTACACGGCCAATAATACATTGAATAAACCATCTATAGCACACTATGGTGTAGAAATGATGTAGACTAACAATGTCACCATTTTTATTTAGTTTTGAACTAAAAATAAGCAATAAGTGGCGAAGAATGAGGGTTTTCGCAACTCAGCACTCCTGCAAAATGTAATTTTTTCTAACTTTGGAGATCGATAAACAAACAACCAAATATATTAAAAAATTACAGCCTGCAAATACAAAACTAGTTTAGAAAAACAGATTGAAAAAAATTAGCAAAATCTGCCGAGCAGGTTCCCAGAAAACGGTACTGCAAAATGGCAACGTCTGCTTTAACAGCATTCTTAAAACCGACTAAAGCTTAATTACTTCACTAAAACGTTAAATTTTGCACAAGAACGCATGGCAAATATCTCTGAATAAAAGGAGACTAAGCGAAAGAAAATCCATTGCATAGAACCGGCGATATTGAAGTTAAAAGAAAACACTGAATTTCCTGCCGAAAGAAGGACACAAATCCGCATTAAAGAAAGTGACTAACTACAAATCAAACAATTTCAGGTGGCGGATGCGTGATAGCAAGAGGGCGTGCTCAATGGAGTGAGACACACCCGAAAGAATATAGAGAATTGTTATAACTCGCACGTGAGAAGAGAACCACCCTACATCTTCGCGATTCGTACATACAACGAAATTCAGCTTTTATTGTAATATGTATCTATCTTCAGTACTGTACGCCAGTCATCAACTCGGATCCGCCCGCCTCTTCGAGCTGATGACGTTAGATGCGGGTGAGGGCGGGGTTTCCGCGAACAGTGGTTTATATATGCATTGTCGAACAAAATTTCACAAAATAATCACAATTTTTATACTTTTTTATATGAGAGACAATCCACATGTGTAATAGTTTAAGAGAAAAGTGCACCCAAAGACAACGCACTACCATATGGATACAGATGACTTCGGTCTCCTCTTAAGAATATGTAAATAAATAATGCATTTATAACAAATTTAGCGGTTCATATATGAACAATCACACATTTATTGATAAGTAAATATCTTATGATCATTTCTTCGTTTATTTAATCTAATCAAGAATTCTATGCAAAAAGTTATACATACATACATTAGAATGAAGTCCGTCTGTAGCTAATATAAATCTGGTTACTTAGGGACAATATACTGTCACATAAAACAAAATCCCATTCTAAATTGCATTGGCCAACATTTCGTCTGACAAAGGCAGAAAGTGACTGTCCTTCTAGTCCTTCCACTGCCATTGTATAGAGAGGAAAGGATAATAAATCATTAGTTCGCACTTGAGGCTAAGTATTCTGTATGCGGACGTTGTCCCTCCAAAGATAACGAACCAAACAGATACTCTTGCCAAACGCAATTGTTTGCTCGACCTAGTCGATGTGTAAACCAAAAGGACATGAGGTCAATTCAGACAGAAAACAGGATAAAGTGCTTTCGGGCTTGACCATTGTGGGACGCTACATAATTTCCCAAGTCGTGTTCCGGCGATTTTACCTATTATTGATTCAAGTAAGTGGTCATAATTCCCTCTAGTCGACTTAAATATATAACGATCCAGCATGTTTTATACAGAATACCTCTTTTGTACGTTTCGTATTCTTTTATCAATGAGAGAGGGAGACAATAAAGGAGTAGAATTTCAGAAGCATATATTTGCCTCGCAAGCCAGAAAGAGTTAGGTAATGCGGCAGTTAGGGATCGAATTTTTCATAAATGGAAAATCTCAAGACATGAACAAAGATGCAAAATAAAATGTTCTCTACGCTTTCAGTTATGTAATTATCTGTGGAGTCACTGCGATGACGTGGTAAACGGTACGAATTATAACGTCTGGCGACGTCACAAATTGTGTATGCTCCAATTGCGTCGACACGATGATTAAATTTTTAAAAACAAAATGAGCTAATTGAAAGCGACCCGTATTTTTTGACTGTAACATAATGTCGGCCATTATTTGAAATTATACACTGTGTCTACTTAAAGCGGAGACACATAATAACAATTTTTTATTATTAGGTTTGGGCAAAACAAATTCTTTATAAAATATTCTCTAAGGCTTATAACTTAAGGTTAAGTACTAGTTTATTCATTCATATACGAGGCATGTTCAAAAATACAAATTTTTCGTAATCCAAATCTGCCTTTTTTAAAAAGTATCGAAAATTGTTATAAAATAGATCGACTAAAATTAAAAACTGATCTACGATACAAACGGTTTTATTTAATCAGTTATATTTAATAAATACCTTTTCTTCACCAAGTGTTTCTAACAAATGATAATCATCCTCAGATGAACTATAAAATGCAATTTATACCTATATATAACATTATACCACTTTGCACATCTTAAAATGACTAAGACATAAAATCAAGCTAAGAATTTTGAATAAAATAAATGGAGAAACTTAACAATGAAAAAAAAGAACAGAAAAGCATTGGCGTTCAAAGTAATTGCTAATTTCTTAATTGCAAAAATATCCCCCTCTGCAAATTCTGAGAAAATGGCAATTATATTGAACGTGTGTCCATTTATTTTATTTTTGTTTTTTCAAAAAAGTTTTACACAAATTTCATTGTTTCTAACTTTAAAATATTTACCGCTAGCTTGTTTAATTTGTTTTTACTTTTTAAAGCTTACGATTTCCATGTAAATTTGAAAAAATCAAGTTTCTTTAAACAATAAAATTTTCGATTCATCAGTGTAAAGATATACTGAGTGTTTCGTTTAAAATAATAAATTTAATTCACTTAGATCCCCTCCAAACGCAACTATACTTAACAATTAGTTGAGATAGAAGACAATAAAATTTTGTATCTATCAACATGAAGATAGGTGTTCCATTTAAAATAATAAAGTTACGCACTAGTGTAATTCGCAAAGTTTGTCCCAAGTACTTGAACGACCTGTAGAATACTGGAACAACGCTGAATGTCGCATTCAATCAGTTCACTATTTATTTTCACCCCCTTTTACCATATACGACTCTTCGATTTGTCTCCTGTCCAATCGCTGTGCCGTATTTAAATCTCGCGCTACCATTTCCAGAAGTTTCTCGAGACACCTTGACGTATTCTCGCATGTGTACAGAGCACGATTCCGCCCTTTGATGTTTCGAACCTGGACTTCGTTGTTTATTCAATGTCCGTTGGTGCCATCTATGAGTGCCCATCGAAATTACAATTTAAACTTGGGCCCATAACAGTACATTATAACGTAACAGGGTCTATTTTGCGTTTACTTATAGTAAAATAGGCGTAGAGTGAAATAGGGTTAGACGTTAGAGTGAAAAATAAGTTTTTTGAAAACATCGTTACTATCTACAAAGACACAATATGATCTAAAAATACATATGCGAACTTAAAGCATCAATTCGATTTACTTTTATGCATAAAGACACAACCTCTCTAACCTTAATTTTGCCATGTTTTTAAGCTTCACTCGTTCTATGACACTTGTTTCTACAGATATTACAGTATCTGTAAAAACCATCCATGGTGTTTTACTTATGTAAATAACAACAATCAGAATATTATGTTTATCCACAATATATTTATAACATATCTGGTATGACTCGTGATGTTTCATTAATTCATGCTAATGTGCCGCAGAGAGAAAAGAAAGTTAAGTTTACACTACAAATTATAATTAATAATTTGTACTCCATTTAATTGTTTTACGGGTTTTAGTGTCAAATATACGCTAATACGTATGGATATGTGATGAGCTTCTTGAAAATATATAATGTAGAATAATTTTAGAGTAGATAATTTTATAGGGTAATTAATAGACCCAGTAATTGGGTTTTGGAACCTTTGGTGTAACAATAACTATCACTATCACGCGCGTCGAGAGATTGTGCATTGTTGTTTGGTGATAGTGGAAAAACCTAGCATTGACTTTTGTCAGTGTGATAGTTATTGTAATTAATAGAGTAAAACTTGCACAACACATATTACTTGAAACAATCTACCACTACACTAACAATTTACGTGTATCGAATTTCAAACTGCATACTAGAGCTAGACAAATTGTGCAGTCATCCAAAACCACCCAAGGATGTAGAGTTAAAGAAGAGGAAAAAGAAGGTATTATCCGACCTGGACAAGTTGACGTAATATATACTGATTTAACCAAAGCTTTTGACTTGATAATTGATGATGTGTTGCTCTCCAAGCTATGCTCTTTCGGTTTTGTTCCGTCTGCTTTGGATCTTCTAAGATCTTATCTAAAACAAAGAAGATGCTGCGTCTCGTACAATGGATATAACTCTAAAGATTTCATTCTTAACTCCGGCGTACCGCAATGGTCGAATCTAGGCCCATTACTGTTTGTGCTGTATATCAATGATCTTCTTCACCAAATTGATCTCCCCACTCTTGCAAATGCTGATGACCTTTTCTGAAATTGCTTGTATCGATGATGTGAGTAAGCTCCAACGTGCTTTAAATGCCTGGTTTCTGGTTGGAGTGATGCTTTCAAACAGAAGCTGAACATCGATGAATTCTGTGTGCTAATCTTTACTCGTTCATCCTCACCTTACATTTGTTCTTACCAAATCAGGGGTAGCACTTTGTCTCGTAAATTTGAATTTAAGGATCTTAGTGTAGCCTTTGATACCACGCTTTCTTTCAAATCGCATGTTAGCTATTTGTTCTGAAGCTATCAAATCTCTTGGTTTCATTATGCGTGTCTGTAGATACTTTAAAGATACATCATTATTGAAATAATTATATTTCGCATATGTACTAAGCAAGCTGGAGTCTGCGGTATTAGTTTATATGCATGTGATTTCTTAAGTTTAGACAGTAGGTATCCATCGCAAATTGCTGAAATTCTTTCCTTCAAAATGGATGGAAGGTACCCTGAAGGAGGTATACCTCAAGATCAATTTTTACACAGGCAAAATATGTTTTTCTTAAGCAAACGAAGGGAAAAGATCTGCAAAAACTTCCTTTATAAATTACTAGAAAATATCATCGATTGCCCTTTCGTATTGGAACGACTGAATTTCCTGGTACCTAGGATAAATTCGCGATATGATTGTGCCTTCCTGGTTCCATTCGCGAAGAAGGATGTAATGGGACAGGCTCCAACGTATACTCTCCCGAGGACGGCCAATAGACAAGAAATGGATATTTTTGTTTGATATTGGCACTATCCAATGTGTAGAGTGGTTTTGGTTCCGGATTCATTTTTCTTTCTGATAGTTTCTTTTTTCTTAAGGCATACTTATTTATTTTCTTATTATTGTACCAATTTACTGTATTGTGTATACTCATTTCTTTGTATTATCCTACAATTGGGCTTTGCATTGGATAATAAATGTCTTATTATTATTATTATTATTACCATGGGTACTTCAGACAATTCGGGGATGGCTTTACATCAGGTGGTCTTAGATTCCCATTTATTCTAATGTAGAGTAGCAGTCCATTGGTTTATTAGGGTATTGGGTGTAATCATTATAATAGGAAGAACATGAACCCATCTAGGTATCAAATCGTTATCAATGGCGATGACTTTTGTATTATGGGATTGAAGTATACAGCTTGAAGTAATCTATGACTATTAAAGACCTTTGGAACAGCTTGGCTGTCACCGTAAAAGACATCACGCCATCTTTTAATACCTTTTGCTAAGATTTTTATGACACCATCAGGATCACCAGTACTTCGGCTTGGAAGGTCGTGGCTAATCTACCCAGTGCAAGGTTTACTTCAACTTTAAATTCAAAGACAAAACTTCCGTATTCTTCACTGTTTTTGTTTCTGATTCATCTATATAAAGAATAATCGAGTTTTTTATTGTTTTACATAAAGAATGTATGGTCATACATTACCCAAAAGAGAAAGTACATTTAAATATAGGTACCCCCATCAATTATTACACATATCAATCGAATTAAATGATCACAAAATCCCTTATGCATGATCCTTATGACTTAAATTGGCAATTAATAATTATACTGAATGGCTTTCGTTTCTATAAGAGGGTGTTTGCTGCATATTAAATTAATCGATCAGTATATAATCTACATATACAATTTACCAATACACACACACGTACATATGTGAATATTTTACATCCAATAAAATTAATGCCGTAACAAATTACTTCAAATCCAGACCAGTAATGCCTCTGAGCAATTACGACAATGGTATTCATTGCGGCTTCATTGAGTATTGAATACAGGCACGTATTCAGATATACACAAAACTGTCCTCCAACAAATGAAATATGAATATTAAAGGGTAGACTTTTGTTCGTGAATCGTTCACGCCTCTAGTATTCTCTCGTCTGTCGCTGTTCCCGCCCGCATTTCGTCAGGAGTTCGTGACTTTCTATAGGTAAAACTACTTGTTTAATCATCATTTGGCCTCGGTGCGACCGCATTCTGCCTCTGCACTGATGAGCAAACGAAAACAATAAAGCCAACCCGAAATGCCGCGCGGAACACTCGGGCAATGAGAGGGGTGTACGTCACGTCTTCTCGTTAAAAAAAAAAAAAAAAACGTCCTTTTGAGGCATTTATCAGGTTTACGTTCGGAAATTTCATGAATATTCCATTTAAAAATAAAAAAAATGTACATCGAGATAAATTTTGGTTCAACAAAAGCTGGTGGCGAATCCTTTATATAAAAAAATATAGGTCACAGTTTACCCCTAAAAAAATATGGTGGCAGCAGAGCAGATACGAAAATGGCGAGCAAGGAATGTGATTGTAACTAATTAAATTTAATTGGTGTATACAATTTAACTATTTAAAATAGTCGCCATAATTGTTCTCCATTTACATAGTAATTATCTTTTGTTTTTTTCTTTTTTGAACTTACTATTAAATAATATGACACGACAAACCAACAGAATTAGAATTAGAAATTATGAAAAACAGGAAGAGAGGAAGACCAAGACAAACATGGGTTGAAATTATTGGAGGAATACTAAAGAAGAAAGGAATGACATAGGCAAATGCGAAGACACTGGCAAAGAATCGAGAAGAGCGGAAGAACTTTGTATACAACAAGAAATAAGTGTATAGATAACCCTTCGCAATACTCAGTATTACATCTACAATATATATAATATATAATATATATATATATTTCATAAGTTTCTTTGCACTCTCTCGTGCATAATAGAGTAAGAAGTTTTAGAAAAACCATGTGATAAAGTCATACTCAAGTTTCGATTGTACAAAGGAAATTGAAAGTATACACTTAACAGTGAATTGTTTACTGGTTCCGTTCAACGCAGCCTAACAAGTTCAGGCCCTGAAGGTCGCTCAGAACCGTTTCGAGTGAGGTCTTTTTCGGGTTTTCTAGGGGAAGGTCAACCGTCCCAAAAATGTCATACCTGATTCTCATTGCGGTGGGGCAGTGGCAGAAGATATCATCAAATGTCTCTTCGTCCTCCAAACTGAGTCGGCATTCAGTCTCTTCAGAGAGTCCGATTCTGTGTAAGTGCCTTCTGAGTTTGCCTGTAAAGATGTTTACGGTGAAATTCAAGTAGTTCTCTTGGGTCTGACATGATTAGTTGAAATGCACTTTTTCGCATGTACTAAATCTGGACAATTGTTGCAATGTTGGAACATTTTTTTGTTGCTGTTTAGATACCGTAGGTGCTATACCACTGGCAGGTTCTGGTCTCTGAAAATGCTTCGCGGCACACTATTTTTGGAAAAAGTGTTTGCTTCCTCATTGCCATGAATGAGTCAGTGCCCAGGTACCCAGATTAGGGATACGTTATCCCCACAGTATTTAGAATATTTTTACAGCTCAACATCAGCCTTGAGCTGCATTTGTGCTTTTTTATGTGTCTAACGTTTTTATCCAAAATCTCTATAGCACATATCGCAGTAGCATAGAGTTCAACCTGAAAAATTGTTGTGTGTTGTGCAAGGTTGTAATATATACTCTTGCATTACGACTGAATATTCCTGCGCCAACACACTGCTCTGTCTTCGAACCGTCCGTAAACCAGCAGGTGTCAGCCTGCGTCAATGTTTCTTCGGTACGTCTCCATTCCTCTCTGTTTGGAAAGGAGGCAGTGAAGTATGTATCGATCATTGATCAAGTACACATCATGTCCGATGGCATTCCCATCATACCGTCAAGAATAACCCATTCCAGCGGCCTGCTAGCCACACAGGCATAAGTATGTGGCGATTGATTCGCTATATATCATAGGCAAAATGTAGTTAATCTGACCTCCCTTTCCACAACAATGTGCAAGTTAGTAGGTCCAGAAGAGGTTCCTATGCCAATGACGGAAAAGAAGGCATTGCTCCCATGATTGCCACACTTGTAATCCTTTATATGGATGTAAGTCCAGCTACACCTTCTGCCACCATGCTATTGCTTCATAGGTTATGGTTGTACGTACTACCATCACATAAAGATTTCCCGCATATTCTTTCGAAGGTCCATAAACATAGCCGTATTTTTTCCAGATCTGAATTCCAGGTTAGTGTCCCATCAAATCGGACGCCTGAATATTTTACATTATCTGCCAATTCAAGTTTCACGCCTTGGATGATGGGTAGTACCAAATGCTCCACTATCTTCTTCCTGGTAAACGGTATTATCATGATTTTGTTTGGGTTAATAGTCCGGTTTTCCCTGCTACACCAGCTACAAATTGCGTTTATCACCTAACAGCAAAACATTACATTTATTGATATTTTATTTCAGAACACCAGGAATTGAGTATATGCAGTTGTTGTTGAAGAACTGCAGTTTGTAGAAGTAGGATTTTGTAATATAATTTAAAATCAGCTGCATATTATAAACGTCACAGTCTAGTGCAGAGCATAAATCGTTAATGCAAATTAAAAACAGGAGGGGCCCAGGTTACTAAACTGAAGTATTCCTGAAATAGGTTGCTTTCTGTTATGAGTGTATATGGCAAATAAGGATATAACATGGAATGAAAAGCCTACCGATTCCAGTTTAAGTAAAAGAAAATGTGAAGCTATGCGATAGGCTGCTTTTGAAAAATCAATGTGATCACATCAACCTAATTTATAATTAATAAAAAATGTTCTTAATTTCCGGTAAAGATATTTAAGTAAAATATCCGCCGAAATACCTGCAACCACTTAAGTAATACATACATATTTGCACCTGACATAATGTTGAACTACGTATTGTAACTGAGAAAATCAAAAATCATACACCCACCGACAGTGGTTGTTTTAGTACGAATTTTTGCTGTCATACTATCAATTTTAATAAA
This sequence comes from Cetonia aurata, assembly GCA_949128085.1. Classification (NCBI taxonomy): domain Eukaryota; kingdom Metazoa; phylum Arthropoda; class Insecta; order Coleoptera; family Scarabaeidae; genus Cetonia; species Cetonia aurata. The sequence continues at coordinate 48,269,620 of OX421884.1, read as the reverse complement.
TAGCAGACCATTTGTAATTGAATTATTACCATTTGTTACCAAGTACAAGGAATAATACAAACAATAATAAAAGCCGCATGTAAACAATAGTTGAAATTAAAATGCATCGAAAGAATTTCATCGCGTTCCAGATTAAGCAAATTCCTGCCATAATGATTTTAAAAACATTCATGCGCCCTGCGGTCGTAAAATAATCTGAAATAGTTACCAAAAGCACCGCGCATCGTCCTTTCGAGAGCACAACTGAAAGTATTTTCTTGAAACAATGCAGCAGCACACAAAAACACAAACCCTAAAAAAGGCAAGCATTCTCGTGCACTTAAGAGAGAATTATACTACAGTGAACGGAAACTTTAACTGCGGGTTATTTGATGTTTAATTTAAGTTTTGGATGTGTTAGAAATTCAATTATCGAAAGTCTTCTCCACTAAAATATCAAAGGCTCACGCCACATCTTAATTAAAAGTTCTTCCATTTTCTTAATTTTATATCAAGAACCCGCGATTTCCTGAAATCTTTTTACTTACTAGATACCTATAGTGCATTATATCGGAAAATCTAATTATGAACAAAAGCAGTGAGAACAATAGTCTTTATCCTCATTTTCCTTTATAATCCTAACTAATCTGTACATGCAACAGAATTGCATAGTGTTTCACAACAATGTAAGGAATAAATGAATGTAATAAGAAGACAGTGTGCAGTGCAATGAATGCTATAACAGCTGACATAAAGTTTCCATATTTTGAAAAATAAATAGAATCCGTGTAAAGTATACTTCTCTTAGTACAATAGAATAGTAGTTTCTATTATTAACAGAAATAATGATAAAATTTAGTATTTACTGCTACGGCGCCTCCACCAAATTTATTATGTATGTTACAAACAAAAATACTTGTGCTGACTTGTGCTCAATAAAATGTTTTAATTAGATACACCTGCATTAAGCGTTTATATATTTAAATTCATATCATACCAAAGAGCCACTGGTAATTTATAATAATATCTAATACAGTAAAAAAAAAGAACGATAGAATGCCATAGTGAAGTACAGTTCATCTTATACCAATTGGTGGTATTTTGTATATTGTTTCTACGATTTCTTCCGCGAAATAAATCAATATTTAACTATGTTGTGCACATTCTTTCGCTTATTATGCGACGTAGAGTGTTATTGCTTGCGAAAATAAGAATGTATTTCAAAGTCTGGCATAAATTAATATCTAATTATATTACATTTCTCTTTAGCAAGCATTATTTCTCAAAGGGAAGGTTAATTAGTCAAAGGTTCGATTTTCAATATTGCTGTTTATATTCATTTGACTAAAGTTAAAGTACTTAGAAATTGGACGCAGCTAAAGGTTTAATAAGACTTAATGAGGTAGATCAATTTGAAAAGCAATTAGATTATCTACTTCTGACTCAAGTTTTCTGCTACATTCAAAATTTACTTAAAATGTATTAGCCGAATTTAACTAAGAATTTTCTGTTGTTTTAATTATATCAAGATAATCAGTTCTTTTTATTTGGTGATAAGGCTGGTTAAATAAAGGAATTCAAATTTTTACTAGACATGTTTTGCGTGCACTCTTTTTTACTTTGTCTTTTTCATATCGCGAGCATGCTTCGCAATAGATTTTCATTCTTTATGTTAAGTTTACAAAATTTTAATGTGTAAAACTTATATTGTGACAATGACCGTTCTTATATTTTATTAGCACAGTTTACTTCTGTTAATGTTGTAAGTATTTATATTTAAATGTTTTTTTCTAAATTTAAATAATAAAAAAATACCTCATATTCTTAGCGTCAGGCGTTTCACACGGTTCTTGTTTGAGTCCCCTGTTGTATGCAGTTTATACTTCGCATTTTCATTTTTTCCATACATTCTTCTGCTCTTATGATTTCTACGCTGACGATACTCAGCTTTATGCATCGTTTTCTCTTTCTGAAATCCGTGCAGCTGTTGACGCAATTAATAGGGACTTTGAGCAGATTTCAGCTATTTCGCGACGTCATTATTTGAGTCTTACTAGAAATAAGTGTTGCTTTATGGTGTTTGGTAGTCCATTAAATAGAACACGTAGTAATGATTTCATTAAGCCTCGAATGGATGGAACGAAGCTAACGCGTAAGGATTCTGCGAGAAATTTGGGTCTAATTTTTGACAGTGAAATGCGGTTTAGGGACAACACCACTACTAACATTAAACGGGCATATATGAATTTAAAACTGATTTATCCTCATAGGCATATTTTAAACACTTGCAATAAAAAACTATTATGTGATACTTTAGTGTTATCACATTTTAACTATTGCGATTCAGTATATGGGCCGTGCTTGGATTTTATTGATAAGCATAGGCTACAAGTAGTTCAGAACTCGTGTCTGAGGTTTATCTTTGGTATACGGGGATGGGCTCATATTTCTCATAAGTTGGCTGATTTGTCGTGGTTAAATATGAGTAATCGTAGAAAATTGCACTTCTTATGCTTCATTTATAAAATCATAAAGTCGAATAGCCCACCATATATGGTTGCGAAGATCAGGTTCAGGACGGATGTGCACCACATTAACATCAGGAAAAAAGATTTAATAGATATTCCAGCACATCGTTCTCAGTATTTTAAAAGGGGTTTCAGTTATAATTGTGCACAAGCAATGAACGAGTTACCTGGCCACATAAAAGAATTCTTGCTGCCGCAGTTTAAACGCACAATTACAAGACTTCTTGCAGTTGAACAAAATAAAATAAATTAATTTGGTAGTGATTTAGAAATTTAGTTACTACGTGTTTATGAGTGGTCATATCTTTTTACAGTCGGTTGCCATGTTAAGTGCATGTTTTGTTTTCTTTTTTTCTTTGTTTTTGTTGGATTATCAAGAACAGTAGCGATTCTTATAGGACTAGCTGATGATGATTCTTTTGGCAATATACTTGCTATTTAGTGTAAACTCCTCTTTTTTTCTTAGCACACAGACTTCGTATTGGGCTGGCATTCTGTCTGCTAATTTGTTTAGTGTAGTGGTAAATGTATGTGGTGCTGGAGTATATATATATATATATATATATATGTATACGTATGTATATTGCTAATAAATATGTTTATTATTATTATTATTACTATAAAATAAAAAATGAATTGCAGATTTGTTTTAAGGCTTTAATAAATAGTCGAAACGTTTTAAAAAAGAATTTAATTCCTTTATTTAACCAGCCTTATCACCAAATAAAAAGGACTAGCTATCTTGATATAATTACAATACAGGCTAAATTCTTTAAACTTTATTGTTTTAATAGCGCTTCTATTTTCTCACTTGGAAAAAAGGTTATATGAACGTGAGAAATTTTTATATTTATTCTCTTTCTATTTTACTATCTTTAAACTGCTTGCCTCCTATATTTTAAATAGATAAGATTTATTGCTATCTTTTGTAATTATTGTACATAGAACATATACCTCTTTTCGTGAGTAAAATTTTAACATATGTTTTTTTTGAGATTTAGAAATGAATCCTATTGTATTGTAATCTCTTAACGATTTTGAAATAAACTGCTGTAGGACCATGGTTTCTTCATCATTCTTTCATTTATTTATATTTTTTTTAATTGTTTCAGATTAGATTTTACAATTATAATGAAAGTGTAAAAGTACGTTCAATTTACACAAACTGTCTGTAATAATATGTCAGTATTTCATTAGGTGTGTTAGAAAATAAGTGAATCACAAATAAATGCATTTCGGTTAATTGAACTTGATAGTAATACGATAACGATAACGAACACATTATGCAAATATTTCATCCAAAGTAAATACTAATTCAAAACATTTAAATGCTTTCCGTTAATTGTATTAGTAGGATTGTTATTATCAAAGTGATTTTAAAAAATATGCTATGCATCAAAGATTACACATAAATGACCCCTTCACTTTTTAAGAGAACATTTTTATAATCTCTTATTGTTTGCTTTAACCAAAAACCATTATCTCATTATTATCACATACAATCAACCAAATGTATTTTAATGTTATAAATTAATATTTATTTCAAATATTTGTCTATATGTTGTTCCTATAATGGAAGATTATTTTGTTGTTGTCACCTATTCATTAAATTATGTAATGAAGATCTGCCAAGCAGAGCAACATAGTTTACTTTATACCCACCCGGTTTCTAAATGCAAACTCTCCATGAAATTTATCTTTAACAGTTATTTTTGACATTCTTTAACTTTTTTAAGTTTTCCTTGAATATCTCCTTTAATGTTTACTTTATACCATATAAGCTTTAGTACTTTTCTACTCACTATTAGGCCCTTTTCAGAATTTGTTAATATACCAGATTCCATTTGAAAATAAAAACTTGACCTTGAAATGACAATTTAACCCGTCAAAACCGCAATTTTTTTCACTTTTGTCTGGCCCTGTACGCTGTAAGAAACTAAATTAAATAACAACACACTGGAATATTATTTATAAATAATAAAAGTAAAAATAAGAATAATATTTATTAATTAAATACGGAAACAAACTACCTCTCTCAATCCACGTATTTGGAAATTTTATATCCAAGAAATTTCTAACATGAGCAGAGACATGTGCAGAACAACAATCGTGTTGATACCACATATTTAACCTTGTCCGAATCGGGACATCCTTCAAGAGAAGAGGCATTCCTCCATAAGAAACTCTAAATATGTTTCTCTTTCTCCCGTTAATGTTTGTTCAAAAAGAAAAGGTCCGATAATTTTTTCATCCAAAATACGTGTAGTTAGAACGTTCACATTCCAACGATTTTGTTAAATGACTTCTCTTTGCTAGTGTAGATTAGTTTCTAACCAGTAATACATATTATATAAGTTTACTTCACCCGAACTGGTGAATATAGCCTCATCCCTCCATAACATTTCAGATAAGAAATTCACATGATTACTAAGTATTTCTTCAACCCATTGCAGAAGTCTAACCGTCGATCGAAATCCGTTTGCCTTAAATCTTGATGTAGAATAACGTAACAGGCATACATCTTCTAATATTCTATAGACCAGCGAATAATTTAAATCTAATTCTTTCCCAACTTCTCTGATGCTTAAATGTTAATCAGCTTTTATATAAGCCAAAACATTAACAGCATTCTCTTCAGTTCGACTCCTACGTACCCAATATTTTACTCTGACGGTTTGAACACGGCCAGTTGTTCGTAGTCGTCACACCAATCTTCTAAATGCTTTCCTTGAATGGTGCCGTCTTCCAGAGTACCGTGTAGCATATCTCCTCCCGCTCGGCAATAACAGCATTTTGTAAACTTTCAAAACACACAGCCGGTATATCATAAGCTTCTTTGTTGGAAAATAAGGCATTACCGAACAATACTTATTGCAAAAATTATAAATGACTTTGACACATTGACAGATGCAAAAATGAAACAATGACAATTGATTACGGGGGACATTTCACAGATTACCACAACATCTTAATAATCAGTGTCAGTTAAAAAAATCAATTGATTTCGATGTAGCATGTATAAACCATCGGCAGAAAAATTACAAATTTAGGATACGTTTTTTATCGAGGTTACCTGTTGAGCCAAAAGTTTAGGGAATTTACAAAAATCGAATTATCTTTAGAATAACAGCGGATATTAATTTGTGGTTTTGGCAGGTTAAACTGTCATTCCGTTTTCATTTTTAGAAATAAATAGGACAAGCTAGTATAGGTAACGCATTCTAATTTTCAGTTAAAGCAATAAAGCAAACAGTATTATTTACTGTTACTCTTCACAATGAGCGCAAGGTTTTTAAAATTGGTTGACATTCACTAAAGTTACAAGGGCTTTTGTGTGACAAAAATTATTTATATTTAATCCATCACTGTATAACAGGCACAATCTCAAATTGTCATTAACCAAACTTATAGATAAGTATGTATAAGTAACTGCTTATTTTACATTTTTTCTAGGACAAACCGTTACCGAGAAATGGCCGTTAGCCACCCTTAATAAATCAGTCTGTACAAAAGATATCCTTACCTGTATTACTTGATTTTCTGTATACTTTTATGTTTGAAATGTTTAACTATACAGAATCACAAAAATACAAATAAAAATCCTATTGACACAAGTTCTACTTTTATATACTATACAACATAGTTGTATAGCACGTCGATAGCCTGTTCAGCATTAACATCCGTACCTGGAGAAACTCACATTCAAGTGAACCGTCGCACATGTGAATACCTCTTCTTTCAATAGCTCGTTCTCAGCCTTTATAAAAGCACCCTTAACAAGAGAAATGATAGTGTATTCAATTTAAAATTGTATAATATCAGTGTAGTCCCGAACAAGGTTCGCCGACAATTAGAATAAATAAGATCATTAGCCAATAATATCAGATGTTCGAGATAAAGAAAATTGATTGTTTGCTTTAACAACACCAACATGGTTACTGTTATAATATAGAGAGCTCTTCTGTTTTGTGAATCACTATAAATGTGTAGTTATAATTGCAACATTTTTTAAAGGTACACAACACATTAATATAACCTTTATAATATAAATTGTAATTTCAACCTAAAAATAGACTTACCTACAATTTTTTTTAATTCTCAATGAAACCTTTGTAACATTTAAAATTATCTATTATTATTTATTTATTATAATGGCTATGAATATATCATTAGTTTTGCATGAGGCAGATTTCCGCAAGAACCCGACCGAAACTCGGAGAGGGAACGCATGAGCTTCACCGGTACAAATCGAAGAGCGATGCGCTCTCCCCGGACTAAGCAACCAGATCGGGCAGTTTCCTCGAGTTTTAAGCTTTTTTTATATGTAAAGTGCAAATGACACGCTTTTAAAAGCGAATCTGAGATAAAAAGCAAGAATATCGTTTCAATAGTATCATCGTTTACAAATTTACTGGCTATTTTTAAAGAAGAATGATCCTTCGTTAAAATTACATCGATTATATAATCGATGTAATTTTAATGGGGAGCAATTTTTAAAAAAAATTCTGTTGAGTTCGTTTTTTCAGCTGTTTTATAGTTACATGGGCATGCTGATTTCAAAACTGCAGTCCGTTTTCTTCTATCACGTCAAGTTTTTTCTCTACAGCTTATCGTGCTGTGACCACTTGAGGAAGCACCAGTGCTCTCCTGCTAGCTGCAGTAATTTTTTCTTGAGTGGGTAGCGATGGATGACGCCGTAGGCAATTAGCGACATGTTCATACTTGACTCGTGCCTTGACTAAACTATTCATTTACACCTGAGATCGTTGATAATCAAGCGTATTCTGAAGTACAGTCTGAGTTCTTGTAGAGTTAGCAATGTTTAGTTTTTGCTAAATTTGAGTTTTAGTTTAGTTTTAGTTTTTGTGACTATATATGGACTTCTGTTCTGTTAGATCATATCTGCCTCTACTAGTTCGCGTCGTAAGTGCTTAAATAATCCTGATTCGTTTTGTTATATATGTGGACAGGTTACCATTCCCAGTCAAAGGACGAACATCAGTGACCAAAATAAATCTTGGGTCCCTCATAAGGTCTGCAACCAGTGTGTCGAGAGGTTACTGATGTGGACGAAGGGAATACGTAAGCAAATGCCATTTGGTATACCTAAAAACGGCAGGATATAACAGGAAAAACAAATGTACAATTGAGTATCCTAGTTTACCATCAGCTATACGCCCAGTGCCTCATTCAGTTGAAATCCCAGTGCCAGTTTTCAAAGAACTACCATCTGTAGGAATACTGGAAATCGAGGATAATGAAGCTCGAAATGATCCCAACGATTAAGATTTTGAAGTTGAAAACGATTCCATTCGTAAGAGCTTTGATCAGCATGAGTTAAATGATTTGGCATAAGATTTGTGACCGTCCAACAAGGCTTCAGAACTTCTAGCATCAAGACTGCACGAGAAAACTTGCTTGAAAAAGGAGCCAAGGTATCCTACTTTCGAACAAGAGAAAGTGCATTTCCGCCATACTTTCGGAGTGACGATGGGTTTGTATTTTTCCATAACATATATGGTTTAATGGAGGAGTTGCGGATTCCAGCATATCACGCAACTGAATGGCGACTGTTCATCGATAGCTCAAAGCGAAGCTTGAAGTGTGTCCTCCTCCACAATGGAAATTTGTTTGGTGCAGTCCCAATAGGCCATTCAGTTTGTTTGAGTGAAGAATATGCAGATATCAAGAGAGTCATTGAACGGTTGCAATATGACATGCATAAATGGATCATCTGTGTTGACCTTAAAATGGTCTTGCTTCTGGACCTGCAACGCGGATTTATAAAGTATCCCTGTTTGTTGTCTATGTGGGATAGCAGAGCTCGTGAGAGGCATTGGATGCAATCGACATGGCCGCCAAGACCTGACCTCAAACCTGGCGATCCAAATATTTTACATGAGCCACTTGTCTCCAGAGAGAAGATTGTGTTTCCACCTCTACATATTAAACTGGGTCTCATGAAACAATTTGTTACAGCGTTGCCAATTGAAGGAGACTGTTTCAAGTACCTCATTTCGGCGTTTCCTAGTCTGTCTTTTGAAAAGATAAAAGCCGGGGTGTTTGACGGTCCACAAATTCGACAGCTCGTCAGAGATGACCAGTTTATAGGGACAATGTCAGAACCCCAAAGAATTGCTTGGTTGGCATTCAAAGACCTGATTAAAAACTTTCTAGGAAATACACGAGCAGAGAACTACCCCGACATTGTCCAGGAACAGTTAGAGACCTTCCACGCGCTTGGGTGCACCATGAGTATTAAGGTGCATTTTCTCCATAGCCATCTTGCCAAGTTCCCTTCAAATCTTGGTGCAGTCAGTGATGAACAGGGGGAGCGATTCCACCAAGATTTGAAGGCTATGGAAGCACGATATCAGGGTAGATGGGATGTACATATGATGGCAGACTATTGTTGGAGTATCAGGAGAGACTGTCCACAGCTTGAGCACTCCAGGATAAGCTATAAGCGAAAATTTGTACCTTCAAATGTATGTTTGCCGTTCGATAGCTTTTGTTTGAATAAAATTATTTTGTTTACACAGTAGATTTTGTAAGGGTTTTCCTTTATTTTACTTTGTAAGCGTCATTTTGCATAACTTTTGGGTCAAAGAGAGGGTATCCTGTATCGTAACACTTTGACGTGATAGACAAAAACTGACTTCATTTTTGGATTTAGATGCCAAAAAGAAGTCAAAAACAAGTGCAGCTCTTAAGTCAACAAAATGTGTATTCTCCAGTATTATTAAAGTTATCCAATATTTGGGGGAAGAATAAAATCTTGAGGCAGGCAGGGTACGTTTGGGAACCGTGAAAGCCGAATAAATAGGCAGTCCAACACCGTATCCAGATCACAATAACCCGAGGAGAAAATCTATAACATCAAAACCTTATCCCGAGGGTGCACCTTTTTCTGGGGCTCCACGCGGTAGCCAAACCGGATGTACACCACCAGCTAATTCTATATATTTTTTTAAATTTAAATTATCATTCTATGCATTTTATTTTCAACGATAAACATATCACCATTTACACCTAAAAAAGAAAGTAACAATTTAAAAGTTTTTTTTTTACTCTTGTCAACAAACGTCCCACAATTTAATTCTTATAATATTAAATTTACTGTATATTTAAGGTAAAAAGTAAGGTCGCTTTACTTTAAAATTTTACTATATGTCACAATTTTCCTCATGCATTAATCTAATATTTGTAGCACAAAATTATCATTTATAATATTAATTACAAATTTTTTATATACCATACCACCTTTTTATTATATACTATATACATGTTTTTTGATATGATTTAATTGCATTAAACATATTAATTCTTCTAAATATTTTATTTTTCTTATTTTTTACATACATAGTGTTTCCAATTTTATTACGAAATTTTGTAAACATAATTCTCTTTAACAAAAAATTGGTGGCGCTCAAAGAAATTTTTGCCGATTTAAGTTTAAACTCACGACCCAGCTTTCCGTCTATATCTGGCTGCCGTAAGCACGGTAATTCGATCCAAATAATATTCTAAATGACATAGAAACAATCTGTCAGAGATGCCCAACAATAAGAACCAGGAAATATGAGTACCGTTAATCGCGAAAATGAACTTTGTTTTGACTTAATCCTTTTTCCATCAAGAATAGATTGCATATAGTCGAGCTACTGTTCAGAAGCTCGACTATATAAATTCTACAATGCATTTGTATAAATCCGCGCCTTAATTACCATGGCGTGCTGAGTGATAAACGAACTTTCAAATTAGCCACTGGTGCATTAAGCTCGTTTGTCTTGCAATTAGACCTTTTTACAACTCTACGTAGCGAGGAGGAGCGCTTTTCTCCACAACATCGTAATTACTGAAATGGACTCACAATATTATCAAGTCGGAACTGTTTTAGAAATCTATGCAAATATTTCAGAAAGTAATATACAACGGTTTGGTAGTTAATAATAGAACTTCTAGATTTTGCTTCTGCTTCATGTTCTAAATAAATAATAATAAAAGGTTTGGATACCGACAATTTGCCCTGTCTGAAATAATTACCATTTCTTATGAATATTCACAGATATTTAATATTAGAAAACATTCCATTCTATCTGTTCCAAATCTTTAGTATGTAGTTTTTTACGGTAAAATAATTTAAATAGCTTTTGCATGCATATGTGAATACTTCTACTGTCCAACAACAAACAGGCCCTTTGATATTAATAAACACCTACCATCCAACGAACAAAATTAAATTCAAATTAATCACGAAGAAATTCTGACAGGTTACTCAACTGGCAACGTTGTACAAGCAAATACGAATCAGTATTCATTTACTAAAAAGCGCACAACACCGAACACAAATATAAGACATAGCCTAAGAAAAAAAAACCATCGATGAGATCGGTAACAGAAGTACGAGTGAAACGTTATTTTCAGCGAAAAGTATTGTGTTGGTTTTCTAGAGGTTTTCCACAATGTTGTAAATTACAATTAAGTGCGATATGTAAATCTTATCTCTTATCTTATTTTCGTTGAGTGCTCGAATCATTGGGAGAAGTCCCATGTTTGATATGCGGAATTGATAAGGGCATATAATTTTTCTCCATTGAGGTAATAAAACTTATGGTAAATTTTCTTAATAGCATTAATTGTGAACTTTAATATAATGTCCTTTGTGTGTGTTTACGGTCTTTTGATGGAACGCTAGTGACTGGCTAGAATGGTTGGTGCCAGATGCCAACAATCGTAATTCAAATTCATCATCACGATGGACCTCCACCATGACTCCTATCGGATTCTTCAATAACTAGCAATAGTAGTTAAAAATCTATCCAACACTTTTTGAAATGCACGTGGATTTTAGAGGCGCTCAGCCAGAATACTTCTCAGCGTATACTGGTGACGCCAACAAACAATTCTTGTAACCTTCTCCAAGATTAAACAACATGTTAACCATTTCTTCTTGAGTTTGAAGCATTTTCGCACCATTTATCAGAGAACAATGTTTCTACAGTCACTTTATTCTTACTTTTACTGTTTTTTCTTTTTGTTTCTTTTGTTTTGTTATGACAGACTTAATTTCGGAAAAAGACATTTTTCGACAAATTGACATAACAACTTTTTCTTTCTTAAAAATATCGTTATGAAATGTGTTGTTTGTTTTTGTACCAATGAAAAATTTGGAATTTCGACTATCCGGCGATGTAATTTTTTTTCGGGGGTGCCATTTTAAAATTTAGAAACAAATGACAATTTGCGAATGCCAATCAACAATTATCTTTCTTTTATAAATCACTTGAAAAAAAATTATGTGAGGTCTTAGTCTATCCCTATATTCAAAAACTAAGCACCGCACTATGGGGCGAACGCCTATATTTCATCTCAAAATTGAATAACTTTAAAAGTAATGCATATATCGTAGTGAAATTTGTAATCCGAGTTAGCATTAATGGAAGCTGATGAGTGGTTCCGAGGTAGTGGATTGACTTTAAACAAAAACAAAACTCAGACATTAACACTTACAACTAAAGTTTTAGCCGAAACAAAAACTGTATGCTTCCTCGGCCTCCACATCTCCAGCAACCTCAGTTATAGGGTGCACATCGATGCCACAGCAAGGGCACTTTCATCGGCCATTTACGCAGTCAGAAGAACAGTGGAAGTGGCTACATACGAGGCTGCGAGAACTGCCTATTTTTCACTGTTTCACAGCAGAGCAACGTATGCTGTGCTATTGTGGGGACACTCTCCTGAAGCAACAAGAATATTTCTGAAACAGAAGGAAATAGTAAGAATTTTGAGCAATGTTGACCACCGAACATCTTGCAGAACACTTTTCAGGAGACATGGTATACTTACCCTACCGTGTTCTTACATTTTAACCTGCGTACTCTATGTCCATGCGAACAAATCAAAGTACGTAGTGCACAGCGATGTACATCACCACAACACCCGACATAAGGGCGACTTGATACCACCCCCACATCGTATAACAAGATCACGGATGTCAACGAACTACTTTGCCGTTGGGATATACAACCATCTGCCAAACAGTATGAAGTTGTTGGACGAGCGGCAACTTAAGAACACAGTCAAGAGACTGCTTTTGGACCATGAGTGTTATTCACTCGAAGAGTACTTTGGTATTAAGTTTTAACTCGTTGACATTGTACACTTGCGTATGTGTTTGTTACTTTTGTAGTCCGTTCTTTATATACACTTCAAGTTTATACATGCTTTTGTTTACATACACTATATGTTTATATATGCTTTTATCCGTATCTTTAATCTTTACACAAATTTAATTATGTTTATTTACGTTATTTATTTATATATATTATACTTTATTCTATCCTATACTGACAATGTCCATGCCTACTATTTGAGGTCTCGATTGAAATAAATTATATTATATTATATTATATTATATATTAATGTAACTTAGTGAATACATGCTGTTTTATAATTTATAAAGAGTTTATAAAATATTAAACTAGAAATATAACAATAAGCATAATGAAAATAAACTGTGTAAATCTCCGCCAAACTACAAATTGTTTACGAACGTAGCTTGAGAAAATGCTTATAAATAATAATATACAATAGGTACTTAACATTAAAAAAAAACCTTTTAGGCTTTTCTCTTATGCAGTCTTAAAAAAAATTAAATTCACAAAAAAATTTTCTCTATTCACTATTTACACTTTCTTCCGATTCTACACTTAAATTTTGTAACAGAACTTTAGCTTCATCATCTAATTCCATAACTTTTCGTGCTTTAGACCAACGTTTACTGCAAATATATGGATCGCAAGTATATATGACGGTGTGGAACACATCTTCATTTGTTGACGATTGGGAGCATTTTCTAGCACGGTGTAAGCGAAAATTTTTATATAATATAATATATAATTTTATAATCATTGTTTCGTGCTTCCTGAGCATCATTTGGAAGCTGTCCGAATGGTAGCAGTGCAAGATGTTTTACGATGTTTTCTCCATGGATTAACACCTTGTGAACAGAAGTTGGCATATAGTACCATCCGTACTTCTTCTACATAATATTCCGCTGTTGTTCTTGCATATTCCCTGAATTTCTTTGCCCCAATAGGTTTTTCGCTAGCTATAGTTTGTCAAAGTATGTAAAATAGTTTGATCAAATGTTCTTTTACTCCAGCTATATTTGCAGTACATGTGTAATTAACAAAGAACCTTCTGGCGGTGTTTCCATCATTCGAATTTACGCTGCCTTGACGAGGTTTATCGACAATCAGCCGTCGTCTCTGAATTTTCTTTGTATTTCTTCTTTCGTTTCATTTTATCTCTTTTTTTCTTCTTCGCTTGGAGCTGACCACTTTTTAAATTGTAAGTTATATGAAATATATAAAATACATTCTACAAATCCAATCCTGCAATGTAATGTTGAAAGCCCAAATCTGTAGCCTTCTTGCCTAACCTGTTTGCTTATAATAATTTCCAAATTATTCATTTCAGATGGCTTTGCGAGACATATTGCGCATGCTGGAGAAGAAGGTGTATTTGTAAACAATTGCGTTGCCTTACTGTCAATCATTGTTAAACTTAGTTCGTGTTTGTTCAGAAATAACCACCTGGGCAGGTTGAAGCGCAGAAACTTCATTTTCTAAGCCAAAAATAACTTCACTTGTTTTTGCTGCAGTTCCTTTAGTAACCTCAATTGATATTGGACGACAATATCTGGGGAAGAGGAAGAGTCTGATTTTCCCATATTACTTGACTGTTTTCGGAATTAACTAACTTTAGAGAAACTAAAGAAGCAATAAAAAGGTTTGCATCTGAAATAAATTCACTTTCAAACAAAATTTAATAGACACCTATGTACTTTAAACATATTCCAATATGAATAACGTATTTAGCAAAACATGTATACCTACATGTAGATACATCAATGTTCATAATCTATAACCTTTATTACGCAGCGCTCTGGTAGAAATCTAGTATTTTATCGTGCTAAATAAACCACCAGTTTACTTAAATTCATTTGTACGACTTAATTTCCTATTTTTATCAATGAATTTTGAAATAGTAGTAATTATCACCCCAAAGAAATTCAGGTGTATAATCGTTGTTATCGACAAGTACCAATAGATACCTAATAACCGCATGTACGGTATTAATTATAAGATTTAATCGTTTGTTGGTCGATCTATGCACCTGGCAAACAATTACAATCACTATTTTTGTGTAATTGCTATGAATTGTGTTCTTACTTCATTTATTTTAATAGAACCTATTGTTTCTGTAACGCTATTTCAATTGCTTTCATAACCAAAGCTGATTATTCCACCAAGAAAAGACTCTAAAAGCATCAATCACTTCCATTGCTTTGAAGATTTGCACTTTCATACTTTTATAAAAAAAAAAAAACAAAAGTTAATACATATATATCTTGTTAAAAATTTTACATTGAAAATATGCGTTACATAACACATTAAAATTTGATAATACATAATTCTCGAAAACTTTCAGTATCATCCTCTGCGAAAATATTCACATAAATAAATACAAATTCTATTGGCTGCTGAATAAATATGCATTATTAAACCTTCACCACCTTAATTATGCTGCAATATTCCGGTACCACCTAGAAGCTCTTGCCATTAATAATTTGTGGTAGCACTAAAACCCACCTAGTTAGCTAATTCTACTTTGGGCATCCCGATAATGTCATAATTTAGGCTTCTAATTAAACACTAATTGTAAGTAAGGTAAGCCGTAGGAATTATATGGTATAACTTATTTTTAGTGCGGTCTCAAATTATCTAGGAACAGAATTGTCTTCCTATTACAGTATTACCCTACATAAATCATGAGAACCTTATCATCGTCTTTGGACTTATTACACATTAGGGTGTTAAGTACCATACTTGTTAGTTATTTCCTAATTCTTTTATCTTAGACGCTTTTAGGTAAGTGCATGTTTTTACTTACACTCATTTTCTTTTCTATGCGGCATTGTTCCTACGTGTATAAGTTCTGTAATCTTTATTCATGAATAAACATCTTAAATTATTTCACCTTCATGAATAATACAGTAATTGGGCCATACATATTTTAGTTTGTGATAGTAGTAGTTGCAAATACAAAATTAATTTCTAAAGTTTTCCAGTAATGCACCCCAAAATTAATTAAATCATTAGGTGGTTTATTGGGAATGCTGAAAGTTAGTTAAGCGGTATGTAAACCAGCACAGCGGTATTTGGAAGCTTAAATGTCAACACTGCAGTTCTTGCTCTCTTTCTTTTCTTCTCTCAAAAAAACACACGAAATTATTGACAACTGCTAACAACTGATGCTATAAAATATCAAAAATTATGCATTTGGAGATATTGCAAAGATAACGATGCCAAATCACGAGAAATAAATGAAAATAAATTTAACACATTCCAATACAAATTTTATTAAGCGACCGATTAACTTGCTGCAAAAAAATCTCTTGTAATATTTTAATCCACAGCAATACGCTCAAAAAGTAATTTCTCTTGCTAGCTGGTTACTCACAATCAGTTGTAAACTTTTCTAATTTATTCGTTTAAAGTTGAAACGCATCAAAGTTTTACTAAAATCGAGGGTATAACGAAGATTTTATGCGTCCCATACAATAATGTTGGAACTAGTTTTACACTTCCGTTGGCACGTGTGAGGATCGTAAACCAAATTGAACTTCTAAACCTTCTCCTCTAGCAGGAACTGCTGCATATTACAATTTTGGCACAATGTTGTATTATACGATTATATTCAGAAGTTTCTCATTATCGCTAAGGATGTATGTGTGGATACTAAATACGATATTTGTAGTTGCAATGTTTCCGCCAACATTCAATTTCAGGTATTCGCGCATATAGAGAAAGTTAATCTATCAACTGCTATAAAGTTTCCTAACATTGCATTGTGGACGATATAAAATAGATATGCATATAATTCCTGATATGTAGATGTAATTCATAATGTGTCAAAGAATAGACGCTTGTTCAGCTTCAGCAAATTAATAATCCTTAATTATTAAAGAGACCATTAGAATATATTGGGCAATTTGTGTTCACCACGATATTACAAGTTTTATCGGGTACTATAGCTCTAGAGGAATAAGTGTCATTTGTATGTATTTACCAATACTAAATTTTAGTTTTACAGCCACTCAATAATGTGGAAATTGTCTAATATGGAAGAACCTAATTTGTAACAGAGGTTAGTATGGAATTTAGTACATCCGTTTTTATTGTAGGATACTAAGCCTATAACATTTAGAATTTAATTGCTAATAAAATACCACAAATATCAAACATTCCGGCAGTACACATTCACTGACCACATATTCAAGAAACGAAGGGAATTAATAATAAAGCAGCAGATAATTGCACCGATGAAGCATATGGTTAAACTAAACCAACAAAGGGTTCAAGGAGGTGATTAATGTGTAAACAGTCAAATTAAAAACTACTTACTAAATAATTACTAAATAACATCCTATATTATCAATAATTTCATACTCTCATACTGTTTCTATATTGAGTTGCAAAAAAATAGTAACTGCTTAAACGATGAATTTTCTAAATTTTCTGATTTTTAAACCCATTTTCACAATATTTTTTCTATTGCCCAGTCATGTTAGTTATTAGTATTTCTTCAAAATTACATTTAATATAAATTACAAATTTTAAGCTTAATATCCTATATCAATAATACATACATATTTGTTATATATTGAGTTACATATTTAGTTTGTCATAAAGCGCCGATGAGGGTTCGCCCGCGACACACCGCACCATTATTTCTTCAGCATTTAGTTTTCCTTGTTTCTTAAATTTTCGACTATTATATGAAAGGTATGAGAGCTTATTTATCGTTATATTTTTTCGATGTATTACTTATATACCATAATTTTATAGTCAAACATTTAACCTACATTTGTATCTAGATTTTATCACTTCAAATTTTTATCTAACTTTTTCACTTTCAATTTTTTAACAAACTTATCATTACACGTAATTCATATTTAAAATTTCTAACACATTTTGAATTTCATATTTCCTTAAACATTCATTCCCAATTTCCCCCTCAATTTCATTATTACATTTTTCATTTTACCTCACTGACTACGTATTATATTTACATTTTTGCTTTGTAAT
Organism: Cetonia aurata; assembly: GCA_949128085.1. Taxonomy (NCBI): domain Eukaryota; kingdom Metazoa; phylum Arthropoda; class Insecta; order Coleoptera; family Scarabaeidae; genus Cetonia; species Cetonia aurata. Next base: position 48,251,955 of record OX421884.1, on the reverse strand, counting down.
ACCATAACACTAATACTCTCTGTATTTACAGCTACAGCTTTCAACACTTAATGTTTTTTGGCCGATGATGATTTAACACCGTAACTAAACGTATTCCAAATTAGGAAGTACGTATTTTTATTTCATTATCATCTTTATCAAACAACTTAATTATCTTACAACTAAATTGAAAACAAATTCTTTCCTTTTCTCTGTCTGAGCTTTCGTAGCTTTATTGGTTACATCTTCAGAGACACTAATTGAGAGATAAATATATTACTTACTCTATTGGAGAAGCAGAGGAAAAACAACAAACAACATTAATAAAAGCACCATATCACAATTTAGTATATAAACTAGAGATGTGTTGTTCCACTCGGACTCGGTGCAAAGGAACTAGTCCGCACATGGAACTAAAAGGAACGAGTCCGCTATGTCGTTCCGATATCGTTCCGAGTCCGGACTCAAATGTACCTATTCGGTACATCGTTCCTTTAAACCGAGTTCGATCGGAACGAAATGAATTCGGTCGACAGTCGGTGTGTTATGATTACCTACATATACAAGAAACTGTTATCGCTATTAAGCGATTTGCTGGGGTTGAAAGCTTGTTTATATAACTTGACTGTAGACTGTGGACGTGTTTTTAAATAAAAATAAAACGTTCTTTGTTTTCTTTTTGACAAGTTACATCTCCCATAGTAAATAAAGTCTATATTGGGTTTATTATTTAATACGTAACTTATGCACATGTATAATAGATACGGTATATGTAGATGTATAGATAACATTAGATGAATGCTATGTTTGTATTGCGCACTCACTCTTTATACCAATTCCGATCGGAATGCCATATCTCTGCCTGCGTATAGCGGCGAGCTGGCGAGTGTATTGTTCAAGGAACGATACCGATACCGAATGTACCTATATTTGATTTAGTTCCAAAGGAACGAGTTCGGCGAACTAGTCCGTAAAAGGAACGACATTTCCCAACACTAATATAAACTAGAAAGCCGGCCCCGTTCACCCAGCCAACTAATTAGTACTTTGATGACCGCTTACGCCCCAACTCGACAGAAGGAGAAAGTCTGCACTCCACCTAGAACGCACGGCTTACATCCCAACTCGACAGACCAGCCAAACCGCACCCCTCTCCGCTAACCCCTGTCTACACCTGTGTACAATTTTTTTGTTTTAATTTTTTAATTTTTTTATTTAATTTTTTAATTTCAATTTTCTTTTTTAAATGTCTCACTTTTAGAGAACTCCACGCTACGCGTCTCGTTGCAAAAGACAAAATACCGGCTCCATTCGCCCAGCCAATTCAATAGTCGTTTGATGACCGCTTACGCCCTAACTCGGCAGAAAGCAGAAAGTCCGCGTTCCAGCTGGAACGCACCCTATTGAAAAAGTTGGTACGCCTACCCCCCTTTTTTCATTTTTTTAATAATATGCAATACACAGAGTGTTCCAAAACTTAACAATGTATCAAGTTTATGCTCTTCTTAACAGAATACTGTATTTTTTGCGTTTTTTAATTGTGCACTGAAAAATAGATTAAATTTTCCTATGTCTAATTTTTATAGTTTGAGGTATTTTAATTTTTTCAAAATACAGTGTTGCAAGAAAAGTTTAGTATCTCGAAAATTCAGAGAATTGAAACGAAAACCGTAAATAGTAGAACCTTTGGCTGATTTAATGGAATATTCAAGTTGGTCCAGTATTGTACGTGGCGTTAAAGTACCAAAGGCAAACTTTTTTAAACTTTACACCTGCATAACTTTATTATTTTATATATCTTTATGGTGATCTTTACGGTGATACATAAAAAAAATGTATTGTCTTTAAACTAGTATTAGGACTCCCTATGTCTAAATTATTTGCGTTTTGTAGTAGTTAGATAGTAGTTTTTTACACTTCCGATTAACCGGTACACCATGAACTTTGTTATTTTAAATGTAACAGCCTGTGTATTATTACATTTTTTAATTCACCATAACATTCTATGACCATTACAATTAGGATTTCCTATACCTATATTCAACTGTTTCCAAGATTTTACGATTTTGTAAAAAAATTGACATTTTACTTATTATTTTTCATTTGTTCTATGTGCCAGAGTCACCAAAACGTAGTAAAATTTTCCTTTCCGGTTATACAGGCTTACTACACTTGAGAAACTATAGTAAATTTGTTTCTGAAAATGTCGAAAATGAAATTAATATTTTCGCGTATTTCAAAACACTTGTGGTTCAATATTTACTGCTTCTGAAGATTTGAGAACTAAAAAAATTTCTGTATATAGAATTTTGAAATGCAATAAGATGCATCCGTTTTCAGAAATTTCAATGCAAACTTTTCCGCACTTTTCCACTGAGAACAATAATTTATTGGAATGTCAAAGTCATAGCCTACTATGTTACTATTCGTCAAAAATAAGTACCACGTGAAAGAAAAATAATCATAAGAGTACTTTCATACAAAATATAATAAATCATAACATTGTTGGATTGATAGAATTCTATCATATTTTTCAATTATTATATAAATGCGTATATCAATACCTTTCAAGAAATTTAAAGAAGCAAGTATCAATAGATCTCGTCAACCATAAAGGGGTCGTATTTCTTGTGTGTAGCCAATATACCTACACTTCTTATATAATCGCATAAGCATATAAAGAACTAACTCCTCTAGCTAACCTTAGCACATCGTCAACCACTTTTCACATCGCCCATATTCGAGATATTTTTCCTCAGAATACGATAGCCTTCACTCTAGAATATAAAAGGATATATGAGAGCAGAATAAAATGTATATATTGCCCCATATCTGAATACATCAGTTGATGTATACGATACATGAATATATTGGAAAAAAGACTAGGTTGACAAAGGTATTTCCTTTAACATATTTATGGTGGAATGCACTATTAAACTCATTCTTCCATTGTTAGAATACTATTTTTAGAGCGTCTTTAAAAATACAATTACTAAGGAGTTTACAACCAATAAATTTTATCACAGCTATATAGTCGACATCGTACATTAGAGATTCTGCGGTTAAAGGTTTATTTATAAAAGAAAGCATAGAAATAAACAAGATAAGGTGAAATATAGAGTTCTCAAAATTAGATACTTTCATAATACTTATAAAATTGTGATGCAATATAATATTACTGGAGGTTTATATATTACATATGTAAAGGTTACTTAACATCTTCAATAACGATGTCTTTACTAAAACCGTCGAAAATCCTCATACTAAAAAAAAATTCAATTTGTTTCCCATAAGAAACACTATCTATCGATGCAAACAACAGACTTGAAAATGTTAATCATGATTTTTTTTTGTACAGGGCATTAACAACAATAGTTTTTAGTAAATGCAAATATCCGCAGAGAACACAATTGATACAAAAAATTGCAAACGGCTTCAGTATTCTTGATCCCTACTAATCAAAGATCATAAAGATGCAAGATCACACGAAGATCCAGGAAATCTGAAACACATATTTATATGTGGATTTAGAAGTAAGATCAAAATTTGAACAAAATTAAACTCAGTAACGGTGCAAATTTAAGTTCTACATCTAATTAGCACATGCATTTGAAGACTAGGATTTTCAACAATGTACCTAAGATAGAAATAAAAGAAACCATAAGAAGCATTTGCAAATCCTCATCACTTACAATACAATTTGCATTCACTTTTGCGAAGAGGCTATCAAAACAAGCCCCTTTTCACAATATAATGCAGTTAAAGATTTTACTGTCCATCGCCGGTTCCAGTTCATGAATTAAAACATTTGGCCCGCATAATTTGAGAACTTTTAGCGGGAATCGCAAATAAGCCTAATTTCCCTAATGAAAAAGTCGTTTAAAATTAAGGTCGCGTCCAAAGAACGATGTCTACGAGGCAAATGGAACATTAAAAACCTTCCGCAGAATGAGAAAAAATACTTTCTGATGCGTATGGGCGTCGAATTAATGCAAAGGATAATCTGTAATTCGTGAGGAATTAATTCCCGAATTGTACCCCAATAAATCTCCGATTCAGACCGACAATAGAAACTCTAAAATTCCGAAAGCTTTTGTATGTATAATGAAAATTCACTCTTAGAATAATTATATGGCAAATGAATTAGGTAATATTTCAACTATTTCAGCAATTCTTCTGTCTATACCTAACTTCAACATCACTCACGTACTTAGTATATGTTTAGATTTTGTTCCTGGTTCTGCTGGTCAATTAATAATAATATAGATAAAATTGTCTCATATTAATTACAGTGATTATCAGGATTTATTTAATGATTTCACACTGTAAGAAGCGCATTCATTCAATATAGATAAGTTTTAGAAACGTCGGGTTTAGTATTAAACCTTTTTCGAATACATTTATAAAAGTTATAAAATATTGTAAAAACGTTGTAAATAAACTTGCTTGTTTGATAAATGATAAAATCATTATTGGTTTGTTTTATATATACATATAATACGGAATTTTGAAAACTGTGTTTTATACAAAGATTGCGCTGTAAAATACATTGAATTGATTTTTTGGGCAAATATGAAACACGTTTTTAATTTTTACAATCAGATTTCTAAAAAATATTGTTTTGTTTAATTATAAAACTAAATTACATAGTTTGGTAAAATATTGTGTATGTGTTTTATCCTTAACTTAATTTTTATGTTTATAAATTTGGATTATTTCAAGCATTGCTGATTTTAAATTTTTTTCTTTATTTATTATTGTTATGTTGTCCAAATCAAAAGAATGATTTTGAGTTATTTCCTGTTTCTTTAGTGCTGTAAGATTTTTGCTATATTTATGTCCTTTCATTCTGTTTTCTAAATACTGCAGGGTTTCACAAATATACAGTGTGTCCCGTGCTGGACTGAACAAGAGGAAAAACAAATTATTTGTAGCTTAACGAAATAATGTCATTCTTTATAAAAATGTTTGCTTGTCTCAAAACTACCAATTCTGAAACAAAAATCTAAATATTTTTTTTAGCAGCCGAGAAAATTACAAAAACACAAAAATTTAAGCAAAAACGTTTTTAAATTTCATGTTTTTGATTAAATCAGAAAAAAAATAAAATGTTTTTCCTTAGCTCAAGTATGTTTTTAATTTTCTCAGCTGCTAAAAATAATATTTAGACTTTTGTTTCAGTATTGGTGATTTTGAGATAAGCAAACAATTTTATAAAGAATGACATTTTTTCGTTAAGCTATACATTTTTTCCCTCTTCTTCAGTGCATGCGGGGACATACTGTATATACCATTTCAGTTTTTATTTTTTCCAAGTTTTGATTTTAATTTTGAATTGCTTTTGTAATTTGTTATTATGTTGGTTTGCGATTTTGAAATTATACGGCTTGGAAATTAGGTTTATTTTTTCGGATAAATGTTTCACATAAGGAATTTTTACATATTTTGCAATTGTTTGATTATTTTTTGTATTTTCTCTCGATTTTAAATGGAACAGCCTATATTTGTTTGTGGAATCCTATAGCGCCAAAGAAGCTTTAGAAATTTTACTAAACCTGTACTCATCATTTAGTTAGTTTACGAGATAATTAGTGTTTTATAAAAAATTACATAAAATTACTTGAATAGTTTTTGTCATGTCATTGTTTAATCATACACTGAGAGAAATAGATTGTACTCTTTAACATAAATATAGTATACTTTAATATATTTTATAGCTCCTATAGGGACAATCATATTTTATATTACCGGTGACAATATCTGTATAGTAAATTTCTGTGAATAGTTTTTATTAACTCGTATGGTAAAGTTGGTGTACTATATTTGTATTATTAATTTGAGCATACATGTTAGTAAATGTGAAAAAAATGTCTAGTAGCACTGACTATATTTGATAATAACTGTTAAATTTTTTATTGTCCCAGTATAATGTAATATTTTACTATGTACGATACATGATGCTCATACTTACCTTATAGCCTTGTAGTACTTACAATATTATTTTCTGCTATAATAATCTAACGTCTCTTAGCATTTAAAATAGTAGATAGTAAACAATAATATAATGGATCATATGCGAGCACTATACAGCGATAATTACCTATAACTTAAAATATAGTACTATACAAGGTTTTACCCAGTTCATGCATAAGAAAAGTGGAATATTGCACAATAAAAACTATAATTTTGATTTTATATTTTTATTTGTCCTTAAAACCATTATTACAAAAATCCAACGTGTATTACTTTCATTAACATAACAATCACTAGTAGGTTAGATTTAGGTTAATGTTCTATCAAAGCATAAAGTACCCACTACGAAGTATATGCATATAATATCTATTACTTACTTTTGAATATATTAATTAACTGTGGAAACCCCCACTCGATTAAAATGTTTTCCACGTTTGCATTCATTTCTGCTTACGATGCACAGAAATCAACGAACGACCAGACACAAACATGCACCGACACGAATACGTACACCTGTATCACACGTACATAACACGTGTCAGTAATTTTGTCGCGGCAAAACAGCTTGTTGGTCGATTTCTTCGGTAAAGATCGACAATGAATAGAGCAAGGGGTGGGAAGAGCGTTACAAACATTTATGTTAGAAATTGAATATGCATCGAATACCTGATAATATCGCAGTCAATCGCAGCGACTATATATATAATACACGTCACTATATAGGCTTTCAGCAATAGAGTATATTAATTGTTACATCCATAAGATGTAGATGGTAACATCCAGATTTTGCCTCTTACTATAAGCATGAAAAAATCTGGTTATTTTACTCTTAATACGCCGCATATTGTCGTTTTGACAATAATTATTTTAGTAATTAACATAAAGAGATTTACGATCTAATTTCTACAATCCATTTTTCTCAGTGAGTAGCTGTGAAAGAAAAGCCATTTGTATAAGTGTCAAACAATCCGTAAATTTGCTTCCTGTAATTATTCTTACATTATTTGTTCTTTTTTTATTTTGTTATATCTGTCACTCCGTTTAATTTCTTTATTTATTTACTTTTGGTTTATTTATCGTTAAAAATGTTTTTTTTTTTGAAATGGTATATATTCTTGGAAAAGTTTGAAGGATACGCTTACTTGCAGCATGAATTTATCAAATTCGTTATCTACGGCGCCGTTAAACAATTGTTGTACTAAAAGGGAAAAACAGAGGACTGTTGCTGCGGATGAGAAAGTAGAAATACTGCTTCATATACGAAAAATTTCGCACATCAGCAATAGACAGTTAAGTGTTATTATTAAGGCATCTGTAACAACTGTAAATAAAATAACGAAAAACTGTAAATTGTTGCTCTAAACTACATGTATCTAAAATCGACGCATCAATCCCATCAGTGTTGGCTTTATAAATAAAGATCTATTATTATTATTATTATTATTATTATTTTATCTTGAGTTGTATCAAGCATTTCAAGAAAACTATTTTGATAGAAGAACGTCAGTTTAGCATGATATAATGAATGTTAATCCATAGTTTACATCTGTGATTGTGTTTTCTATCGAGGCAACATTGGAACGTAATAGTGGTGTTGATCGCCATAATATACATTACTATACTGCTTAAAGTATTCACTGCGGGAAGTAAATAACCATTAAATAACCATGTTTGGTCTATAATTATATACGTATATCATATCAATCAGTTTTTCTTTGGAAAAGTCCATTTTGAACTATAAATAAATAAATAAACCAACAAGTACATAATTAAACAAATTGTGCTCATACCAGTGTTAGATATAACAAAATCAATTAGTTTGAAAGAAATAGAGAAAAGGGGTGAATAATGTAAAAATAATTACAAAAAACACTTTTACTAGTTCTTCGACACTTATGCAAATGATCTTTTTTCAATAGTTACTATGGCTATAATCATACTAACTACAAAAAAAAAACCATTTAAGTAATTTGATGTAATTTTTCATAGGAACTAATTATCTCCTAAACTATAAGCAATGGGTATAGCAAATGCTTAGTAACATTTTAAAGCTACTTTAGCACTATACGATTGGATAAAAAGTACAAGTGTTCCATTTAAAATAAACGAGTTTGCAACAATTAAAGTTATTCTAATGCAACCAAGGTTGACGATCACACAGGATAAAAATTATAAATTCTAATGTCGCTTTAAGATGCAGAAATCTTTAGGCTGATTGTTCAAATTTAAACCGTTTCGAAAAAATTAAACAGATTCATAGGAACTAGAATACCTAGAGAACTAACCCGTTTGTGAAGAATATTTCTAACAATGATATACAGAATTGAATGTAAAATACAATAACCTACTTCTACTTATCTACAGGCTGTTCCATTTAAAAAAATATCTTATTCCTGACAAGTACTCGGTGTATGTAAAAATATTTTCAGATTGTGAAGCTGTTGCAATAATATACCTATATTCCATTTATCAAAATTTTTGTTCAGCTAACAGTTATCCAATAAATGAACGTTGTCATTTAAAAAACTCAGACTGTATATAGGTATAATAAAACATCAATATTTGGTGCTGTTTAGAAACTTGTTTGCAGGATTGTATGTGAGGTACATTAAACATTATTCTTAAGGCCCTTTTTTGTAGTATAAATATTCTTTGATATTCATAATTACAAGAAACCTTCAAAAGGCATATGGCATAACACACAGAATACATTTGTGTGCTACATCCACCTCAATAATAGGTCATTTTATTTTATTGTTGAAACTTAAAATTGAGCTGTGTAATTTTTTTGTGTAATGTTAGAATTACGTATGCTCTAATAGAAATAAGTATTAATACTGTAACAATTAAGAAAACAAGATATTCGAAAAAAGGTCTCTCTATCAAATTGAGCTCGAAACTTAAGCATTAAACAAAAATAAATTGTCGATATTTAATTACTCATACCTCGGGATCTTTTCCCCTAAAGTATTCCTCTGCAAAAGAGAAAAGGAAGCAGCCAATAAGGCTCTAAAACTTCCTCGCATTATTACTTCCCAGATAACTAAGTACCTTAGGAAAAATGTGTGTGCATGGAAAGGTGATAAAAGAAAAGAAAGACAAGAAAAATCAACTTGCCTCCTCTAGAATGAAGGTGCCTTTTCCGGAGGCGTTACGTAGGCAGAATAATAATGGACGCCCCGTTGCTACGGAATAACTTAACGAGAGTAGAAATTTTCCAATTAGCTACGAAAATAAATTAACTGGATATGAAATCAGTATTGCGAAACGCCAAATAAATGACTGAACAAAAAAATCACTGACGGACAGGTTTTAATCATTTTAAGAGCTCGTTAATTTAGAACACGAAATGGAAGTAGGATAAGCGAGGCTAAAACAACCTATTACCAAATTACCGTAAAATCGATAGAATCAATGTTCCAAATTAATCAGGGAAAGCTTAACATCGTCAATATTCTCTATGAAAAGTAGAAAGACACACTACAGCGGTTATTACAAATACCTACGAAAGAAAGTAAAATTCAATTAGTTTAACTAGCTATAAAAGGAAAAACATGCTACAATCAAACAATGGCAGATCGAGATTTACGGATCTGCTGAAGAACAGCACCTTAAATATCACACCAAAGAAGAAACAGAAGTAATTGAATCAATGAAGATTGAGGAAATTCTAAATAATGTGAATAGACCCCAATTAGTAATTAGAGAAAATAAAAATATCTGGTCAACCAGATGTGAACTAATACCTTTATCTTTAATTAAAGGCTGGAAGCTGTACAAAAAGCGTTCAACCAAGAAGGAACTAGGTTATACAATCGGTGTTTCAAACTACAAAGGAAGTACACCTATTGTCTTTCTTGCACAAAGTAAAAAGGTACATTATGGTCTGCCTCTCAATAGCATACTTTAAAGAATAAACAAACAAACCTAGTCCGTCAAGCCTTCCTTAAAAAGAGGATTATTAAATCCATAATACGCTAACCCACCATTGAAAAAGAGGCAGGAGGGGAGTGTTTGCAGGACGAAGTGTTATCTCTTTTGCAATGGGCCACCCTACTGGAAATTAAATAGGAAAGGTTTTTACTGTCTGGGAAATGTTGACAACCTAACTGTTGTCGTCAGCGGCTTTCAAAGTTTCGAATAAAGCAAATACCAACAGCCCTGCCTGAACATAGTCAAGAACTGAAGTAAACAAAAGCGACTGTCAGACATTACTAGAAAAACACAAGCAAAATAGCTTATTAGTCTACAAGAAGATCGCTAGGAAGTTTACAACCCCTATTGCCGAGAAAGAGAAAGACATGTGAAAGAAGCGAAGTGGGGTCCACACATCCTAAAAACAACCAACAAAACCACCAAAGCCGTGGACAGGTGCCGGAGGTTGTGCAAGAGGAGCCGAGCGTTCAACCCTAATATGGATATGCCCAAAGATAATTAGGCCCATGATAAAATGTGAAACGGTAGTATAGTGATCTAAGGTACAATCAAAACGCTAACTAGCACACAGGGACTGGCTTCTCTGTATTCCGCAGATACGTACGATAAAGTCGAATCTTTCCACCATAATGGAAGTAATTCTAAACCTGCTCCGATTACACATTTACATACAAAAAATATCTAGGTGTGTTAGCTTCAGAGTGCTGCATAGCCAAACACCAATAAACATGTCGCACAGGTGTCGACTATCAGAAGTTACTAGACGATCTAAAGAAGGCTATTCACGGGAGTAATAAATGATGATAATGCGATGACACAGAAAAATAATCTAGATAAAAAATATGATGTCATAATGTCAGACAGGAAGACGTAGGAAAAAATTCTCCAACATGAAGTAAGTATCTCGGCTAGCCTCAGCGGAGACACGACGGTGTTCCAAGCTGAAGTTGCTGCAATCATAAATAATAAAATCCATCAAGTAATGGATACATAAGTCAAACGAGTTATGATAAAAGTCACCAAGGCAGAGACAACAAAGGTCTAAATGTTTACTGAGTAAAGACATAAAAATTGTTAAAATAATAGTAGTTCTACTGATCACTGTGTTTGGCAGATGCCATTTACAGATTCTCCCACGACAAAGAGAAAACTTCATTGTCTGTGCCAATCAGATAGCTTGGCAAAGATAAGGTTTCTACTACGGAACTCAAAGACTCTCAGTGCAGATAGCGACGGAATAAAATCGCTCTTAAAGATGATATGTCTAAGTTAGAAATCAAGATTAGAGAGAGCGTCCCCTCAGATAAATTAGATCACAATAAAAGGTCGCTGTGAACCACGCATTTATAGCCAGCCGAATCCTAATCTAATTACCCCAATTTACGGTGTCGCTATAAATTTAAAATTCATGTATCCTTACATAAAAAGAAAGCTCTAAAGATATACTTAAACTAAACGGAAGAGTTATAGTATTCTATGTAAGATATTTTCCCCACACATTATGCTTTGAAACTAAATACAGATTTGATCTACGAATACTTTGCATGCGGTTTTTCGTGCAGGAAATAAATTAAGTATGTTTTGAATATTCCAGCATTACCTTCTTTAAAATTATCAAATTACAAGGTATGAGCAAAAGTAGTAAATCCCCATCGGCAGGTGCGACTAACCCTTTCAGGACGAAAGCTGGACTGGATATTTAAAACTTAAATTGGAATTTTGAAACTTAAAGAAAAATTCGTCGTAAATTTAAAACGACAGAAGCACGTCTGTTTTGTTCGGTGGTCTGAGGAAGAATGACCAGTACCTAGATTGAAATCTTACTGTTAGATTCAAAGGAAACTGCATAACAACTTCTTCGCACAACAATGAGATGCTCCGAAGAATGCTGTAGTTACTAACTGGAATAAGGAAATATCAACAAAAGACAACCACTAGATCCAAATACACACACATGCATGTAATAAATGATGTGTACAACACATACATTCGTCACGGAACCAAATTAAAACGTGAAATTTCAAAAAAAATAATTTCTAGATTTACAATTTACATTTAAAATTTATAGTGAAAATATTAGTGCTTTATATCTGATACAAGCCGTGTTGGTTAAAATTTTTAATATGAATACAAATTTTGATATCTAGCGTATGTAACCAAAAATACAGGCTTGTAATTAGGGTTGTATAAATATCCGGCTGGGTTTTAAATAAAAAAATATTTAATCAATTTAAAATTACTATATAGAGACAGAATTATAAACCTAGTGAAAATAATTAATAAATAATTTACGTAACATGCCGAAGAGCCGAGCAGCAGACACTCGGCGAGCATTCACAAGCTGCACATTAAACTGCACAAGTAAATGAAAATATCTCGTGATTCTTTTTCTTCAGTACGCGTCTTTTCACTTCTTCGTTTATACGCATTATGGATAATTTTGCACACATCTAATAGCTTCGAACTTGTGAACAATAAGCATTATTAAGGGTATTGCAAGCACATACCTATTTTCAAAAGAGGCATTCTACTTTTGTATCACGAAAGGACGATGATGTTACCACGTACCTAACAAGTATCGAATAAATTCTTATAACAGTAACTTAACTTCTACTTAGACTTCTAGAAATGTTAGAAACGTGAACAATAATAAAAATAAAGATAAAGGTTGCTGGAATATGAGATCCTAATATCGCACCGGATCTTACTGACAAACATTGGTAACTATGTGGCACGTTTCAATATACGGGGTTTTAACTCGCATGTAATGTAAAAATATGCCAAGCGTGTATATAAATCAGGGAACATGAGTGGGTGAATGACATAATGGTTTATTTACGTAATGGCGTAAACATGGCGGTATACGTAGGTACAATTACAATAAGGATGATTAACTGTTCTCTTTTTCAAAGAAATTGAGCTTTTCACTGGGTAACTCACTGAAATCGTTTTACTATTACAACAATCTAGGGCACTATTCCAGGGGTTTCGTCTCTACATGTAGTTTTTAATTCTAGCAAAAACGCTTAGACGATGTTCTAAATCGCACACATCCCCTACGTCTAACCAATGAACAAAACGCCCTACAATTAGTTTAAGAAATTACTTCAAAAGGAATAACGTAAAAGACCACTTTATGTGCACCCAATAAAAAAGAAAACGACGCAAACGAAGCAGTTAAATCGTAAAACTCGAACTGCAATTAGGCTTACCAGAAAAGGGATTACCAAGAGGTTAAGTTTTCTACAAAGGAAATAGAGGTGCAATAAAACTGTAAGTATAAAATTGGCAGTGGCAACAAATACTAATTCACATTTTGTGTGAGTGGATACCTATTTTAAGCAGGAACCAAATCCCAAATAAAATAACGGTTCTAATTTGGTTCCAGTCTAAAGAAAATTAAAAATTCTGGTTTCAGTTCCGGTATCTGAACTGTATAATATATATTTTCTAACGAAAAAATCATACGTATTATTCATAATAATATACAGAAGGGCTTGCATATCTAAACTGATAGTAAATCGTTAAAATAAAATATTTAAACATTGGAAACCATGTTTCACAGATTCATAAGAGTCGTGCATATCATTATAACTTGAAACTTAATATCTACCAAAATTGCTTTATTCAATTTATTTTGCTTCAATTAATTTTTTTATTAAAAAGTTTTCTGCAGTATGCATTCAAAATAGAATATGGTTATCCCTATAAAAGTAAAAACTATCCTACCAAAGAAACGAAAACGTGCAGCAAAGGAAATTAACAACTTTGCCCATATATATGAGAAGTTATGATAAAAATTATCCTGCCAAAGAAATGAAAATCTACAGCAAAGAAAATTAACATCACCCATATATTATAATTATGATAAAAATTATCCTAACAAAGAAACGAAAATGTGCAGCAAAGAAAAATTAACATCACGCATAGACCTACAATAAGTGCGCCTATTCTGGAATTGAAGGAAAAGTTAGAGATCGACTAAAAGAAGTTCCTTAAGCGAACAGTGAAAAACATTTTAGCGATTAGAAATGCGATATATAGCGAGGAGATATTAGTAAACCGCGAAGAAGCATAAAGTTAGTTCTAGCTGAGACAGTATAAAAAGTTTGGACGTATCTAGATGATAATGGCGGCACATTAAAATTTAGTTTGGAGAGGAGTTGATCAGCATCGGCTTGGTTATGTAGCAATTTGTAAAAGAATGTCAAACCAGCATTCCTGCGAAGTACGTACCTACCTCAAGAAGCGGAAACGCGAAGGCGTCGAGTAACACATTATATGGAAAACATCTGACTGAATAATTGTCATCCAAGGTACTACAGGGCCTGACGATATATATCCCTTCACATATTCTGAACGCGGTTTTTATGTCAATTATACCCCTTCTAACTTATTCAATTGATATATCCTTTAAACAAGGTTCCCCATTCATTAAAAGAAAACCAAACTGGTACCGGCCTTTAAACAAGGAGATAAATTCCGACTTGAAAATTACCGTCCTATTGCGCTTACGTCTTGTTTTTCCAAAATATTTGAATACTGTGTATTAGACAGACTTGAGACATTTCTAACGTGCTTTGATACTATTTCGGATTGCTAACATGGTTTTAGAAAAAATCATTCTACTTTTACTGCCGTTAATGCTCTCGTCAGGGAAATCATTGATCCCATTGAAAGCGGCGAGAGCTAGAGGATTCCACTTGGTCTCAAAAGATTCGGTTCCTATCCTGCAGTGGCGGTTCGTCACTTTTTGTGCAGAGGAGGCTACTATAATCTAACTCTTCTGTGTCAATAAATTATATTTTTATAATTTATATTTTGAACACCTGATTTAGAAAAAAATATTCATTGTGTTTGTTTATATTTTTTCAATCGCACATGCTTATTGTTGAGTGTATGTCTTTTTTATTTGTTTTGTTTATGTAAAAATTACAATATTTCAAAAATTTACTTTAGCTAATAGACTTCAAATATACTGATTTATTTTATTAAAATTCCTGCAAACCCTGAAATATATTTAGATTTTTTTCTAACGATAAACAATTGATTGCTGTCAAATAATGATAAATTGTTTATACACGCTTAGTAACTATTTCTAAGCCAACTGAATTTAAATAAATTGTATTAAATGTAGTCCTCGAAAAAATGAAATGCTAACCAGAAGAAAACTATTCATGTTAGGTATAGGGAACCCTAATATATTTTGAAAGGGAATTAAATTCTACGTCGGGTGGTATCATCAGGTATAGGGTGTTCTATTTAAGATAAGAAAGTTAATTTACTGCAAAAGTCATCAAACTTAAACAAGCGTTTTTGAACACTCTGTATAACTGTGTGACTAAAATTCCACTTCATTTCATTGCTTAACCTCGTAGCTGAATGATGAATGTAGGTAGCTGTGTTTAATTTTGAATTACACAGTAAAAATCAAACTTACATTTTGTACTGCAATTTCATAAATTTTAAAATATCTCGAAAACCGATGGTTTTAGGAATATGGAGTATTACATAAACTTGCCCTAATTTGATCGTTAGATTCCAAATATGTCATTATATATAGGGTGTTCCATTTAAAAAAAGGTAACTTTGTTATGGATCTTTTTTTTCGAACAGCCTGTATAATTGAAAATAATTTTAAATTGTACATACAAAGGTCTAGCATTCAACCAAAGAAAAAAAATTTCAAAAAATCATATGCTTTTCCATATAGAGCCCGCGCCGTATGAGTTGGGCCACCCTGTATACACCTAAATCGCTTTTACTGATAAAATTTAACATCTCAATTGGCGTTTTACATTCTCCGAACATTTAGGGATCCTGATACCTACAATAAATTCAATTTTTATTTGAATTTTATCAAAACAAGAGTATTATTAGCCTAATGAGGTGGGAGTTTGTCAACATTCCATTTTGGGACCAGTACTTTTCTTATTTTTTCTTAATGATTAATCTTTAAATATTGACAAAGCGTTCATTAGTCTATGTGCAGACGGGTAGGTACATTGTGAAAATTTGCTTCCCACGTAAAATACTTGTTTTTTAATACGAAATTTAAGAACAGTGTTAACTCGCCAGCAGTTACTTATTGTCTATTTGCCTACATTATTGCTAGGCATAGCTATGGAATTATATTTTGGGGAAGCTCAACCCTAGCTGAAGACATTTTCATCTGACAAAAACGTATTATTCGTTGTTTAACTGTTCTAAAAGCTCCCGACTCTTGTCAACAAACTTTCACTTGTTATAAATTGCTAACTTTACCTTGCATCTTAACCCTTAACACTTTATGCTTGCGATAATATTAACAAAATTTCCACAACAAAGACATACATGATCACTTCACTAGATGTAGAAATGATTTAGGCCTCCCAAAGTCTAGACTAATTTTGTTTCAGCAGTCCCCACAGGTTTTCGCTATTAAAATATGCAATGAATTGCCTAAACATTTCCAAGATCTTCCAGGAACACGTTTTCAACGCCTTGTGCGTGAATTATTGCATTATAATTATTACTACTACATGTTGTCTTATGGCTTATGAATGCCAGATGGCAGCAGAGTAACTAAGTGTTTATTACTATTGCTTTTTGTTTGCTATTTATACATTGTTGTGTTAGTCATTACTCATTATTTCAATTTAGTTGTTTTTTGTTGACGTTTCCTATATCAATTGTATACTTTTGATCTTTGGAAATAAAGTTTACTTTACTTTACTTTAGAAATCTTCTTTGAAGATTTTCAATCATGGTATTATAAAAACCATAATAAGGATGCCATATGATGGAAGCATATTCCAGTTTTGACCGCACGAAAGGGAAAAATAATATTTCGAAAAAGAATTTGAATTCCGTGAAATAAAAATCAGCATTTTATTTGCCTCAGCCACTGTTGTACGTGGCTGTGGGAAATAAACCTTGAACGTGCTCGTTGAAAGTTAAGCGGCTGACTAGTATCCCGGGCAAATAGCTCTACAGAGATCATGGAAATCATCCTTATGCAAGTTGTAGTTCGTATTTCAAGGGTTTCTGGGAAAGTTGCTTGGTTTGTCCATCCAAGAGGCATCGAAAGAAATTTGTAATGCGTGGTGGAAAGCCACATCTTCATGTACCAAAGGCAAATCGTCCCGACAAACGTTGCACTCAACATCAGATAAAAACAAATGCACCAGTGCACCGCATTAGTGTTAAAAATATTCTTATATTGTATTAAGGGCCGATATTTCAATCTCCTAATAAGAGTATCGAATAACAATTCAGCTAATAAGTATAAGGGATTATTTCAGTTATTCAGCTAATAACTTTTATTAGGAACTTTATTAGGAGATTGAAATACCGGCCTTAAATTTAATAAATTAGAAAAATTATGCAAAGTTTATGCTAGAGCCGGGAATACCCCCACACACAAATTCAACTTCATAAAGTGATGGCGTTCTAGGAATGTATGCTACATATACATACTAGAATTAAAAGTTAAATGGCATCCCATTATGGCTAAGGAAGACCATTCCATAATTAAATCTTGTATGTTCATAGATTCCATTAGCCATCTCTTCCGACAGACAAGCAATCCCTTCATGACTCATCCCAGTTCCAGCAAAATTTCTATCACCTCACCTCGAGTTGCTCGGGCAGTTTGGGTTTTAAGAGTTGTTGAGCGCCTATCTTCGCTCTTATTCAAATTGGCAGACTGGTTTTTTTTTTTTTTTCGTAGGTGTACTACGTTATTGACAATTCACTGTTCATTCAGTTTATATCGACTTCATTTCCCACACTTATTTGAATCCATAAAGTTGTTTATTACGCAATATGAGTTGGTTTATTTACGCAACCAACTCCTCGTTATGGTAAATTGAATGAACAATGTCTATGAGAATTATCAAGCAACCAGGAAAAAAAAAAGATAAACGTAAGTAACAAAAACCGCCGTTTGAATTTTTAACGGTTTCAGTTCAGTGTTTCAACTTCATTTAAAATCGAATATGATTTCGATTCGAATACTGCATATTTAGCAGCCTACTTTATTTACTCATCTTTCATCATCCACACTTTAGGCTAACCAAATTTATCCTGGGACGTCGACCATTCAAAATCTTCAGTTAGTTAAATTATTTAGAGAATGAGAGATGCGGTTATATTAATTTGAGTCCGAAAGTGAAACAACCAGCGCCACCACAATATAATTCAACATACCATGGAATGTGATTCTAGTTGTGGTGCGATATCACTTTTACCTTTACACAAATACATTTATATGCAACGCGGATTAATTAAACTATTCCAATTGTTACTTTAATCAGATTAAATAGCGAAATAGTATTTGTACCTTAAATGCCGAAAGAGCTAGCAGAATTAACACATTAAGCGCCAAAAGATGGAGAAAATAGATGACTATAGTTGAATTAATTCAGTAATTTAATGAAAGTAGAGTTCGATATTGGATAACATGAATGCAGTTATATTTACTAAAAATATATTATATACGCAGCCATTATACATTCTGTCCCAATTTCTAGTCGATATTATGCAAACTTAAAACACTTTAATGCGATTACCTATGCTCTGAGTTTGGGTTTCCTGTAACGTAATTAAGAAATGAATAGATTTAATTTAATGAGCAATTCCAAGATCTCCGGTCAAGCGCTTAAGACAGTACGCGGTCTGAATTTCAAATATTCTAACTCGAGCAGCACTATTTGCTAAACAATGAAATTAGTCAAGAGAAATATTGGGAAATGCAAAAACTACAGTAACCATGCAAACGCAATGAAAAAGTGGATTGTATCCTTTAATAGAACTACAATGCACTCTAACTTTTTCGGGGTCCAAACGAATGATACAGGAGATATTTTGAATGAAAAAAATATTTATTTACACACGAAAATCTAATTAAATTAAATTAACGCGAAAATAAACACTACTTCAAAGATCCAAGTCAATTCTCAGTCCATGTTCATTTTTCCGTTTACTTATAGAAATGCTCACCATAATCGATAAGCTCAAGAATAAATCTTTTGCTACGCCGGATGATTTATCAGTCGTTATAATTAAAGAATTTAGGATTTACCTAGTAGACATATTAACTTATTTAGTTAATATCTCTTTTTCTCAAGGCACGTTTCCAGATATTCTAAAAACAGCTATGGTTATTCCTGTATACAAGAAAGGTGATTGTAAAGATATTACTAACTATAGGCCAATTGCTTTGACGTCTTGCATTTGCAAAGTAATGGAGTACTGCATGTTGGATCGCTTAAACCATTTTCTTGATAAACATGGTATCATAACGGATTTTCAGCATGGTTTTAGGAAAGAAAGATCTACATCTACGGCCTTAATTAATTTTTATTGCAAAGTTCTGGATGGTATTGAACAAAGAAAATCTGTACTAGGTATTTTCTGTGATTTAAAGAAAGCTTTCGATTGCGTTCAATATGATAAGCTCTTGGAAAAATTACAAGCGTATGGTATTAGAGGCATAGTTGCAACATATTTATATGATAGGGTTCAATTCGTTAAAATAAAACACATCACACCCGAAAATAAAATAGAATACTTTAAATCTTACACTCTACCTGTTAATATGGGCGTGCCTCAGGGATCAGTTTTGGGACCTATACTTTTTAGTCTCTATATTAACGATATTGTACTTTTTTTATCCGACATGTACTTAGCCATTTATGCCGATGATATAGCCGTTTTGACAACCAATGACGACCCGGACTATATCGCTAATACCTTACTATGTACTCTATCGGATTGGTTTGCTCATAACAAGCTATCATTAAGCCTAGAAAAGACGAAATACGTGATTTTTAATACTAGGCATAGATTACAATTACAGAAAGCTGAATTCACGAAGTTCTTGGATATTACTTTCGCAGACAACCTTGTGTGGAACGAGCATTGCCAAGGTTTGGCGAATAAGATACATAGTAAATTTTTTTTTACGTTCACACGTGACCATGGAGTGTCTACTCGCGTTATATTACCCAGAAATACATTCTAGGCTCAAATACGGGATTTTGTTGTGGGGATGCTCATCAGCTGTGAGAAAGGTTTTCTTGACCCAAAAAGCTGTAATCAGATCCTTAACGAGTGCTCGTTTTGGTGTGTCGTGTAAACCCTTATTTAAAAAACTGAAAATACTACCGTTAGCCTGTAATTACATAATGGAAGCAGCAGTTTACGTTTTTAAAAATAAAAATGCTTTCAGATTAAATTCTGAATATCACCATCACTTTACAAGAAATAAAGATCAACTACATACAGCAGGATGTACACTTTCGGTTACAAGTTTGGGTTTAAACGGTATGGGCATTAAAATCTATAATCACTTACCCGTTGAAATTAAAGAAAAAAGCTCGATTTTTAATTTTCGTAACAGTGTTAGGGAATTTCTTTTGTGTCACAATTTTTATGATTTGTCTGAATATTTCGCATTGCGCACCTCGTGATAGCCTTTCGTTCATTTTAAGTTTCAACCCTGTCAGAAATGCGGCAAAATTTAAAATGATTTCTTAAAGAAGAAACTCTTTATGAATTAGAATACATCAGTGCCACAACTTTGAGTTTTTTTTTGTCAAAATAACGGATACAACACAAAATTCATACTACTATTTAAAGAAATCCAACACTATATGCTAACAAAGGTGGTTTCTAGTTTCAAAGCGCACAGAATTTGAAAATCTCGCGCCAACTCTAGATTACTGCCTTCAAAAAATCTGATAGCCCTCTATAAAACAAACTAGAAACATTTTCTGGTAATAAATGATATTCTAATGCTTAACACATTATTTATTGAGAAATTTTCGATCGTTCTTTTTTCTATTTTGTCGTCTTTAGTCTATTACTGTTTCTGTTAGTAAAACTTTTCCAGCGCCAGTATAGAATTCTTTTCTTCCTTCAAACAAATTTCTAAAGTATTATTACCTTAAGTTTTTAAATACATGATAATTTAAGAAATGAACACATTTTCTTATAAACCGACTGTAATGTAACTAATATGTACAATAAATAAAATGTAAGTTGAATAAAAAGTATACTGGGATACTAGAATTAAATTAAATGTGTTAATTTAGTGTTTATCGAGTTTAACTGACGATTTATCTAAGCTTCGCAATAATTAAATTTTGTAGATAAATAATGACCATAATACTCTCGCCCAAATGAAGTCTGTCAATATTAATAGTTTTTGTTCGAAAACATTAAGCAATGATGATTATCCTCCATGAAATTAATTACAGCTCCTGGGAGTAAATTATCTGAAAAGACATTTGTATTTTAAATCTGATTTATACAACGGAATATCTCTGAAAAACTTACGGCTCCCTTAACAGAAGGAAGATTTGTGCGGGTTGTGCGCACAAAGAACGGCCACCGATAAATAACATTGTTTTCCAACGCTGATCAGATCACTTAAGCGGAAGGGAGTGGCTTAGTAAGATCTTGTGACAAGCTGAGAAGGCCGATTTATAGCTTAAAACTTTTTTTTTCTTTTTTCCTTATTCTCCATTCGTGTTCCTTATTTATTGTTGTCGCCGAGTGGATTTCCTTCAGTTGGGAATTGCTCCCTACGGCTAATGGAAAATCTCGGGTTACATTAAACTGATAAACCGATATACTTTCAGTAACACAAAACCTATATCAATAATGAAGTGGAATCGTTATTTTTGTGCATAACCAAACCCCTTTTTAGAAGCAAATAAATATGTACTAGAGGGAGTCTACATATATACTGTCAACATTATTTAACATCTTTTATGTCGATTAGATCAGAACAACGGCCTAAATGGAAATATTAAACAGTTTACGAACTATATTTGAAGGTGTCAAGTTAGACTATGGAAGATTAGTTTATTAAGTTCCACTTGCTTAAGCGAGTAGTCATGGATGATTACACATCCACTAACCTAATTCCATATATAATCGCATTACACTACATCAGGATGCTACATATCTAAGTGATATTAATTATGTACAGCATGCTGCAAGTGAATACTTAAGTACTTAACAAAATAAAATGCAAGAAATCAATACTTACCTTATAGAACATATTGATTAATCATGTAATGAGTATTAGCTGTCAATTAAAACTTGTTGCTTAATAAAATTTTAATAAATCACGCAACCTCTCACATCCAAGTGGCTTTCTTAGTACAGTAGCTTGTCAACGAGTTAGAAATTTCTCTAGTCAATTGGAGAGCAGCGACAGCTCACATTCCGAAATTACTTGTTTTGCAAATTTCACTTTGTAGTAATTTCAGAATTCTTTTTAACTTTTTCTTAACAGAAGTGCATGTCCACCTTTTCGCATTTTAAAGAAAATATTTTTTGCAAGTGAAAATAATCTGTTAATTATAGACGAAAATGACGATGTTAAAGAAGTGAGACTCAAAGTAGTTCTAATGAATAAGCATCAGCGTATAAACCTGCCAAGAAATCAGTTAGAATGGTCTAAAATTCTAATGGACATATGGATTACAAGACATCAAGCAAATATTGTTCATGCTGTCTCTAGTCTCAGTCCAGGCAGTAAGAAAGATGCATTTTTGTTGTTGATAACTTCAGAAACACTAGATTCTAATATGTCTGAAACAAATCGTAGAGCTGGTAATTTTTATATAAAATGAATTCAACCAAAGCTAATAAGCAAAAAAGTTTATTCACACAAACAGTACAGAAATATTACCTTACATAGATATTTTACTGTTACTAATTGTAGTAGGTACTAGGTATGACATGTAACAAGGAATAAGGAATCAATTGTGGAGCTGTAGGTAATATTGTTTATTGTAGATCTATCGTTACAGCTGATGTCCGAAAATAGATATGACACACGATTTCTGAGATTTGAAATCTGTGCTTCAAATTCATAGGTAATAACTATTGTATCTAGTGATTTTTTTTTTCAATTCCGACTAATTGGAAAAAAATTTATGGATCAATGGAAAAGAAGCTCATATGTGTACGTTAACGAACAATTTGTTCAATTTCGGTTTACATGAAAAACTAACCCGCTAAGTACCGAATAAAATTTGGCGGTTGACTGATTGTAATGCTGCACTGAGAAAAATAGATAGTAACAATAGGGACAACTAACTTTATAGTTGGTTGTATTATAATTATATTAGAGCGTACCATCTTCCTAATAAACAGTAATACATGGATGAATACTGGGTACTAGATAACGTATTGTTGTCCTTGAGTTAATATCATTCATTATATTTATAATACGTGGTAACATCTTTTTTTCTCCGTGTGCGTATGTAACAGCCCAAAGTTATATTTAAATACGCGTGAATTATGTTTTTAGGTTAGGTTAATTAGATTAATCGAAAAACATCATTGTTTTAAAATTAGTGAATAAAAGCCGATGAGGTAAGATATTGTTTTTGTTTGTGGTAAAGGTTCGGATTATGGAATACACTTGTTTAACATTTCTAGGTACTGGTACCCATTATTGATCGTGCCATCCCCACTGAGATTTTCTCAACCCTGGAGAGGTTCCACCCCAAGGATTTTTTTATTATTTCTTGCGAATTTCAGCGTCATCTATCAAAAATCGAAGAAAATGCTTCAGGCACAACTGTCGTATTTTGATACGTAGAATCCGAATCTGCAATAAAAATCTGGGTTTCTATTTAAACTTTCAAAGTTATTTATTTAAGTATGTATTTTACTTACTTTTCTTTTCTAAATGTGAGAGATTAAGAAAAGAAAAATCCTAAAACGGAATAAATTAAGGTAGTTGTGGTACCAGACTATCATATTTTTTGCTCAAAATCTTAACACACAAAACAAACAATTTGACAAATATGGATTTGACGATGTACAGAACAATCCCAATCAACGATCACAAAACAAACTTACTTCCTAAAAATTGTATTTGTACTTCACTAGGAATTCGCGCTAGTACCGTGTCGAAAATATTTTATAATAATGAATTATGCAGCCTAAATATTAGATTTGTAATATTGGTTGCATGTAACAAAGGAATTCAGTTTTCTCTTAATAAATTATTATAAAAAAAACGGAGAACAATCTCCAAATTCCGTGCCTTTATAAGACGTTTCAGGGATTACTAGCAGCTTTTTAAAAGAGTGTAGTAGTTTTCCAATTTTAATCCTAACTGCAATTTATCAATGATGTTTTATTATTTATTGATATGTCTTTCTCTTACTGCGTGTTAGACCTTGAAAAACGAGATAGTAGTAATCACTGAATCTATTGCCACGGAAAGTTCCACTACATAGAAATAAATAGATTTAAGAAATGATGTATTATATCAACGTAACAAACATTTGCTGCTCGAGATTGTTCGCCGTTTTTTTTTTAATCATTTTCCTACTAGCATCGTATATTTGTACTTGTAATAAATTATTCAAACGCTTATGAGATCACATTTTTTTCTTTCACTAATAAATAGTTGTAGTAAATAGGCTAACTAGGCTAAAGCCTCAGGCGTCAAATTTCCAAGGGGTGCCATCAAACGCAGCTTGATAAGAACCCTGCCTACTAAGTGACAGTACAATGTAATTTGTCACGTTGCCTTTCCTTAGTCAAACATTTTGTGGTTAGTAAGACTAGTTAGGGGCGCCAGTTGATTTTTAGCCTAAAACGGCTTAAGTCTTAAAACGTCCCTGTTTATAAATATATACATTCAGACATGGTTTACACATAACACTTTATATTTAAATTAAAGTCGCATTCCCATTTTTGTTCGGAATAAATTTCTTGAGAAAACCTTTATTTATTTTTATATAACTTGTTTTTTTTTTTCTTCCTTAAAAATGATGCTGGCAGTCGAAAGCTTCAGCTTCTGGAATATCAATTTTATAAATTCTATAATTTAAACAGGCAATTAAAAAAAAAACAATGGTATCAAGGTTGGTAATTTTGGAAGCCAAAAATGTAGAGCAATGACACCGTTTGAAAACAATTCGAAATTATTATAGTGCTGCAAGTACCCTTATAATAATTCAACAAGTTTTAACAGAATATCTTTGATTCTGTTAAAATTGCTTGATAATTGTAGAGAAAACAGTAACACCCTAAGTTGTTAAGTTTCCGCTATTGAATATAGGTACTTACATAGATAAATGTTGACATAATTCTAAGGAAATAAGTGTTTTATGATCGGTGGTAGTAAAAAATTGTCTTTACTACTTTGCGGACATATCCAAACAAAAGGAAACAAAATAGCACTTTTTAAACTCATTTAATTTAACACATTTAAACTAACATAAGAATAGGTAAAAACGGTAGACACCATCCTTTTTCTTGATTATTTTTCTCCTTTTCTTCATACTTAAAAAGTATATAAGACGAAAAGTGCGCACAGCGCAAGTGTATATGACCATACGACAAATCTGTCGGTAATGTAGCTACCGCTAACTTCGTTGTTTTAATGGACATAGATGTCGCGCCAAGTTGTAATTAAAATAAAAAAAGCAAATAACAATGATTTCAAAACAATTGGTCTTCGTTTTTCAATAGTATAAATATTACAGCGTATTATCTCATTGCAGCATAGGAAACTCTGATTCCTATGTTTATTGTGGGGCATTTAGAGAATTCCTTTCATACACAATGACTGAATGAATAGCTCCCAATCAATATATGTATGTACTTTCTAAATGAATGCGCATATAGTTACCTCTGGTCTTAAAGAAAAAGTTACGGGAACTCATTCGTAAGACTATGCGCAAGATATTAAGATTTGTCGTGGGTGAGGCCGACATAATACGTACTTTATATTTGCAGTAATTCTATAGCCCTATAGCTCCGCCAAGTAACTGACACTTCCTTTTAGAAAGTCGGAGCTTTCAGACATACAACTTTGGAATATTCAAATATCTACATAACGTAGCGCCCGGAATTAAAATGATAATTGCACCTAAATTCTCAGCGTCATCTGACGATCTCTTTGGCGGCCCCATTCGGCTGCCAACATACTGCAACTTCAAGTTAAAATATATATGTATTCTTAAATCTCCATTTAAACAATTAGTCTCTGGAAAATTACTTTTGACATTACCACCGTTCTCTCAAGGATTCGCTAATGCAGAAGTAACAAATATGCTATGCAGCTACTTTCTATTAGCTTCTACTTATTCGTTTCTAGACATAAAATTACTGCAATAAACAGAAACACCGCGTCAACCCTACGCATATACTTAGTGAAATCTACAATTCTAAAGACTGACAGCATTTTTATTGTGATATAAATACGTAATTAATAGTCAGCTAAAAAATTTATTAATGCATTTCGCACGTACCTGTACCTACTTCTTAGATTTGCCTCAAGAATTGCTGCACAAATAAATTGCTGGTACTGCTGAGATCAACAAAAATATTTGCTGTAATATGTAGTTCCAGTTCCAATGATATTTCGTTTACAACTCATTGAGTATACAGGGTGCAACAAAAATAACCTTTAAAAAATAAATTAACCAATTTTAGCTTATTACGTAAGTCAGAAATAAATAATTTTGGGCCTCATCAACTATAAACAGCGAACGTCACAATAGTTTCGATAACACGCACTGAATTTTTTGGCGTTTTCATGTTTCGTCAATTCTTGTTTAATCACCTAGGTGAATTTTACCTGTTATGAGCTATTTTACTCTTGGTTCGTCAATCGCAAAAGAGACCTGCTTAAAGTGTTCTTGTTTGGTTACTTTCCCCTGAATTAAATTATATTGCATTCTTAGTATTATAGATGAATTATGCAAAAGAACATTCAATTTTGACGTTCAATCTCGAACAAAATTACATTAACCCTCTCATACATATATATGAATTAATAAAAATTCTTCAAAATCATCCTGCAAGAAGAAGATATATGTTGTCCTATAAGACTAAAGAAATATTGTGATTTGGATTAGAAGAGAATAAGGAATATTCTTCAATGATTTCTTGAAAATCGCCTAAGTTTGAAAGATGTTTTGAGAAAACTAAAGTATATACCTACATCGTTAAATACAAATAATATTAGGGAATAATATATTTTTCCGGCTACTACACTCATTCGAAGATAGAAAGCGCCACTTGATCCGAATTGAACTATGAATTGAACGATCAACGCATCACTTCCGTTACTTTACTCTCCATAGACGATAGAGTACAATAAGTACATACCCAACTGAAGTACCAGCGTGTCACTTCCTTTACTTTACCGTGCTCTTCTGTGAAGATTCTGAAGTCGTTCTAGGTTCCGTTGTCAAAATAGCTGTCAAACAATCTGTCATTTAAATATGAGTTATCTGTATGCTGAACACTACGAATGCATGTAAATTGATTGTAGTAAGTGTTAAGTAAGCTAATCTGCAACCTAGTTCGACAAAACGTCACTTTCCAGCCTTGATACGTAAACAACTATGACGAAGCCAGGAGGGGAAATTGAACCCTTTAAAGAGTTACCTTTATTAAATGACGAAATCGAAAGGAAGGTATTAACTTTTAAGCAGGCCAAAGTAAAAAGTTTTTATATTTATAATATATTAAAAAACAATTTTAACTTTTTGCTTTGCCAGTCCTAAGTCTGGATGAAGTGTGAAGGAAGGTCGCCAAACAGTTTCTTAAAAATAATTTAGGCTTTATGGACTTTTATGACCGTATCTACTGTTCCCAGTTGACAAATGCGGAATAAATAATTACCTGCGAATAGGCTAAAAAAGTACACGTTACGAAACAAGAAATTTTTGGTCAGGTGGTGAATCCCGAATCCACGAAACAGGAACGAATCAATTTTTTCTCATTTCACAGTTACTTTATAATGTATGCATAATTTCCTTTAAGTTAGTTTAAAAGAAACACTTTTAACAGTATTTTTATTGCTGTTTTAATTGTTATTCTCGAAAACTCACCATCAAAAAATTCACTTTGCCATAGACATAAACTTGAGTCGAGTTCTAAGGTTGTTTTGTGGTCAAGTTATCAAAATGAAGTGATGGTAATCCACATCTACCGCCTGTTACATTGGCAGTGACAAGGGTTCTAGTAGTAGGCGTAGAAAATCCCACAGCTAATAGCTACATAAAGGAGCCGCTCTCTACCTAATCCTAATCTAACCTAATCTATATTGGCGTGTTCTTTTTAAAATAAAAATTTTCTGGGCCTAAAATATCTAATATAAATGTCGTGGGTTAGGTCATTTACAACAGCGCTCCAACTCATCAGTCCATGTAAATGACATCTACCGCACTCTAATGTAAATAACTATACACTAAAAAAATTACACTTTTCCTACGGAAACTTCCTGTAATGTATAGGGTAAAATTACCAAAAATTGGGAAATTTATCTAAAGTTTTATAGCTATTTTCTGCTAGCCATAAAAGTTATTTTAAGGTTAAACTCTTCGGGATTAGGCATCCTGCTCATGTATTACGCTGCTATAAGCAAATTTTATGTGGAAAAAATCTTTCGTCTGTCAAGTCGGTTGAAAAAGTTCCATAAGCTTTGATTTATTTTGACAGCTAGGTAAATGACTCATGACGCTTGTAATCTAAAACCGCTCATCTTCATTCCACCCACCATTTTCCAAATTTCTGTTCTTCCACACTCTATAAAAAGTATAATGTAAAAATTGAGTAAATGCAAAACACTACAGCGTAAATTACCGACGTGCGTCAATACAACAATAATTATTGAAAATCGATTCCATTGCTGCAGCAGTGTGGGGCGTATGAAATTTTACGAGTTTAATAAATGAAAACACGTGGTCTTCTACCAATACCAGGAAATATTGCCGAGATGAGCATAAAGTTTTACGTGGGGTAAATGATAAAAGTAAGATAGAATTTAAATTTTACGCGGATACACTTAATTTTAACAGCGCCGTGAAAAAAGCCCATCTGTTGTCCAGAGTTAAAACATTTTTACAGAGGGATGAATTAAATGAAGGTTCTCGCATCAAAACATAAAGCGGAAATCTCTTTATGGCGTCGTTATTTAATGCTTTACATTACAAGCAGCTTAGAGACAATTAGAATTTGCGATTTCTCGTTTTACTGCCCCAAATCAAACGTCGCCCTTATCTAGAAAATTCTCATCACAAAGCGAAAATCACAAATGTCACCAATTTGATATTGCAACGGTTTTATTTAAAACCTTTTTCTAGTACATTTATAAAAAATTATAAATTATTTTTTTTTTATTATTAGAATAATGATCATAATCATATATCAACCGAACAAGTTTTTACATTTTTAATATCATTTTTTTACAATAATTTATAATTATTAAATGTATACATATGTACTAGAAAAAGATTTTAAATAAAACCAAAACGTTGTACTCCTAAAGCCTATATATATTGGTATTTAATGAGCTAAAAACCAAGAACAGGGTCTGATTTTAAATATAAATT
This sequence comes from Cetonia aurata, assembly GCA_949128085.1. Taxonomy (NCBI): domain Eukaryota; kingdom Metazoa; phylum Arthropoda; class Insecta; order Coleoptera; family Scarabaeidae; genus Cetonia; species Cetonia aurata. Next base: position 48,222,697 of record OX421884.1, on the reverse strand, counting down.
TCGTAAGTACATTTTGCAAATATTCTCTATTATCAAATTCTTAATTTGTAATAATTTTAATTACAATAATTGAAAAAGACAATAAATTGTCGAAACGTTTTAAAAAATGTAATGTGATTTCTTAAGAAATATTTCCAAAAGTAAAAGCGCGTTATAATAAATAGTGTTGTTATGAGTGTAGTTTCTTTCCGGATTGGAGGTACAGTAGAGCGTCGATAACGGTAACCCTAGTAATCCGAACGTCCGCTAATCCACACCCAAAACACAAATTTCATAAGCACAAACAAAATTCAGAACCTCCTAATTTGTACCTATATTCAACAGTTAAATTATACTCGGAAGTTATGTATTTAAGTATGACCAACTACAGCAAAAAAAATAATAGTTTATAATTATGCTTAGACGCAAAATTTCCAAACTACAATTTTTTTCTAATTAATACGTAAATTAGATTTTGTTTACTTTTGTATTTACAGAAATATACCGGTTTTGAATTCTTATATATGCAGGTTGTTGATGAATGTTGATTGAATAAAACTTGATATAAGCGACAGTAACTTTATTGATTTTACATCGATCGCTTCAATTGTAATAGAGAACTTGACAATGTACCTGTGTGTACAACTTGGTAAAACGAATGAGAGAGAGTACGTTAATGACGGTTGGTAGGTTAAAAATTATAATGCAATTGCGCATTGCGCACTAATAGCAAGGCAAGTGGGTTGTATACTGTTGAATATAGCAACTTGATATGTTAGTTTTAAGTGTATGTAACGCTAACTTCAGAGGGGATGTTTTTTGACATATAGTATGTAGTAAGGTTTAGAAATAGTTTACGTTAGTTTTACGTTCGGTTTTAATATATATGATATCTGTAACAGTTTTTAATATTAATAAATTCAAAAGGTTATGGGCCCAGATATAATACGCTCTACTGTGTAGAAACTCTGAAAGAAACAGTACATCATCTGTGATTTATTACATCGAGGTTAGCTTCCCGCGTTTTTTTGGTATTTCGTTTTTTGTGGAGCAAGCTGAGGGAAAAGATGGATAAATTGAAAAGCTACAACATACAGAAATTCGAAGGCAAGCATTTTCAGTTATGGAAGTTTCAGATGGAAATTATTTTTGGTGCAGAAGGATTGCTTGATATTGTAAATGGCAATACAAAACGTCCAGAAGGAGATAGAGCGAAAGAAAAGGCATGGGACGAACGAAACGCAAAAGCAATGTTAATCATTTCTACAGCGATGGAATTTGATCAGTTACAAGTAGTAATAACATGCGAAAATGCAGCAGGTATGTGGAAACGGTTAAAAACCATACATGAACAAAGATCAGCAGTAAATAAAATTTCATTAAAGCAACAGTTCTTTAATTATAAAATGTCGGAGACTGATACGGTAGCTCAACACATTAGTAAAATTGAAATATTAGCTCAAAGTTTAGCCGATGTCGGAGAAGCAATCGGAGAGATTGACAAAATTGCCAAAACATTAGGTAGTTTACCACCAAGGTATGGTTCATTTATAACTGCATGGGACTCGTATGATGAGAGCAAGCAAACGTTTGACAATCTCACTGCGAGGTTATTGAAAGAAGAACAGAGGTTAACTCAAAATGACGAAGTGACAACTGCATTAGCTGCTATGAAGGTAAGCAATACGAAAACAAAAGTATTAAGTAGTAGTAGAGGTAGTGACACAAGAAAAAGTGTCAATAAGAAAAATGTAGAATGCTATTTTTGTCATAAGAAAGGCCATTTCAAGTCGGAATGTAGAAAATTACAAAATAAGAAAAATACTGAACAACAGTCACAAAGTAATAGTCAGGCTCTTAGTGCAGAGATTAAAAATATATCGATTAATGGCTATGAACATGTTTGGCTCGCAGACAGTGCTGCGTCAAAACACATGACATTCCATAAAGAATGGTTCACATCTTTAAAATGTGAATCTGATGTGTCGGTTCAAATAGGAGACAATTCAGTTGTTAAAGCAGAAGGAATTGGAACGGTAAGTCTGATGGCGATGGTAAATGGTGAATGGCAAGCGCGCACGCTTGAAAATACATTATACGTACCGAATTTAAAGAAAAATTTATTTTCAATAGGAGCTGTAACAGATAAAAATTTTAAAGTAATTTTTGATGAAGAAAAGATTGAGGTACGTAACGATCATTTAATTGCGAAAGGAGTAAAACTATCGAATCACTGCTACAAAATGTTATTTAAAATCTCTACTGTGGAACAGGCAAATGTGTCGCTAAATCCAGCCAAATTGTGGCATGATCGATTAGGTCATGTAAATTACCATACACTAAAGGATATGGCCAACAATGGCATGTTGCCCAATGTGTCACTGAAAAATATAAAGGATTTATTTTGCGAATCGTGTCAATATGGTAAAGCTCACAGAAAGCCATTCTCAACAAATGTACAGACAAGAGAAGTAAAACCAGGAGAATTTATTCATACAGATGTGTGCGGTAAAATGCCAGTCACTTCTGTTGGAGGAGCAAACTATTTTGTGCTTTTTAAAGACGATAAGACTTCCTACAAATTCGTGTATCTTATCAAAAATAAAAGTGATGTACCCTCAGTATTTGTTGAATTCGAGAAACTTCTAGAAAGGCAGACAGGAAACAAAATAAAAGTTCTGAGAAGCGACAATGGAACTGAATATGTAAATCAGTATCTAGGTGATCATTTGAAAGCAAATGGAATCATACACGAAACAACCAGTCCGTATACGCCAGAGCAAAACGGGAAAGCTGAACGTGATAATAGATCTATTGTTGAAAGTGCTCGCACCATGCTGCTTGAAAGTAAGTTGCCTGAAGACCTATGGGCGGAAGCCATCAATACTGCGGTATACACGTTAAATCGCCGACCGTGTAAAATCAATCAGAACGTGACGCCATACGAGATGTGGTTCAATAAAGCACCTGAACTAAAACATCTAAGAAAATTTGGATCTCAAGCATTTGTCCATGTTCCAAAACAACACAGATCTAAATGGCAAAGTAAATCAAGAAAGACAGTAATGGTTGGTTACGATGGCTACAGTACAAATTACAGGCTTTTCGACCCGGAAACTCGCAAAGTAACAATATCAAGAGATGTGACTTTTAATGAAGATTTTGAAAGTTTTGAGACGGGTAATTCATCCAAAAATGTAACATTTGAGTGGCCTATGCTTTCAAGTAATGAAGAAGCAGAGGGAGGACCTGTAATACAAGACGAAGTTCGAAATGCCGAGGAAAAAGAAGAAATCAACGAGGAGCAAACAGAGAATAGACAACTTCGGAATCGAGAAAACATTCAACCACCAGCTCGCTACCGGGATGACTACCTAGCCTGTACAGCAATCGAGGAAGAACCTCAGACGTATGAAAAAGCAATATCATCCAATGAATCGCAACAATGGCAAGAAGCCATGGAAGAGGAAATACTGTCATTAAATAAAAATAATACTTGGACACTAGTACCATTACCCGATAATCGCAAAGCTATTGGATGCAAATGGGTGTATCGAATAAAGCATAAACCTGATGGAACTATAGACCGATACAAGGCCAGACTGTGTGCTAAGGGATACTGTCAGAAAGCTGGAATCGACTACAATGAAACCTTCTCACCTGTTATTAGGTTTGACTCGATCAGAATTCTATTAGCAATCGCTGCAACAAGAAATCTAGAAATAAAGCAGTTTGATGTTAAAACAGCGTTTCTTAATGGAAAACTAGACGAAGAAATTTACATGGAACAACCTCAAGGGTTTACAAAAAATGACCTCGTTTGTAAATTACAAAGAAGCATCTATGGTTTAAAACAATCTCCAAGATGCTGGCATGAAAAGTTCACACAATTTTTGAAAATTTTCGGATTCAAACAGTCGAACGCCGATAAATGTGTCTTTTTCACCAAGATTGAAGATAAAGATTGCTATCTAGCATTGTATGTAGACGATGCACTAATATTGTGTGAATCAACCCAGGTTATCGAAAATATAATACAAGAGCTTTGTTCAAATTTTGACATAACTATTGGAAATGGAAGCTATTTTTGTGGCCTTGAAGTACACCAGAATAAAGAGAAGAATAAAATATTCATAAGTCAATGTGGATACATCAATCGAATATTAAAGAAATTCAATATGAATGACTGTAAACCAGTTAGTGTCCCTTGTGCTATTGGAGCTCCACTTCACAGTGATCAATCCCCACAAGATAGTGACGAGAAGACTGAAATGTCGAACAAACCCTATCGAGAAGCTGTTGGCAGTTTAATGTTCGCCGCAATAGTTTCACGACCCGACATCATGTTTGCCGTAAACCAAGTGAGCCGTTTTTTAAACAACCCTGGTTTGGAGCATTGGTGTGCTGTGAAAAGGATCATGAGGTACCTTCAGGGCACCAAAAACGTTGGAATCCTGTACAGTGGAGATCCTCAACTTGTCATATACTCAGATGCCGACTTCGCTGGCGACTGTGACACGCGTAGATCTACAACTGGATACGTAAGTCTACTAGCAACTGGTCCTGTCACCTGGTCTTCACATCGACAACAATGTGTTACAAAATCTACTGCGGAAGCCGAGTACATCGCTGCATCAGAAGCTGCAGCCGAAATCACCTGGCTTCGCAATTTTCTGGATGAAATTAAAATACCTGTGCATGAATCCACGCCGTTATATGTTGACAACCAAAGTGCAATAAGACTAATTAACAATAGTGAACATCACAAAAGAACAAAACATATAGACATTAAGTATCATTTTATTCGTGAAAAAGTTGATAGTGGTATTATTTCTGTCTCATATGTAAATTCAGAAAATCAGTTAGCCGATATTTTTACTAAATCATTACCACGCGATAAGTTTGTACGTAATCGAATGTCTCTTTCAATTGTGGAGGAACAAAACCAACAAACCAAGAGAGGGAGTGTTGAATATAGCAACTTGATATGTTAGTTTTAAGTGTATGTAACGCTAACTTCAGAGGGGATGTTTTTTGACATATAGTATGTAGTAAGGTTTAGAAATAGTTTACGTTAGTTTTACGTTCGGTTTTAATATATATGATATCTGTAACAGTTTTTAATATTAATAAATTCAAAATATACTTTTAGGCGTAACATTCCTAATAAATTGCATGAACTTCAGAACACAGGTATTCTATTTCTTGTATCCAATACTCGAATTTTCAACTATTTAGCAGCAATATTTGATAATCGGCAAATATTGATAATCCAAACCACCTCCGGTCATAATTAGTTCGGATTATCTACGCTCAATACAATGTATATTCATACGTCACACGTAAACTTTATTATGTAAACAAAACAAGTCTACATAGAATACTACAACTCAATTTCCTTCCTCATCAGAATTCCTTTCTTTAATCTAAACTTTGTAGTTCAACACTGATTAAATGAATTAAGCAACGTATAGCAAACAATCAGAATAATCAGTACTGTAAGCACTCTAAAATCTTACAGGAATAAAGATGTAATAGTATTTTAAAACACAAGTGTCACAATGACGTTTATGTAATGCGAGTACAAGTTTGAATCTCGAGCCGCGTAGCGGCGAGAGATTCAAAGTACGAGCATTACATGTCATTGTGGCACACGTTTTTTACAGTATTTTTTTCTAATTTGCACATTAATCGCCTATAGGTATTACGTTCCGGAAATAGTCCCCCCCACCACATTAATATCTCATTACAGCACAGTATGCTGTAATAGCCATATCAGCACTGCGTTGTTTTAGCTTTATTACAACATCCAATTAGAAAAAAACGTTTTAACGTTGTATTGAGAAATATATGCCAATCCCTGTAATGAACTTACTTTAAACACGTCGCGAGATTTATAGCAATGGTATAATCAGTTATTACTTTCACGTATGATACAAATCTGTACTTACTGCATCAAAGCATCTTCCTAGAAATAAACAATATGCACCTGCTAGTTTCTAGAACTAACAAACAATGCAAAATTCATCGCTCCAACTTCTGTGAACAGTCACAATTGGAGAATACGTCATCCGTATAAATTATGGAACAATTATCTGCATAATAATGGGATATGAACTGTATATAGCTAGCTTTGGGAGTGGATACAATTATTTATTTTTTTCTTTTGGAAAATAAATACATACTGAAGGCGGATACGCATTAAATATTAAAGGAAATAAGTTCTGTATAAAATCTGAGAATGGCTAATAAAACTGGCACTTTTATATTAAAGGAGCTTCAATGGTCAAAATGCGTCAAGAAACCTCTTGGTTTTTTTTTCATAATTTTAGGAGATTATATTTTGAGGATTTTGATCACTTTTATGTATAACATTGATAAGCGCCATACGTAATGCTTATTAAGACGCTTTTAATGTCACTGCGTATTTGGGGAACAATTAAAAAATATCTATAAGACAACAAAATTAAATTTCTTCATTCACTTTATCAATCATTCCCAAAAAAATCCAAAAGATGAAACAAAATATTCGAAATGGAATTGTAGTCACAATTTTTTTTAAATAAAAATTAATTTGAAATATAGATATATACCTATCGCTATTAAGATAACAATACTAACTTGCCTTTAGCTTGAAGATACCCTGAAGATGGCCACACTGGATCAAAACATGTACCTACGCTTCTAAAGATATTAATATAGGAAACTAGAATAGAATGAACAATATTCTTATTTACTTTATCCAATAAAGTTATTTTTCTGTGAATTATTTTTGAAATACAACTCTTAAAACGGCAGTTCTTATCCGCCGTGTCGCCATATATTGATGTGCCGCGAATACATGTCAGATGTGTCACGAGATTTTTAATGTGTTTACTTTTATAATCTTCCGCAAATAAAATATTGTTCTAGATTCTACAACACAAAAAAATTATTGCCAAATCATTTCTTGGAGTAGATTAATTTGGAAGAAGTCGCCCACCATTACACGTGATTATACGCATTAAAAAAATCACATGTAGGAACGGCGCAAAAGTTTGAAACGTACCTACTTTGGTGTACCCCAAAGGAAAAAAAGTTGAGAAATCCTGCTCTAAAACATCGGTATATTGCCTACTGATTACCGATATTCGTATTATAAATAAAGAAAGTGTACTTCATCGTTCATCATAAGAAACAATTTTTAAAAATAGACGACTTATTTAAAAAATAAAATAAAACAATACTATAGTTTAATAAATATTGGTGTAATACTTCTCGTACTATTGTCTGATTAATTAAGTAGTTATATTTTACAATAGTTATGGTCATCTTCACTAATAGTCATGAAGTTAGTTTAGTTGTATAACTTGCATTATTTAGTAACGTGTAACATGCATCCATTCATAATATATTATAGAATTGAGTGATTTCAAAGAATAGAAGCCTATGTAGGTTAGTTAATTTATTTATTGTATTTTAATTGTAAAAAATTGTATTTCAATTTATTGCATTAACGCCCACCCGATATCCCCGACAAATTTAAATTCCCCGCAATTTTTTTCAGAGTCTCAACAGAAAGATATTAAAAGAACTATTATGTATATTATATGTAACACAAAATCGTATATAACTTCATGCATTGGAAGTAATTGTGGGAAATTTTTGTTTGTTAGGGATACGACAAACATACCCGTTAAAATGTTTACCTAAATTACATGTTACAAGTAAATATTTAAAAATAGTGTAATTGCTTCATATGCTTTTATGGTGCACTTAGAACGCTGCGCAGTGGACTAATTCAAACATTCAAATAGTTTATAGTGCTCCATTTAGAATTCCAAAATTGATCAAATTTCCGATTAAACTGGAAGTTGCAGAGAATGATAATTGCAAGTACACACTATAGAAATTAAAGTAGGCGACTATGACATCCTATACTTTAAAGACTTCTTGAAACGAATTTTATAGCTATACAGTAAAAGTGAAAAACATTGTAAGTACTGCTGTGTCTGGCACCCCGGGTTTTTGTAAATTATGTTTTTTTTTGTTCATTCCGTTAAGCGTTTGTCAATGTTGCGAGAAATTTCAGATTGTTTTATTTTCAAATAAGATTTAGTTAATGTTTTGGATTGTTTAATTTGTTTATTTTATTGTTCAGTTGTTTATATTAATTTCAGTCAGGTGTACATTTTGCGTTCACTGGTATTGTATATATATTGTTTTGTTTTGCGAGCTCGTCCGTTTGCAGACAGATCTGTGTGCGTTGCATCGCACGCATCCGAGATTTTTATACTTATACGATTGTTTAACCTTGTGAGTGCAGTTCCTTGATCGATACGAAAGTAAGTAGATATATAAAGTTGTATTTCATTGCTGACATTTTGTGGTCATTGATTTCACGTTTCTGATTTTATTTCGTTCATCACGGAACTCATTTAATAATAATTGATATTGTATTTTTGTGTACACAATTTAGATATAAGATCTGTTATTATTTTTACGTGCAGGAAGCTATTTTAAGTTTAAAGAGTTATTTTTTTTGTTCGTTGTTAAGTTTTCTGATTTGTAATTATTTATTAATCACCTCGGGTTGGGTGAATAAAAGCATGGATTGAATTGACAAAAAAAAATTATTATCTTCCTGAACTTTTTGTTTTCTGTTGCTTTGGAAAAGGATTTTGAATTGTCCTTTTGTAATTTAAAGTCAAATGCAGTTTTGATTTAGACCAGGACCTTTTTGTCCAAGGTTTTTTTTTCTGCAAAGTTTGTAATTAATTTTTTTTCTTTTTTTTTTTTAATAATAAAATTATTGAATTTTTATGTCATTCAAAATACTGTTCTTTTATTTTTAATTAAACCTTTCAAAATTTTTTTTTGAGTATAAAAGAAAGTCAGATTTCTTTCACCCACATTTTACTTTTCATGATAGTAACCCTGAGTTTAATTGTTCTTTTGCGCCTAATGAAAAATTGTTATCATTTGAGCTAGCTAATTTAATTTTTCATTTTTATATTTCATTTGGGATTTTTGTTGGTACATTCAGTACACAGCAGTACGTTTCTACTATCTCAGTTATTTTAAATTTTGTTTGAAAATAGAAAAAGTTGTTTTTGAAAAAGACGGAATATATGAATGAGAGCATTGAACAGAATATTCAACCCAAATTTTCATTCATTTCAATTCAAATTACAATATTCGCTAAATATAATGAAAGCTCAATTTCGGCAAAGAAAATAATAGTACTCTTATGACAAATAAATAATAACATACAATAAAATTGAATGTTTATTTTATTTTTATTACATCATACAAAAATAAGTATACATACATATTTGTGTCATTTCTGTACGTATTATCATCTGACATTGATAAAAATACATCTTATTTTCGATAAATAATATTATGTTAGTTATAAAAATGCATTGTATTCTTTGGACAAAAATATTGTCTGCTATGAACAAATAAAAATAAAACATAATAAGTATAACAGAAATACATGTTTCATCGCAACTTAATATAAATATATTGTATTAACTAGAAGTATCATAAATATTTAGCCATTTAAAAATAAAAATATTTATCTACTCAATGACTAATATAACTACAAAAAGTCAAATCCAGGTAAATACTAGATAATTATTATACAAACTCAACATGAGTTAATATTATCAGTTAAGTATTATCAGTCAACAATAACAAGGATTCATTAATCATTTTAACATTTTACAATAACAAATTGATCAAGAAATCTAAGAAATAATTTTGTACTTATCTTTATACTTCTGAAAATTCATGCGTTCCAGCCTAACACACAGAGGTTTACATTTCTTTAATTGACTATACAACCTTAAATTTTGATGAGTTTGGTATTGTTGTCGTTTTGGGAGCACATAGTTATGTTCTAAATCCAGGTCCTGATATGCAGAAAAGGTTACCGAATATTCTTGATCACTTTTCACCTGAGGCACTTCCCTAAGATACCATTCCAATTTTTGTGTTTTACGTTCTAGTTCGGAATTTAAAACATGTTTCGTTGGCAAACTCAGTCTCCCCAAATTGGATGATAATGGTATATTGTTATTTCTAAGAATTCTGCTTAACACTGCTTTATTATGAGTCACTTCAAGTTTGTTATTTACATCATACTGAGTTAAACAAAAGTACTTCATAAAATCATCTTTAGAATATTGAACATCTTTCGGTTTCTCGAACAAATCATGTAGTCTTACATGTGGCAATTGTTTTATTAACTTAGTATGATTTGCTAATGATGGCGTAACTACCTTCCGCTTTCTTTTTTCAACAGTCGATGGGTATTTTAATATATCAACTAATTTCACTTCTGGAACTTTTAGAACACCAAGAAGAAAGTTTGAGTTCTTCGTTACATCACAAAGCTTTACAAACGGAGACAACTTCGTAGTTCTATTACTTTGATTTAAGGTTACATAATTTTTTTCTAATACAGAACGTCTTCTTCTTATCAATACAGCACGATTGTTCGCACGACACCTATATGTCCAACAACCATTAACTCTTGCTGACCTTTGCGATTCCAAGAAATCCTTTGGCTGAGATCGTGTAAAACTTTTTTGGGGTATACTACCACCAAAGAAATTTAGTTTGTAAAATTCTGAACAAGAAACTATCACATTGCGTAACGTGGATCCCCAATCCTTCACTTCTTTATACATCTTAAGCTTTCGTATAGGTATCACAAATTTTAAATATTTAGGCCACCACTTGGGTCGTGAATTTTCGAAGAATTCATCTTTGGAATACTTCACTAATTGAGTAACAAAATGTTCTAATCTAAAATGACTCATTTTTTTTACAGCCACGACCGGATAGGAACCAGTGTGAACAGCTGTAAGCAAGCGTGGGACCCTTTCATTTCCAACTTTTCTTTCTCTCCATTTCAGTATTTCC